>OY288267.1:88171841-89590937 GCA_958450335.1 Hibiscus tridactylites
TCTTTTTCAACCCTCTTTTTCCCTCATCTTCTCTCTTTATCAGACTGTATACAATTTTTCATCAAAATCAGAAAGAATAAACCGTCGAAAATTACTATCATCACATTTTCACCATCAACAATTGGTGTAATGAGCGTGAAGATACTCCTGGTCTTCAAAAAAATCCATTAAATTTAAAGCTCTCTAGATAAATTTTGCTTTGTTTCAAGCTTTCTCCATTATTATTCACTACCCATTTTCTTTACAATGTCATCAAAAGTTGTTAGAAGTTTATCAAAATTGAGTGTAGATTTCACTTACTTATAACTTAAGCATTATTACAATAGCAAATTTTCTTTAAAAAATTATTATTTTCGATATGAATTCAAGAATTAGAATGCATCATATTGGTGTCTTTTATGAAGAAAACAAAAATCTTCCCACCAAACACCTTCGGAGGACCCTTAGTGCCTTGCTTTTGTACCCTTAGTGTACATCCTCCGGAGGACTCTTGGTGCTCGTCCTTCGTACCTCTGGTGCATGGTCTTCGCACCCATGGCGTTTGGCCTTTGCACCCAAGGAATACCCCCCGCACATCCAAAAGACACTCAAGCGTACCATGACAAAGATTTAAGTATATCATTATAAAAATTAGGGAAAATTACACCGGTGGTCTCCTAACTATTACCGTTTTTCTATTTTAGTCTCAAAACTATTTTTTCGGCAAAACCGTCCCTTTTGTTACATAGTTTTTCTGTTTTGGTCTCCCGACATTAAATAGCTAACGGTTTTGCTGACGTGATATTTTTTAATATTTTTTAATCATTTCTTTCCCTTCTTTCCCTTCTTCTCCATCTTCTTTATTTTACCCATCATTTTCAGGCTGCTTTATACATTGCTAGGCCTCTGAGATGTTCATTTGTTTTAAGAACTGCTGCTAGTGTTGGCATGGTAGATAGAAGGAACATGTAATTTTTTTCTAAAGGCATGTTTTTGCTAAAAGGTTAAGTAGTATAATATTTGCGTTCTGTGTAGGGGACCAACGATTGATTTTCGGGGCAAAGTTCTCCTTGCACTTGAAGAAAATGGTTCCTCAAAAATTAGGGTCAGATTTGACAAATCTATTCTAAAGGGAAATGATCATTGTGGGCTTTGTGAAGAAGATCATGGTTTCTTCTGTGCTGGTGATCACTTTATCCTGTTTTTTGTATTAATTTCAAACATTTATTATGATGCATTGTGGACTTCTATCCAATCTTATTCATTTTGTTTTCAATCTTTAGCTAGCTCACTTCGTTTGGATAGTTCTGGAGGAGATGATGTTGACAAGCTAGCTGTTAATGAACTTTTCGAGGTACGCATCATTTTGATTAATGCATCAGTGCTTTTGCTTTATGGTATTCACATTTATAAGCATTTAGCTCTGAATTGTCTCACTTCCATAGGTTGCAGTGAATGAAAGCAAGAGTGGTCCCTTGATTTTTTTTGTGAAAGAGACCGAGAAGTCCATGGCTGGAAATTCAGATGTATATACTTCCGTTCCCTGAAGAGTAAGGTTAGGAATCTGCCAGCTAATGTTGTCGTGATTGGTTCTCATACCCAGATGGATAATCGCAAGGAGAAAGTAAGCAATCTACCTTTTGTTCAGTTTTATCTTTCTTTGACGCTTTATGAAGTATTTGTAATTTTTTGATGTCTGCAATTTTGTTTTTCTGCAGTCTCATCCTGGTGGGTAAAATAAAGAAGATGAAGAAGAAGGATAAAAAGAGAGAGAAATTGTTTAAAAAATATTTCAAAAATGCCACGTCAGCAAAATCGTTAGCTATTTAACGTCGGGGGACCAAAACAGGAAAATTATGTAATAGAAGGGACGATTTTGTCGGAAAAAATAGTTTTGGGACCAAAATAGGAAAACGATAATAGTTAGGGGACCACTTATGTAGTTTTTCCTAAAAATTATAATATGTACTTGAGTAAGTATATTTAGCCTGTTGGCCAAGCTGCTCATCTTTGCACTTTTATTTTTTTAGGTCATGGGTTCTAAAAGAAGAAGATTTGTGTAATACCTTAGAAAATGAGGGGAATAACGTTCCTACCATTTGAAGAAAAAAAGACCACTATTGAGAAGAAGAAAAATATTACCTCTTAGTGAGAATTTTTCTAAACAAACATAAGAATGTAAATCTAAAAAAATTATTACTCTTAATAATCATTTTTTTCGCGAACCAAACCACCATAAATATAAATGTAATACATTTTTTTCTCTTTTAGCCGTATATCACTCTTACCCATTTTTAATGAATTTTCTTTCCTTTTTCCATTTATAATAATCATAATTTAAAAGCTTGACACATGTATAATGATTAATCTAAATTATAACGGCATAATAGCAAAGCAAGTTCTCATTCTTTTCTATTCATTTCTCCATCCAAGTATGCTGAACAGGTTTCATCTGTTATAAGCAAGGGGATTGCTCTGTCTCTTTCATTCATGTCATCAGCAATGGTGTCCACCCTTCTTCACGCCTTTGTCTGGAAGACGTTGTTTTCGAACGATCTCGCCATTGCTATAAAAAGGAAAGACCTGTCAAGCGGAATAATCCCTTCAAAAAGACTTATGAAGTTATGATATAAAACTCCGACACAAAGTAATATTTGTTTATATATTTTTTAATTATAGGGACAAAGAATGCAATGAAGACAATGTAGTTTAATAGTTTCAATCTAAATGCAATCTAAACTATCATCTTTTATTGGAATGAACCAAGGATAATTATTTGATACACATGTGTCTTAGTTTTAGGGTATAAAGAGTTAGTTTAAGGGCTATGGTTTATGGGTTTAGATTTAAAAGTTTAAAATTTAGGGATTGTGAATAGAATTTACTGTTTAGGGTTAGAATCTATGGTTTATAGGTTAAAACCTAAATCCTCAACATAATTATCCTAAAACTTAAACCCTTCCCTATAACCCCTAAATTCTAAACCCCTACACCCTAAACCTTAAAATTAAGGCGTTTGTGAAAACTAAAAGTTTCCACCGTCAATGTATTGGATAGAAATCCATGAACCAACGTATGAAATTAAAATGTAAAAATAAATATATTCAATTGAATTCTACATACGTGATTATATATATGGTAGTATTTATTTATATTTTTTTTTATAATTCTTTGACAAGGCAGTACTTGAACTCATTTTTTTAAGATGAACATTATCTTTTTTTTTTACTAAAACTATCAGTTTGGTTCTCATAGTCAGGGTTTCTAAAGAAACTAGATATATAGTTTGTAATTCGGGACGTAATGTCATTTTCTGTGTAACACTTTTATTACCTTATACCACCCAGGGACAGAAGTACATTGTTTATGGGAAGGGTTGTTGTTCTCGGTAGAGAGAATTTTTTTTATCTTTCACTTTAAAAAATAAAATAATTATAAATTTATTCTACCTTTTAACATTTATGTTTTGCTCCACTTCTAAGTCTGTACTCCATCCCTAATGCTACCTCTTGTGATCCAGAAATATGACGCTTGATTTATAGTAAAGTTTGTTAATAATAATTTTTCACGTTTTTAAAACTATTTTTTAATATAATAAGATTTAAAGGACTATTTACCCTTGAAGTATATATAAAATATCGAACTGTCTCCTAAAGTATTTTTTTGGACGTTTTCCCACTGAACTAAAAATCGTGACCTAATATGTCTCCTAAACTAAAAATCGTGACCTTATATGCCCCTTCTGTTAAAAAATTCTCATGGACCAATCAGAACGTGCCACATGTCATTTTATTAACAAAAAATACCCGACTTAAATAAAAAGGGTAAATTACACATTTAGTATGCCAAATTTTAATTTTTATTCATTTTAGTCCTTTATTTAGCTCGTTCTTTGATCCAAATTCTCATCTGGGTTTTTTATTCTTTTCTCAACATTCAGCATTCATCATCTCCATTAAAAGTACTGCAAGTATTTTGATTGTTTTTTCCTATCAAATACCCATATCTTTTTTTTTTTTATTGCTTTCTGATTTTATTCCGATTTGTTTTCATTCTCTTTTAATCCAATCTAGTTTTATTTGTCCATCTTTCTTTTATATAGAATTATCGGTTTCTTTAATTGTTATCTGATTGGGTTTTTGTTGTTCTACATCTTTGTTAGGTTTCAATCTTATACCATTGATCCAATACACTTCAATCGCTTGATTTTGATAGATTAATCAAAAGTTTAAAGTCTTGGAGTAGTGTTGAATTTGATTTTAAGCCTTTGCCAATCATCATTATGAATTACCCTGAATCTTCTTCTTCATTTATGAGATTGCCCCAATCAACTTATGTCGACACTAAAGCTATTGGATTTTGGCCTGAATTTGACCTACATTCAGAGGATGAACAACAACAACATTTCAAAAGACCTAGACTTTCTGAAGATGATCAATCTAGTGTTGTGCAATGCTTGCCTGCAAATTTTAGGGTGCCTTTGAATCCTCCTGTTAATAAGGGGACGAATAATATCTTCTTTGTTGGACTAAAAAAAAAAAATTGGCATACTTAATGTATAATTCACCCCTTTTATTTAAGTCAGGCTATTTTTTTATTAATAAAATGACACATAGCACATTTTGATTGGTCCGTGAGAATTTTTTTAACGGAGAAGGCACATGAGGTCGCGGTTTTTAGTTCAGAGGCATATGAGGTCACACTTTTAATTCAGAGAGCAAAATATCTCAAAAAATACTTTATAAGGCAGTTCGATATTTTATGTATACTTCAGAGCTAAATGTGCCTTTTAAGTCATATAACAATAATAAGAACTGATACGGACAAATGTTCACAATTAATCTCTCTTTTTGGTTTCACATAAGATAATAGACCTCGAGTTTAGAATCATATTGGTACCATCTCTAGAAATCATCGTGTGGGAAATGTAAGAAATGGAAAACTATCTTTTTGGCTTCACATTAGAGTAAAGTTAGTAGTCGATAGAATCAAGGAGATCCACTTTTATCATATTATTTATAGCTAAGATTAGATCCAACTCAAATATTAACTTTAATCATCCCAAAACAAGTCAGAATACTCAAAACCATGTGATTTCATGGCCAGTATGTAGTACAACAATCTAATTTAATATTAAGAATAATATAATTAAAATATTATAGAAATATTATATACGCAGCTGAAATGTTATATTTTTTTATTATATTTTTGGTTATAACCTAAATATCCCACAACAAAACTAAAAATATTATACTTTTAATAACATTTCCATCGTGTTAACTTTCATTATACTCCCAAAACTCTTGTCTTATTTTTGCAGAATTTAACGTATAACACGACAACCCAAGTTGTCATCCAACATGTGAATAATCATCGAAGAAGAGACAAAGGCTTCAACTTCAATAGCAAGGCTATTCTTTTACGCTTGCAAAAGATTTAAGGGTAAATTACATAAATGGTCACTAAATTATCACTAAAAATACAAAATGGTCATCAAACTTTAAAACATTACATAATGGTCATTAAAATTTAGTTTTTATTACAAAATAGTCACCGGGTCATTAACTGTAGTTATGGGAGATGTGGCAGTTACGAAAATTTGTATCATAATATATTTAATCTTCAATTTTTACACATTCAATCAATTTAGACATCAATAATGAGGGTTAAATTAGAAATAAATTAATTAAATGTGTTAATATAGAGAATTAAATGTTATATTATTCAAATTCCTGTAACTGTCACATCACCCGATTAACAACAATTAACAGCTCAGTGACCATTTTGTAACAAAAACTAAAATTTAATGTCCATTACATAACATTTAAAAATTTGATGACCATTTTATATTTTTAGATATAATTTAGTGACCATTTGTGTACTTTACCCAAGATCTAAACTACCAAAATCTTAAAATCTAAAATTAAAAGAATTCCAATTTCCAACCCTTTTATGTAGGAACGGCTCAGAAATAATCTACATCCAGCAAAAATGAGACCACAAAGCTTTTGTTTTTATTCATCCACTAAACTTTAATCGGAAAACGCAGAAAACCCCATTTTCCCCCGTCTTTTTTTGAGCTATATGTGGCCATGACTTCACTACAATGACGCAAACCCGATATTATCGAACTCGGAGCCCCGAACTTGAAAAGGAGAAAACCGGAGGGGGGAGAGGAGGAGGAACCGCCATGAGAGTTATAGTTCCTCTACAAGGCGTTGTTCAAGGAAGGGGAGGTCTAGTTTTAGGCTCCATAATCCCTTGCGCGCTCTTTTACTTTCTCCAATTCTATTTGAAGAGAAACCGTGATGACCCGGATGACCAGAACGGATCCAGTACCCCGCCCCAAAACCCAACCACGCGTTCGCCGTCGACCGACCAGCTGACGGAGTTTCCTACGTTGACACGAAGTCTGTCTCGGGCTCTGCTGTCGCCGAGAAATCCAAGTGGACCCGTTTCGATTTCAGCTCGCGTTAGTTGGATTGTGAAGGGACCGGATTCTCCATATTATATAGGATTGAGGCGGGTCAAGGAGGATCCTTATGATGAATTGGATAATCCGAATGGGGTCATTCAACTGGGCGTGGCAGAAAACAAGGTGGGTTCTTTTAGTTTCTTTTACATTTTTCTTGTAATTGTCAATATGCTTCATTTGTTCTGTACTTCAGTTCTTGATTGGTTTGTTTTTTTTTTCGTTTTCAGTTGTCGTTGGATTTGGTTAAGGATTGGCTAACTGAGAATGCGAGCGAAGCGATATTGGGAAATGGGAAAGAGCTGAGCATTAGCGGGATTGCAACTTACCAGCCTTTTGATGGATTGATGGAATTCAAAGTGGTAAACTTTTCGAAAATATTTCCAACTCTTTTATAAAAGTAATAGTATTCAGTTTTAGGTGATTTGAAGATGTTATGTTAGGATTTAACTGTTAGCACACTCGGTTTAAGCGAGCTGATTGTGTACTGCTATGGACCATTGTCGTCGCGTCGTTGTTTGGAATCTGAACACCTTGATTGAGTCTGGAAAAGATATCTAATACGGTATAATGCTCGTATTAGGACTCGAAGGAGACTGTGAGAGTGTGGATGCTAACACCAAATATATAAATCTAATGTTGGAGGTTATACATATGAGAAGATTGTAATGTATGTTACTCAGACTTGGCTTTGATTGTCGGACACGGGTATGTGCTGAGTGTAGTTAGATTTTTCGAAGTTTTTCCATGCATTCGGAGGATATTTGGAGGTCATATCCGTATATTCATGTGTTGGACACGGGTGTCAGATATAGGTAGTTTAATAAAAATGTAGAGTCGAAGCACCGTAAGTGTATGTTCACTTAAAAAGGGGGGATAAATGGAAAAACACAATAAATCTACCTGCACTTGCTCTTAGTTCTTATTCTGTGTTGGTAGATACAAGAATAATTCACTGAAACATGTCCATGCACTGAGATATTGTCGTGATATTGATCCGATTCTCAATCTACCCTTGTGAAACTTGTTGTTACTTTACAGGCTGTGGCAGGATTCATGTCTCAAGTCATGGAGAAAGCTGTTTCATTCAATCCTTCACAGATAGTGCTGACTGCTGGTGCAACCCCTGCTATTGAGATTCTTAGCTTCTGCTTGGCAGATGCTGGAAATGCATTTCTTGTTCCAACACCGTATTACCCCGGGTAATTTTTTCTCCACAGTTTTCATTCTGGTAACCAGCTATCTGTCAAGTAAACTGAGCTTTTGAATGAAATATGCAGTTTTGACAGGGATGTGAAATGGCGAACTGGGGTTGAAATAATCCATGTTCCTTGCCGAAGTGCTGACAACTTCAATTTAAGTATAGCTGCTCTTGATAGATCATTCAACCGGGCAATGAAACGTGGGTTGAAAGTGCGTGGGATTATAATATCGAACCCATCAAATCCTGTTGGCAATCTTCTAAGTCGGGAAACACTTTACAGCCTGCTAGACTTTTCCAGAGAGAAGAACATTCATATCATCTCGAACGAAATATTCGCTGGTTCTACTCATGGAAATGAAGAATTTGTGAGTATGGCAGAAATCATTGAGCCGGAAGATATTGACAGGAAAAGGATCCATATAATATATGGTTTGTCAAAAGATCTTTCTCTTCCAGGCTTTCGTGTTGGTGTTATCTACTCTTTTAACGAGGACGTTCTTACTGCTGCTAAAAAGTTGACAAGATTCTCGGCCATCTCAGCTCCAACCCAACGTTTGCTTATCTCCATGCTATCTGATACAAGATTCGTTCAAACATTCATTACCACAAACAGGGAGAGGCTTCAAAGGATGTATGTTCAGCTTAGGGCAGGATTCGAGAAAATGGGCATAAAGACCATAAAAAGCTGTGGGGGTTTCTACTGCTGGGCTGATATGAGCGGGTTAATCAGCTCTTACAGTGAGAAAGGAGAGGTTGAGCTTTGGGATAGGTTGTTGAACATAGCCAAGGTCAATGTAACTCCGGGATCTTGTTGTCATTGTATCGAACCTGGATGGTTCCGCTTCTGTTTCGCCACATTGACAGAGAAAGATATCCCTGTTGTTATGGAAAGGATTCAGAAAGTTTTGAAACCTGTAAATTGAATAGTTGAAATTCTGTTGATTTATTCATTTTAGACAACTCCCAGATTTTTATTTATCTTCTTTCTGATATAAAGCTCTTTTCCATGGCAGTACAGTGAATTGGAAAATCAAAGAACCAATTAAAGCTCTTAAGATTTATATTTTCTTTACAGGTTAGTGCATTTCCCAACTCCAAATCTGATTTGTATTAAAGAAAATGTTTTGAAATCTGATAGTTTCTTCATGTACAGAAAGGGAAAATGCTGAAATATGAAATACAGAATGCTTTTTACTGCATAAAAATACATATAAATGAATACCCTTTATTGCATAAAATTACAAATAGAGGAAACAAATCAACTATGATAAGCTCAATGAATACAAAAGAATGTTTTTTTTTTCTTCTTTTTGCCTATCCATTTTTACCCTAATCAGCAAATGGTCTGGAAAACACATTGCAACTTGGTCACTATGATTCAATGCTAGATCGGATGGACTCCAGAACTTGAACAACTTCAGACATGCTAGGTCTTCTTGAAGGAACCTCTGATGTGCAAATCAACCCCAATTTCATGACCTGTATTAATTCATTTTCTGCGAAACCCCGCAATCTTCTATCGAAACAATCCGAGGCAGAGCCCCTCTCCAACAATCCTCTAACATATTCACACAGAATCACCACCTCATTTACAGTTGGACTCTCTACTGGTTTCCTCCCGGTTACCAGTTCTAAAAGAATCACTCCAAAGCTGTACACATCACATTTCTCACTAAGTCTCAAACTTTGGGCCAACTCCGGTGCAACATATCCGACTGCATTATGGAATTTAGTTAAACCGTAGTTGTCCAAAACCGGAAGCAATCTTCCTAATCCGTAATCAGACAATTTGGCCTCGTAGTTCTCATCTAAGAGTATGTTAGTTGATTTGATGTTGAGATGGAGAATTGGAGGTCTACAATCATGGTGAAGGTAAGAAAGTCCTCTTGCAATTCCAAGGGCAATATGGAACCTCCTAGACCAACTTAGTTCAGTATTACCAACACCTGTACTAGTACCTGGGTAGTTCAGTCCATGAAGATTATCATAGAGATTTCCATTCGGAATGAATTCCGATAGAATCAACTGCATCGTTGACGACCAGTAATAGCCTTGAAAAGCAACCAAGTTGGGATGTTTGATGTTACCTAGGCGACCAATTTCTTGCTCAAATTCATCTTGGTTTCGAATTCTTCCCAGAGTCTCCAGCTTTTTCACTGCAATTGAGATCCCCCCGTCGAAGCTACTTCTGTAGACAGTTCCGATCGAACCGCCACCTATTAGACTATCCTTGTCAAGCAAAGCTTTGGTGCCAGTTTCCCAATCTTCATATTTAGATGGCAAACTTTTGCTAAAGAGGACCAACTTCCCGATTATAACATTCGAATCTGATGAACCTGGCGGTGTGCTCTCAACAACCACTGTCACTTCCTCCTTTTTACTCCTACGTGCCCTGATGTTCATGATGGTTACCACACAAACCCCTGTAAGGATCACAGCAGCAGCAACAATGGCAACAATTGCAGAAACACTAAGGACCCTGTTTCTACCAGATGTGGGAGACCTGCCACTTAAGGAGCAGGATGTCAAAGGGAAACCACAGAGCCTAGGGTTGTTAAAAAATGCTGATGGACCAAAGGACTGGATGGTTTGAATGGTAGGAATGGTACCAGAGAGATTGTTGTAGGAAAGATTAAAATGTGCTAACATAGTCAGATTAGCAAGCGAAGAGGGGATTGACCCAGAAAGCGAGTTCTGTGAGAGATCAAGAAATTGGAGTTTTGACAAGTTACCAATACTAGATGGGATACTTCCATTTAGTTGGTTGCCATGTAAGTCTAAGATTTCCACTTGTGACATGTTGTAAATGGTATCGGGTATATGTCCCTCTAGAGCATTCCCAGAAACATCCCTACAGCAACATCATATAAGTTTCAAACGATTAGTACAAAGCAATGCTGATGAAAATCTGAAAGATACCAAGATAGTGTTTATACTCACAGTTCGCGAAGAAACCTGCAGTTGCTTACATCTGCAGGAATCCCACCAGCAAGGTTGAGATTGTGCAAATCCAAGACTTGTAGCACCTCAATGCTACCAAATCCAGCTGGTATCGTCCCGTTTAGTGAATTATTAGCCAAGCTAATTGCCACAAGCCTTCCCAAATCCGCAATATTAACTGGTATGGTCCCGTTTAGCCTGTTGAACCCCAAGTCCAAAACTTTAAGGCTCTTACAGTTTGAAATGCTTGTTGGGATCTCCTCATCCAAAGTGTTCCATGAAGCATCGATAAATTCCAAAGTCTCGCTACAGGTTCGTATCAAAGGAATCTTACCAAAGAACCCATTATGTGAAACATTGAAATAAGTGATGTTCTTAAATTCAATAACCCCTAACGGTGCCAACCCTGTAAAAGAATTTCTGCTAAGATCCAAATGAAGCAATCTTTGGCATTTCGACATCTCTTCGACCACACTGCCACTTAATGCATTGCTGCCAACAGATACATACTTCAACATTGAGATATCACAAATTCCAGAAGGCAATTCACCAGTAAGATTATTGAACGAGAAATCAAACCCTTCAAGCATACTGCAATTCACAATGGACACCGGAATGGAACCAGACAGACCGTTATGGGAAAAAGAAACATACTTTGTCTTGTAACAATTCTTGAACAAAGCAAATGGGATCTCCCCAGAATAACCATTCTTTGAAAGATCAAGAAATCTAATGTTAGGTAAATCACCAATGAAACCTGGTATGGGACCAGATAATGCATTGGAACTCACATTGATCTTCCATAATGTTTGTAACAGTGAATACTCTGGGGGGATATTACCTGAAAATCTGTTGCCAAACAATGTCAAGACTCTGATAGAGCTTAAACCTGACAGGGAAGCCGAAAGTTGTCCACTGAGGCTAGTGTTCCACAGAACAATCTTGTCCACAAATCCCTCTGGATTGCAGAATACACCGTTGAAATCTACACAAGGGTTACCACTTGGGACCCAGGAATGCAAGCTGTTGTAAGGATCATCACTGATATTGCCTTTAAACTGGAGCAAGATTTCCTTCTCTGTTGCTGCTAAAGAAATGGTGAGGATTCTCGTTCCTAATGAAGCAATCAGGAAGAGCAAAGCATGGAAAACAATGAATTGATGGATCCTTCTCATGCTCGAAAATCGAAACACAGCAAGAGAACACTAAATTTTGAGCCTACCCCCTTTGGCATTATTGAATTAGATTCAAAGAAAATCTGCCTATCCTGCTTTTCCAATTGCAAAGCTTGTTGTTTGCACTTGTAAAAATCTCGAGAACCAAAGACAAAACATCAGGACCATGGTTAAACACCAACATTTTTTCACTTCCTCCTCTCAGACAAAACTCAAAGACCCAAACTTTCTTCAATGAACCAAAGACCCAGAAATCAGAAACAAAGGTTCAATCTTTTTCCTTCTGGGTTTCAGCTAAAGATCTCAAAATGTTTTAGCTTTTCCAGGTCTAGAAAAGAGAGAGTTACAAAGGGCATCAAAGCATTGGAGAAAAGAAAAATTGCAATGAAAATGGTGACAACTGACAAATGAGAACAAATATGAAGATGTCCTGGCTGGAAAGAAAAACAGGTGAGCCAATTTAATACTCCAATATGTAAATATTTATATCTATACGGTTGCCACCAACAGAAGCTGAACCACATGCATGTCCATTTCTTTCTATCTCTATCTCAAAGCTCAACTCTTTCCATTACAATAAATAGAAGAAAACTTGAAAACCCCCACAAATGGTCTAGGTTTACTCACCACCAAATTGTGTATAAAGTACAAGCATTTATTCTCTCACCAACCCATGCTTCCAATGCCTTTCATCACCACCAAATTATTGGCAGAGGAATAAAATATAGGAAAATTAGCAAACCCCAAAAGACAAGGTAGTCTTAAGAAGAAATGGTGCTGGTTTTTTCTTTGGCTTTTTATTGACTGAGCTTTTACATCCTCTTTATTATATTGAAATTTCTTTGTATCCGTTCTGATTGAGACATTGGAAAAAGGACACTTTTTTTTAATTTTTTTATCAAATTTATTTAGATTACATGTCACAATTTATTTATATTTCCATTTAATTTTCCCTTATTAAGAAGAAGAATGAAGAGTTTTACACTGTATTTCCAGCTGGACCAGGGGAATCTTCTCTTATCCCCATTTACTTTTAAAAGTTTCAGCAAAACCCTTCTCAGATCCTGCCATGTGTCTCCCTGGTTCCTGCAATTTTCATGTTTTAAATCACTTTTTTATATATATTTTAACAGTTTAACGTTATGGGTTTTATACTTTAATTTAATTAACTTTAGACTGTTGTCTTGTGCTGTTGCATTTGACTGGGTACAAGGTTTTTGTTAGAAAACTAAAACATAAGAATCCACAGAAGGTCAAGAAAACTACAGGAAGAGAAGCTAAAACATCTCTAAACACTATCTGTTTAACCGTTGATTTGAATAGATTTAGGGTTAATTAGCTTAACCTATACAAAGATCATATTAGTATTGGCATAGAGCTTAATAACTTTCCCATCAGAATTTCTAGTGAAAAAAGAAACCTTAACAACATATATCTTTGCCTTTTTTATGTATCTCTGTCATTTCCATATGCCACGGACGACAAATGCATGACTTTATGTCAAGAATTATGATATTTTATATTTAATAAAATTGTATTAGAATTTGAAAAGATGTAAAATTAGATCATTAATATAAATAATAATTTAAAATTTTCAATAGTACGACTGCACACCCTCGATCCACCCCTGCATGTGCCCCATCAACCTCACAACTCACAAGTGCATAAACAATGCTTGGGAACACTTGCATATGCCTTAATGGAATGCCAGTCAGGTCAGCCACCCCAAATGCACTGAGAGAAGTTTTGAACCTCACATCAATCATGTATTAAAGTTTATATTCTTATTTTATTTTATCTGTAAAGGGTTTTCTGAATAAAACAGATCAAAACCAACAATAATGACACCAAAAACCACTATTTCTGCTTCAGTTACTCCCAATGCTTGGCATTACAATAGTATTTTGTTACTGGTGCAAACTAGGGGTGTTGGTAGTTAACCAAAATACTACAACGGTTAACTTTTAAGTTATGTTCTTAGTGTAATGCGTTATAATTATACTAAGAGCATAACTTACATGTTAACCGTTATAGTTTTTTAGTTAATCATAAACACCTCTCGTGAAAATGTGATTTAGAACTGATAATTTGGTATCCAACTTTCTTGAATGAGACAATGGCTTGGAAAAAAGTGAAAATATTTTTTTAAAGTTGGATTTTATTGCCATTGGTGTCCAGTTCAGTCCTGCTCAAATTTGATATGAAGAAGATGCTTTAACACAAGGGCTTCTTTCAACACAAATTGCTTAGGTTTGTAAACAACCCAACAACTATACATAAATATTTTCATAATCAACCACCAACCCAGAATCTCATTTGAACTGACAGATTGACAGGCTACCTATTTCTTTTAGGGGTATTGAGTACAGCAACCACTGGGATTAACAATCTAAAGCCTTCTTACAAGGGTTGTAAGTTTTTTTGATGAATTAATGAAATAAAGGAGATATCTGTAAATGTTTTTTAATCAAAACTAGAAAATCTCAGAAAATGCTATTTACATGTATTTATCATATGAAACAGGGTGGTTTCTTATCCATGTTTTTGCTATCTGCAACACAATAGTGTTAGATTTCTTAACATGTGACAAAACACTAAAGATGGAAACAAAAAAGTTTCACATGGGGTAAAGTTTAAGTTTAAAATTAAAATTTAAGATTTAAAAATTATTGTTTAAATTATAAGATAATATGTTAGAGATTTAAGTTTTAACCTATAAAATTTAAATTTTAACCATAAAACCTAAATTTTAAACCCTAACCCTTAAGCTGAATAGCATAGAAGCTTAAAGAATTATACTTCAAGTATGCTCGAGAAATCATTGAGATCCATCCAGAAGTTTAAGCGGACATGTGAAGAATACTAACACAAAGATTAGATTTAAGGTTAAGCAAACAGGAGTATCATTTGTCCCACCACCATTGTTTAAGGCTGGAAGTGGATGTTATTAGAGGTGGCAAACGGGTTAATCGGTTCAGGTCATTTCAGTTATTTTGGGTTCGATATCATTTGGTTCTGATTCAGTTTCGGTTCGGTTTCGGTTCCATTCTAGTTCGGTTTTATTGTGCTTCGGGTCATTTTGGTTCGATTAATTTTCGGTTCGATTATTTCGGTTCGGGTCAATTTCGGGTTAATGGGAGATTGGTCGATTTTAATCAAAATTTTAGGTTGACCAGTTTTTTACAACCTACATATGGCTTTATAAAGCTAATATATTTGACTTTTTGGTGAGTTGTGCAGTTGTTCATATCTCATCTTTCTTTATTTATATTAATATCTTTTATATATTTCGAGTTGTCTTCGGTTCAAATTCATTCGGTTTGAATTCATTCGATTCGGGTCTATTTCTGTTCAACTAAAATCAATTCAATTTCGGTTCAATTTCGAATCAAATTTCGAGTCGTCTCAGGTAAATTTTGCCAAGATGTTATAAACTTAAAACCAGAAGAATAGCCTCGCTCATAAATAAGAACATTCCTTTATTTGGCACATGTCTCGCACCCAAGGTTCAAATATAGAAAAATGAAATGTAAGGAGGAAGCATGCCCATGTGAAAGATCAATGAACAGTTCTGTTACAAAAGCAAAGATTCTAAATAATATAATATTCAGCAAGTCAACAAGATAATGACATTGAATCATGTACATAATGTCAACAATATTGCCTTGGTCCACTTCAACATTTCTTAGACAGACATGTTCCATCCATATACAAATCTCAATTATGAACGACAGGAAGACAGAATAAACCTCTTTCAATAAATGGAAGACAGGAACAGCCTTTTCTGTAAGATGTTAGAAGTTTCTCTTGTTTTGGTTTTCCCCTGTGTCACTCCTCCACCATGTTTACATAGGACCAATATTGTCTCACAATTCCTTATATGGATGAAGTTGTTCAATAAATTAGACTTCATCCAGCCCTACAACGTGTCTCGACATGAGATGGGCGCCTAGCTTGGGTAGAGATGGTTGTTCTCTTAAACCAAGCTACAGCTTACTGCAATACCAATTCATCACCCTGCAACACTTTTAGTTGCCTTTTAGCATAAACAGTAAAAACAATTGTTGTCACCACTGTTAAAAGGAAACCACCAACATTTAACAAAATCTGTGGAGCTGATAGGGTGTGTCGCTCTTGTGAAGCATCTGCCAACGTCTGTATGAGGATACCTCTGCGATAATCAACATGCAAGTAAGTTCAGAAGCAATGGAAGTTATATGCAAGTAAGTTCAGAAGCAATGGAAGTTATATGAACCTGTAACTCCCCAAAAATACAGCACATGCACTTCATGTGCATCATTTTTTGGGTTCATATATTTGACCAAATCGGGTAGTGGTCTAAGCTTGCAAGGTGTGTTTAAGAACGATAGACATGCGCACACACTGTGTTGTAATGACCAAATATCACATGCAAATAATTCATTCGCAAAGACAAGCTCAAGATTAAATACACAAAAAAGGGGGTGGAGAGAGAAACTTTACGTGTATATTGCAACAAAAATTTCTGGCACCATTCCTACCAAAGATCCCAAGATGTAAGGACCATACTTAACATGTGTTGCCACCGCACAGTAGTTGTATATCATATATGGGAATGGAGAGATCCTGATTAATGTTACAACTTTAAACTGATGAAACCAATTTCCTTCACCGGCTGCTCTCAGAATAGCAGCTTTCTTGGGATATTTTTCTAACCAACCCTGCATAAAAATAGAGAGAAGTTGAAAATTATTGCAAATCACAACAATGGCAAAGATACACAAACCAACCATGCCAGAATCAGACAGGGAGCAAAGTTTCAGTGAATAGAGGGTGAAAAATAAAATCTTAGGACGAGGCACGCACTTGAATTCTGTGAAGGAAAAGAGAGCCAATAAAGAATGGAAGTGATACACCCACAGCAGCTGCAGATATGATTAGTAGAAATCCGAAACCATAACCAAAAGTCATCCCCGCCACCCAGATAGATGGTGTAGATGGTAGGAGTATTGTAGGGAACAATGCCACAGAAGCAAAGACTAGAACTGCCAGCACCGGAGTACTAAAGGTTGCCATCTCCCAATTTATTATAGGCATTAACTCCTGCAGTCATCATGTCATCAGTCAAGTTAGTAAAATTAGAGAGTGGAAAGATATCTTACATGAGATAAATGAACAATCCCTACTAGTCTCTGGAAGGAAATTATGATTTTTAACCTCAAGTTTGCAAGAAGATCGTCGCAAATTAATACAAACTATTGCTAAAATCAACAAATTTGAGTTAACACTGCACGATCTGCATCTCAGAAATTAATAGAACACGAGTGGCCATACAATATGTTTCATAACTAGCTTGGACAAGGTTGTGGTTGCACAACTTAGACAGATATTCCAGGAAGTGAAAGTTGGTGCTTATTCCAGTAAAGATTAATAGACCAAAAGCGCCAGTTTTGGACAAAAAACAAAGAACACATAAATTCTTCACGACTTACCAAAACAATAATCTTTTTCATATAAAAATCACTAGGGTATGTTGTGGACCTTTCGAGGCTAAATAAGAAAAATGAACATAGAAAGTGTAATATTGTGGCAAGAAGGAATATTTAGGGAGAGCTATGGATATATATATATAGAATCAGAGAATGTGCAGCTTCTTGTCAGGAATAAGTGAAATATATAACATGAAATTCAAAGACAATAAGACAAGCTTGCTGTTAGAAAGAAGAAAAAAAAGGAGTTCCCTGCCTATAATCATAACGGAAGTGATGAAATTTTCTAATTTAAAGATAAAAGCATGGCCATCTGCGCATTCTGACTAAATAGTATGCTTAGCCAATAATAACATCAAGTGCACCAGGGAGAAAGTTTCAATCTATTTTAAGAACAAACCAGCAATGATCTCCAAAATATAATGATAGAACACATGATTAGATAATATGCAGAAATCGCAGAACAAAATCACAACCAACAACTGTACAACCATTAACCCCATATCAGCATTCAAAATGACAAAATCAGAGAGCCTGCAATTAGCAAATTGAGAAAGGTTGCAAAACCCAAGTTGAAAACTTGAAGAAAAAAAACCCATTCTTCAATCCATGCAATCAATAAAACCCACAAAAAATCCAAATTTCAACCAAAAAAGAAATCCCTATCTCCTAAACTCAAAATTAAGAATCTACAAATAATGAGAAAACATAATTAGTTAAACAAGGGAATTGTAAATTGTAAGTATAAAAAAGATCCAACAAAAGCAAGAAATTAAGGGGGAAACCTTATCCATTAAAAAGGGGCCAACCCATTTGAAGAAAACAGCAGCCAATAGCCCTAAAAATGTAAATAGAATCCCCAACTTGATCCAAAACCAAATAGACCTTCTCCGTAAATAAGAAAAAGCAGGCTCCTGTACCGACAAATCCCTCTCTTCCGCTTCACATTCTTCTAATAACCGTCGTCTCAAAGCTTCCCCTTTTCCATTAACACCGTCATCGTCACCCTCGACTCTTAGTTTCAGCTCCGGCACCACCTCTCCCCCCTCACTATTAATATTATCATCGTAAAAAGTCATTGAATTTCAGAGCAAGAACCCTAATTTCCCGTTTGTTTCCTGAGAAAATAAGGAGGGAAATGTCGAAAGTAAAGAAGTTAGAAGAGGATCGACTAAGCAAAGCAAGCAAACCTAAAGAAAAATATAAAAAGATAACAAATCGCCTATTTGTTATCTGTTTCGTTTCTCAGATTGGGAATTTTATGCTTTCGTAAGGCATTTGATTGTTATTTACGAATCTGCCATTGGAGGGGCAACGACGTCGTATAAACGGTTCTAAAAGGACACGTTGCAAAGACAGTATGCCACTTGGGAAACTGAGTTTTCCACCGAGTTGAGACTTGGGATTGTGAAGCGTCTATTCTCTACACTCAACGCGGAATTGACTCGCCTTTTGTCTTTTTTTTTCTTAAAAATATCTCTTTTTTTCTTAACCTAAATTACTTATAACTTCTCTAAACTATTAATAATAACTCCTTTAAGCTTTAAATAGAAGTATATGGTACAATTAAATGCATTTTTACTTCTAATATATTATAACAATAATAATATCAATCATATTATAACTCAATCAATGAACCCAACAAGTGATTTTAGTAAAAAAAACGGATGATATTTATTTTAAGAGATATGAGTTTAATCGGTTTGTTTTTAAGATGTGTGTGGATTGTCGGTTGAGAATATATATGAACAGATATTACCTTATAATTACTTTTAGACTATTAAAAAATCAATTAATAACCCCTCTTTTAATTTATCAATTTTTTAACATTTTTGATTTGATATTATGTTAATACATGTTTAGTTTTTTTTTTAAGAAAGCTAGAATGATTACAAGTAGTATTTGTTCTAAATATACTCTCAACCATTTGACAATGAATGCTCAATCACCCTGCTGCAGCTGCTGGTGCTCGAACCCGTGACCTCTAGGAACAACAACCGTTCCCTTAACCACTGAGGCAAGTTAGTTCCTACAATATAAATAATTACACTTTGCGAATACAATAAATATAAATAATTACACTATAAATCTATATTTTATGATCTATACCTATTTCCTTCTGTATTTATAATCTATAATATGTATACAATAAAGAGTTGTGAGGAATTTTAAATAGATTAAAATATTTTTGTCAATGTATTATTAATTTGATATTGTAAAATTATTTTTATAGAACAATTTTTATATAAAGAAAATTTACTCCTAATAAATTTTAAACTCGTAATTTAAAAAAAAAATAGGAAGAATCAACCGATAGCCCTAACAAATTATTAAACTACAAGTTTTAAAATGTCAAGAAATATAAAATATGAAATTGATTGGATACAAACAAATTATTAAATCACTAAAATTTATGTAAACTATTTTAGATTCAGTTATTATAATTCCATCTTAATGTAGATAAATGCTAGGGTCCAAAAAAACAAAATAATATGGAGGAGACGGGGGGCAATGGCATGGTGTGACGGTGACATAGTGGTGTGCTGGATGTGGGAGGACAGTGCAATTAGGAAAGGACACGTGTACATAAAAAAGCTGGATGCCACAAATCGCAAAGGATAGAGCGCGTGCAATCCTTGTCCTTGACGTTTGTTTTTCTTTTATCAGAAAGGTGGTTCATCAGTGATAATGTAGGGCAGAGCAGATGAATGGAATGTTTTTGCCACAAAAATACTCACAAGGTTTGCATTTAAGGCGGTAAATGAATCAAACGTTCAGCGAACTGTTCGTGAACCATTCGACGAGAAGTTCGTTTATTTATTAAACGAATGAACATGAACAAGATTTTTTGTTCGTTTAATTAAATGAACGAACACGAACAAAGGGCTTGTTCGTTCATTTATGTTCGTGAACGTTCGGTAATCTGTTCGTTTGTTTATGTTCGTTTATGTTCATTCGTTTGTGTTCGTTTATGTTTATTCACATATATCTAGGGGTGTTCATTGTTCGGTTAAACCGAACTAACCGACCGAACCAAAATAAAATTGGTTAATCTATTAGATAATTTTAGGTTTCGGTTAATGATTAAGAGTTTTATCAAATTTAATTATTGATTAATTTAGTTTAAAATCGGTTAATTAACTGAATTAATCGAATTAACCCAAAATATTAAATATTTAACACATTATATATGTCTGTTTGTTTTCGTTTTTGTTCGTTTATGTTCGTTTATCGTTTAAACGAACACGAACAAGCTACATTCCTTAATGAACGAACACGAACAAAAAATTTTGTGTTCATTTATGTTCGTGTTCGTTCATTTGTTCGGTTAAAATTAAACTAATAAACACAAATATATCATCGTACGTGTTCGTTCAGTTCGTTTATAGTACTATTTACCTTTGAAGTAAACCTTTGCATTGCAAGGTATGGGTCAGATTCTGAAATTAATGAATTTATTAATTCAAGTTTGTTCAATTTGATTTTATTGTTTATTACACAATTATAGGAATTGTTTGATTTGATCTAATATTTCATTTTTAATATATTATCTAGTAATACGAGCTCAATATAAAAGCGTGATCCTCATAGATATTTTTAGAGTCCTATGTGAAAATTTAAATATTAACTTTTTTTTGAAAAATAGATTGGGCCTCGTTAAAAATCCCTTCCTAGTGAAGGGGAAAAGAGTACCCGACTACAATATTATAGATTAATAATCAAGTGTTCGAGTACAAAGGGATAACAAAAAACATCTGCCAAAATAGCAGCATATTCAAAGACATACACGCCCAGCCTATGAACCTATTGTTGCACACTATTTAAGCAAACGTTATCCTCGCCAAACTGAATTCTGGATTAGCCAATCCCTTTTTTAGCTAGTGAGTCGGCTTCTATGTTGCACCTACGCGGAATCCATCTGATACATAACCTAAATTTAAGGACAAACTCAGAAATAACCTGAATTTTCTGGCGTACTTGAGCTGGTGAAGAGGAGAAGTTCTTGCACCAATCCACCGCCTCCTTGCAATCTGATTCTAAAATTAGGCGGAAACGCCTTTCCCAATCGGAGTTATAGAAATAGGACAATCCGACATACATTGCTTCAAGTTCTACAAACGATGGAGGAGAGCTCTCCGATGAAGAGGAAAGTTTCCACAATATCAAACCCTTTTCATCCCGTAAGATGCACCCAATGCCGCACCTTAGGTCCTTGGACATAGCCCCATCTGTGTTCAATTTCAGAAAACCATGAGGGGGGAGCCATGTCGTAGTTGATTTATCCACCACTTTCTTCCTCGCCCAAGAGGAAACCAACGAGAAGTCTGCTACCAAGGCTTCGAAAGGAATGGGGCAATCCGGGAACTTCGCTTTGTACCAAAAAGTAAGGCGAAATTTGATTATATTAGAAAGTTAAACTCCATCAAACGACTTTTTCGAGAAGATTATTTCGTTTCTCATGAGTCAAATTGATCATAACACCGCAAAAGGCACCATTAGTAACCACTCCATTCTCAAAGTCTCCATCAATTCAACCCAAGATTCCATTAGCGATTTTATATCTCCTGGTAATACTATAGCTATACCTGTCATGGCACAAAAGCTACACCATAACTTCCATACCTGTGTGCATTCAATAAACAAATGCCTTATTGTTTCCGGAGCACCATTGCACAAAGGGCAGCAAGCGTTAGTCAGATTTGTCGAGCCTCTCTTCAAAAGTTCCGACTTAACAGGTAATCTGCCCCAGACTGCTTGCCATACAAATATCTCAATCTTCGGAGGAGCTAAACCAGTCCATACACAACGCTTCCAAAAAGAGTTATCATCAGTGGTATTCCGGAATAAAGATCTCAGTGATTTAATCGAAAAGATGCCATCGGAAGTTCCAAGCCATCGAACCCAATCTTTCCCTGATGCGCAAGCCTTGAAGTGCGAGAGCTTAGTCATTAATTCACTCCATTGCTGATCTTCCCAACCAAACAAATTCCTCCTTAAATGAATGCACCACTCCCAATTGTTGTTTGAATTAATTCTGAATTCCGCAATCCTTCCTACTTTGTTCGTGGCTAGCGCATATATTCTAGGAAATTCCTCCATAAGAGAAAGATTTCCCAACCACCTGTCCTGCCAAAACTTGGTATTTTCGCCATTCCCAACCTGTATTTTCAGATTACTTCTGAAGTTATTACCGAGCTGATCCTGTTTGAAGTAGTTGTTCATAATATCATGCCAAATCCAAGATGTCCTTCTACTATTCGACTGTACAGGAAGGAGACTACTCGAAGAGCCTGGAACCCTTGCACTAATCACTCTTCTCCATAGATTGTTGACTTCTTTTCCGAACCTGACTCCCCACTTGCACATTAGCGCTCTGTTCATGATTCGAAGATTGGATACCCCAAGTCCACCATCCTCTTTTCGATTACATATCAGATCCCATTTCACCCAATGCACTCTAGATTTTTCTTCCGTGCCTCCCCAAAGGAAATTGGACATTAATCTGCTCAATTTAGAAAACACAGAACATGGCATCTTGAAGATGGATAGGAAATAGGTCGGAAGACTGCACAAAACCGATTTTAAAAGTGTAAGACGGCCCCCACTCGACAAGAATTTAGCCGACCACCCACCAAGCTTGCTAGAAACTTTGCCGAAAATGGGTTCCCACAATCTCTCATTGTTTCTTTTCGCCCCTAGGGGAAGCCCCAAATAATCAGTATGTAAGGAGCCAGCACTACAACCAATTCTGCTAGCCCACTGGTTAATGTCTGCTTGTTCGATATTGAGACCAAATACTTTGCTCTTGGAAAGGTTCAATTTCAATCCGGATGCTAGCTCAAACACCCTAAGTACTCTTTTGACATTTGCAAGTTGTCTTTCCTTTCCTTCACAAAATATTAGTAGATCGTCTGCGAATTGTAAGTGGTTAATCGATATTGTTTCCTCTCTTGATCCAACTACTATACCCGAAAAAAGATTCAAATTGACGGCCTTCTTTATCATTAGGCTAAGAGCCTCCCCGACTAAATTAAAGAGCAGGGGGACAAAGAGCACCCTTGTCTAAGGCCCCTAGATATCGAAAAACCATCCGTTGGCGAACCATTTACCAGGACTTGAATCAGTGGTGTCGAAATACATTGCATTATCCATCTACACCACCTTGATTTGAAGCCACACTTTTGCATAATTTTCATGAGAAAAGACCAATTCACCGTATCATACGCCTTTTGGAAGTCGATCTTGAAGGCAATTCCTTTCCTATTAGACCGTGAGACATAGTCGGTAGCTTCGTTAGCCACTATGGCGCAATCCAGGATTTGACGACCTTTTATGAACGCAAATTGAGTTTCTCCCACTATCTCATCCATTACTGAACTGAGTATTTTCGCTAACACTTTAGAGAGGATTTTGTAAAGACCACCAACCAGACTTATCGGTCTATATTCACTTAGAGAGGAGGGATTTTTTACCTTGGGAATCAGAGTAATAAACGAATGATTAATTTCGTTGCCCCATTTCTTGCCGCCATAAAAGTCTTCGAAAAATTCCAGTATACCATCTTTTAACTGTGGCCAATATTTTTTTGAAGAAGTTTAAGTTGAATCCGTCCGGACCCGGAGCCCGATTCCCATCCGAAGCAAAAAGGACTGATTTAATTTCCTCTTTGCAAAATCTACTTTGTATTAGGGAGGCTTGCGCGGGCGAAATTCTAGCAAAGTCAAGATTCATACTTTGTACTTCTAATGCAGAATTCAGGTTATATGCTGCTTCAAAATGATCTTTAACGGCCGACTTTACAAGGGTGGGCTTGGAAATTACTTGTTCGTTTACCTTGATGGAATGTAAACCATTAATTTTCCTTCTAGCCAACACTGACTGATGAAAGAATTTTGAGTTTCGATCTCCTTCAACGAACCAACGGAGTCTCGATTTCTGGAGAAGTTCGCTCTCTTCCCTTCGATACTGTTGCCATAAATCAACCGTTAATTTGCTCAGAGCATTGAGATTTTCTGTAGAAGCCTACCCATTCTGAATTCGAAGTTCCAAGTCCGAGATCTGCTGCTCTATCATAGAGGAATTTCTGACATTTTTTAATCTGAAATTCGATGCCCAATCTTTGACTGCACTCTTAGTGATTTTCAAGATACCACCAATATTCAATTTTGAATTGGACCTTTTTGCATCTTCAATATTCTTGCACACAGTAGCTTCGAACCCCTCTTCCGTAAGCCAGAAATTATAGCACTTGAAAGGCTTATGTCCCCACTCCAATTTTTCTATTTCCAGGACAATTGGTTTATGATCTGACAAAGACTTCTCCAAAACTTTTTGATATAACCCAGGGAAAGCCAACTCAAAATCCGGGGAAAGGAGAAATCGATCTAACCTCACAAACGTAGGCAATTCACGATGATTGCTCCAAGTGAACTTGCCGCCCAGCAACGGTAAGTCTCTTACTCCTACTTCATTTACAAATGATCTAAATGCATTTACCAATGCCATGTTGCAAGAGAATCCCATCTTCTCCTCCAGGTCTAGAATCAGATTGAAGTCGCCTCCGAGACACCTCGGAATATTACGAGCCATTATGAATATCTTCAATTCCTTAAGAAACTCAATTTTGTCCGAATCCGTTGACGGAGCATATACATTCACAAAACCACATACCATATTTGAATGAGCTAAAGTGCCTATTGTTGCGATGAACCTTTCAAAGCACAGTTTCTCAGAGACATGGAACGCCTCTGAATTCCATAGGCTTATTAAACCTCCTGTCGTACCGGAGGCAGACGCACAAGTATACTCTACACTAGGATCGGGCCATAATTTCCTAATGTCAAAATCAGATACCAATTCCACCTTGCTTTCTTGAATAAACACCATGCATGGCGCTAACTTCCTGATGAGACTTTTAAGGGCTCTCTTCTTCTCAGATTTCCTAATTCCCCTAATGTTCCAAGATAACACGCACAGATCCATAGACAGATTTATAACCTTTACTACTATCCCAAATTTTAACAACCCACACCGGTTTCCTCCTCTAGTTCATTCACCCTTCTTACCACTGCATCATGGCCGCCTTTAAAAGTAGTTTCCAGAATGTTACTTACCGCCCAAACTGATTCAACTTCAAGTCCCTTAACTGATCCAGACTTCCACGATTCACCCATATGCTCGTTCGATAGGATCTCATTCCCAGAAGCTTCAAGGGAGTCTCTAACCCATCTTCTGAAATCTCTGCGGGAACTGGCTTGAAACGGGTTTTTTGGCACGGGTCTGTGGGAGAAAAGTAACTTTCGTTGTATTTGTTCATTTTGGATGATCGGATTTCTTCCAGGCAAAAAGGTAACAGATTCATCGAGGCTATTAGGCACAATGGAATTAGACAGCGAATGAAGAGGGACAATATCCGAGTTTTGGGCCACCACAGGATCGAAATTGGCATGGTTGCTGGTATTAACTCTCTGGGCCGCCGGAGCTGATCCAGCCCAATTATTACTCTCTATCTTCTGAACGGTAATATTGTCTTTTGGGGCTATATTCGGGTTAGCTTCTGAATTATTTAGATGCTCTAGGGAATTAATCCAAGGCTCCACTCTTACTGCCTCATGACCTTCCGCCACATCACCCGACAAATCCAAATTCTCCTCGGGATTTGTACCATCATTGGGCTCATTGAATGGAATGTCCGGGTTATTCCGATTCCCCTGGAACGTCTCCTTGGGAAGTTCATCTCTACTGCTGCCACGAAGAGAACCGTTACCACCATTATTCCGGTCGATGTGGTTTTCGTCGGAGGAAATGGATTCCGATTCAACCCACTCTTCCGCAAACCTGGTCACCGAATCATCCCCCGATAAACCACTGTTGTCGGGAAGCTTGCTACCCAATCTAATCCTGACTAAATATAGATGACCCAACGATTGCATATTCAATTTCCTGGGAATATGAATTGTGCCAGGTGTTCTAATAATAATCAAAGCAATATCCAGTCTTTTCATTTTCTTAGTTTCTGAACAGACTTCTACCACCTTTCCCCATCGAGATCCCAGTTCACAGAAAAAATTCTCATGCCAACAAGCCAGAGGAATTCCTTCTAGTCCAGCTTTGACAAAATAATTAGGGGCGCCGTCAACTATCAAGTAATCAAGATGGTCGAACCAATATGATAGTTCTTCCTTCTTGTTCTTCAGGATCTCTTCCATATCCAGAACTGACTTGAATTTGAAGACAAAAGAATTGTTATCCACTCCCCATCTTATAACCGAAACGTCAATTCCATCGTTGCCTAGCGCTCTCTGAACGAATTCAGGATCAAAAGCTTCCTTGATGATTCCAGCTAAGCAGCCCTTCATCCATTTTGTGTCTTTAGATGGCAGGAAGAAGTTTTTTCCTATCTCTCTCTTTGACACGATCATTCATCTCATTTCTTGACTTATCCAAACCAAGAATCGTTCCGGTCGTATCCTGCTATTTGTTAAGTAGCACTTCACGGAATGATCGAGACTTATGACTTTGTCCCTCCGGTTGAAAGGTGCGATTCATTTTCTCTTGCTCCACGCTGCGCTTACTATTGTACGGCCTGCCAAAATCATAGAAAGGTCTTTTCCCACTCTGAAGATTGCGCTGATAACGGGCCTGTGACACTCTGATGATACGACCATCGATTTTAGTATTATCTAAGTGTTTTATGATCTTGAGAAGCTCCTCCTTCGTTTCGACCAATACAAAAGCGAAAGTTGACTCTACATATTTAGGACGAGAATTCTTTTCAGGGATAAAGATTCTTCCAACCCTCCCAAAGTTGTTGAATAATTCCCTAAGTGTTGAGCGAGGGACTCTCCTACTGAGGTTGTCCACAAAACAAGTCCAAGGACTCCGCTCAACCACCACACGCTGCCTGAAAAATCTGTTCTCTGGTGCCCTCCTCCTTCTGACTTTCGTCCACTCTTCCTGCCTCTGCTGGTTATCCTGAAGACCATCTGGATGCTCTGACGGAAACAATCTGCTGGACTCAAGTCTCTCCGAAACCTCCCTTCTAGCGGCCGCCGGTTTGTCAGATTTCTCCCTGGTGTCGTTCTCCCTGATGCCAGTCTCCATTCACAAAAATTAGAAGAGTTAAAACGACGTAAATCAGGTAATTTTGAACACCCCTATCCAATACCCATCCGCAACTAATTTCTTCTTCTATTCTCAATTATAACGAAATTATTAAGTGGTTAAAGATAAGATACACACGTGCATCGTTATTGTTGTTGTTGTTCGGTCTGTGTTAACACGTTAAATATTAACTTTTAAAATAAAAAAATATTTTATTACTTTAACAATTAATTTAATATTTCATTAACAAATTATTATTTGTTGTGAATAAAATAAGGAATAACAACGAACAAGTATAAAAGAACAAAGAGATGAGAGAAAGAGAGAAATTCGTATTATTATCAAAACTAGAATTGTGTACAATGCTTTCATCTATTTATAGGTATAAGAAGTACATAATACATTAAACTCTAATTAATAGAGATAATGTTCCTAATAATAAATAAATCAAACTTCTTAGATAAAGTTCTAATCATGATAGACATGAGACATCCACATAGATAAATATTCATTACACTCCCCCTTGGATGTCTATGGAGATAAGGTGCCTCGTTAAAACCTTACCAAGATATAAACCCATTGGGAAAAAATCTTTAGTGAAGGAAAAAGTGTACACATATCTTTGATACGCATAACATGTTGCCTCATTAAAAATCTTACCAAGAAAACCTATTGGGAGAAAACATCGGTTAAGGAAAAAAGAGTGCAACGCGTATTTACTCCCCCTCATGAAAACATCACAGAAGATCTTTGAATCTTCATAATGCAATCTTGAATATTATTTTTCTAAAGATTGTGAGGGATAAAACTTTGGAGTAATGTGTTCCATGACGTATCCACCTTTCAAATTGAGATATACATCTTGCATTATCTTCACACAAGATAGCTTTGTATCATATCTTGCGAAAGTAAATCCATATATCTTTTGGATATGTTAGGTCAATGGTCTTAGCCAAACACATTTTTGGCTTGCCTCGTGCATAACAATTATTTCTACGACATTTGAGGACCCATCAACAAATGTTTGAAGATCTAAAGGTTGATCTTTGTGTATCCATGAATATTTCTTGACCAACTAATATATGGTGCCTCAAGACCAAGAAAAGATATAATTATCTTTATTCACATCCAATAATCTTATAATAGATATGTTTTATCCATATTAAATCTTCTTTAAGATTCTTTCAACTTATATCCATTCATAGACAAAAATACATATTTAAGTGCTCGATCTTTAGGTCGAGACAAAACCACGTCTCAAGATTCTTTTTCTCAAATACTTTCATCAGATGCTTTGAAAGTACTTCACGAGTTTCCAATTTGAATCTCTTTAGGAGTTTTAATGAAATTCAAATTATCATAATGAATCTTGATCCAAACTCCTTTATAAAATACATAAGGGAATACTATCATTCTTATAATATTTCTTCAATTAGTACTCACTAAGGCAATTATACGAAATGCGTCTAAATAAATTTCCTTGAAAATTTTCAAATGCTTCTACCATTTTAAATTAGTCAAAGATAACTTTCTTTTTATAGGGATCCACAAAATGATTAGACGCTTATAAAATATTTCATAATTGCCAATGTAACTGCACCCACCATAAAATAATTAGAATATTTCATAAATTATAATTCAGTCGTATTTGCGACTACTTATTTGTGCCCCACTTGCATTACACATTTAGGTGTTTGGATTGTTGGTCTAAAATACTTCTCTTTTAGAAGTTCAAAGCGTCTTTCTATATTGGCCAATCATTTCAAAATCTATAGACTCTTATACAAGATCTTCATTTTCTTTATTTACTTCTACAGAAGTATTCTATGTAAAACCGTTTGTAAATTGTTGTCGATAACTTTTCAATTTTCTAGTTCCATTCTCGTAGTGACAACTTATCGAGATCTCTTCAAGATTTCAATCTTTGTTTCATGTACCTGAAACTCTTAAAGAGTTTTATAATTAGTTATGTCTTGGGTCTCTTCAGGAGCACCCGCCTCTAATATATGATCATTTCATACTACTTTCTATTTACGAGAATTTTAATCATTGGAACCAATTTCAACTATCATGCTTCAGGTATGATTTACATCCATTCGTTCTAACATGTAATTTAAACTTAGAGCAATTTCAGCTGGTATATGAGACTTGATTACCATCATTAGGTCAGTAAATATGTTTGACAGTTGACATACAATAACTTGAATTATCTTATGAACTTTTAGTTCATATTCGAGGATCTAGATAATGATAATTCATTTTCCTTCTTTATCCAGCTGATTATTCTCTCCCCTGATGTTGAGAAAAATCATCTCATAAATGATTCTCCAATTAATGTTTAAGAGTTTAAACATAAAAGGAGACTCATACTCAATATATATTATCAACCCTTTTATTTACCCAATTTGTGCGTTGTGGTAGAGTAATTCATATCGCACATTCAAAAATTATAAAATAGGAAATGTATGGCTTCTGACCAAAAACCAATCATAACAGGAAGTTTATTATAACTCGTTGGCTTGATGCGTATAAGTGTTGCTATATGGAAACACCATATAAATAATACTCCCTCCGTCCCACTTAAAATGTCTCTTTTGTGTTTTAAAATTGTCCCACTTGAAATGTCTCATTGAAAAAAATCAACTACTTTTACAATGTGTATTTCCCTTTCTATCCTCTTTTTAGTTTTCCAACAAAACAAAATTCAACTTTTCAAGGGTAAAAATGTCTTTTCTATTATTTTACATCACATCTCTTACACAAACTTTTTCTTCCTAAAACTGCGTGAAAAGTTAACAATGGACACTTTAAATGGGACGGAGGGAGTAATTCTTTTGTTCTCATAGTTTAGCTATTAAAGAGGAGGCATCCAATTGAAATTTTGTTAAACTGTATTTTTCATAATCAATAGGTTTGTAACAACTGATATAGCCTAAAATATAAACCCACTAACTTTTGCAAGATAAATAGTCTAATTGCATAATCTGAATCCTTTTAGAATTAATCTCACAAACTTCTGGTTGTAAGTTGATAAAACAATGTAGATGCATCTATTAAAGTTATATAAAACTTTTCACGTTTGTGGATATATGAGCCCATATTTTATTCAGATATGCAGGACATACAGTCTCAACTTTAGTACAAGAACTTCAAGTTCTATTTCTTTTGGTAAGTGAGATCAACTGAATCCTTTGAGAGCAAACAACACAAGAACTTCATGTTCTTTAATAAGAAAATTTAATTAATTCCTTTGAGAATAAGCACCACGAGAACTTCAGGTTCTTTTAATACATGTGCATGTAAATCTCAATCATTTCTGCACATTATTGATCACGATGGTCGAACCGATCATGCCAACTATATACATGTGTGTATATATATTTCTGAATTTCGTAAATTTTTAGTTTACCATAACATGCGATTCAATCTCACTCGTACAAGTCAAGTACGACCATCAAAATTGTTCCGTTGAATAGGAATATCTTTAGCTCTTTTAGAGCTCTCAATGGAAATTATCTTTTGGTAGCAATATATAGCTCTTATAGAGCTTTCAACTAACCTTTTGGCTACCGAACTTATATTTACATTGGTTTATTTCAAATGTCAATTGATAACATATATTATCTATAATTTTCAAATGGGTATTTTGCGAACTCATATTACTCTCTTAAAATTTCTACTTCTTGTGGTGACGATATTATTACCATTAGCAGTAATTATTGTAATATTCGTAATTCTGCACTTTTCATAATGTGCTTTCTCTCAAAAATTTATTGCTCTTCTAGAGCATCAATATTTTCAGTACTTTAATATATAATACTCACATTTTCTCTTGCATTTAAATAGAAAAATATATTGTATGCTTCTGCTAAGCATAAATCGTCACCATAGATGGTATTTAATAAGTAATTACGTGAAACAAAATAAATAAATATCATAATATGTAAATACAAATATAAATATAAAACATAAATAATTATTGTGTAAAGTAATAAACATAAAGCAAAATAAATAAAAGATGAATAATTCTCTTCAAGATTTATAAATAAATCAATAACGTCCAAATGAGTTGGACCAATAACGTTTAAATGAGTTGGACCAATATTATCTTCGTCATTTTCGAAAAAAATGCTTTTATTTTCTTTCCTTTATCATTCAATAATTGTTGATTTTTCAGCGTACGATAAGTACGAGACCAATGGTTTATAATGTCACATTGGTAATAAAAAAGATTTCACTTTCTTAGAATGATCTTTATCACTCTTGTAATCCTTATAACCTCACTACCAGTGGGTAGAAGTATTCTTAAAATGACCATATTTCCATGTCTATATTCATAGCCTCGACCACGCCACAAATTCTAATGTGGTTTTTATTCTTTCCATAATATAATCTCACATTCACTTTAGCAAATGAAGTAGAGTCAATGGGCCTTTGAAACCTTTTTCATGATATTGTGTCTGAGGGCAATATTATTTGTTGTGAGAAGTGGAGTATGTTTTTATTAACATATCCTCATCACAGAGAACGAAGATTTAATCCCCGTACGTGGCATTGTTAAACCAGTTCACAAGGTCATTTAAAAATCTCATTTCAGACCAGTAGCCTCGCAGAACGAGATGTCCAACCAATATACTTGGATTATATCGAAATTATGTCTCTAATTGAATAATGATTTACCATGTTTACATTCACTTCAGGGAATGAAACAAATCCAATAATCGCATGGAATAAATATCATGCTTTGCATTCACTTCAGGGAATGCCTCCCATAAAACTTTTTGGATTAAGAAGAATTTTCGTAACTTGAAATTGGGAGAAGTCTATGGTCGAGTTTTCCGACAAAGAAGAAATATTGCTTTCGACCAAATATAGACTTTATAATAATCTTTTTATAGATTGAAATTCACCATGATTTATCGCACATTAAAATCATAATTTAAAGAAAACAATCAAGTTTACCGATAATAATTTTCCTCTTGAGGACAATGGAGACATAGCAAATGACCGAAACAACTTCTTATAATTTCTTTACATCAAGTCTCTTTCCAAGCCATTTAAGCATATCATGTAAAACTTAAAATATGGTTAAATAAAAAAATATTCATCATATTATATATCATGAATCCATAAAAAATTATACTTATTTGTAAATATACTCAAGAATCGTGAATAAGACCTTAAATGATTGCAATTGATATGCCTTGGACTCTTAGACATGCTACGCACATCTATCTCATAATGTGGATTTTTGGCAGCCATTCTCCAAGGATTTTGGGACTTTTTCTTGGTTTTGTATTCCTTGTTACCATGTAGATAATATAGAGATTGATAATCATTTTCTCCCCCATGATCCCCTTGATATGGATTTGGATAGCTTGAGATATCAATTCTTTGAGCGAGATTAGATTCGATGCGATTAAGCAAGCTTTCATTATTTTAAAAAATAAAATATAAAGAGAAAGAAAATCAATAGCTAAAAATAAGAAAAAACTTATCTTTAGTTTCATTCTATAATCGAATTTATTTTTTTCGGTAACTTTTTTTAGATTTGAACGATGAAGATATCAGTTGATTAAAGTCTCGTGAATAAAATAATGAATAACAACGAACAAGTATAAAAGAACAAAGAGATGAGAGAAAGAGGGAGATTCGTATTATTATCAAAATTAGAATTGTGTACAATGCCTTCATCTATTTATAGACATAAGAAGTAAATAATACATTAAACTCTAATTAATATAGATAATATTTCTAATAATAAATAAATCAAACTCTTTAGATAAAGTTCTAATCATGATAGACATCCACATAGATAAATATTCATAACATTGTTTTCATTTTTTGTTAGAAAAACCATAAACTCAAACTCAAACAATAACGAGCAACCATTAATTTATAAAATTATCACCTGCAAAATTATTAAAACTATAAAGGTAAAAAAGTGAACCCTGAACGGTCTCTTATATTGTTCTTCCATCTAAGAAGACCCTTTATAAAAGCTCCTATCAACAAAGCTGCAATAGGGAAGGCTAAGGCTAAGGCTAAGGCAAGCGTTATTGCTTTTTTGGGTAATCTTCACCCGTGATCACTTTTGTTTGGACTTTGTTTTATTTTGGTCACTCGAATTCAAAATAAATCATTCTTGCCAGTTATATTTAGATTCGTGTCAGTTTTGGTTAGTGGCCTAACGGGCAGCTGACATGGCCATGAAAAAATAAAAATAGTTCACGTATATAATACACGTGAAATATGTTTACATCTGATTATTTTTAAAAATGGGTAAAAGAAAAATAAATCGGTTCATATTCTTTAATCATGAATTAAAAAAAAGTAAAATACCAAAAGTCATTTTCTCCTCTTTCTTTTTTGTAGATTCTGGGTAAATCTTAGGGCTTAGAGAAATCATATCTGAAGAATCAAGGTAAAAACTGAAAGGAATCAATTTTTTTCTCATTCGCAATCTCATATTTGTAACGGTTATGAATCGTCTGAATCGTTTCTTTGTATTATTAGTTAGAGGCTTGAAATGGTGCACCTATTTTGCACTTATTTGTAACGGTTATGAATCGTTTCTTTTAAAAATGGTTATGAATCGTTTCTCTTAAAAATGGTATCGTTACTTTTGCACTTATTTTATTCGTTTTCTGAAATTAAAAATAATTGTCAAATGGATTTAAGATTTTTTAGTAAGGGTTTTGGATTGTATTTAGGATGCAGGTTAATGGTTTTAGTAAGAGTTTTAGGTTGTATTGATGGTTTATGTTAAATTGATTTTGATGGGATTGTATTGACGTTTATTCTTTTAGTAAGAGTTTTGAATTGTAATTGTTGTTTAAGGTTGTTTATGATTTAAGGTTACATTGATTTAAGGTTACATTAGTAAGGGTATATGGTTACATTGGTTTAAGGTTACATTAGTAAGGATTTAGGGTTACATTGATTTAAAGTCACATTAGTAAGGGTTTAGGGTTACATTGATTTACGGTTACATTAGTAAGGGTTTAAGGTTACATTGATTTAAGGTTGTTTATGATTTTAGTAAGGGTTTTGATTTAATTTAGGTTGGATTGCACATTGATTTAAGGTTATTTTAGGTTGAATTTCACAACTGATTAACAAAACTGTGTAACAAATTGTCTTAGGTTTATGATAATTGTTGTTTAGGGTTGTTTATGGTTTAAGGTTGTATTAATTTAATGTTACATTAGTATGGTTTAATGTTACATTGATTTAAAGTTACATTAGTAAGGATTTAATGTTATATTGATTTGAGGTTGTTTACATTGATTAAAAAAGTGATTCTTGTCAGTATTGATTTTATAGGCGTTTATTGTATTAAAATTTTCTGCTTTTATAAGTGGTCCACATTAATTTATACCTTTATGCTAGAAATTTTTTTGTGCTGACTTCATTGATTTTGAGATTTTAAGCAGATAATATTTTAACATCTTCATTGTCTTCATTGGTTTTGAAATTTTCTGCTTTTATAAGTGGTCCATGTTACTTTATACTTGTTTTTTTTACTTTATACTTTTTATTTGTGTGCACATTTTAACAACTTTACAACAGTCTCAATGTATACTTTTTGGGGAGCATTGAAATATTTTTGTGTACTGTGCAGGTAATAAGACAGAAATATTTACTTGTGTGATTCACTATGGAGGAGACTTTGCAACTTCACCAAGGATGAAGTACACCTCTAAGTCTGAAGCTTGCTTCGATTTTGTTGATGCTAGTAGATTCTCAACTTTTTCAGTGTGTGATATGGTTCAGAATCTAAGTTTAGTTGAACATTTTGCTGTTTAATGGAGGGTGCCAAATGCTGCATTGTGTACTGTTTTTATTAGGCAACTGAAGACTGATTATGACTGTATGACTATGTTGAACAACCTACCTAGCGATAGATACATGCATATATATCTGAAGCCATTTCAAAAAGATGTTCATGAAGAAGAAGAACATCTTGTTGAAGAAGAAAAAATCATGTAAATGAAGAAGAAGATTATAGAGCTGAAGAATAAGAATATTATGCTGCTGCAGAAGAACATTTTCATCATGCTTAAGTAGAAAAATCGGTTGAAGAAGAATTTGGTGCTGAAAAGGAAAATCTGTTGAGGAAGAATAATCTGTTGAAGAAAAAGAATATGTTGCTGAAGAAGAAGAATATGGTGCTGAAGAAAAAAACTGTTGAAGAAGAAGAATATGTTGCTGAAAAAGAAAAATCTGGTCCTGAAGAAAAATCTGTTGAAGAAAAAAAAATTGATGTTAGTGATAATGAGTATGATTGTGAACCGTGCATACAATAGGATAAAATAGAAATTAGGGTTCAGAGAAATATGATGGCTTTGAACCTAATGATGTGCATATGAATCAAAAGGATCATGGGCCATAATCAGATGCTGACCATTCTAAAAACCTACACAGTAAGCATAGTTCAGACTCAGATAAGGCTAGGTACCTTGAATTTCATTCTGAAATTGACATGGTGAAACAAAAGTTTGTTAAGAATTTAATATTCTCAACAGTGGTCACGTGGTGTCAAATGAGCATCATACCAAGCAAAGAATCGACAATGAGACTCTCTCTCATAATTTTTACAGTCATAAAACCTCATACAAATAAGTACGCCTGCTTCCATTTTTATCGTCTTCTCTTCTTCACTGCTTTATGTTTAGATAGAATAGGTAGGAAAAGATGAAGAATATGAGTTAAAAGAGGAACAAATTGATTTAGGGTTAGGTATTGAAGTAAAATGGGTTATATAGACAAGGTCATGGTGTTTTAATTTAAACATGTCGTCTATTCCACGTGTATAATACACGTGAATTATTTTTTATTTTTTTCACGACCATGTCAGCTGCCCGTTAGGTCACTAACGGCCCAGTGACAAAAACAGATACGATTCGAAACGTAAGTGGCAAGAATGATCTATTTTGAATTCGGGAGACTAAAATAGAACAAACACAAAACGAAAGTGACCATTTGTGAAGATTACCCTTGTTTTTTTATTAAGTAGAGAGATAATTATATTCTCAAGTAAGAATGACAAAATTACTTGATTCGGTGTGCCCCGACCTGACTTGATCGAGTTTTTTATCATAATTTTAAGGACCGGGGCGGGTTCGGTACGAGATAGAAATTCCCCGCCTCATCTCGGTATGTTTTTAATTATATTTATTTATTATTATATTTATAAAAATACCACTATATAAAAATACTTTTAGGTGTTTTAAGCTAGTTTTTAGTTTGTGTTTATCGTAATCTTTTATTAGATATTGTTCGTGTTTTAACATATATGATTCTTACGCTCAATGGTTCAAATTTATTCTTTTAAATATGTATTTTTCATGTGGGTAATTTAATTAGTTTGGTTTTATTTTTTATATATTTTAAAGTCTCTCGAAACCTATATTTTTGTAACTTTGATGGTAATTCGGCCAAATCTAACATTTATCATCGATGAAAATTAATATATTTTTAAAATTTTCGTGTTGGATCAGGTTTATGAGTTAATATATAGGGGCAGGTAAATTAATATTTATATTCGGGGCGGAGAAGGGTCGGGTTTAGAAATTTATAGGGGCAGGGCGGGTTCGGGACAACTAAAAACCCACCTTGTTGTCATCCTTAGTCTTAAATTGTACGTAAATATTGTGATTCGAACTCATATAAGATAGAACAACGTAAACATCGATCAATTAATAAAATAAAAATAAAAAACGACGGATGGTCGGCGAATGAGATTGCAGGGGCGGGCAAGTGGGAGTTGCCCTCTAGTGTTGAATTACCAAACGGTCGAATATGTACCGAATTAAAATTTAATATATTAATAAGCACAAAACATCAAACTTTTTAATTATTTTATTTTAATGATTAGAATTAATTGTTATCTTTTAGGAATACTATAAAAAATGACAGAATCATATTGATAAAACATACCTATAATTTAGCAAAAAATAAGAAAAAACGGTATTTTAGAAATTATATCATAGGTCCTCCTTATTATATCACTAATGATTCTAACCAATAAAAATCATTTATTTCATTAACTTTTTTCATGTCATATTTTTATCAAACGAATTTTTTTAATATAATTTAAAATATATATGAGTGAAGATTCACTGGTAAAAAATATAACATAAAAAGAATTAATAAAATTAATAATTTTTATTGGTTGAGATCATGAATAACGTGGTAAAAAAGATCATAATATAAATTCTCGTATTTTTTTTGGCCAAGCGTATCTTATTATTACTATAAGTTTTTTTTAAGGAATCTTACTATAAGTTGCTTATAAAATTCAATATAGATATTGTTGTACCCTCTGCTTAGATCAGAGTAGTCTCGCCCAAATGTGGGCTCACGACAGGCGTTTCGATCCCATATTCATACTACTATCCGAGCCCAAATCGACTTTTTCTTGACCCAACTATTAATAGGCCCATTTGACATGTAATGGAAAGGTGGATAAAAAAGAAAGAACCCTCCCAAAGTAGATGGAAGCCGAAAAGAGAAAATGAGAATTTAAGAGCAAAGATTAACGATCTAATTATTGTCGACCGATGATTTTCCATCCAAATTAAAAAGGAGTGAATTAGCAATCGTTAATCAAAATTATTACGTCAATCACCAAAAATACTATTACCAGAGATGGACTCAGAGGAGAGCGATTTAATAGCATCGACTAAACTGTCGACCACCAGATCACACAGCATTAGATATCTCACGACTATTTCGGGATCATACAGCATCAAGTACAAAACAATCGTACTTGAGATCACATAACATTGAGTACAAAAGAAGTCATCCGAGATCACATAGCATTAAGCACACATCAATTTAATAAGTACGATGGTTCGTTTAATTTGGTATTCGAATCTCATCTCAATTAAGTCATACAAGTACCTACAAATTTACATGTATAATCTAACTTCGATATTGCGATTCCGTAGACTGCTCCGTCTTCCAAGTAGCCTCTTCGATGCCATGGTTCCTTCCTAAGACTTTCACCAAAGGTATGCTTTTGTTGTGAAGTCCTTAACTCCTCTTGCAAGGATCCTTATGAACTAAACTTTCAATGGCTCGGGTTGTTAATGACAAATGATTGGTTTGTTTAATCAATGTTTGTTGCTTAATTACTAATGAACTATAGTAATAAAGAGAGGAAAGGAAAGAAAAGAAAGAAAAGAGAAAGAGTTTTAAGAAATGAAACACAGTAGAAAACTACAGTAAAGAAGAAGAAGTAATAGCTAACTTCATTGATTATACAAAGCTGATACATGAGTGACTTATATACACACACATGCACACGTTAACTTTCAACAAACCCTAGCTGTAACTGCACTAACAACCTCAACCTCCTAACTGCTCAAGCTCAACGTCTTCACTCAACTCCTTGCTGACTCAGCTTATGTACAACATTCTCCTTGCTCCTCTCAGCTTCACACTCTTCAGCAGACAAGACCATGACTCGTTCACGAAACAGATGAAAGGAATCTCGAGTCAAAGGTTTAGTCAGGCCATCAGCTATCTGATGAGCAGCTGGAATGTAGTTAACCTGCAATTTCCCAGCAGCTACTTTCTCGCGAACAAAATGAACATCTAGTTCAACGTGTTTCGATCGAGCATGATATACAGGATTAGCACTCATTGCCACAGCACTAGTATTATCAGACCAAACTATAGGAACTTTAGATTGTGACACACCAAGCTCTCCTAACAGAGACACAACCCAAGCAACTTCAGCAGTAACATCAGCTACACTGCGATACTCGGCCTCAGCAGTGGACCGAGACACCACCTTTTGCTTTCGAGAGCTCCAAGAGACCAAGTTACTTCCTATAAACACACACCAACCAGAGATGGAACGCCTATCATCCACACACCCTGCCCAATCTGCATCAGCAAAGGCAGCTATATTACAGTCACCAAGGCCCTTCGAAAACACCAATCCAAACTCAATAGTACCACGCAAATACCGCAAGACACGCTTGGCAACACGCCAATGAGCTTCACACGGTTCGTGCATGAATTGTGCCAATTTGTTAACACTATAAGCTACATCGGGACGAGTATGACACACATATAACAGGCCACCAACCAAACTTCTATACTCACTAGCATTCACAAGAGCAGAACCTCCATCTTTTACCAACTGTGGTGTACCTACCATTGGTGTTGGTGTGCAATTCGAATTCTCCATGTGAAATTTAGCCAGCAACTCTCGAATGTACTTCTGTTGATTAAGAACAACACAACCTGCAACATGATTAACTTCAATGCCAAGAAAATAATGCAGCTCACCAAGATCCTTCAAAGAAAACTTGGCATGCAACACTCCAACAACCCAATCAACAACACCCTGAGCTGGCCCTGTGATCACAATATCATCAACGTAGACCAACATGTATGTCACAGCCATCTCCTTGTGCAACATGAACAAAGAAGAGTCTGCTCGAGACTCTACAAATCCCATATCAAGCAAACACTCCTTAAGCTTATTATGCCAGTTACGAGGGGCTTGTTTAAGGCCATACAAAGCCTTATTTAACTTGCATACCAACTGTGAACCATCTGCAGCCACCTCTTCGAACCCTGGAGGTTGATCCATAAACACATCCTCACTCAAATCACCATTCAATTACTCCTTACTCGATTCGGGATTATTTCTAATGTTTTTGAAAGAGCATTAGCAACTCCTAATTAGCTTAATGATCGATAGAGTTAGGTAGATTCTTAAGTACTCATCAATTAGTTCGATAATCGATATAACCATACTAGTTTAGTTCTTGTTTTGAATAAATCGTCTCACCCCACTTATCATATCTATTTTGGCTACCAAATCCTCGTCTAACATTTGAGCTATCTAGATCTCTTGCACTAAGGCAAGCTCTACACGAAGCTCAGCTAACAAGCCACCATCATCAGCTATCCTCAACTGAGTGAACATTGCTCTCAAGTCTGACGTCGATTTTCGAGTTTTTTCGTGTCGAGTTAAGTAAAAATAATCAATTTTTTTAATCGAGTTTAATTTTGCTCATTCCTAATACAAAAGAAGTCATTATCAAATATCAAAAAATGAAATCGTGTGAAAAGTTTACTTAGGAAATGAGTCATTTAAAGGCAATTAGTTGAACCTGTCTGCCAACCTGTTTCCATAATGGCCGTAAAATATCAACACCAAAACCTACAAAATTAAGCCACGATGCACAAATGCACCACATAACTACATTATTACATTAACTAAACTCAACCCCCCAAACATGTTACTATTCCAGCAGTAGACAGTTGTGTTCAACTTTTCATATATATCAATATCTTTGTAGGATGAAAATTGTCTACCTCAAATTATACTTATTTTGGCGTCTCACTTTAAAAAATAATTTTAGGGTTTAGGGTTTAAAGTTAGAGGTTGTGGTTAGAATGGAAGGAACTAAAGAATATATGGTATGTTTTTAGTATTTAGAATTTAAAATTTAGGATATAAAAATTATGATTAATGTTTAGAATTTAAATTTTAAGTGTTCAAGGAAAATTTTGAGACAATGTAAAGAGATTTTGGAGTTCGAGGAAACATTTTGAGTGAAATGTGTGGGTGAGTGTGACCCAAGGAATGAAGAATTAGTGCAGTCATTCTCATGTCACTGCATGTAAATCATTATAAATATTTGATTCATAAACACAGACACACTTACCACTTGTCACATCATTTTTACGTTTATAAAATTTACACGTGCTCATCAATTTTAAGGGTTAGAAATTTAGAGTTTAGGCGTTTATATAATGAATTTTAAAATCTAGGGTTTAAAATATAGAGTTTAGAATAGTATGGTTTTATGTTTTAAATTTTAAAGAATGATTATGTAAAAAAATTATATGGATCGTATATCAAAATATAACCCTAAATAATCATTGTTGTTTTTGTAAAATTTATTAGAATATAATTAAATATGTAAGACATAATTACTTAGTTAACAAATAATAGAAATTCTCTACCCTTTTGGTGTCACTATTTATGTTTCATATTAAACATTAGGGTTAGTGTTTATGATTAAGATTTAGGAAATTGTGTATTTTTAAGGTTAAAAATACGATTTAAGATTTAAAATTTATAATTATATTTAAATTTTTTTTAATGTTATGACGTTAAAAATGAACACGGGAAAGACACGGAAGATTTTTGTTCCTAAAAATAGTGGGACTTGTTGGAAAATAAAAGCCTTTTATTTTTTCCAGCTGGATGGTATTGATGTAATAACTGCCAGCATCTGCCAATGAATGAAGTGTTATTTCCTTTACTTCCAAAACCAAATAAAAAACATGCTAACAATTGTCATTTTTTTTGTCTTTCTTGAAGAGCTAAATTTGATATTGATGGGAAATTATTTAATGTATAAATGGTGTATAATTTAGGTTTTTTAATTATGTCTATTTGAATGTCACTTATCAAATTTAAATGATATTAAACTTTTTTTAAAAGCTAATGTGAACTATTTTGAATATACTCTCAACCATTTGACAATATATGCTCAATCACCTTACTACAGCCGCTGGTGCTCGGACTCGTGACCTCAAAGAACAATAATCGTTCCCTTAACCACTGAGGCAAATTGATTCGTGCAAATGATATTAAACTCTAAATATATATATAGCATTCGAAGTATGATTGTGGAGTAAGTTTTTAGACAACATGTGCATAAAAAGAATTCATAGATCTAAGCTAACTTATTAAGAAGCTTCACCAAATGAAAGGGAAAAAACATGTGTGAAAAGTGGTATTAGTTCCTCTATTTGATGATAAATAAAGGTGGGAATTATATAATTGCATTTATTTCTGAAAAGAAAGTAGAAACCAACATTAATATATTGAAAATATTGTTTTCTTTTCGTTTAGACTAATAAAAGAAAATCACCTACAAATTGTTTTATGGAATTTTGGAAGAATAAAAAGGTCGGTTGAGTCATAAGTCAATTGACTGAGTTGCATGATGTTTAAAAGAACCAGACTTGCAAGGCAAGGCAGATCCTACAAAAGCTTTTTTTTTTTTTTTTTTGCTTTGTGATTACGTTTTCTTTGTTAGCTCCCAGTCTCCCACTATCACTGACTCAACGTGCTCTCAATTTGGAATAATTAGACGACGGTGGGATAAGCAATCAGTAGTTCTATAAATTAACATGCCGTTCGACGAACTATTTGTGGACCGTTTGTTTATTAAGTTAAATAAAAGAATATAAACAAAGATTTTATATTTATTTATTAAACGAACGTGCATGAACAAGGGTATATTCTGTTAGTTTATGTTCACGAACAAACTCGTTTATCGACTTGTTTATAAGCTTGTTTACTCGATTTTCATTTTTCTTTTTTCTTTTTATATTTTAAATATCGGCGAAGGTAGAGACTAAATTGAACACATAGTAAACTTTGAAGTTCAAACTGTGAAGACTAAGGAGCTTAAAGACTAATGGTGTAATTTTATTATTTTGGCAAACATGTTAGCGGATATATAAACGAACATATTCGTAAATGCTAAACAAAAAAATATGAACTCCTTTAAAAAATAAACAAATGTACAAGAAATGTAATATTAAAAAATTAAACAGACACAGACTGAATACATATTACCTTCAAAAACAAATAAACAAACATAACTGATATTTTATCTGTTAAAACTCTGATTCATTTACTCATCTAACAATACACTGTTGTCCGAAGCTATAATCCCTCATCATGTGGAAATAAGAATATTCTATAACATGTTTAATAAAACAATTAAAATTGTTCAATCAAATGAGGGCCTTCAAAATCACATAATTACCCATGTGCTTCACTTTTTTTTTAGATTACCCCAGTGAAAAACGTTGTTGTTAGATTCAGAATTGATGGTTTACTAATCAAGAAACGAAGACACGTTTGATAGGGATGGACATGGGGCTTACGGGGTCGCTCCTCCTAAAATTTAAAATTTTTATACGATTTATAAAATTTTTAAAATTTTTAATGTATTCTTTATTAAAAAATTATTTTCGCACTTTAAAATTTTTATGAGCTCACCCTCTTAAAAATTTATAAATTTTCCTCTTTAACTTAAAATCCTACCTCCGTCTAGCCATAAACGGTGGAAGTGATTGAAAGTTTGAAACAAACCTAATTTCAGAAAGAAAGAAAAAAAAAACCAATTGATGTTGCTGTCGGTTTAAGAACCAATGAACCAGTAAATTCCACGTGTTTTGAAACTCCATTTTCATACTTTGAAAACGTTTATGAGAACCATTCTTTGAAACTGAACTTCATATACCATAAACATATGTTATATTTTGTTGTGCTGAAATTTTAATGTTTATTTTTATTGGTTTCGTAAGTTTTTTTTTTTTTTCTGTGTCTATGCAAAAAGGCAACGACGGTATAACTATGCACTACGTTTGACATGTTTGATAAATTACTACACTAAAATAAAACATTAGTGTTGACTAACAAATTGTTTAAAATAAAATGATTTACTGTGGTGTGGTAATAGTAAAAACAATTTTATCCTAATCAGTGTTATTCGAAATATACATTATTCCTCAAGGTTAACACTGTCCTCTCAAATATGTACACCCCCAAACAGGGATGGTCCCGGGCTTTTGGTGGCTCAGGGCAAATATAAAAAATGGACCTAAATTAAAATTTTAATTTACGGTTGTGGTCGTATTTACAACCATATTATATTTTATTGTGGTTACGGATATTATAGATGCTATTTTAGTCGCTGCGAGTATCGCGATTGTGAAATCTTTTAATAACATACGCTATTGTGGATATAACAGTTGCGAGTATCGCAGTTTCAGATGATGCCGCTACCATGGGCGGATGTAGCATATAAATTGGTGGTGCAATTGACCCCACTTGATTTGTTGGGGTATGAAGTTTTCAAAGAAGTAATATAGAATTTTTGCATAAAAAAAATATTAGATTTGACCTCACTTAATTTGTTGGGGTACGAGGTCAACAATTCTTATTCTAATGATATAGAAATCTCCAATACCTCATACTTCATTCATAACCCCACTATAAGAAAATCCTGGTTCCGCCACTACCGCTATTGTCATGTAACAATCGTTGTTGCGGTTGCATACCGTTATTTAAATCTCTGTCCCTAATAGCAAGTGATAAAAAAAAATTTAATTTTAAGAGTAGGTCCATAATAACAAGTATTAAAAAATTGGGTTCCTAATAACACAAATTGAAAAAAAATGAATTTTAAGAGTAAACCCCTAATAATAAATATTGGGGAAAAAATTAAACATCTGTTAACAAATATTAAAAAAATTAGGCCCCCAATAACAAGTATAAAAAATTAAAACTATTAAAAACAAATATAATTCAAATAAAATTAAAAACGTGTAATTTCCTTGAACGTTGGCTCTGGGCGGGCGCTCTTATTGTCCCTGCCCCATAAATAGAGTTGGGATTTAGGTTGGAGGAGAAAAAATAAATGTTTAGAAATGTGTAGAAGGACAAATTCATACATAAACTAAATTTTTAAAAAAACTATATAATAGGATAAAAGTAAAAAAAAATTAGGGGGCAATTACCCCTCCCCACTTAAATATAACTATGCCACTGTACACACCCAATAAAATATGAACCTCAAACGACATTGTTTTTTAAAAAAGAAAAGTCGGGCTTTTATAAGAAAAATTGAAGGATACACTTGTAAATAAGACGAAATCGGCTACAATGAAAAATTAAAATGTAAAAATAATATGATAAGGTTAGATTTGTTTGCATTATCATCAAATTTTCCACTAATATAAAAAAGTAGAGCTTCTTAAAAGAGGCAAGAAAAAATAACAGTGAAATTAGCCGCTTAAGTAGTAGTATTCTTAGAAATAATATAATATATAGTGAAATATGCAATTTTTCTCTTAATAGGTAAATAAATCTTAAACTTGTTAAAATATGAATTAATTTATGACACACAATTAATCTCATGTCCAACCGAATTTCGCAATAGATCAATAATTTAACTAATATATCTCGAGATACTAGTAATTATTCTAGAAAGACAACACAATATCTTTCATGAAATGTGGTTAATATTTCACACTTACGAAGGTGATTTCATAAATTTATTTCAATATAGACCACTTGAATTAAGACTATGAAATCATTAAGAATGGTTAATAAGTTTAACCTCTTAAATTTAAATTTGATGAGTTTATCAAGTCTATCTCAGGATGACCACCCAAAACATGTAATTTGAAGTCATTAAGTACATTTAGTGGCTCGTCCTATATATCCAGTGATTTTGTCAAGTTCATCTCAATAAGACCACCCAAATCATGCAATATGAACTCGTTAAGTACATTTAGTAGCTAACTTAATAATTTCAATGAATTCATCAAGTTCATCTTAATAGGACCATTAAAAAAGTTTTACATTGATTTTGGATTATTAGATGAGTGTAAATTTATAGTTAAAAATATTAAAAAAAAAATTCTTCCTTTAAAACTACATTTTTAACTTTTAATCTCAACCATTATTTACATTCATTCAATGATCCAGAATCAATATGAAACAAAAAAATTACATTGCACAAGTGAATCATTTATTATAAAAGTATTAATTTAAAATGTATTAGACAAAATATCCTTATAAATATTTAAAGCTTATGTTATACATGCAACTGTTAATCCGGTTTTGAATTTGGCGCCAAAACAGATTCCATAATGGTCAAAAGGCAATTCGGTTTCGAACTCTATTTTCCTTATTAACGAGTAAAATATATCCAATAAGGATATATTTCAAAACAACTATTATAATTTTTTTACAAATTTTAAATTTAATCACAATCTTAGTTAGAGGGGAGAGAAAGAGGTACTATAAAGAAAAGAAAAAAGAAAAATACTGCTAATAAATCTAGAACCCATAACCTAAAGAAATAAAAGAGAATAAAGATGATCAGCTTGACCAATTGACTATATGTGTTTTCTTTCATTATATTTACTTTTTAATACATTATGTGAAATTAGTTTTATATATGTTTATTTTATAAAAATATCGTTAGACAAAATTCCAAGGAATATCACTATTCTTTTGAATCAAATTTCTTTACTAATATGGTTGGTTCAAGTAGTAAATTGTTTGATATTACTTAAATAAGTTTCGAGTTCGATACTTTATATATGCAGAATGTTTCGCTGAAAGGCTCACCCACTAAAACTGAGTATGCTACATGGATCAGTTCAAATTAATAAAAACAAAATTCTGAAAAATCGAGTGAAAAAAAAAATACTACACTTCTTTTTAGTGAAGGTAGGTTACGATGGGACCAACACAACTACCGACGTGCTGCGTTGTCGTCCACGTGGAACATAACGCTGCCCTTGTACTTGACCCCTCATTGCTGCAAAAAGCCACCAATTTATCTCTCGCCCACACAGACCCGGCGTGCTTTCCACGTCAGACAAGTAGGCCCCCATTTTGCCTTTTTCTTCTAATTGATTTTTTTTTTTTTTGCTTTTCTCGAAGCGGATTTGTCCATGATGACATGTCCCCACTGCCGCCTTGTTTGGCGGGAACATCACCGGTTTCCCGCCATACCCGAATCCGAAGCTGGTCCCCGCGTGGGCTTTGTGCTTTGAGTTGTTTAATTTAAAGTTTTAACCGCCAACAACTGTCGTTTTTAACAGACGCGTCCTTTAGGACAGATAACAACTGTCATTTCTTCGGTTAGTGCAACGAACGTTCCAAGCGTAAAGTCGAAAGTTATCATAATTGCTACGTGGCACAGCCGTGAGACGACGTGGTTTTTAAGATTTTGCATTTGCACCCTTCAAAACTCAAGAGATGTAGACAAAACGGTAGCCCAGTTTTACGTTCTTATTTTGATTAGGTTTAATCATGCATAGATCCCTACTTTTTCAACTTTTTAAAATTTAGTCTTTCTACAATTTAAGAACTTTTTGCATTGTTTTTATTTTAAAAAAATATTATAAAATTGAAAAGGTTTTCTGTTTTTCAATCTAATGATTTGATTTAAATCTATGAAAATGTAAAAAATATATATATATTGAACAAATTTTGAATATTAAATCTTTTTTCTTGACTCGAAATTATATAAACATAAAAATTTTTGTTTTATTTCTTGTAATTCTATTAAAACAAAATAAATTCCAGATGTTTTTTTAAATTTTCTAGAAAATTGAACAAATTTTTATTTATATTTGCAAAATGTGTTTTTCAATTTTAAAAATCAAAATATATATTTTTAATGAAATATAAAAATCTAAAATGTAATTAAAAATAATTTCTTTATGTTTAATTTTTTTAATAATAAAGTTTAGTTTATAACACTTATATTTTAGATAGTTAAGTTTGAACACAAATATTAATAGACTTTAGTTTCCAACTGAAATTCAAATGTTGGAATAGTTCAAGGACCGTGACGGGAATAAAACTTTTAATTATGGTTGACACTTCGCTGTATGGCCACGTCGGAAGCGGTTGCAACTCTCTCTCTCTATGAAAAAATTATTATAAATCGGGCCCATAACGTTATACATGCTCTCGTTCACTAAAAATTAGTTAATTGTTTTTTTTTCATGCTATTTTTAAAAGATAATTATTTACCTCTTTATGTCATGTAAATAGGAAGTGTGTGGTTATATAGAAGTTGATTATGAATAATTTGGTTATATAGAAGTTGATTATGGATGAATTAGTAACATAAAAAAATAATTAGTTGGCTGATTTTTAGCGGATGAAGACTATAAATGACGTGATAAATCGGGTCCATAATATAATTTATCCTCTCTATGTTTCTAACTAGGGGTGCTCATTCTCGGGTACTCGATCTTTCGGGTAATAAATTTTTCGGCCCGGTCCCGGCCCGTAGTTACCGGGGAACCGATTCACTTATTTATTTATTTGTTTTAAAGTTTAAAAAAATCACATAGTAAACATATAAAATCATAATACATAATCAACCACAAAAATTAGTGATTTGAAGTTAATTTTAAGATATAAATATTTTTGTAAAATACATTAAAGTTTATCACCAAAAAGACATTAAAAATATTAATCTCATTTTTTCTTTCCTATCTTGTATTAATAAACTATACAAATATTTTTGAAAGATTTAAAACTTAAAATTACATAATACAAACATAGAAAGAATTTAGATATTTAAATTTAATTTTAGGGTAAAAATATTAAGAAACATAAAATAAAAATATAATTTAAAATTAAAAAATTAAATTATTAAAAGTACTAGGTCGAGTACATGTAAAAAAAAATTGGCTCAGGCCCGACCTAACTACCTGAAAAATCTTGGATCAAATACCTCGTCCGATCGAGTAGTTTTTTTAAAAAAATTATATTATTTATTAAGTTTCAAGTTGGTGTCAACGAGTTAGGTATTTTTAAACACTCGTAATTCTAACCGAATCAAAGAATGTAATTTCTGACAACCCTGCACATGTCGTGCAAAAAGGTGGGATTTGAGGTATATTTTATGTATTGAACGTGAAATTAACTTGTTATTTTTAAAATTCCGCAAAACTAAAAATGTAAAAAGCCATATTAAATATTTTTATTTTTTAATAAAATTTAATTATAATCCTAATCCTACATAGTTTCAAATTTATATTATTAGCGATTGTAATCGTAAATTAAAAAATTGATAATACAACTTAAGTTGCTCTCGCTTTATTCTTTTGTGTGTTGCTCTGTTAATAATTTTCTTATATTTTTCATTGTCGACGACAGTATCAATCTTAGGTCGGTCGTCGAGCACCGCTTTTTTCTTTTCTTTTTCTTCTATCCTTCCCTTTCTATTATTATACTTTTATGTTTTTATTTATTTTAAGCTATATTATTCTATTTTGTTTAGTTATTCTTTTCTTTTTCATATGAAAATGGTTGATGCTTTTGTATGGTTTTATTGTATGTTTTTTTGTCTGTTTTGTGGCACATTTATCCTACATCTTATCGATTAGATTTGACGTCGCCCTTTTAAAATATATTTATTATATATCTTATTGATATATCTCTGTTTTGGATCATCAGACTAAATATTAATAGACATTTATAATAATTGAAAACATGTCACAGTATGTTTGTGGTAATCTCAATTTGACAATGAGATATAAGTGTTAAATGCATTTCTTTGTTTGTGTCGGTGATGTTTATCCTTTATATGCAACAATTGTACTAGTTGTGAACTTTGTCAAAAAAATTGATAACAATTATATTCAAAATTGTAATCTTATTTTTCAATTTGTACTAAGATGCTATAGTAATTATTAAAGTTTCAAATTAAGATACTATTACCATGAATAGTATATTATCCAATTTTAAAATCGTTACTCTTTTTAACTTTTTAATGTATTTCGAGAGATAGTTATTATTGAACTTTTTAAAAACAAATGAAGTTTAATTTATTTACCTTTAATGCTTTATATCTTCAAAACTAAATACCCGAAAAAGCTATACAAAATCTTCTTATTGTTTCTAAAAAGTTGACAAAAAAGAAAAAAGAAAACTTCAGTTTAAGGAGTGTAGACACAATAAATTATGTGATTTGCTTATGCATATTGTCACGGGCTATTACTTTCTTTTCAAAAGACATGTCTAATAAAATGTGCAGCACAACCGTTTATATATATCACAAGACTTATTTTTTCTTTTTCGATGTGAAATTAATATCTCTGCCTCTTCCCAGACGTGAGTCGTGACAATATATATACACTATATATAAATAACTTTAGAGTAAAAGATACTTTCCTTTGAAGATTAGTGTAAAATACACTTACCTTAGTAATTTTAAAAATAATTAATTACCCAATAGGTTCATTTATGACGAATCTATTATTGATCAATTACTTATTACTTTTTTATTATTTTCAATTATCCACGACTGCAATGTTTGAGGCTTTCCGACCATCCAATTACATGTGGCCACGTAAGATTCGTCTTTACGGTATTGTTCAGTAGAATATGAATATGCTTGGTGTTTACGCTCACGCCTTCCCTTTTTGTTAAAAGTTAGGACGATCCAAATATCTCATTACATTAGGCCGCCCAGAAATACAAGAAAACCGGGTCCCCAAGCAAAGAAAATAATGACAGAGAAAAAGCCGATCCGAGCGAGCAGGGTGTTGTCACGTGCGGACGTCATAAACTAAATCCCGTCCGCAAATGTTCTTTTTTTAATAATCAAGCTAAGTTCTGCCGACGTGGACCGATGCATCACCGTTTATTATAATACCCTCCTCCCTCTCGGCCTCTCCTTTTTATGATCCTTGAGTTGAAGACACGCAAAAAAGGACAGTGGCCTGAGTGTACAGATGGCATCCGAGCTGGACTTTTGAACTACCAAGATCCAGGATCAAACGACACGTGGATTTATTACAGTTGACCGTGTAGAAAGAAATAGAATCAGGGCTGACTATTCGTGAAGGCGTTTCTTAATAGTGGCGTAGTTTCTATTTTTTTTATAATTACCAAAAAATAAAGATATTAATTAATAATTAATGCAATATATATATATAGAAGAAGGGTTAAGTCCAACTCCAAGGCGGTGCTTTGCGCTTTGCATCTCTTTATTCTGGAGACAAAAACAAAGAAAAGAAGAGGGAAAAGTTGGTGGAATAGCGATTTTTTCGAAGGATTTTTGAGAGTTTCTGGCATTTGTTCTTCTTGTTCGATTGATTCCCAGAAATATTTTCCTGGGTTTTTCAAGAGACGGAAAACTGAGAGGGAAAAATATGGGGTGGCATGCTTGTCTTGATGAATATGAGAAGCTTGTCATAAGGATGTCTACTCCCAGGTTTGTGTCTTTGTTTCTTTCCGACAAATCAAAGCAAAAAAAAAAAAACCCATCTTTTTTAGTGGAGAAAGTTCTGGGTTTCAGGGTCTTTTTTTTTTCTGGTTTTAATGGTTAACAATATGTGTTCATAATTTTCCAGAAACTCTCCAATCTACTTGGTTCTGAAATTTGAGATTTCCTAATAAAAAATTGTTTGAACAGGGTGGTCATCGACAATGCCGTTTGCCCAACCGCGACTCTGGTCAAGGTTAGCTTCTACGAAACCTCTCAAATATAAACGCACCGCCCTGGGGCCCTTGTTTTCCTTTGATTTTTCCAAGCCTTTGACTCTTTCTTGCTCCCTTATCTAAGGTTGACAGTGCTAGAAGACACGGGATTTTGTTAGACGCTGTTCAGGTTTTGACTGATCTGAATCTTTCAATTAAGAAGGCTTATATTTCATCTGATGGCCAGTGGTTCATGGATGGTAAGCTGCTTTAACTTCAAAAAAAATTGAATCTTTATTTAAAGTTTGTTCCTTTGGCTTGTTACTGTTTCTGGGTTTTATTTGAAATTCCTGTTTCTAACATTCCCCTTCTGGGGTTTGCAGTTTTCCATGTAACTGATTTAAACGGAAACAAGTTGACTGATGAGAGCGTTATTCGTTACATTGAGCAGGTAATTGTTGCAGTTGATTTTATTTTAATGTTAATGAACTTTGTACTAGTATAATTTGCCATGAAACTGATCTTTGTGTTTCTTTTTGTCTTATACAGTCCCTTGAGACCACTGATCCTGATCGAAGCCTCGGGTTTGATGGTCTAACGGCGTTGGAACTGACCGGAACAGATAGAGTTGGTCTTTTATCGGAAGTATTTGCGGTTTTAGCTGATCTGCAATGCAATGTGGTAGATGCTAAAGTATGGACTCACAACGGTCGGGTTGCTTCTTTAATTTATGTGAAAGACTGCAATTCGGGGTCTCCGATCAAGGACTCGCAACAAATTCAGAGAATCGAAGCATGTTTAAGGAATCTTTTGAAAGGAGACAATGATATTCGTAGCGCAAAGACTTCGGTTTCTATGGCCGTAACCCACACCGAGAGAAGGTTACATCAAATGATGTTTGCGGATGGTGACTATGAGAGGAAACCTATTTTGCAACACAAGGTGGATTCACCTGTGGTCACCGTGCAGAATTGGGCTGAAAGGGGGTATTCAGTTGTAAATGTTCAGTGCAAGGATAGAACCAAGCTTCTCTTCGATATTGTTTGCACATTAACCGATATGCAATATGTCGTGTTTCATGCAACTATCAACACAGCTGGGGATAAAGCATATCTGGTACTTGATTGTTCCATAAATCAATCTTTAAGATTTTAGTTACACGACTTTAATTTCTCGACTTAAACTTGTTTATTCTTGCAGGAATTTTATATCAGACACACAGATGGATCTCCGATTAGTTCAGAACCCGAAAGACATCGCGTGATTCAATGCTTGCAAGCTGCAGTTGAAAGAAGAGCATCCGAGGTAACTCATTTCTCCTTTCGACTACTGAATTAACTCTATAATACCGAAACACTTAAGCATTTGTTTTGTGATTTCAGGGCGTATGGCTGGAGTTATGCACATCAGATAGGCAGGGTCTATTAGCAGATGTGACCCGAACGTTTAGAGAGAACGGTCTTAACGTAACGAGGGCTGAAATATCAACCACAAAGGATACGGCTCTAAACGTTTTTTATGTAACGGACGCAATCGGGAACGTAGCCGACCCCAAAATCATCGAAGCTGTAAGACAAAAGATAGGTTTAGGGAAGTTGAAGGTAAAGGAACTGCCATTGCAATACCATGAAAAGGCAGAAAGGGAGGAGCAGGCAGTAGGGGTTGGTGGGGCAGTGTTGTTATCACTTGGGAGCATAGTTAGAAGGAATTTGTACAATTTGGGGTTGATCAAATCTTATTCTTGAAGGGAAACAACAGGTGTTTTGAGAGGTGGAATTTGGCATATTCTTTGCTTTCAGTTGTAATTTGGCATGTGTACATATGAAAAAGGAAAAGAAAAGGTGGAAATTGGTGAAGACAGGGAAAGGGAAGAAGATGGTGGTGGTGGTTTGTGAATTTAATTACAGGCAGAGAGAAAATATGATTAGGTAGAACAAAATTATCTTGGTTTAAAATACAGATTATTTGTACATGCCTGGTATTAGGTACTAATTAATTAATTAATTAATTAATTATTATGGTTGATTACTTTATGGGTTAATATTTGATGTCCCAACTAGTGTATTTTTTTTCAACTATGTGTAAACTAAAGTTGGATTCAGCTTTATATTTTTTGTGATATGATGCTTAAATGAGGTAAAACCTTTAAACTAGATCTAACCTTTGCTTGATCAATAAATTTAACGGGTTGCTCCCGCCCTAACCTCAATTTCTACGAGGAGAGAATATAAGTAGCATATAATAAAAAATATGAAAACTACAATTAATTTTACATAAATCAAACAAATATATATATATATATATATATATATATTTGAGAAATTTTAAATTTAATCCTAATCCTACCTACAGGTAAGGGAAAGAAATTTTAGGAAAAAAAAGGAGAGTGTTCCTATTGAGTCAATAACTCATTAATCAACCGTAAAATAATTAAAAAAAACATTGGTAAAAATATTTATCTAAACAACCAAAAAAAATTAACAATTAGGTCAAATATATTTGAGCTTTGTTCGGGAAATCAACATCATTCATGAAAATTCTAGCAACATTGCTTGTAGAGTAAGGTATCTATGTATTTAGTGGACATGTAGATCATAATAAGTTTGTTTCAATCTTTTTTCAATTAGATTTACAAATATACAAATACAAGTGGTCTTTAACCACCCATACATGTGATTATAATTTGTATTTGTGAGTCGCTCTTGTAATTTTCAGATGTAAAATTTTAGATTAAGTTAGATCAACCGTACTGGTCTAAAGTGTTACATCACTATTTTACTCGTCCTCTCTTGAATTAATCGGCGACGCTTCACTCACATAGTCATCTCTAGTAGAGGTCTAAAGGATAAAGTCATAAGATATAAAATTTAAATTTATAATTTATAATTAAATCGAGCTATATGTTCAAATCTAGATATTCAATCCAAAAATACAATACCTAAAAAATAAAATATTCAATTTTTTCAGATGAAATCAAATTCACATTGTTATTTTATTAATCTAAAATTTCAGGTAACCGTATTTATAGATCAAATCAAATTCACATCGTTATTTTATTGATCTAAAATTTCAGGTAACCGTATTTATAGATCAAATCAAATATAGGAAACTACACAGCTCTATTTTAATGCAACTTATAGTTTTTAATCGTTTGTTGTTTTGTTTGGATATGGTTACTCATTTCCTTTTGTAATAAATATTCTCTATTATTTTATGCTTAAATTTGTCATTGGCTTTTCCTTTGGATTAGATCCGTCGTATTCACATGGCCATGAACCTCTAGTTTATATCCCACCTTGTATGAAACAAAACATCTCCTATAAAAGTAGATTATTGGCCTCACTTCAATTAACTCACTCAAAATATTATAATATAAATGACACATCTTATACAATATATATATATATATATATATATATATATATATATATATATATATATTAGTTAGACTCAAGCCGAGCAACGAGTTTTTTTAAGCAGTACAAGTTGAGAAAAGTTTTATCAAAATTATCAAATATCGAGTCGAGCACGAGTCAAAGTTCTCAAATCGAATCGAGCATAGTTCAAAATCAAACAATAAATCAATCGTTAATCTAAAACGACAAGAAGAGCATTTATTAGAAGCTAATTGTTCTAATTAGGGGATTTTCGATAGGAGCATTTTCTTCCTTTTTTTTTATTTCCTACAAACTCGGTAGGGATTTCCTATTATAAAAACTAGGTGAGTAAACATTTGTGACGACATGCTTCATTCGATACAGAACAATTTATAAGACAACTTCCTAACGTTTAGGGTTTTTCAAAGGGTTTAAAAAGAAAAGGGGGTTGAATTCGTTTTTCTTTATTTTTCGTTGCCAACAAGCGGGAGCCGACATGGCGGAAACTCTTCGATTTCATTCTAAACCTGATTTGGGCTTCCAATAGGAGCATTTTTTCTTCCTTTTTTATATCCTAAAAACTCGGTAGGAATTTCCTATTATAAAAATCAGGTGAGTAAACATTTGTGACAGCACGCTTCATTCGATACAGAAATTTTTTTAAGGTAGCTTCCTAACGTTTAGGGTTTTTCAAAGGGTTAAGAAAGAAAAAAGAGGTTGAATCCATTTTTCTTTACTTTTCGTTTTCGACAAGCGGTGGCCAGCGCCGATCAGTGGCAGCCGGCATGTCGGAAACTCTTCAGTTTCACTCTAAACCTGATTTGGGCTTCCGATATGAGCATTTTCTTTCTTTTTTTATTTCCTAAGAACTTGGTAGGGATTTCCTATTATAAAAACCAGGTGAGTAAACATTTGTGACGACTTGCTTCATTCGATACAAAACATTTTTTAATGTAGCTTCCTAACGTTTAGGGTTTTTCAAAGGGTTTATAAAGAAAAAGGGGGTTGAATATGTTTTCCCTTATTTTTCGTTGCCGACAAGTGGCAGCCGGCATGGCGGAAACTCTTCGGTTTCACTCTAACCTGATTTGGGCTTCCGATTAGAGCATTTTCTTCCTTTTTATTTCCTAAAAACTCGATAGGGATTTCCTATTATAAAAACAAGGTGAGTAAATATTTTTTACGGCGTGCTTCATTTGATACATATCAATTTTTAAGGTAGCTTCCTAACATTTAGGGTTTTTTTTGAAGAGTTTAGATAGAAAAATGGGTTTAATCCATTTTTCTTTATTTTCTATTGCAAACAAGCAGCGGCCGGCGCCGATCAGTGGCGGTCGGCATGGCAGAAACTCTTCGATTTCACTCTAAACCTGATTTAGGCTTCCGATAGGAGCATTTTCTTCTTTTTTATTTCCTAAAAACTCGGTAGGGATTTCCTATTATAAAACCAAGAGAGTAAATATTTGTAATGACGCGCTTCATTCGATACAGAGCAATTTTTAAGGTAGCTTCCTAACATTTACAATTTTTCAAAGAGTTTAGAAAGAAAAAAGGGAGTTGAATCTATTTTTCTTTATTTTTTGTTGCTGACATGCGGCGGTCGGCGTCGATTAGTGGCGACCGTCATGGAGGAAACTCTTTCGTTTCACTCTAAACTTAATTTGAGCTTCCGATAGGAGCATTTTTTTTTCCTAAAATCTCGGTAGGGATTTCCTATTATAATAACCAGGTGAGTAGGCATTTGTGACGTTGCGCTTCATTTGATACAGAGCAATTTTTAAGGTAGCTTCCTAACGTTTTGATTTTTTTTAAGAGTTTAGATAGAAAAATAGGGTTGAATCCATTTTTCCTTTATTTTTTGTTTCCGACAAGCGGCGACCGACGCTGATCAATGGCGGCCGACATGGCAGAAACTCTTCAGTTTCACTCTAAACCTGATTTGGGCTTCCGATAGGAGCATTTTCTTCCTTTTTCTATTTCTTAAAATCTCGGTAGGAATCTCCTATTATAAAAACTAGATGAGTAAACATTTGTGACGACGCGCTTCATTTGATACATAGCAATTTTTATGGTAGCTTCCTAACGTTTAGGGTTTTTCAAAGTGATTAGATAGAAAAAGAAAGTTGAATCTGTTTTCTTTATTTTTCGTTTCCGTCAAGCGGTGTCCGACGTCGATCAATGGCGGTCGGCATGGCGGAAATTCTTCGATTTTACTTTAAACCTGATTCGGGCTTTCGATAATAGCATTCTCTTCCTTTTTTTGTATCCTAAAAACTCAATAGGGATTTCCAATTATAAAAATCAGGTGAGTAAACATTTGTTACGACCCACTTTATTCAATATAGAGTAATTTTTAAGGTAGCTTCCTAAGGTTTAGGGTTTTTTAAAGGGTTTAGAAAGAAAAAAGGGTGTTGAATTCGTTTTTCTTTAATTTCCTTTGCCGACAAGTAGCAGCCGACATGGCGGAAACTCTTCGGTATCACTCTAAATCTTATTTGGGCTTCCGATAGAAGCATTTTCTTCCTTTCATTATTTCTTAAAAACTCAGTAGAGATTTCCTATTATAAAAACCAGGTGAGTAAACATTTTTGACGGCGCGCTTCATTTGATAGAGAGCAATTTTTAAGGTAGCTTCCTAATGTTTAGAGTTTTTAAAAGGATTTAGAAAGAAAAAGGGGGTTGAATCCATTTTTTTTATTTTCCGTTGCCGACAAGCGGCGACCGACGCCGATCTGTGGCGGCCGACATGGCCGAAACTCTTTGGTTTCACTCTGAAACATTTTTCAGAGAGGGTTTGTGTTACCGTTCTTAAGTTTATTATATTATTTAATAAATTACGTTTCTCTCCTCTCTCTTCCGTTTTTTCTTATTTTTTAACAAGTTTGTTGCCTTTATTTTCTTAGCTCCTTTTGTCTTTAACCAATTAGATGGTGACGTGGGCCACCATCCGATTGGTTGGTTAAATATATTTAATTGAAATTAAAATTAAAAGAAAAGATGGTGACACAGGTTACCATTTTATTGGTTGATTAAATTTTTATTAAATTAATTTAATAAAATTTAAATAATGTTGTTCATTCGATTATAAAAACTAGGTGAGTAAGCATTTGTGGCAGCACGCTTCATTCGATACAGAACAATTTTTAAGGTAGCTTCCTAACGTTTAGGGTTTTTCAAAGGGTTTCGAGCTTCTTGGATCACCTCAATAGGATGTTAATCATCTTCGATTGAGCCTCGCTCTGATACCAATTGATAGGTTTTATGGTGCTCGATTTCCTTCAACCGATGTGTTTGCCAAGTTTGGAGAAGATTGGATTTTTGGGTGAAAAAGTGGAAGCTAAGAGATTGGAATTTGACACAAAGATTTATAGTGGTTCGGCCTTTTAAAAAGCACCTATATCCACTACCTTAACTCTCCACTAAGGATTTCAACCAAATTCACTAAGAATTTCGTCCCCTTTTCCCGGTTTAGGAGGCAATCGTTATAACCCTCAAAGCTTTCTACCCAAAGCTTGAGTAAACCCTATTTACAAGCGAAATTCTAAGCAAACTTGAAATCTCTCTAATAGATGTTTGTTTGCACTATTTAGCTCTCACCCAAAACCTAAACACTTGGGCAAATTTAATAATGTTTAGCTCACTAGTGTTGTCTATACAAGAAATTGGACAATTAATCTCTAAGACAAAATCTTAATCATAGTGTTGTTGACAATTGAAGCATTTTTCTTCTCTTGATGCTTGGAGGTCCCTTTTATACTCCTAATTGAGTTTGTAGCCGTTACTAGCCGTTAAGGTTGAATTGGAGCCGTTTGAGACTTTATTTCCCACATTTATTGCAGTCCTGATACTTATCGTATCGGTACACGAAGACCCGTATCGGTACGCCCTTCTTTAGAACTAGCCGTTGGGCTCTTGCCAGCCTAAGTGTATCGATACGCTAGGGAGCGTATCGGTATGGTCTGCAATTTAAAAGACCGTTGGGAAATAGTCGTTAGGGGTTGTTAAAACAGGGATCAGTACGCTTTAAAGGCATTTCGGTACGACTCCTATCTGTATCGATACGAGCAAGCCTGTATCGGTACGGGTTTTGGCAGAATTAAAATTGGAGTAAAAAGGTATCAATACGGGGTATACCATATCGGTACGGTATAGTTGAAAAGTCAGTTTTGAGTACTTTAAAACATTTCAAACATTGCCAAAAACCTTTTTAAATACCTCAAACATATTTTCAAGTTGTTTGGACTTAAAGACAAATTTTAAATTCTTTTCAAATTAGTCTAAAACTTTTTTTCAATTATTATATCAAAACATTTGTTCTTCAATTTTCTTTGCTCCTTTTGTCTCCAACCAATTAGATGGTGATGTGTGTCACCATCCGATTGGTTGGTTAAATATATTTAATTGAAATTAAAATTAAGAGAAAAGATGGTGACACATGTTACTATTTTATTGGTTGATTAAATTTTTATTAAATTAATAAAATTTAAATAATGCTCTTTATTCGATTATAAAAACCAGGTGAGTAAACATTTGTGACAGCGCACTTCATTCGATACAGAGCAATTTTTAAGGTAGCTTCTTAACGTTTAGAGTTTTTTAAAGGGTTTCGAGCTTCCCGGATTACCTCAATAAGATGTTAATCATCTTCGATTGAGCCCCACTCTGATACCAATTGATGGGTTTTATGGTGCTCGATTTCCTTCAACCGATGTGTTTGTCAAGTTTGGAGAAGAATGGATTTTTGGGTGAAAAAGTGGAAGCTAAAAGATTGGAATTGGACACAAGGATTTATAGTGGTTCAGCCTTCTAACAAGCACCTACATCCATTACCTTAACTCCCCACTAAGGATTTCAACTAAATTCACTAAGAATTTCGTCCCTTTTTCCTTGTTTAGGAGGCAACCGTTACAACCCTCAAAGCTTTCTACCCTAAGCTTGAGTAAACACTCTTTACAAGAGAAATTCTAAGCAAACTTGAAATCCTTCTAATAGGTGTTTGTTTGCACTATTTAGCTCTCACCCAAAACCTAAACACTTAGGCAAATATAACAATGTTTAGCTCACTAGTGTTATCTATACAAGAAATTGGACAATTAATCTCTAAGACAAAATCTTAATCATAGTATTGTTGACAATTGAAGCATTTTTCTTATCTTGATTCTTGGAGGTCCTTTTTATACTCCTAATTGAGTTTGTAATCGTTAAGGTTGAATTGGAGACGTTGAAGACTTTATTTCCCACATTTATTGTAGTTCTGGTACTTATCGTATCGGTACACAGGGACCCGTATCGGTACGCCCTTCTTCAGAACTAGCCGTTGGGCTCTTGCCAGCCTAAGCGTATTGATACGCTAGGGAGCGTATCAGTACGGTCTGCAATTTAAAAGACCGTTGGGAAATAGTCGTTAGGGGTTGTTAAAACAGGGATCGGTACGCTTTAAAGGCATTTCGGTATGACCCCTATCCGTATCATACGGGCAAGCCTGTATTGGTACGGGTTTTGGCAGAATTAAAACTGGAGTAAAAAAGTATCGATACGGGGTATACTATATCGGTACAGTAGAGTTGAAAAGTCAGTTTTGAGTACTTTAAAACATTTCAAACATTGCCAAAAACTTTTTTAAATACCTCAAACATATTTTCAAGTTGTTTAAACTTCAAGACAAATTTTAAATTCTTTTCAAATTAGTCCAAAACTTTTTTTCAATTATTATATCAAAACATTTGTTCTTCAATTTTCTTTGCTCCTTTTGTCTCTAACCAATTAGATGGTGACGTGTGTCACCATCCGATTGGTTGGTTAAATATATTTAATTAAAATTAAAATTAAGAGAAAAGATTGTGACACATGTTACCATTTTATTGGTTGATTAAATTTTTATTAAATTAAATTAATAAAATTTAAATAATGCTCTTCATTCGATTATAAAAACCAGGTGAGTAAACATTTGTGACAGCACACTTCATTTGATACAAAGCAAATTTTAAGGTAGCTTCATAATGTTTAAGGTTTTTCAAAGGGTTTAGATAGAAAAGGGGGTTGAATCTATTTTTCTTTATTTTTTATTGTCGACAAGCGACGGCCGGCGCCGATCAGTGGCGACCAACATGGCAAAAACTCTTCGGTTTCAAGTCGAATCGAGCACAGCTTAACTCGTGATTGAATCGCTCAACAAGCAACCCTAATAACTACACATTCAAAATTAGCATTTCACCCCTCTAGCCAAACAATAAACCAATATTTTATCTAAAACGACAAGAAGAGCGTTTATTAGAAGCCAACTGTTGTAATTAGGGGATTTCCGATAGGAGCATTTTCTTTCTTTTGTTTATTTCTTAAAATCTCGGTATGGATTTCCTATTATAAAAACCAGGTGAGTAAACATTTGTGACGACACGCTTCATTCGACACAGAGAAATTTTTAAGGTAGCTTCCTAATGTTTAGGGTTTTTCAAAGGGTTTAGAAAGAAAAAGGGGATGAATCTATTTTTCTTTATTTTCTGTTGCCAACAAGCGGTGGCCGACGATGATAAGTGGCGGTCAGCATGGTGAAAACTCTTCGGTTTCAAGTCGAATCGAGCACAACTCAACTCGTGATCGACTCGCTCAACAAGCAGCCCTAGTAACTACACATTCAAAATTAACATTTCACCCCTCAACAAAACAATAAACCAATCATTAATCTAAAACGACAAGAAGAGCATTTATTAGAAACTAACTATTGTAATTAGGGGATTTTTGATATGAGCATTTTCTTCCTTTTTTATTTCTTAAAAACTCGGTGGGGATTCCCTATTATAAAAACCAGGTGAGTAAACATTTGTGACGACGCGCTTCATTCGATACAGAGCAATTTTTAAGGTAGCTTTCTAATGTTTAGGGTTTTTCAAAGGGTTTAGAAAGAAAAGGGGGTTGAATTTGTTTTTCTTTATTTTTCGTTGCCGACAAGTGGCGGCCGGCGCCAATCAGTGGCGGCTGGCATAGCAGAAACTCTTCGATTTCAAGTCGAATCGAGCACTGCTCAACTCGCGATCGACTCGCTCAACCAGCAGCCCTAGTAACTACACATTCAAAATTAGCATTTCACCCCTCAACCAAACAATAAACAAATCGTTAATCTAAAACGACAAGAAAAACATTTATTAGAAGCTAATTGTTGTAATTAGGGGATTTCCGATAGGAGCATTTTCTTCCTTTTTTATTTCCTGAAAACTCGATAGGGATTTTCTATTATAAAAACCAAGTGGGTAAACATTTGTGACGACACGCTTTGTTGCGTGTAAAAGAGTCCTATTAAATTTGAGCGCAAGTGTACACCTGTGTCAAGTTATAGTATAAAATATATTGTTTCTACAGGGATTGGGACAACTTTAGAATTAATTTTCCTGCACAAGAAAAAATAAAAACACAGATAATTGAGAATTGGTTGGATTGAAGTAAAACTAAAGTGGACAAGGGAAATAGAAAAAGAAATCATATTGACAAAGTAGGCTGGTATTGATTTGTTCAATGATGCAGGTGTTGCACTGTTCAGAGGACTTCTGTTGCTTATGTCGTCAAGCTTGTCGCGGCAGCACCTGTCGCGGCAGAGGTCTGTTGTTGTCGCAGCAACGATCAACAACTCTGTTACTTCAAGTTCAGAAAGAATTCTTGTCGTGACTTGTCCTATCCCTAGGTCCAAGTTCTGTCGGCGAACACGTCTTGGATGATACCTCCCGGCGTGAATCGAAGGATGGACACCTATGTTTGTGAATTCTTCTTTAGCCGCTCAACCTTGTACCTATCCCTAGGCGAAGATAGTTTAACCATAAACTAAAAAATTGTATTTACTCATTTCTTATACTTAACTCTCCCAATATTAAGTAAATAGATAATCTCACAATATTCTCCCGATACTCTTATGAGATATTGAAACCAGAGTAAATAAACTTGAAGTTTTATTGATTGAACAGAAAAACCTAAGAAACAGTATAACCCTTACAACTACTTTACAAGATCAACCATTTGCCCTGGGGAAGGTTTAGAACATGATGGAGAAGAGAAAAGCTAGGGTTTATGATGGAAGACGGCTAGGAGCTAGGTTCTTCTCCCTTGTCGAAATACAAGCATATATATAGGCTTTGGGTGTAAGTTTTCTTAATGGCCAAGAATACTAGTTTAAATTAAAGTACAATTTATTCAAAGACTAAATCTCTGAATAAACGTCCCTTAGTTTGCCCTATCTTCTTGCTTTGACTTTCTCCTCAAACTTTGGGCAAGGCCTTCCTTGTGCTCTTGGGCTCCAAAAATTATGCGAGTGGTCTATAAAAACCGGGCTTGAAATCCTCTATCAGTCGAACTCCACTTTGCATTTTCCATCTCTGTTGTCTTCATTGTCGCCACTTCTGTCACGGCAACTGCCACGACAGTGATGTATATTGTCTTCATTGTCGTCACTTCTGTCACGACAGTGATGTATAAGGCAGTTTTCTTCAACCCTTCACTCCAGCTCTGCGGTTATCTTCTATTCTTCTGCTGCTTTGGATGCTGCCACGACAAGTACCTGCAAGAGTTGATCGAAATCAGCAGCATCTGTGCAAAATTATCCATTTGTGATATTTATGCCAGTTCTATCCTAAAATGCAACTAAACATGCTTGAGTGCATCAATAATATGGATAAATGAGGGTTAAAATATAGAACATTTATGCACTCAACACGCTTCATTCGATATATAGCAATTTTTAAGGTAGCTTCCTAATGTTTGGGGTTTTTCAAAGGGTTTAGAAAGAAAAAGGGGGTTGAATCCGTTTTTTTATTTTTCGTTGCTGACAAGCGATGGCTGGCGCCGATCAGTGGCGGCCGGCATGGTGGAAACTCTTCGATTTCAAGTCAAGTCGAGCACTGCTAAACTCGTGATTGACTCGCTCAATAAGCAGCCCTAGTAACTACACATTCAAAATTAAAAATATTTATTTGTATATCAAAATATTTATCCAAACAACCAAAAACAAAAGAAAATTATCAATTAGGCCAATAGGTTTGAGCTTTGTTCGGGAAATCAACATCATTCATGGAAATTCTAGCAACAATGCTTGTAGAGTAACGTACTTGTGTATTTAGTGGGCATGTAGATCATAACATCTTATATTTATTTGGAGTCAGAATTAAATTTTGGTCCTTTACAAAAGTTTATTTAAATCTATTTTCAATTAGATTTGTATAACAAAATTTTAACTTATTTAAATTTGTATTTGCGAGTCTCTCTTGTAACTCTAAATACGATATTTTGGATCAGGTTGGATCAACCGTATCGGTCTAAGGTGTTACATCACTCTTTTTGGTCATTCTCTCTTGAATTAATCAGCGACGCCTCACTCATGTAGTTCTCCTCTCTCTCAACACTCATCTATTATGAGCTAGAAACACGTTTGAATCTTGTTATATTTTGTCAGTTTTGTTTCTAAGTGAATATATACATATAGTAGAGGTCTAGAGGATATAGCATAAAGCCACAAAATATAAATTTTAAAATTTATCGTTAAATTGAGTCATATGTTTGAATTTAAATATCCAATCTAAAAATACAATACTTAAAAAATTAGATATTAAATTTTTTCAAATGAGATCGAATTCACATTGTTATTTTATTGATTAAAATTCCAAGTATCTAAATTTACGGATCAAATCAAATATCGGAAAGTACACAGCTCTATTTTAATGCAACTTATTGTTTTTAATAGTCTAATTACTTGGTAGAGAGTGTTGTTTTGTTTGGATATGATTACTCATTTCCTTTTGTAATAAATATTCTCTATTATTTTATGCTTTAATTTGTCTTCGGCTTTTCCTTTGGATTAGATCCGTCGTATTCATATGACCTTGAACCTCTTGTTTATATCCCACCTTGTATGAAACAAAACATCTTCTATAAAAGTAGTTTACTGGCCTCACTTTGAACTCAAGTCGAGTAATGAGTTTTTTTTAACGAGCACAGGTTAAGTAAAGTTTTATCGAACTTATTAAATATCGAGTCGAGTCGAGCACGAGTCACAATTTTCAAGTCGAATCAAGCACTGCTCAACTCGTGGTCGACTCGCTCAATAAGCAGCCCTAGTAAATGCACATTCAAAATTAGCATTTCACCACTCAACCAAACAATAAACCAATCGTTAATCCAAAACGACAAGAGAGCATTTGTAAGAAGCTAACTGTAATTAGGGGAATCACGTAGACAAGACAAACTATATTTGGTATAGTTCCAAATGTTTTTCGAATGTCTTAATATAAAATTGCATGTACAACTAAAAAAACTAAAACTATACATAATTATTTGTTAATAACATTTAATTGTCGGGTTTTGACCAAAGAGTTGAACAAGGGGCGTTGTTCTTAAGGGAATCTTGATTCTTAACAATTAACATGTTAGTTGTTTTATATTTGTAAGAATCTGTAGGACTCTTGCCTTTGTCATTTTCTACTTGTAATGATTTGTAAGAATCTGTAGGACTCTTGCCTTTGTCATTACCCAAGCCTAGGATTTTGTTTTTCTTTGTTTATTGTCTTCCAATTTTCTTATAAAAATATTGGCAGTTTTTTTTATCTTGTCTCTTACAATCTGTTATTGTCTTATACAAGTTTTAGCCTTGCTTTCTGTAAGTTTTGTTTAGGGTTACTTTTCATTAGTCATCAAGTTGATGGATGCCAAGGATTCATGTAGCTTTGGGTGTATTAAGTAGAGGTGAGCAAAACTCGACTTAATTCGAAAAAACTGAATTTTTCGAATCCACTCGAAGTGAAAAAATTCGGCTCGTTTTGACTCGACTCGAAATTGCATAAACCAGACTCGACTCGAAAAATTCAAATAAAGTTTGGGTTGAAAAATGGAAATCGAATAACTCAAAATTTTTAGTAATTAGTGGATTGATTTTTAAGTTCGAGTCGAGTCCCTATATATATATATATATGCCACATATAAAGAAATATGTATGAATATCTTATATGATTAGAGAAAGTCGTTTAATTTAGAATCAAATAACTCAAAATTTTTAGTAATTAATGGATTGATTTTTAAGTTCAAGTCGAGTCCCTCAATTTTTCCTAGTATATATATACTGGTATAACAAAATATGAAGAAATATGTATGCATATCTTATATGATTAGAGAAAGCCGTTTGAATTGGAATCAAATTGTATTATAACATGATAAATAATTACAATTAAATTTGTATAGAAACTCGAAAACTCGACTCGAATCAAAAAATTCAAATAAAGTTTGAGTTGTAAAATATGACACGTCAAATCAAATAACTCGAAATTTTTTGACTCGACGAGATTTGATCGAACGCTCACCCCTAGTATTAAGTATACTTGTTGGTTTGAGAGTAACAATTCTAGGGATGGTAACGGGGCGGGTTGGTTGGCCGCCAGAACCCGACCCGAAAATCTAAAGTTTCGACCCGATTCGACCTAAGCTTAATATATTTTTATCTCCGACCCGATATAATAAAAGTATAACCGACTTCGACCCAACCGGAAAAATTAATAAACATAATAAATATAAATATATATTTATAAATAAACCAGGGCGGGTTGAGATGGGGAAATTTTCGCCACAAATCCGAACTTGACCCGACTCAAACTTTTTAAAAATCTGACCTAACCCAAAAACTGAGGAAAAAATATCGACCCTACCAAATCGGGTCAGGTCGAAACCCAGTGGGTTTGAGGTTTTTTTAACAATCCTTTCTAAATTTGATTATTATATAATTGATTTTTTATTATGAGTGAAGTTTTAAATTTAAAAACATATATTGAAATTGAATTGTGAACCAAAACAAACATGTAAAATGATCTGTTAGTCAAATGTCTTTTTAGTATAGAATTTAATACAATATCTATAATTTTTTCATCCATAATTCTAAGGGGTGTTTGGTTCACGAAATGTAGCATTACCCTTGAGAATATGATTTATGGAATAATTCATTACTTGACATATTATTGGGAATATTACATTACTTTGTTTGGTTTGTTTGACATGAATGTAAAATTACAGTGTTTGGTTGATAAATTATAAGATTACCAGAACATATTTTACAAAATTATCTTTGTGATATATTTTCTTTTTAACTAGTCAAATTTCCAATATTGAAATGAAAATATTTGCATAAAAAATAGGAAATATATATATTTTTTATTTTTAATTTATATATTTTTCTTTTATAAAGTTCTTACACAATAATTGAATATAATTTTTGAGGTTATAATACAATATTATATATTGAATATTTGTGACTTATTATAATTATATATATTTGAAAAATACAAGAAAAAAATAAATTCATAAGCTTTTATAATAATCATCACATTCGTTACTAAATAAAATATACTAATAACTAACTATAAATATTATATTTATATGTTTTATTACTCAATTTACATTATTTTTAAAATCAAAAATCATTCTTTAAAATCTAAAATTTCAAACAAAATTTACAATGTGATTTAAAATTGAATAATACAAATTTTTATCATATAAATAAAGAATATTATTCTTTAGAAAAGAAATAATATTAAAAATTATTTCTAATAATAATAATAATTATTTTTTAATGATGAGTGTGATTTATATATTTTATTATGCAACAATTCCGGTTAGATAATGAATTGTTTTAACATATCAACATAAAAAATGTTGTAGAAATAGAAAATAATGATTTATTTGAATACAAAATATTATTTTAAGGGTATTTTAGTCCAAAGTGGTGAAAATTGTCTAATACCTAAACTAAATATGGGTATGTAATTCCGAAAAAAATTATTTCCCTTGGTCATAATTTTTTCTGCAAACCAAACGCCATTAAAAGGTGACCAATAACATGATCAATAAGTTGAAGGCCTTTACTAAATGGGCTAGATGGTGGAAAAAACTCATCATCTTAATGGATCATTGGCTTTTTATGGCATTCCATTAACCAATATTTGCTTCACTATCTATTTCAATTTGATTTTTCGTGCCTTATAAAAGGTGACATGTGACCATAAAATGTAATAAAAAACTTTCCTTAGTACAAAAAATGTATTTTAATTTTTATTAAAAAAATTCCTTATTTTTCTCGACCCTAAAATTTGTAATCTTAAAAAAAAAAACACTCTTAAAACCTTAAAGTCTTTTCCTCCTTTTGTCATTTGTCGCCGTCAAGGCAAGAAATATCAATCTCGTCGCAATAATAAACATCTCATGAGTTTTCTCTCGCTTCACTGCAAGCCATTTATCGATAAAAGAGTGATGTCTTGTTCTTCGATTTACATCAACACAAGTAGTTCATTATTAGTTTGTGGTGTCTTGTTCGACGATTTGCGACAATGAAAGAGTGGGATTACCGATAGGAGGTTCAACGATAAAAGGAGCAGGTGACGACTATTAATTCAACAATGATAAGAGGAGAGATTTAGAGATTTCTTTGGGAGTTTATGGATTTTAGGTTTTTTCAGAAATTAAGTAGTTTTTTTAAAAAATAAAGAAAAATAAGAATCAAGCCACGTGTTATGTATTTATTAGTTTTGTTTAAACACCTAAATCAAAAAGGTATAATTTGAACACTTATTTGTTAATTAAACCAAAAAAAATTAAAAGAAACAAAGTAAAACCAGAAATAGGCTTGATATTGTAACGACCTGAATTTCGGGTCGGGTTTCGAGTGTTGAACCAAGCCTTGGGTAATCCGAATTAGAGATCTTTAGGCTTGTTGGATTAGATGAGTTGATCTTGTTTTGTTTTGTTTTGAATACAAAATATTATTTTAAGGGTATTTTAGTTCAAAGTGGTGGGAATTGTCTAATACCTACGAATAGCGTGAGAATGACATTTCCACCGTTTTGAGAAGAAAAAAAAATACTATTGGAAATGTAGTATTACCCCCTCTAGAGAATTCTCCCAAACCAAACATGAGTATGTAATTCCGGAAAAAAATTATTCCTCTTAGTCTTTTTCTGCAAACTAAACGCCCCCTAAGAATAAAAGCTGATCAATAAGTCGAAGGCCTTTACCAAATGGGCTAGATAGTGGAAAAAACTCATCATCTTAATGGATCATTGGCTTTTTATGGCCTTCCATTAACCAATATTTGCTTCACTATCTATTTGAATTTAATTTTTCGTGCCCTATAATAGGTGACATGTGACCATAAAATGTAGTAAAAAAAGTTTTATTAGTACAAAAATGTATTTTAATTTTTATTAAAAAAAGAAAATTTCTCTATTTTTCTCGACCCTAAAATTTGTAATCTTTAAAAAGAAAAAACACTCCTAAAATCTTAAAGTCTTTTCCTCCTCTTGTCATTTGTCGTCGTCAAAGCATCAAATGTCAATCCCGTCGAAATAATAAACATCTCATGAGTTTTCTCTCGCTTCATTGCAAGTTATTATCGACAAAAGAGTGATGTCTCGTTCTTCGATTTACATCAACACAAGTCGTTCGTTATTAGTTCGTGGTGTCTCGTTCGACGATTTGCGACAACGAAATAGTGAGATTATCGATAGGGGGTTCAACGATAAAAGGGGTAGGTGACGACTATTAATTCAACAATGATAAGAGAAGAGATTTAGGGATTTCTTTGGGAGTTTATGAATTTTAGGGTTTTTTTCCAAAAATTAAGTAGTTTTTTTTTAAATAAAGAAAAATAAGAATCAAGCCACGTGTCATGTATTTATTTGTTAATTAAACTAAAGAAATTTTTTTTTAAAAGAAACAAAGTAGAACTAGAAATAGGCTTGATATTGTAACGACCTGAATTTTGGGTCGGGTTTCGAGGGTTGAACCAAGCCTTGGGTAATCCGAATTAGAGATCTTTAGGCTTGTTGGATTAGATGAGTTGATCTTGTTTTGTTTTGTTTTGTTTTGGGCTTGGCCCAATAGTTAGCCTGCCTTAAGTTTTATGGAGTTCTTAGTTAGGTCCAAATCTTGCAATGTTCAAGGCCTTTAGCAAATGTGCACTGCATTGATAATAATATTTGAAAAGAAAAAAAAATCATGTTATTTAAAATTAAAATTCTAGATGGTACTTTGCTCTTTGAATAATATTTTATATAAAATGAGAATAATAATATAAATTTTTTTGTAAAATGATAATTAATTTAAATAGAAGGAACATAATGATAATATTTGGGCAATCAAATAGCCATGTTCTCGTCAACTTAACTTTATTGGAGTGCTGCCAATTAACCTTTTCTTTATTAGAAAAAGGTAGAAAATTTATAAATAATAATAATAATATGAAATTTTTAATGAATAAAATATACTAATTATTATTTTATTTTTAGCTTAGCCGTGAGATTCCGGTATTCCACTCTCTGACATAGACATGCAATATGAACACCACTTAGCTTTAACATTAAGTGTTAATTTTTCTTCCATTTTAATTTTTTATTCTCGTTTTCCATTTTCAATGAATTAAAAAAACAATAAACAAAAAAAATTAGGTCTGATAACACACCAAAATAAAATAACTAAATATATTTGTATATCCTAATTTTTCATTCAATTAAATAACGATCGTTATTACGAAACTTTAAAAAAATCATGAACATTAGTATTATTTACCTAAAATATTTTTTTTGAAATTTAAATAAACTTGTTTACATTCAAATATGTTTTTAATAGAAACCGCTAGTTTTATTAAAAAGAAAATTACAATAAGAGTTTACAATTATCATCGTAAATTAAATACATAATTTGAATATTTTTATAACATTTAAACAAAAAATTAGTTACTTTAGATCATATAAGGATCATACATAAAAAAGAATAAAAACTCAACTAAAAATAAATACGAACAATCTAACTGCATTGGTAAAACAAAATAAAATATTTAATGTTTAGTTTTACATAAATAAATTCTTAACATAAGCTAATATTTGATTTGAAGTATAATTAATTTAAAAATAATTATGCATTCGAATAATTTACTTCGGGAAAATTGAATATTTCAACTTTTTCTAATAATTGAAAGAAAAAAAAGTCATGAATATTATATTGTTAATGTTCATCGAGCTCGTCACTAATAATTTTAAAATCTACAAAATTAATTTAATAGTTATTATTAAGTTTGATCTTATCTTAAGCTAATTTCTTTAGTTTTATTCTTCTTGTTTTTGGTAACCTTTCAAAATTATTTAATATCATAACCGAAATTAATTGGAAATTTTGCTGAGTCAAAGATTGTGGTCCATCCATTTTCCCCATATTAAATAATTATTTTCTATTCAATTATGATAACACCCATTTTCTTTTTTAATAAACAATAATTTTTTTAATTTTATTTTGTTTCTCTCTCATCTTCTTTTATTAGGAGAGAGAGCTGCTGGGTGAAATTTTCAAAAGAAAGCTCTGTCTTTACTTTTTTGTTAATTGTTTAAAAAAAGAAATATTCGACCTTGCCGTCACAACTCACCTATTGGTTGCACATAACGTGATTTTTTAATTAAATTCTTATATTTATTTTTAAAATTTTGGATTTCTCCAACAGATGTAAGTTTTATCATAATTTATAGTAATAATGTCGAAAAAATCGCTTAACATGACTGACTGAATAGTTATTTTAGTCTATATTTTGTAAATAATTTAATTTTTAATGTTTTACTTTAGGCCTAAATGACCTCTTAGTGAATGAAAATTGTTAGTGAATTGGCGATGAACAATTTGAAATGACTTGATGACACGTTAAAATAAAAAAATTATATTTTATACAATTTTATAAAGTTATTTTTTGAATGATGTGTCATTTTGTAAAGTAACATATTTGTCTATATGACACTGCTATCGCGACGTGCACTGTCATATATGTTTGTTACGTCATTTCAAGCCATTTATCGTCAGCTGACTAACAGTTTTCATTCACATATGGAGTCATTTTGTCCTAAAATAAAACGTTGAGGGTTAAATTGCTTCAAAAAAGAATATGGACCAAAATGTCTAATCAGTTAAATGTTAGAGATATTTTTGATATTATACTTAATTTATATTTTATTTATAGAATCAATCAAATACAAATTAACATCATACAATATATTTAAGTACATATTATGTTTGATTTATAAGTGAGAAAAGATTTTAGTAGTTTAAATATTATATAAAAATACAATTAAAAATAAATTAAATAATTTAAAAATTAAAATATTTGTCAAAAATTGAAGAGAGAGGGAGGAAAGGGGAAGAGAGGTACCGAAAAAGACCAAATATGCTTTATAATATATAAATATGTATTAATTAATTTGGTTCAATGTATTTCTCAATAAGCTAGATCTATTCTAGAAAGAAGGGAAGTATATTAAAAAATATTTTAAATTCTTCATATTATTTGTCTCTTTATTCATTTATTCAAATTTTACCTAATAAATTATACATGTAGGTGATAGTGTGTATAAATTATATTGTATTAATATTAGTTTTTTAATATTAAAACCCATAAATAAAATTATTTACAATAGCTAAGAGATAACATGATATTATATTATGACATTATTATATCACGCCATTAAAAAGTACTTTTTCACATGGGGTTGGATGATGCTTTTTTGTGAGTTCAATATTTATATTATTTTGTTAAAACCAGTTAAAGCCATTTTCATAATAATATTTTTATATTAAATACATTAATTAATAATTAATATGATATTACTTATAATAATTAATTATTATCTATCTACTTATAAAATTTTCAATTAAGTTGGGAATCCTTTAAAACTAAATAAGTTGCAAAAGTTTTCTGTTTGCAATAATAGATATGAGAGTTGTAAAACACTTTTTGTCCTGAATTCATGGAGAGGATGATATATTTCATTTAGGTGATTCAGGTTCGAGCACTATGTGTGCACGGTGTGTTATTAAAGGGTTATGAAAATTGAATAGGTACCCGCAATACCTAGGTCGGGACACGGGTCGATTTCAGAGCTACCCGACGATCCGGGAACCCGATACTATGGGTACCCAAGTACCCAAATTTAAACACCCCTAATGTTTATCCTAAGAGACCCGTGTTCAATCGTTTTGTCTGCAAAGTGTGTGTATTGTCAAAGGGTTAAAATATGTATGGACATATACTCCATTGTAATCACTTTTATACTATTAGAAAAATGTTAATGCAATCAATTAGTCAAAACAATTAATGTAGCCCATCGACATCTATAAATTAATACAATTCACTATCGACTATAGTTATTCGTTAGTTGTCAAACAAAGCCCAATTTTTTAAAAAATAATAATTTTATTTACAATTAAAAATTAAATACCTTGGATTTTTTTTTAAAAAATCTTAAAATAATAAATAGTTAAGTTAGGATATTTAAAGTTCTTTGAGTGGGTCAATACTTAGTGTTAGAGTTATTTTGTATTTATATTTATTTTAAATTATTGATTGAGTTAGTGTCACGTGTTAATCTAGTGCTAACTTAAATGAAATATATTAAAAAATTATTATTTTAAATGACAATAAATATTATTACAATGTGTGATTTTTTTTATTTTTTTTATATAACCTTTGTTGTAATTATCGGAACGTTAATGACAAAATGACAAACAACCACAAACGTAAAAAATAAAACAAACATCATGATTTACGTAAAAAAAAACTTAAGATAGGAAAAACCACAAACAAAATATGAGAATTTTTTACTATGATGAAAAATATATTACAACTGATATCTAATCCTTAATCCCTAGTATCTATTCATAGGGATAAGTTACTTGGTTATAAAGGAAACTTTCATATAAAGTAATTCTACCCAAATTAAATTTTCAACTTTTCAACGCATATCCAGAGGAAGAAGTAAAGTTTCACACAAATTCGAATTACTCCGTTACAGATTAATAAATATTCAGACCAACTCAATCTAAAATTTAAATCATAACTCTAACAATCTTTAAATAAAACAATTAAAAATCACTACTCAATTATCAAAAGCAACATTAATAGCTTTGTATACAATTTTTTTTTATCATTTCATGATCATTTTGTTGAATAAATTTCTATAATTCTTCTCATAAAATATTCTTTCACTCGCTTCCTGAATATAACATAATCTAATTAATATTAAACTACTGATTGAATTGGTATAATGAGTTAATTGGTATCTATACCATTAGAAAAAAATATTGGAAGACCATTTTTAAATTGTAATAATTATTATTACAATAGTATTTTTTCTTTTTACACTTTCATATGATTTTCTAATAAAACATTTAAATTCATTACTTAATAAATTAAGGAACAAAAAAAAAAAAAAACCCTTCAACGTTTGCCATTTTTTTATTTGCGCCCTTAAAGTTTTTTCTTTGGCAATTTAAAATCTAAAGTCTTCCAATACCACTTTTTTCATTTATTTTTCTCGAATCAAATAATGACACATATTTATTACAGGGTATTAATATCCTTTCGAAAAGACATGTTTGATTAGATATGCAGTGCCGATGTCTACGTTATGGAGCACTTTTCATGGTTGTTCATCATGTTTACCCAATCCACCAATATGCTTAATGAGACGCTATAATACCTTTTGTCACAGGGTCATTACTTTTATACTTCATAACCTCTCCTATTCTTTCATTTTCGATGTGAGATTAATGTATGCATTTCTTTCTCTAAGACGTGATAAAGTTGATAAAATGTGTTACATAAATTTGATTAACTGACAGGTCAACAATTTTGTCAACAGTTAACGATCAATGATTTGATTGAAAACCATTTTAATAACCTAGTGGTCTAATCGACAAAATTCATAGTTTTAGTAGTTGAATAAAAATTGAGTCAGTAATTTAGTGATCTTAGAGATAATTTATTCTTTGTTTTTCATGTCATGTTTAATATTTTTTTTTGAATATGAGTACGTTAGTTTTATTAAAAGAGAAAAAAATTTAAAATACAATGAGAGTTTACAACTCATGCAAACAAACTTGATCTAGACATATTACTAGAAAACTAACGTCCCTAGATCATAAATAGGACCATACAAAGAAAATGTAAAAACCCTAACTCAAAGGCTCAAAACAAAATAGATACAAATATCACCAAAGCTCGACCATGAAAGGTAAAAACCAACAACAAACAACATTAAAAAAAATACATATTACAATAATAAGACACATTGGCAACACGATCATTACCACAACTCAATCGCGAACAAGAGCGGTGACTGTGAGCTCGTATTCAAATCTATTTCGGGAGTCCAAAACAGGGAGATGAACATGATAATCAAAAGAGCGTCATCTTGATCAGTTGTGCTGACGTCAAATCTAACCCTGATAGAAAAAATAAAATATAAAACGGTCAAACAACCGATTAAGAGAAAAAATGTGCCAAAAGACAAAAGATACATATCAAAAGATAGAAAACGTCGTGTCACAAGAAAAAAATTTATTAAATTTAAAAATTAAGAAATAAAAAAACAAGAAAAGATCTTTTGCGGTCAACAACCAGCACTAAAATTAGTGTAGCCGCCGGCCACATAAAAATTAAAAAGAGTCGATATATGAGCAAATTACATATCAATCATTTGTGAAGATCTATTTCAAGCAACCTAAAGAAACAAATGTGTAAAGGCCCGATTTGTAATAAAGGTATACATGGGAAGGACTTGGCTAAGGTCTGGTTTCAAAAAAAAAAAAAAAAAATCCAAACTCAAGAACGGCCTACCCTCTCATTTTATCAATTTTAAAATTTTAAATATAATTTTATATAAATATATAATTAAATTTAAATAATGGCTTAAATTATATATGAACGGAGTCGTGTGAGTCAACCAACAAAATAATAAATTTTAAAAATTAAATTGTCCAAAATATAACATTTTCGAATATTATTGTAGGTAATGCATGAATCTCATATAATATTCTTCATCCATATACGAGAATACAATTTTGAATTGTTATCTTAAATTCAAGCTAAAGTTAATATCAAGAATTTTCCTTTTTGAAACAATAGTCCAAAATGCAAAGTAATTTGAAATTGAAATATGATTTACAAAATTTCACATTTTTAATGTGTTTGAATATATTTTTTTCCTTTTTAAATGAAGCAATACATTATATTAAAAGCCAATAAAAAAGTGGCCTTATTGCTAGATTTATCTCCCTTTTTTCTAGACAATTTCTTCAAGCTTTGGCAACCTAATTTTACTTGCTATTCACTCAAAATAATATAATATTTAATTTATATATAATGATATGATATATACCCCCACTTTCATTGTCCCTTAAAAAAATTAAAAAAAGTAAAGGAAAATTATCTACCCACTTTCATATTTTTCTTTTTTATTTATCAGATTCCAACCAAACACAAATATCAATATCTTAGCATTATAAAATAATTAATGATTACATATAATAATAATAATTCATTAAAGCCCCCATTATTGAATATTTCATCTTCCATTATTATATTAATCTTACAGACACCTAAGAAAAAGTTAAATTAGCTTAACAACAAAATCAAAAACATTTCTTTATTATATTTCATCATTTTCCTTTTTTTTTCCCTTTTCTCCAACCTCATTCTATTTTACAAAAATAATTTACTGCAGGATTTTCAAAAAGAATTCATATCCCTCCATACTCCATAGTCTCTGAGTTTAACTGAACAAAAAAGAAACTTGTTTTAGCTCCAAAATCAATTTCAAAAACCTTGTCTTGGTACCAAAAACTCAAACTTTTCCTGGGTTTGAAGTTAAAAGTTACAAAGTTTCAAACTTTGTCTGTTTTTTGTTTCTTAAAGATTGAATCTTGTTTTTAGTTTGTTGAGCTTAAAATCCAAATGTGTTTCTGGTAAAATCTCATAAAGTTTAAGTTTTTAGCTATGGAGTCAAGAGAAGCTGTTACTAATACTAATACCACAACTACTGCTACTACTGGGATAACAGTTGTAGGATCCGATGCTCCATCAGATTACCACATAGCTCCAAGGTCCGAAAACTCGACCCAAAATCCTGGATCAGCTCCGCCGCAGATTCCTCCACAAACGGTGTCGCAACCAGTCACTCAGCCGGTTGTGGTGGCGGGGATGCCGCTGAAGAAGAAGAGGGGAAGGCCTAGGAAATATGGACCGGATGGTTCAGTCACTATGGCGCTCTCTCCAAAGCCTATATCAACGGCTGCACCACCTCCGGTGATCGACTTTTCAGCCGGGAAGAGAGGGAAAGTGAAGTCGCCGATGTCGTTTTCGAAGCCTAAGTATGAGATGGAGAATTTAGGTTAGAAACAGTTAACCATTTTGGTGGATACCCTTTTTGAGGTCTTTTCTTTCAATGTTTATAACATGGATTCTTAGTGTCTTATGGTGATGGTTGTTTCTCTTTTGTGTTGTCTTAAAGTGTTTAAAACATGGATACCCTTTTCGAATTTTAAGTGTGTGATAGCGCCGGGAGGGATGGACCGAGGTGTGCCGGGACAGTCGCCTCCTAAAAAATTTAAATTCCCTTATAGTTTAGTTATTTTCTTTGTATTTTGAATATCAGATTGCATCTGGATAAGTTTCATGGATTCCCTAGGATGTTTATAATAGTCTAGCAGGAACATTCAATAATAGTAAGAACAATGATTTGGTTTTATGGTATAAACTTTTCGAGCTAATCTTCGAGTTCCCCAATTATTCATGTATAGGAACAATGAGTTTAATAGTTCCCGTTTCTGATTTTGTAAGACTTTGATTTTTGTAGGTGAATGGGTTGCATGCTCTGTTGGGGCTAACTTTACACCACATATAATCACTGTTAATGCTGGTGAGGTATGTTGTAAACATAACAGTTGTCTTGAAGTTAACTTATATTCTTCATTAGGGTCGCCGGAATTTCTATTCGGGACGACTTTGAAAACTCCATTGTTTCATTGCTGGAGAAATATAGATTGAGAATATTGTTGTTGTCCTGATTTTTAGTCAATATTAAAGAAAAAACTTGTTAATATGCATTGGTGGTTCTTGTTTCTATGGTTGGTTTAGGATGTCACGATGAAGATAATATCGTTTTCTCAACAAGGGCCTCGAGCTATATGCATTCTCTCTGCAAATGGGGTGATATCAAGTGTCACTCTTCGTCAACCCGATTCCTCTGGGGGTACACTGACATACGAGGCAATGCCCTATTTCTCTTTAAATCTTGGCTCTTAGCAGGGATGCTTATTCTCTTTAAATCTCTGCAGATTGGTGTTTAAATTTTTAGTTCTTATTCGCTTTCTGCTGAGGCTTTATTAGTGCACTTGGTTTTACCATGAGAATCTTAAGTCGTGCGCTAATTTGCTAAGTGCGGTCATCGGAATTAGTGGCTGCCTGAAGAAAATACATATAGACTGTAATAGTTTGATCCTATAGGGTTTACTTAATCGGTTTCTGCAGTTAAGTTCACTTTGCTTCATCAGCAAGCATCTCATCTCTTCTCAAATTTCGTGCAGGGTCGATTTGAGATACTGTCCTTGTCTGGTTCATTCATGCCCAATGACACCGGTGGAACAAGAAGCAGATCTGGTGGGATGAGTGTTTCATTAGCAAGTCCAGATGGACGTGTCGTAGGTGGTGGAGTTGCTGGTCTCCTAGTAGCTGCTGGCCCCGTGCAGGTTCGACTTCTGTTTTGTTCGTGCCTGTTTATGTTCCATCCCCTCTGTTGTTTTCCTCTTCTGGGTTTTCACAACGTTCTGGCATTGCAAACCCCGGTGAAGATTGAACCTCTAAAATTCTTACTTTTTGTTGTTTGTGAATCAGGTTGTAGTGGGCAGTTTTCTAGCAGGGAACCAGCATGAGCAGAAGCCTAAGAAACAGAAGCACGAGTCGTTTTCAGTTGCCACACCGGTGGCTGCTATTCCCGTTTCTAGTGCTGATCCGAAATCAAACATCACTACATCCTTCCGCGGTGATAGTTGGTCTCATTTGCCTTCAGATGCAAGGAATAAACCTACTGACATTAATGTATCTGTGCCCGGAAGTTAATCTAAACTTCCTGGTCTTATTATCCACCGTAAGTTTCGCAATACTGACAGCACCGGCAATCGAAGCACAATTGATGAATCTCATTCTGTCGTTCTCACCTCGTTGTTGTTGTTGTAAACTTATCGACTCCTCACAAGTACCGTCGTGCTCATTTTCACCCAGGGTTTATTTACCCTATTTATTAATTTTCACCACTAGTTTAGTTTGGTCAGCTGATTAGGTAGCCTTCTGCAGCTGTTATGTCATGTAGAATATTTTGAATGTAACATTTACTGAGAGTTGGTTTTTCTTCAAAACGATGATGGATTGTGATTTTCAAACATCCCAGTTTTCATTGCTAATGGCTTGTTTATGTAGCTTTTGACTTCCACTTCTATTTCGGACTCGGTCCGAGTCAAGTGACACATTCAGTGCCACTTTGATGTTCCTGCATCAGTTTATAGTCAAAGCCTGTTTTGGCAAGCGGATTCAACCACCAATATCTAATTTATTAACGGACTAATCTAGATCAAGTATTGCAGAAGCCAATTATAGAGATGACCCTTCGAACAAGAACACTACGATTCTTCTACTAAAGACTTAAAACATTCTAAGACCCTTTGACTGTTTAGTTCAATTGTCAGCAACCATGAAAATGACATTTTAGCACGTTGTTCCGAGCTTATAACGGTATTACCACAAAGATGATGATATGCAGAGAAGAATCGAAGACTTCATTGCTAATGTCGATGATGGATGAAGGGAAGAGAGGTTAAAGTAGAGGGATAGTGAACAGCTCTGGACTGGATTTTCTTTTGTTTCAATCTCTTTCAAATGATGTGTCCACCATATTAGGGATTACCAAAGCTGTGTACATAAATCTATAAGCAAACTAACCAACCACATGTAGTTAAGACTGTGTTATTCATTAAGTATGCTCCTGGAAACTATTATTAGGGTCCTTAACTTCAAAGCATTCACAAAAACACTTTATCCGCAAAAACTGGAAATCTAAAAGTCTGAATAAACTTGATAAGATACAAAGATTATTACAGTATTCAGCCCATGACACGGGGAAATAATAAAGAACACTAACCGAGGCCTGTTCCAGCATCCTTGCGAGGTGCATCTGCCTTAATGCGAGGAGGTCTGACTATACGGTCAATGAGTCCATATTCAAGAGCCTCTTGAGCATTGAAGCGTTTCATCCTACTTAAGTCCTTGTTAATCTGCACGTGCACATTCATTGTTATTCTGTTCCGATAATAAAACAATAAACACATCAACAATCAAGGAAAAAGGAGGTCTAATTATGAATTTCATCTTCTTTACGAAAACAGAGAAATTAGTCCAATTAGGTACCACTGACAAACCTTAACATTAAATCATTGACCTGAAAATTAGCAGCTCAGTATTGTATGAAGTAAGAGCAAACACTCAAATGAAACAAACAGAAAGACATTTATAGTAATTCACTTTTGAGCTTGAGCTGTTATTTGTTAACATACTCACCGTCTCAGTTGACTGGCCTGTGTTCTTAGCTAGCTCATTGAAAAGGTAATCTCTGATTCTAAGAAGCTCATTTGCTTCATTTTGGATATCATCAGCCTGTCAGGATTTAATAATTTCATGATCGCCAAATCATAACATTGAAAAGTGAAACAGTATTCAACACATGATAGCATGCAGTCATACCTGACCACGAGCTGCACCAGCTGGAGACTGCAGAGCGATTCTTGAAAGAGGCATCGCAAAGCGATTACCCTTCATGTGGCAGAAAGCAAGAAGATAAAGTTTTAAAAGTTTCAGCTTTAAATAACAAATGCATCACATATGACATAGACTAAAATTTCAGTCTAGCAATAGGCTAGAGGGCAGTATAAAAGAAAATTTTAGGAAGTCGGTATAATAAATAAACTTGGTAAAACTTAAAATTTGAGGGATTACTTCATGCATCATGCCACCAAAATTTATAGCGTTCACTTGCAGTAATAACACCACAAAATTCATAGATTTAGATAGAAGGGACAGGAAACGTTACCTTTTCCCCAGCCGCAAGAAGGAAGCCTGCTAGATTGTAGGCATAGCCTACACAGTGGGTGCCTACAGGGCTTTTCAAGCTTTGCATGGTGTCATAGATAGCCAAGCTGGGAGTAAGCTGTAAACGGATGCAGTCCAAATCAGATAGTGACTGGGGTTAACAAACTAGAAATAGAAATATACGCACTAGTAAAAGCTTTGAAAAAAAACTTACATCTCCACCAGGACCATTGATGTAAAAATAAAGCCTTTTATTATCATCAATACTATCAAGGTATAACATTGTTGCCAATATTTGGTTGCTAAATTCCTCATCTATATGCTGTCCTATGAAGATAACTCGCTCTCGGTACTGCATCCAAAGTAAGTCATTAGCCTCTAGAAGGTGCACAATAGAATTTAAAGCACGCTTAAAAAGGAAAACAAAATATTTATGCAATGTTCAAAATATAGTACAGGTGTCAAGAATATATCCACAGTCAGATCCTCAAACCACTTTTGAAAACAGAAAGCAATCAACATAACAGGCACAGCATGACAGTAAAAGAAAGTTTGCAAGAGTAGAGAGAGTAATATTGGAATCATCTCCTACATAACATGACCCAAAACAGTTATGCATGTTACAGTCTAGTTTTTAACTAGGTTCTCCATTCTTATAATGTAAAAAATTAGCCAAGATTACTCACCAGTGCATTCCATAAATCAACCCATTGCCAAGTCCCTTCACCAGGAACTCTATAGGGAACTTTTGGAGTTCCGATAGGCATCATTCCAACTTGTGACCTTGTTGGTTTACAACTTCTAGTTCTGCAGAGACAAATTCACAATCATCAAGAGGTTTTCGAAGAAATAATTAGGAACTTGAATTTAGACTTTAGAGATTTCGTGCATTATCTATCGAGAACACAAGATAAACCTCCCCTTCTCCAGGAAAATGAAATAAATAGGATACAACAACAATATGTTGTAAACACAATCAGGCAGGTGTAGCATATACACAATCGTCATCAAACATGCTAAACTGCTTAAGTATATGCATAAAGGAGCAAGCTTTGAACAAAAAATTCTCAAGCATAACAATCAAGCTGCCCCTTTTTCTTTTCCATGGAAACAAAAAGTAAATTCAGATATTGCTTGCACTGTAAAATCCAAATTCAAACTTATGAACTGTAAAGTTGCTCAGAATAGACCCATAGTCAAACAGAATAGGAACAAATCCAAATTTCCAATCTCAAGCCAATGCTTTCAGAACTAGCCTTTAGAACATTGAACAATATTAAGCTAATAGTATTAGTAACTGATAAATAATAATCCAAATTACAGACTAAGACTACAAACAAACAATTACCCGCATTGGAGGCTTTTATTAACTCTGCTATAGAAGTCTGCACTCAAGTTTGGTCTCCCAGTGGCAAACAAACCTTTGAAAGACAAAAATTTAGGGAAAAGATTCAAAATTTAGGGTATATATAAATGGGATTAGACTATAGAGTGGAGGAAATGAGCATACAGGGAGATTGAAGCTTCAAACCAGAGTAAAGCTTAGTCCCACAACTGCAGAGGATAAAATACAAAATACCCATGTTACATACGTCTAAAAATACACCGTATACGTATTATACTAGAAGAAAGAGAACCTGAGAGAGGGCTGATGAAGATTTGCGTTGAGCGAGATTGCCATTGTTTTGTGGGGCTTCAAGACGACGATAGAGCTTTATTCGGGAAGTAAAAAACTAAAAAAGAGAGAAGGTCGGATGATTTAGATATTAAAAAACAAAGGGAAAACTACACCGGTGGTCCCCAAACTATTACCATTTTCCTATTTTGGTCCCTAAACTATGTTTTTCGGCAAAATAGTCCCTTCTGTTACATAGTTCTCTTGTTTTGGTCTCCCGACGTTAAATAGCTAACGGTTTTGTTGACGTGACATTTTTAAAATATTTTTTAATCATTTCTCTCCCCTCTTAAAAAATGCCACGTCAACAAAACCGTTAGCTATTTAATGTTGGGGACCAAAACATGAGAACTATGTAACAAAAGGGATGATTTTGCAGGAAAAACATAGTTTGGGGACCAAAATAGAAAAATGGTAATAGTTTGGGGACCACTGGTGTAGTTTTCCCCCCAAAAAAAGGTAAACTAACAATTTGGTACCTCACTTTTATCCATCTTTTTGTTTTAGTATCTCAACTATTTTTTTTTGGCAAAATCATAGCTGGTATTAGGTTTTGTTTCTATTTTAGTATATTGCTGTTAAAAAATTAGGGACATACTGATTAAGAGAGAGAAAAATACATGTCACAAATTGCCACATCATTTTTTCTCTCCTAATCAGCCAACCATGTGTGATTTTTTGTGACTTTATTTGACGTGGTACGCTGACTAAGATAGAGAAAATAATGTGACAGTTTATCACATGTAATTTTCTCTTTCATGTTTAGCATGTTGTTAATTTTTTAACGGCGGATAACATAATAAAAACAAAATGTGTACTAAAATTAGAATTGGATAAATTTATTTAAGAAATTAAAAATAATTCAAATTAAAATCTTGTCAACAATATTGCTAAATTATAAGTTATAGCATATAAATTGAGACTATATATATTTCAAAACTACTTTAAAATAAAATTAGAGATATTTTAGATTAATCAAAATCGAACACTAAAATCTTACATTAATCAAAGAAAGTGGTGTAACACTCCTCGTAATCCTATTCCATAATCTTACATTCCACAATCTTAAGATAAAATAAAGTTAGCCATTGCTCATATTCATACACAGAATCGAATTCCTCTTCTTTTTTTTATTTCTTCTGCAACTCCACTGAACAAGAAATTTATAACATGAAACAGAAGTGATTTTAAGCTCAAGATGGTTTTTCTTAGAAATTCTGGTCTCCGAACTCAAATATGGCACTTCGGGTCATCCCGGCAACGTCTGGTTGCACAAACAAGTGAGTGTTATCCAAAGCATGTCTGATAAACTTCTACAATGCTGGCGTCGGCGATGAACTGTGGGAGTGTCACTGCAAAATCGTAATAGAACAGAATCCTTCAGCTACAATGAGAAAGTCTAGAAAAGAAAGAAAACTAAAGACAGCACACACATTATGAGAATTATGCCATGATATGAACTTTTTAAACAGCATAGATTTAGTATCCATTAGATCCTCCAATTTACTCGTAGGATTCCAAACACCATATCGATGAATTAGCGAACATTAAAATCGCTGCTACGCGAGCATTACAGAATAAGAGGAAATCATAGTTATAGCATAGCTATCAATGGCTTGCTCATTAATTATATAAAAGATAGAAAAAGAACAAGCATTTCCTTAGAAGCATCATACATGACAAATTTCATTTCAGAGGTTTTGGGAACTACAAGTTAAGTTCATTTTCTAATCAAATGAAACCAAGAAAAAGAAACAGAGCTGCCCGTCACGAATGAAAAAGAAGGAAAAATTACGTGAAAATGGAGGCATCCTCTATCTTCCTAATGCAGTTGAGGAACAATAACCTATATCTCCTGTTTGACATAAAGTTTTAAGCGACACTCGAGCCAGGGAGATATCACTCCATGAGTAAAGAAGAAAAGGAATTGAGATTTAGTGATGTTCTTGTACCAAAAGTATGTGGTACTACATGCATTTTATTGAAGGACAAGATGGCCTGTTCAATGTCAACTCGACACCAGTCCCAGACCATATTCCGAGTTCGATGGCATCTAAGTTAGCAGTAAATGCCTGCTCCTGTCAAAGGAGGAAGAATCAAGTCAATTCTGTCCAGCTACAACCAGGTATCCTGGCCAGCTTCTTCCTTTCCATATTGCTTCTCATTCGTCGGGAATCATCCCACCTCCCCACAGAGGCATAAATATTGGCAAGGAGAGAATAATAACCATCTGTACCAGGCTCCAACTCAAAGCAATGCTGAGCTGCAATTTCTCCAAATTCAACATTTTTATGTACTGTACATGCACGAAGCAAAGCTCCCCAAACGCCAGTATGGGGCTTCACATGCATACTCTTTATTAACTCATATGCCTCCTCTAATCTTCCTGCTCTGCCCAAAAGATCAACCATGATTGCATAATGATCAGTTGAAGGCACAACTCCACTGTCTTTCATGGAATTAAAGCATTGGTGGCCCTCTTCAACCATGCCAGCATGATTATAGGCAGTTAATAACCCAGTGAAGGTGGCCAAATTTGGTTGAATTTGTGCATCCACCATTTTCTGGAATAATTTGATGGCATCATCAGCCTTCCCGTTGATGGCACATCCCGCAATCATTGCACTGTAAGAAACAACATCCTTTTTACTCAGACCATTAAAAAGGTTAAAGGCCTTATCAACATTCCCGCACTTCGAATACAAATCAATTAAAGCAGTAACCATATGGTCATCCATTTGGATTCCATGCTTATTTATGTATGACTCGATCCATGAACCAAATCTCAATTCCCCTAGTTGCGAACAAGCAGATATAACACTTGCCAAAGTTACTCCATCTGGACGGATATTAGTACCTGATTTAAGCATCTCATCAAACAACTTTAGGGCTTCCTTTGGTTGGCTGTTTTGAGCATAGCAAGATATCATGGCATTAAAGGCCAAATGATCTTTCTCAGGCATCTTATCGAAGAGTTCGCAAGCAGACTTTACATCCCCACATTTAGTGTACCCAGCTATCATTGTGATCCAAGTAATATTATTTCTTTGATGCATCATTTCAAAAAATCTCCGAGCTGATTCTATTTCTCCGCGTTCAACATAACCACTAATCAAGGTATTCCAAGAAGCAAAGCTTCTCTCCGGCATCTGCTGAAAAAATGAAAGCGTCTGATCCATATTCCCAGTCTTTGCATACCCTGACAGAATTGAATTCCAAGATATAACATCTTTCTTTGGCATTTCATCGAAAACCCTCCGAGCCTCTCCTAAATTTCCAGCTTTCAAATAGCAGGATAAAATCGAATTCCATGAGACCACATTTTTCTCCGGCATCTCATCGAAAACCCTTTTCGCAGTATCGATATCCCCCAGTTTCGAATAGAAATCCATCAGAGCTGTTTGCACAAAAACACAGTTGCAAACCCCATATCTATGAACCTGAGCATGGATCGAAACCCCACCGGTTTTACCCTCAGTCCGAGCGCAAGCTCTTAAAGCAGACGACATGGCATGCGTGCTTGGGTACAATCCAAGCTTCTGCATTTCAACATAAAGAGAAAAAGCTTCCTGAAATTGCCCACGCTGCGATAGAAACCGTATAGTGCAACCCCAGGAAAAAGCATCAGGCTTTTGCAAATGGTGTAGGATTTTTCGAACATACATTAAAACACTTGCAGAGTGGTTGGTTTTCGACAGCATGAACTGATGAACCAACAAGGGCTGGAGGTGGTTAAGTTTGCTAATAAGGATCTGAGCATGAATTTGCTTCGCCTGTTTGATTGTTAGCTGGTTATTTAAGAAGCTCTTAACCCTATGAAACAACATCTAATAACTAATATACAAAGGCTGATTCAAAGGGGCATAATTTAAACCACTTGGATTGGCAATCTCAAAGTGTGAAATCAATCAAATCAACAATACAGAAATACCCAAATGCTTCATAGTTTCACTTCAATCTAACGCTGTTGCAGTGTTATAATTCAGCAGAATGAAACCATTTTCTAATAGCCAAAATGAAAAAATCCCACAGGAAAAAAGATGTAAAGGAATCAAAGAAAGAACATTGATTCTAGAAATCAAGTTTATGTAAGAAAGGCATACCGTACCTTTGAGAAAACGGCGGAACTGAACCACGCCTGCCTCCTTCCTTTTTGAAAAGAAAGACGACGTTATCGTGGGTCGGGTCAAAGTTAACCCGTTGTGCCAACTACTTATTTATTCGCACCAAAGTTTATTTTAGGGATTTGGAGTTTGTGTCAAAGTTTAGGGATTAAAAATTTATTTTACGGTTTAAGATTTAGTGGTTTAGGTTTTAAGGATGATGTTTAGAATTTAGAGTAAAAAGTTTGGTGTCAGGTTTAGTATTTTAAGATTTAAGGTTAAAAATTTAGAATTTGAAATTTATAGATTTAAGGTTTAGTGCGTTTGTCTCGTGTGACACATTTTACAGAAAAAATAATTTTATTTTCATAAAAAATGATCACATTTTATTAAATAATTTTATATAAAGAGAGAAAATGGTTTGATGTACTAGCGGTGAAAAACGAATTACAGTAGGATTTTATAGTTTAAAGTTAACTTTTTTAGTTTATGGTTTATATTTTAGGGCTTAGAGTTTAGTGTGTAAGATTTTGTGCCCCTAAAATAACACATGACATCATTTTGAAGCTCGCTTGTGAAAAGAAAAAACTTCACTAAGCGTTCATTAAATATTAACCCATATATATGAGAAAATATTTCACGCACTTGCTCAAAAACTTTTAATTTTCACAAGCACTGAGTTTTATAGTTTATGGTATAATTATCCTATATATATTAGGGCCTGTTTTTTGGTGCAGTTGTGATGGCAAACGTTTGTTTGCCCCCAACAGCAACCCCAAACAACGTTTGATTTGATTTTTCAACGGATAGTTGCAGTTGAATTTTTGCATGTAACTCGTTTTCAAACGGACGTTCATAAAAGTTAATTATTTTGATTTTTTTAAAATGAACGTTTGGCTCCCAAAACCTGTTTTCAACCTCAGCCCCCAAACTAAGCCTTAGTTAAATTAAAAGCCTTTAATTTATTGGTATAATAAAATAAGGCAAGTGCGTTACTTATGGCAAAGCAAAGCCAGCCAAATTTTGAAACAAAAGTAAATACGTATCACTCTTTCCCCTAACTCTTAAGAAAAACATTCCGAACAAAGAAGAAAGATGAAATGGTTTCCACATGTATGAAGAATACCTTTCTTGATTTGATAAGAAAAGTGTAGTGAATATATGTAGGGAAAAAATTGATATTTTTGAGCTTTGAATGAAAAATTGAGCCAAATATTGTTGAAGGAAACATATAACTAATTGTTGACTAGTAAATGTGTAACCGTACACGAAGTAGGTGACGTAAATGTTCAGATCAATTAGGCGCTCCGTGAGTTTGTAAATATTTTAATCTAAAATTAAAATAATTTTCTTTAAATAGAACATATCTTTTCTATTCTGTTTTGGAATTAAAATGATAAATATTAAAAGTTCATTTAATGACAATACTTTTAAAAATTACGCTTTAAAGTTTCATCGATTCTTAAATATTAAATGTTTCATTAGGTCAAAAATTTCCAATAGTTCACTATGTAAAACCTCTATGAGTACCATGTTAAAATCTACTAAAAACACAACTAATTTTATTTGTCTCTATTTCAACCTAATTTTTGGTTATAAAAAAAACAAGGTTACAGTTCGTGATTTTTGAAGCCGTACTATTGTAGCTAAAGGTCTCTATTTTAATATTATTTATATTTGATTTTGTTAGATATTTTGAATATCAATTTTTAGTTAATCGGTATAATAGATACTAATAAAAAGTTTTTTTAAAAAACTGTATAGCAGTTATTTTTTTTTAATATACTAATGTGATACAAGATTTACATCTAGCCGTCGGAATTGTCTATGTAAAATGTGAAAATAATCCCGAAATGGTTAAACAAACCCGAAAGTCTTTATATAACTCAAAAACAGTCTTGCCTTTGCTACTTTTGGTCGGATATTTTAAGCTTTCAAGGATTCACAGCAACAAGTCAAGCCAATAATAACCTTCCTCATCACCTCTTCCGTGACAGGGAAAACTCCGTCGGCATTTCTCACCCGCCGGCCGCCGTAGCTTCATCCTGTTATCAACAAATCCAAGGTAGAAATAACACACAGGAAGAGCAAGAGAGGCATGGTTGATCTCTTCATATGGCTGTTCTCTTTCTTCATCCTCGTTGCCCTCCTCGTTATACTCGTATTTCAGGTCAATCCCCTTTTCCAATCTTTCTCCTTTTCTGGGTTTTGCTTTTTGTTTGGTGGGAAACGATTTTCTTCTGTGTTCATTTATCTGGGTTTGTTGAATTTTGTTGTAAAAATGGTGTCTTGTTTGGTGATTTGGGGTTGAAGTTTTGATTTTTGAGTAGTTAGGTTATTGGGGCTTTGTTTTGGATTTTAAACATAAATAGAAGAACTAATGAAGTTTGAAAACTGAATCTGTGTGTTGTTCTGGTTAGTTGTATTTAGAACTGGAAATGAGAATTTAAGAGTTTGATGGTTTTGCTGCAGCTCATATGCTTGGCTGATTTAGAGTTCGATTACATCAATCCTTACGACTCTTCGTCGCGGATAAACAAGGCGGTCTTGCCGGAATTTATCCTCCAAGGATTCTTATGTTTGTTCTATCTACTAACGGGGCATTGGGTTATGTCACTGTTGTGTGCTCCATATTTATACTACAATGTGAGACTGTAAGTTTTTTTCTCTCCCTTTTCTTTCTTCTACATTTTCTCATTGGTGTACTTTCGAGCAAAACTCGCTTTTGTTCAATGTTCATTCAAATTTCTTCACTGCAACTTCCCTTTTATGTTGGTCTTGCAACCTTTGTCGAGTAGGATTGATCAATGGATAGTTAAATAGCTTAATATAGGTAGCATTGGAACTTTCTTATATGCCTATACGAATACGATGTGTGAAACTCATTGCGGTTAATACACATTGACGAATAGCTTATTGTTTGCTTTGTTTACCTCTTGTCCTCTCTTAGTTTATAGAGTTATCCTATGATGCACTAATTGTAAAGAAAATCAGACTCATCTTATGAGTGTATATGCATGTCCTATGGGCAATGTTTATGATAGATGGAAACAATAGAACTTAGAGTGCTTAAGTGATCTTCGTGAGGGAGAAAATAGCAAAAGAGTGGGAAGAGGGGATTGATTAGCACGAGGTGCTTAGTTTTGCGAGTCGCAAGCAATGTTATCTATCTCTTCTGCCAAGTTAGATGGATTCGAGATTCGCATTTTGGTTACAGTTAACCTTCTTTTCTTACTAGCTATTGAAGTCTGAAGATGGAGTGAAGAGTCTTATTGTTCCCTTGCATAATTATAGTTAACCATGGATCAGAGCATATGATATTCACTCCTTGGGAAAAACAAAAATAATTCGTCCGAGTAGTGTTGAAATCGTGTATGCTTTTTGTTGTTTTCCTGACTTTCTCCTGTTATCAGTTACACTCGGAAACAGCATTTGGTAGACGTTACAGAGATATTTAACTTGCTTCATTGGGAAAAAAAGCAACGCATTTGTAAACTCGTTTACGTTGTCGTTCTCATATTCTTCGCCGTATTCTGGTATTTTTTCCCCTTCACCCTAACAGTATATGAGATGCTCCCTGTAAACATGTTGCCTTTCATTTTTAGTAGCCTGCTAAAATTGAAACTTCCATGTGTGTTTGCTAGGATGATCTACACTGCATTAGAAGACGTCGATGATTAACGGAAGATGGGGACGGCTCCGTTTTTCAACTTGGTTCTGTTGTAACTGATATGTTAGCATAAATTTCAAGGTTGTATGATTGTGAGAATTTCTGGTTGGCTTTAGTTTTTGATATTCAGTTTGTCTCTTGCTTCTGAATTTGTTGAAACAATGTGCTATTTATTTTGAGAACAGATGCTCACATTAAATAAATTTGCTTATAAATTGTGAAAAATAAAAAGAAAAGTGAAGTCCAAAAACCATTTAATTATGGATGGAAATATTCAGATAATTTGTGTCCAAAAAAATCAGATAGTTTATTTAGTTTGCTACAGTAAATCCATATATATACTATTAATAAAATCCCTGACTAAGTCCCCGTTTGTGGTTGCGTTTGGCAACCCAAACGAGCTTTTTTAAGTGTTTTCACTTATTTGTTGGTGTTTTTAGTTGCTTTTAAAACTAGTTTTTTCACTAAATCAAAAAGCTAAATTTTATAACTTCTTGGGTGGAGAAGCTAGTTTGAAAATAAAATTACTTTTTTACCCTTATTATTTAATTATAATTTATTGTACATTATGCATACATAATTGTAAAATAATATATATTTTATAATGTTTATATTGAGAATAAATTATTTTATTTTATATTTATTATTAAATTTTAAGTGATATGTACGTATATAATCTAGAATAGTTTATATTTTTAAATTAATTTTATAAAAAAAGTAAAATTTTTATTATAATTAAAAATTTACTTATTTTTCAATATCATGTTTAAAATAGACATTTTATCTCATCAAAATCACTTTTTGACATCAATGACAAACATTAACCAGTTTTTTAAAATTACTTTTCAACAACTAGTTTAAAAATCACATTTTTACCGCACTTTTTAAAAATAACCCTAAACTAAGCCTAAATATCACACGTTAGTCAAGTCTCAATTCAATCGAAAATTGACTAAAATACTCTTGTTTTAAATAGTAATTAGCTCCCTTGGACGTATAATTATTATATTTTGTGTTTAATTATTTAATTTATCTTTGACATATATTTGTTTGTATATTTTTAGTTTAGAGTTTATGTTTCATTTAATTATTTTGTTGTTGTTTATAGTGTAATTATTTTTGTATAGATACAGAGTATATTTTTTGTTTAATTATTTTGTTGTTGTTTATTGTAGGCTTAAGGGCTACTTTTGTCCCTGTAGTAGTCCTAATTTATCGTTTCACCCTTATAGTATTTTCGCATCAATTTGGCCTCTGAAGTAGGGTTGAGCGTTCGATCGAGTCGAGTATACAAATTTCTAGTTATTCGAGTTGGCACGTCATATTTTACAACTCAAACATTATTTGAAATTTTTCGATTCGAGTTTATGAAATTCGAGTCGAGTCTAGTTTTTGAGTTCCTATACAAATATAATTGTAATTATTTAGTATGTTATATTATAATTTAATTCTAATTTAAACGACTTTCTCTAATCACTATGATGGATGTTTCACTCTAATTATATCTCTTGGTTGATGGTCGTGTTGCGAACGTTATGAGTGAGGATGATCGGGCTGGTTTGTGTTACGACTTGCTCCAGAAGGTACCAAAAAAGTTTTAATGTTGGTATTAATTGAGTGACCTCCAATATAGTTTATCCAAAAATTAACTTTTCTCTCTCTTAAATTAGAGTTAAACTATTTCGGATACCACTAAATTTTAAGTTTAACATTAATTATACAACTTAATTAAAATTCGATACTATTTTAACGCTGAATTTTAATTTAGGCTTCAACTATATTACTAGCTGTTAAAATCTTTCTACGTCATCAATTTTAATGACCTAATGGTATAATTGAAGCATAAATTAAAGTCCAGTGCTAAAATAATTTTAATTCTAGTTAAGTGATTAAGGGTGTAAATATAACACCCCGATCTCGATCTGAGTGCTACATTCAGGTCACCTAAAACTCGACCCATCAAATTTCCATTTAAAACCATAAGTTTAGCCATTTTCAAATAAATCAAATCATGCATAACCTCATGGAATTTAATGTTTATAAATCAATTTACAAAACAGGAGCTCCAATCTTAAAACACCATGTATCAAAATAATATTTTAAATAGAGTTACAAACACAACACTTGTATGGTCCTATGAATACAATAGCCCAAGACTAAACATCAAGTATTGTACTATGAAGCGATACAGTGCTGAAAAGTCCTTCAACGATGTGCTCCTCGATTACGATCAACCTACCAACCTGCGAACAGAAACAACGATTTCGAACACTGACCTTACAAAGTTCAGTGGTACATTTCTACTTTACCATAATTCGTGATTATCATAAAATAAGCATGCGAGATATATAGCTTCACTATCTATGAGTCATCAACTAGCCTACACAAATTAGAGTAAATAGATCACCTATCTCAAGGTATCATTAACCTACAAGAAGTCTCACATGCTTTACAATGCTTCACAAAACTCGAGGTCTTTTAACCCATCGAGGACAATACATCCATAAGCTATCACACATGGCACACATGTACCAACCATACTCGAGATCTCATTAGATCATCGAGGCATAAACATACATATCATACATCAACAAACCTAGAGTGAAGCCCGGGTTACACAACATTGGGAACATGCACTATGAATGAGTCCCGAGTCACACAACATCGAGAACGTACACTCTAGTGAGGCTCGGGTCACATGGCACCGAGAACGTACACCCATACTCGGAATCCCCCTCGAGTATCTTCGAATGAGGCTCGGGTCACACAACATCAATAACCTACATTCAGCTTTACTTACCTTGGTGTTGCAACATTCTCTCTAGGTATCCGTATCCTATCAATCAACGACTCTATCAAGCAAATGCCTACTTGGTATACAAGCAACAAAATCACGTAGTTCCCTATATGGTTTCTAATCATCAACACCTTATTAATTTACCTTATCGGGTTGTTAATTCATTATGAAAGAATGCATAATTATTAACTGTTAATTCATGTTATCTCATTAATCAAAGAGACTCTATCACATAAGTGCCCATGTGACACACATCATCGTGATAATCAAAACTCTACTGTTATTTTCGTATACAAGCCACTCATTATATTATTGAGTTATTACCCGTTATGGAGAGCATAACTCGTTACATCAATTTATTTGAATTCTTTAATTAACCAACCATGCCTCTAACTCCTTATGTTTGTCTCTAGGAGTGAAATCTCAGTTTTATAAGTAATGTTATCTTATTAGAAACCCATTAAATCATATTCCATAATTTTTTTGCCCCTTGATATCTATTTTACTTTTTTGGGCAGAATGCCCAGTTAGTATCGGTATTGGCCCTCACGTACTGGTATGATACTTTTGGGTACCGGTACTTATTCACGTACCAATACCAAAATAGGTATATTAGCAACATAAAACCCTCAAGTTTCTTCCCTTCTACAAAAAATCATTTCTCAAGCTTGCAAGATTCAAATCTTATCCAATTAGGCCTAAACCTGGCTCAATGAGTCCTAAAACCCGCACCAACACAAAGGTCCATAACCTGGGTCAACACTCGCTCGTTGACTCAGAAATTCGGGTCGTTACAGTAAATGAGCCGAGTAGTCCTGAGCTCCCATTGCCTCGTTAAGAACTGGGGTCGAGTTCGATCGAGTCTAGTATTGACCAGACTTTGATTGAGTTGGACTCGAGCAACTTGTGACCTGTCTAGTCTCATTTATGAACAAAAATGATATGCCTCCCTTTGGTGCTCTTATCTATGCCCCAACACTAAAAAATTAAACCTTACACTCAAACTCTAATTTCTAAATCTCAAATCTTAAACATTGAACCATAAACTCTAATCCTACACCTTAAACTCTAAACTCCAATAGTAAACCCTAAATCATTTTTTATTGTTGGAACATAGATAGGGGCAGGGGTGGATCTTGATCAAATAAGTTGAAGGGGCCTATTTAAAATTTTTGAAAATTTTAAAAGTCTAGTAAATTTAAAAAATTGGAGGTCTATTTAAAATTTTTAAAAAAGTTTAGACTTTATGAGAATTTTTTAAGAAAATTAAAAGGACTTGGTTAAAAATATTTAGAAAAAAAATTTAACGAAAATTTTAAATTTTTTGAAGGGGCCAAATTAAAAAAATTAAATTTAAAGGAGTAAAAGGTAAATTGCCCAAAACTTTGGGGAGCCAGGCCCCCTCTGGCTCCCACCAAGGTTTGCCTCTGGATAAGGGCACCAAAAAGGTTAGAGGATTTTTATTCCTCATTTATAGCCCTAAACCCTAAATCATATTGTTGTTGTTGTTCAACAACATACATTTTAGTTTATTGTTGTTGTTGTTCTCGTTGTTGTTGTCCAACAACATATATTTTAGTTCACTTTAATTTTAAAAAATAATTTTAGTATATTACATTTACGAATAGTTTGCAAACTTTTCGAGTTGGATATCGAATAGCTCGGCTCGACTCGTTAAGAACTCAAGCCGAGTGTTGGCCGAGCTTTAACTAAGCCGGACTCGAGTAACTCGCAATTTATCTCATCTCATTTACAACCCTATCGTTGATATAATCGATATTAAATTTAAAGTTTAATAGTATATGATGTAGTTTACTCTTAAATTAAATGAAAGAATTACTTTTGATGTTCTGAATTATATACATCAATATTAATCATGATCGTTGTTTTTTCTTTTTCAAAAATAATAAAATAAAATATACAAGAATATTCTGAAAAAACTTTAAAGAAGGCCGTTTAAAAACCAAGCAAGACACATAATATTTTCAAGAAGAGAGTTCAAATTTTATCTTTGAAGACATATTGTTAAAAAAAAAATCTACAAATACGACTTTTAGAAATCTAAACTTCTAAAAATACCGTTATTCTTTATCAAGCAAAGCAGTAGCGCGAACAATAAGGCGAGAGATGGAGGTGCGAATTAGTTACATTTATTGAGAATGGAAGAAGGTGGCGGACTACGCCAGTAATTTAAATTGTAATTGCAGTTGTATTTTCAGTCAAGTTGTATTTACCGCAGTTGTAAATATAATAAATAAAATAATGATCATTACATATATCATGGTCGTGAAATTTTCAAAAAACAAAAATTATTGCAAACATACTGGTTGTGATACCACGGTTTCAAAAGGTACAAAAACCGCTATATAACTATTGCTATTTAATTTCCTGGACTTCATTGACCAACCTTGCAACAACTAAACCACTAGGACTTCATGTTTTGATGACTAAATATCAATCATTTTTCATACCATGAATCGAAACCCTCAACTTAAATAATAAATATATCAATTAAATTAAAATATGTAAAATAAAATACTAAAATCGCATCTGCATATTTTTTGATCACGTCCGCATGCAGACAAACAGGAGACGGCGATCTAACAACTCCATGATACAGATTATTATATTTACCAGTCTGAAAATTTTCATTTAAAAATCCCGATCACGATATCACCGCTCATTGCCGCCGACACCGCCGAGGCCAACACCGAAGATGTTACCGTTCCATACGATCGAGGAGGCTACCACATTCCTAGGACGGAACTTGACGGCCGCCGAGACTTTCTGGTTTAATTACTCCGCTCGCAAATCGGATTACTATCTTTACTGCCACAACATTCTGTTTCTATTCCTCATATTCACTTTTGTGCCTTTGCCGCTTGTTTTGGTTGAGATGATGAGATCTCTGGGATTCGACAAGTACAAGATTCAGCCCAAAGTTTCCACGTCGGCGTCCGAAATGCTCAGGTGTTATAAAGATGTTATGCGGTTGTTTGTTCTTCTCGTCGGTCCTTTACAGCTCGCGTCGTACCCTTCAATCAAGGTAATTTGGATTCCATTTGAGGTGAAAGTTTGATTTTTTTTCTTGGATTTTGTTTTGCTAGATCAAGTTATAGGTTTATGTAAAACTGAATGTGTTTTGTTGATAGATGATTGGGATTCGAACGGGTTTGCCATTGCCATCAAAATGGGAGATTGTAGCGCAGTTGACTGTATATTTCATTGTAGAAGATTACACCAATTACTGGATTCACAGGTTCCTGCATGGGAAATGGGGGTATGAGAAAATTCACCGGGTTCACCATGAATACTCTGCTCCCATTGGGTTTGCTGCACCCTATGCGCATTGGCTCGAGGTTTTGATCCTGGGGATTCCAACTTTTCTCGGCCCGGCAATTGTTCCGGGGCATATGATCACATTTTGGTTGTGGATAGCTTTAAGGCAAATCGAAGCTATCGAGACACACAGCGGGTATGCATGCTATACTCACTGCCCTTTGTTGCTTTGTTCTTATGAGTTTGGAATTTAGGACTTAAAAGACTTTTGTAGCATAGTTAATCTAATGGCAATCAAGTCGAGTTCGTTGGTATCGGAAGCTTTCTGCCCAAGATTAGTTAATCTCTGACGAGTTAGCGATGGAGTGATAGTCCTTGAATGGTTACTCCTAAGGCAAACACAGCATTATGTGTGAACTTCCTGCTTGGAAGTGGTAGCTTTTGTATTTAAGGCTTAATGCAGCAGTTTGTTTGGTGATATTTGATAAAGCTAGTAAGTGCTTTCCGATGCATAAGCCGCCGCGGTTCATAGTGTCCGTTTTATAATGCAGATATGACTTCCCCTGGAGTCCCACAAAATATATCCCATTCTATGGTGGTGCAGATTACCATGATTACCATCATTATGTTGGACAACAAAGCCAGAGCAACTTTGCTTCGGTGTTTACTTATTGTGATTATATCTATGGCACTGACAAGGTAATCTAACAACAAGTGATTACTCTTTCTTGTTCTTTTCTCAATTTAAAGCTGGTTTAACACTAACAGCTTCTAATTTTGTACTGTAATATGTTTTTTTGGGTACGGTTAGGGCTATCGTTACCATAAGAAGGTGCTAAGGAAGGTAAGCTGCTGCACTTCTTTTGCTGTGTATACTTCATTCATTGGCATATCATCTTTCATTCGACACCCTCGGTATAGTGAATGGAAAATCGGGATTATCTATACACTAAAGTAGAATGTGAGCGGATCGGTTGGTCTATACCGTGTTATTTCCTACTTTCCTTGGTGGAGAAGTGTGGCAATATGTTGTTATTGAAAAAGCATTGGATGTTACTTAAAGCATATAGTGGTACTTAAAAACTAGATTGAGAAACAAACTTCCTCAATTCAATCATCATGAAGGACATGGCCTTGCATTCTGTTTCACCATGTAATGACATGGTTTTTACATATCATGTCTTCCAGCTTGACATATGTTTGTGTTCTTATGGGAATAACTCATTTTCCTGGTGCATGATTCAGTTGAAAGAGGAATCAAGAATCGACGGTGCTTCAAACGGAGGCTCGTACTATGCTCCTACTCAAGATCTCAAATCAGAATAGCTGTGTCAATAAAGCCATTCTCTCGAGCCGCCTCTTCAGTGTACTTCTGGCACGCGAGAACTCGTCGCGGAAATCTGATTTCAAGTTGACATTGTTGTTAGTACGAGACCATCTCTTATCTCGTCTTCTGTAGCTCGAGGGAGAGACCATCTCTTATCGGTTAGGCTTAATTTCTGCCCTGCCTTTTTACAATCTTTTTGTTCAAGTTAAGAGACTATGAATCAGAACCAGCAGTGTCCCACGTATGGAATCTGCACGTGTTAATATCTTGAATCTGTAAACCTTGCATGTTATTTCTTCATTCATACTTGATATCAGGTTGAAATGGAAGTTGGTGTCCGCAAGTAAATTTTGCATGTGTTATTTCTTGTTTCGGGAAACTCTCATTGCTCGTGTTCAGGGACGGAATTATATAGGAAGTGAGAGGGGCCATTGCCCCCCAAGAACCAATATTTTTTACCCTTTATTAATATATAATTTTCTTTTTAAAAGTTAGATTAATTATGAATTTGTCCGCCTAACTCTCATCTCTGGCTCCGTCCCTGTTCGCGTTGTTGTATTTTTTTAGGCTTTCGGGGATTGTTCCATTTCTGCAATGATCACACCAAGAAAGAATGCAATATTCCATCATTGGCTCATTTATGTTTTCAGAATTACTAATTTGTGAAGTGCACAACATGTGTTTTGAGATTAAAATGCAGTAAAAAGAAGTAATATCCCGGTCTTAAGCGTTCAGCAATCCAGTCCATGGCTTTTTTCCAAACGTATATTTTCGGAATCTAGATATACGTACTTTGGAAAGGATTAAAATAATTATAGTGTAATACGTGAGAACCGATCGTTAAGCCCGTCTAGCTCAGTCGGTAGAGCGCAAGGCTCTTAACCTTGTGGTCGTGGGTTCGAGCCCCACGGTGGGCGTTTTCATTTTTGATTTTGTAGTTCAATTTGTAATTGTACCTTTTATTATAAATTATTAATATCATAATATATGGCTCGTGAGCAAGATGCCCGTCTAGCTCAGTCGGTAGAGCGCAAGGCTCTTAACCTTGTGGTCGTGGGTTCGAGCCCCACGGTGGGCGTTTTTGTTTTTGATTCTGTACTGACCTTCAGAACTTAAATATTGACATTTCACGAGATCGATGGTCCCGTCTAGTTCACTCGGTATGTCGCATGGCTATAAGCCTAACTGCCCCTGGGTTCTAGCTCTGTTTTGGATGAGTCTTGTTTTTTAAATTTGAGGTTGAATTATACTCAATTTTTTTGGGGCAAATTTTAATCTTATTTAGAGAAGAGAAAACGGAAAACTCTAAAAGAAAGAAGAAGGTGCTTCTATCAGGTTTAGAACTCATGACATAAGTAAATGTAAAGAAACAAAAATAAGCAGCTTGACCAACTGATCAAATATGCTTGTTTTGAATTAAACTCGAATGTAGATAATATTTATCTTGTTTTAGTGTATTTATTAACTTATCCCTTATAATTTTATAACTTATTTTAGTACAAGTTTTTAAATTTTATAAGTTGTATAATATATATCGGAAAATACTTTGATACACAAGTTTGTATAAACTTTAACAAGCCTTTTAATTTTAGGGTTTAGAGTTTTATGTTAGAGTTTAAGGTTTATGTGTTTAGTGTTGTGTAAACTTTAACAAACATTTTAATTTTAGGGTTTAGAGTTTTATGTTAGGGTTTATGTGTTTAGTGTGCATAGTTTATTGGTTAGGGTTTAAGGTGTTATGGCTAGCGATTTTAGGTTTTAGATTTTATAGCTTAAATATGAAGAGTTGAGTAAATTTTTTTATATTCTCTCTCTATATATACGCTTCCGTTGATGGCTTAACCGTCAGAAAAGTACCCAAACTATACTATTTTTTCAGTTTGATGCCTAAAATTTATTATTGATCAAATTGGTGTCTAACGTTTTATTCCGTAACTCAAATCAAATTTTTTCGTCACGACTGCAAAATAATTCTATTATCCAATTAAAACATAACATGTGGTCTATTCCCGTTATTTTTAAAATTTTTGTTTTTAAAAATTCAGAAAATCTTTTATTTTATTTCAAAACCACCAAAAATCTTTGATTTTTTTTAAAAAAACCCAACACTAAATGCCTAAATTCCTCCCTTCGACCACCGATTACTATCATCGACCACTATTATCTTCATCAGAGCTCACGACTGAAAATCTCATCATCCCGTCGTTGGAAATCGACAAATGAACAGTCGATTGTACCGTTAATAAACACCCAACAATGAAAAAAAGATGTCAATTGAGTTTTGACCGACAGTTAAAGCGTGAAAGATATCAAATGATAAGGTACATGACGCTTGGACGTGAACGATAAACTACTGATGTGTAAAGTATACTGAACGGTGAAGGAGATATGATTTGAGATACATTTATATATTGGGCTCAAGTAGTTAGATAGTTTGATGGGTAATCATGTAATGGGTTTTTGTTTGTAATTGGTTGATTGTAACTTGTTAACATGTCGGATAAAACATATAATATTCTATTTTAATAATCAGTTTTCTTTTATGGATTCTTTCCTTCAGACTCAGATGATAATTGAAGATTACAGCTTGATTTTTTTTCTTGTCTACAGCCTTTGTTGAACATTGAAGGATGGAGCCAAACGCACTTTCCTACCTTCCTACTCAAATCTCCAGATCATCCAAAGAGAGTTCATTTGCAGTCAGCAGCTTCAGTTTCTGCAGACCAGCAAATACAAAGTTCGGTCAGCTGCTGAAGAATTCCGCAAAGAAGAAGATAAATTTACGGGTTGTCGATAAGCGTTACCGCGATAAACTGCAGCGGATCGTCGATACTTGTTGAGCCTAAAACAACTTCCCTGTGCAACTTTGCAGTGAGCTTGTGGCACACTCTTAGCTGGACGTAAAAGCACATTTTTAGGTGACAGTATTAGAACCGTGTATCATAAACCTCATGGTCTTGGAGAAAAAGATCATAAATTTTTCATACCTCGGATCGTGTAGCTCCGCCAGCGATAAACACAAAAATGCGTTTGCCCATCCTTTTCAAATCGCTCGATGCACGTCTTAGTACCGAATCACTGAGGAAAACAAGCATTAAGGATACAAGGAAGCACAGGGGTCCTGACTTTGGCATTGGTGAATTAGAAGGAATGACTACAAAGGTAATTGCTAGGTATGCATAATCAGCACCTTGAATACCCATCGTCTGAACTACGACCCTTAGCCCACGACTGCGTCCTTCTTGATCTCATCGAACGAGCAACTGGAGCCTCATGTATGATGGATACAGCTGGAGATGTGCCTTGGAAAATTGGACTAGGATCATTCATGCAAGGATAGTCATCTTTAGATAGTTTTCCTAAGCTAAGTTTTTCGACAAGTTCCTGAAAATGGGAAAAAAATCATGTGCTAGTAATTCATTCTACCATGAACTCCTAATAAGAAAAAGTTTTCTTATGCAACAAGTCATTAGAATTGAGTTGAGATATACCTCTATTATAGGGTAAAAGCGTGATAATTGCCACGTTTCTTGCTCGTCACTGCGGTCTTTCCTAGCTGCGCGCTTCTTCTGGCAATTCATAAGCAAAGGAACAAGGAAAGAAGGATAAGAGCAGATATTAACAAGCAAACAGCAAAACCAGATCAACCAACAAAAGCAGAGTTTCAACTAGCAAAACATTCACCTTATGAATATCAAACTTCAAAGAAAAAGCACCTGTTGAACTTTCTTGGGAAACTGATAACGGGCCAAGCAGCTTCATATTACTCACAGCAGTAACATCATCGGGTGGTATTTCCGCTAACTGAAAACAATTCGAGCATCAAGTCGGAGAAACATGCTAATTACTGAAAACAGAAAAATATTGCAACCTTAATCAAATCAAGGCCCTTTTCACCCTCGAACTTCTCAGGGTAAATGGCTGCAATAATCATCAACAAACGCAACTTATTCTCACGAGACACTTCCTGTAAAAAGTGGCATTTCTAGTTTTCAGAAACTTGACAGGGTAGAATACATCCGTTTATACTAGTTAAATATCTTACTTCGTTTGTAGTAAAAAAATTAATAGCATCTTCCATTCCTGCATCGCCGAAAACAAGGTCTTGCTCCAGTTGCCCAAGTGCTCGAAGCCCTTGATCTCTGATGATTCGGTTGATTTTTAAAGAAATCTGTAATCATAAAACTGAATCTGTATGAAGCCACTATATGTTTGATAATCAGCTGTGTTTTCATTCAGTTGTAAAAAATCATGATTCATTCATCAGATATTGGTTAGGAAACACATGAAGCTTGAACCATTAACATCTGTTTTTATTCGGCAAATATTGGCTGCTCTTAGACATGGATAGAAGGAATTACTCGTAATCATGTCACAAAGAGAAATGACATTAGCCTGATAGCACAAAAAATGATACTCATGAACCATCCAAATATTTCAAATGTTTGTTCACAACCAAGGTTCGAATGAGAATTGGACAATTAGATAGAGGAATGATAGGATAATAGATTAATAGCAACAGTGGTACTACAATGCTAAACACAAAAAGTAGTGTTTAGATTCAACGCAAGAATACAAAGAATCTGATCATTGGAAGGAATAAAAGAAGCATGCACCATACATAAGGCTAAAACAGAAATAGAGAGCCTTTTCTCTTGGAAAACATGGGATGGAGGGCAGATAGATAACTGGGGCGAAATATTCTATGCGTTCGCACAGGCAAGAAACTGACCTCTACATGAAGGGTTAGCTTCTCAATCTGTTCACTGTATTGTGGCAATGCTTGAATCATTTTTTGCAAATCCCTTGTAGAAATTTCACCACCATCTCTATTAAAATGTTCAATTTTAAGGTGAGAGAAGAGCCTCAATGTAGCTAAAAGTTTCAAATAAATCCAGAAAGCACAATTTTATAGCATTATCATATTTAAATTATTTAATTCATTCTTTCAGAAGTAGCAATTAAGTATTAGTAATTTCTTCTAACATCTTGGCATATAACAATGACCAACGTAGATAAATCATAGAGCTGAAAACATCAACTTCAAAAATCAAATAATGAATCTTATTACCATACAATAAAGCTTCAAAGCCAGTTGCAACAATTTTCTATATTGAATGATGAATAGCTATTTAATTTTACAACACTGATGAAACAACCAGAAGGTGCCAGGTGAGAAGACAATAAATTCCATAAAACTTTCAAGCATATCATGAATTAAAGTAAAAACAGCATTTACACAAACCTTGAACCATGTTGAAGTTGTGCAGCTTTATTCTTTGATGCAAAATTGGTCATCTTGTCGTGCAACCTTTCACTAGCCTAAGAATACACCCAAGGGTAAATCAGGATTCAACATGGAGTATGTTTGTCAGACTCGGGTGCATTGGACATGATATAGGTCATACATGGATGTGTTTCATTTTTTAAGTTTTTCCTTCTACATGGCAGTCAAGACCCCATATCCACATCCAATTTTACATGCCTGACAAGTGTCCAATCTAGGCACTTGATATAAATGAAAAATTAGAGAAATATAGGTCGTATATATGAAGAAGGCACCATACATACATCTGCTATATGTGCGTGTCGAATCTCAAGCCATATTGGATCAGGCTCCTGCAAAAGAACCTCTTTTTTCTCGGGAGGGCCTCCTGCTTTGCTTGGAACCTAAACAATACACTTGCTTGATATACAGAAACCAGAGAGTTCTTAGATAATTCAAGAAGATACTGAAACTGACGACAGGACATACCTCATGCACATATTTATTCCCCACCATATTCAGTAGATCATGGCACATGGCATCATAAGTCCACTCATGTATGACAGGAGCGATCTACACAAGGGAGTTAACCCATTTATCAAAAGCAAATTAAACAAGCGTGCAATAGAGATGACATTAGCTTCAACCAACATTAATATGCAAACCTGGTCTATAGATCTATCAAGGATGAGCAACTCGCATGTTTCCTGCTGAGGGAAGTTAGGAATTGATTTACATTTTTCAAGACAATTCCAGATTGCAGCTGCAAGCTTGGTAGGAATTAAATCACGGAAAGTAATCATGGTCATTGGATCAAGAGACTTGACAGCTCGGTAACGCACAAAAGGATACTCCTAAAATATTAAGACGTCTGAGAAAATTTTCACTGCATTTGAGAATCAAAATTCAAAAAGCGAAGGCATATACCCTTAATGAAGCAAATACTGTGGCAATACGGGTAGCCATCACATTCAAACATGCATCTGCTTCGCTATTATTTTCCTCGACACCAAAAAGGTCCTCAAGAGCCTTATCATTATCAGTGATGAAACTCTGTAGTGAGAAAATCACAGTTCACATGATAACAATGCTGATGAGCCATTACCATCAATTGAGGGGCGGGAAGGGGTGATAGAGTAGAGAGAACTACATGTCAGACAAAGTTTTACACATAAGCTCTATCTAGATAGTGATAAGATACACGAGCCTCAACATATATTACTCGTTCTTCACCAAAAGTTTGTCAGGCTTAAACCATCAAGGCTTTTATAAGTACTTATTTTTTTTCTCCAAAATTTGCATCTGATATTTAAGCCTTGAAGTCTGTAGATGCAAGTTCGAAATCTAAATGAAGTTTGTAGATGCAAGTTCCTAATTACCTGGCTGTCTATCGCAAAGTACTCCAAGTTCATCTGCATATGCCAACCAAGAACCAATCAGCACTAAATAACAACTCAACAATCAATATAGAGAGCAATGTGACTAGTTCGCACAGTGCAGAATGCTTCAGGTAAACTGGAAATCTAAAGAAGAAGGGGGAAAAAACAACAACCTCGCTCAAACCACCTATGCGAGGCAAGACAGATGAATCCTTCTTGATGTCAGCAATCAAATCTCTTGAAATAGGTGAACTGAAGTAAACAAATGCCCTTTGCCAAATACCAGATAAAAGAAAATATATATCAGAAGCCGTAATATGCTCGGAATTCAGAAGATTTAACCACTCATATAATGTACTAAGTAACAAGCCTTTCACGTACTTCTTGTATAAGGGAGTCCTTCCAGCCATGTCTGACAAGAACATAGTAATACTGCAAAAGTACACAAGTGAAGCAATAAAGGGTGAGGGAGCAAAAGAAACCCACAAGAGAAAATGGACTATGTTGAACCGTGTCATATATGCGTCTCACATAAACATTTCCAAGTACTGGTTAGGATAACTAAATCTTTACAACAGACATGCATTCATCCTTACTTGAAGGGAAAGTTATACTAGAAAATAGGAAAAAAAGGTTCAGCAAGGTTAATTTCTGATGTTGGAAAGTATGATATGAGGCCATCTAAGATATAGGTAGTCAGATTATGAATGTAGTCCTATGGGAAAATGTTCAGTATAAAGTCTGCAACGGTTTGAAAACGGATTAATTTCTTTGCCCTGTAAATGTAAAAATTAAATGTGTAGCAACAGGAGAGAAAGGGGCTAAAATATGATCCACACATAAAAAACCCATCCCGTAAGGAAGATACCTACCCCGGCTAAAGTCTTAATAATTGAAACTAAGTAAAGATAAAAGTCATTACTTCTCTTTGGTTGGTTGAATGAAGTATATAGCATCCATTGATGGCAATGGCTGCCTGCGTTTGTATATGTCTTCTACCACTGCATAACAAAACCAGAATCATTAAACTTACAAGAGAAAATTGATCCTTGGAAATTTTAAGATGATGACATGACTTATGTAGCAAATTATTATTTCATTTTCCGCCCGGTTAGAGCAGTTGTTACGCAACAGTTAAAATAAAACGAAGCTTGGCTTACAAGAAACTCCTTCTGCTGTGATGTCATCCATCTTGCAAGAGTAAGACAGTACCTTAACCGTAAATTTGTCCGTGATTAGCACCTACTTAGAAGGTATTGAAGCACAAGATAAATAAGAAATTTTCAAGCAACCAGTAAAAATACCAACAGAACAAAGCCAACCAATTAATGACAAAAAAAAATCAATAAAATCAGCATACCTTCCAACTAGATTTCGTGTCCTTCATTTTTGCAGAACGAAGCATTTCATATAATAACCCTTTACATACATCAAGAATATGTAAAACATTAAATCAGATCAGCCAATTCTCGGAGAAATGCAAACAATGCAGTATATAGCAAATTCATAGCACTAATTCTATGTTTTTGAATTAACATTGTTGGAGAAATAGATCATTAACGTTCTTTATTCAAAATTTTATACATCAAAATCAAATAAAAATTCATGAAATGATCATTCATAATACCTTTTCTTTTTCGTTTTTTCATTTTTTTATTTCTCTAGCTGAATTTATTGTTGAGAAAATCATCAACTTAACAGACAAATCCATTACGAAAATATACAGTTAAAAATTCACGATTAGGTTGCAACTATTAGTAACGATTGTGAAACCAGGTGAGATTATAAGCAGAATGATAAAAGAAGAGAATATTAAAATTAAGCTCATTCTAGATGAAGAGGAAATTTTGAATGAAATAAATAGGGAATATAAGAGTTCACTTTCACGGCTGATTTGCTTGAAATTCTTGTAGTTGCGGTCGCCAGAGGCGGAGGAAGAATCGGAATCCGAACAATACATCGTTCAGAGAACACTCCGATCAACAAATCCGGTGAGGAGAGAAACGAATAGAAGGAGATCCTGGAGTAACCAAAGCAGAAAAGAAAAAGGAGAAGGAATAGGAGATTGTGTTTTTTTTCTTTTAATTAGAAAATATTATTTATAACTATATAATTTATTTGGAGAAAAAGAGAAATTAAAACGGCCAAATATATAGATTTCACATTTCCGTCTGGAACTTCGGACAGAGTAATTCACCCTGCTGGACGAAGCTGAAATTATCCTGTTGCCCTTTCTTCTCTCATGTTCTGCTTCAGGAAATTTCTTGATTTCTTGCGTTTTACGGTATTCTTCCGTTCCGTGGAAAAACATTCGTTATTTAAATTTGGGCTATATTTTAATACACGAGCTTGGAAATTTTTTTATATAAATTTAAATTTTTAAACCTTAAAATTATAATTAAAAGATTTGTGTACCTTTTATACAAATTTGTGTACGAAAGTATTTTTCTTTAAATTTTAAGTTAAATATTATCTAATATCCATTAAATTTTTAGGTAGACTACTTGAATGAACACCCAGCTATATTAATATTCCAATTTGACCATTGGTTTAATAAATTTGTCAGTTATGTCATTTAACTATCTAAATGGTATCAATTAGGGGTGTTCAAAATCGAGTAACAATATTTTCAGGCACCCAAATTTCTGAGTATTAAAAATAGTGCCTTGTGACTTGACACATGAATATCGGGTACTCAAAAGTTGAGTACCTGTAATTTTGGGTCATAGGATACCCGGAGACTGGATTAAATTTGTGTATTTTTTTCTTCAAATCATACTATTAAGAGTAATTCAAAAAGCAAAGTTTAGTTGGTTTTTGAATTCTAGCCCATTCAATGAAGTCATAAAGTTAAAAATAGCCTCAAACGTTTGATTTTTTTGGATACTTTAGCCTCTATTCTTTTTTGTGTACAAACAACCACTTAGCGTTTCATTTTCGTTCAAAAATCACCCTCGACGGATGGAAATCGTTAATTAACTAATGGTAAACACCCTTCAATGACATGGCATATCTACAAAACATGACTTGCTGACGTGGTGATGACACATGTATTACGACGTTGACAAGACACTTTACTGACGTGTAATCAAAATCTTATTTTAAAAGTAATTTATTTTTATATTTATTAAATTTTAATCCAATCAGATGATGACACTTTGTTGACTTGTCATCATCTGATTGGTTTTGAAGCAAAGAATTAATTAAAATCTTAAGTTATAAGGCTAGGGTTTGAACTTGAGTCCAATGGGTGTAAGGCTTTGTGCCAAACTATCAAAACAACCACTTATCTTTGCAAGTTAATACCAACATTTGTATATAAACTCGTTAAAGCTGTGTTAGAGAGTGGATGGTGGAGTGGCTATCACAATATTTCAGAACGTTGCGACTGGGCTGGTATCTCATGCAACGCTGCAGGAAGCATCACCGAGATTCACTTAAATTTTATGTTCGATGTTGAGGTTGGAGATAGATTTGGGAAATTGAATTTCACTTCAAGTTTGAGTTGGAAATTCATTATAAAAGTTTCTGGGGTTTATTCGTGCCTGGAAAAGAAGCAAGTAATTTCCCCCTATTTTGTTTGATAAAATCTTAGGAAGACAAAAGAACAATCATAGAGGATGCTGTCAAAGAACAATAATCTTAAAAGAAGAAAAAACTATGTTATTTTAACGAATTTATATACAAAGTTTGGTGTTAACTCACAAGTATAAGGGGTTGGTTTGATGGTTAGGCACAAAGCCTTATATCCATTAGATGGAAATCTTTTACCCCTTTTCGGTACTCCTACTTATGCCCACATACTCAAAATTAAGTTTAGGGTTTAGGGTTTTAGGTTAGGGGTTATGGTTATAGTTTAGGGTTGGGTGTATTTTTTAGGGTATAGGGTTTAGGATTTAAATTTTAGGGTCAGGGCTTGAAATTTAATTTTGTTGTGTTTTTTTAGTGTTGGGGCATAAGTATGGACACTTAAAAGGGTCAAATGATTTTTATCCATACCCACTAGACTTGGGTTCAAATCATAGATTTTATTAGTTTTTTAACCAATCAGATGATGACACATGTCACCATCTGATTGGGTTAAAGAATTAATAAAGAATAAATATAAAAAATTATTTTAAAAAAATTGTGATGACACATCAGCAAAGTGCCATGTCAGCGTCTCCATACATGTGTCATCGCTACGTCATGGAAAGATGTTGACCGTTAGTTGACTAACGGTTTTCATCCGTCGAGGGCGATTCTTGAACAAAAATGAGACATTAAGTGGTTGTTTGCACCAAAAAAAAAGAATAGGGACTAAAATGACCAAAATGTCAAACATTAGGGGATATTATTAAACCACCGGTATTCGACTCATTGGCCAATTAATTCAAATCAAATTTTGTAGAAGTTCAATATGAGACAACCCTCTCAACAAGTTTTATCCGTTTAATAAATTATTAACCGTAAATATACATTACATATATGCTAGAAAATGTTATAGCAAAGTTAAATTATTACTCATATACATTTTAACATTATAACACTATCTATTACAAGAGAAATAATAACATATAATACATAATACATACAAGAGATCAATTAAAAGAACTAATATGTTTGTAGCTTTCAAGGGTGTCAATTAAAACATATAATACATATGTCGTTTTCTTCATACATCTACTTTTTTAACTTGAAATTAATCCATAGATTAATTACATATAATTAATGTATTCAAGTTAGAGGTGGAAAACGAGTCGTTTGGTTCAATTGTCATTTCGAGTTTGAGTACATTTGGTTTAAGTTCGGTTCGAGTCTGGGTTAGTTTTAGTTTGGGTTTATGGTGATTTCAGTTCAAATATCGGGTCGGGTCAGTTGATTTCGTGTCAATTATTCTCGAATCAGGTTCATAGGAGATCGATCGATTTTAGTCGGGTTTTCAGGCCGTGTTAGGGTTTTCTACCCTATATATGACTTTATATAGCCTATATATTTGGCTTTCTGGTGAGTTGTGCGACAATTCACATCCCATCTTTCTTTATTTATTTTAATATATTTTCTTTATTTTGGGTTGCCTTCGGTACGAGTTGCTTTCGGTTCGGTTGAAAAATCCGTTCGGGTCCATTTTCAGATTAACTAAAATTAGGTTCGGTTTGATTTATTTCGGGTTTCGGATCAAATTCTTGTCATCGTGTTTGGGTCTTGATACGAATCTCAGGTCAAGTTTATCAAGTCTAATCCAAATAGGATAAAATATTTAGGCTGATGATATTCTAATATTTACGTTTTAAAGCCTTATTAATATTTAAAAAATTAAAATAGAAATTCGAGTCAGGTACTCGTTCAATTCAAAATTTATGATCCATACCCGACCCATGAACCCTTAAAATTTAATAGGTCGGGTACCGACTTAGAATTTTTTAAAAAATAAAAAATATATGATTTTTTAATTGGGCTAATGGCTAACGAGTCATGTATTTTTAAACATCCCTAATATTAATTAAGTCAACTTATCCTTAAAATTTAAAACAAAAATATATATAATAGTACATTTGATTCATAAAACTTACGTATTATATCAACTTAACTGTAATTTTATTTTAATTTAATAAATTTAATCCACCTCTCAAATCCTGACATTTACATGAAAAATGTAAAATATATATCCGCTAAATAAAAAAATACTTCAACTTTTGTAATTACATGATTGATTTTAATAATCCATGGTTAACGAGATAATTTTACTTTTTTCTTTTCTTAATTTATATAACAAAAAATATGAGAAATCGAGTGAGATTCTTGTTCATACAAAATGGTACTTATAATTTATGTAAGAACAATTATATTAGGTTGGATACGTTGTTATCAAAATGAGCGACTGTAATATTTAATTTGAATTAATTAATTAATAGTTCGAATAGTAATAATTATATAAAAATTTAAGCTTTAAGGGGTATTTTTACTCTTATTTTTGCACAAAATAATTAATTTAACCCCTCCAAAAAAACATATTTAATTTAATCATTGAACTCGCGAATAAGCGAGAATAAGTAGGGATGGCAAAAATACCCGGCCCCGACCCGACCCGGCCGGGTATTTTTACTAAAATTTCGGGGATCGGGGCGGGGCGGGGCGGGGCGAGAAAAGCTTGAAGTCGGGGCGGGGCGGGTTCGGGTATTTGATAGAAATTCCCCGCCCCGCCCCGCCCCGGTATATTTTTATATATATTTTTATTATATTTATAAAAAATATCATTATATTTAAACATTTTTATGTGTTTTAAAGTTGTTTTTTATTTTTGTTTTGGTTCGTACATTTTGTAAAATTTGTTTAAATGTTGTTCAAGTTTTAATATATTCGATTCTAACGGTCAATGATTCAAGTTTATTCTTTTAAATATGTAGTTTAACACGTGATAATTTAAAATTAGTTTTATTTTATTTTCTTATATAAGTTTGAAGTCCTTTGAAATCATAATTTGTGATTGTGGTGAAAGATTGATCGAATCTAACATTTACCGTCGACGAAGATTAATTTTTTTTAATTTTTCGGGGCGGGGCGGAGTCGGGTTTAAGGGTTATTGTATCGGGGCGGGTCGGGGCGGGTAAATTAATATTTTAATTCGGGGCGGGGCGGGGTCGGGTATAGTATCTTATAGGTCGGGGCGGGTTCGGGGCGGCCAAAAACCCGCCCCGCCCCGCCCCGTTGCCATCCCTAAGAATAAGCTAGAATTTAACAACTTGAATTAATAAAAACTTTAAACCAAAATTCAAAACACTAATCCAAGCGAGACCCACTAATTGGCCGAGTAGCTAAAGATATTTATATTGTCTCATTTTGTATGAGTTCGAATCTCAGTATAAGAATATAATACCTTTTTATTTAATAAAAAAATTAACCCAAGCCAATTAAAAGTTTAGTCCCTGGCTTGGTGAAAAGATAAACAATAATTAAGTATTAGTGAAAGAGTATGAAATGATAATTTCTTTTTGGAGAGTTATCAATAATTAGCGAAAGCATTAAGGTAAAGCCTACTTTATTTTTCAAAGTCCACACAGGATGAAACGAGGATGTTGTCACATTTGTATTAATTTTGAATTCTTGTATAATTTAAATATTTTTATATTTTTTATTAATGATATAATTTTACATGTTTTAATTTTTAATATAATTTTCTAAAACTTCAAACACTTCGAAATTAAATATCGTTTACATCCTGAGTTCACACAATTATAATATGGGTAAACTACGATAAATGGTCATTGAACTTTTAAGACATAATCATTTTAGTCACCGTACTTTTAAAATATTCGATAAGGTCACTCAACTTTTAGTTTGATTTAAATATAGTCACCGAACTTTTAAGGCGGATTCATTTTGGTCACCGTACTTTTAAAATATTCGATAAGGTCACTCAACTTTTACTTTGCTTATTAAATTCACCATTTTATCATATTTGATATTTTAATAAGCAAAGTAAAAAAATATTACTCGAATCAAATATTTCAATTAATCGGTCAATCGCTTATCCGATTTAATTGGCACAATATAAGATTGAGAATTGAATGATTTGAATTTAGAAAACCAAAATAATTTTTAAGGATTAATTGAACTTGATTTCGGTATAATTTTTTAAAATAAATTATTTCGATTCGATTATAGTTCACAGTTTTAAGAAAAAATGATTACCTGATCTGATCTAGTATATATAATATTTCTAAATTTTATGCATTGCAATATCTTATAGTCCAATGATTTTGATACCCTTATGATTTTTTAACTTTTGGCTATGGGTAGAATTAATAGGGGTGAACTTTCAATTTTTGACTTTCTAGTTGTTTTTACACTTTTATCACAATCGAAAATTTATTAAATTTAGCATATTATCATATTTTAATAAACAAGGTAAAAGATCATTTCTAGAATCAAATATTTCAGTTAACTAGTTAATCGATTACCTGATCTAATTGATACTATATAAGATCGAGAATTGAATAATTTTAATTTACCAATTAACCAAAATAAATCTTTTAAGGATTAATCAAGTTTTTCTATTTGTATAAACATGTCATTTGAGAGTGGCCAAAATATGAACAATCCGAAAGTTAAGTTATTAAATTGAATTTTTTTAACTCTAGTGACCAAAATAGGAGTGAGAAGAATATTGAGTGTAGTTTACCCATTTTTTTATTAAGGAAAAACGAAAATTAATGTAATCTTTTAACGGAAGGTAACATGAGGGATCATATTGAAAGCGAACTAAAAGTTTGGTGACTATATTGAAATTGAACTAAAAGTTTGGTGGCTATTTGTTTTTTTTGTGGCTTTATCGAATATTTTAAAAGTACAGTGACTAAAATGAATCCACCTTAAAAGTTTGGTGACTCTATTGAAATCGAACTAAAAATTAGGTGACCATTTATGTAGTTTACCCTTATAATATATAGAGAAAATATCTAATATATTGACGGTAAAATAAATATTTTTTCACAAGCATTCTTATTGAATAGGGTAGGGGTTTAGTTTATGGTTTAGAGTGTAGAGGGTTAAGTTTTATGGTTTATAATTTAAGAATTGGGATTGAAATTTAGGGATTTAGAGTTTAGGGTACTAGTGTTAAAGGAAGTTATGTTTTAAATTTCAAAATTGGCTTCCTTACAAAATATGTGCCCAAATTATGTCTTTATTTTGAAATAGGTGCCTAAAGTTTTTTTTGGCTGAAATAGGTGTTAAAATTTTTATTTTTTACTTGTTTTAAAGTCAACTGAGGTAATTACTTTTGCAAAAAGAAAAAAATTTAGGCACCTATCTCAAAAATGAGTATAGTTTGGGCACTTATTTTGTAGACCTGGCAAACTTGACCCGAGACTCGAACCGATTTACCCAACCTGAGACCCGATATAGACCCGAATATGATGGTCTAAATTTGACCCGATTCCGAACCAAAACTAAACCAAACCAAACCGACACGAATTTAGTTAAACCGAAAATCAACCTGAACCGAAAATAATCAAAACCGAAAGCAACCAGAACCGAAAGAAACCTGAACTGAAAATTAACCCAAACCGAAAGAAACTTGAACCGAAAATCAACCCAAACCAAAAACAACCCGAATTTAATTTTCTCAAAAAAAACTTTAAGCACCTATCTCAAAAAATAGTATAATTTGAGCAATATTAAAAAAATATAATTTGAGCATTTATTTTTGTAGTTAAGCTTTTTAAATTTAAATGGGTATGCTCGTGTAAATTTGTTTTATACCAACAATACATCGAATGAGAAGTCTTGCTTAAAATGAAAAATGATAAAAAAAATTAGTTACATAAACTACGAAGATTTACAACCACCTTTTTACTTTGAACTTTTAATAATTGATTAACAAGTTTTTTATTATTTTATATTTCTATCATTCCTACCCAGCAAAATTTGAGAGAGGAAGAATAAAACATGGTGTAACCAAGACGCTCAGAGCTCGACCCGATAAAGACTGCATTTCTGTGTATAGGGACAAACCCAAGTCGCAGGCTCAGAGCCGAAGAGCAAAATAACAAAAACATGTCCAAACCAGTGAATAATCATAACTCATGCTCTCCAATCTTTTGCTCTGCAACTGCTATGCACCTAGGGATCGGCATTTTACCTGACTCGACCTGGTCCGATCGAGTCGGATTTTTTCATAGAAAATTTGGGTTTGAGTCAGGTCGGATTCTTTTACACGACAAAGTTAGGTCGGGTCGAGTTTAGGGTAGAAAAAATTTGACCCGACTCGGGATTAATAGTGTAATTTTCTCTTAAATTTTTTAGGAATATTCACAATAATGCTCACTCTTTATATATATATTTACAATGGGGTCATTAAAATTATTTTTTTATAACTAAGTCCCTAAAATTTATTTATTTTACAATTAGGTCCCTAAAAATTTATTTTTTTACAATTAAGTCCCTAAAATTTATTATTTTTTTAATAGCTCGGGTCGGGTCGAATTTAAGTATATAATTTTGGGTCGGTTTTTTTTTTTCAAGTATGAGATCAGGTCGGGTCCGTATTTAAAGTATATATTTTCGGGTCGAGTTCGGGTGGGCCAAAAACCCGACCCGACCCGTGCCCATCTCTATATGCATCACTATAGACAATCTGAAATAGTTAGTAGTGTGTTTATTTATTGGGTAATTATGTAGTGGCCTTTTTGGGATTAGAAAAATCTTAAACATAAACTTAGATTATATTAATATTCAACAAAATTAAAATCCACTAATTAGCCTGATAGTTAAAAATGTTTCGAATTTTGACATGAAAATATAATAATCGTTCATATAATGATATAATAACCAGCAAACAGTGGAAGATCCAAAAATCATTCTCAAGATAAGCATCTAAAACCAATCTACATGTGACATAGTTTTCACTCCTTTTCTTTCTCTGCCTTTCATTCCCTCTTGAGACAAGTTTATCCACATTTCCACGTAGGCAGCAAGTGACATTAAAACAATTCTTGGCAAAATAATTGAAAACACATGAAAACATAGAACAAAGCAAATGTAACAAGAAAATGCCAAATCTTTACTTTAATCCAAGAACCCCCCCCAACCCTTATTCGTGTGGAGAAAAAAAATATACATCATTTCTACCCCAAATCCCAAAAGAAGAGTCTTGAATTTGATAAATAGCCATTACAGAGTGCAACCTAGTTAAATTTAAACACTATGGGGCTGAGATTAAGGCATTAAGCCCTTACTGTCCATATTGTTGGAGTACCTGCAAATAACTTTGCACTTGACGACATTGCCATAGACATAGAACCCTGGCGTGACCATGATTCGAACAATAGTTGGAACCAGTTTTCTAGCTCTGTCTCCATCCATGTCTTCCATGTAGACTGAATCGAACCGTACCCCTTTGTCTACCCTGAATATTGGTAAGCCAGGATGCACCGAGTTGGCCAATAGGTGCACCAGCCACACACTTTTGGACGCACCAAAGAAGGCTTGCAACAATGGTTCAGGCCAAGCTCTGTTCCATCCCAACATAGCCACGATTTCATTCATTTTCCGGTCGCAAAACTTGCTGAACTCCTCACTGAAATGCCTTGTTCCCTTGTTTAGAACCTCCTCCCATGTCAAGCCTTGTAAAGTGATGTACGAAGCGTAATTAGCTTCGCAGCGATCGATCGGGTTCAGTATTTGGTGCACTGCACTCTTTTGGAACCCGATCGATTCGAAGTCTTCGAAGAAGGCTTTGTTCAACAAGGCTTCGAGGTAAAGAATAAGGCCTTTGGGGTTCTTGGAGTGGGAAATCTTGGTATCATAAGGCTGTAAAAGAAGCGATATTCGCTCGTAAACTTTAGTTCCCACGTGCCTTAATTGCATGGTGAGTGATCTACTCAACAGCCTGATTGAAGACCTGGCTTCAGAGACAGAAACCAAGAATTGTTGAATCAGTTTCTCATTAGCTCCAACAACTCCATCTTTGGGTTGATGAAAATTATGGGGTTTGCCAGTTCTGTAAGGAGAGTTGTTGCTGTTGTTGCTGTTGCTGTTATTACATTCATCTAGACCAGACTTGAGATTGTGACAGTAGACTTCGAGCTTGTTAAGCTTCTTCTCAAGCTCAGACATGGAATATTTTAGCCTCGAAGCTTCCATCAATGCTTCATCTCTCTTTCTTGTAGCTTGAATAAGCTTGTGTGACATTTCCGCCGCCGCGATTTTCCAGTGCTCTTCCCTGGCTGCAGACACGCCGGTTGCTTTTGGACTCTTCCTTGTTAAAGAATGGAAAATGGACTTGAAAATCCCATTCGGACTTGCCATGGAAAAACTGTGCTTATTAACTCCATTGTTATCCAAAGGAACAACGGAGATCTTCTCCCTAGAGTTCGGTCTGCAATTGTTGCAGGAAACCGAACCATCCCCACCGCCGCCACTTCCACCTGATTCCCGACGTTTCCTGGCGGTGGGTTTTGAGAGTTGCTTCGGCGTCAACCCTTTGTCTGTGTTTACACTTGGGGTACCATCATCTTGTCCCTCCCTTATACATTCATGAATCTGTTGAACAAAGAAAAAAAAACAACGAAAGAAATTAACTTTATCATCAGACAAACCAAGGAAGCTCTAAAAAAATTATACCCTCTAAAGAGAAAGAAACAAGTACCCATTTTTTCATTCTCGGGAAACAAACAGAATCATAAAGCAACTTACTGGAGTGAAAAGAGGGGATTGGTGAGGTGGAGTAGGAGGAAGAGACTTGGATGAAGGAGGAGCCATGTGTTTTGTTTTGGGGGCTATGTTATCTCATAGCTTGGTCGTTTTAATCTGGGTTTTACAGATATATATGACCATGAGAAAGAAAGGCACAATCCAAAGACGTGGGGGATATATGAATAAATTTAAATCAAATTTTACGGTGACATAACATGAGGACGATATGTTCAATTCATTTTTTCTGTTCATAACATCAGAAATTTGATTGCCTGATATTGGTTAAAGGGTATAAGGTGATTAGAAGTAGTATCTGTTCTGAATATACTTTCAACTATTTGACAATGTATGCTCAATCACGCTGCTGTAATTGTTGGATAAAATTTGTCTACCTCCTTTGGGTGCTCCTATATATGTCCAACACTAAAAAAACACTACAAAATTAAATTATAAACTTTAATCCTAAATTCTAAATCCTAAACCTTACACCCTATACTCTAAAAAATACACCATACCCTAAATTCTCTAAGCTCTAACTCTAACCACAGCCCCTAACCTAAAACTCTAAACCCTAAAGCTTAAAGTTAATTTTGAGGTGAGAGCATATGTAGAAGCACCGAAAAGGGGTAGATAATTTCCATCCGCAATTGTTGTGCTCAAATTCATTCTCTTAACCATTAAGGCAAGTTGGTTCGTGCTTAAAATAAGTCAAATTTAATTTAATTAATTTCGAATTTGATTTATGGTTTAGTGTCGTTATCGTAAGAGGGGTTGATATTTGTGGTGGGGCTGTGAATCATGTGTTGCGTTACCATGCGCGGTCAAACGAAATGGACATTACATTGTTTTTGAGTTAGATTTTTGTGCCATCGGTTCTTGAGCCACGTCACTACTCCACTTTTGTTGTGAATTGGATAAATACCAAACCATACAAATTAAACCCCAAACGAAATTAATCCGACGGGTAAACTACTAAAAGGATACGGCGTTAATGAAATTGACTAGTGTTCAATTAATTTTTAGTTTAATTAGTTCAAGTGCTTTTTTATAGTAAGTTTAAAGCTAAACTATTTAGTAGAAGTGTTAATTGTATATTCAATTAATGGTTAGTTTTTTAATTTAATTAATTTAGTTCGAAATCGATTAATTAATTGAATGTGTTATCCATACAAACCTGAGCCTTAGAATCTAATAGACGATGGTCGATAGGCAAAAGCAAAAAGAGAAGCTTTTCTTGGAGAGCGGTGCGATGTGGCGTTTAGCTTAAAAGAAAACTTCCGGTATTCGTTAGTTTTATTCGCCATTACTCAAACAATACCACCTCGTATAGGTGAACAAAACTCAATTCAACTAAAAAAAATTAAATTATTAAATTTTGATTTGATGCGAAATTTTTTTGACTTATTTTGACTTGATTCGATTCGATTTTAAAATATTTTAAATAAAATTTGAGTTATAAAATAAAAATTTAAACGAATTAGAAATTTCACTCCACTAGTTGGAGTTGGTGAAGATTTGGTTTTTGAATAAATTAAAGTAGAAGTGCTAATATAGGGAAAACAAATGAAAATTAGGGTTTATATTCAACCATATGTCAAAGGAGGGTCAATTTGGTTCAATTATAATATTGGGTTTCTTTTATATAGAATTGGTACTTTTTGTCATGTTATTAGGCACCAACTGATTAGTTGGTTGATATCTTCAACATCTTGGACCCTTTAAAAAAAACAAATAACATGATGAATTCATAATATTGTTTACAAGATTGAATCTTAAGTCATTTTTTATTCTCACAATTAAACAATGTTTTCTTTTTTAAATAATTTAAACATTGAATGATATGTGTCAATTATAAACAAAGTATGAGATTTGGATTAAATTTTAAAAAATGAAATTTCTTATAAAATTTATATGGATCTAGATTCGAGTGATTCTGGGTATGACATGTCTAGAGTCTGGTTAAAAACGGCGAGTTTCGAAACTTGTCCAAGAACTTAAAATGCTAGACTTTTAGATAACATTTTAGGCTGATTTTTTTTTCTCGTGATTTTTGACAATTTTCGATACTTACAAAACAAGTTTTGATACTTTGATCAAGAGCCTAAAATGTTAAAAAAAACATGTATCGAAACTTGTCAAAGATCGTGAAAAATTTAACCTAAAATGTTAAATAAAAGGCTAACATTTTAAGTTTTTTTTGCTCGGCAAAATAATTTTATTAATTAAGGTTAAACATACAACTTTAGACCTACATCGTGTGTCTCACTAATATCATCTCTAATCCTAAATAGAAGAAAAGAGTACAATACAACCAGGTACAAGAGCTAATAAGAAAAACCAGCAAGCCACACTACATTAAAAGCAACGAACAATACTCTTTCCTAGCAAAACAAGGTCACCCGGACACGAAGAATAAGCAACTCCATGACAATTCGATACCTTTGCCGCCATGCTTAAAACATCTCTTATCTACAACCCTTTCAAGCCATCATATGCAAGATGATCCCTCGTGCATATTCGTTCTATCGGAACAAACATAAATTGCACCAAAATTCAACGTAGTTTAAGCACCTAAATTATCTGATTCTTAGACAAGTTTAGAAACATATCGTTTTTCAGCCGTACCCTAGACCTGTCGCACTTTAAACTCCCCTAGATTCATGTGCCACATTCCCATATCATAGTCTAGGCACCTAGATTATCTGCTTCTATTTACAAAAGGTGACCTCTCAACTAAGCTATCTAGCTTCTTCTAACAATCTAACTGCCCATCACCAAAACTAATATAAGACAAATAGGAATGTAATGTAATCTTCCCTAACTTATGAGAAAAGAGAGACTAAAATCAGTAAGTGATTTACACATATGACCTGCCATCAACCTCAAAACCTAATTTATTACCACCTTTGTAAGCAGGTAGAGTGACATTTAAGACCCTCTTAAATTTCCCCATCTCCCCCATCGCACGGCCTCAACCACCACCAATAACTGATCCCACCCACCACACCCACCGGGTCTGCCTCTCCCCATGCAGCTGAGCAGCCTCGGCTCAGCATGTGAGGCTAATAAATGAGACGGTGGTCCCTTTGGTGTCAGCAAAGTTTGGAGCGCTGACTTGGGCTGATGCGTACTCTGTTTCTTGTCTTTTTGTGTGGGATCACGTGTGTAGGTCTCCACGATTGTCTTTCCTCTGCTCTAAAGCTGTATTTGGCTGCCTTTTTGGACGGATTGCTTCGTTTTATGGCCTGCCATTAATGGTTTACTTGAGGTGAAAACGAAGTATCTTAAATCACTGGGGAAGATTTGTCAGTGTTTTACATTTGTTAATTGCTTTAGCACTTTCAAATTTAATGTCAATTTGGTTGTATCAAAGACAAATAGTGTACCTTTCATACATTCTGTGTATGAAGAAAATTTGGACTCTCATTAAGTCTCGTAATTCCTGTGAAAGATCTGCGTGGGAATGAAAAGGAATGTAGGGGTAGGGGTTGGGGTGTGCGTTCGATCGAGTCGAGTAAAAAATCTTCGGGTTAGTGGAGTTTACGAGTTATATTTTAGGACTCAAATTTTATTTGAATTTTTTCAATTAAAGTTGAGTTTACGAAATTCGAGTCGAGTGAGTTTTTTAGTTTCTATACAAATTTAATTGTAATTATTTATAATGTTGTAGTACAAATTGATTTTAATTTAAATGACTTTTTCTATATTCATATACAATACACATGTGTATTTCTTCATATTTTTTTGATGTCATATATATATATATATAAGTTAGGATCAACTTATACAATGTAAAACTCTTTTAAGTTTTACACGTTTTTTTTGGATGGGGGAATGGATGTCTCAGATTAACTCCTTACTCTGTTTTTTTTCCTTTCTAAGTGATAATCTTCACATACTTACTGTTAATCTCATCCATTCGTTCACTCATCCAGCGGTTCAAAAAACGTATAAAACTTAAAGAATTTTACATTGTGTAAACGGATCCTCTCTCTCTATTTTATAACTCAAATTTTATTTAATTTTTTAAAATTGAGTTGAGATTAAAAAACTACGAGTCTAAATTAAAAAAAATCCAATTTTTATGCGTCGAATCAAAAATTAATTTTTTCGAGCCAAGTTATGCACACACTTATATACAAGTTTCATAAAAATTAAGGTGTGGTTCACATTAATCATGTCAATTACAAAGTTTATATGCACCCAACATTAATAATAGTGGTAAACATAAAATCAAGCTTTATGGTATGGAAAAGGAATTTTCATTAGTGTAGGAGAAATTATTTCGCACGGCATTTTCTTCCTAAAATATATGGTCAATATTATACGCGGTTTAATTGGACTACCAAATTAAATTCACACTTCAAAGATCGTCAAAAAAAAATCATACTTCAGAGATTAAAAGAACCCCCTCTCAAAATAATATAGCATTCACGTTAAAAATATGTAAAAGTTAAATTTTTAAATTTTGACTATTATTATATTAAATATTTTAAATAATTAATTTTTATAAAATATATATTTAAAAACTACTCGATTAGAGTTTTTAAAATATAATTTTTCATATTTTTATCAATGATACATTTTAAATAATTATAAGTCAAAGTTAAAAAAAATTGACCAAGAAAAAATCAATAAGGGACAAAAATTGTGAGACGGAGGGAGTAATTTTTTAATTGAGTGGCTACACTCCCCTAGTTCTTAAATTAAATAGACGTGGGAGGAGAATGGTTAGCTAGCTCGTTTTATTATTTGAAATTCGTTAATTTTATTAAATTATAATATATTTAAAATTATAATGAAAATTTACAATTTAATAAACAAAAACACATAATTCAGATATGTTTTTAAAAAATAAAATTTGCGTCTCGAGATTATAGGAAAATCATACAAAGAAAAGATAAAATTCCAACCCAAAGACTCAAAACAAAAGATGGATACAAATATCACCAAAGACGGGCGATGAAAGGTAAAATCATCAACAAAACAAAATAAAAATGCATATTACACTGAGACAAATTGGCAACAAGGTCATTACCACAACTCAATCGCAAACAAAGAATTGTGAGTGTGACCGCGTATTCAAATTCAATTTGAGTGTTCGAAACAAGGAGATTAACATAATAACAAAAATAGCGTCATCTTAATCAGTCGTGGCGACGTCAGATCCAACCCTGATAAAAAATCAAATGAAAGAAACTGCTAAACGACCTATAAAGAAGAGAAAAACGTGTCAAAAGACAAGAAAAACGTATCAGAATGTAGAGTAAATCGTGTCACAAGAATAACATTATTTATTAAAATTAAAAAATAAAACAACCGAAATTATAGATCAAGGTGGTCGGCGACCATCATCAAAATTGGCGCCACCGCCCATAATTAAAAAAAAAAAAGAGGACGCTATGCGGCTAGGGGTTTTTTTGTTGTTGAAAAACCTAATGTTAAGGGAGGTGTTTATCGAGAGAATCTTCAACTTTAGACAGTTAAAATAAAGAAATTAAGGACGTAGAATGGCTAGTTAACTAATAACTCTTGGGAAAAAAAAGTTATATTTCATACCCTTAGACTTAGTTAATTGCTTGCACTAAGTACGTTTAGCTCATTTTATTACTAATTATATTAACAATTTGAGTTAGTAAGCATTACATCTAAGAGCTTAGGGTTGCGCTTAATTTTAGTGCATTTTGCTAGTAATTGCTTGTGAGAAGAGGATGTTCGTGCGCTTTTGAAGAAAAGAAACCAAGGCAAGGATGAATGATTTTATATTTATATTATGCACGTTTAGAAGAAAATATTTAAATGAGTAAACTACTAAAATGGTCACTTACGTTTAGTAAGTGTACACTTTCGGTCACTGATTTTAGAAAATGAATGTTATGGTCATTTATATTTTCGTTGTGTAAACTTATGGTGACTCGAACGTTACTTACCGTTAAACGTTAACGAAGAATTGATCTGGCAAGAGTAAAAAAATATGGTAAACGTTGAAATGGTCACTTATATTTAGTAAGTGTATACTTTTGGTCATCGATTTTGAAAAAAAAAATGAACATTATGGTCACTTACGCTTTCATTGTGTAAACTTATGGTCACTCGAATGTTTCTTGCCTTTAAACGTTAACCATGTCTTCATGAGTCACGTGTAACCATTGTTCGGTCCGAAATCGTCGAGAAAACACTCTTAAAGACTCAAACCTCGTCTTCATGAGCCACATATGTTGCCATAGTGCTTTGGTTCGTTATGGGACCGACGTTTCTCAGAGAAGGCAACCAGAGAGCACTATGACATCATACGTGGCTCATGAAGACATGGTTTGAGGCTTTAAGAGTGTTTTCTCAACGATTATGAATGATATAGTGGTTACACGTGGCTCATGAAGACGAGATTAACGTTTAATGTAATGAAACGCTCGAGTGGCCATAAGTTTACACAACGAAAACGTAAGTGACCATAACATTCATATTTTGAAATCAGTGACCAAAAGTGTACACTTACTAAACATAAGTGACTATTTCAATAGTTTACCCTATCTAAATTCATTTAGCTAAGCTTTGATTTTAAAGTACACAAATGGTCACTAAATTATCTCAAAAAATACAAAATGTTCACCAAACTTTCAAAAATTACAAAATAGTCATTAAACTTTAGTTTTTGTTAAAGAATGGCCACTAGGCCGTTAACTGTTATTGACTGGGTGACATGACAGTTATAAAAAATTGTATAATAGCACATTTAATCCTCAATATTTGCACATTCAATCAATTTAGGCATCAATGATGAGAGTTGAACTAACACTAAATTGATTGAATGTATAAATATGGATGATTAAATGTGTTATTATTCAAATTTTCACAATTTTTACGCCACTCACTTAACGACAGTTAACAGTTTAGTGACCATTTTGTAAAAAAAATTAAAGTTTAATGATCATAATGTAACTTTTGAAAGTTTAGTGACCATTTTATATTTTTTGGGATAGTTTAGTGACTATTTGTGTACTTTACCCTTGATTTTAATTATGACGGGTCGCTTGGGTTGTCCAATATGACATCTTGGATCCTCCGGATGGGTCGAGTCGGATTGGAGTCCTGAGCTACAACAAGTCTTTTCTTCTTTGTATGTCAATTTTATAATCTTTTACAGGTCTCTTATCTGCATGCTTTGGCTCTTGATTAGCTGATGCATTAACTATTATGATATGGAAGGAGATTTATGTTTCTCATTATTAACTTTTCCTAAAATAACTGTTATGTCGTTCTTGCAAAATTTTAGTGCCTAAAGTTTCCTTGCTTTAGTACTAGATCTCAAAACTTGACCTCTCATTTGATGCATTCATTTAACATGTAGTCTAGGAAGTTATGTGATTGTCAATATGAATGTTGAACAAGGCACGACATAAGATATAAAGGTGGAAAAGAGAATAAATGAAATGGCTTTAAAACTAAATTTGTATATGTTTTACAATAAAAAATAAAATTATTAATTAATTAATTAATTAATTAACACTATGTTGAGTGCCAAACTTCAATACTCTCTATTCATGTCCTAGGCCCTTTGGGCCAATATCTCCCAACTCTTGATGTGGTCTACATTTGCTTAGTCCGGACAGTTCATACATTCATATCATGTTTGTGTTTTTGTTTTGTCATATTATATTTATGGTGTTATATAGATTTTAGCACATTTTCCATTATCAAATTTGACAGGTTAGTAATCATCTTATATAGTTTTCTTATAATAGTTTGGCGATTAAAACATGAAAATGAGAATAATTTAGTGACCAATGGTGCTGTTTATCTTTTTTTTTTTCACAAAGCGCTCTCTCTCGGCTTTGTTACTTATCTGGTGCACGTGTACATGTTTCATCAATTTCTGGGTGTCATGTTTCTGCTCATGTTTAGCTCTGAATAAACATTTTGAAAAGAAAAGGGAAAAGGGAAACCTAAAATATGAAGGGTAGAAACATGTAAATTCGTTAATCTTCTTGTGTCTTGGTGGCAAAAGTAGATGTTTATTATCTTTTGGGACCCGGATTCGAACACCAATAATGCATGTTGTGTGTGTTGTCTTTGAAAAGACTAAAAAAATTAAACATATACTACCCTTGTATCACACAAGCATATTAAAAAAACATGTAAATTTATAACTAAACCAAATTATTTTCCCATAAGTTTTAATTTTATTTTAACTGAATTTTGATGGTAAGATGAGTAAAGTCGACACTATCCGAAATATGTAAATTCATTTCATTATATCATAACTAATTAGTGAAATATGTTCACCGTCTATCCAATATCTGTTTATCTAAAAACAAAACACTGCGATTGTTTCTTCCAAAATTATTCTTGTTGCTTACTTTTACTAATTATTCTTTTACACTTCTAGCTTTACGGCTGGACGTTTGATTAAGTCGAATTAATTTTTTTTCGAGTTAGTCAAGTTTACAAGTCCTATTTTATGGCTTAAAGTTTATTTAAAATTTTTTCGATCCGAGTTTACAAAATTCGAGTCGAGTTGAATTTTCGAGTTTCTTTACAAATTTAATTGTAATTAATTATAATGTAGATTTATTTCAATTTAAACGGCTTTCTATATCTATATATATTTCTTCATATTTTCACATGTGATATACATAATATATCGGAAAAAATGAGGGACTCAACTCGAACTTGAAAACTAATCAACTAATTACTGAAAATTCTAAGTTATTTAAATTTTCATTTTATAACTCAAATTTTATTTAAAGTTTTTCCAGTCGAATCGTGTTAATAAAATTACGAGTCAAATTTTTCAAATCAAGTTTTTTTTCTAGCATTACGGTTTGGGTTGATATTCGCTTCTTAAATGCGATAGATTAGGAGACAATTCCAAGATTTTTATAAGATCATGGCCCTGGATGGAAATTTCCATCCTTTTCGGTGTCCTTGTTTATGCCCTAACACTAAAAATTAAGATTAAGGTTTAATGTTAGGGTTTAAAAAAATTTAGGGTAGGGTGTACTTTTTTAAGATATAAAATTTAGGATTTAAAATTTATAGTTAAGGCTTAAAATTTAATTTTTTTAATATTTTTAGTATTAAGACATAAATAGGTGCATGAAAAAGGGCTAATTTTTATCTATGGCCTTGCTTGCATACAAGAAAACAATAATTTGGAACAAAAGGCAAGACAGTTGGGACTAAAATTCTGTGTCTTGAACTATGGTTCATTTGGTTTACAGCGTTTGATGATCTTGAAATCAGTAAATAAACAGTTTGATAAAAAAAAAAGAAATCAGTAAATAAACAGAAGGGAGCTTATTCATGTTGGCCAAAGAACTACCATGTCCATGATGTAAAATTTCTCAGGACGGACGCAGTACTTTTGGTTATGGGGCGAATTTATAAATTTTTAGAGAGCAAATTTATAAAATTTTAAAGGTTAAAAATAAATTTTCAATAAAAAAATATAAAAAAATTTAAAACTTTTTTAAATCGTATAAAATTTTCAAGTTTTTAGGGGCGACCACCCCGCAAGCCTCTCGACCCATCCCTGGGTTTACTATTATTACAACCTTTGGGAGTAAAGTGTTTCTGGAAGTTGCAATAACGTGAAAAGTCCGAAGCTGTATGCTTGTTTATTTATGGCTGAACTGTTCAAAGTCAGTTGGTTCGTGCATGTCTGAAACAGGGTTGAGTTTCCTCAACTCTCACAAATCGGACGCAAACTTCACGCTACAAATATATTTCTCCTACTCTACCTTCGTATGACATGTTCTTCCCCCGATCGCCGATCAACATGCTTGATCCACCGCCTCTCAGCTTTACCTGAATTCCCTCCACCGCCTGCGACGTGCGCAATATCCAACCCTTTCCCTACCGGAAGGAACACACAACGAACCACCCGGTGAGATCTCTCGTCGACAACACTGCTCCATCTGAAAGTTGAAGCACTTTTGGAACTGCAATTCTTGCATGCCAGTACTGCTCCCCTTTCACTCAGTTTCGCCACCCTTAATATCCTTGAAAACTCATTTCGCTGGCTGTCCACCACCATGAAATCTATGCCGTTTAATCCTTTCATTACCTCCTCCGCCTCTCCGACGATGGCTTCTGCCGACATTCCGGCCTCTTCCAGGGCCTCCACGTATTCTAATCTCGATCTTTCGTCGGGGACTATGCATACATGTCTTCCTTTCGTATGGCTGCTAGCCACCGCCAGCCCGATGCTTGTTGCGGTTGCTCTTCCTCGGGACCATGTTTCCACGATGAACCTCGCGTTCCTACCGGCAGCCATGGCTGAAACAACCTCTGCTACACCGGATTCATGATGAAGTACTTCACACTGAAAATAGAACCCATTAATCAAATAGGAAAGAAGAAGGGAAAAAAACCCAAAATAAAAATAATAGTATAAAGTTTGCATACAGATTTAACGGTATCAATATAAGCCTTGGATGCTGTCTCCGGAGACCAAACAAGCTTCATTTCTGCCTTCAAATTCAATGACCCAATTCCTTTAAAGTTTAAACTTTGTTGTGTTCTTGGTTGACAAGCTAAACGTGAAAGGAGCAGTTGGTTTATTTATATTTAAGACAAGTAGGAGATGATGTCCTGAAACAGATTTGTGTTGGACCGTTGACAATGTTCCCACACAAATCCAACGTATGTCGGATTAGGATTACCTTGGAATTAGAATTATCGGTATTAAACAACTAATCTAATATGGATAAATATTCTATACACAAGCGTCTTAGTTTTAGGGTATAGGAGTTAATTTAGGGTATAAGGTTTAGGGGTTTACGTGTAAGGGGTTAAAATTTAGGGATAATTGTTTCAATTTAAGGTTTAGGGTTATAATTTAGGTTTTATAGGTTAAAATCTAAATCCTCACCAATTACCCTAAAAACTAAACCCTAACCTATAAACCATAAATTTTAACCCTAAACCTTAAATTGAAACAATTATCCCTAAATTCTAAACCCCTACACCTAAACCTTTAAACCCTATATCTTAAAACTAAGGCGCTTGTGGAAACTTTCAGTTTCTACCGCCAGTATATAAGATATTAATCCATATAATATTTCAACCAGAGACAAACGCTGATTTTATGTTAAAAGAGAGAATCTATAAAATTTAAAGAGAAACAAAATTATAAAATTTTAAGAGGGCTAAAATAGATTTTTAACAAAAAAAAAATATATAAAAAAATTACTAATTTTATTTTAATTTATATAAATATTTCAAATTTGTATAAAACATCCTGGTTTTTGAGAGTCTTAAAGAAATGTCGGTTTCCTTAGTAAATTCTTTGCAAATTCCAAGGTGCTCTACCGCAATTAAAAAACATATTTTATAACTCAATTCTTGCTTGTTTTACAATCAATATAGATACGACATATTTATCCCATAACGATAATACTCAATTTAATAATATGTTATTGAACATTTTATACACATTATATGCGTTTAAGATTCTTATATGTTTAACATTTTATGTGTGTTAGTGTAAAATTAAGTGAGTTTTATATATTTTTATATAATTTTTTATTAATATTTTTTAAAGTAAATTAAAGGTGATTATAAAGTAGTATCTGTTTATATATATTCTTAATTCTTTGATAATGCGCATACACTTGTAGAAAAAGCGATTTGAACTCGTATTTTTTAAGATGAACATCATCCGATTTTAACCCTTTCCCTAAGTCCTGGATTCTAGTCCCAATTGTTGAATTTTATGTTCTATTCTCATAGATTATGTATGTTAAATTTTGAGTAAATTGAAAATATCTAACTATTTATCTTATAAAAAAACTTTACAATTGTTAAATATATATTAATAAAGACATTATATTTTTAAATTGAATTAAGATATTATTTTAAATTAGCATGATAGGGATATCAAATTAAAAATCTATATGCATAATAAGCAGTGACAAATTGGAGCAGGTGGTTAAAGACATTATTTTAAATCAACATAAGTTAAAGCAGATGGTTAAAGACATTGTTGACATCCAATCTCTTTCCTTAAGTCATGGGTTCTAGTCTCAGTAGGAGCAATCTTCCTTCCCCTCCTCCTAGGTAGAAAATGTTCAAAGAAAAAAAGCAGTGACAAATTTCGGATTTTATGTTAGATGCGTACCTATAATATTCTAGGGGACTAACTTATAAAATTTTGAGAGGACAAAACTAAATTTTTAATAAATAATATAAAAAAATATTCTAAAAAATTTATATATCATATACTTGTTCTCCAATTTCACTTTTCAAAGGAAGAAAACATGAATATGGATAGACTTGGCCATTATGTATTTACTTTCTTCCACCTTTTATTTCAATGCCAACCTCACTTTCTTGTGATTAATATTTTCTTCCTTAATGGTCAGTCAACTCTACTTTTTTTATTACATTTTTAGATTCATTGAACAATTCAATTTTACAAGTCAAATGAACTTTTTCTTTAAAAAAAACAAAGACCGTAAAAATAAGAGAAACAGTTAATAACTTCATTTTTTTTGGATTTTGTAAGTGTGATGAATGAAGATGAGAAAGTGAATGTGAGTCGGGAAAACTCAATAGTATAATTGAATTTTGGCATGAACGATGGTATTCGGATGTGCCATTAAATCGAAAAATTATTAGATAGATCTGACTCATCACGTCATCTATTCACAGATATGCTACGACAATAGTGCTTGGTGGGACGCTCCGCTGTCTTATGGACGGTGTGGCAGGCCTGGAATGATGTATTGTTAAATAAAAGTTTCACAATTGAGATGTTTTTTTCTTTAGTTTGGGTGAAAACATCCAAGTATTTCGACGTCGTATTGTATATCAATGGTGGAGCTGTCCGTGGGAGTGTGAGTACTATATGGTGAAACATTCGGTTCGAATAGGTGCTGTTTGGGAAATGCGAACCCAAAATATCTTGAAATTTAACGTGGATGGATCGACGATAGGGGCAATCCTGAGCTTGCAGGTTGTGGGAGTGTATTGCGTGATTCTTCGAGGGCATATTTTTGCATTATTTTCGGATGCTCTTGGCGTTATGAATTTATAAAGCTGAGGTGCGCGCTATCGCTCATGCATTATCTTTTTTTTATAGAAGTTGGTGACCTCCTTAAAAACCCCCCTTCATATAGTCTCCCGCCAATAGCGAAAAACTAACAGCGGGAGGAGGAAAAGAGTGTCACATATTTTATTAAATCATCCAAATAAGTACTCGCGATACATACTTAATCCTCCCCTCTCGACACTGATTAACACTACCCACATCAAATTCCCAAGGCAAAGTCTACTGTCAACTACCTTAACCAATACCCCTCTTGGCAAGGATGTCGGCTTCAACATAACTGGCCCTGTTTATTTTCCTGAAAATGCAGCAGTTCACGTTGCTACTCCTGATGATCCCACGAACCAGCTCACCAAATATCTCTGGGCAAGTCGCGGGATTTGAAATCCAATTCAGCGCTACAGCACTGTCGCATTCCATTATTAACCGAGACTTGGAAGCGAAACCATGACTTAGTACCAGATTAAGACCGTGTTTAATCGCGAGCAACTCCGCCAATATCGGGGGGCCTGACCCTATTGCTTCAGAAAAAGACAGCAGCACTTCACTGTTATTGTTACGAACCACTCCCCCAATACCTCCCACCATCCCATCCCCTCTCATAGCACCGTCCGTATTTAGTTTCAGAAAGCCTGGGGGAGGAGGTTTCCAAGCTGCCTTTACCTCTACTGACCTCTTTCTTTGGTCGACGAAATTTGCATAGGAGGGATCAACTATAATGTCCTCCGCTATCACTAATGCTTCCGGGAAATTAGCTTTAAACCATGTCGCAATCATGCATTTTATCAGAAAGGAAATTTGCAACAAATCAAGTTTAGCATTCAGAAAAATCAATTCGTTCCTTGTCAACCAAATGGACCATATGATGGCTGCTGGGATGAAAATCCACGCTGAAATTTTAGAGGTAGATGGATGAAGCTCATGCCACCCCTGAATGACAGTCGTGATATACTCCGGCATAACCCAATTTATCTTCCAATATGACACCAACTCCGACCACAATCTCCACACCAACTTACAATGCAAGAATAGATGCTGGATAGTTTCTGAAGATTCATTGCAAATAGGACAAAGTATATCCCCATTTACGATCACTCCTCTATTTCTAAGCTCTGCTTTTACCAACACTTTACAGTGAGCCACTTGCCAAAGGAAAAATTCTATTCTCGGAGGAATTCTACCCGTCCAGATCATTTTCTTCCATTCAAAATCGAACTGGTATTGACTAGGAAACAAGAGTAACCAGATTTAACCGAATATGAACCCTCTCCCGTACCCGACCAAATCAAGCAATCATGCGAGAAGCCTTCTGTTCTCATCGAGGATATGTAATCTAGCAAACTTTCCCACTGACCTTCTTCCCAATCAAACAAATGTCTTCTCAGAGGGATTGACCAATTCCATGTCCCATTCTGATTAGTACCGAATTCACTTACGCTTCCTTGTTTGTTGTCCGATAATGCATAAATTCTAGGAAAAAGAACTTGTAGCGGTGACTCTCCTATCCAAATATCCAACCAAAAACGGATGTGCTTACCATCACCTAATTGAACGCGCAATTTGCTTCGGAAGGCTTCACCGAAATTATCCGGTTGATAAAAAGATTTTTTAATCCCCTGCCAAATTCAGGAATCGAATCTGTGACTAGTAGGTTCCGGCAACAGGAGCTTAGGGTCAGCATTTGATTTCCCAGCAATCAACTTACGCCATTCGCACTCTCTTTCATTGGCATATTTTAGTATCCATTTACCAATCAGTGCCCTGTTGTGAATCGCAACATCTCGAATGCCTAAGCCACCCACCTCGTAAGGTAAACAAACCGACTTCCAACTTACCCAATGCATTTTCTTTTTATTTTCGTCCTCACCCCAAAGAAAATTAGCCATCAACCTATTAATTTTGCAAGCCACATTAGAAGGAGGACGAAATAGAGATAGATAATATGTGGGAAAAGAAGACAACACTGATTTAACCAATACCAATCTCCCACTGATGGACAAATTTTTCCCCTTCCAATTCGCCAAGTGTTTATGAAATTTTCCAATGATAGGTTCCCACAGAGCTGGGGAATTTCTCCTAGCCCCCAGCGGCAAACCTAGATACTCGGAAGGAAATTCACCTTTTGAACAGCCTGCTTTGTTTGCCAACGAGATTAATAAGTCCTCATCAATGTTAATGCCAAACAACCTACACTTTGCAAAGTTCAATTGTAAGCCTGAAGCGACTTAAAAAATTCTTAACACTCGCTTTATATTCATAATTTCCCTCTCTGATGCTCCGCAAAAAATCACGAGATCATCTGCAAATTGCTAATGAGATAGCTCGTAATTATTCTCCCCTCTTCCAATGCGAAAACCACTGAATAAACCACAGCTCGAAGCCTTCTCAATCATTAAGTGTAGAGCTTCTCCCACAATGTTGAAAAGAAGATGTGATAAAGAACACCCTTGTCGTAACCCTCTTGCTAAGGAAAAACACGACGTCGGGGCTCCATTCACCAGGACTGAGATGGTAGCTATCGAAATGCAACTCATTATCCACTTACACCATATATCTCCGAAAACCATTTCCTTCTTTGTACGGATCAAAAACTGCCAGTCTATTGTGTCATAAACTCGTCTAAAATCAATCTTGAAAATAGTTCCTTTCAGCTCGGATTTTGACATAAAGTCGATACCTTCGTTCGCTATAAATGAGCAGTCAAGTATCTGCCTCCCTGGTATGAAAGCAAACTGAGAGTTGCTGATTATACCTTCCATGCATTCCTTCAACCTTCTTGCGAGAACTTTCGATATAATTTTGTAAATCCCACTAACCAAACTAATTGGTCTATACTCTTCAATACTTTCCGCCCCCTGTTTCTTTGGGATTAAGGTTATAAAGGAGTGGTTAATCCCCCTTTCCAAACTCATGCCGTGAAAAAAGTCAGCAAAAACTCTCATCAAATCACCTTTAATGTTCTTCCACTGGTTTTTGAAAAAACCCATAGTGAACCCGTCAGGCCCGGGGGCCTTTGAACTATCCACCGAGTCAATGGCGTTTCATACCTCATCACCACTGAATGACCTTTATAGCCAACTTCTTTGTTCGACAGAAATCTTTTTGAATGCCAGAGATAAATCATCCACTTCAAGAGTATTCTTCATATTATAAGCTTTAGAGAAAAAATCGAAAATACCTTCTTTTATACCAGCAGGATTAGAGACAAATTCCCCATCAATGTTTAAGGAAGTGATAGCATTCATCCGTCTTCTATTAGAGGCAGAAATGTGAAAAAATTTCGTGTTTCGGTCACCCTCCTTAAACCACTTCAAGTGCGAGTTTTGAAGCCAAATTCGTTCCTCACGTCTCAAAAGAGTTCATAGTTCATTCCGCAACCCATTCAGTTTCTTCCAAGCATCAGTAGGGGCTGATCCATCTATCATTTTCGATTCCAATAGCGAAATTCTTTCCTCCAACTGAGGGATTGATTTCCTCTTGCTTAACACTTTCTCCTCCGACCAATTCTTGATTACTGATTTGGTCCCCTTTAAAAGACTAAGAAGACCCAGCCTACGATTCTTTGCTCGCTGTTGTCAGAAAGAATCAACCAATAACTCATCAAAACCCTCGATTTCCAGCATATAATTAAAAAATTTGAAGGGCTTCGCACCCTAACTACCTCCTTCATTTTCTAGAAGAATCCCATTATGGTCAGAAATGGATTTAGGCAATAGTATCTGTCTCATATTATGAAAAGCAAAGAGAAAATCAGAGTCCACTAGAAACCGATCAAGGCGAACATGAGTAGGAACTTCCCTGATATTAGACCAAGTGAAAGTCCCCCCCTTTAATGGCAAATCAATCAAATTTGCGGCTTGAATGAAGTTTCTAAAAAGTTCAACAGTAAACAAATTCACTGCTGATCCGCTCTTCTCTTCACTGCTAATGTAAGCGTTAAAATCTCCCCCAAGCACCAAGCCACACCGTGCTGACCCAGAAAATCTGACAGCTCTCTGAAAAAACTGTTGAGTGGATCGGAAGATCGATATGAACCAAGAGGGGGGTGAATTGGATTTTTAAAGTTGGTGTGGTGGAAATTGCAAATTAAAAAGATTGACAAGGAATTTTAGAGTGGTTCAAGTTCCAAATGAACTCTACATCCACTACCTTAGCTTCACTAAGGATTTGCAACAATTCCACTAATTGTTCTTCCCCTTTTCTAGGCTAAGGAGGCAACCCTTACAATTTTCGGTTAAATTTTCTACCCAAAATTTAACCCAATCCTCACACAAAGGTAACAAAGAATTTGATGGCTAGGATAGTATCTCTCAATAAAATTTGTAGCCCAATTACAAGCACTCAACCCAATTGAAAAAGATAAGAATGAAAATTACAATTGGGGTTTCTAGACAATATGGGATTTTAGCACAAATGCTTGGATTTGATGTATGGATATTTGCTTTAGGATCAATAGTTGTTGTTGGAGATTTTAGAGGTCCCTTTTATACCTTCTCATTGATTTCTAGCCGTTGTTGTTGTTGCACTCATCAATAGAGCCGTTGGGATGTTATCTCACCTCCATAAATGCAGTCTGCAACAACCCGTTTCGGAACGCGGGGTACCTGTTTCGAAACAGACTAAAATAGAAAGAGCCGTTGGGTGCATTTAAGAGCCCGTTTCGAAACGTGTTAAAGCCGTTTCGAAACACTTTTGCCACTGGAAAGGGTCATTTCAAAACAGCCTAAGCCAGTTTCGAAACACCCTAACAGATTCTAAAAAATCAGTTAAAAACCTTTACAACGGTCATATTTTCAAATCAGAATGAAGAACCGTTTCGAAACACATGGACTCGTTTCGAAACAGTTTTGCTACTGTAAAGGGTCATTTCGAAACCGATTGAGCCCGTTTCGAAACACCCTATTAATCTTTGAAATTTTAGTTAAAAAATATTACAACCGTTATAGTTTTCAAATAAAAAATGAAGAACAGTTTCAAAACGCATGAAGCCGTTTTGATACGGGTTCAAGTGTTCTAAAGCCATTTTGATACGCGTTTCGGAACAGGGGTTGGCAGTGATGAAATCGTTTCGAAACGCATTAGGCCGTTTCGAAACAAGGACTTGAAAATCACTGTTTCGGCTTTAAACACTTAGAAAAATATTTGAAAACTTTGTTTTTAACTTTGGCATAATCTTAAAATCATATGGGGATGTTTTGAGGACTTAAAAATTCGTTTTGACATTTTCAATTTAGTCCTTAGGTTTTTAGTTATATCAAATTTAAAATATTGATTTCACAAAAACCCTGTTTTTCTGCATCATTAGACGGACCGTAGATATTAACCAAACCACAATTAACTTGGCTACCCTGAAACTTGCCCACAATCACTATGAATCTGGGGAAAATGAAGGTGGTCGAAACAGTGAAAAACTCTTTATCCCAGATGCTAATCAGTCCACCAGCAGACCCAAACGAGGGGGAAACTGCTTTCCCAAATTTTTGATTGCACCCAATTCTCTTGAGAATAGATGGAGGAAACTCTTGTAATTTTGTTTCTTGCAAAAATAAAATCTTGGGCTTCTTATTCATTACCAGATTTCTTACTGCACCACATTTCTCCTTCTTACCCAACCCTCTGATGTTTCAGGAAATTAAAGATAACTCCATAAAAAAGCCAAATTACCCAAATCAATCTGCAAAACAACAGAAGTATACTTATCTTGAAGAGGCTTCGATTTCCCGCACCTTCTCTACCAAAGCCTCTTTTCCTCCTTTGAACGAAATACCCAGGATCTTACTGACACCCCAAACTGCAAGAGCCTCCTCAATATAGTTTAGGTGAATCGAATCGAGTGAAGACCCTGACCCATCAGATTTGGAACCCTTCTTCAAATTTTCCAGAGAGTCCCTGGTCCGACTCCTAATAATTTTCCTGTGAGATGCATTATAGAATTCTCCGTTTCTTCTCAAAGACACAGAAATGGTTAATTTGGGTAGGGGTGAATAGACCCATTCTTCTCAAAAGTAGAACTGACCACTACACCTTCCGAAGATACCTCATTTTCTTGATCTTTGGCTGTTTCAATGCTCTTTGGAATGAAATTCGGATCAATATTGAGGTACCCACCTGTTCTTTCCAGAGAGTCCTCCACTACCAAATTGCCAAATTCATTCCTCTCATGCCCCCTACTCGGCCTAAAATATCACCAGGCCCACACACTGACTTCCTACTGTCCCTTGACTGAACGGGCTCCTCTCGGCCCTCATTCTGACTGGCGGAAAAAGTCTGATGTACCGGTAAAAACTTTTCCTGAATTGGGACAAAGTTTTGCTGGGTCATAGAATGTGCCGATAATTCTGTTCCCTCAGCAAGCCCACAATTAATACTAGGATTCCTGCCTACTCTTTCCACTGGATCAAGAAACGAAAAGCCCAACTCCCCTAATTCTCTGGGCTTATAAAGGCCCAAATCAGACGAATAGAAGCCACCCCTACTTGCCGGTAAAAAGGCCTCCTTTAAGGTAACGTTAACGAGATGTGCCGATGATTGATCATTAATTTCCGTGTCGACGACATTCCTATTTCCTTGTATTCCTTCATGATTACTTAAGGGACCAGTCTTGGAACTCACCCCCGCCTCCCGCCTCAATACTGCGGAATCATTAATGTCAACACCCCTTGGGCACCGGTCAGCTGTACTTAGGAAACTCCCAGGAACATGAGCGTCCCCTCCTGACTCTCCATCTTCCTCTAATCCTCTCGTCGAGCGATTCTCCGGCCAGCCGTCAGCACCATCAACTTCTTCCAGCTCCTCCCCTGAATCCGAATCCTATGGGAATGAAACTTCCAATTTTATTTTAATTATGAACGGCTTCCCTAACACGTTAATTCTGATCGACTCAGGAACCAGAAACTGACTGTATATTCTAATCAACATACGAGCTGCTGTTAAATCTGATTTATTCTTGGTGGCTTTATCGATAGAGATCAAAACCCCCCATTTCCTCACCAGCATAGAGAAAAAATATTCATTCCAACAAAGAATGGGAACCCCGTACAATGCAATGGAACAGTAAAAATAAGGAAAACCGTCGATCTTGATCTTTTCATCAATGAACTCAAACCAAAAATTTAATTCCTCTTGCTTCTCTTTCCAGGCAACATTCTTTTCCTCCTGCGAGTTGAATGTCATGATACAAGCATTATGAGCTAAACCCTATTTGGCCAACCTGACATGAACACCATCGCTTGCTAAGGCTTTCTTAACGAAGTTCATCTCGTAATCCCTCTTAATAACACCGACGATCGAGTTATTAATCCAGTCTGTTTCTTCAATGGGAATATTAAAATCTATATCATCACTGCCTCCTCTGCCCTCTGGGAACTCATTTCCAGATTGCCTCCGATCCACAGGATCAACTTCGTTTGTCCTTTTCTTCCCCTTCTCACTCAGGTCAGCTCCATCCTTGGCCAATAGGACCTCTTTGTAAGATCTCCCGTCACGAATCTTTGATGCCAAGAAATTTGATTCCCGAACTATTTTCTCGCTCGATGTCGACTTCCCATTGAAAATATGTTTCCCAAAATTGTTGACGTTCTGATTCTTCGCACCTCTCCCGAATTTGGCTTTAGACACTGAAACTACCCGACCATCAATTTTGGTATTGTTCATCCCTGCTATCACTGTTTCCAAATCCCTACTGCTCGCCAAGTGAATGAAGGCAAAAGTGTTGTTTATGTATCTGGGTCTCCTATTATTGTAAGGAATAAAAACTTTCTTCACCTTCCTGTAATGACTGAATAGCTCCCATAACGCTCCTCTCGAAACCCTTCTGCTTACGTTATCGACAAAAACCACCCAACCATCCTTACCAGAACCCAACCGAGATGATCTTCCTAGCCCTCCGAGATCTCTGATACCCTTTTCGTCTGCTTCTCTTCTCTCAACTCTCTCACCTCTCATCTTTTTTATTAACTCCTAAAAAAATCCATTATCTTTTTTATTAAGTTCCTAATGGTGTCAAGGGTACTCTATAATAGTGGAATTGGATTCGATGGTAGTAATCTCTTGGGTGTTGCATTAGAATTGGTTTCCGTGGAGATTATGACAATAGTTCCGATTAATTGATGAGGCTTATGACATGCTAGACTGTGTGATTTTTCATCACATTTTTTGAAAAAAATAAATAAATTAGCGGATACATTGACGAAAGGTGGAGTTAATAGGATATCTTGGTTCCAGCCTTCCAGGTGCTAAATTGAGGTAATGCATCAATGTTGCTACTGTTATTTGGTTCGAGTGTGCTCTTTTTACATGGTGTGGTGGTATTCTTAGGGGCTTAGGAGCCTTTGTTACTATTGGATGAAAATCGATTCTCTCCTTATCATTCTTTTTTTATGCTCCCACTTTAAAATAGTGGGTTTAGAGTTTAGAGTTTATGATTTAAAGTTAAAGGTTTTGGTTAGGGTTTAAAAAATTAGGGGTAGGGTGTATTTTTAGGGTGTGTGGTTTAAGATGTAAAAATTATGATTAAAGTTTAGAATTTAATTTTTAAGTAATTTTAAGTGTAGGACATAAAATAGAATATGATTAGGGGCAGAGAATTTTTACCTGTTACTATTAGACGTTTGGTTCCTTATTTTATTTAGATTGTTATCATGCACTCTTTTTTTTCCTTTTAAACGACATTTCTTTAATAAAATCATATGTTACCGAGTAAAAATAAATAAATTTCGGGACAAAATTATATTAATTATAACATTCTTAAAAAATAAATGGTAATTACCCTTATCTGTTCAAGAAAATGGTAATTAGCCTTATATTCCTAAATCAAAGGCACTCTAATTGAATAAAAATCTATCACTTTTTGGATGTCTCTATTTATGCTCTAACACTAAAAAAACACTATAAAATTAAATTTCAAACTCTAAGTCTAAATTATAAATCCTAAACCCTATACCCTAAAAATACACATTGCCTTAATTCCCCTAAACCTTAACCATAAACCATAAATCCTATACCATAAACCTAATTTTGAGCATGGGGCACAAGTAAAGGCACCGAAAAGGGGAAGAGGATATTTCAACCCCTAATTGTATTGGAAATTATCAAATATGTAGTTTGTTGTTATTAATCCCATCAAGATGAAACTATATAGCAATCAACAAAATGCAGTTCAGAAATCTCTTTGATCATATCATACATAGCATGTTATCGCCTTTTCGAGTTCGGAAGAAAAAAAAAGAATGTACATCAAGAACTCATTAAACTGCACTCATTTAGCTCATTAATTATTGTCACCATGCTAGGTCTATCGTCAGGGTGTTCATTGGTGCAACGAAGTGCGATTTCCCCCAGCTTTGCTGCCATGGATTCTGAAAATTCTCCTCTTAGATTTGGGTCAACAAAATCTTCAAACCTCCTACATTCTGCTCCCGATCGCATTGAGCTTGTGAGTTGAAGTTTACCAGACAGGATTTGGAGAACAATCACTCCAAATGCAAATATGTCTGTCTTGTCTGTAAACCGCCCGGTCGTAACATATTCCGGTGCCAAATAACCCATAGCAGCACTTACTTTAAGAGTTGAGTACACAATGTCATCAGCAAGAATCTTGTGGAGACCAGAGTCTGCAATCAAGGGGTTGAATTGGTGGTCAATCACAACTTTCTCTACCGATATGTTGCGGTGGACTATCGCCGGCTTGCTCGCTTCATTTCTATGCAAATATTTGATACCTGTTGGAAGCACAAATGCAAAAACAGTTAAATTGTGGCCCTTTGATCATTTAGGCCTCATAACCGGATCGAAAACTAACCTTGTGCTATGCCATTGATGATGGAAGTCCGTGTTGGCCAGTCGAGAACCGGCTTCCCTCCGTCTTCTACATCGAGATATTTGGATACGTTTCCCTTCGAAGCGAAGTCGTATACAAGAAAACATTCGCCTCTGGCCTTCGAGCAGCAAAAACCTCGAAGCGTGACGAGGTTTTCATGTCTCAATGAGGTTAACAAGTACAAGCCCTTGACAAACTCTGCTTCCTCAGATTTGCAGCTGGTCACGTTTATGCTCCTAATGGCTACATGAGAACCGTCTCTTAGAACCCCTTTGTAGACGGATGAGAAATTGGTCTTTCCGAGTATGTTCGACTCGGAAAAGCACCGTGTTGCGGACTCGATTTCTTCTAGATTGAACCTAAACTTATCCAAATGTTCCCGGGAAAATCCGATGTTGTTCCATCCATCACCTAATGGATCCCATCCGTATGAATATTCAAGTGTTACAAGTGGAGAAACACTTCCGTTCCTTTGAAGTTCCTTTGCCTGGTCAGTGCTAAGGCGCCCGTCGGAAGCTTCGGATGTATTTCCAATCTTTTGTTTCTTCCTACGGTAGTGAAAAAATGCAAGAAATCCAGCAACCGTACAAATGAAAACGACTGTAATAACCCCTGAAAGAACAGGTAACATCCGGAATCTCGACGGATTCGAACAACGAGTGTGGTTACAATGTCCCTGGTCAGGTAATGCATGTGGATTAACAACCGGAACCGTATCATTTAGATGTGTTCGGGATGGTCCGAGCTGATTGATGTTCATGTTATCGAAACGAGTGCAACGTCTCAACGCGGGAAAGCTTGTTCCACATAGACCTGGATTGTTCTCACCATGGAATTCTCCATTTAATCTCTTTAGACCTTGGTTTTCATTCATTACAGACCCTAAATCAGTCTAAGGTAACATAAAGAGCATGAATTATATAAGAACACTACTTAATTTTAGGACATAATCTAGGAGAAACCAGATTTAATTACCTTCAGGGACATTTCCGGCGAGCGTATTGTTCCGAACATCGAGACTTTCCAATTGTTGATTATTAGCTAATGTCAATGGAATTTCACCAGAGAAGCCATTGAAGCTCAAATCAAGTCTTCTTAGCATCCCCAAGTTCCCTAAGCTGGCTGGGATTTTACCACCTAGTCTATTATATTGCAAAGAAAGAACTTTTAATCCCTTCAAATCCCCTATCTCTGTAGGTAAATTCCCTGTTAGCTGGTTGCAACATAAATCAACAACTACAAGGCAAAACACTTACTGTTAATTAAGACAAGACAAGTGTCTGAACTCTGAACTCTGAACTAAAAATGAATGAAAAATTCAGAAACCAAATGATGAACTAAACTAACCTTGTAAACCAACCATGTTACCAATCTGAGGTGGAATGGAACCCGACAGATTATTAACATTAAGATAAAGATCAGTTAACTCTTGAAGATTTGTAAGCTCTTCAGGTATCTCCCCAGACAAAGAATTGTAATGCAAGAACAAACCAGAGAGACACTTGAGCCCTGCAATTGCAGGCGAGAGTTTACCGGACAGATCCTTTCCCTGTAAGGAAATGTTAGCCACCTTACGGTGCTCGTTACAAGCCACGCCTACAAAAGAACCGCCGCAAGGGTCGCCGTCGGTTTTCCATGAGTCGAGGACCTTGTTTGTTGGGTCTAAAGAAGCCTTCAGCTCCATTAGAGATCTAAGCTCCGTGTTCCCATGAACCGGAATAGGAGTTTGGAGTGTGAACAAAAGAGAGAGAAAGAGCAGAAACTGGAACATACCCATATCTTTTTAACAGGTTTCTTCTTCGTTTAATAACAAAGGAAAGCTCAAAGACAAAAACCCATAACTGTTTCTTCCTTTAAGATAACGAATTCAGAAGAAGAAGAAGAAGATAGTGAGAACTGAGAACAGAGCGGTGAGAAAGAGACATAAGGGACGAGAAGTGTAAAGTTTAGTGCATGTCAAAGATAAAATAAATTAAAAAAAACCAGCAAATGCAGCATTAATAGCGGCTTCAATACATGTTCCAATTCCATTTTATTTTACTTTTGTCATCCCGATTCTCCAGAATTTTATCATAATTAATTCGAATTAATTCGTACCACACATTAATTATAGTAGATAAGTTTTTCAACTGAAATTTTTTACATGCACAAAATTTTAAACTTAAAATCTACTTAAGTGATATTAAATTATTTAATGATTAAACCAACCCGACGATAGTTCTCATTCAAAATTTAATACCAAGTTGATAAGGAAATATGAGAGAGGTTGTGATGATGACAGCTACCCATATGATTGTGACCATAGGGAACATTTATAATATTTTAGTTTTATTGGGATAAAAATCATTTGTCTTTTTTTGGTGCCTCTACTTATGCCCTAACACTGAAAAACACAACAAAATTAAATTCTAAGCCCTAACCTAAATTCTAAATCCTAAATCCTATATTCTATACCCTAAAAAATACACTCTACCTTAAATTCTCTAAATAATAACCTCTAAACTCTAAACTTAATTTTGAGTGTGAGAGCATAAATAGAGGCACCGAAAAGGGTATAAGATTTCCATCCGTTTTATTGGTCTGATTATCAGGAGATTAAAAATGCATTACCATGCAAAGCATTAACATTACCAAATAAATGATGGACCTTCATTTCAATTTGTTTGACTAAAAAAACCTTTATAAAACGACTAAAAAAAGTAAGTTTGTTTCCAATTCCACCTAAAACTAGGAGTAAATCGCCAGGGAATCCAATGCATAGCAATTCTGAATTTCAAAAGTTAGAGATTTCTTTTTGGACAAATATTCATTTCGATTATTTTAATTTGCAGTTGTTAGCCATGAAATTTAAAGAAATCTAGCTCTGGCCATCAGGGATATATATTATATTCTTCTTCTCCTCCTTAATTTGAAAAGTGTCGATGGAAGTCAATGGGAATTGGGTTAGGGAACCTAACAAAAACATTGCCTCGCACATGGAGATTGACTGATAGTGAAATTTTTTTGTTTCCACAAATGCCTTAATTTGAAGGTTATAGATTTAGTTTGGGGTTTATAGTTTATGAATTTAAGTTTATGTGCTTAAAATTTTAAGATCGTAGTTTAAATTTAAGGGCATTAAACCTTAAAGTATATCTATTACCCTTAAAATTAAGGAGCTTGTGAAAAAAAATTCATTAGCCGTGCATAGAATATTTTCCCATTTTATAAAGGGTTAATCTTTAAAAATCTAAAAAATAATAATAAAGAAATATGTTATCATCCCAATTTTATTTATAATTTTTTCTATCAATATTATATATGATAATAATTAGGATAAACTACACCAAATATCACTAAATGTTTAGACATGTATTGATTATAGCACTAAACTAAAAATTGATATTATTTTAATATTGAACTTCAGTTTAGGCTTCAATTATATCATTGTGTTGTTAAAATTTTTCTACGTCATCGCACGCAAACCGTTAAGATCCGTCCACGTCATCAATTTTAATAGTCCAGTGGTATAATTAAAGTTTAAACTAAAGTTTAATGTTAAAATAGTATCGATTTTTAGTTTAATGGTACAATCGATATAATTTACCCTACTATTATACAAATCTAAGTAAAAAATGTAGCAAGGTGCAAAATACCCAAGATGGTAGAGAATTCTATAAAGGGTCACAAATGAGAAACTTAGTCTAGATTGATTGATTGATTCAATTCATTAGAAGTGGAGGAAGAACCGAATATCACTATTATTAAGAGTGTTCAAAACCGGCTTAATATGTATCCAAAAATTTAATAAATCTAATATCACTATTATATTATTACTATGTTTAAATTTATTAAGTCGATTTTAAACACCCTTAATTAATTAGTGAATTATATTTTCTTATTCCTTTTTGGAGGGTTTTGTTTTTCCCCTTCTCAGAGGAAGGATCAGACAATGGTTGACCGAATAATATCTACATGTCTGATGTCATAATTCCAGTTCCTGACATGCAATAAACCAAAGGGTCCTTTATAGTTGCTTCACATAAGGGGATTCTTGATCTAAAAGCATTTTATTTAACTAAAAGATACAACCATTCCATTACCTCGCAGCATTTTACGGTACAGTTATAGTGCAACATTAACTGAAGATGTAAAATATGGCACTGAAAATGTTAAATTTTTAATATCATTTTCAGTTGTTGTAAGTATCAAAACTTTATTTTTCGAGTTTAGAAACTTTCATCACTTCTGATAAGATTTTAAGTTTTTGTAAGAACCGAAAATGTTATAAAAATATAACATTTTCAGTGCCATGTTTTAGATTTTCAGTTAGTGTCGCACTATAGTCATAATGTAACCTGTCGTACCGCTACCCCATTTTATGTAGCCAAAAGATACAACTATTCCATTACCTCGCATCATTTCAATAGTTATAGTACATTTTCCTCACTCATTGATACTAATGTTTGCTTTCAAACAGGGAAAGAAAAAGGGTCCATTTTGGGATTCTTTTGTCTGAAATGATCTCATATTTAACTTTGTTCAAATGTTGTGTTGCAATGCCGACACTACCATAATGGTTCAATCGGCAGTCCAATCATCTTACTAATGCCCTTTGGGTTGGTAGAATAATTTGCTTCAAATCTTCCTTTCGAATCGATATCGGATGTTATTTATAAAAATTTATTTTATCACGCAATCACATAAATTCTTACTATAATTAGAGTCGAGTCAGATTAAATCTCGTAATATCGTGAATAGTAAAATACAAATAAATAGTAAGAAAAAGTGAGAAATAAAATGGAAAGAGGCAAAAAAAATCCATGTATTTTCAAAATTTAAAGCTAATCTCAAATGAAGTAAAGATGATACGCAATTAAAGAAATGAAAGAGATCCATGATCATGGTCCACAAGGGTAAAAAAGAAAAAGGAGTAGGGTGCCAACTTTACACAAAGAACAAAGGGATCCATCTTTTTCAATGTTTTAAAAGGATTGGATCAACCCTTTATGTTTGCATCTTTATCGGGGACGAGCACAAGATTTCATGTAAGGAGTGCAAACTATCAGCAAATTATATTAAAAATGTATAAGGTACAAAATTACAAGTTTTTAGGGATACAGAATTAGATTATAATAAAAAATACAAAAAATATATAAAATATAAAAAAATTAAAAATTTTAAGAAATTCGGGATTAGGGGTGCGGCTGTCCCGCACCCCTATGTCCGTCCATGATCTTTACCCTATTGTCTCATATGGTACAATTTAAACTAGAAAGTGAAAGAAGTTGGGTTGTGATGAGAAAGAATGTAATGGTGATGCTCACAACTCTTAAATAGTTTTGTCGTTTGTTGATATATTATTAAAATTTTAATTTTAATAACTAATTTATTTTTGTTGTTCTCCTCTTTCTCAAGGGTTTTGTCCTGACTAATTTGAATCAATTCGTGTCGCACATTTAATTGTGGTGAATGAATTTTTCAGCATACACAAAACTTTAAGCTCGAAACATTCTTAAACGATAACAAATTGCTTACCAATTGTATCAATCTAATAGGTTCAGTAACTAAATTTTCTAAAGCGAGCTATTGTTAAAGTTTTAACCTTTTTCAACGCCTCATGATGAATTTAAACAAATAAAAGAGTCATTTCATTTCATGAAATACTACTGTTTTCGCAATTACATCCTACAATTTTGATTTTATCTCTTAGGATTTGTTTTGTACGAGGGAAAATAACAAAATTGAAAAGATAAAATATTAAAGGGAGAAAAATAGAAAAAAAATCTTGAATTATCGTTGTATTTAATAGGAAATAGGGGGGAAATCAAAAGAAAAATAAGCTTCTTAATCGGGGGAAATATAAATGAAATGAAATATTTTTTATTAATGTATTTTTTGATTTGATGTATTTGGTAGTAAAGATAAAAAATAATTTTCTTTCTATTAATTGGTTGGTGAGATTAAAAAAAGAAAATACAATTTTTAAATTTTGTATATTTAACTTATAATTTTGTCATCAATAATAAGTTGGTTTAGTGGGAAGAATCGTTTGAAACTTTAAGAAAAGTTAGAGGTTTAAATTCTAACGTTGCAATTGATTTGAAAGGATCATTTAGGGATGGCAATGGATCAGACTTTATAAAGTCCAAGTCCAACCCATTAATAATCGAACATAAAAAAGATTCAAGTCTGAATCCAAGTCCGATTACATAAATCCAAGTCCAATCCAATAGAATATTTAAAATCCAAATTCAAATCTGAAAGTTCGAATCCAATTAATTTTTTTCATTTTTTAAAGTAACAGCTCAAACAAATATCTTTAAATAAAAAAATTCATCAAACAAATATATTTAAACTAACATCACAAACAAATCTCAACAAATATTACAATCCAATATAAAATAAATTAAAGTAACAACTCAAACTTTAACTAAAAAAACTCAACAACAAATAAATTATCCTTACATAAACTACTATTGTCTTACTAGTCTAACATAACTATTCTCTAAATCACAATTATAAAATGTCTAATAAATATTACAATACAAGATGAAACAAATTAAAAATATATCAAAATGTTCAACCATCAACATTTTACATAGAGAAAAAAATTCTAACCATCAAGCATCCATTGTTGGCCGGTACACCCCATAACGCAGCGTAAAAATTATTTAGCAATCACTATCAGAGAACGAATCGGGGTGATTAAGGATAAAGAATTACTTGTTTAAAATCTGAAATTCTGAATTTAAATTTCAATATTAATATATATAATTTCAATTCAACTTAATTAGGATTTCAATAGCTATAATCCCAATTTAACTCAATTAATATTTCAATATATATATATATATATATATATATATATATATATATTAATATATATAATCTCAACTCAACTTAATTAGAATTTCAATATATATATATATATATTTAAATCTAGAGTTTTAAATGTTTTTATTTGGATTTATATATAGATTAAATATGAAATTAGATCGGATTCAGATCAGATCATACTAATGTCCATATCCGCCACCTCCTATTAGGACTTGGACCTTTTTTCGGATTCAAATTCAGACTTTTTTCTATCGAATTTTTTTCTTCGAATCGAATCAGATTAAAATTTGATAAACATCTACCTTTGCCACCAGGAGAAAGGGGATGAGCTAAATAATAATAATAATAATAATAATAATAATAATAATAATAATAATAATAATAATATTTTAATTGATATTTTCATTGAAAAAACAATTTGATTCTTCCTAAAAGGTTATAGATAAAATTTAACTAAAAAATTTAAATGTCGAGAACTAAGTTATCATTGTACATTTTTTTTCTCAAAATCTTTTTTCCTTTTTATCGATTAAACTCTTCTTATATTTATTTTTCGTTTAACTGTTTTCCACTCTTCTTTTTATCCTTCTATTTTTTAAACTTAATCAAATCCGTATCATTAGGAAGAAGATAAGATGAAATAATTGAAAATGTAGGTGAAAAAGACAAATAAATGTAAATATGTTCTTTAATAATTTCTATCTAGGGGCATGGGCGGATGTAGCATAGAAAGTGGGGTGCAATTGACCCCACTTGATTTGTTAGGTATAGGGTTATGTCGTAATATATAATTTTTTATAAAAAAATATTAAATTTGATCACATTTAATTTGTTTGAGTATGAGGTCAACAATACTTATTGTATTGATATGAAAATCTTTCATACCTCGTACTTTATTTTTGACCCCGCTAGATGAAAATTCTAATTCCGCTACTACCTGCTGGAGAGAAAAGGGGAATACATTTATCGTTGACAATAAATGTAAATATGTTAAATGAAAATTTTAAATCAAAAACTCATTTTTAATTATTATTTGAAAAATGACCCCGTCGACCTAAATTTGAAAAAAATATCCCAAATTTGTCACGTATGAAGAACTCGCTTTCTGGAAATAGTGAAATTTAACCTTGTTTTCTGCATAAAGCGAGTTTTTCATACGTGGCAACGTTTTTCAGTATAATGAACTTAACAAGAACTCGCTTTTTGCAGGAAGCAAGTTCTCCGAAAATTTGAAGAGTCGGCTTAATTTATCGCGGGGAACTCACTTTCTGCATAAAGCGAGTTCTTTGTAAATCGGGCTGGCAGACCAAGCATCTATAGGCATGTTCAAGCAATATTTCGAGGTTATTAATGTATAATTTTAGTAAACATTGAGTTTAGGTACGTAGTACTGGAACTTGTCTTTCATTCGACACTAATATGGGCAAGTTCGGTGCATTTTAACCGAGTAAAATTCGCGTTAAAAACGGTTCTATAGCTTATTTTGGGGATGATTTTGCTTTTAAAAAGGCGTGATACGCTTGTTCGGTTTATTAATCGAATAATGTAGGTTATTGTTTATCCAAAAAAAGAACGAAATTAAATATAAAATCTAAAAACTATGTAAAAAATAATGTAGAAATCTGGAATGTGTTTATGGTATAGAATGAAAGACAAGTTATAGTACTACATACCTAAACTCAATGTTTACTAAAATTATACGATTAATAACCCAAAATATTACTCGAACATGTTTATGGATGCTTGATCTGCCAACCTGATTTACAAAGAACTTGTTTTCTGCAGAAAACGAGTTCTCCGCGATAAATTAAGTCGGCTCTTCAAATTCTCGCTTTCTACAAAAAGCGAGATTGGGTCTCGCTATACCCAGAAAGTAAATATTTTATACATAACAGATTTAGGAGTTATTTTTCTAAATATAAATTCACAAGATCATTTTTTAAATAATAATAAAAAATAGTTTTTATTTAAAATTGCCATGTTAAATACTACTTGAATGCTTACACCATATAAGACAATATTGAAAAATGGAAATATTATTTGAGATACATGTGGCCTGTGGGGGTGGCACATTTATCTCTTCTTAATTACTTCTAGAAATGTTTTATGTTCGAAATTGACGGGTATCTAACTACTTGTTCTACTCAAATTTCGTAAACAACAATGACCTTCTCTGTCTTTTGCATTTGAATTTTGTTTTTGACACTTTTCTTATTATTTTGCTAATCAAAACAAAGAAAATAGTCATTATGAAAGTTGATGTTGCCCATTCTATTCTCTATAGTTTTGTCTTAATTAATTTAAATCGATTTATGTTGTATACTTAATTTTAATTTTTTAACAAAATTATTTTACATGCATAAAATCTCGAACTTAAAATCCATTTAAATGATATTAAGTTGTTAATCAATCACTTAGATCAACCCGTTAATAATGGTGGTCTTTGAAAAGTAATAATTTCCACCAACATCTCCCCCAATCACGGCTATACTTTCTCTGTTTTAATGGATTTTTCCTTTTTGGAAATTCATTTTTCATGAAATAAGATCCAAGAGCTCTAAAGCTCAAGCTGATGTCATACAATGTTTTTTTTTTTCTTTTATCCATGAATCAAAATTTGCTTTAGACTATAAATATACAAACAAAAATCTTTCTTTCTATACCTAACACAAAAAATTTAAAATTGAAGTCTTAATTTTAAATTTTAATTTTTAAATCATAAACATTAAACCATAAAATACACAATGCCGCTAATTCCCTAAACCCTAACGTTAAGCTCTAATGCTAAACTTTAACTCTAATCTCTAAACCTATTTTTTTAATGTGCAGGCATAAATAGAAACACAAAAAATAAGCATAGGATTTCCAGACCCGTTTCTGAGATTTTGGTGGCCCATGGGCGAACTTAAAAAATAGGCCCCTAATTAAGGGTGAACGCTCGATCGAGTTAAATTGAGTAAAAAATTTCAAATTATGCGAGTTTACGAGTCCTTACGACTCGAACTTAAAAATTCATCTACTAAATACTAAAATTTTGAGTTATTAGAATTTTTAATTTACAACTCAAACTTTATTTGAAATTTTTTTAAGTCAAGACGAGTCGAGTCGGAAAAAATCAATTTTTTCGAGTCGAGTGGAGTTTTGCTCACCCTTTCCCCTAATAACGAGTATTGAATTTTTTTTTAAAAAATTAGACCCTTAGTAACAAGTGATATATAAAAAAATGGGTCCCTATTAACAAATTTTGAAAAAAAAATTTAAGACTATTCTTGTAATAACAAATATAGGGAAAATGGAAACCTAATAACAAGTATTGAAAAATTAAAATTTAAGAGTATGCATCTAATAATAAATATTAGGAAAAATAGACCATAAATAACAAGTATTGAAAAAAATTGGACTCGTAATAACAAGTATCGGAAAAAATAAAATTTAAGAGTAGGGCCCTAATAACAAATATTAGAAAAGATAGGCCCCTAATAACAAGTATTGAAAAAATAGTCTCATAATAACAAGTATTAAAAAATTTGTAGCCTAATAACAAGTATTGAAACAACAATAAATAATAAAAAAATGGGCCCCTAATTACAAGTATTCAAAAAATGAGCTTATAATAACAAGTATTGGAAAAAAATTATACCCTTAATAAAAATATTGAAAAAAATAAAATTTAAGAATAGAACTCTAATAACAATTATTAAAAAAATTAAATTTTAAAACATAAATATTAAAAAATATTAAACCTTAATTATAAATATTCGAAAAAAATGAGCCCTGGGCAGGCGCCCCTGTTGCCCATGCCCAGGCTCTGAGGATATCTACTCATTAATATACATATTGGTCTATCAGGACGGAATATTAGATCTTTTAAATACGGTCAGAAATTTAAACTCTGACGTTGTGAATCGAATAAATTCAATTAAAAAACAACTTACATAATAAAATTTTCGGTCTATAAATTAAATACAGATAATTATACTAAAAAATTTGCTATCAGCACAGTATTATGTATTCCCAAATTTAGACTCATTAATTTTTAAATTATTTTCCGTGCTTGACACATTTTTGCAAGTATCATTCTTGGCTAACAGATTGCTTTTCCTTTTACAGTTTAATGTTGGCATGGGATGCAACCATTTTTGCCTTTAAAACTACTACAGTTCTACTCTGACATTGGACTTTCTCTTTCTTTCTTTTTTCTTTCTGAACTAACATTAGAAATTTGGACTTGAATTATGGGTGTAGTCTATATATTTTAATTTAGTCATTTTTGGTATTTTTATTTTTTAAATTTTTAAATTTTGGTGTAAACCCAAACGGTAGCTATTAGATATGTTAAGTCAAAATTTGATGTTACTCTTTGTTAGTACCTATAAACACCTATCGGCACGTGTTGAAATTAGAACGAGTAAAATTACGGACGGCATAAAGGATGTTCGGCGATAGACGTTACAATTCAGACGGACCACAACGCACAGGATAGCTCGCGAACTATACGATACCCTCCGTAATCTGTGACGAACAGACAAAATCACGAGTAACATCGCGTCTCACGTTCTGGCCACATGATCACGCACGTGCCCACAACAGATGTCGAGAAAAATTTAGGACGTCAAGTCTTAGCTTGTCTAATCAATGTACCACAATAACTCTATTTTGACACATGTTCAAGCGGTATAAAATTAGACATGCAGTCGAAAGTTCAAGCTTGGGCCGATGTTAATGGGACATGGATCAATCCATCAAAGTTACAACTTAATGAGACAGACCCGTCATCCATGTATCCCACCATTATAACAATTCCAATAAACTTGGATTAAGGAATAGCATTGGCAAGCCTAAAATTGAAGGCCTTTCGGGTGTTTCTAAAATCCAAATAATGATAACTTTTTCTATGTTTTTTTTATATTTTAATTAAAAAATAGTACGTATAACTTCAAAAAAAATTACTTACTATATATTGATCTTAAAGAATTTTTAACCACTTGTATCAAATTTATTGGCCGACTAATTCGGATCAAATATTACAGAGACTCATTCTATGAGCAACCTTTTCAACTTAATTTTCTCCATTCACAACGTCAAAACTCAAACATCTATCCTTGTTTAACGAATCTAGTGCCATATAACACTAAACTAACTTATTGTTAGTAAAGAATATTTTGATTCATATATATATATATATTAAAATTTCGATTCATTATATTTTCATATTATTATTATGATGTTATGCATTTGCTTAAAAGTTCTTAAACAATTGAATTAAATTGAAATAAGCTTGTGGGAGGGCCCAACCGGATAAAATAATTGATATGACAAGTCACATTCTAAACTTTCCTTACTCTCTCGCTACTCTAACCCAAGACGATATTGCTTCTTCTTTAGAGTTTAAACTCCCACCATTAATTAATTGGATAAAACGTATTAGAGGTTACTATACTGTATTCAAATTATCATTTTAACTAATAAACTTTAAAAAGTTATAAAATGATCATTAAGTTTGTTAAACCATAACAAAATAATCACATCAACTTTACATTAGTTAAAAGAATGACATGACACGTTGACTTGTGAATATTTATTTTCGCCTCTCCATTTTTTTGACCATAAAGAACCATTGCATTAAAGGGAAAAGGAAATACAAAGAAAGGAAAACATGGAAAGATAGCCAAAGAGACAGCCATCTTTACATATTTTTTCATACATAAAAGGGCTAGCCAGGACACAACAAAGCCAAAACACCTGAGAGGACGCAGTCAAACATACCAGGGCGAACCTGAGCTGAAACGAAAAGCAGCAAAAAAAACAAAAAAAAAAAGGAAAGAAAACAATATCTCGACAAATGATAAGAAAACATAAACCTCAAACCCAAATCACTATGAGAGTTTCAAGGTCAGAGGCAGGCTTAGGGCTACCTTGATCATTAATTTCTTTATTTTGGCCTCTTTATTGTAACTAAATTAAGTCGTTTTATAATTTTTAAAAGTTCAATTATTAAAACATCATTTTAACATAATTTTTTTGTAATATACAAGTCTGTCTTATAATTCATGTTCGTCGGAGTGCGTGGCTGCCCTCCCAACAATATCATTTCAACATAGTTTAGTGAGCATATTAAAACTTAAAACTTTACTCATTTATTATTGGGTCTGCAAATTGGGCCAAAATCCCGCTTTATATAGCCTTTCAGATCATTCCCGCCCACCGGGGCCAACATTTCTACACTTCTTTTCTTCGGTTCTCAGCGGCTTCAATCTTCAATCTTTAATCTCTCAATTTCTTTTTTTTAACCCATTTCTCTGTTCTTCGATGCCTCCCTCCACAACCCATCAGCTGAACTAACGGCGTAAGATTTTCAACCATGCTTCACAAGTTTCCTAGCATCATTAACTCAGTACAATCGTCAAGAATTAAAACCCTAAACCCCTGTATTTCCCTGTCTAGATTTTGTCATTTTAAGGCAAAAAAGGGTTTTGATTCTTTAAACCAACCATCGATTCTGTCACCAAGAGCCGCCCAAAACAATGTTGCAATATTCTGGGATTTGGATAACAAGCCCCCAAATTCATTCCCTCCATTTGAAGCGGCTGTTAAGTTAAAAACAGCAGCTTCTTCATTTGGGGTTGTTCGGTCCATGGTGGCCTATGCTAATCAGCATTCGTTTACCCAGGTACCTAGAGTTGTTCGGGAGCAGAGAAGGGAGCGGAAATTGTTGAATCAGTTGGAAAATAAAGGCTTGGTCAAGTCAGTTGAACCATATTTTTGTAAAGTTTGTGGGAGAAGATTTTACACTAATGAGAAGCTTGTTAATCATTTTAAGCAAATTCATGAGCGTGAACATCAGAAGAGGCTGAATCAGATAGAATCCGCTAGAGGGAGTAGAAGGGTGAAATTGGTGGGTAAGTATTCGATGAAGATGGAGAAGTATAAGAATGCAGCTAGGGATGTTTTGACTCCCAAAGTTGGGTACGGTTTGGCTGATGAGTTGAAAAGGGCAGGGTTTTGGGTTGGGACTGTTTCGAATAGGCCGCAAGCCGCGGATGTTGCGTTGAGGGATCACATGGTGGATGTGATGGATAGGAGAAAAGCTGAGTGCTTGGTGCTCGTGTCCGATGATTCGGATTTTGTTGGTGTTTTGAAGGAGGCGAAACTGAGGTGTTTGAAGACTGTTGTTGTCGGGGATGCTGATGATGGGGCACTGAAAAGGGTTGCAGATGCCGGGTTTTATTGGACGGAAATATTAAGGGGAAAGGCTAAGAAGGAGGCGGTATCCGTTGCGGGGAAGTGGAAAGACCGCGATATCTTGAAGAGACTGGAGTGGACATATAATCCAGAGGTGGAGAGGAAGTTTTATGGTTCTGAAGAAATGTTTGATGATGAGAGTAAAGATCAGGACTTTGATAGTACTGATGATGGAAACAGGTCGGATTCTGGTGCATGGTGGGAGTTGGACACTGAATCTGATGCAGATCTTTCGGAGTTGCAATAGTTATGTTCAATTCTTAGCTTACAATTCAATTTTTTCTAGGCTTTCAATGTTCCAAGTTCCTAGCTTTACATAATTTCTATTTTGTGCCTGAAACAACACTCTGCAATGCTTTGAGATATTCAGACATCATGATTTTAAGCACTACAAAAATGTAAACAACAGCTGATGACTCTCAAGGGGATAAAAATTCTGCAACTTTTCGGTGCCTCTACTTTATGCCCCAACACTAAAAAACACAACAAAATTAAATTTCAAGCACTAACCCTAAATTCTAAGTCAAAACCCTAAACTTTATACCCTAAAAATACACCATACCCTAAGTTCCCTAAACCCTAACCATAACCCCTAACCTAAGATATTGAACCCTAAACTTAATTTTGAGTGTGGGGCATAAGTAGAGGTACCGAAAAGGGTAGAGAATTTCCATCCCTCTGAAGGACCTAGCCCTGCAATTCTGAGCCTAGCTGCATAACCAACAAAGATAACTAACATGGACACACCATTTATCTCTAAACTTAAGATTACAGTAACCTAGTGGAGAAGCAGTAATTTAGTGCTTTTCTGTACTTAAAATAGCATGCTATATAGCTCAGAAATTGGGACAACATCAAGCATTCCAATGGCCAAATAATTGCTATACCCCAGAGTAGAAATAAACATCATCCAAAACAGGACAGGCAAAACCAGGGGAAATCAATAGACAATATCATTTAAAAGCACTTGCAGGCTGCAGCAGATGCAAATTTATTCAAGTAACTGTACGTTGAGTAAAAAATAACCAGAAACTGGAATGATCCATCAGTCATGAACTGTACAATGCTTAAACTGCTAAAAGAAGCTTCCAAGAGAAAAGGAAGCAACATGTGGAATAACAACTAAAATGCTGCTAGCCTCCAAGAGAAAATGCACACCTGATATGTAAAGCATTTCCCCAAGGAACACTACCCCTACTTGCATGATCATATCAAGCAAACAATAAAGTAAATGCTCAATAAAACCACGAAATGACACAATAGACTAATCGAAACGAAATAAAATGAAAAACAAAAGGAGATACTTCACCAAGAGCTCTTCTTCTTTGACCCCAAATAAAAGCTGAGGTACCATTTCACAAACTTCTTCAACCCTGCTTCCAAATCGGTCGCGGGCTTATAACCAAGCTCCCTCATTGCTAAGGTAATGTTGGCATGCGTGAACTCCACATCACCATTTCTTGGCAATGACATAACTTTCTTCTTAGCTTTCACCTTCAAAATCTTCTCTAATAGACTAACCAGATTACTTACAGGTACCGGCGAAGTATTCCCCAAATTAAAAACCCTCAATTGTGCTGGCCCTCTCTTCTTTCCCCCACTCCCCGTACTCTTTTTTGAAGTATCCAATGCTCCCAAACACCCTTTCACTATATCATCAATATAAGTAAAATCTCTAGCAACACTACCCTTATCTGGTGATTCATACACAGTGATTGTTTTGCCTTTCATTATATCTCTAGTGAAAAAGAAATAGGCCATATCAGGCCGACCCCATGGACCATAAACCGTGAAAAATCGCAATCCAGTAATCGAAAGTCCATAAATATGATTATATGTGTGTGCAATTTCCTCACCAGCTTTCTTTGTAGCAGCATATAAACTCGCAGGCTGATCAGTCCTATCTTTCTCTGAAAAGGGTACCTTAGAATTCAAACCGTAGACCGAACTGGAAGACGCCCAGATAATCGCCGGTTGAGGGTTGGCCGATTTCGAAACTTCCAGTAAGTTCACAAACCCGGCAATGTTGCTGTGAATATAGGATCCGGGGTTTTGCATAGCGTAACGGACACCTGCCTGGGCTGCTAAATGCATAACGTGAGTGAACAGAACGGTATCAAAGAGTTGTTGTAGAAGACCCTTGTCGTTGATGTCGCCTTCGACGATAAAAATCCCGGCTTTTTCGAGGATTTTCTGGCGTGCCCTTTTCAGGGTTGGGTCATAGTAATGGTTGAAGTTGTCGAGTCCAAGGACACCGTCTCCACGGCGTTTAAGGGCGAGTGAAACATGGGTCCCGACGAATCCAGCGGCGCCGGTCACAAGGACGGTGTGGCCGGTGGTGGAGCGAGGACGGGCCGATTTGCGGATTAGTTTGTGGGAAAGAGAGAGTGGAGTGTGGTAGGTCCCAGTAGAGAGGTGGCGGCGCGGTGATGGTGTGGAGGAAGGGGAGGAAAGTAGGAGGAGGAAGATGAGGAGGACGGAGAGGAAAAGGGTGGAATAAAGGGTTAGTTTTGAAAGGGAGGAGGATGCGGCGGAGTGGAAGCGGAAAGCTTTGTCGGGTTTGTGTTTGCCGGGAGTGGAAGGAATGTTGTCAAGGTGAGACATTTGGAACAAAAAGATGGGATTTTTGGAATTAGGGTTCAGAATTAAGGATGTTTAGGTGGTGCTGGTAGCGGTGGTGGCGGCGGCGGCGGTGGAGGAGGCAGGGAGAGGTTCCGTAAGAAAATGGAAGACTGGTGGTCATTTTCAAGGAAGGGAGAATTGAGGGGGGTTTATAAGGGTTTGGTTGGAGGGTAACGAAAGGGTAGCTAATTGGAAAATAATATTTTGATAGGGAAATTATAAATTATTTACCAAACGTAGAGGTGCGGTGCGATGCGATGGGTTTATTAGGCGTTTTTAGCGAGTTGACTTGTCATATTTTAACTCAACATAATTTTTTTAGATTAAAATTTTTTAATTTATTATTTTTAATTTTTTATTTCCAGATTTTATGATAAGTAATTTCCAAAGTTAATCTCTTTTGATAAGAAAAAAAAAACATTTGAAAGTAGATATCTAGCTTCGTTGAAAATAAGATAAATTTAATTTTTAATATTTATATTTTCTAAAATTTGACTTGATTTTGTTAGTTTGGTATTTTTTAATATAAGGTAATATATATTTATATTTTTTATTAACCATTTCATAAGGTATACACACCTTGCAGGTAAATCTGCTTAAACATAAATCTTTTATGATGAATATTATTCTATTTTTTACTAGGATTATTGAGTTCATATTTGATAACTTATTGATAAATCCAATTCATTAATTTTAATAATTTAATTTTAAGCATGTTTGATTATGTAAAACTAAAAGTATCCATTAAAGATTTTTCAATGAAATATATGAAAAAATATTAGGTAGATAAGGACCTACTTATCGCTAAATGGAGAATGTTTTCAACAATGTTTATCTTATTTTTATTTATTTTAACGACACCATCCTTTAGGGTGTGTTTGGTTCGCGGAAAAGATGATTACCAGGGGTAATAATCTTTTCCAGACTTACATTCCCATGTTTGGTTTAGGAGGATTCCCACTATGAGGTATTATTCTTTTTCCAAGAGTGACTCTTTTCCCCCTAAATGGTGGGAATGCTATTCCCCTCATTTTCTTAGGTATTACACAATTCCTTCCCCTTTGGACAATATTACCTTTGTGATTATGAATTATGTTCATGTTGATCCTTTATTGCATTTTTAATTAGGTAACTAATTATTTATGGTGTAAATTTATTAAATATTTATATTTAATATTAGTTTAATATATAAATGGTGTTGTATATATTTAGATAATGTTGTAATATTTAATAGTACATTTTATTAATATTGTATTTACGATGTTTTTAGGGTTACAAGATGAGATTGTATGTTGCTTGAGACTGAATGTGTTAAGACTTGATGTTATTAATTTTATTATTTGATTTATAAGATATTTTTTATCTTAAAAAATCAGTAAGTTAATTTAGTTTTATTATTTTTACTACTTTTAGATTTGTTTTATTATTTACTTTAATTTGTTTGATAAATGATCGAAAGTAATAAAAAATTAAAAATCTAAGCATATTAAACGTGTAATATTTTGGTGTTAAAAAAATTAAAAAGAAATAAATGTATATAAATATAAAACATTTTTAAACATAATTTAATAATATTATAAATATTATACATATTTATTTTTTCTTTTTGCAAAATTTAGGTATTGTAACGAAAATAGTTCTATAAATTTTTATGTAAATAATTTTAATTTAATAATTAAAAATTAAACTTGTTAACAAGAAAATATATTATAAGGACAAGTTAGTAAATTTTGCTTCCAATTAATCTTATATTCCTCCAACCAAACACTACAATTCTATATTCCTACCAAATAAATCAAACAAGGTAATGTAACATTCCCATTAATGTGTCAGGTAATGTTACATTCCAGTAATCCTATTCCCAGAGGTAATCTTACATTCCGTGAACCAAACGCCCCCTTATAGTTTATATTTATTAAACAATTCAACTATATCTGGTTTCAAGAAAAATAACAAACATATTTATAATTTAAATACAACACTTATTTTTTCATTTAAGTATAGATAAATTATATTCTCAGGACAAATGTCAGAATTCAAATTCATATATAATAAAACAACATAAATATCTTTAATCATTCGGCCAATTAGAGAATCTTTCAACAACTATTTTATTATGATAGGATAGCATCTTAAACCACCAGCATTTTGATGAAAGGAAAATGTTGGCATTAAAGAGTAGGGATGGGAACGGTCGGGTTTTTGGCCTACCCATATCAGATTCGAAAATAAACACCTTAAACTGGTACCCGACCCGATATTATTTTTTAAAAAAATCCGACCTGACTCACCTCGAAAATAAATATACTAAATTCGACCCTGACTCGACCTATATAAAATAAATTAATTTTAGGGACCTAATTATAAAAAAATAAATTTAAGGGGCTTAATTATAAAAAAATATAATTTAAAGGACTAAATTGTAAATAAAAATTCAATTTTAAGGACTTATGTGACCCCCTCGTCCCGGTCTGGCCGGACGACCGGTCCGAGTGGGCCACACGGGGAAAACCGAAGCGAAACCCGTTAAGGCTTCCCCTCGGTTAACGACCCAGAAATTTTCTTTTAACTTTAGTCTTATCTAGATGCATATTTAATTCCTATGTGAAGCACAACAACGGAAGATACAAACAACGAAACATTCACCGACCAAACAAAACATAAACAGTCTATTTTACTTCATTACAGCAGGCCGTTTCGAAACGCCTATAGGGTGTTCCGAAACGCCTTGACCTAGTCAACGGGCCAGGGTCAACCACAAGGTGACCGTTCCGAAACAGGGGAGACCCGTATCGGAACGACCTTGACGGTCAATATCTCGTGGTCAACGAGATTTGACCGTTTCGAAACTTCAAAGGCCCGTTTCGGAACGGCTTCATCTCGCCAATTTCTCAAAATTCCAGTAGCGAAAACGTTCCGAAACGACCCTCATCCGTTTCGAAACGGCAGGCCATTTACACAGGGACCGTTCCGGAACAGGGGCACCCGTTCCGAAACACCCCCTGTCTGCAGACTCGATTTTGCTGTTTTGAGGCACAAAGGTGCCCCAAAACATCACCAAAACACATCATAACACCAAACCAATTAAACCCAAGACATACCAACCATACTATCATGCTTTAACAAGATTTAAACATGTCTAACACTAGGCAACACCTCACAAACATGCATTCATTCAAACACATATAATATAAACTCTTAAGGCATAAGGCTAACATTCAAAGTAAGCAATTAGGCATGGGTTAACATTCAACATGGCAACATAACCATACAGAAGCAAGATACATCAAACTCAGATCAACATCACCTATCTCATTGCTTTACTATTACAATCTTTAAATTTAAACATCATACTTGAGCTAACCGTAAGCAACACTTGGAGGCCTTTCCTTGCCCTTGCCACCCACAAACCATTGATCTGCATTGTCGAACAAAAGAGAGCGTAAGCATAAAAGCTTAGTGAGGGTAAGCTCATAAAACAAACCTTCGACAATGCAGGGTCCAAGCACGAGCCACAACCAAGATAAAATGCATGATCTTACCTCCGATCCACACGAGCCATAAATAGATGATGCATGAGCATATATTCAATATCATGTCATGCTCAACATGATTAAATCCACAACGTAAGAAATCACATATATTACACCATGTTAGCAACACATCCCAAATCACATTGGCTCACAATTAACCACATATTGGCAACATAAACTACAATCCGTATTGGCACCTAGCTATGACCCGAATACGCGGATAACCCGTTGGAACGCATTTCCAACAACAACATTACCTCGGTGGGATTCCACTCATCACCGGTCCTTGCATGTGCGGGATTCCACTCATCGCCACATGCCCTACGGATGGGATTCCACTCATCATCACGTAGAAATATAAATAAAATTTCCGGGCGAACCCGTACTCCTCCTTGGTGACTCAACGCCACCAAGGCCACGCGCGACTTTTGACTCATGTGTACACACTAACATCCTAATGATCGATCATTTGTACCCAAGCATACTAGTGCCAATACTACACATTTCATTACTCTTTCACAATATTAATTTATAACACTTCCGTGCTTAGCACGTACTCACCTTGACTTACCGTCATGCATAAACCACATTTCCATGCCTAGCATGTACTCACCATGATCCTTGGATCATGAAACCACCTCATAAAATCATTTCACACGTCAACACCACATGTACATAATTAACAACCACATCACATTATATTTTACACATGTGTATAACCATATCATATCTATCATCAACATGCATATAACAATGCATCAAACTTGCCTCATCATACATGTATACAACATATACATAATCAACACTACCACAATTTAATACGAGGCATGTACAACCATTAAAAAGTGCAACCAAAGTCTCTAATCAAAGCTTGGGATTAGGCTACCACTCTAATCCCAACTCTAGGTGGGTTTACCAAGCCCATCCTAGGTTCACATGCTTGAACCAAATACTCAAAACCATTTTGAAAATATTTAACCACTCACCTAAGCTTCCAAGCTCCAAGCCAAGCAAGCAACCTCTCTCAAATTTCCGGATTTCTTCCCGAGGCTTCTCCAACACAAATTCCCGCTTCCAAACAACCTCAAACACAATTCAAACAATTTCAAATCAGCCCAACATCATAAGACCAACCCGGAATACAATTCAATCACAATTTACAACGTTGCAAGTCGTGACCAAACCCCATACTTTGCAATTTCGGACAGCCCACATACCCCTTCCAAAATCCATGTTTCCAACACCCATTGCACCCACAAATGATCCCAAATCAACCCCTAACCATAGCACTACCATTGGGCTATCAATTCCCACCTAAAACAACCCCCAAAAATCACCTAAAACCCTTCAAAAAACCCATTTTTATCCAATTTCGGGAATTCTTCTAAAATACTCTAAAAATTATATATATTGGATCATTTGATTCATAGATAACATATCTAACAATAACAAATCAAAAGCTTTAGTAAAAACCCATAAAGCCTTAACCTTTAGCTTAAAACTTTGAAAAACCCAAATGTAAAATACATGGTTTTAGTGAAATCTAAAAATACTAAAATGTAGAGGATAGCAAGGCCAAGTCAAAACTATATTTACCTTTCAAAAAGCTCAAAGGATGAGGGAGAAAGGAGGTGGGAGAGTGAAGTGAAAATAAGCTCCATTTTCATGTTAGAAATGGAAAATGGGGGAGGGAGGATGAAGATGAGCACATGTTCATCTTTTACTTTATTTTAAATTCACCCAAAAACAATGTTTACCACAATGCCCTTAATGAAAGTCCAAAACTCATATCTCTTAAAGTCCATGGATTTTGGACCCAAGAGATAGGCCCAACATAGTTGTAAATATTTTGAAATCCCGAGGCCCACGAAAATATTTTTATTATCTAAATTGTAAAACCGAACCCAAAATAATATTTTAATATTATTTTCACCCGACCCCTAAACCCGGGTGTTACAACTCTCCCCCACTTAAGAAAATTTCGTCCCTGAAATTTATCGGACATGAGGAGCCACTAAAATATGCTACTCCACACTTTCCTTGTCTTCTCATCACTATATTAACCAACTCGAAAGACTTACCACACAACATTCGCTACCTGACACTAAGATCTCAACTGATTCTTCAAGGCATGCCAATTTCAAACTCAACTCAATCTCTTCAACAACATAGCACGGAACAGATCTGACTCGCACTCCGAATCATAGATTCATAAATCACATCACAACCCTCTCTCTAACTCTGGTGGTAACCGCAACAGATAAACAACAGATCTAGCCCGACTCCCAACTCATACCACACTGTTTGAACGCTTGACTCTTAACTTTCTCTGACTGATCATCTGACTTCATCAATTAACCTAACACTATGCAGACGTCTTCAAAAACAATCTAATTTAAGTCCCGGACCTCTATTACCCACTTCCATTAAGAACCTTCCACGGATGTAACAAACTAGAAGAAAACTGACGCTCGGTCTCAATATACTGGCAATTCACGCACTTACTCTCATACAGAACCACATCATTCATCCACTCGATTCAGAAGCATTTATCTTCAACCCACAATGCGTCTTCATACTACTCGGATGCAATACAAATGAACCACCGTGCTCTTCAGCCTAAACAATACATCTCAAAACACTAGGTCAGTCGGTACAACTATCCTGTCTCTGAAATGCAAAACTCTATCATCTCTAGATTGTATTCTGAAGGTCTTCTTTCCACTATGCCTTGCACGTGAGGTGTCAAGAATCTGTCTTGCAACTGTTTCTCATCAAACATTCTGACTCAAAGTAGTCTCAACCCGAAACTCGGCCACAAAACTACTATCATTTGATATACGGAATTCGGCAATTGCAACTCGTAACTCAACTACTAATCTAACAACAATTACAACTCGGATCATCGGTCACTACGGAGGCTATCTTCGGATGGTACTCACTCTTGATATCACAATCTTCAAGAAATTCTAACTACTCATGTTGTTCAAGTTCCAACCATTCCCAAGTCTTCAAATATTTCAAGCTCTAATGATACGTACATATACACCGCGCATTTCTTACTATACAAGCTTTGTCTCTAAGTCTTCGAAGCAAATACAACTGTAAGTAACTCTATGTCTCATATCGAATAACTCTTCTCACGGTCTTCCAACTATCTTGATGAACAAGTCACAATCTTCTGTCTTGCATAAGTACACAACCTAACTCTACATGTAACACATCACTATGGTTCACAAATTCTTCCTCTGATATAGGCTGAATCAAGGTCGAAGTTCTCTTCAAGGTTTCTTTCAGTTCCCCAAGGGCTCATTGTCTCGCATCTAACCACACAACTGAACATTCTTCTGTAGCAATCTATTTATGGAGTAACTATCTTCAAAAGACTATTTACAATTCTCTGAGAGTAACAAGGCTAGACCTAAGAACTATAGATATCTGTCACTGTCTTCAATTCCTTCCAACTCGTATCTTCTTTTGCCTACTAAGGATTTACTCTAGCACACTCAGCTGATCTACATGTCCTAGGAAAACATCTTCATTAAATCGGAGTTCACGTTGGCTCAACTTGGCATACAACTGATTCTCTAATAGAATCTACAATACTAACTCTAAAGCTTGTCATGGTCTTCTTCGGTACTTGAATATACTCATGTATCATCTTTGAGGACTACTACAAACTGATCAGGAAGCTTAGGAAAATATTCTGTTCAACATCTCTATAAAAGTAACCAACACACTAGTCCAACAAAACCGCATAACTCGGAACTCAAAACGGTCACATCTTGCCTCAAAAGTTGTCTTCGGTACTTCAATTTTTCTCACTTTCAACTGGTAGTAAACGGATCTCAAATTAATCTTCAAATAGACTAAAGCACACACTAACTGATCAACAAATCACTGACACTTGTTTCGACGGTATGTAAACTGAACACATTCTCGTATTGTCACTCTTTCTTCTTCACAAATTACACTGTAGAACTATGAGATGATGCACTAGGCCTAATGAATCTAAGGTCTAACAAGTCTCGAAGCTAATTCTTCAACATTCTCAATTCTGTCGGAAGCCATAAGACACAGAGCAAACTAAAACACGAGCAACTCAGAGGCGACATCAATAATAAACTCTTCTTCGCTGTTAGGAGACAACCTGGGCGTTTCTTCTAAACACTTCTAGGAAGAATGACAAACTATTTTAACATTCTGCGGTCTAATCTTCGTTCAAAAAATCAAATCCATCACAATTGCTCAGCAAGCCTGTCAACTAAACTCAATCGACCTTTGATCTCTAAAACTGGATCAACATTCAATAAGAAGCTCACATCCTCACCTACCACTACAGTCTCACAAAAATCTGTGTCTTCAAAGCAACTCTCCCTTTGTCTCAACGTATACACTAATTCTGTGCTCTTCAAGCCAAACCTTGACAAAAGGTACATCAAAACCGTAGGAAGGCGATCGCTTCACACCTACGAGAAACTAGTAACTCTAAACCACCAACAACATCTTCTGTACATCTTTCTGATCACTACTGTCTCCCAAAGAGGCTAGTCTCATGTGTCCCTACATCTAAGGTCTCAACAAACTTATCTAACTTCTTACATGCTCAGGCAAAGGAGGTATTCGCAGAAATTGCAGCTTCACATGTACACACTAATAGTCTTCGGTCTTCTTGTTTTCAGACTGATTCTTCAACAAAATCCGACTCTTCTAGACTATTCGTAGAGCATTTCAAAACTTCAAAAACGCAGTTCTGGGCACACACAGACAACCATACTGGAAAACCACCCAGACGCACACTGGCCCCAAACACACAAATCGGTTCCCCTTCACGGATACTGATCGGCTGTCCTGCATCGAAATCATAGGCTGAACCCCAACGGTCACCACTAACACTTCTGAAATTCAGATTACTCACACGAGACCCCTACCTAGATCTCGCCAAAAGAATTAAGGTACTCTTACCTACCTCATCGAGCACATTCAAACTTGCATGCTTGTTAACAACATACGAAAGTACGAACTCAGAACCAATCAGAAGAGACAAACTCAAAACTGTACCAAGGACTTATCCACTATAACATAGATACCACCTGACTCCCACTCATAGGTCTTCACTTCTTTTCACCAACTAATACCAGAATCAGTCAAGTCGTCCCTTCACCAACAAGGATCAACTCACAAGCACGCGGACTCGAGCCAACAAATTGTACCTCAACTCCGGTACAACCATACTCCCCTAACTAGCAAAGAGCTTCTTCCACATCATCCACATTTTCAAAACCACAACTTCCACTTACCGACTCACGGCCCATACATTGGCCCTAAGCTTACTAAAAGCAATAAATCAATCAACAATTTAACATACAAGTTGGGTTAGCAAAGGAAAGGTCCAAGTGGCTCAAGTATGATTTCCCTCACTTAAAATCCTTTTTCCGATGTAATAGAAGCAATGGGACTCTACTCAACATATTTCAAACAAGTCAACACACATACATGCTCAACCAAGCATATAACAAGCATACTTGCTAAACAAGCAAACAAATGCGTATGATCAAACAACATGCATTCTCAATCAAACAATCACACATCACGGCATACACGGGTAACGAGCCACATGCTTTTAACCCAACAATCAACATACTTGTCATACAAGCAATCATACTTCCAAAGCAAGCAAACACCGTGCATATCAATTCAAAACTTAAACTTACCTCACTTACCTGCCCAAGGTCTCGGTAACCTTAGGCTCTGATACCAACAAGTGTGACCCCCTCGTCCCGGTCTGGCCGGACGACCGGTCCGAGTGGGCCACACGGGGAAAACCGAAGCGAAACCCGTTAAGGCTTCCCCTCGGTTAACGACCCAGAAATTTTCTTTTAACTTTAGTCTTATCTAGATGCATATTTAATTCCTATGTGAAGCACAACAACGGAAGATACAAACAACGAAACATTCACCGACCAAACAAAACATAAACAGTCTATTTTACTTCATTACAGCAGGCCGTTTCGGAACGCCTATAAGGTGTTCCGAAACGCCTTGACCTAGTCAACGGGCCAGGGTCAACCACAAGGTGACCGTTCCGAAACAGGGGAGACCCGTATCGGAACGACCTTGACGGTCAATATCTCGTGGTCAACGAGATTTGACCGTTTCGAAACTTCAAAGGCCCGTTTCGGAACGGCTTCATCTCGCCAATTTCTCAAAATTCCAGTAGCGAAAACGTTCCGAAACGACCCTCATCCGTTTCGAAACGGCAGGCCATTTACACAGGGACCGTTCCGGAACAGGGGCACCCGTTCCGAAACACCCCCTGTCTGCAGACTCGATTTTGCTGTTTTGAGGCACAAAGGTGCCCCAAAACATCACCAAAACACATCATAACACCAAACCAATTAAACCCAAGACATACCAACCATACTATCATGCTTTAACAAGATTTAAACATGTCTAACACTAGGCAACACCTCACAAACATGCATTCATTCAAACACATATAATATAAACTCTTAAGGCATAAGGCTAACATTCAAAGTAAGCAATTAGGCATGGGTTAACATTCAACATGGCAACATAACCATACAGAAGCAAGATACATCAAACTCAGATCAACATCACCTATCCCATTGCTTTACTATTACAATCTTTGAATTTAAACATCATACTTGAGCTAACCGTAAGCAACACTTGGAGGCCTTTCCTTGCCCTTGCCACCCACAAACCATTGATATGCATTGTCGAACAAAAGAGAGCGTAAGCATAAAAGCTTAGTGAGGGTAAGCTCATAAAACAAACCTTCGACAATGCAGGGTCCAAGCACGAGCCACAACCAAGATAAAATGCATGATCTTACCTCCGATCCACACGAGCCATAAATAGATGATGCATGAGCATATATTCAATATCATGTCATGCTCAACATGATTAAATCCACAACGTAAGAAATCACATATATTACACCATGTTAGCAACACATCCCAAATCACATTGGCTCACAATTAACCACATATTGGCAACATAAACTACAATCCGTATTGGCACCTAGCTATGACCCGAATACGCGGATAACCCGTTGGAACGCATTTCCAACAACAACATTACCTCGGTGGGATTCCACTCATCACCGGTCCTTGCATGTGCGGGATTCCACTCATCGCCACATGCCCTACGGATGGGATTCCACTCATCGTCACGTAGAAATATAAATAAAATTTTCGGGCGAACCCGTACTCCTCTTTTGTGACTCAACGCCACCAAGGCCACGCGCGACTTTTGACTCATGTGTACACACTAACATCCTAATGATCGATCATTTGTACCCAAGCATACTAGTGCCAATACTACACATTTCATTACTCTTTCACAATATTAATTTATAACACTTCCGTGCTTAGCACGTACTCACCTTGACTTACTGTCATGCATAAACCACATTTCCATGCCTAGCATGTACTCACCATGATCCTTGGATCATGAAACCACCTCATAAAATCATTTCACACGTCAACACCACATGTACATAATTAACAACCACATTACATTATATTTTACACATGTGTATAACCATATCATATCTATCATCAACATGCATATAACAATGCATCAAACTTGCCTCATCATACATGTATACAACATATACATAATCAACACTACCACAATTTAATACGAGGCATGTACAACCATTAAAAAGTGCAACCAAAGTCTCTAATCAAAGCTTGGGATTAGGCTACCACTCTAATCCCAACTCTAGGTGGGTTTACCAAGCCCATCCTAGGTTCACATGCTTGAACCAAATACTCAAAACCATTTTGAAAATATTTAACCACTCACCTAAGCTTCCAAGCTCCAAGCCAAGCAAGCAACCTCTCTCAAATTTCCGGATTTCTTCCCGAGGCTTCTCCAACACAAATTCCCGCTTCCAAACAACCTCAAACACAATTCAAACAATTTCAAATCAGCCCAACATCATAAGACCAACCCGGAATACAATTCAATCACAATTTACAACGTTGCAAGTCGTGACCAAACCCCATACTTTGCAATTTCGGACAGCCCACATACCCCTTCCAAAATCCATGTTTCCAACACCCATTGCACCCACAAATGATCCCAAATCAACCCCTAACCATAGCACTACCATTGGGCTATCAATTCCCACCTAAAACAACCCCCAAAAATCACCTAAAACCCTTCAAAAAACCCATTTTTATCCAATTTCGGGAATTCTTCTAAAATACTCTAAAAATTATATATATTGGATCATTTGATTCATAGATAACATATCTAACAATAACAAATCAAAAGCTTTAGTAAAAACCCATAAAGCCTTAACCTTTAGCTTAAAACTTTGAAAAACCCAAATGTAAAATACATGGTTTTAGTGAAATCTAAAAATACTAAAATGTAGAGGATAGCAAGGCCAAGTCAAAAATATATTTACCTTTCAAAAAGCTCAAAGGATGAGGGAGAAAGGAGGTGGGAGAGTGAAGTGAAAATAAGCTCCATTTTCACGTTAGAAATGGAAAATGGGGGAGGGAGGATGAAGATGAGCACATGTTCATCTTTTACTTTATTTTAAATTCACCCAAAAACAATGTTTACCACAATGCCCTTAATGAAAGTCCAAAACTCATATCTCTTAAAGTCCATGGATTTTGGACCCAAGAGATAGGCCCAACATAGTTGTAAATATTTTGAAATCCCGAGGCCCACGAAAATATTTTTATTATCTAAATTGTAAAACCGAACCCAAAATAATATTTTAATATTATTTTCACCCGACCCCTAAACCCGGGTGTTACAACTTAATTATAAAAAAATATAAAGAGGGGTATTATTATAAATATCCCTAAAAATTTAGGGGAAAATTACACTATAAGCCATAGGTCGGGTCAGATATTTTCCACGCTAAACTCGAACCCGACCCGAACTAAATCTACCCTTAACAAAAATCCGACACGACCTGAACCCGATTTTTTTATTATTAAAAAGTCCGATCCGATCGGGTCGAGTCGAAACCCGTCGGGTCCGGGTAAAATGCCCATCCCTAATAAAGAGGCTTAAAACCCAAAACACCTTATATAAAGAATATCTAACCACTAAGTTAAGTTAGATGGTTCATAATCTCTACCAAAACAAATATTTAAGTTAAAACATGTCATCACCTCAAAATGTCAAAATACCACTACAAAGATATTTGTTAAATCATTGAACTATAAATTAGGTTATACAGTTATTATTTTTCTAACCAAACTAATACACAAGTTAAATGATATTTGTTTTACTAGGAACTTACCAATTGTCTTGGCGTGGCTTTGTGGTTGGATGTTGAATCATATATACAAGGTGTCTTTGTGTTCAAACTTCTTGAATGTTAAAACTTCTCTTTCATTTTAATGAACTAATATGATGGTGATTTAATTTAAATATTTGTTTTGGTAGAATTTTACAAATTGTTTGGTTTAGTTAATTAATGGTTAGATGTTAATATCTCATATAAGGTGTCTTAGGTTCAAAGCCCCTCCAGTGTCAAAATTTGATATTTAATTTAGAGAGAAAATAAAATGAAATTTAAAAAAAAAATCATGTAAGCGTTGTAAATAATGTTCTTTAACCTAATATTTAAAGTACAAATGTCTGTTGTTCACCCTTTTGTTTCAATGGTATAGGATGACATAATTCATCTAATTGACTCGGGTTTGAGTACCAATTCTATACGGTGTGTGTACCTTATTAAAAAAGACTAAGAAAATTTAACAGATTTCTACCTTTGTATCACACCAGCATATTAAAAAAAAGTACAAATGTCTGTTGATATTTTTTAGTTGTTCACAAGAATAGTTTTATCTTTGTGGCATGTTTATTTATACCTTTTGGCACATTTTTCTGTTATCTTTCTCGGTCATTTGGTCGTTCTTTTTATTTTATGTTTTCTCAGGGTTGGATTTGGCAACGTCACAACTGATCAAGATGGCGCTTATTAGTAATCTTGCTGATCTTCCCTATTCTGGACCCTCGAATTAAAGGATATACAATTTGTGTTCGTAGATAGTTTATCATGACGCTCGACTTTGATTTGCGCTTCCCGATGGTCTTTCAATAGCTTAACCCCTTTTGTGGTTTGTTTGCTGATGCAGTCAGATTTGTTTGTATTTATTTTTCGTTCAAGTCTTTTGGTTAGGTTTTTAACCTTTTTCATGTATGGTCTTCGTATGATCTAAAGTAACTAGTATCAATATTATAAGAAAATATTCAGATTATGTATTTCGTTTACGATGCTAGCTATAAACCTTATTGTAATCTTGAATATTTTTCTCTTTTTAATATGACTAGCGACTTCTATTCAAAAAAAAATCTGCTGATATTTTGTTTTTAAAATACAGTTTTCATACCTACTTTTATTATTATTCGATTAATCATATTTTTTTTACTCGAATTTTCAGAAATATGTCATTTTAGCTCTTCAATTTCATGTTTTTTGACCCCCTTCAACTCTTTTAATTAACGAAAATAGTAACATTCATGTTAAACTAACGTCAATTGTTTTTTTTTTTGATGTGCTATTCCTATATTTATTTTGTAACATTCAAGCTTCTATCTTTGTTCTCACAATTAATTGCGATAATACATTCATTTAAATCTTGAGTTAATCAAAGTAATTAAGACAAAAAGATACATGTGGTAATAAAAGAGAGTGATAATTAAGGAAACTTGGGGGAAAAAGGCAATGAAGGAATCTTGCTTGTTTTGTAATTGAAGTTAGAATAGGATGTATGGAATTTGGGAGTTGTTGTTTGTCACTCCCAACCACCAAACTCATCATTAACATTACACCTCAAGTTCAAGCATGCCTAATCTTTGGTTTTACACTTTGCTTCTCTTCTCAACTTCTTTTTTTTTCCAGGTCAAGAATATTTTACTTTAACATCTTCTGGTATTTATTCGTGTCTAGATTTTAGGGTTTTAAGGTTTGAGAATAGATTTCATGATTTACAGTTCAAATTTTAAGGGCTAAAATTTAGATTCCTAAAAAAATACGTGACAGTTTTCAAAGACCGCTTATAAATTTTTTTTACTAACAATGCATCAAATAATTACCAAACTTTAATTCTCCTAAGTGCGTTTCCATGTTATTATGCTACAACTTTATACAAGTTGTCATCACTAATTTTATATGGCTAATAGGGATGTTCATAACTGGCCCAATGGATATCCGAAGGCCCAAGTCAATAAAGTGAAAAGGACGATGAAAAATAATAATATTATAATTGTAATATTAAACTTATTGAGTCTCTAGGTACTCATTAGACAAGTTATGAACACCCCTACTAGCTAAGTTAGGCCTGTTTTTAAATTAACCCAAAATAAACTACAATAACAACAATACCCTTAACCCAATTACAACCCAACAGGCCCAAACCGAATACCCACTTACCATATGACCCATTACCACTAAACCTAATTACCCACATGCTAAGCCGAATCTAATACCCTAAACTTTAAACTCAATACATGATCCAAACCTAAACTTGTCCATTACCCTAAAACCTTTTACTGGCCAACCCTAAGTCACCAAACCCCAAACTTTTAAACTCTTACTACCCTTTGCACTCTCATTTGTATTTACTATCCTTTAATTAATGCACAAGCAATGAACAAAATAATAACAGATCTCACCCTATTTATTACTTGCAATACATTGTCCTGTAACCCCAAAAATAAAATGTTATAATTCAATAATTTAATCGACATCGGGTTTCCATATACTAACTAAAAGACAATTTTCACGTACTTTAAGGTCAACTAGTTTAATTTAAACAGGCCAAGTTGTCAAATGAAAACAAGAAGAAACTAAAAAATATATATCAATTTGCAAGTTGTATTTTTTAGGAATTTTTTTGGCCAATACTGATGTATCTGCACATTTTCGATGGTTTTCAAAATTATCAATTCTGAAACCCTTCATATAAAAAGAAAAGAAATGCATGTAGGAGTAGCCTATTTTGATACACATCTGGTGTAATTTTTTTTACACAATCATTCTTTAAAACCTAAAACGCTATCCTAACATTATAAATTTTAAACCATAAGCTCTAACACTAAATATTAAAATTTAAACCTTATGCCCTAAACCCTAAACTAAAGCTCTAAGCCTCTAACTCTTGAATTTGACAAGTACGTATACACTTTAACTTACACCGATTGTATATCAAAACTTTTCTCATAATTATATTCTAAAACTAAAATAATTTCAAATTTAAACAAATCATCTCTCTAGTTTCATCTCAGTTCCCAAATGGCCAAACCAACTAAGTCAATCCCTTATAGTTTATTGGTGACGACAGATCACATGGAGGAATAAAGAAGATGAATCATACTTTGAATTTATAATATATATCTTGATTTTCTATAATAATAATAATAATAATAATAATAATAATAATAATAATAATAATAATAATCGAACAAAAAAAAAAGCAATAACTGCCCCACATATTATGTACTATTGAATTTCTATAAGTAATTACGATCACAAATAATATTTCATGGTTTTTGAGCTAAAATGGAATTGCTGCTAAGATGTCATTCTTGGTACATAGAAAATGATAACAAGTCTCCATAAAGTTATAAAAATTAAATAAAAAAATTAAAATTAAACATATTTAATGAGACGGAGAGAATATTTATTTTTAAATTTTTTTAAAGTTTATTTTAATTTCGCCCGTAGTTAATGTTGCAACAATATGAGCTCGTGAGTTTGAGCGCATTTATGCGTGCAATTTTAAATTTCCTTCCATTTAAAAATTTGAGGGATTATAGATAATTTATATATTATATAAAAATTGAAACTCAACCAATATTAATTTTGAGAAGACTAAAACATCTTAATTTTTTATGATAATTAATATTAGAGGTGCTAATTGAGTTGAGCAGTTCGAGTTCAACTGATCAAAGTTCAACTCGAGATCTTAACGGGTCAAGTCGAGTAGAGTAAGGTCCAACTTGACTCGATATGTTCATGAACAACTCGTTATTTTTTTACATAGTATGTTAGTTTGATGTATTTGTAGATTGTTACTTTAAATTTTAGATTTTGGAATTGCTTCACACACTATTTAATTTTTTTTTGTTAAATTTGTTAATTTATATTTATATTAAGCTCTATATAATATTACTAGATTTTACATATATTAAAAAAACAAGGCCAAAAATTTGACGAGTTTAACGAGTAACGAATTTTTTTAACAAGCACAAGTCGAGCAAAATTCTATTGAGTCAAACAATTTTTGAGTTGAGTCGAGCGTTACTCAACTCGTAATCGACTCGCTCGATAAGCTTAATATATTTATAAGGATATTTGTTTTTACTTTCTTATAATCTTTGAATAAAACAACTAAAAACAATCGTTTAAAATTCAATCATGAGATCGATAGATTTATATACAATTTTTTTACCGTATCACCTATAATCATTTTTTAAATAAATTTGTATAAATATAATTTTTTATGTAAAATATTCTTATTCACTCACGGTGCACCTGTAGAAAATATAATTTAACTGAAATTTAGATGGGGGTTGTAATATTAAGTCGATATCTTGGAACTGATAAACCTACTCCGTACAAATTGCAAACTGTAGATTGAGTTACAATTAATTTCTCTTATCAGAATTAGAAGAAATCAATATCCTTGAGTAGATTCAACGATAATAAAATTTTAAAATTAAATTTATTATAAGTTACATGTTGTCATATTTTTAACCGATGGTATATCAGATATTAATATTTACTATATCACATATATACATGAACGAAGTCAGATTAAAAGACTGGATGAGGACAACATAAAACTTAAAAAAGTATAGGGTAAATTATTTATATAAAGATAAAAAATATTTAATGAGCCCCATACTTCACCCTCCTCAAAGATTCGTCCATGTATGTATGTAGGCTAAAAAAATGCCTATAAAATTTGACTCCATAACTATTTTCCCTTTTTAAAGCAATATAACTTTTAGTGTTTTATTTTGGGTAAAAATATCACTGTACGGATGAAAATAATCAGTCAATTAATAATAAATGACTTGAGTTGACGTGACAAATAGGGATAACAATATAATCTAAATTTGATTCGAAAAATATCTGATCGAAATTCGATCGAAAAAAGTATGAATCCGGAAAAAAGTCAGAGTCCTAATAGGAGGAGGATCGGATATGGACATTGTCATGATCCGATCTGAATTTGATCCAAATCCATATCCGATCTGAGTCCGATCTATATACGAATCCGAATAAAAACATTTAAAACTCTTAGATTTATAAAAATATAGATCTATATTGAAATTCTAATTAAGTTGAATTGAGATTATGTATATTAATATATATATATATATATATATATATTAAAATCCTAATTAAGTTGAATCGGAATTATATATATTTAATATATATATATATATATTAAAATCCTAATTAAGTTGAATTGTATTGTAATATATTTAAACTAGTTGAATTGAGATTATGTATGTTTAATATATATATAAGATGAAACTAGTTTAATTTGTTTTATGTTGGATTGTAATATTTGCTGAAATTTGTTTGTGCTATTAGTTTAAATATATTTGTTTGATAAAAAATATTTTTTATTTAAAAATGTTTGTTCGAGTTGTTACTTTAAAAAAGGAAAAGGTTAATTGGATTCAGACTTTCGAATTTAGATTTTAGAAATTTAGTATAAAATTATTTTTTTTCTGTTGACATATCATTATGTCAATTCATTTCAAAATGTTTATTGTTAGTTGATTCAGCCATACATGGTCATTTGACTCAAAATAAAATATTAAGGGTTAATATTTTTTTTTTGAATATGTTGGTGCGATGCAAGGGTAGCATCTGTTCAACTTTCTTAGTCTTTTCAAAGACGGCACACACAGCATGACATAACTGGTGCTCGAACCCGGGTCCCAAGGGATGATAAACATCTACCTTTACCACCGAGACACAAGGGTATCAGCAAGGGTTAATATTTTTTTGATAAATATTAAAGGTTAAATTGATTCTAAAAAAAGAATAAAGACTAAAGTGAATAAATAATGAAATGATGAAGACATATTTTTTGGCATATTATAAAACCTACTAATTTTTTAATTAATAGATATCATTTGCCCATTTTATTGTGTCTCTATTTAAGTCACACGCTAAATAATTAGGTTTAGAGTTTATTATTAGAGTGTGATTAGGGTATAGAGAATTGGGTGTAGAGTTTATTTTTTATGGTCTAAAATTTATAATTTAAGTTTAAATGTTAAGATTATCTTTTTAGTGTTAAAGTATGAACAAAGACAAAAAAAAAAAATCAGATGATTTTTTATTATTTTTTTAACATAAAGCCTAAAATCTTTAAATTTTTTGATAAAATATATATTAGATATGCACAGCCACAGCCCACAGGCACCAACCACGTTTGCATCGATCAGCATGTAAACCAAAAGACTACTTGTCAAGATTCTTAAAGCATCTCATATCCCTACACTCTCCACTTATTCACTCACAAGAAACACACAGCCATGGAATCAAAGTCCTTCTTCTCCTTCATCGCCATAGCTTTCCTCCTCCTCATCACATGGACTCACCTCCCTCACGCGCCGTCACCTGAGGCTGACATCCCCACCCTCCTCGACTGTGCCTCTAACTCTGCCTGGTGCACCTCCAAGAATCGTTTCCAGTCCAAGCAATCTGCCTCCACCTCCAACCGTCGTCGTCGCCGCCACGAGTCAGCTGTCCCTCGCCACCCACTCGACCCGCTCACCGTCCAAGAGTTCAACAAGGTTCGCTCCATCCTTTCTTCCCACGCGCTCTTCAAGTCCACCAGTAGCTACGCGCTCCATTCCGTCGACCTAGAAGAACCCGACAAAGAGTTTGTCCGTAAATGGGAAAAAGGCCAACCACTCTTCCCTAGAATAGCCTCCGTCGTCGCGCGTGCCAATGGGGTGTCTCACGTGCTGACTGTCAACCTAGAAACCAACGAAGTGAACGTTCAAAACACGGCTCCTCCGACCGGTTACCCGACGATGACGATAGAAGACATGACATCGTCTGCTTGGGCTCCACTTTCGGACCCCAAGTTCAACCGGACGATCATCGAACGAGGGGTCGATCTTGATGACCTGGCGTGCCTGCCGATCTCCTTGGGTTGGTTCGGGAAAAAGGAGGAGAACCGGAGGTTAATTAAGGTCCAGTGCTACTCCATGAAAGACACTGCAAACTTTTACATGAGACCAATCGAAGGGTTAACCGTTTTACTCGATATGGACACCAAAGAAGTGGTGGAGATATCGGATACGGGTCGGTCCATCCCGATACCAAAAGCCGCTAACACCGACTACCGTTTCTCGGAGCAGAAGCTTCAGCAGGAAGCTGTTCTCAACTTAATAAACCCCATATCCATTGAACAGCCCAAGGGTCCAAGTTTTGTGATCGAAGATGAACATTTGGTGAAATGGGCAAACTGGGAATTCCACTTGAAACCGGATCCGAGAGCGGGTGTGGTGATTTCTCAGGCGAAGGTCCGGGACCTTGACAGTGGGGTGATGAGGGATGTGATGTACAAAGGCTTTACGTCTGAATTGTTTGTTCCTTACATGGACCCAACTGATGCATGGTATTTTAAGACATACATGGATGCGGGTGAATACGGGTTCGGGTTGCAAGCTATGCCGCTTGACCCGCTTAATGACTGCCCAAGAAATGCATATTATATGGATGGGGTGTTCGCCGCCGGTGATGGTGTGCCGTATCTCCGATCAAACATGGTTTGCGTGTTTGAGAGGTACGCAGGTGATATAGGGTGGCGGCATGCCGAGAGTCCAATCACGGGTATGGAGGTAAGAATCTTTGAGTCCTCATACTTTGTATAGTCATAAAAGAGTGCCTTTCGTAAACTATTACATTTTCATACCGGGTTTCGAATACACGAATGTGCATGAATGTACATTTTCTTCATGTTATTTGGCAGATTAAGGAAGTGCGGCCAAAGGTGACGTTGGTGGTTCGAATGGCTGCATCAGTTGCTAATTATGATTATATTGTTGATTGGGAGTTCCAAACCGATGGACTCATCAGGATTAAGGTTGATCAACTCTTTCTACTTATTTCTTTTTCCATTCCAAAAATTCTTTCTTTTCCAAGTAAGTACGTGAGAAAGCTCAACACTCGTTTATCATCTTTGTCTGCATCTTTTGAGCAAGAAAAAAAATCATGGATATTTTCTGTCAACTGTAGCTTTGAAATATTTGGCAAAAATACATGGCCACAATCTAAAACAATTGTGTGGTCTGTTTGATATATGGACAATTGTGTTACTATTTTTAAAGTATGTGATCTCGGACAAAAATTATCTGTCACTTTTTAGTATTTTTTTGTGTCCGAACATTAAAAAAATTAGGATTAATATTTTATACACTGGCGGTGGAAACTGAATGTTTCCACAAGAGTTTTAGGGTATAAAGAGTTAATTTAGTGTATATGGTTTAGGGGTTTAGGTGTAGGGATTTAGAATTTAGGTATAATTGTTTCAATTTAAGGGTTAGGTTTATAATTTAGTGTTTATAGGTTAGAGTTTAATTTTTAGGGTAATATGGTGAAGATTTATGTTTTAACATGTAAACCCTAAATTATAACCCTAAACCTTAAATTGAAACAACTATTCCTAAATTCTAACCCCTGCACCTAAACCCCTAACACATATACTCTAGACTAACTCTCCATACCCTAAAACTAAGGCACTTGTGTAAGCTTTCAGTTTCCACCGCCTGTGTATAGAATATTTATCCAAAAAAATTAAATCATAAGTTTTAATTTAAAATTTTAAACTCTAAACTCTACACCCTAAAAATACAATACACAATACTCTAAGCTTTAACCTTAAACCGTAATCTTAAACTTTAAACTTATTTTTTTAATAAGAAGGCATAAGTAAGTACACCGAAAAATGACAAACGATTTCTACTCGCTGTATTGGAGATTCTGATTTCCAATTTATTGACCACAGGTTGGACTGAGCGGCATTTTGATGGTGAAAGGGAGTGAATATGAGAACATGGATCAAGTGGAAGGGAAAGAGAATCTGTACGGCACACTTTTGTCCGAAAATGTTATCGGCGTTATCCATGATCATTACATCACCTTCTACTTGGACATGGACATCGACGGCTCCGATAACTCCTTTGTTAAAGTTAATCTCAAACGGCAAGACACTTCTGCCGGAGAGTCACCAAGGAAAAGCTATATGAAAGCCGTCCGAAATGTTGCTAAAACAGAGAAAGATGCTCAAATTCAGCTTAAACTCTATGACCCGTCGGAGTTTCATGTGATCAATCCAACCAAGAAGACAAGGGTCGGGAACCCTGTCGGATACAAGGTGGTTCCTGCCGGCACCGCCGCGAGTTTGCTCGATCATGATGATCCACCACAGAGAAGAGGTGCATTCACAAATAACCAAATATGGGTCACTCCATATAACAGAAGTGAGCAATGGGCTGGTGGATTGTTTGTTTACCAGAGCCAGGGTGATGACACTCTTGCTGTTTGGTCTGAAAGGTAAAAAAAATAAAAGATTGTTCTCCATGTTCAAATTGATCATCCCGGAGCAAGTACTCATTTCCATTAATTTCCAATAAATTGTGTTTTTTTTTTTTTTTTTGCAGGGATCGACCGATAGAGAACAAGGACATTGTGGTTTGGTATACTTTAGGCTTCCATCACGTACCCTGCCAGGAGGATTTTCCGATAATGCCGACGGTGTCGTCTAGCTTCGATTTGAAACCGGTTAATTTCTTCGAGAGCAACCCGATTCTTCGAATTCCGCCTAATGTTGAAAAGGATTTACCAGTATGCAGGGCTGCTGCTTCAGCATGAATATCAATTTGTATGTTTTTAACTTAGGTAATGGGTAGTGAATATTTGCACGCAGAGTAGTAGTAAGTAATAACTTATGTAATGGTTGATTCTAGTTCCCTAGTAAGATTAGAATGCTAATGACAAGACAAAATATTGTTGAAAAACAAGGAAAATATTGTCATTGTAAAAGCCCAATCAAATAAAAATACCGAGCTCTGTGATTCAAGCCGAGCTTTGGGGAGTTTATGAAGGTTTAAAACTTGCATAATCTTGCTCATTCTTTATTGTTCCAGTGGTAAAAATGATGTAATTCATCTATGTAATTTGGATTTGAGCACCAGTTCTATACGACATGTGTGCCTTATTAAAGAAAAAATTTAAAAATTTAAACAGATGCTACTCTTGTATCACATCAGCATATTAAAAAAAAACTCGCATGATCTTTTGGTGTAATTTAAATTTTGTTATAACAAGATATGTGGATTGCAAATAAGATTTGTTTTATGGTGTTTGATGGGTAATTTTCATGAGACGGTCATCCACTCATCCTAACTTGTGTCCTAAGAAGAAAACAAATCAGTTCATGATCATCGGCATGAAGTAAAATGTGTGACAGATTTATTTTCAATATGTAAGTATCTCAAAAAAAAAAACAATTAAACATTCTTTCACCAATTGAGCCATTAATAAGAAAATTTTATCAATTGAATCCTTTAATCAATGGTTTTCTTCATTAATCATTATTATGTTGTCGTGATTGTTAATTTTAACAATGTGACCGTTAAAGTGTGAATGATGACATGACTGATGGGTTTGATTTTTTAAAAAAAAAGTTTAAGAGTTTGATTGATTTTTTAAGTTCAATAATTTATTTATTTCTTAATAAAAAGTTTTTAAAAATAAAAAATAATTGAAAAAATAAATATTTAAAATATTTAAAAATGTTCCAAAGTATTAAAATATAAAATATTTAAAAATAATCTTGAGATGTCGTCCTCAAATAATAGAGTGAAATTACAATATAGTAACTGTTGTTTTATATTTATTCGTATATAACATATATAAATATAAATGAAATATTAAATACCACACTACAGATTATGCAATTTACCAAGTAATGTAAATAAAATACAGGATTTACAGAGATGAGAGGAGGGATTGTGTTGAGTAAGCTAGCAAGCTGCAGCAGATGGTTCTCGATGAAGCTGCAGATGATCTAGATAGAGTTGTGGATGGTTCTCGATGATCACACAGCTGTTAGTAGCAGTTATCTTGGTTAAGCAGTTAGAGAGGTTGTTAGTAATCTGTTAAGCTTCTAGGGTTTTTGTATAACTGAGCTTAAGCCAATATACTTAGTGTATAAGTACCCTATATGTAAACTGTGTAAATGATATGAATGGAAATAAGTTTTTACTTGAATTCTTGTTCTATTTCATGTTATTCCATTAGATTGGGTCATGAAAGTGATGTTTGAACTAAAATGAGATGTTCTGGTGTGAGTAGTTACAGACAAGATGGACTGGATAGGTCAATCGACCCCTGAAAATTTAAAATTTGTATATGATGTAAAAAATAGATTTTTTTTATATTTTTCATTGAAATTTTATTTTCACTTTTAAAATTTTACAAATTTACCCCGTAAATTTTATAGATTCGTCCTTTAACATAAAATTTTACTCCTAAGGAGAGAGAAAATTGACATTTGAGTTAGTGTTATTGATTAACCAAGTAGAGTAGAGTAGAAATATGCTAGTATTGTATTTATTTACTTAGTGGATATGTAGGTTGTATTAAGGCGTAATTGCTTTTGAGCCGGTAAATCAAATTTGTAAACTGACATTTGAGTAAGTGTTATTCATTTTTGGAAACTTAACTTTTGTAAATGGGGACAATTCTAATACAATATGCTCGGATAAAACTTTGTTTACCCACTGGGTAGATGACCCAGCTGACATGACATAATAAGTGGCTAAATATTTAAACACATTAAATTTAGTGTAAAAGTCAATAAATTAATGACCCATTTAAAATCAGCATTAAATTTTCATACAAAAATTTAAGTGATAATTGTAATTGCCTCATTCATTTAAAATTTTAAATGAACAATTTTTAAATTTATCTTTTTGACATTAAATAATAATTTTTTAATTTCTACTCTTTAAAATTTTATAATTTATATTTTCTTCATGTATTATGCACGTAAAAATTTGTATAAATTAAAAATATTTAACTATTTATTGGGTGTAAAAAACTAACTTGATTCAAATATCATGTGTATAAAAGATAAAACTATATTTTTAAATACAACACTTAAATTGGTAACATATATATATGGTACAAAAAGTCGTGTTATACTAAATAACGTATTCTTTTAAATTCTCAAATACTTTTTGGATTAATATTGACGTGATATTGATTATAAGGTAAAATACCCAAATGGTCATTCAACTTTGTTAAAAAACAAAATGGTAACTAAACTTTTAAATGTTACAAAATAGCAATTAAACTTTATTTTTGTAGTAAAATGATAACTCGGTCGTTAAATACTTAATGTGATTGTTATAAAACTTTGTATAATAGCACATTTAGTCCTTTATATTTACATATTCAATCAATTTAGTCATAATTCGAAAAAAAATTCAATAAATTTAACTCTTATTATTTACACATTCTTTCACTTTGGTCCTATTTATAATTAGAAATAATATTCAATAAATTGATTCATTAAGAAATAACAAGATTGGCTATAATGAGGATGATCGTGCTTTTGTAATCAAAATGAATTAAAGTTTTTTTTTAAAAAATTGTTTAGCCATATCAATGTGGGTCTATGGCCTCTGTTTCATGTGTGTACATAAAAAACTATTTAGACTGCTTCTAGTGTGGGATATATATATAGATTAATAAATTTAGGTGTTGTTTACACCAAAAATAATTACTTATGGCTTGGACACCAAAAGAAAATGTAGTTTTGAGATCAAAACTCGTTGGGAATTCAATCCAAATTTGAGGGAGTTTCCATCCACAAGGTAACAACAGTTACTACAAAACTCTAATTATAACCTAGAATTGCCAATTATTTCTAATTATAAATAGGACCAAATTTAAAAAATGTGTAAATAATAATGGTTAATTTATTGAAGTTTTTCGAATTAATACTAAATTGATTGAATGTATAAATATGAAGGACTAAATGTGATATTATACAAAATTTCATAAGAGTCACGTTAAGTATTTGACGAAGAAGTTACTAGTTTGTTACAAAATATAAAGTTTAATTGTCATTTTGTAACATTTGAAAGTCAGGTTCTCTTTTTGAACAAAGTTCAGTGGCCATTTAGGTACTTTACCCTTGATTATACCGAAATTTCTTTTGGATTTTCAAATGTCTTACGCTAAACAGAAAAATTCAGTCGTTGCCAGTTGAGTTTTGATACTATTGTTATCAGGGATGTAGCCACTCATGAGATGGGAGGGGTTGTTGTCCCTTCAAAACTTTTTAGTATAATGACATTTTAGGTCATTTTTAGTTTAAGTTAATTAAGACATTTTTTCTCTCAATTTTTAGATTTAAATATTTAATTAGAGAAATAGTTATCTTATAGACTATAGTATCATGAAAATTTGGGAAACATGAAAGGGTAATAGAGAAAAAAATAAGAAAATAATTAAAATTTGTCCTTTCATTCGTAGCTGATAGTAGATGGACAAAATCAACAAGTTTAAGGTGTTGCATTTTCATAGAAATTGAGGTGAGACAAAAGTTAAACTCGTAAGTTTTCATGGTTCATATATGTTTTTTTTAATTTGATTGAAAAAATAGTAACATGCTGAGATTTTGGAAGAATTGCATCATGATATTATGACCAGGCTAAAATGTATTTGAGTTAGCTTAATTTCTCTTCTTATTATATTTAATTAAAATACATTTATAGTTTTAAAAATTATTTATTGTGTAAAGATATATTAATTCCATTGTATTTATAACCTTAAAAATTGTTTATTGTTAAAAGAAACATTAATTGTATTGCATTTATTGTTTTGAAAATTGTATATTTTAAATATATTATTTTATTAATTATATCATATGCTACCTTAGCTGGGTAGATGACCCGGAGGGCAAATATAGCGTTACCCAATATGCTCGATAGGGTGGTGCTTCCATGATAACTCTTACTAGTGGCAACTACAATGATATGATCCGTTTCGTTGTGCTGAATTTATGCTACATGATTCGACTTTTTGGGATGCGTAGAGAATATTAGTGTCACATTGCGCCTGTTAATGAACACCGTCATTTGGGACCATTAAAGTTGATAATGAGCTTCATTGGCTCGCGAACTACTCGAATTTAGCTCGGTCAAAATTCGATTTAGGTTCAAATTCGGCTCGAGACCTTAACAAGCCGAGCCGAGCCAACTCAAGCTCGGCTTGAATAGCTCGTGAACAAATTTGATATATATATATATATATATATATATATATATATATATATATATATATATATATATATATATATATACGCACTAAAAGTAATATGTTTAGATAAAGAAAAACAATAAAATAAATTAAAAAAAAATTTACTAAAAACAAATTTACTAAAATAAATTGAGCATTTTCCTTAGTTGGTTGTTTGATTTTGTATTTTCTTTGATTATGTGTTTGTGTTGTAATAATATTTCTTGGTTATTTGGATTTAATCTAATTTTTGGGCACTCTTTTTTCTATTTTCCGACATTGAATTTCATTTTAGTATTGGTTATGAAAAAGACTTTTATCCCATTTTTTATAAAAAAAAAAACTATGGCAAAATTGTCCATTTCAAGCTGAGCCATGTCCGATGAACTTTGAGCCCGAACCGAGCTCAATAGTATTATTTTCTAGCCGAGCTTAAGCTTAAAATTTTGAGCTCAACAAACCTCACGCCCAAGTCAAGCCTAATAACACTATTTCAGAGTCAAACCGAGCCTAATAACAGTATTTCCGAATTAAACCGAGCCTGGCCAGGCTCGAGCTCAGCTGGTGATCACCCTAGGGACCATCATTCTACGATGGTGTATTCCTCTAGGCCGTGGTATTACGTGAACACGCGCTTGTGGTTGGCCGTGGTATTACGTGAACACGCGCTTGTGGTTGGCCGTGGTATTACGTGAACACGCGCTTGTGGTTGGCCGTATCTCAACTGAATACGCTGCCAAGTGCCAAAGGTTAGGGTATTTGGTTGACGTGCTGGACATGCACTTCAAGTGGGTCCTCGACTGCATGAGACGAGACTTGAGGATAACGTGTGTAAAGTTTGATGGCGTCCAAGGAGTCCATCTTGCGTGACTGCCTTGACACTAGGGCAATCATGTCCTTAGCCGTTCCTCATGGTCGGGTTATCCAATAAGTTGGATGGAAGATGCGTTTGATGTGCTCCACCATGTTGATTGTGCTTATCTGGAATGTTTAGAATAGACAATGTTTTTGTTCACGAACACAACTCGCAGCCTGCTCTTCCCATGTCCTCGCTCTGCTCCAAACTTCCATGTTCAATTTGCCAGGCAGCTCATTGGTGCTCCAAAGCTGATTCATGTTTTTTTAGCTGTACAGCTAATTAAATATTATCCTCCTTCCAAAAAAAATCACCATCGTCTAACCCGAAGTAAATAGTAAGCACCCATGCCTGGGTACAATTTCAGTAGTAATTACTAATTAGGACCACTCCCGCACAGCCGAGCCTGGCCCTGGACACACACCAAAACTATTAATAACCTATCTAAGCAGGCCCGAACTTAACCAACCGACCTGGCTGCCATTCTTTTTTCCCTCAAATATAATAGCAGCCTGATTGAATCAAACCAAATGCAAGATTGAAAACATTCACAAGAAAATAAAATACAAGAAATCTCAACTACTTTTTTATAAGATGGTGATAATGGGGTTTTTTCTTTTTCTTTTGTCTTATTTTAACAAACCAAAAGTACAAAATCCTAGAACTTGTAAATCAAATTGCCAACACAGCCAGCATGCGAACAGATATACCAACAATTTTTACGAAGAAGAGATGAACACAACATGAATATATCCCCCCACAAAATGACATCAATTTGAACATCTATCTTACTTAGGTCCTGCAAATTTCCCCATCATCTTAGCAATTATAGGAGCCACCTTGGGATTTGCTTGATGCTTTGCTAGATTAGCAGGATTCTTCATCACTGCAAAGCCATTCACAATAACATCAAAACCGCCATTAGACAATGCATAAAACTATCACAGACACTCGTGTATGAAATTCTGCTGTATTGAAAACCATCAATTTCCTAACAAAATAAGTACATATAGTTCTATTGTATTGTTTTCTTAAAGAACACAAATGGTGTTTAACTAAAGAATGAACAGCCAGATTAACTCAACAATGTCACATTTGAATGAACAGAAACCATGCACCAATCATCTACCACTGCTACGGCAAAGTCATTTTCTAAGCACACAGATCAGCATACGGAAAGATAAGTGTGATCCATTCATAAAGGCATGTCATTATAAAAGAAAACTATGCAAATTACCAAAACAATATGCTTAGGATGTATAAAACTCTATCAATTTTAATTTAACTAACAAATAAATCTGATACCAAAAAATATATCAAGTGCATGTAAGGTCAGACATAATTATATGGAACATATGATCATACAACCCACAACACCTGTGATCATCTCTATAAAGCCTCAGCTGAACTATTGGTGTTCCCTGTAAGAGACCCATTATACTATCCTGATAGAATAATGTATCTGCTAAACACTACCTAGTACAGTAAACTAAGAACAAATGGTCCTAGTTCATTCAAAATGACAAAATGAAAGAACACTCCATAAATTACAATTCTAGGAGAGGAAAGGAACATATATGAATGACTGCATGAATAAAAAAAGAAAACATGGTAAAATGCCTACCGTCTTGAAGAGCAGCCATGACTTCGGGATCACTAAATGCAGCCATCAATTCAGGATCCTGGTGACAATATAAACATCAGAAACCATATAAAAATAACTATAATAACAATTCACCTTCTCCAAGAATTTAGCATGCAAATATAGGCGTTAATTTTTTTTTTCTTATCATCCAAACCAAAAATAATGCGAAGAAAAGATAAATCACGAGAGCATATACAAAGCATTACAGAGTTAATTGCTATAAAAGTAAAATGCAAGTTCCATAATACATTAATACTTACATTCAGTATTTTGCTAAAATCAACATTTCCAGGCATGCCACCCGGCATGCCGCCAGGAAAACCACCCGGCATTCCTCCAGGCATGCCTCCAGGCATACCTCCAGGCATTCCTCCAGGAAAACCACCAGGCATTCCTCCTGGAAAACCTCCAGGCATTCCACCTGGGAACCCACCAGGCATGCCTCCAGGTTTTCTACTAGAGGATGATTGCTCCTGCTTCTTCGCCTTCTCGTATTCAGCCTTGAGCACATTAGGGAATTTAATCAGAGTCAAAGAAAACAATAATAAGGTAATGCCATCAGAGGATTAATAAGCATTAAATTACCTGAGCTTGAGCACGACGACGACGCCTCTCACGCTCAATCTTTCTATCTTCTCTCTCTTTGCGCAATCTATCATATTTCCTACGGTGTTCCTCAATGCGGTGTGCATTGGGTTCAACCTGTTTAATCAATGAGCCAAAGTGAGCTGTCAAAGAAGGAATTACACCCAACAACAGGGGTCCTGTCACTTGTATTTAGTGATGTAGGTACATCATATTTTGATCAAATCACTCAATTAGAAATATCAATAAAAAAGCATTAGAGCTTAGATAAGATAGGTTAACCAGTGCAGCCTATTGTATAAACATTCACTTTGCCCAAAAATAGAGATAATTTGATAAACTTAGCGATATTATAGATATACTAATTACTAAATGAACAAATTAGTGTAACGTTATTGTACCTAATATGCCAGATTTTGATCAAATCACTCAATTAGAAAATATCAATCAATCAATAGAGCTTAGATGAGATAGGTAAACTAGTGCAGACCTACTTACATAAATTCACTCGGCGGAAAAGGGAAAAAAGAGAGAAATAATCCGATAAACATTATTCTTAAAATAACATCTCTTTAACTAGACTGCATGGACTGTAACTTCCATAGGGAAGAGTGAAGGCTGACAGATAAGAGCAGACCTTCTTAAGCACATTGTTTATTTCCTCATCATAATCCAACTTTGATGCCATGTGCAGATCCTTTGCGGCATCTTCCCATTGCCCGAGCATTGATCGGGCAATGCCACGAGACTTGTATCCCTTAGCAGAATCTGGGTTAATCTGCAAGACACGAACCAAGATAATTAAGATAATCTTCTTCTCAAAGATGGCCTTTCCATTTCCGGGAAAAACCCTAAAACATGAGGAAACAAATACGGAACACAATATTGTTCAGCACGAATAAGGAACACAATATGGAACACATATATTTTTTGAACGAACCAATAATTAAAGACACGTTGTTCAATAGATTTACAATTACCGTTAAGCAATTTATCATACAAGCATGTAAAAAACTGCATTCATACTAAGCCAAATATCAATGAATATACAAACCTCCAAAGCGGCATTGGCATCCCGAATAGCAGCATTGGGCTTTTTCATCTTAATGTAAACACTGGCTGAAAGGAGAAAAAACACCAAGCAACTGAATCATTCTAACAAATATAAGAATCTAGGTCAAAAAAACACTACACAAAACAGAGCATGTAACTAAGCTAAATAACAAATAGAAGTTGATAGGGAGCATTTAACATGCTAAATAACAAATGCTAACCTCGTGTGCCATACATGATTGCCGACGTTGGATTCAGCAAAATCGCCTCTGTCAGATGCTCAACAGCTTCCTCTAGCTTCCCTGCATTACAATGTTTCAGCAAAATACAACTTCAAATAATAAATAAACACTAAGTTTCGATTTATTTACCTTCAGAAATGGCCTCCATAGCTTTGGCCTTGGCTGATTGCGAAGCATCACGGTTTTCATCGGTAACCTCCACCGAACGGTCACCCATCTGTAAACAAACAAACACGAGAATGAGAAATAATTGAAACAAATTAAACCAGAAATTAAGTGCGATATAAGATAATACCTTCTGTGGAGGATCATTATCAGGCTCAACCGTTTCACCTTCTAACTCGATATCCGATTCGACAATCTCATCTTCTTCTTCCTCCTCTTCTTCTACATTAACTTTCACACCTCCATCCGCCATTTCCTCGTCACTTTCCTCCACCACATAACTCTTCTAGAAACCAAAATCCTCATTTAGATCAGTAATTTCAGTTTTACAAAAAGAGGAACCAGAGAAATGCGACAGTTAATTAGTATTGGAAAGGTTACCGATTTGGATTCGCCGGCGTCGTGGCTATCAGATGAGGACGGAATCTTTGCTCCGAGACTGACAAACAGTGAGCGGTTTTTCTTGTTAGTAACTGTGAAACAGAAATGGAAAGAGAAATTGAAAATCAAAAATACCTTTGGAGATAGTCGCGGAAGAAGGAGAGGGAAGGATCGTCGAGAACGGAAGGATTAGATTTGCAGAGTTGGATGAAGTTCTTGAGCTCGCTCAATTTGGCCGCATCCATTTGGGTTTTAGTTTGTTTGGAGAGAAATTGCTTGCTTGATTAAGGGTTTTTGTTTATCCGTAGAACATGAAAATGCAGCAACGGCGGACAGCGCATACTAATAAATAATACTGCTAATACAGTGGATGAGACCCAGATCATCAGAGCTTCTTCTAGTACCTTCTACTAGGGATCCCCTTTGTTTTAAATTACTAAACAAATTGATTGGATTTCCTTCTTATTTTTATTTATATAAATTTCTAAACAATTTTATTTTGATTTGATAGAACAACAATCAAAATTATTGTTGCACGTAAAAAAAACAAGTTGAAATAAAATATTTTAAAGAAATATTAGAATAAATAATATATTCATATATTATATAGGTTTTTACATTTGAATCCAGTTTCTTCTTGGATAAGTGTGTTCATCAGCCAGATAGCAGAAAATCTGTTACAATAATACGAACAAAAATTATGCTTTGGTGTTCATTTTTATGACTAAACATTAAAAAATTAAATTTTAAGTCATAATTTTAAATATTAAATCTTAAATTTTAAAAAAATATATATCCTAAATTTTTTAAACTCTAACCTAGATCATAATATTAAGCCTCAATTATAAATCTTAAATTTAATTTTTTAATGTTAAGCATAAATAAGATACTAAAAAGAGACTGAAAATTTATACTCCAATAATACATGGTTTAAATATAGGGTAAAGTACACAGACGGTCACTGAACTTTGATAAAAAGAATAAAATGGTAACCAAACTTTCAAAAATCACAAAATGGTAATTAAACTTTATGTTTTATAACAAAATGATAACTAGACGTTAAATGCCGTTAAATGACTGTTATAAAATTTAGTATAATAACACATTTAGTCCTTCATATTTATACATTCAATTAATTTAGTCCTAATTCGAAACAATTCACTAAATTTAACCCTCATTATTTACGAATTCTTTCAATTTGGTCCTTAAAGCAAAATTCTAAAGCATGGTAACATGATAAATAATTACAATTAAATTTTTATAGGAACTCGAAAACTCGAATCGAATCGAAAAAATTTCAAATAAAGTTTGAGTAGTAAAATATGACGCGTCAACTCGAATAACTCGAATTTTTTTGACTCGACTCGATCGAACGCTCATCTCTATCTTAAGATATGACGCGTCAACTTGAATAACTCGAAATATTCGAATATTTTAAATCATTTTTCTTTTAAATCGAATATTTTTAAAATAGAATATTTAATATTTTCATATTTAAATCACATCGATTATTTAATAACAACTTTAAATATTCGATTTAAAAGAAAAAATGATTTAAAATATTCGAATATTTAATTAAAATGTTATAGGAACTCGACTCGAATCGAAAAAATTTCAAATAAAGTTTGAGTTGTAAAATATGATGTGTAAACTCGAATAACTCGAAATTTTTTGACTCGACTCGATCGAACGCTCACATGTATCTTAAGATATGACGCGTCAACTCGTATAACTCGAAATATTCGAATATTTTAAACCATTTTTTTTAAATCAAATATTTTTTAAAATAAAATATTTAATATTTTCATATTTAATCACATCGAATATTTAATAACTACTTTAAATATTCGACTTAATTTAAAAATATTCGATTCAAAAGAAAAAAATGATTTAAAATATTCAAATATTTAATTAAATTTTTATAGGAATTCGAAAACTCGACTCGAATCAAAAAAATTTCAAATAAAGTTTGAGTTGAAAAATATGACGCGTCAACTTGAATAACTCGAAATTTTTTGACTTGACTCGATCGAACGCTCACCTCTATCTTAAGATATGACGCGTCAACTCGAATAACTCGAAATATTCGAATATTTTAAAACATTTTTTTCTTTTAAATCACATTGAATATTTAATAACTACTTTAAATATTCGATTTAATTTAAAAATATCCGATTTACAAGAAAAAAATGATTTAAAATATTCGAATATTTAAAGTAGTTATTAAATATTCGAATATTTAAAATAAAATTTTTTAAAATAGTTATTAAATATTCGAATATTTTAAATCATTTTTTATTTTAAATCGAATATTTTTAAATTAAATTTAATATTTAAAGTAGTTATTAAATATTCGATGTGATTTAAATATGAAAATATAAATATTCTATTTTAAAAAATATTTGATTTAAAAGGAAAAAATGATTTAAAACATTCGAATATTTCGAGTTGACGCGTCATATCTTCTGATAGAGATGAGCGTTCGATCGAGTCGAGTTAAAAAATTTCGAGTTATTCGAGTTGACGCGTCATATTTTACAACTAAAACTTTATTTGAATTTTTTTCGATTCGAGTCGAATCGAGTTCCTATAAAAATTTAATTAAATATTCGAATATTTTAAATCAATTTTTTTTCTTTTAAATTGAATATTTAAAGTTGTTATTAAATAATCGATGTGATTTAAATATGAAAATATTAAATATTCTATTTTAAAAATATTCGATTTAAAATATTCGAATATTTCAAGTTATTCGAGTTGACGCGTCATATCTTAAGATAGAGATGAGCGTTCGATCGAGTCGAGTCAAAAAATTTCGAGTTATTCGAGTTGACTCGTCATATTTTACAACTCATACTTTATTTGAATTTTTTTTCGATTCGAGTCGAGTTTTTGAGTTCCTATAAAAAATTAATTGTAATTATTTATCATGTTACCATACTTTGGAATTTTGCTTTAAGGACCAAATTGAAAGAATGCGTAAATAACGATGGCTAAATTTAGTGAATTGTTTCAAATTAGGACTAAATTAATTGAATGTATAAATATGAAGGACTAAATGTGTTATTATACCAAATTTTATAACAGTCACTTAACGTCATTTAACGTCTAGTTACCATTTTGTTATAAAACATAAAATTTAATTACCATTTTGTGATTTTTGAAAGTTTGATTACCATTTTGTTTTTTTTTTACCAAAGTTCAGTGACCGTCTGTATACTTTACCCTTAAATATAAGAATCTACGCAACTCAACCCTCTATGCAATCAAATCTATGTATCCAATCCACATTCTATACAAATATTCTATTTACTTTACCATCTCTTCTGTACACAATATTCATAAACTTCAAACGAACCAATTCATTAACTTGTGTAAGTCAGAGGTGGAAACATGCACTCACGAGTACAATATGTCAGAGATGGCAACCGGGCGAGTGGAACGGATTTTTGGCTGCCCTGTATTAGAGGAAATTATACTCAGTAAGTGCAGTCAGATATAGGTTGTTGTAACCTGCACCTGAGTTACCTTGACTGTTGAGTTATGTGTAGAAATGGTTAGGGAGTTTGTTAGACACCGTTTCTTAACTGACTTGAGTCTTCTGTTGTATATAATGGCTGGTCTTCTTTGAAGATATTACAGTAAAGATTAATAAAATCCTTAGAGAGTGCTGCCTCTCTTTCCCTCAACAATATTTTCATCCCATTACTTTGACTAAACGTTAACATGGTATCAGTCGCTAAACTGATTCTGGTGACCTTCTTCTGCTCTTCGCTCTTTCGTCTTCCTGTGGAATTGTGATTTTCTCAGAGGCTGCTATGCTCCACAAAACTTTCTGGAGATAAAAGATCGTGCCGTTTGTTCCTCTCCTAGTCGTAAGGACTTTGTGTTTGGTGTAGTGTGATTGTATAGTGGTTGCTTGGTTCCGTGGTATGATCTTTTCGATCTCTTGACTATTTTGCTTCAGATTTTTGAGATCTAGTCTTGTAGAAATCCTTGTTTAATCATCAGAATGTTCGACTCGATATGACTCATTGATAACAGAGTGAACTAGTGATTCTTTAGGTTTTTTTACGATCTCTGTCTGATTATCTTTGATCTGGTTGATCGGATTTTAGATGTGTTTAGTTGCCTCGGAGGATTCTTTTTGGTGATTTTGGTAATTGGTGGCTTGTGGTCTATCTCTTGATGTTTCTTTAGTGTTTTTTTTAGTGTTGTTTCGCTTGGTTTGCTTTCTGCCTATTTTGTGTTTGTTGTTTTGTCTACAAGAGTCCTCGCTTCATCATGCCTTCTGAATCTAGCTCAAATCTGACTGCTCAACATATTCCAAAGTATGATATTGTCAAATTGACTGAGACTAATTTTACTCTTTGGCGACAACAAGTGAATTTGATAATTGAAGGTTATAGTTTGACTGATTTTTTGTCATCTGATAATAATTTCCCTACTTAGTTTGTTCAAAATGAATCAGGAAGAAATGTTGTAAATCCTAAATACTTAGCTTATCATAGGCAGGATAAATTGTTGGCATCGTGGTTGTTGACTACTGTGAGCTCAGATGTCTTACCTCATCTTTCAGGGTGTAATAATGCTAATTCTATATAGGGAACAGTTAATAGAATGAATGTTGCTAAGTCCACTGCAAAAGTTTATTCTCTTCGACATAGTTTGCACACACAGAAGAAGTGTGGTTTAACTGTCAGTGTCTACTTAGCTAAGATTAAGATGCTATGTGATGCCCTTAATACTGCAGGAAGTATTATCTCTGAACAGGAACATGTCAGTGTTATTTTAGTTGGGCTCTCCATAGAGTTTGAGTCTGTAATTACCACAACATCTCGTGATATTATATCCTCAGGGAAACTCACTGAAATGCTTCTTGATTGTGAAGCTAGAATACAACTATTTCTACAGGATAATATACATGTTCATGCTAATCTTGCCATACAACATGAGGATAAAGCTACTAATAAGAAGAATTTCCAGGATGTTGCTCAGGCTTCAACAGAAGAGACAACTCAGTTTTATTCCAGTGGACATCGAGGAGGTGGAAGTGATTTTCGTGGAAGAGGTCGTGGTAGATTTGGATCTAACAGGCCTCAATGTCAGCTATGTGGTCGCATGGGTCATACTGTTTAGAAATGCTATCGTAGGTTTGATCAAAGTTTCTCGGGGTACAGTTCTGACAACAAGGAGGGACAAAGTGGCACTTTTCAGTTTAGTAATAACTTTGCTCGTAATAACTACTCACAAAAATCTGAGACTACCATGCAGGCTTATTCTCACTCTATCAGTCCTGGACCGTTTGCAGCTCAACCTAGTTTTGTTTTTCCTTCACATCCTGGAATGTTTCTGTTCTTTGGTCAGGCAATGTCTGGGCATGCTGGCTTCTCTGCACCAACTTTTTATCCTTCTATGTAGAACTAATGTTTTGATATAATAATTGAAAAATATTTTGGACTAATTTAAAAAGAATTTAAAACTATTTCGAAAGTCCAAATAATTTGAAACTATGTTTATGGATGTTTTTAAATGGGTTTAATATGTTTTTCAAAGCCAAACTTCACAAAAACTTACAGGCATTTCGAAACACCTTTGGGCGTTTCGATACAGGGGATTCTAGTAGCAAAAAAGTTTTGATACTGGTATCGAAACGGGCCTTCCCTGGATGAGTTTTTTGCCCAGCGTTTTGATACGGGCTATGCCGTTTCGATACGCCTGCGTGGCATCGACCACAACGGTCATAAACCTCAACGACTATTTCCCAACTAACATTTAAATGCAAATCGTTTCGATACGGAGACATGCGTTTCAATACGGGTGTTTCGAAACGAGTTCAAGTGTTTCAAAACGGAGAGCTGCAGAAGTGCATTTATGGTGGGAAATAAAGTCCTCAACGACTCCAATTCAATCTCAATGGCTAGTAACGGCTACAAACTCATCAAGGAGTATAAAAGGGACCTCCAAGCATCAAGATATGGTTAATGCTTCAATTGTCAATCAACAAATGATCAAATATAGTCTTTGTACTTAAATTGTCAATTCTTGTATAGACAAACACTAGTGAGCCAAAATTGTCAAATTTGCTCAAGTGTTTTAGGTTTTGGGTGAGTGCAAATTGTGCAAACAAATACCTATTAGAGTGATTTAAGTTTGCTTATCTTTTCTCTTTGTAAAAGAGGGTTTGATCAAGGCTTTGGGTAGAAAGCTTGATCGGTGTATAAGAGTTACCTCATAAGCCTAGAAAAGGGGATGAATCAATAGTGGATTGATTGGGAAATCCTTAGTGGGGAGCTAAGGTAGTGAATGTAGACCTTGGTTAGAAGGTTGAACCACTCTAAAATCATTGTGTCATTATTCCTTTTAGCTTCCACAACCCTTCCACCCAAAATTCCACCTCTCCACCACTTGGTGAGCAACATCGGTTGAAGGAATCGAGCACCTTAAAACTCAACAATTGGTATCAGAGCTTGGCTCAATCGAAGAGGATTAACATCCTATTGAGAAGATCTGACAAGCTCGATCATCATTTCACCAACCGGCTCAAATGGCGCAATCCATCGACAAACCGCCTTTCTTCGACGGAACTCACTATGCCCATTGGAAGACCAAGATGAATTTTTTCATAAAGTTAAGAGACTACAAACTATGGAACATAGTTGAAGATGGCTCGTTCGCGCCTCAACGAAGCAAAGCAGAATGGAGTGCTGCCGATCGCAAGAAGATGAAGCTTAATTGCAAAGCCTTGCACATCTTGTTTTGTGCATTTGGCCCTACCATCTATGAGAAGATGTCTTCTTGTGAGAGTGCCAAGAAGGTATGGGACAAGCTTGAAGTCACATACAAGGGAACCAATGAAGTTAAGGAGACCAAGATTGGGCTCCTCACCTTAGAGTATGAGAACTTCAAGATGGATCCGAAAGAAAACATCGAGAAGATGTTTGATAGGTTCTCCACAATCACAAATGGTCTCAAGGGCTATGGAGAAGCCATTCCGGAGGAGAAACTTGTCCGAAAGCTTATCTACTCACTTCTCGAGTCTTGGGACTCAAAGAGGACCGCCATCATCGAAGCAAAGAATTTGAATACCTTGAAGCTTGATGAACTAATGGGGTCACTACTTACTCATCAAATCATGAAGAAGAACAAAGAGGATGAGAAGAAGAGGGAAGAAATTAAAGCTATGGGAGAGAAGAAAATCAAAGGGCTAGGCATCAACGCAAGTTACGTAACTCTCAAATCCTCCACTTGCCATCATGTCTACTCAAGTGAAGAGGAGGATGAAGAAGAAGAGATAGTTCATCTCTTCAAAAAGTGTGCCCCGTTCATGAAGAAAGCTTTGAGAGAGCTTGAACGAGAATCCAAGAAAAATGAGAGGGCAAGCACTTCAAGCCATAAGAAGAAGGCACATGTGGCTACTTGGAGTGATGAGGACTCCACCGACGATGAACAAGCCAACCTTTACCTTATGGCCATCGAAGAAGATTCAAGGGTAACTTCTAATTCATCTACTTCATGTTCTTACTCTTTTGATGAATTACAAGATGCCTATGATGATTTGGTTTTAGAGTTTAAAAATCACATTTTGAAAAACAATAAATTGATTTCAAAGTTAAAAATTCAAAATGATTTGATTTCTAAAACCAAACTTGAACTTGAAGCAAAACTCGAAGAGTTTGAACAAAAATGTTTTTATTTACAAAATTTGCTTCGAAAAGTTCAAGAAGAAAAGGATTTGATTTCCAAAGAGCTTAAAAAGAAAAACAATTTTGGAAAATCAAATTTTTATGTAAGACAATCTAGTGCCCCTAGATTTAAAAATGGAAAATGTTTTTGAAGTATTTGGGTCCCAAAAGGACTTAGTACTTCAATTAAAAAGGATGACATTGAAAAATGGATTCCTAAGGGGACTAAAATTTGTGTTACTAATGTTCATGGATCCAAAGAAATTTGGATACCAAAAATTACTTGATTGTCTTTTTCTAGGTGTGATGGAGAATGATCAACAAGTCAAACTTTGAGGGGGAGCTCCATGCACACAAGGAAGAACACTTGAAGAAGGAAGGCTTCACATCCTCCCTTGAGTTCAAGTGTGGTAATATCAAGTTGTTTTGCTTTTATTTGTTATTTTTTATTTTATTTCAACTAGATGATCATATATGTTGGACTAACAATTTTAATGATGCTTTGAGTAAGAGGGAGCCATTTTAAAACCAAATTCTTATTTTTGTCAAATTATTCCTCTAAAGTTATTTTGAACTTAATGTTTTAAATTCTTTTTGATATAACAAAAATGGGGAGAAATGGTTTGAAAAATTGAATTTTCAAATGAATAAGGGGGAACTCTATTTTGATTTCATATCTTTAATCTCCTATTCACATTTTAAAGTTAAAAGGGGAGAATCCCAAACATTTTTTAAGTTAGTTTTATTATATCAAAAAGGGGGAGATTGTAGAACTAATGTTTTGATATAATAATTGAAAAATATTTTGGACTGATTTAAAAAGAATTTAAAACTATTTCCAAAGTCCAAATAATTTGAAACTATGTTTAGGGATGTTTTTAAAAGGGTTTAACATGTTTTTCAAAGCCAAACTTCACAAAAACTTCCAAATGTTTCAAAACACCTTTGGGCGTTTCGATATAGAGGATTCCAGTAGCAAAAATGTTTCGATACTGGTATCGAAACATGCCTTCTTTAGATGAGATTTTTGCCCAACGTTTCGATACGGGCTATGCCGTTTCGATACGCCTACATAACATCGACCACAACGGTCATAAACCCCAACGACTATTTCCCAACTAACATTTAAATGCAAATCGTTTCGATACGGAGACATGCGTTTCGATATGGGTGTTTCGAAACGGCCAAGGGCGTTTCGATACGGGTACTGCATCAAACTGCAACGGCTCTTTCTACTTAAAGGGTGTTTCGAAACGGGTTCAAGTGTTTCGAAACGGAGAGCTGCAAAAGTGTATTTATGGTGGGAAATAAAGTCCTCAACGGCTCCAATTTCAATCCCAACGGCTAGTAACGACTACAAACTCATCAAGGAGTATAAAAGGGACCTCCAAGCATCAAGATATGGTTAATGCTTCAATTGTCAATCAACAAATGATCAAATATAGTTTTTGTACTTAAATTGTCAATTCTTGTATAGACAAACACTAGTGAGCCAAAATTGTCAAATTTGCACAAGTGTTTTGGGTTTTGGGTGAGTGCAAATTGTGCAAACAAATACCTATTAGAGGGATTTAAGTTTGCTTATCTTTTCTCTTTGTAAAAGAGGGTTTGATCAAGGCTTTGGGTAGAAAGCTTGATCGGTGTATAAGGGTTACCTCCTAATCCTAGAAAAGGGGACGGATCAATAATGGACTGATTGGGAAATCCTTAGTGGGGAGCTAAGGTAGTGGATGTAGACCTTGGTTAGAAGGTTGAACCACTCTAAAATCATTGTGTCATTATTCCTTTTAGCTTCCACAACCCTTCCACCCAAAATTCCACCTCTCCACCACTTGGTGAGCAACATCGGTTGAAGGAATCGAGCATCTTAAAACTCAACAATATCCTTTTGGTGGCCCTCAGTTTTCTCCTCTTACAGGCTGTGTTTCTTCCTTTGGCAATGTTGCATCTTTTGCTTCTCCTGGCCCTTATGCTCCTATGTCATTTGCTTCATCTTTACCGTCTGCCTCTACTGATGGTGCGTGATATCCTGACTCTGGAGCCACACATCACATCACGCATGATTCTTCCAACCTTCAGTCTGGTGTGATTTACTCAGGTAATAATGTTTTGCTAATAGGTAATGGGGTTGGTGTGCCTATTTCACATATAGGTCAAGGCTATATCTATACTCCTAACAAACCTCTTATTTTACAAAGCTTGTTACATGCACCCTCTATACAGAAAAATCTCTTGTATGTTTGGCAGTTTGTTAAGGATAATGATGTTATATTTGAATTCTCGTCTAATGGGTGTTGTGTGAAGGATGCTCAGACTCACAGTGTTCTACTCCATAGGAGGCTCACACATGAAGGGTTGTACAAGCTGATTTCTCCTATTGTAGATACCACCAAGGTTTCTGCCTCTACGTTTGCAGCTTCTGTTTCTCAGTCATATGATACTTTTGATTTGTGGCATAAACGCCTGGGACACCCATCTGATAGTGTGCTTAAGGTTGTTTTGAAGAGTTGTAATATAGGAGTTTCTACCAATAAAATGTCTCAGTTGTGTTCTGCTTATTTACAAGGGAAAGCTCATAAGCTCCCTTTTTCTTCTTCTGTTACTGAACATAATTACTCTTTTGAGTTAGTTGTTTTTTATGTTTGGGGACCAGCCCATGTTGCTTCTGAGGGATATGTGTATTATGTCTCTTTTATTGATGTTTTCAGTAGGCATGCTTGGCTTTATTTGTTGCGGAGAAAATCAGAAGTGACTTAGTGTTTCATCAACTTCTTCAAATTAGTTGAAGTACAGTTTGGTTGCAAAATCAAGGCACTTTAGACTGATGGAGGGACTGAGTATCAGGGATTAAAGAACTGGTTACTCACTAATGGGGTGCAGCATAAGATTTCATGCCCCTATACCTCTGAGCAAAATGGCAAGGCTGAGAAGAAGCATCGTCATGTTGTGGAAATGGGGCTCACGTTGCTTGCCCAATCAGGTTTTGATTTAGAAGTTTTGGTCTCATGCTTTTACTACTTCAGTCTTCCTCATTATTCGTCTACCATCTCCTGTTTTACAAGGTCAATCCCATTTTGAAGTGCTTTATAAGAAATTACCAGATTACAATTTTGTTAGAATATTTGGTTGTGCTTGTTTTCCTTACACGAGACCTTTTAACAGACATAAGCTGGATTTTAGGTCTAAACGGTGTGTTTTCTTAGGATATAGTGTCTCACGTAGAGGTTATAAATGCATGGATGAAACTGGCAAAGTAATAGTGTCACGGCATGTGATTTTTGATGAACTTTGCTTTCCTTATGCAACCAAGAAGACTGATTCTACTGTAAGAAATGTTGATCAGCATGAAATACCTCTGATTGTTATTTCACCTCAAATGAGTGAGGTGTCAACATCAGTTCCTGCAACTGAAGTTGTGTCTCAAGTTGTTCAGGACAATTCTACAGCTGTGGGTTCTTTAGATCAGGGTTGTTTTCCTCAGTGCTCACGCCAAGAAGTATCAGGTCAGGCCTCACCTTTAGTGTTAGTTCCAAACTCACCTTCAGGAATGGCTCTAATTTCCATAAATCAGGTTCCAACTACAGTTTTAGCTCCTTTGAGTAACTCTTGCCCTGAGGGGATAATAATGCCCCCTATGCCTAGTTCTCTTGGCTCTTCTGACAATCTGGATGATGTTTCTGAAAGGAGTTCTGATCAGGCTGCTTTGTTACCTACTGATCTCATTGGTCTAAATGATGGGCCCTGTTTTTCTGTGAGTAAAAATGGATCAGAACAGGAGAATGAGGCTTTTCCTAACACTCTTCCTATTCCTAGCAATTGTGGTAATTATGATTTTCTTTCTCCAGTATGTGATGACACTGGTCAGTCTCAACAAGTTGATCCAACTCGTCAGGTTGAAGGTATTGTTTCTTCTACAAGTGAGGGTGATGTAGCATGACCTTCTATAAGGGGTAACAAACATTCTATGATCACTAGAAGTAAGAATGGCATTTATAAGCCTAAGGCCTTTCAGGCACAAGTTTTGAGTTGTGAAGAAGATAAGGAACCTAAGAATGTAAGAGAGGCTTTGTAATATCCACATTGGAAAGTTGCTGCACAGTCTAAGTATGATGCATTACTGAAGAATAACACTTGGACTCTTGTTCCATTGCCTTCAAACCGAAGAGTTGTTAGTTGCAAGTGGCTCTTTAAGATTAAGAGAAATCCTGATGGGTCTGTTGCTCGATATAAAGCAAGGCTGGTTGCAAGGGGTACTTACAAGAGGCTGGTATTGTTTTCCATGAAGTCTTTAGTCCAGTGGTGAAACCTGTCACTGTTAGGGTGATTCTTTCTCTTGCTATCTTAAAAGGTTGGGACATGAGGCAAGTAGACATAAACAATGCCTTTTTAAATGGTAATCTTAAGGAAGAGGTGTATATGATTCAACCTCCTGGGTATGAGCAGGCTGCTTTGGAAGGCTCTAGTGCTCCTTTGGTGTGTAAGTTAAACAAAGCTTTCTATGGTCTCAAACAAGCCCTTCGGTCTTGGTTTGAGAAACTGAAAGAGTACTTACTTTCCACTGGCTTTACTTTGACTAAGTTTGATTCTTCCCTATTTGTTAAAAATGATGATAGAGGGTTAGTATATCTCATTGTTTATGTCGATGACATTATTGTCACTGGAGATTGTAGTGAGGAGGTTCAATGTGTTGTTAACAAGTTTAATCAGGTTTTCTCCCTTTAAGATATGAGTCCCCTTTCTTATTTTTTGGGTCTTGAGGTTCATTATACCTCCACTGGTATTCTTATTAATCAGAAAAAGTATATTTTAGAACTTCTTCACAAAACTGGCTTTGAGTGTGCTAAGAGTCTTCTCACCCCTCTGGTGTCCAATTGTCATCTCTCGTCTTATGAAGGTTCTCCTATTGACAATATTTCTGAGTATATGAGTATTGTGGGTGCTCCACATACTTGTTATCACTAGACCAGAAATAGCGTTTGCTGTAAACAAAATATGTCAGTATATGCAAAGTCCTCGTGATGTTCATTTTCTTGCTGTCAATAAAATTCTCAGGTATCTTCAGGGCACAGTGGATTATGGCTTAAGATTTTCTGCTAGCTCTTGTTTGACTCTAACTGGGTTCGTTGATGCAAATTGGGGTACTAATTCGGATGACAGAAGATCTACTTCAGGTTATTGCATATATTTTTGTGGTAATCCTGTCTCTTGGAGTTCTCGGAAACAACATGTTGTTGCCAGGTCCACTGCCGAGGCTGAGTACCGTAGTGTTGCCTATGCTATAGCTGAAATTGTTTGGCTTCAATCTTTGTTGAACGAGATGCATATTTCTCTTGCTAGAGTTCATACTTTATGGTGTGACAACACAGTGTTGTGGCCGTTTCTTCAAATCCTGTGCAACATTCTAGGTTCAAGCATGTAGAACTTGATCTCTTTTTTTGTACGTGAAAAAGTTATAGCTGGTCAGTTGCAGGTTAATGAGGTTCCTGCATATGAACAAATGACTGATATCTTGACTAAACCCTTATCTGCCTCATCTTTTCTTCGACATCGACTCAAGCTCTTTGTCGTTTTTCTTCAAGATCATATGGCTTTGCAGAATGCAGGGTAAGTTTTGATGCATTGTGTTTTGTTCTTATATATCTCTTTGTTTTGCAGGACTCGTGAAGATGGCCTGTTTGCTTTCTTTCTTTTGTTTTCTTGTTTAGTTGTTCCTTGTAGGGTGAATATTAGAGGAAATTATACTCAGTAAGTGCAGTTAGATATAGGTTGTTGTAACCTGCACCTGAGTTACCTTGACTGTTGAGTTATGTGTAGAAACGGTTAGGGAGTCTGTTAGACATTGTTTCTTAACTGACTTGACTAGTCTTCTGTTGTATATAATGGCTGGTCTTCTTTGAAGATATTACATCAAAGATTAATAAAATCCTTAGAGAGTGTTGCCTCTCTTTCCCTCAACAATATTTTTATCCCATTACTTTGACTAAACGTTAACAGCCTGAAATTTAAATCATCCGTCTCAATTTTAATATAATATATCACCGCCCCGAAATAATAAAAGACATAACCCGACTCTTATATATATATATATATATATATATATATATATATATATATATATATATATATATATATATATTTATATATATATATATCAGGTTGGGTCGGGTCGGGTCGGGTCGGGTTGGAGAATTTTTACCTTAAACCTGAACCAGCCCACTTTATTTCTTTATAACCCGCTCAGCCTCGTCCAAACTCAATTTTTTAATAAAATACTTGTCCCTATCAAATCGAGACTCGGCAAGAACAAATTATTTAATCATCCCTAAATACGTGCTTCCTCTCCTTCTACAACAAGTAAATTGCTCTATTCCATGTCAGCTTTAGCACCATATTCACTAGGTTCTTCCTCTTCGATCTATGACTAGCCCAAGACATCTCTCCAATCCAGCTTATGATAGCTTTCTGCACAATTTTAAAAAATTTCATAAGCTCGATTCGACTCGAAATTTTTTAAATAAAGTTTGAATTATAAAATGAAAATTCGAATAACTTGGATAATTTGAAAATTTTGGTAATTAGTAGATTAATTTTCAAGTTCGAGTCAAGTCTCACAACTTTGCCCGATATCTCATATAAAAATATATGAAGAAATATATATGTATATTATGTATAGTTATCGAAAGTCGTTTAAATTGTTACTACCATAACATTATAAATATCTAAAATTAAATTTGAACAGAAACATAAACAATTCAACTCGGAAAAAAATTCAAATAAAGTTTAAATTATAAAATAGAACTCGCAAACTCGACTAACTCAAAATTCTTTAACTCAGACTCGATCGAATACTTACCCCTACATGCTACACGGTTGGATTCAACTAATGTTATTTCTCGTGATTACAGGCACTCTTCAATTGAGTACAAATATTTATTGTGTTTTTTATCTACAAATGCCGCTTAATGCACCATATTCAGTTGCATTTTCTGATAAAAATACAATTAAATCAATACAAAATAAAGTATTTAGAAATAAAAAAATAAATACTTATGACAAATAATAGTAGCCGATTTTAATCCGTGGATAGACATGATGCTCCAAATAGTTTTGGTATGCATATTTGACTAATTGAGCCCAATGAAAACTCATTTTTATCACTTTCGTCTTCAAAATCAAAAGGTCCTGTAACCCCCTAGACCCGCCTATGCGTTGCTAGGGATCCTAAGAAATCACATTAGGGTCACAAGAGCGACCCACAGTGAAAAATACACATGAAAACATTTTTCTTTCCCAAAACACTTATTAAACTGTAAAGTCAACTTCTGTTTAAGATACAATTCAGGAAAATCATTTAAACACATAACAAAAATTTCAGAAAGTATTTTACAGGCACTGACATGAAACAATACATGACATACATGCCCACTAACTATACAGTACCGTACTCCAGAGGCAACATCGAGGGAACTCCGAACATTGATGTCAAACATTATACCAGGCTATAATCTTTTAACCTGCGATGGTAAAAACAACGTGAGCTTGGAAAAGCTCAGTAATACAGAACTACCAGAAGATGCTATAAGCTCATGCAGATATATGGTAGGCATAACATTTTCATGATGTTTCAAGCAGTGACAGACCTTTATTCCTTTCTGTTATTTCAGGGTAACGTTATACTTGAGATTAACGGTACTTGTTCTTTATTCAATCATCGAGTAACAGACGAGAATTTTACAAGCTGATAGTTTACGAAGATGGAAACAACAAGTTTAATGTCTAGTGTGTTCCAATAGGCGCATATCAAACATGCATAAATGCATACCAATCATATCATGAGAACACAATATTTATCCATGCAAATGTCTAAGTGCATGCAAGGGTTCACTAGTAACTACCCTCCAACCTTACACCAATATGCATTCCCCTAGAACTGCATCCATAAGGACTTACCCTAGGCCCGATGGGCATAGGTGCCACCTAAGGGGATGCCTTAGGTCCATAAGGACTTACCCTAGGCCCGATGGGCATAGGTGCCACTCAAGGGGAGACCTTGAGTCCATAAGGACTTACCCTAGGCCCGATGGGCATAGGTGCCACTCAAGGGGAGACCTTGAGTCCATAAGGATTTACCAGCTTGATCAGGGCTGTACCAACAGAGACTTCATAACATAACCCAACAGTATACCCCAGATAGTAATCAGTGTTCAGATTCCAGACATGGGTAACATAATATATGTGACAGATATATTTTATTCATAACATCAGAAACGGAAGAATTCATGCTTTTGACAGATAAATGGGCATACTATTGTGCAGAGCAGACATTTCAGCATTCATCATGCAAACAGATTGTACCATCATAGGTCAAGCAATCAAATAACAAGTATACAGATTGAGCAAACATACATCAAGTAGGCAGAGAATGTCATCAAACATAATATTATTCATGATCAAATCATTATACAATCCATTCAACAAAATATAGCACACATGGAACACACTAGGTGGGACAGATCATATCTTGGAGATACTTGGCATTTACGGGAGGGGGCATATTAAACTTTTGACGATTTGAACGAATTTCTGAAACGTGACCCCTATTAAAAGGGGTTCATACTAACGGTTTAGCCCAGATATTTAGGAGGGGATACATCAGGATCTTGAGAGTTTAGGCATATCATGAGTGATTTAGCCATTTAAGCCTACCAGAGACATTATGGTCATTTCGACGTTCATGGACATTCTGGTAATTATACCAACATTGAATAAGCAATGGTTCACAGAACTCGGGTATCCTATTTGCTCATTAGTTTTCTAACCGGACATTCAAGAATTTCTAAATTAAAGTCTTTTAAGTTATCAGATATTTTCAGTGATGTTCTCATTATTTAGGCTATCATGGCCTTTTAGTTATTTGACTGTCATGACAAATTTTATACTATGGCACAATCATATCAGAACGAAAATTATAATTCTCAGGGGCTCTAACAATTTATTATATCTCCAGAATTTGTTTAATGCGGCGTGACCCAACTTGACAATACTTACCAACGTTCAGATATGAGTAATTAGCGTGCATCAGAACTAAAACACTGACTGAATTGTATGTCTGAACAGTCGCCCTCATACTTTACTATACGGTTTAACTTTGAGTAATCGAACATACAATATATGCGAATCTTCCTACCTTACATCGATATGGTGAGCGATGGGCATACACGTGTCGTATTTCTCAACACTTAAAGGAGCCTTAGCTATTTAAGTCTTATTAACAAATCCAGAATTTCGTCAAATACATAGTTACCGATTAACTCAGGAGGGTATTTCAATTATTTTAGACTGAGATAAATCTACCATTTCTTTCTGAATTACCATTTGGTACCTCCATCATTCACGTACTCAAACGAGATTAAGGCGTCCTAACTCTCCGGCCCTTTACAGACGATTCATTCATTATAGAACTTGAGGGTATATCGTCATTCAAATTAATCAGACATTTCGGTGCTCGAGGGCATTACCGTCTTTTTGGTCATTACGATCATTCTCATTTAATTCACGCATTACTGTCATAAGGATCGACTTAAGATTTCAACAATATTTCCAGAAAATTCTCATTCATGTGTTATACAGAGTTTGAGGGATTATCCAAGTTTGTATCACACGTATTGCATAATGATGCCGAAGTCTTTCCATTAAAACATACATCTTGGGTAGTGTAAATTGCATAATCAGGACGAATGCAGATTTTAGGTCATTTCCTTTATCAGAGGGGTAGTTTAGTCATACTTATGCCCCAAGGGTATTTTCGTAATTTAATATCCAACATCTCATACTCCGCATTTTGAACATTGGTTCTTAGACACCATTGATAGAGTTTCAGATTTAACTGTATTATTATTATTATTAGCACTTTCGACACTCCTGATCTATTAATATTCTTATCCGAGTATTTTACTCTTACTGACTCTCATACTTATTTTCCGTATCGAATTTGGCTTAAGCAGAGTTCACAAAACACTCATCATAAGCATGCATTCTTTAACCAGATATCAACATGTACATAAAGCATACAAGGGGTAGTAATGTATTACCTTAGTTCCGAGCTACAACGGTTGATTCATGACACCTCATTCGATCGCACTCGATCCCAAGATTTGACGGCCCCCTACATCTCGAATTCAAGGATACTTTGATACCTTCAACAACATAGATTCACATTTCAGTCCTTATCCAAAGAGCTCTTAACAAAATTAAACACACAAACACTTTAGGGTTCAAGGTCAGATTCGGAGGCCTTCGGGTCAGAAATTTGCAAAACGGGCTTCAAAAACGGACTCTGGACGTCGAAAAACATAAGATATGAGTTTTCGGAAAATTTGACTATTTGGTCAACGGTCAAAGTCAACGCTGACGTCAGCAGATCAACGATCAACGTGGTCAGAGTCAATCGGTCAAAGTCAATGCTGACGTCAGCAGTCAACAGGGGTCAACTGAGTTGACTCGGGCTGACTCGGATGAGTTGACTCAGCTGACTCGGACGAGTTGACTCGGCTGACTCGGACGAGTTGACTCGGTTCGGATTTTTGGATCGGGTTAACGGGTCGGGTCAACGAGTCAAAGACGGGTCGGGTCAGACTCGGGCAATGGGCTCGGGTTTGGTTGATGGGCCAACCGGTCCAGCCCAACTCACCTACCTAAACGGAGACAACCATCGGACGGTGACCGGAACGTCATCGGAGGCTCGAAATTGCTCGATTTCACCTGAAAAAAATGGCAGATTCGATTATATATCCAACCCAACCTACACAAGCCTGAAATCACCGAAAAAATAACTGGAATCTTCGCGAAAAAAAAAATGAATGATTGCCGGCACTTACGTAGCTCCGACAGGGGCTTCGCCGGCGTCGGTTGGGCGCGGAAGGATAGGGGTTTTGCACGGTACGACGAGGGGAGTTCAACGGCCACACCCACGCTCCGAACAGAGCTCTCTACCGGCCGAAAACAACGGAAAAGGGTTGCGCCACAACGTCAAGGTTTCAGATGTTGATACGCGACGGATGACGGCGTGAAATTGCGCGTGGCCTACGGTGCTTGGCCCGGAGCAAGACGGCGCACACGCCGACGGTGGCAGTGTCGCTCACGGAGGGACGGTGAGGGAGCTAGGGCGGTGGCCGGATCTGGTTTCTGAGAGGGAGTTGAGAGAAAAGATGGTTCACGAACTTGAAAAAAAAATGGCATTCCATTCGAGTAGGTGAAACGTCTGAATCTGATATAATCAAATTCAAATGACTCCTTAATTAACAAACAAAAATTACCCTTGGTAATACTTGACAGAAGAGAGCACTTGGCTCAATTGGTTAGCATGTAGGGTGGTGAGGGCTGAGGTCTCGGGTTCGAGCCTCCACACCTTCACTTTTTTTTCTAACCTTAAAATCTTGGGGTGTTACAACTCTCTCCCCCTTAAAAGAAATTTCGTCCTCGAAATTTACCAGAGTCAGAGGAATTGAGAGACTACTCTTTTATCTATTCTTGTACTAAAACTTTTCCATCAGAGCATCATTGTTTCTCAGGACTCCTAGACAATTACGGGTCAATCTGGTAGTGTCTTCAGTTACTCAAATTGACTTTGGACACATAATCATCCCATTATACATTTTTGACCAATTAATCAGAATATAACATTTGAATCCGTAACGAACTTCATATAATGCAAAACAACATTTGTCTCATAACTTTTATTATAAACGGTCTCAGTCAAGGATAAGAAACATTCCGATCTTCCACAGAAGTTAATCATACCACCCAAAGGTATATCTTTCAGAGTTCGAATTACTCTTCTAGGTTGACCATAAATTTTTAGATGAAAAACTACAACTACAGTTCAGATAAGCACTCTAGGACTCCAACGACGACTCCTAGAATCAGGATGTAAACATCATATTTCAGTCAGGGATGATATTTATCAATATACCAAGCCACACCATGGAGGAGATGTCTTTCTTCATATTGATCGAACAAGACTAAGGTCATTAATGGATATCACTTACCTTCAACGTAATATTCAGACAACTATTTCTTTCGTGTTTAACAGAGACACCACAGATTATACACTTTCGGCACAATCGTAAACACTTCTCTCTGAAGTTCATAGAGTTTTTTTATCACATTTCTGTTAGGATATTTTCAAACACAATCGTTATCACCGAATAGCCTTTCATGAATTCTTACATCGGTTATCCCGCATGATCAAACATTTATTCTTAATCTGATTCACAAGTACAAACCATCTCAAGTTCCTTATCCAGATTCAAATTCAACCATTTAATTCAAAACACAGACGAACGTTACAGACATTCCTTGTCATTACGATTCGAGATACAACGGACAGAAAGCTAAGATTCAATGTTTCAGAAAAAGGATTCGACATCAAAGTCTCGTCACTGAGGAGTACGGTTATGATCTAGGGGCATGCACAGACCAGACACCCTATGACAGACGATCGGCCGATCAACCCAGAAAGACGTAACTCTAAGCTCTGATACCACTAAATGTAACCCCCTAGACCCGCCTATGCGTTACTACGGATCCTAGAAAGTCACATTAGGGTCACAAGAGCGACCCACAGTGAAAAATACACATGAAAACATTTTCTTTCCCAAAACACTTATTAAACTGTAAAGTCAACTTCTGTTTAAGATACAATTCAGGAAAATCATTTAAACACATAACAAAAATTTCAGAAAGTATTTTACAGACACTGACATGAAACAATACATGACATACATGCCCACTAACTATACAGTACCGTACTCCAGAGGCAACACCGAGGGAACTCCGAACATTGATGTCAAACATTATATCAGGCTATAATCTTTTAACCTGCGATGGTAAAAACAACGTGAGCTTGGAAAAGCTCAGTAATACAGAACTACCAAAAGATGCTATAAGCTCATGCAGATATATGGTAGACATAACATTTTCATGATGTTTTAAGCAATGACAGACCTTTATTCCTTTTTGTTATTTCAGGGTAACGTTATACTTGAGATTAACGGTACTTGTTCTTTATTCAATCATCGAGTAACAGACGAGAATTTTACAAGCTGATAGATTATGAAGATGGAAACAACAAGTTTAATGTCTAGTGTGTTCCAATAGGCGCATATCAAACAGGCATAAATGCATACCAATCATATCATGAGAACACAATATTTATCCATGCAAATGTCTAAGTGCATGCAAGGGTTCACTAGTAACTACCCTCCAACCTTACACCAATATGCATTCCCCTAGAACTGCATCCATAAGGACTTACCCTAGGCCCGATGGGCATAGGTGCCACCTAAGGGGATGCCTTAGGTCCATAAGGACTTACCCTAGGCCCGATGGGCATAGGTGTCACTCAAGGGGAGACCTTGAGTCCATAAGGACTTACCCTAGGCCCGATGGGCATAGGTGCCACTCAAGGGGAGACCTTGAGTCCATAAGGATTTACCAGCTTGATCAGGGCTGTACCAACAGAGACTTCATAACATAACCCAACAGTATACCCCAGATAGTAATTAGTGTTCAGATTCAAGACATGGGTAACAAAATATATGTGACAGATATATTTTATTCATAACATCAGAAACGGAAGAATTCATGCTTTTGACAGATAAATGGGCATACTATTGTGCAGAGCAGACATTTCAACATTCATCATGCAAACAGATTGTACCATCATAGGTCAAGCAATCACATAACAAGTATACAGATTGAGCAAACATACATCAAGTAGGCAGAGAATGTCATCAAACATAATATTATTCATGATCAAATCATTATACAATCCATTCAACAGAATATAGCACACATGGAACACACTAGGTGGGACAAATCATATCTTGGAGATACTTGGCATTTACGGGATGGGGCATATTAAACTTTTGACGATTTGAAAGAATTTCTGAAATGTGACCCCTATTAAAAGTGGTTCATACTAACGGTTTAGCCCAGATATTCAGGAGGGGATACATCAGGATCTTGAGAGTTTAGGCATATCATGAGTGATTTAGCCATTTAAGCCTACTAGGGACATTATGGTCATTTCGACGTTCATGGACATTCTGGTAACTATACCAACATTGAATAAGCAATGGTTCACAGAACTCGGGTATCCTATTTGCTCATTAGTTTTCTAACCGGACATTCAAGAATTTCTAAATTAAAGTCTTTTAAGTTATCATATATTTTCAGTGATGTTCCGATTATTTAGGCTATCATGGCCTTTTAGTTATTTGACTGTCATGACAAATTTTATACTATGGCACAATCATATCAGAACGAAAATTATAATTCTCAGGGGCTCTAACAATTTATTATATCTCCAGAATTTGTTTAATGCGGCGTGACCCAACTTGACAATACTTACCAACGTTCAGATATGAGTAATTAGCGTGCATCAGAACTAAAACACTGACTGAATTGTATGTCTGAACAGTCGCCCTCATACTTTACTATACGGTTTAACTTTGAGTAATCGAACATACAATCTATGCGAATCTTCCTACCTTACATCGATATGGTGAGCGATGGGCATACACGTGTCGTATTTCTCAACACTTAAAGGAGCCTTAGCTATTTAAGTCTTATTAACAAATCCAGAATTTCGTCAAATACATAGTTACCGATTAACTCAGGAGGGTATTTCGGTTATTTTAGACTGAGATAAATCTACCATTTCTTTCTGAATTACCATTTGGTACCTCCATCATTCACGTACTCAAACGAGATTAAGGCGTCCTAACTCTCCGGCCCTTTACAGACGATTCATTCATTATAGAACTTGAGGGTATATCGTCATTCAAATTAATCAGACATTTTGGTGCTCGAGGGCATTACCGTCTTTTTGGTCATTACGATCATTCTCATTTAATTCACGCATTACTGTCATTAGGATCGACTTAAGATTTCAACAATATTTCCAGAAAATTCTCATTCATGTGTTATACAGAGTTTGAGGGATTATCCAAGTTTGTATCATACGTATTGCATAATGATGCCAAAGTCTTTCCATTAAAACATACATCTTGGGTAGTGTAAATTGCATAATCAGGACGAATGTAGATTTTAGGTCATTTCCTTTATCAGAGGGGTAGTTTAGTCATACTTATGCCCCAAGGGTATTTTCGTAATTTCATATCCAACATCTCATACTCCGCATTCTGAACCTTGGTTCTTAGACACCATTGATAGAGTTTCAGATTTAACTGTATTATTATTATTATTATTATTATTATTATTATTATTAGCACTTTCGACACTCCTGATCTATTAATATTCTTTCCGAGTATTTTACTCTTACTGACTCTCATACTTATTTTCCGTATCGAATTTGGCTTAAGCAAAGTTCACAAAACACTCATCATAAGCATGCATTCTTTAACCAGATATCAACATGTACATAAAGCATACAAGGGGTAGTAATGTATTACCTTAGTTCCGAGCTACAACGGTTGATTCATGACACCTCATTCGATCGCACTCGATCCCAAGATTTGACGGCCCCCTACATCTCGAATTCAAGGATACTTTGATACCTTCAACAACATAGATTCACATTTCAGTCCTTATCCAAAGAGCTCTTAACAAAATTAAACACACAAACACTTTCGGGTTCAAGGTCAGATTCGGAGGCCTTCGGGTAAGAAATTTGCAAAACGGGCTTCAAAAACGGACTCAGGACGTCGAAAAACATAAAATATGAGTTTTCGGAAAATTTGACTTTTTGGTCAACGGTCAAAGTCAACGCTGACATCAGCAGATCAACGGTCAACGTGGTCAGAGTCAACCGGTCAAAGTCAATGCTGACGTCAGCATGATGTCAACAGTCAACAGGGGTCAACTGAGTTGACTCGGGCTGACTCGGACGAGTTGACTCGGCTGACTCGGACGAGTTGACTCGGGTCGGATTTTTGGATCAGGTTAACGGGTCGGGTCAACGGGTCAAAGATGGGTCGGGTCAGACTCGGGCAATGGGCTCGGGTTTGGTTGATGGGCCAACCGGTCCAGCCCAACTCACCTACCTAAACGGAGACAACCATCGGACGGTGACCAGAACGTCGTCGGAGGCTCGAAATTGCTCGATTTCACCTGAAAAAATGGCAGATTCGATTATATATCCAACCCAACCTACACAAGCCTGAAATCACCGAAAAAATAACTGGAATCTTCGCGGAAAAAAAAAATAAAAGATTTCCAGCACTCACATAGCTCCGACAGGGGCTTCGCCGGCGTCGGTTGGGCGCGGAAGGATAGGGGTTTTGCACGGTACGACGAGGGGAGTTCAACGGCCACACCCACGCTCCGAACAGAGCTCTCTACCGGCCAGAAACAACAGAAAAGGGTTGCGCCACAACGTCAAGGTTTCAGACGTTGATACGCGACGGATGACGGCGTGAAATCGCGCGTGGCCTGCGGTGCTTGGCCCGAAGCAAGATGGCGCACACGCCGACGGTGGCAGTGTCGCTCACGGAGGGACGGTGAGGGAGCTAGGGCGGTGGCCGGATCTAGTTTTGGGGAGGGAGTTGAGAGAAAAGATGGTTCACGAACTTGAAAAAAAATGGCATTCCATTCGAGTAGGTGAAACGTCTGAATCTGATATAATCAAATTCAAATGACTCCTTAATTAACAAACAAAAATTACCCTTGGTAATACTTGACAGAAGAGAGCACTTGGCTCAATTGGTTAGCATGTAGGGTGGTGAGGACTGAGGTCTCGGGTTCGAGTCTCCACACCTTCACTTTTTTTCTAACCTTAAAATCTTGGGGTGTTACAGGTCCGATATCTCTTATAATTGGTAATGACTATACACATAAAATGCTAAAATGAGAAGATATATAAATTTTGAAATAAAATATTGATGGGAGTATAAATGAATCGTTGGTTAATGGCTATACACATAAAGTGTTAAAAATGAGAAAGTATATAAATTTTGGGATAAAAGTATTAATGGGAGTATAAATGAGGCATTGGCTAATAGCTATACACATAAAATGCTGACATAAGATTTCCTTTTTGTTTGAAATAATTCAAGGCTGAAAATTAGGCGTTGGCTAATGGCTATACACATAAAATGTTGAAATGAGAAGGTTTGCAAGTTTTCAGTTCCTATATAAATTTAATTGTAATTATTTATCATGTTATGGTATAATTTGATTCTAATTTTAATGACTTTCTCTAACCATATAAGATATGCATATATATTTCTTCATATTATTTTTCACATGTATAAATAAGATTGATAATGTTATTCAATAAAAAATATCATCTAAACTTCTAAAATATATTTATAATGTTATTTTTAAATAAGAAAATTTCATGATAAAGTATTTATGGGAGTATAAACGAGTCAATAATTTGATGTGAATAAAAACGTTACAAAAAATTTCATTTGAATGATCAAATTGAATAAAATATAAAGTTAAAGGACTAAATTACAAAAAGAAGATATTTTGTTAAAAATATGAATTGAAGTTACATACATATTATATAGTGCTAGTGAATCATGTGGTTTAATTTTGGTCAAAAATAGACTTAAATGAAAGATGAATTGAAGAAATAAGAAATCATTCAAAGTTAATGGGCTAAATTGAAAAAAATAAAAAAAAATATTTTAAAAATATGAATTGAAGCTAAATATGTATTCTACAGTGGTTTAGGAGCATGTCGTTTAAATTTGGTCAAAACAGACTTAAAACAAATGAGGGATTGAAGAAAAGAGGAAATCACACAAAGTTAAAGGGCTAAATTGCAAAAAGGATGGAATCTATTTAAAAAACATGCATTGAAGCTAAATAGATATTCTATATTGGTTTTGGGAGCATGTAGTTTAAATTTGATCAAAAATAGACTTAAAGTTAAGGGTGAGCGTTCGATCGAGTCGAGTCAAAAAATTTTGAGTTATTCGAGTTGACGAGTCATATTTTACAACTCAAACTTTATTTGAAATTTTTTCGATTCGAGTCGAGTCGAGTTTTCGAGTTCCTATAAAAATTTAACTGTAATTATTTATCATGTTATAGTAGGGTTTGATTCCAATTTAAACTTCTTTCTGTAATCATATAAGATATGCACATATATATTTTTCACATGTGACAATATTTCTTCATATTTTTATATATCAGTATGTATATATCATAAAAAATAGAGGGACTCGTCTCGAACTTAAAAATAAATCCACTAATTACTAAAAATTTTGAGTTATTCGAATTTCTATTTTACAACTCAAACTTTATTTGAAATTTTTTCGAGTTATTCGAGTTTATGAAATTTCGAGTCGAGTCAAGACGAGTCAAGTATTTTTGCCTCGAGTCGAGTTATTCGGTTTTTTCGAGTCGAGTCGAGTCGAGTTTTGCTCACCCCTACTTAAAGTGAAGGAGAAATTGAAGAAAAATGAAATCAAAGACTAAATCGAAAAACTGTAAAATTCAGTTTTTCGAGTTGGACAAATGTACGTGATAGATTAGAAAGTAGAAACACCGACCAACCAGATAGAGTACATATAGGCTAGGCTAGCAATAAAATTACAAGCAAGCAATTAAAATCTCTAGAGATATGAATCATCTCTGTTATTTATACGACGAACGAACCATCTGCCGATCAAAGTCCCGACGAATAAATGAATGTCACTAAAAATAAGAATAAGGTGGTAACTCCCGCCAATGCAATACTGCCGGCGCCTCCGGTTTGTCCTATAAAAAATTAGCACCAATATGTATTATTAGTAGGCAATTCATGCTGTTTACAAACAGATATAGCAATCTTTTTATTTACCTGGTGGGAATGGAGCAGACGTGGGAGAAGTGGCTTAATAACATAACAATAATCAAGACATGAATAATTAGTCCCCTAATAAACGAAATAACAATAATCTTTTTATTTACGGTATCTAAATTAATCAAACATATCGAATAGAAACATACCGTTGCACGCGCTGAGATCGGTGGTGATCCCGCATTCACGAGAGATCCTGAGAGCTTCCGGGACAGTAACGTTCAAAGAAGCAAGCAGATTAGAGTCGTTATAGAGATTGCATAGGCAGGGAAGTTCGTTTGCAACGGCTTCTCTTATAGGGTCACAGCAGTCGTCTCGAGGTTTGGCCGTGGCGTTGTTGAGGTACGGAGAACAATACACCAGCTTTTGCGCGCAAGTCGTTTGTGCATCCGCGAGGGTTGCCATCGAGCCCAAAAGCACAAGAACCGCAACCATAAGAAACTTAGCCATGATGTTGGGAATTTTAGTTCGGTTCTGTCTATGTTATTCCCGGGGTCTACGTTTTCTTGCTTAAATACTAGTACTGTAACTTGGCTGGCCTTGGCGTTCCTATATTTCCCTAGGGTACGAAAGAAAATTTTATTTTCCAAACTACTACTGCTGATATATTTCTAGTCCAATGTCTTACTCCTCAAGTAAAGAAATGCAGTACTGTGCGTGTCAGTTACGGAAACAAATAATTATATGCGGGTTTACCGGGATGAAACGATGAGTTTTATCTAAGGTCGTAGGTTTTAATCTTAGCGTTGTGAATAGAGTAAACTGAATTGAGATGATCGACCGTAATAAGCTTCTATAGTGTTTGATCTGAATTAGTTAATCAATAGATCAGATATTCGAATTTAAGCTAAAATTTTGATAATTTTTAGCCACTCAAATGTTTGTACAAAAGAAATGAACGTGATTCTTCTTTATGTTATGATGGTTTTCTTACCTACATTATAAATTAGTTTATCTTTTAATGGGAGATTACCTACCATTTCAACGACCTCTGCAAGATTTCCTTTTTGTTAGTTTTTTTTTTTCCGGGATAGATATTTTACCTGAACCAAACCAATCCGATCAAGTTGATTTTCTTTTTTTTTGTATAAAAATATATGTTAGGGTCAGATTTTTATTAAGGATGCGGTTGGGTCAGGTTTGAGTTTAGGGTGAAAAAAATTCGACTTGACAGCTACCCCACTAAGCAATTCAATTGCTTATTTAATTATTCACTATTTTTAAAGGTAATTTTCCTTACCAACTTCTCCGAGTGAATCGTCGCACAACTCACAAAAAAGTCAAATATAATATCTTTATAAAAAAGAGATGGTGGGGAGATTGTGGAATCGTCTGAATCAAGAACAGGGAGATGGTGGGGAGATCCGTTCAAGGCAACGTCTTGCCACCGGCGATCAGCGGGGGAGTACACAGGATTCGCAAACAGTTTGCTACTTGAACCAACTCTAAACAACACAAAGATGTTAATCTGATAAATGATTCCAAGAAACAGCCATTTATGTCTCATCTAAACAACCATAAATCCCTTTTAGTCTCTGTAGGCTCATCCACAAATTCTCAAAGTGAGACACAAAAAGTGCATTACCTAAACTTACAAACCCTAGGTTCAACGCTACATTAGGTCGTCAAGCAAATGATGATTGATAACTAATCCTCCACAGTAATTAACTAGAGTTTTGTCGAAAAACTTCAAAAATTTTCCTCTAAGGTTTTGATTCAATCACCTTCTTGGCAAAGGATGGTAAACAGAAAGCAGTGGAATGAATCTCGGAGTTCTAAAACTTTAGAGAGCATCTGATAATTTTAATATTCATTTAAAAGATATTAAAAATAATGGTGTCGAGTGGTGTGTGACATTAATAATTTTTAATAATTTTACAATAATGTGTCACTCATTCTAGATTATTTTTTATACTCTAATATAATTATAAAGTAATATCTTACTTAGTCCAATTTCATATTTGAATAAACTTACGCACAATTATATAAACTATGGCTCTGTTTGGCAATTAGCGGATAGCTGATAGCGAATTACATTAGCTGATAACTGATAGCTGATTGCATTAGCTGATTTGACTAGCGAATTGTATTAGCTGATTGTATAAAAGTGTCTGGTAAAATTAATTTATAGATGATAACTGTTAGATTATTTAAACAAGCAAAATGACATATAAGGACATGATTATATTCAATAATTATTTAAATAGTTTATTACTTATCAATATTTTGTATATAATTATTATTAATTAGATCTATAGAATTATTTTTAATATAACTTTTCTATTTGAAGATGGATGCACTCTTATAACTTTTCTCCTCTGGTCTATTTGGAAATCGAGGGCCAAAAGGACCTTCGTTGGGAAGTGTGGCTGCGGGCGGAACGAGCTTTCTTTGAATTCAGCCAAACTTCTTTTTCATGCCACCAGGGGGAACATCTTCCTTCTTCAGAACCGAGGGTTTGGACACCACCCTCTACAGAAGTTTTTAAAATCAACTATGACGCTGCTTTTGATCCACACTCAGGGGTAGTATCAGCGGCATCCATTGCCCAGGATAACTCATGTTCTTTTATTCAAGGAATCTCTGAGTCTTTTATCGCTCCTTCCGTTGTTGTAGCGGAAGCTTTGACAATAAGACTGTGTCTTTCACTGGCTTTTAGAAATGGCTTTGAAAACATCATCATCGAAGCCGATTGTAAAGCTGTTATCTGTAGACTTATGGAGGGTTCCCCATCCGATTGGGCCACAACGGCTGTGGAAGAGGACATTAGACTGACTTCTAGAGACTTCAATTCTTGTGTTTTCTCCTTTGTTCCCTGCTCTTATAATCAGGTTGCCGATCGGTTAGCCAAATTTGCTAAATCTTGTATAGGCCGAACTATGTGGGACCCTGATTCCTCCCCGTCTTTCTATTGGCCGTGTAATCTTTCTTTGATATGAAATGAAGTTACCTTTTGAACAAAAAAATATTCAAATGATTTATATATTAATTTATTTTTTATACAATTAGTTTAATATAATTTAATTAATTAATAAATTTAAATACACATATAAGTATGTGCTAACAAAAAGAAAAAAGTAAATAGGATTAGCTTATAAATAGGGTGAGAAAATATTTAATTTAGGTTATTTTGAGATTTTTGGTGACTGGTAAGGGTAAAAGGGTCTTTACGACTCTAATATCAAACATCTAATCTCAAAAAGCTCTTATTATGAGCTTTTTCAAAATTAGCGATTTCACCCAAATCCGCTCTTTTAATCTGTTATTTATCAAACAACAATACTAACGAATTTGACTAGTCAAACCTCTAATTTTTGCCCAAACCTCTCTTTACCAAACATGACCTATAAAAAAACATATAACGTATTAATTGCATTTTTTTTCTTTCGGTATAAAGTGGCAGCGGTTAAAATTTGCTAACAAAGTATCGTATACAAACACAATGGGTGAATTATTAGTATAAAAATTAGCCGCCCCTTTTCGGTACATTTAAGCTTTAACATTAAAAAAATAGTACATAATTAAATTTTAAGCCTTAAATCTAAATTCTAAAACCTAAATCCTACGCCCTATACCCTAAAAAATACACCTTACTCTAAATTTCTTAAATCATAACTCTAATCTAAAATTCTAAACCCTCAACCTAATTTTAAGCGTAGAGACATATAATAAGGACACCGAAAAAGAGTAGAAGATTTCCATACGAATTATTATGTGGTTGAAGATATCTTATAAGGACAAGAACCTAACTTTATGCTTTAGGCATAAAGAAAAGAAGAGCAGGAGACAGTCGGACCAGAATCACCGAGATGGATACTCCACTCATTCAACAAAGTTTAACATATAAAGCAAAAACTCTATTATCAAAATTTCTTTTCCCATAGATTTAGGCCATGCGATCCAGAAATAGAGATAACTACTAAATAGGATGCAAATTCAATTATTAGATATAATTTCTTAAAAATAACATAATAAATAATTTAAAGAATAATTATTTTAATGTGAAAGATGTTTTTTTATTTTATTTTAAAATTAAAGTAAAAAAATCATGAAATGTATTTAATTATTAAAATTAAAAAAAAATAAACAAGACGCATCATAAATTTTAAGAGGAAACCTTTGATATATAGGTTGCGTAAACTTTAGTTTATACAAACCTTTTAGTTTTAAGAGTTAGATGTTTAGTTTAAAGTTTAGGGTTTTAAATTTTAAAGATTATGATTTAATTTCTAGTGTTTAGAGTTAAGAATTTAAAGTTAAGTTTTTTTGCTAAGTAGAGAAATTTTATTAAAAAAACTCATTCGAGCCTGAACATAAGATGTGTGCCTCGTTAAAAACCTTTTTAATCCTAAATATGATTTTTTTTAACGTTAACACAAAAGCTTCATAATCAAAAGTTGCAAAACATGATTTAACGCTTACCCCATTTTTTTTATTTTATGGAGTGTAGTGTACAAGCTTATCTCTTCCTCTAAAGCTCAGCCTTGGAATCATCCAAAGGGAATCTTAAGACCTAGATGGACTAAAAAACTTTTTTTTTTCAGCAAATTAATTTTATTAATATAAAGTTAAAAAAAATTCATCTAAGATGTACGTCTCATTAAAAATCTATTTAAACATAATAGAAAAAGAGTACAACACAAAATAAATATACACCAATCATTAGAAAACTCCCCCCAAACGTTTAATTAAAGATGTTCACATTATTTTATTTTGTATAGTTTCGAATCTTAACATTAACATTAAGAATATAATATTTCATCCACAACACAATTGATGATTTTATTTATTTTATTTTACTCTTGTCAATGCTAACGATTTGTTTTGTACTACTATTATTACATATTTAGAAGCAAAATAACTCTATTGTTAATGTAACAATGTTGATAATAAATAATTTTAAAACATAAATGATTAATCACTTATTCTTTGGACACATTGTCACACGACTCGTACCATATTAATTTTATTTTACTTTTGTCAATGTTAACGATCTATTTTGAAATAGTACCATTATTACCAACAGTCCACTTCTCAATTAATTCCATGGTCGATTGTTTTTTTTGTGTGTGTGGTCATCGGATAGAAAAAAAATATTATATCATCGTCGGACGTTAGCACAATATTTGTCTTCTTTCTGGATTAATTTATCTTATTTGTTCGAAGTCATTTTCCTGGATTTGATTGTTGTTCTACTATACAGTGACTTCTTTTCTTCTTCCTCGTTTTTGAACCGTCATTCTTAGACAAAGTAATCACTTTCTCCTATACTTTCACTATTGTAAACTAGTATTGATTTTGACTGTTCTTTTATTCCCCTTACTATCAGGCTTTTTCCTCCTTCAGTTGTGGGGCTCACAATTTTTTTGAACATTAGTATCTAATTTATTGAGAAAATTTTGAAAATCGGCCGCTTAAAAAGCGGCTAAAAACAGTTGTACCGAAATTCTTACAAAAATAGTAAGGATTTGTGTACAATAATGTAAGGATTTATGTATAATGTACACAAATACTTACTAATTTTGTAAGGATTTATGTATGTACACAAAAGTGATTTTTTTAACCGCTTAAAAAGCGGCTAAAAACAGCTGTATACAATTCTTTACAAAAATCGTAAAGAATTGTATACATTGTACCGAAATTCTTACAAAATTAGTAAGGATTTGTGTACAATAATGTAAGGATTTATGTATAATGTACACAAATACTTACCACTTTTGTAAAAATTTCGGTACATGTACACAATTTTTTACTATTTTTTATAAGAATTTGTATATACGCCTTTTTTAGCCGCTTTTTAAGCCGCCGTTCCTTAAAACTTCCCAATTTATTGATCGATTAGTTCACATCAAATTTTGAAAAAAGCTTAGGACTCATTCGACACAGTTTTTTCACCAAACTAAACAGATTTGTTCAGACCAAACTTTGTAGAGGCTTAGAACTCCAACACAGTACTCTATTGAGCTTTTAACTATTGAACAGAGAAGCTGTGTTGAACGATCAATTCTTGTACTTCAAACATATGTTTAAGCATCTATTTTGACTGCAAACGGGGTTTTCAAAAATTAAATTTCATACTTTTTTTCTAAACGGCCGTTCTCGCTCAAATTGCCAAAGGAAAAGCTGTGTCAAATTAAGCCTTAATATGAGGACGATTCTTTTAACTCAATTTTTATTTATTTATAATATCAAGATCTGAACCACCTTACTAAAATCTTAAGAGATCTAGTACTTCATAATGCTAGACCAATAAGGTATTGTTGAAATCATAAACCTTTAATTTGTCTATAAATCAACCATGTTTTCACATCTCTAAAACCAATAAACCATATAGAAAAGAGAGAAAAATGGAAGGTTCATCTTTACGCCATGGGCAGCCAAGCCTAGTTCTGCTTGTCATCCTTCAATTCACCACCTACATAGCGTTGAGCTCAGCTGATGCACCATTTCACAGCCAAAGAAACATCGAGTACATCAAATCATCATGCAGCTCCACAACTTACCCCAGATTGTGCTACCGCTCACTCTCCGTCTACGCAAGCAAAATCAACACCAGCCCCAGATTGTTAGTCCATACAGCCCTCAACGTGACCCTCAAAGCCAGCAAATCAACATCGAGGCTGATGGCGAAGATCTCAAGAATCCATGGTCTAAGGCCAAGGGTAGCTGCTGCCATGGCGGATTGCATCGAGGTGATCGGCGACTCAGTAGACGAGCTTCAACAGTCTATAGGCGAACTTGGTCATATTAGAAGCTCAAATTTTGCACTCACAATCAGTGATATTCAGACCTGGGTTAGTGCAGCGCTGACAGATGAAGATACTTGCATGGATGGATTTGCTGGGAAGTCCATGAACGGATATGCAAAGACAATGGTAAGAAAAAGGATAATCAAAATTGCACATTTGACAAGCAATGCCTTGGCTCTCATCAACAACTATGCCTCAACTCAAAGTAGGTTACCTTAAGGGGAGATTGCAGCCTGCAGGTTGCGTTGTGAACTGATATGAAATGTATGAACTGGGAATATGAAGTTCTAGTGTGTGAAGTGTGAAGTGTTTGAGTAAATTTAGTACAATATCTAATCATGTTTTAATGACAGATTTGGAGTTTAATTTAGCCCCAGACATAGACTTTGGCACATTGATATGGATTTCCTGTTTTTGGTACCATATACAAATACAAGTTTTGAATTAAACTAAAAAATCCCAGGAGTTATCAAAATGAGAACATTTTTGTTACAAATGCTTGGTGGCAGGATCTTAGAGATTGCAGAAGATATTTTGTGGTTTAATGAAATACCATGTTGCGGGACCAGTGGAGGCAGTAAAGGCAGGCAGAAATTATGAAGAGATGGCCTACCACAAGTGACATGACACATGATTCCCATCATTTCAGAAATTTGCAGCTTTATTTGTCTTCTTTTCTTCGGTAAGGAAGGGATAGGATATATTGATTAAAAATAAGGGACCGGATTTGCTCGGGCCAACACAGAACTCTAAATTTATCTAATTTCTTTGGGTCATAAAGTTGAGAATAAAATATGAGCAGCAAACATTATCGTCGAAGCTATTGATAATAGTTTGTGGAAGCTGATTGTCAAGCCGTGATCGAAAGACTCTGTTCAAGAACATCTTCAGACTAAGTTTTCTTACTGTAGAGGTGGACATTAGATCGCAAGTCAAACGTTTTGTCTTTTACTCTTTTTCCTTTACACTCCAATCTTGTAATCAAGCGGCGGATTGTTTAGTTAAATTTGCTAGAAATTTTCTGAATAAAACTATTTGGGGACCTTCAGTGCCCCACCTTTTCGGGTGTATCTGTAACTTGTTTTGTGAAATGAATTTCTGCCTTTTGATCAAAAAAAATATGAGCAGCAAACATTAGAAAATGATCAGAACGCAATCCCAAAAAAGTTGCTCATTTTAGGAGACATACGTTCAAATCGTTTTGTTGTTAAAGGGATAAAAATATATATGAACACATACTACCTTATAATTACCTTTAGACTATTTAAAAGTCTATTCTCAAACTGAAATGAAATATTTGGGATATATTATTTCTAGAGGATTTATTTCGATGGATAAATACAAAATATAGTGTATTTTGGATTGGGGTACCCCTTCAAACATCAAGAAAGTTAAAAGATTTTTAGGATTGTCTGGATATTATAGGCGATTTATAAAAGGGTATGATAGACTGGTTAAACCCTTGACAGACTTGCTTAAAAAAGATGCATGAAATTGAGCAAGTGAAGCTGAAACGGCTATGCTTAAATTAAAATCCGCTATGGTAAGAGCTCTTGTGTTGGCTTTACCTAATTTTAATAAGGAATTTGTGCTAGAAATTGACGTATATGCATATGGAGTAGGGGCTTTTTTATTACAAGAGGGCAAACCACTTGTTTATTTTAGTAAAGGGATGAGAATTAAGCATCAAGCCTTGTCCATCTATGAAAAAGAAATGTTGACAGTTCTGTTGGCGGTCAAGAAATGGTCCCCTTACCTTGTTGGGAGGCACTTCAAAACTCAAATCGACCATCAAAGCTTACAATTCTCGACTGGGAATCAAGCTACCGCACTAGCTCAACAAATTTGAGTGGCTAAAATGATGGGTTTCGTTTTTGAAATGTGTTACAGAAAAGGGACTAGTAACACCGTGGCTGATACTCTTTCGAAAAATCTAAAATTTTACAATGAGAAGTTGATGGCTATTAGCAGTTTCAGTACTGATTGGGTGGATAAAATTTGTCACACTTGGACAAAGGATGCTAAACTACAGAAGATTATTGAAGAATTGAGAAGTGATGCAACATCTCACTCCAAATATTCATGTGATGTCAGGTTATTAAAGAAGAAAGGAAGGTTGATTGTAGGTGATGATGATGAGTTGAAAAGAAACTTAATTGAATTATTTTTTCGAATCTCTTTGGGTGGCTACTCTGATGTAGATGTTACTAGTAAAAGATTGTCAATCCGCTCATTAAAAGAAGAAGATTGGTAAGGGAGTGTGTGATTTGCCAACAAAATAAATATGATAACCATGTGAAACCAAGGTTGTTGTAGCCACTACCTACTCCAGATTCAACATGGTCTTCAATCAACATGAATTTCATAGAAAGTTTGTCTCTTTTAAAAGTCAAAGATACCATTTTTGTAGTAGTGGACATGCTCACTAAATATGCTCACTTTATAGCATTATCTCGTCTATTTATTGCCTTGAATGTGGCTCAGGTGTTTATGAACAATATTTTTAAATTACATGAGTTGCCTGAATTTATTGTATATGACAGGGATAAAGTGTTCTTGAGCACTTTTTGAAAGAAAATGATTGGTAAGCTTGGAGTGTTTTCATGGCTTATCATCCAGAAACGGATGGCCAAACCGAGGTTGTTAATAGATGTCTTAAAACTTATTTGAGGTGAATGACATGAGAGTTTCCTTAGGAATGGGTCAATTGGATGCCATTAGCAGAATGGTGGTATAATACATCTCATCATTCGGCTATCAACACCACTCTTTGTCAAGTATTGTATGGGCAAGAACCTGCTGTTCACTTACCTTTCTTCGCTGGAGAATCATTAGTTTCTTTTGTTGACAGAAGTTTACAAGCTAGAGAAGCGGCCATAAAGATGTTAAAATTTTATTTACAACATGCCAAAAAAGATAAATAAAGTAAATAAAAAAGGTGACATGTGATTTTCCATTGGAGAATTGATCTATTTGAATCTTTAACCATATCGCCAACATTTTGTTTAAGCCAGAAGTAATCAGAAGCTCGACACTAAATGATTTGGACCATTTCGCATTATTGAGAAAGTGAGAAATGTTGCGTATAAGTTACAGCTTCCAATGTGTTCCAGGTACATCCTACCTTTCATGTTGGCTCGGCCTCAGCTCAGTCTAGTTTACCTGTTTTTAGAAATGATGGAATTATTGTAAAAAACTCTTGCGAATTGTGGATCGAAGAATGGTGAAGCGAGGAAACAAAGCACTCACAAAAGTATTGGTCGAGTAGATCAACTCATTTCCTGAGGATGCTACGTGGGAACTTTTTCACAAGTTTTTGGCGGATTTTCTTCACTTTAGTCCTTGAGGACAGTGATCTTTTTTTCATAGATGGGAGTATTTGATGCTGAACTTTTTATTTGGAGTCAAATCATGGCTCTTTAGATAAATAATTTATTGTGTAATGAGCTTTAATTTTTGTTTCAAAATGCTGTCGTTTTATATGCTTTAAATAAGGGAACTAGGTAAAAATAGGTATGACAGACATTAAGACTTGTTTTTGTTGTCTCAACCCCGTTTCTTATGAAATACAAAATCTTCATTCCTTCTTTATTTTCATTCTATTCTTTTATATTTTTTCTATATTTGTGAATCGATTACTATCAAGGAGCTCCGAGCTCCGCCTTCTGATAAAATGGGTTCGGGTTGAAACAAAAGCTTCGAGCTTCGAATGAGTAATATACAAACATGGGGTGAGCGCTGCTTTGACTGACAAGGACACTTGCATCAATTGGAATCTCAAAAACTATTGTGAGGAGACAAATTGTGAAAGTTGCACATCCTACAAGCATTGCCTTGGCTTTTTGTCAATCGCTATGCTGCCGCTCATAAGTGTTGATTAAGGATTACTTGTCTCTAATTCACTATTGTTCTGCCCTCTGTCGTGTTTTGGTTGATTTTAATGTTGGTGGGGTTTAAGTTCATATGTATCGATATTAATCTATCATGATTAGTATGAAACCTGGATATTAGTTCTAATCGATTATTATTCAGTGGTTTAAGAATTATCGTTAATCTCCTTCTATCTCATTTTCTTTTTCTTCTTTTTGATACATTATTTTTTTTCTTTTCTCACATTCATTAAATTATTATTGTTGATCTGACCGACGCCAACAAACGATTAAATCACCAATAACCTTTATTTTTCATACATATTTTACAAAGCATAAATATTTTATACACAGGTGGTGGAAGCGCCTTAGTTTTAGGGTATAGGGAGTTAGTTTAGGGTATAGGGTTTAGGGGTTTAAGTGTATGGGGTTAAAATTTAAGGATAATTGTTTCAATTTAAAGTTTAGGGTTATAATTTAGGGTTTATAGGTTAAACCTAAATCTTCACCATATTACCCTAAAAACTAAACCCTAACATATAAACCCTAAATTATAACCCTAAACCTTAAATTAAAACAACTATCCCTAAATTCTAAACCCTACACCTAAACTCTTAAACCCTATACCCTAAACTAACTTCATATACCCTAAAACTAAGGCGCTTGTAAAAACTTTCAGTTTTCACCACCTGTGGGCTGTGTGTAGGGGTGGGAATTGTCGGGTACCAGGGATTCGGGTACCCGGTTCGTCCGGGTACCTCTTTAAACGGCCCGTGTCCCGGCCCATTAAATCCGGGTACCCGTAAAATTCGGGTACCCGGGTAATCGGGTACCGGGTACCCGGTTCATATTTTTTTTTTTATTTTTTTATTATTTTAAAATTAAAAAAATCATATGTTAAACACAAAAATATTTAAAAAAAATTAAACTTAAAACTTAAAAGAATATAATACAAACATAGAAAAAATATAGGGACTTAGACTTAATTTTAGAGTGAAAATATTAAGAAACATAAAATAAATATATAATTTTAAATATAAAAAATATATATTAAATTTTATCGGGTCGGGTCGGGTACCCGGTAAGGGAAAACTCTCGGCCTGTGTCCCGGCCCGTGTCCCGAGAAATTTTCCGGGTCGGGTAATTTTTTTTCGGGAATTACCCGGTATTTTTGTTTCGGGTAGTCGGATTTTCGGGTCGGGTCAATCGGGTCGGGTATTTTCTCCCACCCCTAGCTGTGTGTGAGATATTAATCCTTTTACAAATGTATGATTTGTTTTTGCTAGTCCAAGATTTTACTTGTTAAACGAAACATTGCTTTATTAAAACCATTAATTTCGAGTTACGTTCTTTACTTGTTAAACATAATTAGTTGAAAATAGAATACTTATGTTCCTTGTTCATAGACAAAACGATGATTGATCACGGAGATTACGACTACATGGGGAGGGAGATACGTGTCGCCAAATTTAACTGATTTCCTGCACGCAACTTAACTTACTAACAAGTCAAACAAGAAAATAAAGCTCTCATTAGCCATGACAAAGTTGATTTGCATTTTCTTTAATTAATAGATTATTGATCATCCATTATAATACAAAACTCTAAAGCAAAGCTCGTAAGTTTAGTATCGATCATGACATCTAATGTTAACTAAAATTAAAATAATGTCTCTTATCAACACCACAGACTTGTCATAAAATTAGTATCGTTCCTTAAACGATCATAAATTCGGTTTTACGAAATTACAGATCTTATAAGCACGTGGTATATATTGTATTCTCTTCTTGCCTATTCTGAGAATAGCATGCTTATATTTGTGAACCTCATGAAGTATAATAGAGTAGTTGTGTGTCGCTGAATTTGTAAAGCTCAACATTTAAATTTGTTTCCACGTATTTTGTTTTATAATTAGGATTCATTAAACGGAGTTCTTGTTTTGTACAAACACTTTTAAACTTGTATGTTTTATACTTTTTTTAATCTCAAATCGATCTATTTATGAAAATGAAACAATATTTATGTCTAAAGAGAACAATTTCAAATTTATCGATCATTTTGGTAAGTCGTTCATTCTAATTCGGATTCACGATGTTACAATAAAGTATAAACAATAGAGAAAAAAAAGCCTGAAATCAGAAACTAACATAAAACATCATCATTTGATAGGAGAGCGATCGAAAGAAACAAACAACTTTTAGAGTAGTTTCATTCAGGGGAGTAACTTAGTGAGGACTGGGGTGGTCGTGTCTCTAAAATTCTGGGAAATTAAAATTTGGTACCTAATTTTTTTAAAAAAAAATACTTTGACCTCTCAAAAAATTTCAAATTCCATATTAAGCTTCAAAAGTTTTGAATGTTTTTAATTAAATTCTTTCATAATTTTAAAAAATTCTTATTAAATCTCTCAAGATTATTAAAAAAATTTAGTAAAGCCCTCAAAATTTACGAAAAACTTAATTTAAACCTTCAAATTAAAAAAAATGGCATAAAGCCAAAAAATATCCCCAACTTTGTCTGAATAATCACTTTGACCCCTATTCTTTTTGGAGTAATTCAACTCTCAACGTTTTATTTTGAGTCAGAATGACCCTCTACGGATGAAAACAATCAGTCAACTTACGGTAAATGGCTTGAAATGACTTGACAAACTTATATGACAGTGCACGCTGACATGACAATATCATATAGACAAATGTGTTGACTTGAAAAAACATTACATGCATCAACCAAAAATAATTTTATAAAATTATATAGAATATAAAATAATTTTTTGACATATCATTCTATCAAGTAGGGGTGTTCAAAACTACTACATCCGGTTGACCCGGCCCGACTACCCGACGGCCCAAAATGAAAAAAATGGGTATTTTACTAAAAAAATTTACCCGACTGGCCGGGTACCCGACCTGAGATTTTTTTGGGGTAGTTGAGTCGGGTTTAGACCGAAATTTTTTTGGTAACAGGGTACCCGACCCAATACTTTTAATATATTTATTTTTAGTTTTAAATTATATTTTTATTTTAGGTTCCTTAATATTTTTTACTTAAAACTAAATTTAAATCTCTAAATTATTTCTATGTTTGTATTATGTACTTTTAAGTTTTAACATTTTCAAATATATTTTTATTAATTTGTTGATACAAGATTCGAAAGAAAAAACGAAATTAATATTTTTAAAGTTTTTTGTGATAAACTTTAATATATATATATATATATATATATATATATATATATATATATATATATATATATATATCCATCTTAAAACTAACTTCAAATCACTAATTTTTGTGTTTGGATTATGTACTTTTAAATTTTATGTGTTTACCATGTGATTTTTTAAAAAATGTTAACCATGTACCCCGATTTCAAGGGTACCGGATTAGCAGGTACCCAGTTAAAGCGGGCCGGGATACGGGCCTGCATATGTGGTACCCGGATGAATCAGGTACCCGAGAATGAACACACCTACTATCAAGTCATTTTAAACTGTTTATCATTAGTTTTTTAACAATATTTATCTGTAGATGAGTCATTTTGACCCAAAATGAAACGTTAAAGGTTAAATTACTCTTAAAAAAATAAAAATTAAAAGGACTATTTAATTAAACGTTGAAAGTATTTTTTAATTGGGTAAACCACTGCAGGGGTCACTTTCGTTTCTCGTTTGTACAGATTTAGTCACCACTTTTGAAAAGTGCCAATAAGTGGTCATCTACGTTTTCGATGTGTAAAGACTTGGTCACTCCGACGTTATAGTCCGTTAGTCCCCTAACGGATTGCTGATGTGGTGGAATTAATTAACAAAAAAATAAGGATAAATTACTGCAATAGCCATTAAAATTTATCTCATGTACATTTTTTCTCCTCAATTTAAAAAAGTAAACATTATAGTCACTAATAAAAATGTTTCTTTATAATTTCACCCTTAAATTTTTAAAAATTCATTTTTCAATCCTAAAACTTTACAATAACTCGACTCATAATTTCATAAACTCGAATCAAAAATTCAAAATAAAGTTTGAATTATAAAATAGAAATTCTAATAACTCGACTTGACTCGAAAAAATTAAATTTTTTGGTTTGATGTGAAAATACTCGACTCATAATTTCATAAACTTGACTCAAAAATTCAAAATAAAGTTTGAATTATAAAATAGAAATTCCAATAACTCGAATTTTTTAGTAGTTAGTGGACTAAATTTTTAAGTTTGAGTTATTAAATATGAGCAATTTGGGCACCTAAGTTTCAAAGGGTATACTTTGGGCACCTATTTTTCATCTAAGCATTTATAATATTATTGTACTAATTGATTGTAAAGTTTTAGGATTGAAAAATGAATTTTTAAAAATTTAAGGGTGAAATTATAAAGAAACATTTTTATTAGTGACTATAATGTTTACTTTTTTAAATTGAGGAGAAAAAATGTACATGAGATAAATTTTAATGGCTATTGCAGTAATTTATCCTTATTTTTTCGTTAATTAATTTCGCCACATTAGCAATCCGTTAGGGGACTAACGGACTATAACGTCGGAGTGACCAAATCTTTACACATCGAAAACGTAGATGACCACTTATTGGCACTTTTCAAAAGTGGTGACTAAATCTGTACAAACGGAAAACGAAAGTGACCCTGCAATAGTTTACCTTTTTTAATTTTATACCAACTTAAATTGAACCTTCAAACTCTTATTCAAGTCCCGTCGTTGGTTTCATGGGACCATTAACCATTTGGGGAGTTTAAGGCCACTAATCCTGCTGCGTCCTTTCAGATATGAAATTTTAACCTAATCGTACGTTGCCATTGGTCTGCTATAATTGTTCCTTCAATTATTAAGTGTCTGCTTTGTATCACCATCTTAATAAATATAAAATTATTTCCAATTTTCCATGACACGTAACTGCTACGAGAATCCATAATCAAACTATGGGTCCAACGACCATAAAATATATTTCTTTCTCCCAACACAAATCTTTTTAATGCATATTTTAATTGATATGCTACGGCTGCTTTATTAGTTGGTCTAGGGCTGTTTTCATCCTCGTTTTGACGGATGTATGTTGTGTTGAGAATAGACATGTGCTTATTTTGAAAATTTGAATTTTTTTGGTTATTTATTTTATTGAGTATGCTGATTTTAAAATTTTACTGTGCCCATTTTACAAATTTGAATTTTTTTATTGGTTATCTATTTTACTAAATATGTCTAATCTAAAATTTTATTTGTATCTATTTACGTACAAAAAATTTATGTTGTTAATACTTAATATATGTGTTTCACCCTCAAAAAATTTCTAGATCCACCACTGTAAATTTTAGGGGTGATAATGAGCCTGACTAGCTCGCGAGCTACTCGAGCTCGGCTCGAGTGAACTCAACTCGAGTTCGGGTTCAACTCGAGACCTTAACAAACCGAGCCGAACCGACCCAAGTTCAGCTCGAAAAGCTCGTGAACAAGCTTAATATATATATATATATATATAAGCTACATATGCACGTAATTTGTTTAGCAAAAGAAAAGCAATAAAATAAATTAGGAAAAATCCACTAAAAGCAAATTAATTAAAATAATTTGAACATTTCCTTAGTGAATTGTTGTTTGATTTTGTATTTTCTTTGATTATGTGTTTGTATTGTAAGAACATTTCTTGGTTATTTGAATTAATCTAATTTTTGGCCACTCTTTTCCCCTTTCCCGACATTAAATTTCGTTTCAGTGTTAGTTATAAAATGAACTTTTAACAAGGCTCTATTTTTTATAAAAAAATTATTCATTTCGAGCCGAGCCCGACAAGCTTCGAGCCCGAGTCGAGTTTAATAATATTGTTTCTGAGCCGAGCTCAGGCGCAGCTCGGCTCGTTATAACCCCTAACTATTATAGTACTTCAATCATTTATGTTGCTTTGATATTTTTAAGCGTCCCTTTAAAAAATTACCTAACGGATGCATGATAAGTGACATACGTTCATCTTCTTCCTTTTCTCTTCGATTTTATAGGGAAATAGGCAAAAAATGAATTTTAAAAATTTGGTTTATTTTGGAGAAATCGTACAATCCAAAATCTCAAATACTTTGATTTTGAGAACTCATTTATCCTTGCTGCATCAATTCAATCTATGCCTCTTTATCTTCATTTTCTTTGCGGAATCAAAAACTTTAAATCAACAATTCTCCAACAATGCTTCGATTGCTAAAGTCAATATGTGCAAAAGTGAAATCAAGACCTTAACTCACAGAATTAGTCCATAAACACTTTGATTTCGTTTGTAACGATGAGCTGAGTAAAAAAAAAGTTGTAAGTCTTGAAGAATTCATCAATAAAGGATAATGATTTTTTTATGAAGTAAAACGTTACATTTACTTTGTTAAAAAAATTAGACACCTAAAATAAATAAAAAAAGAATAGTTTTGATACTTATTTTTAAATAAAAATAATTTTTTAAAAAACTTATTCTACTTCTACCTAAAGGGGAGGGGGAAATCCAGGTGAAGGCAAAGTTCCTAAGGGATCTTAAACCCGGAACTTAAGGGGAAAGAAGTGGACCAGATGAGAGCATGGGTTAAAAGCTCTCAGTTGATATATTCTCATCTCTCTTAGATTGTGGGTTCGATTCTTCCCCTCCTTTAATAGGAATTGTTAAAATAACTATTTTTATATGAATATATAAATAAGTTCTCATCTATAGGTTTAGGAATAATCTATTGTTAATTAAGGGAACCTATTAATTAAATTAGTATAAAAATATATAATTACAGCTCACCTTTTGTTGTTCTAGTGGTAAAGAATGATATAATTCATCCAAGTGATCTGGATTCGAGCATTAGTTATGCGGATAAAAATTATTTGCCCCTTCTCGGTGCTCCTACTTATGCCCAACACTAAAAAATACAACAAAATTAAATTACAAGCCCTAACCCTAAACTTTAAATCCTAAACCCTACACCCTATACCCTAAAAATACACCATACCCTAAATTTTTTAAATCTAACCCTAACCCCTAACCTAAAACCTTAAACCTAATTTTGAGTGTAGGGACACCGAAAAGAGGTAGAAGATTTCCATCCCAGTTCTGCACGGTGTGTGTGCCTTATTAAAAAAGATTAAAAAAATTGAACAGATGCTACCCTTGTATCACACCAGTATATTAAAAAATAGTTAATTATAGCATTTTGGCAGCAGGTCAATTCACATGGAACAATATATAGAACAAAATTCATTAGGTGCTTAAGTTTTACTTTTTTTATCATTTTAAATTGCCAAACTTCCAATCCATACATACAATGTCAATGGTTTTAATCCGAATATACAGCTTCGGATTTATTACAATAATATCAATATTAATTAAATTAAGTTTGAGTTAACAAATCAATAGTATTAATTTTTTAATCCTAATTTAATCATAGCCTTCCTTTCTCACGTTCTAACCATGGGAACCGCAACCACGAGCTTTTTTCTATATAAATTAAGATCCCTCTCTTTCCTAATGGGCGTGAGTCGTCATCTTTATTTTTCTATAGAAAGGGAGGAAATGGCAAATATTAGTTCATGGTTTCCAATATCAGCCATCTTTATTTCTGCCCTATTTACATCTCCCCCATGCTCCGCCGCAAGAAAACTCCTCAGCTCGGAAACTGACACAGACTTCATCAAAACTTGGTGCGCTTCCACAACCTACCCCGACTTATGTCTAGCCACCTTTTCAAGCCACGCAGCCGAAATCCACGGCAGTCCCCAAAAACTAGCCACCAAGTCGCTCTTTTTCACGCTTAACACCACACGTTCGGCTTCGAAAACAATTAACGAGCTCTGCAAAAACCAGGGGTTAAAGCCTAGAGAAGTTGCGGCACTCCAGGACTGTGTGGAGGAAATAAGTGATTCAATCGACGAAGTCAAGAGGTCTATTGCTGAAATGGATGAGAGCACGGGCAAAAGCTTTGCGTTCCGAATGAACGATATAGAAACGTGGGTGAGTGCGGCTTTGACCGACGACGATACCTGCATGGATGGCTTCTCCGAGGCTGCCATTGACGGAAATGTCAAAGATAACGTCAGGGCTGTGATCGAGAAAGTTGCACGCTTTACCAGCATTTCTTTGGCTTTTGTAAACCGCTATGCCGGCGCCAAAAAATAACATATGTCGCTTGAAAACGTATTTATTAGATTTGTATTTGTATTTCTTATGAATTATTTTGCTTTTGCAATATGTATATGGAAAGGCTGTCAATGTGTAAAGTATGTAGCCATAATCTTGAATAGGTGTTTTTGTTTTTTTTTCTCGGTAAAATAAATTTTTATTGATAATAATTTAAAAACATGTGCTTAGATTATATGTCTCGTTAAAAAATTTCGTAAATTTAATTGGAAATAGCAACGAAATACGATAGCTTAAAATTCTACGGTTATTGTATGATTTTGTTAAAGGGTGAGCAAAATTCGACTCAACTCGAAAAAACCGAATAACTCGACTCGAGTAAAAAATACTCAACTCGTCTTGACTCGACTCGAAATTTTATAAACTCGAATAACTCGAAAAAATTTCAAATAAAGTTTGAGTTGTAAAATGGAAATTTGAATAACTCGAATAACTCGAAATTTTTAGTAATTAGTGTATTTATTTTTAAGTTCGAGACGAGTCCCTCTATTTTTTTTATGATATATACATATTGATATATAAAAATATGAAGAAATATTGTCACATGTGAAAAAATATATATGTGCATATATTATATGATTAGATAAAGGAGTTTAAATTGGAATCAAACCCTACTATAACATGATAAATACTTACAATTAAATTTTTATAAGAACTCGAAAACTCGACTCGACTCGATTCGACTCAAATTTCTTAAACTCGACTCGAATCGAAAAAATTTCAAATAAAGTTTAAGTTGTAAAATATGACGCGTCAACTCGAACAACTCAATTTTTTTTGACTCGACTCAACTCGATCGAACACTCCCCTCTAATTTTGTTATTGACAATTGCTTGTACACCTGATTAGCGTGCTAGTTTCTCTCACCATTTGCTGTCAACACCGGGGAATGTAAAATCTTCATTCTCACATTGTCGGGTCAGGTCAGCTAAGCCGTTGAACTCCTTTAGACGCAAAGCCTTGGTGCTTTGAATATATGAACAAAAATCAACGTCGATTTCATATGTTTGCCCACTTTGCACTTGATTGAAATAAGTAGATAATATATTTGCTAATTACAGCAAAGAAACCTAATATGGATGCAATTATATGAGTAGTAGGACTGTAAACGAACCGAACGAACACGAACAAGGGTATGTTCATGTTTGTTTGTGTAATTTTAACCGAACAAATGAACGGACACGAATAACTAAACGAACATAATTTCTTGTTCGTGTTCGTTCGTTAAATAATAAACGAACACAAACGAACGTTGAGTATTTGTTTAATTCTTTTCCTTGTTATTTCATATTTGTGATATATGTTTTTAAAATTTTCAAAAATAATATTTTTGTTCTGAAAAATAATAAATATAAACGGACATATGTGAATAAATTTAAACGAACGAATTACCGAATGTTCATGAACGTAAACAGGGGCGGACCTACTGTAGTGCAAGGTGATAGAATCAAGAAGTTTTGATTCGTATGAAGATTAAAGGATAGTGAGGATTTGGTTAGACGAATTGAAGGAGAAGAACAAGTGAATACGGCTTGAAGAAAAAAACAATTTGGAAATTAGGGATTTGATGAACTGATAAAAGAAACGTGCTTTTATTCTTTATTAACCAAAAACTTACTTTATACAATATAATAATCCTATATATAATAATAAAGAAACAAATAAAGACTAACCAGCTGTAACTTACTAAATTAATAACTAACTAACAACCTAACCAACTAATAATCTTGATACCCCCCCCTCAAGGTGGAGCATACACATCTTGTATGCCCAGCTTGGACATTGAAGCCAGAAAAGCTGAAGGATGAAGCGCCTTTGTGAAGCAATCAGCAAGTTGGTTGTTGCTGAAAACAGGAAGAAGTTGAATGACACCTTTCTGAACTTTTTCCCGAACAAGATGGCAATCAATCTCGATATGCTTAGTTCGTTCATGAAAAACAGAATTTTCAGCAATTTTAATAGTGGATAAGTTGTCACAAAAAACATTTGCAATAGAAGGTTTAATTTGTAAATCATGTAAAAGGAAATTAATCCACTGCAATTCACAAGTAACCGAGGCTAAAGCTCTATATTCTGCCTCACTTGAAGATCGGGAAACAGTCGGTTGCTTTTTAGATTTCCATGAAATTAAAGCTTTTCCCAGAAAAACACAAAAGCCCGTAGTAGACTTTCTAGAATCGGGACAAGAAGCCCAATCAGAATCTGAGAAAGCATTTAAATCAAAAGAATTAGAAGCAGGAAAAAAAATGCCTTGTCCCGGTGACCCTTTTAAATATCGAATAACACGATGAACAGCAGTTAAATGTATATCTGTCGGAGCAGAAACATACTGAGAAAGCTGTTGAACAGCAAATGATATGTCGGGTCGAGTATGAGTAAGATACAGTAATTTTCCAACCAACCTTCTATAGCCAGTAATGTTATGAAGAGGAGTACCATCAGTTTTTGATATTTTTGAATTAGGAGCAATAGGAGTACTAACAGGCTTAGATTCTAAAAAACCAGACTCATTTAGCAAATCCAAAGTATATTTCCTTTGAGACAAATTAATACCTTTAGAAGACCTTGCAATCTCAAGCCCAAGAAAAAATTTTAAGTCTCCTAAATCTTTAATCTTAAAAGTGTCATGAAGAAAAGACTTAACAGATTGAATTTCAGACATATTGGGACTAGCAAGGACAATATCATCCACATAAACAGCCAATGCAATGAAATTTTCTTTTTCACCTTTAACAAACAAAGAAATATCAGAAGAAGCTTGTTTAAAACCTTTTTCTAATAAAGAAACAGTCAACCTTTCATTCCATTGTCTACTTGCTTGTTTTAGCCCATATAAACTTTTATTAAGTTTACAAACTAAACCAGATTTAGGACTATTAAAGCCAGGTGGTAACTGCATATAAACATCTTCATCTAGAAAACCATGTAGAAAAGCATTGTTGATGTCCAATTGATGAAGGAACCAATTTTTGGCAGCAGAAACAGCAATTAAAGTCCTAATGGTAGTTAGCTTGGCTACAGGACTAAAAGTATCAAGAAAATCAATCCCATGTTGCTGAGTATACCCCTTTGCTACAAGTCTAGCCTTATACCTTTCTAGAGTACCATCAGACCTAAGTTTAGTTTTATATACCCATTTACAACCTATAGTCTGTTTTCCAGAAGGCAAAGGAACAAGATCCCAAGTTTTATTTAGTTCAAGAGCTTTAATTTCCTCATCCATTGCATTTTTTCAGCAGTTATGTAAAATGGCTTGTTTATAATTCTTAGGTTCTTTCAAAATTTCAGCAGCATTGATATATGACTGATGTGTAGAAGAAATTTTATCATAAGAATAGACTTGAGCAATAGTATGAGGAGATGTTCTATTTTTAGGGAGAGAAACATGATAATCTTTATATTTATGTGGCATGTGAATTTGCCTAGAAGGCCTAGAAGGAATAGAAGAAGGAAGAACAGAACCAGAATTAGACATATCAATAGCAACATGTTCTGTTGGAACAGAATTAGAAAGATTATCAGTGACCTCAATAGCATTAGAATTATCAGAACCAACAGAATGAACAATCTGGTCATCAGAAGAATGAGCATCAGTATGAATAGGCTGATCATCAGAAAGATTAGCAGCAGGAAGAACATTTGTACCAGAAATATGACCCTTGACATTAAAATTGGTTTTGGAATTTCCTAAGGAATCATCAAGATGACTATTATCACAAGATGGAAAAATTCTTGCAACTTTAGAAGAGGATTCTAATTTTTCATAAGGAAAAACATTTTCTGAAAAAGATACATCTCGAGAAACAAAAACAGTTCTATCTTCTAAATTAAAAAGTCTATAGCCTTTTATATTCTTAGAAAAACCAAGAAACAAACATCTAACAGCTCTCGGATGTAATTTTGTTTTAGACTTAGGCAATACCAAGGCATAAGCTAGACATCCAAAGACTTTTAAGCTATCAAACCTAGGTTGTTTATTAAACAACATTTCAAAAGGGGTTTTTCCTTGAAGAACAAGAGTAGGAGTAATATTAATGAGCAAAACAGAGTGCAAAATGCAATCCACCCAAAAATTTAGAGGCAAATGAGCTTGAATTCTTAAAGATCTAGCAACAGTTAAAATATGCTGATGCTTTCTTTCTACTGTGCTGTTCTGCTGAGGTGTATAAGTACAAGAATTCTGGTGAATAATTCCTTTACTAGCATAAAAAGCAGTCATATCAAATTCTTTTGCATTGTCTGTTCTAATGCACTTAATTTTTATGTTAAACTGTGTTTCAATCATATTATAAAATATCTCAACTAAAAACCTAACTTCAGACTTATAAGCCATGGGATAAACCCAAACATATCTGCTCCTATCATCCACTATAGTAAGAAAAAAAGAATGACCATAAGTACTTTTCACAGAAAAAGGGCCCCATACATCCATATGAACAAGATCAAACAATGATTCAGAAACAGATTCACTTATTGGAAAAGGTAAACGTTTATGCTTAGACAAATGACAAACATCACAATCCAGCATAGGACCAGCAGGTATAGAGGAATTCAAAACAGAAAAAGCCTTCATCCTTTGAGATGAAGGATGACCTAATCTAGAGTGCCAAAGAACTAAAGAATCAGACACAGCACTATTACAAACAGAACTAAAAACAGGACAAGAAACACCTGAAGCTTCTAGCACATACAGCCCCTGCACCTCTTTAGCTGAACCAATCGTCTTCGAAAGAGGAACATCCTGTATGTAACAAAAGCCAGAATTAAAAAGTAAAGAAATGGAAGAAGACTTAGTTAACTTAGAAGCAGATATCAAATTGAAACTAAAACCAGGAATATGTAAAACATTGTACAAAATCAAAGAAGGAGAGATTTTAACAGTGCCAATATGAGAGACTTGAACAATTTCATTATTAGGCAACTTAACATATTTACCTTGTATAATCCTATAATCAGAAAACAAGTCTAATGAATGAGCAATATGGTCAGTAGCACCAGAGTCAATAACCCAGGAACTTAAAACATTTTTACTAACTAAAGAATCAGAACAATAAAAAACAGAATTAAGAACAATACCTGTATTGTCAGCAGGGTTTTTATCAAAAGAAGCAGTAAGCATATTCACCTTTGCACTATCAGACCCAAAAATACCAGAAATATTGTTCCCAGACTTATCCCTTTCTTGCAAAAGACCAAGAAGACTGTCAAATTGCTCCTTAGTAAAACTATGGTTACCAGTACCATAACCAACAGAAGAATTAGAACCAGATGCACCACTAACATGATCAAAATTCATAGAATTATCACGGAAAGAACCACGATTATCAGAATTACCAGAAACACAATTTGCCCTAGGAACTTGATTTCTATTCCTATATCCAGGAGGGAACCCGTGTTTACGATAACACTTATCAATTGTATGCCCAGCCAAACCACAGTAAGAACACATAGGCCTCTTATTAACACCACCAGAACCACTATAAAATTTTCTAGAACCTCCAGAATATCTATTATCATTCTTAGAACCAGATTCAGAAGAATTACGAAACCTATCAACCAAAAGAATATTCGATTCACTATGAGCAACAGACACAATAGAACGCTCGTGTTGAAGAACAACAGCAAAAACCTCATTTATCTTAGGAAACGGCTTCATCATAAGCAACTGTGACTTAGGCACAGCAAAATTATCATTTAGACCACGCAAAAATCGAATAACAAAATCTTGACGGCGATACTTGACGGCAGAACAATCACAACCAGACAAAGGCCGCAAATTACACAACTCATCCCATATTACTTTTAACTGGGTATGAAAACTAGTAACGGAAAGATTACCTTGCTGTAATGAAAAAACTCTTGCATTAAATCTGATACACGAACCAGATCCCCTTGATGAAATCGATCATAAAGATCCGTCCACAGATCAGAGGTGTTGTCTACCCAGAGGACACTCTGACCAATTTCCGGCGAAATCGCCCTTTGAAGCCAAGAAAGAACTAAATTGTTACATTTAACCCATGCGCTATGTCTGGAATCACTAGATCGGGGTTCTTTAATACTGCCGTCGACGAAACCGAATTTATTCTTGGAGATGAGGCTCATCTTCATAGACCGAGCCCAAATGTGATAGTTAGAACCGTCGAGGAGGGCGGAGGTAAGAACCAAGGCGGGGTTCTCATTGGGATGAATATAGAAATCATCCGTCGGGTCATCGTTTCGAAAAGAACTCGAATCGTCAGTCGACCGAGAATGAGAAATCGAATCTACTGATACCATGATAGAATCAAGAAGTTTTGATTCGTATGAAGATTAAAGGATAGTGAGGATTTGGTTAGACGAATTGAAGGAGAAGAACAAGTGAATACGGCTTGAAGAAAAAAACAATTTGGGAATTAGGGATTTGATGAACTGATAAAAGAAACGTGCTTTTATTCTTTATTAACCAAAAACTTACTTTATACAATATAATAATCCTATATATAATAATAAAGAAACAAATAAAGACTAACCAGCTGTAACTTACTAAATTAATAACTAACTAACAACCTAACCAACTAATAATCTTGATACAAGGTAGGTCCGGTGACCTACCATTGTTTTTTTTAATAAGTTATATTTGTGGTCATTAACCTATTGTTATTTTTCTATTTTGATCATCGAACTATTATTTTTGGTAAAATTTTATTAAAATTATATTATTTTTTCTATTTTAGTTACTAATGTTACATTTTTTCTTGTTTTGATCACCAAGCTATTATTTCTTTTCCATGTTAATGACGATTTTATCAAAAAAATTCGATGACAAAAATATGAAAGAGGTATAGGTTAGTGATCACAAATGTAGTTTATCCTATTTTTTTGTTTAAATTAAAATTCAGTCAATAAATTTTAATTTTTTATTTTAAACTTTAAATTATTTTTATCAAATAATACATTTGATAATCATGTTAATAATACATTAAATCTCAATTTAAATTAAAAGTTAACTTTTTAATATGTCATTGTTAATCACCAGGTTAGTTTGAAACCAAACTATATTAACAATTTGGCCAAATGAATCATTCTCACCATTGGGATTGATCGACAACGTCTCCATTTATCAAAATTCTGGCCTTGGTGGAGATTTTGAAATATTAGGGTTCTTTTTGAAAGAAAAAAAAAATTAACGTGTCATATCAGTATTTTTAACGGCAGTGGCTATAGTGAAATCCAATTAAAAGTTTACTGATTGTAATGAGAGCTTTTCAATTTTAGTGACCAGAGTGAAGACGCCCTAAAAGTTCAATGACTACCAGTGTAGTTTACTCTAAAATATTAAGTATTTTTTGTTTAAATAAAAAATCAACCCTTATATTATTTTAATGTTTACTTTGAGCTCATAAATTATTTTTGGTCAAAACAAGTATCCAAACACTTTTTTTCTAATCTTGTAATCATCTTCATTTGGAAAAGCACTTATGGTTCAAACGATTTTGAAAACTAAATTCCTTTTTCGCCTTTTTTGTTCGATAAGTTGTAATCGATTCAGGTATTTGACACTTAAAACGATTTTGATTTTTGTAATTGTTTTGAAAAATCCTAGAACTACAAATCGATTTTGAAATATAAAATTTATGCTTGCTTGTACAACAGTTGTCACTATCAATACTTAATTTTACTAGAGCAAGTTTTTTTACTCTCTAAAACACAATTACACCGATGCTAGATAATTTTTTTTTCTCAAACATATTTACACAATATAGATTTATTTTTCAATGTTAATATGTCTCTGACTATAAGGTATATTTGTTTGCACAACAATTATTCCTTATTAATACATTAGTACAGCGATGTAAAATGATTTTAGATTATTACACTAGTTGGTGAACTACCAAGATTAAAATTCTAGATCCGCCCCTGAACGTAAATGAACGAACAAGCCTTTTATTCTTGTTCGTTCATTTAATTAAACGAATAGAAAATCTTGTTCATGTTCATTCGTTTAATAAATAAACAAATTTTTCGCTGAACCAAACTTCTTTTACAGCCCTAATGAACAGAGTGAAATCGACCCGGGCATGGGTTGAGCTAGCTGATTGAATGGGGTGCTATTTTCGAGAATTTTTTTAAAAAATATATTTTATATGAAAAATTATATAAAAAGTATTTGATACTTATTTTAAAAAGAAATTAACACCAATTTAAAAAATAATTAAAATCTCTAAAATTGATCATACTCATTATTTAATTCTATCAACTTTTAACAAAATATTGGTTAATACCACAAATTATACGTGGCACCTTCCTGGTCGTTGTTTTTCAATTGACACATTTGTTTTCATTCGTATCTTGGTGGGTGAGATTTTTTTTTCTTTAGCTAAATTATTATTATTGTTGTTGATTCGACCAATGATGAAAAACTTGGATTGGAGGTTAAACCTGTGAGGTCTCTTGAGACGTGTGGGTTATATTGAGAAAACTTAACATATTGGTGCTAAATAAGTATTATGTATAACAATTAATGAAAAATATGCCATTTTACTAGATATTAGTATACTTTTTATGGTAAATTCAAGGGTAAATGTTCAAAATTTATCACATGTAATAATGTCTTTCATAGAAACTTTAATTGGTTATGCTTAAAATGGAGGGAAAATCTGGAGATAATAATTTTTTTAAATACAAAAAATTAATATCCTATACACTGGCGGTGGAAACTGAAAGTTTCCACAAGCGCCTTAGTTTTAAGGTATAGGGTGTTAGTTTAGGGTATATGATTTAGAAATTTAGGTGTAGGGGGTTATAATTTAGGGATAATTGTTTCAATTTAAGGTTTAGGGTTATAATTTAAGGTTTATAGGTTAGAGTTTAGTTTTTAGGGTAATATGGTGAAGATTTAGGTTTTAACCTATAAACCCTCAATTATAACCCTAAACCTTAAATTTAAACAACTATCCCTAAATTCTAACCTCCTACACCTAAACCCTATACCATAAACCAACTCTCTATACCCTAAAACTAAGGCACTTGTGAAAACTTTCAATTTCTACCGCCTGTGTATAGAATATTTATCCATGCAGAAATAGTACAATCCGAATTTTATTTAGAAAATTGGTGTAAAAGTTACAATGACGAGGGGAGTTGTCGGTGGTAGCCGCCACCCCGCCAGCAACCTTGGTATGTTTTTTTTTGTCACAGGGACCAATATGGAAGGAAATGAAAACTACAAGGGATAATTTGAAAAAATAAATCAGAAAATTAAAGAGTGAAGGCGTATGAGATACGGTAAAGAGCAGAAATTGGCAGCAACACAGGCAGCGCTGAGAGTATTGGGCTGGACTTCAACAGTTTGTAATCTTAATGGGTCTCAAAGAAGGCCTATTCTTCGGCCCTTTTTTGGGCCTGCCTTCACTTTCTTTTGCTTCTTCATTTTTTTCTCAATTATAGAACTCAACATTATATATAAAGTGCGTTTTTTCTTGTTTTGAACTCATTTTTCTGATGTGTTTTGGTGTCAGCTTGTTTGAATTGTTAGTTTTTGAACTTTTGACACTTGGGTTCTTGTTAGTTTCAGCTTTAATTTTAAGTTATTTATAAATTTCACCACTCAACTTTTTTTTCACTTCTGTTTTGACTATTAAAGTTTAAAATCTTTCAATTTAACCAATGAGCTTTTTATTTGTTCTTATTTTGGTCATTTTACCGTTAAATACTTAATAACGTTATGACTGAACATTCATCTTTTAAAAAATTATAAAATTTCTTTTTTTTTGGGAAAACCCTGATCTAAAATTATCTTTGATTTATCGACGATAGATAATCTTCTTCCAAATCCCAATGTTGGGGAGGTAGAGAAGGATGAAGAGAGATGTATATCTTAATTCCACTTTGATTGGAAGGTGGATATTGTATATTAGAGTAGTTTCGAGTTTTTCGTGTTTTAGGTTGAGTTTTGTCAGTTTTAAGTGATTTTGAGAAAAATTAAATTGATAGAGGGGTAGAAGACATTGAAGAGTAGTGATTCCAACGTCGGCATGAAATAATGATGAAAGTGTAAAACTTTCATATGTGACTATCATGTTACCCTTCCATTTCTTATTTAACGCCCAAGCAACTTAAATAGAAATAAAAAATTTAATGATTAAATTAAAAAAATTTAAACTCTAGTAACCGAAATAAAAATGAGAAAAAAAATTGAGTGATAAAATTTATAATTTACCCTTAATTTTACTTGATTCATCTGCTAACAATTAAATTCGACACAATGTCAAAATATGTTGACACGAATATCTAATCCCTTAAACACTCGACCAAACTACCTATTTGATTGTATTTTGATAAAAAAAAATTATAAAAACGAAGCTGGTTTTATTAATTGGAGGTTGTTTTGTGGAAAAGGAAGAATAAGTCCTGGGAAATAGCTTGGGGGTTTAAAGCAGATCAGCCTCAAAATGTAGCAGAGAAAGTTTGTTTTTGGTCATAATGCTAATATAACTTAATATATTTAACCCTTTATATTTTAAAATTTTGATATCACATTTTTCTAATACACCCTTCGACGATTTGCCGTATTCTATATTATTATTTTTTATATTTATAATCAACAAATGTGATAGCTCGATACACACAATCACTTTATCACTAGACAATTGATATATTAATAATTGAACATATTTATTACGTCTTTAATGTTACCTGCTAGTAGACGCAAACACATATATAAATTTATGCGGTTAAAATGATAAAAATAACATGTCTATAACAAAATTTTAATTAAATAATTAAATTATCATAATATTAGTCTTGTCATCTCTAGAAACAAGTTATTTGAAACCGATTATTGGGATGGAAATCGTCTACCCCTTTATCATGTCTCATTCTATGCCCAACTTTAAAATAATGAGTTTAGGGTTTAATGTTTATGGTTTAAGGTTATGAGTTGTGGTTAATATTAGTCTTGTCATCTCTAGAAACAAGTTATTTGAAATCGATTATTGGGATGGAAATCGTCTACCCCTTTATCATGTCTCATTCTATGCCCAACTTTAAAATAATGAGTTTAGGGTTTAATGTTTATGGTTTAAGATTATGAGTTGTGGTTAAAGTTTAGGAAATTAGGAGTATGATGTATTTTGTAAGGTGTAGGGTTTAGGATGTAAAAATTAGGGTTAAAGTTTAAAATTTAATTTTTAAGTGATTTTTAGTGTAGCACTTATAAGGAAGCATAATTAGGGACAGAGGATTTTTATCCTAGCTAAAGTTTCATTGACAAAATAACTTAAATTTTACTAAATGGAAAAGCCACGTGTTCAAAGCATAGGAATTTTGGACCCACAATTACAAACTATTCCCACAGGTGTCAACCTCTTCTTTTGCATGGCATCTCATACCGCTTTAAAACCTCTTTCCCCAGCAGCTGTGCCTGTGCTTTCCCTTTTAAGAATCAGTTCCTTTTGATTTCCTCCTTTACCTTAACCGGTTCACTTTTCTATGTTTAAAATCCATGGCAAAACAACATTCTGTTTCCCTCTCGTTACTTTTCTTGGTGTTATTATTTTTTGAAGCTATACATGTCGGACGAGCCGGTCGGTCGAACGAGTGGGAGCCTCGAATCCGACTGCCTTCGGAAAAAGATGATGAACCGGAGGAACTAGATGAGCAGCAGCTTGGAACAAGATGGGCTGTTCTTGTTGCTGGCTCATCTGGCTTCGGTAATTACAGGCATCAGGTAGAGCATTTACTGTGTATCAACTTTTTGCTTGCCAATTTTTACTGTTTTTTTTCCCTGACTAAAACGAAAGGATTTGCGCAGGCAGATGTATGCCATGCGTATCAGGTGTTGAGGAAAGGAGGATTGAAGGAAGAGAACATAGTGGTGTTTATGTACGACGACATAGCCATGCATGAGCTCAATCCCAGGCCTGGAGTTATCATCAACAATCCTCGAGGCGACGATGTTTACGCCGGCGTGCCGAAGGTAATAATTATAACTGCGGCATATACTTGTAGAATGATTTGTATGGTTCATTGTTTAAACATAATTAATCATGATTTGTGGGGATAGTGAGCTGTTTGGTTGGTTTTCATATTTGACTTCAATTTGATAATGGTGACCATTTTGGTTTTGATTAAAAAATGGTGGGTCTTTTTTGTCATCATTGTAGATTAATGGGTGTAATCCTAGGACACCAAGTTATATAAAATTTGATATTTATTAACATAGGAAGATGATTGATAAACAAGCTCAAATGTCACACTCATTATTATTTCATTAGAAAAATAAAGATAGTTTATTGAGAATGGACGGTGGAGTTTTCGGCTAAGGCAAGGAAAAGAAGACATGTCAACCAAATGTGGGGACGGAAATTTTGAAGTTTAATCTTGTTGGTTGCTGTCACTAGAAAAATCCAAGGCACAATAGCTTCCCACCAAGAACAAAAAATATAGACATATAATTAGTGCCTCAACCAGAGACAGAGCCAGGATTTGGGGTTTGGGGGGCAAATTATAAATGTTTGAAAGGGGTGCAAATTCATAAATAAACTAATTTTTAAAGAAATTTAAATAATGGTACAAAGGTGAAAAAAATTCTTCGGGTCCTCACCCCATGTAAATCCGTCCCTGGGTGCAACCTTAGCGTAATGCCTTCTAGCAGGCTCAAAGGTTGTATATTCTTGAAGCTCCTAAGATGTATCTCAAATTCGATTAACCTGGAATCTGTTACGCGTGTTTTCGACAATTTGATGTTTCATACTTCATAAAATTTTGAGATATAGAAATAACCAACTGTCTAGAAAACCAAGAACATTGATTATCAATTAGCTTTTGTCACCTTTTACTTGTGATATATGTGCTAACTTAAGTGAGAAGCTTTAGAACGCATTAGTGGTCATTCGAGTTCATCAGTTGAATTTACTGTAACATGACCATACTGATCGTGTTGACGGGATCGTAATGGTAGGATTACACGGGAGAGCATGTAACTGCTGCAAATTTGTATGCAGTACTTCTTGGTAATAGAAATGCACTGAGTGGAGGAAGTGGAAAGGTTATTGATAGCAAACCCAATGACAGAATATTCATATACTATTCCGATCATGGAGGCCCTGGAGTTCTCGGTATGTTAAGGACTTCCTTTGTGCTCGTTTTGGTGAAATACTAGAATTCTAATTGACATGCTGTTAAGATGTTAATAACTTGAAAATTGATTTTAGGGATGCCGAATATGCCTTATCTGTATGCCATGGATTTTCTTGATGTCTTGAAGAAGAAACATGCAGAAGGAAGTTACAAAGAGATGGTAACGTATCTTCGAACTTAAAAATTTACTCATGCTCTGCACTTGTACGAACTTGGCGAATTTACCATTATTTTGTCCATGCCACTAGGTTATATACGTAGAAGCTTGTGAAAGTGGGAGTATCTTTGAAGGCATAATGCCTAAAGATCTTAACATATATGTAACGACGGCATCGAATGCTCAAGAGAGTAGCTGGGGAAGTTATTGTCCCGGGATGGAACCTCCGCCGCCTCCGGAGTACACCACTTGTTTAGGAGATTTATATAGTGTGGCTTGGATGGAAGATAGGTATGGTATATGCAGATAGCTGCAAGTGAATTGTGCTCGTTAGATCTTTTATTTATACTCTTTTTATCTTTGGCAGTGAAACTCATAATCTCAAGCGAGAAACTGTGGAGCAACAGTATGAAGCTGTAAGTACAAAAGATTTTCAGCAAATTTTTGCTGGTTATTTTTGTGCTTATAATCAGCTTGAACTCGATCCTTGAATTTCATCATGCAGGTAAAGGAACGGACGTCGAATTCCAACTCTTACGTGTTCGGTGGATCGCACGTGATGGAATACGGGAATACGAGCATGAAACCAGAAAAGCTTTATCTGTATCAAGGTTTTGATCCTGCCACTGTAAACCTTCCTCCAAATGATTTGAGCCGGCCTCGCCCGCACATGGAAGCAGTTAATCAGAGAGATGCAGATATTCTGTTTTTATGGCATATGGTGAGCTTGGACTTGTGAATGGGAAACAAAACTTCATTGTTTTGGTCGACTTGAAATAGATGTTGATCATTTCATTTTTCATGCAGTACAAGAATTCCGAAGATGGATCAAAGAAGACACAAATAGTAAAACAGATATCCGAGACGATGCGGCATAGAATCCACTTGGATGGCAGCATCGATTTGATCGGAACACTTTTATATGGACCAGCAAAAGGCTCTGCCATTCTCAAGTCAGTCAGGGAACCTGGCTTTCCCCTTGTTGATGATTGGCAATGCATGAAATCGATGGTATTAATCCTTCAACTCTTGAAACTTAACTACTCTGCATTCCTCCTTGTTTATCAAGTGAACCAAATCTTCATTCCAGGTCCGCTTGTTCGAGACACACTGCGGGTCTCTTACACAATACGGCATGAAACACATGCGTGCATTCGCCAACATTTGCAATAGCGGTGTTTCCCGAGCCTTGATGGAAGAAGCTTGCGCCGCTGCATGCAGCGGCCAGGGTCGAATTCGATGGCATCCTTCAAAACAAGGCTATAGTGCTTGATTGAAAGCATTTAGTAGCATTAGATTAGTAGTAATATATGTTCGGTTTTCTGCTAGTGCATAAATAGGTAAAGGTGAAGGGATAGAAGTCTTGGTATGTTGAATATTATAAGTAATACTCCCTCTGTCCCACTAAAACTGTCATATGTTGACTCTTTTTGAGTCAAATTTTTTCAATTTTAACCTCTTATAATTTAAAATTTATTATTTTTATACCTTGAATCAACTAGTTTTTAAATATATTTTTTATAATTTTTAATTACTTAAAATATTTAAATAAATTATAGTCAAAGTTTAAAAAATTTGACCAGAAAAATGTCAACATGTGACAGTTTTACTGGGACGGAGGGAGTATGTGTATGTACATTAAAGTTCACATAACAGTAATATGTGTATGTGTATGAAAAATTAATTTTTTGATCAAGCTTTTACAAAATCGGTTTAAGCCAATTCACCCCTCTTGCCGAACTAAATTATATTAAGTAATAGTTATTTGTGGATGGAAATATTTTGTTTTTTTCGGTGTTTTTATTTATTTTTTCATGTTTAGAGTTTAAAGTTTTAGGTTACAATTTAAGGAATTTGGTGCCCTTACTTATTTTCTCAAAAAGTAGGGTAGAGATAAAAATTTTCTGTTTCTTTTCGGTGTCCTTACTTATGCACCAACTCTAAAAAACACAATAAAATTAAATTTAAAGTCCTAGTCCTAAACCCTACGTCTTATACCCTAAAAAATACACCCTACCATAATTTCTTTAAACCATAACCCCTAACTTAAAACCTTAAACCCTACACCTTAAACCTAATTTTGAGTGTGAGAGCATAAGTAGGGGCACCGAAAAAAGGTAGAGAATTTCCATTCATTTTTTAGTGTTGGGATATAAATAAGGCATCGAAAAAGGCAATTTTTTTTTATTTTTTATTTGTTTTTTAATTATAAAAAATAATTATATTAATAAATTATAATTAAATAGAAATCTTAAATTGATTAAAATATTAACATGTATCATACAAATTTTAAAAAATATATATTTTGAATGAATCATATACAAATATCAATTGATTTGGAAATATAAATATGTATCCCATCTTCAAATACATTATTTAAAGACAAAATAAAGTGAACCGATTGTGGTTTTTAAACCACCATGGAAGTTCGGTAAACTTTATAAAAATACATAAATTTTAAAATAATTTTTATTTAAAATTTTATAAGAGATTTAAATTTTTTAATCCCACGGTTAATTATTAAAAATATAATTATGTATTGATACAAATTATAAGTTTCTAAATTATAATTTTTGTAAATTTAAAAAAAACTTACGGAAAAAAAGTTCTCCAAAACTAATCAGATACTGTCAAATCAAACTTAACCAGTTAACCGTGGTTAGTGTGTCTAATGTTTAATTCAATTTTGAAGACTATTTGATCGTGACTTTCATTTAAAGACAAATTTTTAGGGTTTAGGGATTTAATTTATGTTTAGAGTTTATGGTTTATGGTTTAAGGTAATATGATGAGACATTTAAGTTTTAACTTATAAATCCTAAATTCTAACCATTATTTATAAATTTTAAATCTCTAAACATAAACCCATAAATAATACATCCTAAATTAAATCTCTAAACACTAAAATTAAGACGCTTATGGAAAAGTTTTCACTGACCGTGTATGAAATAATTATCATTTAGTACTTAATTTGTTAAATTACTTTTAAAAATTTGTGCAAACTAAATTTCAAGTATAATCTACATTAGAAGTTTAGTTGAGTAAATTGATTAGTTTCTTTTCAAGTACAATTTCTTTTACAATCAGATTACTTTTGTTGACAACATTAAAACCCATAATAGTAAACCTTTTGAAACCCGTTTCTTGTCCTTGAAAACCAAAAATATGTGGCAATTATATAAGTTTGAACAAGTGTCCAACTAAGACCCATTAGGAGATTTTTCTAAACTAAGCCCTACTTCTTGTCAAATAGTAATCGACAAAATATAGGATAGCTGATAGCCTGTAGTTGCTCGCCCATTTCACCGACCTTGCTGAAACCTGGTTCAATTAGTACAGTAAATGAGACGAGACAGATTACGAGCTACTCGAATCTAATTCTATTAAAGTTTAATTAAAATTTGATTCGATTAAATTCGACTCGAGTTTAAACTCAGTTTGAGTTCTTAACAAGCCTACACTACACCATACTTGTTCTGTAGGGCGTTTTTTAGGTTTATGGCGACGTTTTTTAGCGCCGGTAAAAACACCTTGACGCTAGAAAAAGCGCCGCCAAAAAAGTTAGAGAAAATAACGCCGCAAAAGCTAACAACGTTTGCATAAAAATCGCCGCCATAGATCATGTTTTCTAGTGGCGTTTGTGTCACAAACGCCGCAAAATACATGTGATCTGTAGCGGCGCTTGGCTATAAAACGCCGCCAAAGGTAACGATCTATAGTGGCGTTTGTGATATAAACGCCGAAAAAACACCGTTATAGAACAAGTCTGTGTAGTGCTAGCTGAGCTACTAGATAATCGACTCGAAAAACTCGCGAGCTACTTTTAAATATAATATACTAAATTTATTTTTTTAAAAATTAAAGTGAACTACAATATATGTTGTTGAATAATAATAATAATAACAGGCTGTAAATGAGACGAGAAAGATCATGAACTACTCGAATACAACTCCATCAATACTTGACTCAATTGGACTCGACTCGAATACTTAACGAGCTGAGTCGAGCTCAACCAGGGACGGATCTATGTTTATGGTGGGAGGGGCAATTGCCCCACCCAAAATATATGGGTTAATTATACTTTAGGTCCTTAAAATTTTGAAACCATTGCAATTAAGTCTTTTTTTCTTCCTTGCCCCTCCCAAAATTTTCATGGTTTATTATTTTTCAAAGCCATGTAATCTAAAATTAATAAAATTTAACTTTGAACCCCCTCTTTTTATGGTTTAATTACATTTTAAGACCTTTTAATTTTAAAATTTATAAAATTAAACCTAAACTCCCTTAATTTTTATGATTTAATTACTTTTTAGAACCCTATTATTTCAAAATTAATAGGTCTGCCCCCCTCCTCGTTTAATCTTGGCTCCGTCCCTGAGCTCAACACTATTGGACACGACTCGAACTTGACTTAAGTTCTTAACAAGTCGAGTTGTACTCATCACTACTCAGACTCGACTCAACTCGTTTACGCCCATAAGTTCAATAATGGCTAGTTGACTTGCAAGAGAAGTGCAAAACCTTGTTATTGTGATTTGAATTGCAATAACAAAACACATCGCTTTATTTTAATATTATCCCACATTACAATTGCAGATGCTGGACTTACATTAAAGGGAAGCCCCACACACGACAACCCCTCTCCAAGGGATTGCTTCTTCCCAACTGAAACTGTTTTGTGGGACAACTCCCAAACTTATTATAATAAATGAACAGGATGAACCTGGAGAATGAAACCGAGGATTCCATCCCTTTTGTAACAGTTCAAGCTCACACACGCACAGGCTCAGCAGACCCGATTGCTATTTGCAAAGGCAAAGGCAAAGGCAAAAGCAAAAGCAAAAGATTTTGTTTAGATCACGAGTGTAACTTTCAAGTCTCAAAGGGCCTTTGAGGAAAAGCAACAGACAGGCGCAACCATGGATTTAGAGGCGGCGATCGGGTGAGAAATAACCCGAAATCATATGGATTCGAACCCCTATAATGCGGAATAGCAGAAACCTTCACTCACGGGAACATATATAAGAAAAATTTTATGCCCGAAACTTAAATGGAGATGAGGATAGAAATTACTATATTAGCAACATGGGAATACACAAACTATACCGTATAAATTCATGTGAAAATCCCAAAAAATATTTGATTGATTTAGCTATAAAAATGTGAGAAAAAAATTATTACTCGTTAAGTTATTATTATAGTTTTAAAATGGCCTGGTCATGGATTCCTAGTCACAGAAAAATGTTCGTGCTATATCTGTTCTTTTTGTTTTTAGGGTTGATGGGATATTATTTTTATTGATATTAGGTTCAACTGTTCAAAGACGGAACTACATAAGGGTGAGGAGAGGTAATTACCACCCGTACTCCAGAGAATTTTTTTTTCTCTTTTGTCCTTTATATAAAATTTTTAAAATTTTAGTTTATTTATGAATTTGTCTCTCTACTTTTAAATATTTATGCTTTGCGCCTTTAACCCTAAATCATGGCTCCATCTATACCTAAATTTCTAGCTAATTAAGTGATTTGAAAAAGCATATATAATTAAATTTGGGGTTTACTTTATTCGATTCAACATGTTTAGGATTCAAATAGTATGATCGATTTTCAACTCTTTTTCTATTTTCAAGCTATGATTGAAAAACATACATAATTCATTAGGAAAATACTGTGCTATTTGGATTCACATACCTTCTGGTGTACGTAAGAATATTGTTGCCCTTATGCTAATTATAATTGCTATAATTCTTAGCACCTTTTCTCTTTTACATCCAACGCTGTCGAAAATGATCTTTGATAAATTAATTTCTTTTGTTTTTTTAAATGAGATTTGATGGTTTAGATGATAATGGCTTAACTTTAAAAAAAATTCATGTTGAGTGGCGGAACTTGGTGAGAGAATCTAGGGGTTTAACTGAAAATTTAAAAAAATTAAAGATTTAAACTGACATTTTTTAAAAAATTGAAGGGGTTAATTTACAATTTTTTTCAAAAAATGTGGGGTCTAACTAAAACTTTTATAATATTGTGAGTCTTAATGTGAACTTTTAAAATTTTTTGGGAGGGATTTAATTAAAATTATTCAAAAATTTTGAACCTTAATATAATTTTTTAAAAATCTTGTGGGACAAAATTTAATATTTTAAAAATTCTAAGGGGCTAAGTACTAAATTTTTAAGGGGTCACGGCACCACAGGCTATAAGTGTGTTCTGTCACTGCTCATGTTATTCAAATTAACTGGCAAGAATTTAGTAAATATTTTTTTTGAATATACTATAGTGGCAGATTCAAAATCTCAAAAATAAGGGTCCAAAATTTTAATACACATTTTTTATATAAATGGATATGGAATTTTCTTTTACAAATTAAGTTATATCTTTAAATTTTCTCAAAAAAATTAGGGATGTATATGCTCCCCATGCGAGCCATATGTTTTCGCCCCTGATATACTGGTGTGGTTATATAGTAGTATATATTCATACTTTTTCTTAATCCTTTGACAATGTACAAACTTTACATACACATGTGCTCGAACCTTAATTTTCTACGATAAATATCATCATCATTTCACAGAAACTACTCGTTAAATTTTATCATACAAAAACTTAAGTTGCATGCATGGATCTTATAATTATAACCATTAATATATCTTTTTCTAGCCCCTATTCTATGTAATCAAATATCAACCGAAACAAGCAGGGCCGATCCACTTGTTATTTTGGGTGGGCCTATGGTCACTCTAAATTTTTCAAAGCTCACACATTTGGTTTTAATTTTTATAATTTTTATGAATTAGTCCTTAAATTTTATGACTTGTGGCGACCCTTAAATTTTGAGATTTTTATGGCTTGTACCATCCTAAAAAGTGTTTTAATTTGTGGCCACCCTAAAAAAAGTTTCTGGATCTGCCACTGAAAACGAGTTGTTCTAGCATAATTAAAGTTTCGAGTTTAAGTCTCTAAGAATACAATAACATTAGATATTTAATATTAGAATTTTTCTTTCTTATAATCTTATTCGGGTCCATGGGATTAGCCATGTTATTCATATAAAAAATCCATCAAAAACTAATACAATTTTTCTTTATAAACTAAACAAAATTATCTACTCTTGATTCATCCGGCTGATTTTTACATTTTTTATTGAAACAGAACAACAGATGAAAACGCCTGAACTAGAGCTTCTTGCTGCAGAAGTGCAACAACCTGTATTGGAGACGATACAAACTGCTCCTCTCCAACTGATGTCCTCGAGCCATCGACGCTAAACAATCCGCCCAAGGACGGATTTACATAAGGGCGGGGAGGGGCAATCCCCTCCCCCACCCCCAAAGACATTTTTACCTTTATTTTCTTATTTAAAATTTTTTAAAATTTGATTTATTTATAAATTTGCCCCTCCCACTTTCAAACATTTATATTTTGCCCCCAACCTCAAATACTGGCTTTGTTCCTGAATCCGCCACTGGTTGGTTTCCGAAAAACATGTCTTGGTCTCACTTCCCATTCACGCTTCATTAGTGTTTTGATCGCATCAAGTAAGGCATTACCACGCAACAAATTCGCCCGTAGAGTTTTTTCTTTTTACAAGGCTCCATAGAATTAGGATCGCTGATCGATCTAAAATGAGTAAACAAACGCTCTTGTATTGTTGTTTATGTTTTTATTACCTCGAAACAAAAAAAAATAAAGGTTCGAACTATCCTCTTCTAAGTAAGTTTTCAAGTTTCTGCTTGGAAAATAAATTTATTTTAGTCAACATACCAAACTTCGTCTACATTAGTATGATTAGGTCAAAATATAGAATAAATGTAGTGTTGTTTCTTGGCACCTGAATTAGGCAATTTTGGGTGAAAAACCCCTTTAAAAATATTATTTTTAATAATGGCTCCCAAAAACATTTATTTGGCAAAATGACCCCCTTTCTTGCCAGGTCGGCAGACCTCGCGTTTTGTAGAACGCGAGGTACGATATCGCGTTGTACAGGACGCGAGGTCTGTCGACGTGGCGTTGCAGTTAGTTTTAACGGTTTAACAGTACCTCGCGTTCTGCAGAACGCGAGGTCCACGAGAAATTGAAAAGCCGGCTTAGAATATATCGGACGGACCTCGCGTTCTGTAGGACGCGAGGTCTGCCCAATTCCAGCCTAAACCGCAAGCAAAAACATGCTAAGTAGGCCTGTTCGAACCCAATTTCGAGCGTGTAAATGGTATATTTTTAGCGATCATCGAGTTTGGAGTCGTAGTACTGAGAATTGTCTATCGTATGACACGAACATAATTAATTTCCGTCCATTCTACAATGGTTTAAAATGGCTTCGAAAACCCTATGCTAGCATACTTTTTTCGATTGAAGTTGTATTTCAACTAATGTCGATAGGCATGTTCGAGCAGAATTTCATACGTATAAATTTTAAATTTTTAGGTAACATCGAGTATGGGGTTGTAGTACTGGAAATTCTCTATCGTATGACACTGACACGGTCAATTTTCGTCAATTGTACATTGACTTATCGTTGCTTCGAAAACACTATCATAAAATATATTTTTGAATGATTGAAAATATAAGATGGCGTACTGTATAAATAGAGGTAAACTGACTTTATTGATTAGATTGTCATGTGCGAACTCGCATATACAAATTAAAAATAATTAATTAATACGAGGGGCTGAGCGATTAGGACACTTAGGAGCTGTGTGCCCAGTATTTCGACATATAGAACAATGCTTCTTTTGTCCGGTTTTCTCTCGATGTTCGACCAAATCCTCGGCACAATATATTCTTGTAGAAGGTGGACGTCCTTTGGCTCGTAGTAGTGCTGGATCTGGGCGTATGATCGGTTCAGTGTCCACAGCATTTGGATCAACCTCATTTCCGATTGGAGGAAACTCTTTTTCGTAAACTTTAAGCACCGTTTTGAGTAAGTATACCGGATCAACCATACGCATGTATTCTATTCGTTGGTTAGTGCAAGCAGCAATGGCGTGTGCGCACGGGTATTTGAAAGTTTGGAATATTCCGCACTCGCAGGTTTTTGCCCTCAGATCTACAACGTAAGCGTTGTGCTGAATGCCTTCTATCCGCCTGGAAAATTCCGCAACACGAAACAAGTGTCCTTCTCGCGAGAAGAGGGTTGCTTGCACCTGTCTTGATTGGGCCACTTGAATATGCAGTCTGTCGCGGAAATCTGGATGGACTTTGTGTCCACCTGCCATGTACTCAGTTGCTTGCTTGCCCAAGGTTGCAAAAAGGGTAGCTAAACGATAATAGGTCGCTTTGACAATGGAAGTGATAGGCAACTGCCGAACTCCCTTCAGTGATGAGTTCACTGCCTCAGCCAAGTTCGTTGTCATGTGACCAAAACGTTTACCCTCGTCATACGATCGAAGCCATTTTTCCTTTGGGATTTTTTCAAGGTATTCTGCGCCCTTTTTGTTTCTCGCTCTCAGTTCCTCGAGCAGTTCAGCCACCTCTTGTTTGTAGTGCGAGTTGCCTACGGGATGACAGTTGAATAGTTATGGTCGAAAAACACATGAAAAAGGTCGTAAATTGAAGCGAGTAACAAGTAATATAGTAAATGAAAATGACATAAATGACGTACCCATATCGAGCACCATTTGACGTTCATCACGATTCTTGTATTTCAGCAGGTAGTTTGCGGCTATGTGCCGCAAGCAAAAACGGTGGTGAATGTATGGAGGCTTCCAATAATCACCCAAATTTTCTATCGCCCACAGTAGTGCTGTGCCTCTGTCAGAAATAACACACACCCCTTCATCACTTCTTCTTCGTATTACAGGATCAAGGACATATTTTCGTAGGTTCGTAAGGAAGAACGTCCAAGACTCCAAATCCTCCTTCGGGACGATTGCGAATGCAACAGGAACGCATTTGCGATTGCCGTCCTGTGCTATAGCTAGAAGTAGGATCTGTGTATATTTTCCGTACAACCATGTGCCGTCGATTTGGACCATCGGTTTGCAGTGCTTGAATGCGTGGATGCACTGGGGGAAAGTCCAAAATAACCGGTGGAATTGACAAACACCTCGGACGACACGATCATTTTCGTATGCCAGAACCGTATCAAGTTTGACAACCATTCTGGGGATGTGTTTCTGCAGGAGATTAAGCCACGGGCGCAACTCTATGTAAGATTCCTCCCATCGGCCATACAATTCCTCTTTGGCCTTTTTCCTTGCATACCATGCTTTCGAATAACCTGGACGGAAGCCGGTGACAGCTAGAGCTGCAGCCTGACATGTGGGGACCGACACAGTGGGATTTGTTTTCACCAGTGTGGAAAAGATGTCCGCGAGGTACTTTGCATCCAGGTTCTTGTGATCCTGGTTGAGGCTACCAACGGTGCATGTATGGGGCCCCTCAAGTTTTGTTATTTTCCAACGGTTGCCTGCCCTCTTCAAGTCTGATATACGGATTTTCCATTTACAGCCTTGATCCTTTTGGACGCACTCAGCCTTGTAGTATTTGGCTTGGGTTTTCTTCACCGTCGTCTCAACATTATGACGAAGGTTGTACTGCTTAACTGCCGCCACCGCAATTTCCTTGTTCGCGAACGCCATACCAATTCTTAGTTCACCATCAGAACGGTGGACTCGGCCATCTATTGTGTCGTCATGGGGAAAATCAGGGACGTCCATTGCATCCATATCAACCGTTGTGAAGTGGGATGGTGGCTGGAACATAGAAATTGGTCTTGCGTCTACAGGAAAGTTGGTGGCAGTCGGTTCTTCGTCCAAATCTGGTGGTGGAACGACAGTGTCTTCTGGGTCTTCTGGTAACTCTGTCAAGTCTTCTGGTTCCGGATAGAATGGCCCCAGCTCGTCTCCGTCTGGCCCGGGTTCTCTAATCGGTTCTTCGTCAGGAGCATCCTCCGGGAGCTGGAATAGTAGAGCTTCTGGAATCACTACCCTTTGAGGCGAGGATTGGGGTCGAGGAGCGGGAGACCTCTCATGAGATCGCTCAGGAACCTCATTTCCAAGACCAAAATCAAGATCACCATAAGAAGAATGTATTCCCATTGATGGTTGAACGTACTCCGTGCTAGGGACATACGTTGAGTGTCGTCCATATGATGAATCATGGTCGTGCATAGCGTAAGAAGACGACGCTCCCTCACCCCCAAAAGAAGAATGTCTCCCCATAGATGGTTGACCGTAGTCGGTGCCAGAGACATACATTGAGTGCCTGCCATATGATGCTTCATGGTCGTGCGTAACGTAAGGAGCCGACGTTCCTTCCCCCCCAAAACTATAAGGATTGTATGGATTGTATGGATCGTATGGACTGTACGATGCATTTGTTGGTGCATCGAATTCATCGTTTGGGGGTTGGTTGAGGTCGAACCCGATACTAGCTACGCAGGACTGCCTTGGAGGAGCAGATGACGATGCACCAACTTCGTTGTCTCGACAGAGTAGGCCAAAATCACGTCGTAGACCTGCGGTCGGGCTATCAACGTTGGCATTCGGATCGAAGTCGAAATTCGCCCGGCCCCAGCTTGGTATTTCGACAACTGGATGAGACTCGGAGAACGATACATACAGCTCGAGGGGGCCCCCGATTGAATACTCGAAGTGGGCTTCCATCATCATTTGCACATTAGCATTTGCCGCAATTTGGCATACAGTGTACCGTAAAGGGTCTATAGATATTGGCACCCGATACTTCACGTCGGACAAACGATGATTATTGAAATGAGGAACTTTTGCCTCCAGTTCCTTGACCAACTTCTTGAACGATAATCTCCTCGGAAGCTTTATCGTTACCGGATCTTCGCAGTAAAAAAGGACCCCCTCTTCAGTACCCTCGAATATCTGACCATCGTAGTAAACTTTCGTAGTAACGCCTCGTCCGGCCATTTGAATATTTTGAAAGACTTTTGAAATTTTGATACTTAGAAAATTCTAGGAATTGATTACCAATTGAAACTTATATTTTCGTTTTATGGTTAGGGTTCATATATAGGCAAAATTATTTGCCCTTGCAATCCAGGAGAATCTGGTTGTGTAAGGCAAATAATGGTTCAGAGACGTTACTTTGCTTGTCCATTACCTAAAACCGATAAGCAGGTAAGGGATAGAGTTGATGGGAGGCAGGAATGGCGTGTGTGTGCCTGGGAGGCAGTCCCCTTACGTTCGACAAGTAAGGGATAGATTTGATGGGAGGCAGGGAACAACAGTACCTCGCGTTCTATAGAACGCGATATTAGTACCTCGCGTTCTATAGAACGCGATATATGTTACCTCGCGTTCTATAGAACACGATGTTATAAAGACATCGCGTTCTATAGAGCGCGATGTCACTTTAAATGCTTTGTTTCAGACATTCCGTCAGAAGTTATAATAACCGTACTATTCACTATTTGTTTGTTTCTGTAATTGAGAACATGTTCGAGAATTTGAGACAATTGTAGTATTGTATATTTAAAAATTACTGGTGCTTATAATGTATGTAATTGAGTACTACTAATTTTACATAATTTGAAGTCCGTTTAACATTCATAAAGGATGAAATAAGACGTCATATAACATAATTGGAAGATCATTTCATAAGTTAATGGTTAATCTGAATCATCGTAGTCAGTGGACACGTCTGAACTAAGGTTTAGTTCTTCGATCATCTGTTGTTTTCTTTGTCTACGCCTGTACATAAAAAGTTGCAGCTCCTCCACAGCCGCATCAACATCCGGTGAAGACGGTGCGTGTTCAGTGTTCGGAGCAGGTTCTACGGGTGCAGACGTACTACCTTCGCCGGCGTTGACAAACTTAACATTGAAATCGACGTCTCTAGCTCCGACGGCATTGAGCCGGTCATACATGTTACGAACGTTTGTTTCGTTCGTAAGCTTCATAACGTAGTGCGTTTCATTAGCTGACGGTGATGGGATTCGACATTCCATGGCCGCAATTTGTTTGTCGGTGTGTTTACTAACCTCGATTGTTGTCAACTGTATTAAATCTTTCAGTGACATTTTCCCGGTGATTGTTGACTCAAAATAAGTATCGAGAAAATAAAATGTTGCCTTAAATTTTGCCATAAGCTGAGCAAGGATTGGGTGTTTAGAGAGAATTTGGAATGAGTAAATGATGGTGGAATTCGTGGGTATTTATAGGAAAGGAAAAACACCACATAAATAAATTTAAGTCGAATTTCATTTTACAAAACTTTCAACATGTATTCTTTAATAAGTAAATTGAGACAACTATATAAATTATCTATAAAATTCGAAACAATAAATTCAGTAGCTCCGGCGGGCAAATTTGATCGGAGGTCCCGACTAAAAGAAGCAGAGAGCGAAATCCAGATGTAAATGTTGACTGCCACGCCACATCTGAAATGAGTAAATGGTAGCAGCTTTGATTCACATTAACAAATGTAATCGGCACTCGCCGCATCTGAAAATGTCGATCTGAATCCGCCCCCGCTTCGTAAAAGTCATTTCTTTTCACAACTGTAGCCGAGGATCCTCTCGACGGCGGCTACAGAAGCAGCCATCGAAGCCACTACTACAGCATACAACCTCCAAAATATTGCGATATGTCGGTAAATATTAAGGTATGTACCCCCGATGAACACAAATCTTTAAGTGAACTCCAACTATCATAAAGGAACAATATTTCGGACATAAAAATTGCAACGGAATAAAACTCAGCATTACACGAACTCATATTCAACTGACCTAAACTAAACTTAACTGCTTACAAAAATCCATCTCCCTGCATATATATATATATATATATATATATATATATATATATATATATATATATATATATATATATACACATAGACCTCGCGTTCTGTACAACGCGAGGTAAGGCTGACCTCGCGTTCTACAGAACGCGAGGTTGCCACGTCATTCACCTCTATAAATAGCAAACTGGAGTGGCAAGGAGCACCGAGATAAATTTTTCATCATATTCACGTACGCAGTCAGTTTTCGCTTGAAGCTACTAATGACAACATAGCGCATATTTTGGAAGTTTTGTTTTAATTTAACTTCCAAAATATTGCGCTATGTCGTTATTTTTAGTTACTACTGAAAATATAACGCGTATACGGTATGATTCATTGTTGTTATTATTATTATTGTTCTTATCATTATTGTTATTATAATTACTATCATACTAATAATTTTTATTGTTAGTATCATTTATTATTATTATTGTTGTTGTTATTATTATTATTATTATTATTATTATTATTATTATTATTATTATTATTATATTTTTTCTTTTTATTTTTATTGTTATTATTTTTATTGTAATTGTAAATAAATAAATTTTGTTATTATTGTATATTAAATGAGTTTCCCGCTTTAAAAACTCAAATTTAAAAACCCCACGACCTCGCGTTCTGTAGAACGCGATTTCTTTAGAACCTCGCGCTCTATAGAACGCGAGGTTCCTTTCTGACCGTTCAGATAACGCGTCTGATCACTGACGCGCCTTTTCAGTGAACCTCGCGTTCTATAGGACGCGAGGTACATGAAAATCGCGTTCTATAGAACGCGAGGTTCATTAACCTCGCTTCCCAAGCGCCGCGAGGTCCTCTATAAATTGGAGGTTTTTTTCCTAAAAACCTCCACAAAACGCGATTTCCATAGAAATTTCACAAAAATTTGTCAGCATTTTTTATATATCGTTTGATCACATGGAGCCCTTGCTACGCAACCGAGCGAGACACTGCAGTGAATATTAGCGCAACAATGAAGAGGTATTATTTTTTTCCCTTTTCATTTCTAAAAAAATTTACTTTATTAAATTTTATTCTTTTATTTTTACTAACTATTTTATTTTATTTTTTTTCAGGGATACGAACGTAACTTACAATGTTACGTTCATCGTATCACCGTCGCACCCATTCCTGCTGTTGCCCAATTGATTGAGCGGGCTGGTTTTGGGCACATAGCTCGCTATATAGGGGGGGTGAAGGTTAGACCGTCGTTGATCAGCGCGCTGATAGAACGGTGGAGACCCGAGACGCACACATTCCATCTTCCATTTGGCGAGGCAACAATTACGTTGCAGGATGTTGCCTACATTCTCGGGTTGCCTATAGATGGCAGCGTTATTACTGGTGTGGCGATGGGACATTGGCCACTCCTATTTGCTGAACAAATTGGGGTGATGCCCCCTGATAGAGCGTGGGACGGAGGGAAAATTTCTCTACCGTACTTGGAGGAGAACTTTGGAAACCCTCCCCCCGATGCGGATGATGTTACACTTGAGGTATTTTTTTTATTATATTTAGTATGCTTTTATTACATTTATTATTAAATTAAAATTATTTATTTGCACATTAGCGTTTAGGGAATTTTTTATGATGAATAGGATACTTAGGATACTTTATTAAATATTTAGGTTGCCTACATTAAATATTTAGGATACTTACAATTTTTTATGATAAATTTTTAGGATGAATTCAATAATTATTTAGGATACTTTATTAAATATTTAGGTTGCCTACATTAAATATTTAGGATACTTACAATTTTATTTATTAGGATGAACTTACAATTTTTTTAATTAGGATGCCTTTATTAATTTATATTTTCACAGCGGTATGCGCGAGCCCACATCTTGCGCATTATTGGCGGGATATTAATGCCCGACAAAACTCGCAACAAAGTGCACGTTATGTGGCTTCATCATCTAACAAATTTAGCCGAGTCTGGACAAAAATCTTGGGGGTCGGCTGTCTTGGCGTTTCTTATCAGAGACCTCTGCAGAAACGTTGACGCCTCCAAAGCATCGATGGGAGGATGCTGTTTATTCCTCCAGGCTTGGGTTTGGCTTCGGATCCCTACTTTGGCACCACAGCTTCGGATTCCCAGTCCTCTGTCATTTCCGCTTATACGGAGGTACTACATAATCTACTATTTTTTTTATTCAATTATTTTATTTAACGGTCTTTTTCATTATTTAAAGGTGGTCCGCCAACCTATCCCACGTCGGCCTACCGGACTCCCAGAAAGAATACAGATATGCATTCGATGGCTTGACGGAGGACGAGGTAATTCAACAATTATTTTGGTTTTTTTCATACTATTTTTTCCAATAATATTTCATATAGAAATTTTTACTAACTTTTTTCATTCTTTTTAGTTCGTGTGGACGCCCTACGATTCAGAGGAGATTCGCAACATTACTCCAGCAGCTATTGTGGAACAGCGACATCAAGACCTCTGGATTTCCGTAGTTCCGCTCCTGAACTACGAAATTTGCGTGTGGCATTCTGCGGATCGGGTACTCCGACAGTTCGGGTACATCCAAGATGTTCCACGCCCTCCGCAAAATATGGACGAGTTCCACCATCTTACGCGTTAGGGGAAGACGGAGACTGACTGGGCCGAGCACCACGCTGTCTGGATAGCGCTTTGGGGTCAACGATTTCACAGACGCCCACATTTTCTCCAACCAATTATAGAAGGGGGTCCTTCGGTCCTACTCAATTATGACCAGTGGTATAGGGACAATGGGATGCGACATATCCTTACTCCGGAGGAGCTGCAAGCCGGGCTTCCCCAGCGACCCCAAAACCGCCCACGCGGGAGCGGGCGAGCGAGCCAGAGCCAGTCCCAGCCCCAGAGGCAGACCCAGAGGCAGTCGACGCAGCGCGGTCCGAGACCACGATATGACACTCCAGGGGCATCATCTTCTGCCCCACCATTGCATAGCGGTCCATCGACTTTCCAGCAGACGATGCCTCCACCCCAGTTCGGCTCCACTGATGCCTATCGCCCCCAGACGCCCACGACTGACCTTCTACTTATCGATTATCCACCTCAGTATGAGTTTCATATGGTGGAGAGTACGCCGATGGGTAGTTTGTTTTACTCCCCGCCTAGGCCCAACACAGATCCGCAGATCGCGCATGATGGTCAGGATGATAGGGACCAGGGACCACCACACGATGGACAGAGGAGGTATCCGGATCGTGAGCGTCATCCACCCGACTGCGGAACCGGTGGACATAGGCATTTTTAGTTTTTTTTGTTGTTTTCTATTTATGTTTTTAATATTTATGTAAAACACTTTAAAATTTTATAATGTCGTATTCTAATTTTATTTATGAATTATAATTTTGTTTGCATATTATAATTAAACTTTATAATATTTAGTTAATTTTTGTTTTTAATAAATTTAATAGGATTAAAAAACAGAAAATCGACATTAGTCGAAATACAACTTCAATCGAAAAAAGTATGCTAGCATAGGGTTTTCGAAGCCATTTTAAACCATTGTAGAATGGACGGAAATTAATTATGTTCGTGTCATACGATAGACAATTTTCAGTACTACGACTCCAACTCGATGATCGCTAAAAATATACCATTTACACGCTTGAAATTGGGTTCGAACATGCCTACTTAGCATGTTTTTGTTTGCGGTTTAGGCTGGAATTGGGCAGACCTCGCGTCCTACAGAACGCGAGGTCCGTCCGATATATTCTAAGCCGGCTTTTCAATTTCTCGTGGACCTCGCGTTCTGCAGAACGCGAGGTACTGTTAAACCGTTAAAACGGACTGCAACGCCACGTCGACAGACCTCGCGTCCTGTACAACGCGATATCGTACCTCGCGTTCTACAAAACGCGAGGTCTGCCGACCTGGCAAGAAAGGGGGTCATTTTGCCAAATAAATGTTTTTGGGAGCCATTATTAAAAATAATATTTTTAAAGGGGTTTTTCACCCAAAATTGCCCCTGAATTAAGTTTCAAAGGAAAAGGACTAGGAAATCTAACCCATATCTCTTTGATAATGGACCGCTGATCAGTCTTCAGATTTGATGTTGAAAACAGTTGAAAAATGTATGGCATCAAATAGTATAAATTTGTTCTGCTGGTATGTATATTCAAACGTATGGCCTACTTGTCTATAATGCCTAAGCTTTACTCCAAACTACATATATATATATATATATATATATATATATATATATATATATATATATATATATATATATATATATATATATATATGAGCCCTTCAGTGGTGGATTACAGTTAAAAATAGTTGTAGCCGGGTGTCTAAGTAATGACATGGTTAAAAAGGTCAGATGAGGACAAAATGAAATGTTATCAAAATGTATAACATTTGGGTTGTGTCGTGACTCGTAAGATAACAATTAGGTTGTAGTCGAAAATGTTATAAAAAAGTATAATGCTTTAGTTGTGTGAATAACATTTTAGGTTCCGTATTTTCTAACATTTCAGTTGCAACCTAACTTATTACTTGTACCAACCGAAAATGTTTTATGTTTTTGTAATATTTCGATTGTACATTTTTTAGCCTTAAATTAAGTTGTTGTATCGTAGACTCATCCGCAGTTATAGACAAGGAATCAAGAAATAGATTTATTGTCTATTTATTTAATAGTTTAAGCAAAGACTAATAGTAAACAAACTCTTGAGCAGGTGGTTAAAGCTCTTAGTTGATACCCTCCTTTTCTTCTAAATTGTGGATTCAAGACTCATTAAAAGTAAAATTCGTCGCTACCCTTCTCTTTTTCTAGATAAAAATTGTTCAAAAAAAAAGCAGAGTCTAATATTATTAAATTAGATAGTTTCTGAGTTTTAGTTCTCTTCTCTCTCCTAAGTAAAAAATGTTCAAAAAAAAAATAGAACAACTAAAACAACAAAATTCTCAATCAAATATTTATTGTTGTACGTTACATTTTAAATGTATCGAATCTAAAATCTTAATTAAACAAAAATAAGTGTATATCAATTAATCGAAACACTAATTTTTTTTATCAAAATTGATCAGGTATTGTTCCTGGGGAGTTGCCCATTCCCATGGCTAAACGTGGGGAACCAAAAGGTCCAGGACAATAATGGGTTTACACCAGCAATGATTAAAATTTTATTTCCCGAGAAAAAAAAATGGATTTACACCGGCAATGATTAAAATTAGAACCCCACCACTTGGGATTCAGCTCACCCCACCACGAGACTATTGCATTTCACTCATTTGCAATGCAACAAATACAAAAATAGAAATTTTAGGGCAACGGGCCAATAACATCAATTAGAGAACAACATAGAAAAAAGAAAAGAAATGTTTTTTTTTTCTTTCTTTCTAGTTACCATTCCCGGATCCGTCCAAAGATCAATTAGTTGTAGTTTTTTTTACGGTGACAGATCTAAAAATGTTTTTAAAAGTGTGCACATATAAAATTTTAAAATTTCAAACAAACATGAATTATAAATATTAAAAAATTAAAGGTTAATACATAAAAAAATAAAGATAATTAAGCGTGTAAACTTTAAAATGTTCAGGATAGACTCATAGACTCACCATTGTCTTTTACCGTCCAAAACGGCATATATGTTGGATCACATGTACAAGCTTCAAAGCCAGTAAGGATTTTAGACAGATGCGAGAGGATGATCGCATAGGTCTCCATATGAGTTGAATTAAATGTTTATAGGAAAAATAAAAAGATTTTAGTTTAATAAATTGCAAGAAAAAATAAAAAAATATGACCTTAAAGAGGGCAATAATATATTTTTTACTATGATAAAAATATTTTTTATAAAATAATCTTATATATCTTAGAGATTATAAATTAAAAAGTTTCGTTTTAATAAACTGCATAGGACCTCCTAAACCTTTAAACCGCGCATGTTCAGAGCCAAAACCATCACGCAGAAGGGATTGAAGGCTTCTTTATTTGCACTTAAAAGATTAGTATTTGAATCCTAATATTAACATTTACTAGTAAAAAAATGGACATAAATCAGAATACAATTATTTTTAATAAATCGTCTAAGATCAGACTAACAAATTTCCTGATTATTAAATTATCAACTTTTTTAATAAAGCGTTTATTTTTCATATTTTAATATTGATAAATAATATATAATTGGAGCAGAATATATAATTCAAAACCTAACCTTTTCATAACTCAAAAATTAATCCTATGAAATTTGTGAATACATGAACATTTACTAGTAAAACAAAAACTTAAATGAAAAATAAATGCCAATTTTTTTTTTAAGTGCTTAAAGTATTTTTTTGATAAAAATAAATGTCTAAAATTTTAACTGTAATAATTTTAAGTGTCTAAAATTTTAACCGTTACAATTTTAAGTGCTCGGCCGTTTTAAAAAAATAATTACCCATAAGAATGTGACACGTGTCATGCTCTTTTTTTATTAAAAATAAATAAAAATGAGTATATATATATATATATATATTTTAAAAAATAACAAAATCCCCAAAAGTCTCAAAAAAACTCTCAAATTCCTAATACCCCAAACCATAAATTCTTCAAATTGTCGTCGCCGTCGCCGTCAGTCACCACTACTGCTGTCGTTAGAGGCAGCCGCCTATTTTTCTCAATTACCCATCACCGATAACCAACGGGAGGCGAGCCAATTAGACAGTGAACGCGAATGGTTCTATTCGAGCGACGTCCGACTGACACGCTTACCGGTGATTGCCGACAATGGGTTGTTGAGAGAAATGGGTGGTGGCCTCCAGCGACGGCATTGGTGTGTCTAGCAATAACAATGATGACAATTTCGAGAATTTGTGGGTTTTGCTATTAGGATTTGGGTTTTTTTTTTGAAGTTTTGAAAATTCGAATTTGTTTAAATATATTCTTTTTTAATATTTTTAATATCATAATAAAAAACATGCCGGATGTCACATTTTTATTCGATAATGATTTTTTTAAACAGCTGAACATTTAAAATTATAACGGTTAAAATTTTAAGTATCTATTTTTACAAAAATATTTTAGGCAGTTTAAAAAATTATAATTTAGGCATTTATTTTTAATTTAAGCCTAAAAAAATAAAACCGTGTATGTGGATGTAGAGCTTTCAGGGTCGAATGGCACAACGCCAAGCAAGCGAGGGTGGGACCCAAGATGACACTTGGATAACATTATAGACTTTTGCTTCACTTCTATACTTTGTCCCAACAAAAAGGCAAAAACAAATGCACACTAACAGAAAACACTTGTTAAATGTTACTTTTTAAGGCAATCCTTCGGTCTTAGGCGATGCCCTAAAAAACATATTTATAATTTGAAAATTTTTAAAATAATTATCGCACACAGATATATACCGTTAATTTTTAATTTAAAAAGTAAATTTTAAAAATTTGAAAGGTTTTCTCTCTTTTTTTCTTCTAATTAATGTCATTAAAATATGGGTTAATTGCATGTTTAGTATATGAACTATACTCAATTTTTAAATGACATATTTTCAAGAAAATTTATTTACTTAAGATATAGTAACAAGATTCTTCAACCGTGGGCGGAGTTATATGAAATTATTAGGGTGCAATCGACCCCATTAAAAAATACCTAGTATATAGAAATATTGAATTATATCGAAATGTTTCATAAAAAATATTAAAATTGACCTCGCTTAATTTGTTGTTGTATGAGGTCAACAATATTTATTATAATGGTATGAGAATTTTTCACACTCTATTCTGACCCCACTATATAAAGTTCTTGGCTCCGCCACTGTCCTCAATAACATAGTTTTTAAAATTTTAACCTTAACATTTAAGAAATACAGTAAAAAATATTTATTTTAGAAAATTATAAGAAATATTCAAACTAATATTAATTAACATGTGGCCTAATATTAAAATTAAAATTAATTTAATTATGATATTTTTATGTTTTTTTCATCTTTCCATTTTTTATTTTCTCTCACTAGAGTTTCTTATAAACATTAAAGTTATGATCTTCGATTAAATGAAAAAAAAATACATAGCTATAATTTTTTTAAAAGCCAAAGCTTTAACTGTTATCAATTCTGATAGTAGGGTTCTTTATAAACGAGATCCCAATTCCCAACCCTAATTTTCCCTTTCTCTCCAATTCTTAAATTCAATCCAAACATAACACTTCTTGGGGTAGATATTGAGAAAATACTTAATTGATTATTTAAGTATATTGAATTTGTAATATCTTTTATTATTTTTCTTAGACGTGTTGTCTTTTTTTTTTAATGTAAAAAAGGGGAGGTATAACACCATGTGCCTCGTTAAAACCCCCTACACCTAAATGGGGAAATAGTACACATGGTGTTACGGACAAAATATTACAAATGACCAACACAATAACCAATCAAACTCTCACCCAATATCATCAGCAAGCAACTGGATCACCTCTAGTGGTGGCCTATCAAACACCAGACTCCCTAACTGTCTATTCTGAGCCAAACTCGCTAATCTATCCGCGACCATGTTTGCTTCACGATAAATAAACTTCACCGACAAATCCCACTCCTGAAGGACAAGTCTCCGCAACCGTTGGACAAGAGCATTCTCCGAAAAAATATTAGACTCCATGTTAAGAATCGCAGCCGTTATTTTGCTATCTGTTTCCACATCCACGAAACAAAAGCCACGCTCCCAAGCAAGGGTAAGCGCATCGTGCACTGCCCATAACTCGGTCATGATCACTGTGCAAGCTCCAATGTTCCTCGCGAATCCGAGAACCCAAGAACCAGATGCATCGCGGAAAACACCACCAATCGACGCTAACTTTTCCGTTCCCCTAACCGCTCCATCAACATTCACCTTCACACGTCCCTGAGTCGGCACCTTCCATTTCTCGATCCCTCTTGCACCTAGCCCAACCCGCACAACATTCCGATTGCCACCATTTCCTGTGGCAGCAATACACTCGTTGCATAACCGCCAAGCATCCGTCACCACATCCCACGACCTCCCATTCCCGTTATTAAAAACCTTAGCACATCGATCCTTCCACAACAACCAACAAATGATAGCAAACAAGACACTCCAATTGCTAACAGCCTGGTTCGCGTGAGCATTGATGGACAAGTTCCCATCGGTCCAATCCTCGAACCCCATATAAAAGAAGCCCCGAGCAAAAGAAGGCTGCACCACTCGGTTCCACACTGTCCGAGCCTTTGGGCAGGTACGCAGCACATGGTTCAAATCTTCTACATTCGCATCACACCCATGACAGCTGCTGTCCGTAGCGATATGGCGACGGTATCGCTCCGCGTTTGTCAACACCTTCCCATGCACAACCAACCAACAAAAGACACGAACGTGTTTGTCAGAGCAGCGTAGGCAGAGGCCGTCGTGAACATCCTCATTTCACTCCAACGCCACGCTGGTCGATCCGAGCCCAACGCAGCATGGGGGGGGGGGACCACTGCAGCTATCCGATGCAGTATTTCCGACGATAAAACAGCAGCCAATCGCTCTCAATCTCATTGTCCCGCAACGTTGGTCATTGCCGCGACTTTAATCCGATCCAGGCTCACTTTATTAAAATCCATTCGCCATTATTGCTAAAAAAATTAAAATACCGGTGATGAGGCCTCTAATTAAAAGAGAAAAACTACAACAATGTTTTCACTAGACAAAATTTTTTTTGTCCTTTTTCAGTGCCCTATATACGGCTAAATACTAAAAAATAAAATTTTAGGTGCTAACCTTAAATTTTAAATCTTAAACAATAAACTACAAGCTCTTAACAATACATTATATCCTTACTTCCCTAAACCCTAACCTTAACTTTAAATTTAGTTTTCAGTGTGCGCATAAATAGGGCACCGAAAAGGTAGAGAGAATTTCTATTTTACTATTTGCTTGTTTGAAGGGATTTTATGATCTACACGCTTGATCTTTATCGTCTGATGATCGGATTATTGGCGTTATTAGATATGTTTGTGATATTTTGGAGTGAAAAAGAAAAGCAAATTAAAACACTAGTTGTGGTCTTTATCAGTAGCTGGTGGGTGGCAATGGAGGTTGCTGCTTCTCTCTCTTTCCTTTTCTTTTTCTTCTGTAATATACAGAACAGAAACTGATGGTGTCTTTCTCAAGAACTCTCGCTCTCAATCTTCCTTCGACTATTTTCCGCCGCCCTTTTTTCCCGCAAAGCTTTTCCAGCAATCAAGCTCTAATTCCTTTGATAATGTTACAAAAAATAAGAAGCAAAATATAGGACAAAAGAGAGAATATTTGATAGGGACAGAGACCATTAGGGCATCCGTCTTCCTTATTTAATCTCATCTCTTCTCTCTTTTCGCATTCCTCACTCATTTCTTTCTCCTTGGGATCTGAACTTTCCTCTTCCCCTTCAGACAACCAGAGGTTAACTTTTCAGTTCAATTCCCAAGGGTTATAACTTTTCATTACAGCCACAACTTTCTTTGCTTTTCTGTCTTTGTTTACTTTCTCGGTGTGTTTCTTTGTCTGGTTCATATATTGTTGCCTTGCAAAAAGTTAAAAAGAGAGTGATAGCAGCTTTAACACGCACATGAGAGCTGAGGCTGGTTTCCAGACAGACTCTGAGGATTAGCCAGTTTGTGTTCGGTAGGGAAATTAGGGTTCTAAAGAATATTATCAACCTTGTCTTATCGTAAGCTTCTCCTCCTCCTCTTTCTTTATTCTCTGTTGTTTGCCTTTTAGTTTATTTATTATCTGGATGTTTTCTGGGAGATCATTTCCTAAGCTTTAGAGAAGATGATGGTGGAGGATGCTTTCGGTATAAGCTAAGTAAGCAATGAAATTATGAAATATTGAAGTTTTCCATTTTAATGCAGATTTGATCAGTCTTTGTTTAGAAGAAGATGAACGCCTTTTCACACGTTCCACCAGGGTTTAGGTTCCATCCTACAGATGAAGAACTTGTTGATTATTACCTTAGAAAAAAGATTTCTTCAAAAAAGATAGATCTGGATGTCATCAAAGATGTTGATCTTTATAGAATTGAACCATGGGACCTGCAAGGTAATAGCACTATTTCCCATTTTTTCACGTGTAATTCTGAATTATTTCATCAACAATTAAGGTTTTTGATTTTTCTGATCGGCTGCCTGGATTTATATAGAATTGTGCAGACTAGGAAGTGAGGAGCAGAATGAATGGTACTTCTTTAGCCACAAAGATAAGAAGTACCCAACGGGGACTCGCACAAATAGAGCAACGAAAGCAGGATTCTGGAAAGCTACTGGAAGAGACAAAGCTATTTACTCCAGGCATAGCCTTGTTGGCATGAGGAAAACCCTAGTTTTTTACAAAGGAAGAGCTCCCAATGGACAAAAATCTGATTGGATCATGCATGAGTACCGACTAGAAACAAATGAAACTGGAACTCCTCACGTGTGTACTCTTTTCCTCCGTTTAGGATTAGATAAGTTTTTAATCAGACACACAATGTTGGGTTAGGCTTTTATGATTCCAAGAAAAAAAAAAGCAATTCTTGTTCACAAACATGGTTATGACTAATTTGATGTCTTTCTTATTCCACCAGGAAGAAGGATGGGTGATTTGCAGGGTGTTCAAGAAGCGAATGTCGACTGTGCGAAAAATGGGCGAATACGAGTCTTCGTATTGGTACGATATGCAGGAACTCGACTCGCCGAGGCCAATCCCTCTTCCTAATGCATCATATTATCACCATTATCCCTGCAAGCAAGAGCTTAAGTTGCAATACAATTTGCCTCATGACCCTTTCCTTCAGCTCCCTCTGTTGGACAATCCCAATGTTCATCAATCTGTTCACGGTAACTACGGTGGGAAAACCGGAAGCACTTTGCAGTCCTCAACCCTCACGCAAGAAGAGCACATCCGCTCTCTTTATTACAACACTGCTGAACAAGCTGTGGATGAGGTGACAGATTGGCGAGTTCTTGACAAATTTGTTGCCTCTCAGCTCAGCCATGAGGAAGCTTCGAAGGAAAACAAGTACTGTTCCAATGCAGACACCAGCTTTCATGTGGCGGAACAAATGGATTTACCGTCCAATGAGTCCAAAAGGCCAGAGATTGCTCTTCAGGAATATGCCTCAACGTCCACTTCGAGTTGTCAAATTGATCTGTGGAAGTGAAAGCATATGTTCTATGTAGCAATTTGAGGATATATACTAATTATAGGAAGCAAACTCATAAGGAAAGAAGCCTTTTAATCCAAGCTGCTGTACATGATAAAACTATACCGGTATTTCATTACCTATGGGACTGCTGGTTTCCTTAATATGTATATTTGATTTATACTCGACCTAATATCGAATGTATTCACAGCTTAATATATAAGTATATGAAGGATTTCTTATTGTAATCTATGTTGCACTAATACGGGTACGAAAAAAATGGTACAATAAATATAAATTAAATTTTAAATACTAGAAAAATGAAAAAAATAGTATGGAGAATCTGATGTTGCTGAGATTCTCTTATAAAAAACTGATCTTTCAAATCAAATGCTTCCTATAAATAGGCATACTAAGAAGACTACATGCATCTCAATTCCCAAGATAAATGAAACTTATCTCAAGGGACTTTACTTGCAGAACAAGAAAGTCTTCAGTTTTTCCCATAACTTTATTTCTTAGCATTCAAGTACTAAACTAATTAGACGTCAAAATTTCGAATGAAGGTAAGCTATTTGTAATTGCCTTCCTCTCAGAGAGTTATTAAAATAGAAAGCAAAATATGCCATGTTGGTAGCTATAGTAGCAAATTAGCAATCCTACAGGCATTACATGCAGATGCTGAGTTAAAAAATTGTGTAAGCTATAATCAAAGCGTGGGACAAAGAAAATTAATGGCATTATGCTAATATTACCTTGTTTTTTTGGCTAAAAGTTGAGGAGAAATTAATACAAAGAGATTGAAATAAGTTTCCTTTCATGTTTCACCAAAAACGAAATGCTAATCTTTGGCATGATCTTTATTACCAGGATGCCTAAGGTGTAATTTCATACCTGTTGAAGGAGATGAAATAAAGATCCAGGCAAGAAGTTCTGTCTCCTTCGGATATGCAGACTAGTTAGATCATTCTGCAAAAAAGTGGACGTGAGGAATCATATAAAGGAAACTGCATAACCATATATATGTATATATAGAGAGAAACTAGACACACCATAAAGATTTGAAGTCTGGTTAAGAAATATGTTTCACATGGAAAATTCTGAACAGAGATCGAAAGAGCTAGCATTGTTCAAAGACTGCAATTGACAGCCTGAACTTTGTTTCGAAAACTTACCAGGTTTGTTTGAATATACCTCAAATGAAGGAATCTAGCAATAATGGGAGAACATCCTTTTACTTATGTTGAAGTCAAGCCTGAAAATCCCTTCAAAGCAATGCAAATTTACCCAGCAACATAATCATTGGGCGTGTCTCATGGACTCATAATGAAACAGTTCTGACTTGTAGCCTGTAGGTAGGCATGCTTAGACCAAGGGTTCCTCATTGGAAAGAAGCAGAATGACCAGGAGAAGATTAAAAACTGCTTTTCTTTTGTTTGTTTTTTTCCTGAGTGTCTGAGGTGAAATTTTAGTCTTCCTCTCTAATTTTTCTCACATGTGAAGGGGTGTGTAAAATAAACCGTAACCGTTAATCGTAACCGTTAACCGGTATAACTGTTCATTTTATAGGTTAATTAACCTAACCGTTAAGGTTAACGGTTTCGGTTAACCGAACCGCTAAAAATGACGGGTTAATGGTTAACCTATAGGTACTTTATTTTAACTAAGTATAAAGTTTGTGTTTAAAATTTCTCTATTTAAGTTATTTTTTTAAAAAAAATTAATACAATATTTATCGGAGATATATATCTATTATTCTAAACAAGAAATAATGAACATTTGAAAAGAAAATCGTAATAGGTTACAGGTTAACCTGTAACTGATCCGTTCCTTAACGGTTACCCACTATAATGGTTAACCATTTAAAAAATTAACGGTTAACCGTTTTTTAACGGTTAAATTACAAATAATAACCGCAATAACGGTTAACCAACCGTTTAAGCTAAACGGTACGGTTAACCTACCATGAACACCCCTAGAATTAACCATGCACACATTGATGCTTGAAGGTGAATAATTAGGGTTCATTAAAAACGTTGTTTGCAGACTAAGATAACATCATTAACCATGTGATGCGAGTGGCACTGTTACTTTCTTTTTCAGCAAAGTAAATTTTATTGGAATAGTCAAAAATTAACGGTACGGTTAACCTACCATGAACACCCCTATACGGAGGAAAAAAGTACAGCTAAACTAGGCAAAACTGGAAATACACCAGCAGATTCATTTTAGTTTCCCAAATCCAAAACCTCCACAGTTCCCGGTTTCCTTATGGAGCAGAGTGAAGGTTTTTGGGGTGAAAAGAGGCATAATAAGAAGTAAAAGTGGGGGCATGCCCTCATTGGAAGCACTTGAGACTTGAGAGTTAGCCATACAGGAAACAAACAATACTTTTGTACAATTATGGATGCTGAGGTCTTCTTTGTTCTGTGTGCTGTCTCCGCGGGTCCACCACCACAAAGACAAACTACTAAAGCTGAAGCAACTTGATCGGTTTCTTTAATAAGTGGTCCATGCTTGACTTGCGTTATTTGGTGGGTTTTTTTGTTGCCCTTATAATTTCTATGGTTTCGCCTGATTAATCTGGATTGACATGAGTAGCACACTTAGTCCTATTATTTGGTGGTTTTTGTGAATTCAACTTGTTGGAAAATTAGATATCTTTGGAAATATGTGAAATACACATGTCCTGTTGTTTACCCTTCAAATATCAATATGCTATCTGCTATATTTCACAGTTTATACTTCTTCCATAGAATTAACCAATCATGCTAATGCTAGCAGCATCTATATTTTATGTTACTTGGACTTGGGTGTATATTCAAGTTTTACTAGTTTTCCCATATATTCACCTATGTCTTTACATGGATCATACACGAGTTCAATAGAAAAAACCGAAGCAACAAAATATGGACCTTTTTCAGTGCCCCTATTTATGCCCCACTAAAAACTTAGGTTTAAGGTTAAAGTTTAAGATTAGAGTTTAAAAAATTTGGGATATGGTTGTATTTTTTAGGGTTTAACATTTAAGGTTTAAGATTTAGAATTTAAGGTTAAAGCTTATAATTTAATTTTTTTATGTTGAACATAGAAATGGACATCGAAGAGGTATACACTTTTTCCAAAAGTTTTTGTATGTACTTGGTGTGCATTACTTGAATTTATTAATGCATATTGTCACGCCTGAGAAGAGGTGGAGATATTAATCCCACATTGAAAAAGAAAAGAAAGTTTTTATGATATATAAGAGAGTTATTACATCTAAATATGGTTGCTCGACACATGATTAGACTTTCAGTTTAAGAAACCCGAAAAAGATGTCGCTTGTATGAAGAGGAATAGTCAGCAACTGGAAGAAAATAGAAGTTAATTGATTGATCGGTTAATTCTTGATCTTATATTGTACTAATTAAATCAGATAATTGATTGATCGGTTAATTGGAATATTTTATTCGAGTAATAATTTTTTTACTTTGCTTATTAAAATATCAAATATGGTAAATTTAATAAGCAAAGTAAAAAATATGAAAAACTCGAACGTTAAAGTTATTAAATTGAAAATTGTTAAACTCTCGTGACCAAAATAATTGTGAGAAAAAAGTTGAGCGGTGTTTGGTGTAATTACCCATCTTTTATTAAGAAAAAAAACTTACATCAACTTTTAATGGGAGTGACCGTATCAAAATCGAACTAAAAGTTGGATGACCTTATCGAATATTTTAAAAGTACAATAACCAAAATAAATTCGCTCTAAAAGTTAAGTGACCATTTATAAAATTTACCCATAAATTAAACAATATTTAACACAAAAAAAAAAATCTAGAGTAGGAAGATAAGAAGGAAGAAAGAACATCCAAGAATGGAAGCAAAATGGAAGGAAGAAATATGGGCTGGAACAGCTGATGATGATGATGATCTACCAGCACCAGCACCTCTGACTAAGCGGCCACCACCACGTGCGCCGCCACCTCGAGCGCCTCCACCTCCTCTTCTGATATGAACGCCCAGCTTCCTTGGCTGAAACGAAGTATGCTCATCCGCCTCCTGCGTATGCTCTACCACTGCTCTTCTGGATGGCATTGAGACATCGACCGCTGCTGTTGGATGAGATTGGGAGGCTAACATGAGCAAGACCACCACCAACAAACCCAAAATGAATCTCATCATATTCATGCCCCTTGTTTCTTCAACTTTAACTTAGTGTTGGATGTTTTGTCTGAAAAAGGAAAGATTCCAGAGATAGAGAGAGAAAGATGTCGAATAATATATTCCATGCAGAGATTGTGATAAACAGAGTCTATGATATGTATATAAAGATAAGTGCGGCGGTGCCGACGCGGTTGAATTTATTGGGTCACACTGATACACCCCATGGCGCAATAGAAATTATTTGGCGATTACATCTACAGATTTATGTACGGGGAACGAATCATGGTGAATAAGAGTGAAGAATTACTTTTTTTTAATTTGGTATTCTAAACTTGGAGAAGATAGATATTCAATTACGATTCACGATGTCGATTTCTAAGCCGCAACGATAACGCTCTGACCTCTACTTAGTTCACCCAGTTAAAACGAGCATATAAAACTATCTAAATTATTTAGAGAATTTTGTGAAAAGTATAATGACCGCTAAATCTCTCATGCCTTTATATAGCATTTGTAATCCCAATTGAACTCATACTAGAATTTCAATAAATATATATATAATCCTATTTCAACTTTAATTAGAATTTCAATATATATATATATATATATATATATATATATATATATATATAATCCCAATTCGGTTTTAATATATATATATATATATATATATATATTAATATATATAATCTAAATTAAATTTAATTAAAATTTTAATATATATATATTAATTTAAATTGAATTATATCATTTATATATTAAAAGAGTTATAATTACAATAAATATTTTCTTTTAATATTTATCCAATAGTTAAATTATATATATATATATATCAAATATATTAATTTAAATCCGTGTACAATAAATTTGTACATATATAATTCATTTGATATATAAATATTTCTAATATTACAAATAATGAGTAATATCTAGCAATATGTCATTGTCACCTGAGTTACAAGATATCATAATTCGACATAACCTCTTCGTGATTAATTCTTTTCATATATTACATCATTTTGTCTTTTATATCTGGATTGGACACAAGTCATGGAACAATCACACTTGTATAGTTCATCTACCATTTTTTGATATCTTAAGCAGACTATTATAAACGAATAACTATGATATTTCGCATCAACTTGTTCGAGCATGACCATGCATTTCTTGTCTCACTCAATCAAGTGGCCTACGTATTACTTCTATTATGTAGGATAGACAAATCCTATCTTGATCAACCATATCCCATTACATAGATTGTGGCATATCCAATATCAGTCTTTATAGGGTAGTCAATTACGACACACGTTTGACTGTATCAAAATATGTCACTCGCGATGTTGAAATAATGATGATCTCAAGTCTGATGATCATAGATATAGTTATCACTATGAGCAATGTTGTGACTGTCACATAATGATCTCATTATGTCGTTACCTAAGACATACTTATGTATTAATTTTGACATCTCCATGTCAATGACAACACTTTGTCATCAATCAACTACATATTAGTCTTAATGCAATATTGTTGTCCAAGCCCACAATAATACTCGACTAAATACATTTAAGAAAAACCATATTATTCTAAGGACTTTATTATGATTCAGTTTATTTATGCACGTAAAATAGTAACTGAAAATAATAATAACAATGCCTCTTTATTAATAAACAAGGTAAAACAAATTTCATTTACAATCATCTTATGATTAATCTTTGGGCATACTCTAAAATAAATTGCTTAAAAAAAACAGAGACTGAAGTGACTAATCAATCAAACGTTATGAGCATTTTTTGACACACACTATGTAATTTTTTTGTATAACCATCGGTATCCAACCCATTGGCTGACTAATCCAAATTAGGTATTGTAGTTCATTATGGGGACAACCCTCCTAATCCTATTTACTTTATTCACAAGTTACAACGGCAGGACTCGAACTCCTGACATTACTTATAAGATCTAGTATCTCATCTCACTAAACTATATGGTTGTTGATATTATGTCATTTTTTAACTCAATAAAATATTTTTATATATTAAAATACTTCCAAGTGAATGAGTAATATATATATATATATATATATATATATATATTACAAATTTACAATATCTAAATTGTTTTTATAACCTTTAATTTTTAAATAAAAAACAATTACATTTAAACATATTTAAACTAATAATTCCTTAAATACTGTAATGACAATTATACTAACAAAATTAATGTTGAACCAAAATTTACATTTAACGGTTTTATTATTTTTATTTTTAAATTTCTTTATAGTTACGACTTACGCCTTAAAATCCCACCTGTCCCTACGGCCATCATAATTCATAAGTGAGGTGCCAACTTGACTGAGCATGTGGGATGCTTGGCGGGAGGGGATAGACATCGAGGGTAGGTATGAGCTGAGGTTAAAAGAGGGGATATACGTCAGATATTTATTTTGTAAGTATCGATACTCAATTTTTTGATAAATTTTTAGTTTGAGACAAAGTATTAAAATTTAAAAATAAATATCGATATTTATAAAAAAACTAAATAGAAACCAACCGAAAATATTATCAAAAATTCTAACATTTTTAATTAGAAAATAAATTTTAAAATTTATCGTCTTTTAGCTGCATTCTAAACATGGACACGTTTCATCGAACACGCTGATTATGATTGACATCCATAATACTTGGTGTGCCCTCTATTTCTCATTACTTTCTATTATATTTGTTAGTCAATCTGGTCAATGCTCACGCATACCATACAATTAAAGTACCTCGTTACCCGGTTCGATTACCATTTTTCTTTTAAATATTTTAGTTTAATCACTATTTTTAATTTACGGCTCGACTAATTTATATTAAATTTTATAAAGACTCGTTATAGAGTACGGCTTTAATTCTCTAAACTTCACATCATAAACTCTAATTTTAAATTTCACATTATAAACCTTATACCTTAAAAATATACCATACCTTTAATTCTTTAAACTCCAATCATAAACCTTAACTTTAAACTTTAAACTTTAAACCTAAACTCAAAAGGGCAGAACTCAACATTGAACTTAAGAGTCCCCTGGAAAGGTGAAATAATTAAAAATGAATGTGGGTTTTACCTTTTTTTATTATTTAAGTAAATCTCCCCTGCCCACACCAAAAAAATGTAAGCAATAATGAAAAGAAAAATTAAGTATCTTTTAATTGGCCAATTAAATCTTAATTTAATTGTTCATTCAACAATTCAGAAATTAGGGATTCATTTTTCCTTCAGTGAATAGATGGGGAAAGAGAGATACCCAATTTTACAATTAATGGGGACTTTAATTTAATTACTAAAACAAATTAAACAATATATAACACCGAGAAAATCTAGAGTAGGAAGATAACAAGGAAGAAGAACATCCAAGAATGGAAGCCAAATGGAAGGAAGAAATATGGGCTGGAACAGCTGATGATGTCGATGATGATGTTCTACCAACACCAGCACCTCTGGCTATGCGGGCGCCACGTGCGGCTCCAACTCCTTTTCTTACATAAACTCCCAGCTTCCTTGGCTGAAACGAAGTATGCTCATCCGCCTCCTGCAAATGCTCCACCACTGCTCTTCTCGATGGCATTGAGACATCCACCGCTTCTGTTGGATGAGATTGGGAGACTAACACGAGCAAGACCACCAATGACAAACCCAAAACGAATCTCATCATATTCACGCCCCTTTGTCTGTTAAATTTTAACTTAGGGTTGGATGTTTTGTCTGAAAAAGGAAAGATTCAAGAAAGATGTCGAATAGTAATATTTTCCAATGCAGAGATTGAGATAAACGGAGTCTATGATATGTATATATAGGTAAGTGTGGGGGGCGCCGACGCTGTTGAAATTGACCATGGACCGTATGGATTTATAACCAATTATTCCAACTTCTTTTTCTTTTGTTTCTTATTTATATATTAATAATTTAGGTGCCAAGTTGACTGAGCATACACGTTTTATTGAACACGCTGATTATGATTGATGTCCATAACCATAATACTTTGCCCTCTATTTCTCATCAACTTCTACTATATTTGTTAGTCAATCTAAGCACATCACCTGGAAATGTGATTGGAAAGAAAATTATTCACAGTTGTAATTAGGGGTGTACAAAATAAACCGTAACCATTAACTGTAGGTCCGTAACTATTAACCGGTATAACCGTTCATTTTATAGGTTAATTAACCTGACCGTTAAGGTTAAACGGTTTCGGTTAACCGAATCGCTAAAAAAGACGGGTTAATGGTTAACCTATAGGTTAACCTATAAGTACTTTATTTTAACTAAGTATAAAGTTTGTGTTTAAAATTTCTCTATTTAAGTTAATTTAAAAAAAATAATATAAAATTTATCAGAGAGATATATTTATTATTCTAAAAAAGAAATAATGAACATTTGAAAAGAAAATCGTAATAGGTTACATGTTAACCTGTAACCGATCCGTTCCTTAACGATTACCCACTATAATGGTTAACCATTTAAAAAATTAACGGTTAATCATTTTTTAACGGTTAGTAACGATTAAATTACGAATAATAACCGCTATAACAGTTAACCAATCGCTTAAGCTAAACAGTACAGTTAACCTACCATGAACACCCCTAGTTGTGATAAGTGTTGATGAATTTCCTAACAAAAGAAAACTAAGTTCTTCGTCAATATGTATTATTTAAAATATAGAAAATAAAAAAAAATCAAACTACAAAATTTTTAAAATTTGTCGACAAATTGAAATAGAGTCATGAAAATATAAATAGTTAAAGAAAATTGGCTTAAGAGTTTATTTTGTCCATGTAATAGTCCTAATTTATCAATTTCGCCCCTATGATATTTTCGTGTCAATTTGACCCCTAAAGTAGTCAAATTGCATCATTATTTGCCCCTTGACTGACACTTTAACCCTAATCTATAAATCTCAAATCCTAAATGCTAAATTCTGATCGAAATTTCTATCAATCTAAAGTTATTATGAAACATAAAAGTATTCCTAAACCCTAAACAGTGATGCAATTCAACTACTCCAGGGCCAAATTGATGCGAAAGTACCATAGGGGCAAAGTCGATAAATTGAGACTACTACATGAAAAAAGTAGCCCTTAAGCCAAGAAAATTTAGGAGCTTTATCCGTACATTTTTTTATCATATCGTATGATTTTATTTGGATAAAAAATATATATGGGATGCGATCATGTGACTCATTAAAATAATTTCTAAACCTAAATTGAACAAAATGAGTATAACATGATTGTATAAGAGAACAAGAATTGAAAGCCCTTGAAATTTTAAATTAGACTTAAAGGTCTCGGGAGTCTTTGAACTTTTAAAAAAGAAAACCAATGAAGTCCCTTAATTTTTTTCCACACAAATAAGCTCTTATACTCCAAAATTTTATCAATTCACCCTTTTGACCAACGTTAATCGTTAAATCTAATAGTTTATTCAAATTAGTTGGTGCAACGTTCCTTATAATGTTGTCATTTGGCATTTTTAAAATTTTTTATTTTTTTCCTTAAAAATTCTAAAACCTTATAAAACTATAAAAAAATAGTTTTTTTAAAACATCTATAAATGTCACATAATATAATTAATAGTAATAGTTATGTGTCACGTTACAATAACATCCAAAAGAATTATTAAAAATTAACGGTCAACATTAGTCAAGAGACTTAATTAATTCAAGTTATTGGTTTAATGACTTAATTGAGTGCGTAAAAAATTCACGAGCTTAATATTTTTTTTTTCAAAAGTTCAACTACCGTTGAACCTTTAAAATTTCCATTAACTGTTTCTATTTCTTATGCTTTATTTCAAGTCGTTGACCAGTTTTATATTTTTGTTAGGTTTTAATATGCTACAGGTTCCTATACTATTTCAAAGGTTACAGTTTTGTCCTCATACTTTAATTTAGTACTTATGCTCTATTTCAAGTTGTTTTAATACGCTAAACGTAGGAGACTGAAAATTGGTCCTTTTTATAGTTATCTGACTAACATTTAACGATAATATCGAACAAAAGTTAAGGAGAAATAGAGATTTTCAATTAAAAATTAGTATTCGACTCATTGTCGTAAAAATATAGTATATGTATTAATTTTTTTTATTTTGAATTAGTATATGGACCCTAGCATATTTAAATAAGGTTATAGTTAATAATAATTTTTTTATAAATATAAGGGTAAACTACACCACATACCACTCAACTATGACCGGTGACTTAAAAAAACTTTAAAAATGTTCAAAACTAGCATTGAACTTTAGTTTGTGACTTGAAAATATCACTCGGCCGTTAACTATTAACACTCCCCGTTAAGTCAAAACGATGTCATTTTGGTGCGGTTGTTTTGAAGCCTAATTTATCCTAATACAACGTCGTATTACTGAAGGAAAAATGTTAGAACCATGTGCTTGGTGGGGTTTAAACTTGAGACTTTCAAATAGAAAGACTAAACTTTAACAAATAAACCAACATGAAATTATATAATATTTTAACAAAAATACTATATATCTAAAACTACTTGAAATTAATTTAAATTATTTTATAAAATAAATAACACTATAAATAATATTAATATAAATAATATATTTTATTATATATATATATATATCAATATATATAACTAAAAGTGTATTGTTCTTATTTTTTATATAATATTTATAATATAAATATATTATTTAAAAAATCAAATAATCATAAATAATATATAAAAACGCCGAATCCAAAATCCTAAACTTAAAACTATAAACTTTATGGTTTGAGGTTTAAGGTTTTTTATATATTATTTATAATATACATATATTATTTTAATAAATATATTATTTTAATAAATATTTTTAAAAACTAATATTTTTTATTGATATATATGTAAATAATATATTTTATATTATTTATTGTATTATTTTTTCATAAAATAATTTAGTTGAACCAAATGAATAAGTTTGTATAATTTAAATAAAAAATATATTTTTTTTTATATTTTTTAGATCATTTTTAAAAAATCAAAAATATTCATAATATTAATATATAAAAAACATTTAAACCCTAAATCCTAAACTCTAAGGTTTAGGGTTTATGTAATGCCCGAGTTTAGGGTCCGCGACATAATCGGGTTTGATTAAACTGGCTCGGGTCAAATTAATTTTGGAGAAATATTTTTAATAAACAACTATAGGAATTTTAAAGAAAAAGAGGGTAAAAGGGAAATTTTGAAATTAGAAAAGACTTATGAAAATAGCCATCATCTTCCCAAAATTCATTTCACGATATCTTCCCTCAAAACACCTTCTTTTCACTATTCCATTGATTCAAGCCTTTCATCCAAGCAAGCTTTCAAGGTAATCTTTTTCTTGTTTTGATTTTTTCTTCCTTAAACTAGTTGTTGATGAAATCTTACCTTAATTCATTGTTTAAGTTTGTTTTCAAAATGCTTTGTGTTGAAAAAAGAGGAAAATGAGAGAATTTTCGTTTGAGTTGTTTGATGCTAGGTTTAAAAGTGTTTTTAACTTTGTTTTGATGTTCAAATAATGTTGGGTTAGTGGGTTAGTAATGGGAAACCCGAAACTAGCAAAAATGAGAAGTTTTTGGAATTAAAAATTTGGATTTTTGGTTTGTTTTTGTAAAGAACTTTGGGCTGATGGTTTCTAGAATTTGGATAAATGTTTTGGATGTTAAAAGGTGTGGTTTTGATGGTAATTTCGTTGGATTTGACCGCTAGTTGGTTTGAGTCGTTTTGACGATGTTTCCAAGTGTTTTTAGTTGTGAATCGATTGGTTTTGATGATAGATGTTGAGTTTCTGTGTTGCTGCAAGTTTGGGGGGCTTGAATTGGGTCTAATGCTCTATTTTTGAATTGGTTAGGAACATGGGAAAGAAATTTGGGCTCTTCGGACGCGATACCGGGTGATTTAGGCAACACAGAAAACAAATGTTTTCTAAGCCTTAACTTGGTTAATGATATGTTATGGGGGTTTAGATTGAGCTTGATAAGCCAATCTAAGCTCAAGAGTAAGTTTTAAACATTTTAATCTTTATTTTCGATAAATCTTACTATGTGTTTTGAATGATTTCTATAGTGCATGTTTGCCATGACTATTATTGTGTTATGCATATAATTGCGTTAATGGATCCTATGTTGGTTATGGTTGTGACCATGAGAACACAAGGTAAGTGTTGGTTTGGTGGGTTATTGACAATGCAAAATCTTATTGCCGGATATAGTTTGTCGACCAATAGGATGTGAGTGCACTCAGGGTAAAATTTGCGCGTGACCTTAGTGATGCTATATTCCACTAAGGAGGAGTACGAGAATGTGAGATTGTAACACCCGTGTTTTTGGGTTAAGAGTTTGGCGTGTGTGTTGGGTTCAAGTCGTCAAAACCGGTTTAATTTAATTAGGTCCTGATTTTAATTTAAATGAGATTTAAAATTAAAGTAATGGCAATTTTGTAAATAAGTGAAAATAAGGAAGACAAGCTTTTTGAAACTAAAAGGAAAAAAAATGAGGGTCTTCTTCTTCATTCTCCATTTCACGTGGAAAAACCCCAAAGCCCTAAAACACTATTCCATCTCTTTTCTCCATCGATTCAAGGGCTCCATTCAAGGTAGCTTCGTTTTTGAATTATCCTTTTCATTCCAAGCATTTCATGGTTTTAGATTTCAAAACCATCAACATTTAGTTTTTCCAAGTTTTCGAGGTTGAAGAAAAGTATGAATTTTTAATGAGTTTTCAACTTGTTTTTGGGTTGTTTAGTTAGGTTTTGAGTTAAGCTCACCTAAATACACCTAATATCTTAAAATGGAAGGATTTTGAGAAAAATCCCGAAATAGGTCTTGGGGGTGTTTTTGAAAGTGTCAAAACTTAAAATTTTGGTGTGTTCTTATGTTGGGTTGAAGGGCTGGTGATTTAGGGTTGTTAGGGAAGTGTTTTGGAAGTCTTTAGAGGTCATTTGGGTGTTAGAAATGATGGATTTCAGTTGGGTATTTGGGGAGTACGAAAATGTGAGTTTTGTGGATTGATTGGGTTTGAAACTATGAAGTTTTGGCTTGTGATTGTGGTTTGAGATTGTGGCTGAGTTTAGCATTGATTTGGTGAGTAATACCTTGTCTTTTGATTGGTTAGAAGTAAGAGGAAACATCAGAGAAGGTTCGGGATCGAATCCGGAAATTGTGGAGGCTTGAGTAGCTTTGCTTGGTTTGCTAAGGAATGGTGGTGAGTGAAACTTTCAAACTTGTTTAAGTTGGTTCAAGTGTGTGTAGTGAAGGTTTTGGAATGAGCTTGGTAGGTCATTCCAAGGTAGAAGTTAAATTTGGTAGTTTAACTTCTTGTGTGGTTACAAGCTTTAATTGTTTATGCCTCTTCTATTCTTGTGAAGAATGAATTATGTATATATGAATATACATTGATGTGTGTGATGATGGATGTGTGCTATAAATGGTGGTTGTTATGATGTGGTTATGAGAGTATAATTGGCACTAGTTAACTTACCGGGTATAAATGATTGATCATTAGGATTAGTGTGCACACGGTTAAGTCAAATTCGTGCATGACCTTGGTGGCGTTAAGTCATCAAGGAGTACGGTGATGTAACATTCCACCAGAAATTGTTTATATTATACGTGATGATGAGCGGAATCCCATACGTAGGGCATGTGATGATGAGTGGAATCCCATCCATGCGAGGTCCGGTGATGAGTGTAATCCCACCAAGGTAAAGTTGTCGTTAAGTGTAATCCGCGTATCCGAGTAAACTAATAGTGACCAATATACTTGTTCATGTGGTTACGTTGCTTAGATAAATGTTTTATCTTGTGGAGCTTAATATGAAGTAAGATGCCATATTATTGTCTCTTGTGTTGCAAACTAGATTGCTATATTGATGCTTATGCATGTTTGCATGTGATGTTAAGGATGATATGCTTAAATCCTGCATTGTCGCTGTTTTTAGTTTTAGAGCATCCTCACTAAGCTTCTAGCTTACGCTCTTGTTTTCGATAATGCAGACCATTAGCTTGGAGTTAGCAAGGAGCAAGGCGAAGGGGCATTCCAAGCTTTTGTAGTTGCTCAAGTATGGTTTAGTAAATAAAGTAGTAGTTTAGCAATGAGGTTGCTATGTGATTGTATGAGCGTTGTATGACTCATAATTGTTGAATGTTGTTTATGCTATGCTTCGGATTTGTAAACCATGTTATGTTTGGTCGAATGCTTGTGATGAAAGGTTATGCCTTTGGATGTTATATGTTGTTTGTATGACCATGTAATCCTTATGTTTAAAGACATGTGCCTCTTGGCTTTTAAGTTTTTAAGCATACCTTGAATGATCTTTGGAATGGATGCCTATCTCGTGTCTTATGTAAATTGTGTACGTTTTGCATTAGGGTGCATGCCTCTAGAGTGTGTTTGTATGTCATATATGCTTCTTGGGGTGGTTAAGGGCTTTTGGGATCATTTGAAGATGTTTAAGATCGGTTTTGGGAATTCGCAGACTGTAGGTGTTTCAAAACGGGTTGTGCCGTTTCGAAACGGGTTGTGTCGTTTCGAAACGGGTGTGGTTCTAGGAGTTCCGATACGGTTTGGCTACTGTGAGCCCCTGTTTCGAAACTGGTTTCGAAACACTTTGGCTATTGTAATTGCCTGTTCCGAAACGAGTATCGGAACGCTTAGGCAAAATAGGACCCTGTTCCGAAACGGGGTGGATGCGTTTTGGTACGGGTGCCTGGCTTTTTAAACCGGAGCCCGTGTTTCGAAACAGGCAATGCCTGTTTCGAAACGCAGGCCTGAAAATGGGCTTTTGACATCTCTAAAGGGTCTTAGGGTTTGGGCTTAGGCCCGATTTGCTGTAGGGCTTCTCGTGAGCCTTGTTTTTCGCTGTCTTGATCACTTAGGAAATAAATATGCCTTTAGAAAAGATATAATTAAAAGAAATTTTCTAGGGTTGCTAACCGAGGTTGGACCTTAACGTGTTTCACATCGGTTTTCCTCGTGTAGCCTACTCGGACCGGTCAGTCGACCAGACCGGGACGAGGGGGTTACAGAGATTCCACCGGAAGCTATGTTTTACTAGCCGAGTGTGTATGGTGATGTGAGATTCCACCGGAAGTGTCTAGTGGGTTTGAGAACTATCCGCATATTCGAGTAAAAGTGTTAAATGTCAATATACCCATGGTGCTTTAAATTCTTATGTCAAGCATGTTATATTGTTTATTTTCCATTTATGCTTACGCATGTTTTTGGCTACGTGTATGTACGGCGAGAATGAGTATGAGGTAAGCTTGTGGCTCGTGGATGCATTCTATAAATGCACGAGATGTTAAATGCATGATTTTTATGTAACGCCCTAAGTTTAGGGCCGAGAGATAATCGAAATAGTTAAGCCGAGTCGGGTTAAATTGAAATTGGAGAAAAACTATTTTTGACACACACCTAAAGTGTTTTAGAAGAACAAAGGGCAAAACAGAAATTTTTAATAAAAGAAATAAAGAAAAGGGAATTTTTGAAAGCCAACATCTTCTCCAAATCTCTTTTCACATTCAAAAACCTCTAAAAACCCATTTTACTATTCTATTGGTTTCAACACTTCAATCCAAGTGATTTCTTCAGGGTAAATGATTCTTTAACTTGGTTTTACCTTCCTTGAGTCCTAAATGTTAAGATTTTTGCAAAACTCATGGTTTAAACTTGTTTTGATTTTTAAAGTTTGGTTTAAAAATGAAAGGGAGTTTATGAGTTTTTTCGTTTGGGTTAGTTATGGTTGAGTTTGAGTGTGTTTTAACTTTTTTTATTGCTAAAATAACATGAAAATGGTAGATTGATATGGGAAACTCGAAATGGGTATTGTGGGTGATTTTGGGAGTTGAAAATCTTGAGCTTTTGGATGAATTTTGGGTCTAAATGACAGTAGATGTATTTTTTAATTTTTTTATTTTACACGCATTACCAACTATTTTATTTTTTGTTATTTTATTTTTGAATGGATACGAACATTGGTTACTTTGTTACCTTAACCGTATCAACCATGCACCTCATCCCGACATTATGTCGTGGGTTGAACGAGCTGATTTTGGCCACGTAGCGAGGATCTTAACGGGTGTAAAGTGTAACCCATCGTTAATTAGCGCGCTAATAGAACGATGGAGGCCAGAGACGCCCACTTTTCATTTCCCGTGTGGTGAGGCAACAATAACGCTGTAGGATGTTGCCTACCATCTGGGGTTGCCTACGGACGTCAACCTTATTACGGGTATAGCGTGGGTAATTGGCCAGATCTATTTGCGCAACTAATGGGAATGACGCCCCCAGCGGATGCGTGGGGCGGTGGGAAAATATCCCTATCTTATCTGGAGACTGACTTTGAATACCCCCCCATGCGGATGACGAAACACTCCGGGTAATTTTTTTTTTCATTTTTTTCACTAATTTATATATTTTTAATATATTTCGTTTTTTAATATCCATATTTCTTGCTTTTTTTACTATTAAATTTTGTTTTATTTATTATTTTTACATCGGTTTGCGCGTGCCCACATCTTGCGCATTATAGGCGGGATATTGATGCCAGACAAATCTTGCACCAAGGTGCACGTGATGTGGCTTTATCATCTTACTGATTTCGATAATTCTAGAGGAAAATGTTGGGGAGCAGATGTCTTGGCCTTTCTTTTTAGAGAGTTGTGCAAAAACGTCGACCAAGATAGAGCAGCAATTGGAAGATGTTGTTTACTCTTTCAGTCTTGGGCTTAGTTTCGGATGCCTTTTTTAAGCCCGCAACCTAAACAACCCGCCCCTACTTATTTCCGCTTCTTCGGAGGTACTATTCAATTTATTATATTAATTTTATTTTTAAATTATATTATTTAACGAATTTTTTTATTTTCCAATAATGATAGGTGGAGCGAAACACTGAGCCACCAGGGCCTGCCGAAAAAACAACAAGACTACATGCTTGTTATGGATAAGATACGCACGATCAGGTAATCCGAAAATTCATTTGAATTTTTTCATACTTTTTTTCAATAATATTCCATATAACCGTTACAAACGTAATAATTTTTTTAGTTCGTGTGGATGCCCTACGATTCTGAGGCGATTCAGCAGATTACTCCACCCGGTATTTTGGCTCACCAGCACGTATGGCTTTCCCGAGTGCCGCTGATCAACAATGAAATTGTCGTGTGGCATCCTACGGATCGGGTTTTTCGACAGTTCGGGTACGTCCAAGGGGTTCCGCAAGTGGAACCACCAAATTTGGACGAATTCCACCATCTGACGCGCCAGGGGAAGACAGAGATTGACTGGGCCTATTACCACGCTGACTGGATTCAGCTTTGGGATGACCGGTATGTCAGTCGCCCACTCATCCTCCGACCCATTGGGGATTGGGCCAATTGGGCCAATTCAGTCACTTTTGATTACTTTCAATGTATGGGCTCTTTGGGAAGCATCATATCCTTACTACCGAGAAGCGCAAGCGACACTTGACGAGGCTCCCCAAAACCGCCCACGCCCCCAATGTAACCCCCTCGTCCCGGTCTGGCCGAATGACCGGTCCGAGTGGGTCACACGGGGAAAACCGAGTGAAAACCCCCTAAGGAATTCCCCCTCGGTTAGCAACCCTATATATTTTTTTTTTCATTTTAAATCTTGTCTAGATGAGTAATTAATCCTATGTGATCATACAGCGGAACAACAATATATAAACAATCAAACGAACTCAAACAATCATGATTACAGCCCAATTTTAACCTTATACTACAGGCGGTATCGATACCCTTAAGGGGTGTATCGATACCCCTTGACCAGGTCAACTGGTCAAAGTCAACCCGTGGAGACCGTATCGATACACCCTAGGAGTGTATCGATACCCTCCCCAACTGTTGACTTCCCAAGGTCAACGCTAAGGTAACCGTATCGATACGCATGAAGGCCCGTATCGATACCGAACTGGACAGTAACTCCAGTGGCCAAAATAGTATCGGTACGCCCCCTCGCGTATCGAAACACAGGGCCTGAAACATGAAGGCCGTATCGATACGGGACCAACCGTATCGATACCCCTGCTACGAAAAAACTTCCAAACTCGGCTAAAACGATCAAGACTCGAACCTGGATGCAATTTAGGACTTTCCTAGACCCCAACAAGAATTCTTACAACTTTTACATACCACTTTATAGCCATACAAGCACCCAACATGTAAAAACATCAAGGAAATCATGCAATAGACCCAAGAGGGCATTCAAGCATCCAAAGTTCATACTTCAACATTCTAACATGAAAGGCAAACTCTAAGGCATAAAGCCAACATTCATACTAAGCAATTTAGGCATGGATGACAACTCAAACATGGCAACACAAGCCACACCAAAAGCAAGATAACAAGGAGTCTAGACAAGCTCCCAAACAACTAACAATCATCCATCAAAATAACACATGTCCCATTGCTTAAAATATTACATGTTCAACATTTAAAAGCCATACTTGATGTACTCACGCCAACAACCACACTTGGAGGCCCTCCACTTGCTCAAGCAACCCACAAACTAAGGATCTGCAATGTTGAACAAAGAGAGCGTAAGCAATGATGCTTAGTGAGGGTAAGCTCTAAAAACAAACCTCAACATTGCAGGGTCCGAGCACGATCTAGCCAAGGCAAATCACATATAAGCCAAGGATCCACAAGAACCATAAGATAAGATGCATGAGCAATATACAAGTAAATGTCATGATCAACAAGCTCTAAATCCTCAACACAAGTAGTCACATCAAACATCCAAATAAAGATCATTAATCTCAACACATTGATACATTTATCAACCAACATTGGCACCTAGCTATGACCCGAATACGCGGATAGACACGTTGGAACTCACATCTGACAACCATATTACCTCACGGTGGGATTACACTCATCATCGGCCTCGCGGAGGGGATTCAACTCATCCTCGCGCCCCGTCGATGGGATTCCACTCATCACCGACTATATTTAAATACAATTTTCGGGCGAACCCGTACTCCTCCTTGGTGACTCAACGCCACCAAGGCCACGCGCGACTTTTGACTCATGTGTACACACTAACATCCTAATGATCGATCATTTGTATTCAAGTATACTAGTGCCAACATTTACTCCTCTCACATTACTCATTCCAATCATTTCCGTGCTTAGCACGTACTCACCAACAACCATCATCATGCATGTCTCAAGCATCACAAGTCATATCTCATCTCACATGTATAATACAATATACACAAGCATTCATAACACATTTCATACAAGACATACACAACCTCATAATTGAGTTCATCCAAGGGCTCTAGATCAAGCTTAGGATTAGGCTACCACCCTAATCCTAACTCTAGGTGGGTCTACCAAGCCCAACCTAGTCCATATACTCGAACCAACTATTTAAAACCATTTAAAACAATCAACCACTCACCTAAGCTTCCAAGCTCAAAGACCAAGCAAGCAACCGTCTTCAATTTCCCGGATTCACTTCCGATGCTTCACCGATGCCCAAACTCGATTCTAATCAATCTCAAACACAAACAAAACATTCGAAATCAATAACTCAACATTGGAACTAACCCGGATTAACATTATCAAGCATCCAACACTCAAAATCAACCCCCAAAACAGAATTTTCGAGCAGCCCCTAACACCTACTGAATTCTTACATTTCAAACATCCAATCAACCATCAAACACACCCAAAGTGACCCTCATATATCATACTACCAACAGCCCCTAAAATCCAACATTAAACAAACCCAAAAACCATTTTAAAACCCTCCAAAAACCTCTTTGAAACCCAAATCCGAAAATTGCTCAAAACCATTTGAAATTCACATATGTTATAGCATTTAACCTCTACATATCATAACTAAACATATTAAATCAAAACATTTACTTTAACAACATAAAGCTTTCATTTTTAATCCAAACTTCCCAAAATTCCATTTTCTAAAACTTCCATGAAAATGAAAATAGAAGGTACTTTTAAAGAGGGGAAGATGAGGGGAAGTCAAAAACGTCCTTACCTTTCAAAATGGAGTTAAAATGAGTGAGAAATGAGATGGAATAGTGACTTGGTAGTGAGCTCTTCCCTTTCCCGTTGGTGAAGAAGAGAGTGAATAGGGAAAATGGGGTTTTATGGTATAAAGGGGGATTTAAATTAGAAAAGGAGTAAATTACACAAAGGCCATTAATGAATGGATATTCCCTTGTTTTTAAAATAGCTCTTCAATATTGAAATTAAATTAATTTGGTCCCACTTCAATGCTTATTTTAAAACCCGAAATTTTAAGGAATCATTTTAATTATAAAACTGAGCCCAAAATAATATTAAAATATTATTTTCACCTAACCTCTAAACCCGGGTGTTACACCCAACGTCGAACGAGCCAGAGCCAGCCGAGGCAACGCGGTCCGAGACCGCGAACTGACACTGCAGGGGGCTCATCTTCTGCCACGGCATTTCAGAATTTGAGCAGTTCTTTGACGTTCCAGCAAATGAGGCTTCCACCCGACTTCGGCTTCTCTGATGCCTACCATCCCCATATGTCGACAGTGGTCCTCCGCTGATCGACATTCCACCATTGGCATCTCAGTTTGACTTTAGCATTGTCCAGCAAACGCCGCCGGGTAGCTTGTTTTACTCCCCGCCCGGGCCCAACATAGGTCCGTAATACGGGTTCAGCCCCGTATACGCGAACGTTGAGCTTGCGGAAACGGATAAGGATGTTGGCGCGAATGTTGGATCGGTGAAAAGATGGATGAAGATAGGCGATGACGATGTAGATGGAAGATAGATGGATAAATTGTCCTCGGCACCCTCTTGATCGCAATTAACCAAGCAAGCAACCTCAAGCGGCTCTAACCCACCCTCCTAGACGCAGTTACCTAGGCAAGTAGGAGTGTGAAGATCAACAACAAATTCTGACGAACTTGAAGAATCGCTTCTAAAATAAAAAAACACAAGTTATACTTCTTGCAAGTCTGAACTCAAAAGAGAACTTTATTTAATAATTCAAATCTGAATTACAATGTGGTTGAAGCCTCCTTATATAAGCCTTGGAGAAGTTCTAATCCTAGTAAACTTAGGAAATTAAATACAATAAATAAATGCTGAAATTTAATCTCCTAATTACATAAGTAACTTCTAATAATAAATAAATATTAAAAATAAAATCCTAATTAAATAAATATTGATCCTAATAGATATTGCAGAATCCTATATTGATTTAAATTATAAATAATCAAATAAAATCTTGAAAATTCGTAATTATCCAAAAATCCCGTATTAATCCCGTATAGGAATTTCTGCATGCGCTGTCTTTGCTAAAATAGACGTATCTTGAGTTCTAGATGTCCGATTGAGGCATTTCAAGATCCGTTGGAAAGCTAATTGACAGCCGGACAAGTTTCAAGAAGACATGTCGACCCATAAATGCCTAGATCCCATCCAAAAAGGGGCCGCAAGTTTACTGACGTTTCTGACTTACAAAATAGTTTTAACTTCTTTTCCAAGATGATTAGTTTCACCCCTCTCATGCATGTATCAGTCCGCGTATCGCAGATGATGATGATGATGAGGAGGACGCATCACAACTTGTTCGGAGGAATCCAGATCGGGATCGTCGTCCACCCGGCTGCGGAACGGGTGGAATAGACATCATTGGCCTTTTTTTCTAATGCATATGTACTTATGTTTTTAATATATTTATTCGAGACATCTGATTTTTTTAATTACCGTATTTTAATTTTCTTTATATATTACAATTAAACTTTTAAATGTTTATTTAATTTCAGTTTTTTATTACTTTTATGCGATTACTAAATCGAAATTATCAATTGTTCTTCAAAGGCAATTTCATTCAAAAAAAGGATGATAGCATAGGGTTTTCGAAGCCATTTTAAGTTAGTTTATAATAGACGGAAATTGACAGTGTTGGTGTGACACGATAGTTAATTTTCAGTACTACGAACCCAAACTCGATGTTTGCTAAAAATATATGATTTATAAGCCCGGAATTTGGCTTGAACATGCCTACCCACTCTTGTTTTTCAACCCAGATTCGTACAAAACTCGCGTTTTGTGCGATATATTTAACCACCTTTTCAAATTCTTGGGGACCTCGCGTTCTACAGAACGCGAGTTTTTTAAAAACTGTTATTTCAAACAACGATGTCATGTAGATGGAACTCGCGCTACGCAGAATGCGAGTTCGTGTCTCGCTTCCCAAAGAACGCGAGTTCGTGTCTTGCTTCCCAAAGAACGCGAGGTTCCGTTACGTGGCATGTTTGGGGTTATTTTTTCAAATAATCTTTGGAGAGAGCCATATTTATATATAATTATTTTAAAAGGGTTTTTCACCCAAATATGCCTAGCCCAAGGTTGGTTTGATTGTTTTTAGTTTCCCAAATCCCAAACCTCCACTGTTCCCGGTTTCCTTATGGAGCAGAGTGAAAGTTTTTGGGGTGAGAAGAGGCATAATAAGAAGCTAAAAGTGGGGGCATGCCCTGATTGGAAACACTTGAGACTTGAGAGTTAGCCATACAGATACAGGGAACAAACAATACTTTTGTACAATTATGGATGCTGTGGTCTTCTTTGTTCTGTGAGCTGTCTCTGCGGGTCAACTACCACAAAGACAAAGTAGTAAAGCTGAAGCAACTTGATCGATTCCTTTAACAAGTGGTCCATGCTTGACTTGGCGTTATTTGGTGTTTTTTTTTTTTGTTTCTATTTCAGTTTTTAAGGCTTGGCTCTGATTAATTCGGACCGACCCGTGTCATACACCTGACTTTGGTGGGTGATTTTCTCAGCGGGGATTTTCTGCATATACAACGCCTTGAACCCGAAACTTTGCTTAAGTGATACCAAGCTGATTACCATTTAGACCAACCCATTAATTATTATTTGGTGGTTTTTGTGAATTCAACTTGTTAGAAAATTAGATATCTTTGGAAATATGTGAAATACACATGTCCTGTTGTTTACCCTTCAAATATCCATATGCTATCTGCTATATTTCACAGTTTATACTTCTTCCATAGAATTAACCAATCATGCTAATGCTAGCAGCATCTATATTTTATGTTACTTGGACTTAGTGTATAGTCAAGTTTTACTAGTTTTCCCCTATATCATTTATCCTTTTTCGGTGTTTTTATTTATGTCCCACTAAAAATTTAGGCTTAAGATTAAGGTTTAAAGTTAGAGTTTAAGAAATTTGGGATATAGTTGTATTTTTTATGGTTTAGCATTTAAGGTTTAGTATTTAGAATTTAAGGTTAAGACTTATAATTTGATTGTTTTAGTGTTCGACATAGAAATGAATATTAAAGAGGGACATCAGATTTTTGTACGGATTTTGTATACAGTTTTTTTTTCTCAAAAGTTTTTGTACGTACTTAGTGTGTAATACTTGAATTTATTAATGTATATTGTCACGTTTGGGAAGAGGCGATGATATTAATTTCATATTAAAATAAAAAAAAATCTTAAAATATATAAGCGATGACGCTGCACATCTTATTAAATATAATTTTTGGAAAGAGAGTAATAACCTGTGACAATATGTTTTTGTGTGATTGATGATTATAAATTATTTGACGGTCAATGTTTTCTTAATTGTTTAATGGTACCCCAAAAGCAAGACTGATGTAATTATTTTTTTTTCACTTTCTTTAATAGTTTAGTTTTTTTTCGTTCTGCAGTCAGTATTTTGGACGAGGATATCTAATTAAACTTTCAAATGGATATATTTGAAAAAATTAGCCCCAATTAAATCTTGATTTAATTGTTCATTAAAAAAATTCAGAAATTAGGGATTTGAAACAATCTCCTTCTGTAACACCCGTGTCTTAGGCCTAGGAGTTAACCGGGTTTAGTTCGAGTTAAATAAAAATTTAATTAAGACAATTCAACTATAAATAATGACCTTTTTGAACCATGGTAAAGAGGGAGGGACTTATATCGTGATTTTACCCAAAACTTTTAAAAGTAAGACCACTTTATTGTAAAGTGTCTTCTCTTTCCCCATTTCTTCCAAAACCAACGTGAAAACCCCCCTCCCACACTCAAACTCTCCCAACTACACTAGTTACTATTCCATTCATCCCTTTCTTCAATCCAAGGTCTTTTTCAAAGGTAATTGCGTTTTCTTAACCTCCTCTTTATCCTCTATCCAACCATTGTTTTAAATTTCAAAAATATGAGGTTTTGAGAAATTAGGGTTCATAGAGAATTTGGGGTTTTGATGGGGTTTTCCAATTTATTTTGAGAAATTGTTTTGGGGTTATGTTTAATCACAATGAAACATTCAACATATATTAATTTGGTTAATTTTAGATGAATTTTCGGAGTGGGTCTTTAGGGCAAATTTTAGGGTATTGAAATTTGAATTTTTGGTAAGTTTAATGTTGGAATTGAGGGGCTGATGGTCTACCTATGTTAGGAGGGTGATTTGGGATATTTTGGAAGTCATTTGGGTGCTTGGAATTGGGCATTTCAGCCCTTGGTTGTGGGAGTCCGAAAATTGGGATTTTGGAGATGTTATGTGGTGTGGAAAATTGTGGAAATGGGTTGTGAGTTGCAAAGTAGATTGATGATTGAATTAGATTGAATTGGGAAGTAATGTATGTGTTTTGTTTGATTAGAATCAAGTTTGGGCATCGATGAAGCATCGGAAGTGAACCCGGAAAGTTGAAGGTTGTGGCTCGCTTGGTCTTGTGCTTGGAAGCTTAGGTGAGTGGTTGATTTTCTTGAATGATTTAAATTAGTTGGTTCGAGTATATGGACTAGGTTGGGCTTGGTAGACCCACCTAGAGTTAGAATTAGGGTGGTAGCCTAATCCTAAACTTAATCTAAGCCTTTGGATGAACTCAGTTATATGAATGTGTGTGTGCCTTGTATGCCATGTGATATGGATGATTATGTATATGGTTTTATACATGTGAGTTGAGGCATGAATTGTATTGCTTAAAGCATGTATGATGATGGTTTATGATTGTGTCCATAGTGAGTGCGTGCTAAGCACGGAAATGATTGAAATGTGTGATGTGGAATGAGTAAAATATTGGCACTAGTATACTTAAATACAAATGATCGATCATTAGGATGTTAGTGTGTACACATGAGTCAAAAGTCGCGCGTGGCCTTGGTGGCGTTGAGTCACCAAGGAGGAGTACGGGTACGCCCAGAAATGGTATTTAATTATAGTCGGTGATGAGTGGAATCCCATCGACGGGGCGTGAGGATGAGTGGAATCCCCTCCGCGAGACCGGTGATGAGTGCAATCCCACCGTCAGGTAATGGTTGTGTAGTTGGATATGAGTTCCAACAGTTGTCCGCGTATTTGAGTCATAACTAGGTGCCAATGTTGATTGATATGAGTACCAATGTGTGGAGATATATGAGCTGTTTGGATGTTTATATGTGTTTGCATGTGTGGTAGTATTGAGCTCATAATTGTAGCATACATGTGATATATTGCTCATGCATCTATACCTTATGGACTTTTGGTAAGTGTAAATGGCTTTGGCTAGATCGTGCTCGGACCCTGCAATGTTGAGGTTTGTTTTTTAGAGCTTACCCTCACTAAGCATCATTGCTTATGCTCTCTTCGTTCAACATTGCAGATCCTTAGTTCGTGGGTTGCTCGGGCAAGAGGAGGGCCTCCAAGTGTGGTTTTGGATTGAATTCACTAAGTATGGATTTTAAATTTTAGACATGTAATGGTGGAGCAATGGGACGTGTAATGTTTTGTGGTTGTTGTGGGTTGATAGGAGCATGTGTAGACTCCTTTATATTTATGGCTTTTGCATGGTTGTGTTGCCATGGTGAATGTTAACTTATGTCTACTTGCTTGCTTGATATGTTGGGCTATGCTTTTAGAGCTTTTACTTGTGCTTGAATGATGTTTGACCAGATGCATGTATCCGGGATGTGACCTTGATTTTAGACATGTCTAATTATCGTTGAAGCATGCTAGCATGATTGTTATATCTTAGGATGTCTTGCCTTGTTGTTGCTTGGTGTTGTGGAGGTGTTTTGGGGCATTCTTGTGCCTCAAAACAGCCCAGGAAAATCTGCAGATAGGGGGCGTTTCGGAACGGGTCCCCGTGTTCCGAAACGGACCCTGTGTAAATGGCCTGCCGTTTCGAAACGGATGAGGGTCGTTCCGGAACGTTTTCGCTACTGGAATTTTGAGAAATTGGCGAGATGAAGCCGTTCCGAAACGGGCCCTTGAAGTTCCAAAACGGTCAAATCTCGTTGACCACGAGATATTGACCGTCAAGGTCGTTCCGATACGGGTCACCCCTGTTTCGGAACGGTCACCTTGTGGTTGACCCAGGCCCGTTGACCAGGTCAGGGCGTTTCGGAACACCCTATAGGTGTTTCGAAACGGACTGCTATAATGAATAAAAAAATGGACTGTTTGCTTTTGTTTGGTCGGTAAACGTTTCTTTGTTTGTAATCTTCCGTTGTTGCGCTTCACATAGGGACTTAATATGCATCTAGATAAGATTAAAGTTAAAAGAAATTTTTGGGTCGTTAACCGAGGGGAAGCCTTAACGGGTTTCGCTTCGGTTTTCCCCGTGTGGCCCACTCGGACCGGTCATCCGACCAGACCGGGACGAGGGGGTTACACTTGTTGGTATCAGAGCCTAAGGTTACCGAGACCTTAGGCAGGTAAGTGAGGTAAGTTTAAGTTTTTAAGTTGAATTGCATGGTGTTTGCTTGTTCTGCAAGAATGGTTGCTTATGTGACAAGTATGCTGATTGTTTTACTTTTAAGCATGTGTGTGTGGGTCCCATTGCTACTATTACATTGGAAAAATGATTTTTAAGTGAGGAAACATACTTGGACACTTGGGAGCCTCACCTTGCTAACCCAATTTGTGTGTTGTTGTTGTGGTTGTAGTTAATATCTGAGAGAGCAATGTCTAGACCGAGAGGTAGACCGAGGTTGGTTCGTCAGGAACCGCGAGTTGTGGCTCCCGTTGAGCCGGTAGTTGGTGCGGGAGCTCACATAGAAGGACCAGGGGCAGCGGGAGTTGGCGCTCCTCCACCCCCTCCACCACCACCACCTCCTCCACCGGGAGTTGGGGGCGAGGATGGAGCCGGGGGAAATGGACCTCAAGGTGGCCAAGGTGGCCAAGGTCCAGCTGGGATTGATATGACTCCGCTTGTGCAAGCAATAGCGGGAGCGTTCCAGGCCGCAGTTGCGGGAGCCCAGGCTGCAGCTCAGCCTAGGGGTGATGATGCTAGCTTACCGTTGGAGAGGCTCCGTAGCTTAGGGGCCGAGGAGTTTAGAGGATCTACTCCGGAGAGGTCGGAGTTATGGTTAGAGAAGACAGTTCGTATTTTGGCTCAGATGGGTTGTGCGGGCGCACGTAGATTGGGTTGTGTGATCTCACTGCTTCAGGGTGATGCCTACACCTGGTGGGTCACCATCACTACCGGGATTCCAGAGGCCGAGATAGATTGGGATTTCTTTGAGTCTGCCTTCCGGAAGAGGTACTTAGGACCGAGGTACCTAGATGAGAAGAAGAGAGAGTTCATGGCTCTCACTCAGGGAGATGCTTCAGTGACTGATTATGAGATCCGCTTTGTTCGCTTGAGTCAGTATGCCCCAGAGTTGGTTCCTACTGAAGTGGAACGCTGCAAACGATTCCGATACGGATTGAATGAAGAGGTTAAGAGGTACACTTTGGCTTCTGACTACTCAGACTTTGATGTGTTGGTCGCGAGGGCCAAGGATTTGGAGCATAGTTTGGGCTCAGCCAAACGAGCTGGTGGTTCTGGTTCTGGAAAGAGGCATAACCACTTTGATGGTAGAGATGCTAAGAGGCACAGAGGTGGCGGACATCAGTTTGATCAGAGACGTGGCGGTGACCACCATGGTAGAGGCCATCAGGGCCATAGAGGAGGAGGGCGCTTGCCCGAGTGTGCACAGTGTGGGAGACAGCACACTGGAAAGTGCTGGGGTAACTTTCATGCTTGCTGGAACTGTGGTTCGAGGGACCACTTTAGGAGGGACTGTCCACGTCAGGCAGCTCAGGCATCGAACATAGCTCAGGCTCCTGCGAGAGGTAATGATTTTCAGAGAGGCCGTGGGCACGGTCGTGGCTACTTCCAGCCGAGGGCTGGTGCACCTAGGGTAGATGCTCAGAGGAACCTTGCACATGTTGTGGCTGTGCAGCCAGAGGCGGGAGGACCAGCGAGGGTCTATGCTCAGAGAGAGGCCGGGAACGACACCGATGTGATAGCAGGTAATTTTGAGTTACAGTCTATGTCCTTGCTTTCTTTGGTTGATTCGGGTTCTACGCATTCCTACATTTTGAGTAAGCATGCACAGAAGTTAGATATTCCTGTTGAGATCTTAGATGTAGGTATGCATGTTACTAGTTCTTTTGGTGAGACAGTTGTAGTTAGACGTATGTATAGGAGGTGTCCACTGAAGATTCAAGGTCATGTGTTCTCAGTTGATATGATGGAACTTCCTTTCCACGGTTTTGATATTATTCTGGGTATGGATTGGTTGGTTGAGCATCGGGCTAGTGTGGATTTTGAGACAAAGAGAATTTCCTTGAAGCTTTCTGATGACTACGAGGTAGTGGTAGTGGGCGAGAACATTAAGTTCTTGTCTAATGTGGTGTCAGCTTTAGAGGCTCATAGGTTGATGGACTCTGGATGTGGGGCCTATTTAGCTTATGTTATGAATCCGGACATGAGTGACGCTAGACCGAAAGATATCAGAACAGTGTGCGACTTTCCAGATGTGTTTCCTGAAGAGTTGTCGGGTTTGCCTCCCGACAGAGATGTTGAGTTTGTGATTGAGACAGTTTCAGGGTCTAACCCAGTTTCGATAGCTCCGTATCGTATGGCTCCGAAAGAGTTGAAAGAATTGAAGAGTCAGTTGCAAGAATTATTAGACCGTGGTTTCATTAGGCCTAGTAGTTCTCCATGGGGTGCTCCAGTGTTGTTTGTGAAAAAGAAGGATGGTAGCATGCGCATGTGTATTGACTATAGACAGCTGAATCAGTTGACCGTGAAGAACAAGTATCCGTTGCCTCGTATAGATGACTTGTTTGATCAGTTGAGGGGTGCTTCAGTGTTCTCGAAGATAGATTTGAGATCCGGGTACTACCAGTTGAAAGTGAAAGAGTGTGATGTTCCGAAGACAGCTTTTAGGACTAGATATGGTCACTATGAGTTTCTTGTGATGCCATTTGGGCTCACGAATGCACCAGCAGCATTCATGGACATGATGAACAGAATTTTTAGAGACTATCTAGACCGGTTTGTGGTTGTCTTCATCGATGATATCCTTGTGTACTCGAAGACAGAAGAAGAGCATGATGAGCACTTGAGATTTGTTTTACAGAGATTGTTGAGCAATCAGTTGTATGCGAAGCTTAGTAAGTGTGAGTTCTGGATTCGAGAGGTTGTATTTCTTGGCCATGTTGTTTCGGCCGAAGGCATTCGAGTTGATCCATCGAAGATTGAGGCTATTGTTGAGTGGAAACAACCTAAGTCCGTGACCGAGATTAGGAGTTTCCTAGGATTAGCCGGTTACTATAGGAGGTTTGTCGATGGCTTCTCTAGAGTAGCTACTCCCTTGACTAAGTTGTTGCAAAAGGGAGTCAAGTTTGAATGGTCAGATGCAAGACAAAAGGCCTTTGAGAAATTGAAAGAAGCTTTTGATTACTTCTGGGTTGGTTTGAAGAGAGATGTAGCCGAGTATGTGAGCCGTTGTATGGTTTGTCAGAGAGTGAAGGCAGAACATCAGGTTCCTTCAGGTTTGCTACAGCCTTTGAAGATTCCGGAATGGAAATGGGAGAGAATCACCATGGATTTTGTATCGGGGTTGCCTTTGTCTCCTTCGAAGAAGAATTCAGTTTGGGTGATTGTCGATAGGTTCACTAAGTGAGCTCACTTTTTAGCAGTGAACACTACGGATTCCTTAGACAAGTTGGCAAACTTGTACGTTCGTGAGATTGTGAGACTTCATGGAGTTCCGAAGTCTATAGTTTCAGATAGGGATCCTAGATTTACTTCGAGGTTCTGGAGTTGTTTACATAGTGCTTTGGGCAGTCGTCTGCATTTCAGCACATCTTATCATCCGCAGTCCGATGGGCAGTCAGAGCGAGTGATACAGATTCTAGAGGATATGCTTCGTTGTTGTGTAATTGATTTTCAGGGTTCTTGGGAGAAGCACCTACCGTTGGTTGAGTTTGCTTACAACAACAGTTATCAGTCTAGTATCCAGATGGCACCTTATGAGGCCTTATATGGTAGACGGTGTAGGACTCCGATTTGTTGGGCTGAGACAGGTCAGAGATTGTTACCTATGCCGGATTTGCTTAAAGGAACCACAGAGAAAGTGAAGTTGATTTGCGACCGTTTGAGAGCAGCTTCCGATCGTCAGAAGTCTTATGCAGATCTGAAAAGGAAAGAGATTGAGTACTCAGTTGGTGAGAAAGTATTTTTGAAGGTATCTCCGTGGAAGAAGGTGATGAGATTTGGCCGTAAGGGCAAGTTGAGTCCGAGGTTCATTGGTCCGTATGAGATAGTTGAGCGGATTGGGCCTGTAGCTTATCGGTTGAGGTTACCTTCTGAGTTCGAGAAGATCCATGATGTCTTTCATGTATCTATGCTTAGGAGATATAGATCAGATCCTTCGCATGTGATGCCCGTTGAAGAAATAGAGTTGAATCCGGATTTGTCTTATAATGAAGAGCCCGTAGAGATACTTGCCTCTGATAGCAAAGTGTTGCGTGGCAAGACCATAGAGTTGGTCAAGGTGTTGTGGAGACATAGAGGTGTGAAGAGGCCACGTGGGAGAGGAAAGCGGATATGGTTGAGCAGTTTCCGTATTTGTTCCCACCAGGTAATTTCGGGGACGAAATTCCTTAAGTGGGGGAGAGTTGTAACACCCGTGTCTTAGGCCTAGGAGTTAACCGGGTTTAGTTCGAGTTAAATAAAAATTTAATTAAGACAATTCAACTATAAATAATGACCTTTTTGAACCATGGTAAAGAGGGAGGGACTTATATCGTGATTTTACCCAAAACTTTTAAAAGTAAGACCACTTTATTGTAAAGTGTCTTCTCTTTCCCCATTTCTTCCAAAACCAACGTGAAAACCCCCCTCCCACACTCAAACTCTCCCAGCTACACTAGTTACTATTCCATTCATCCCTTTCTTCAATCCAAGGTCTTTTTCAAAGGTAATTGCGTTTTCTTAACCTCCTCTTTATCCTCTATCCAACCATTGTTTTAAATTTCAAAAATATGAGGTTTTGAGAAATTAGGGTTCATAGAGAATTTGGGGTTTTGATGGGGTTTTCCAATTTATTTTGAGAAATTGTTTTGGGGTTATGTTTAATCACAATGAAACATTCAACATATATTAATTTGGTTAATTTTAGATGAATTTTCGGAGTGGGTCTTTAGGGCAAATTTTAGGGTATTGAAATTTGAATTTTTGGTAAGTTTAATGTTGGAATTGAGGGGCTGATGGTCTACCTATGTTAGGAGGGTGATTTGGGATATTTTGGAAGTCATTTGGGTGCTTGGAATTGGGCATTTAAGCCCTTGGTTGTGGGAGTCCGAAAATTGGGATTTTGGAGATGTTATGTGGTGTGGAAAATTGTGGAAATGGGTTGTGAGTTGCAAAGTAGATTGATGATTGAATTAGCATTGAATTGAGAAGTAATGTATGTGTTTTGTTTGATTAGAATCAAGTTTGGGCATCGGTGAAGCATCGGAAGTGAACCCGGAAAGTTGAAGGTTGTGGCTCGCTTGGTCTTGTGCTTGGAAGCTTAGGTGAGTGGTTGATTTTCTTGAATGATTTAAATTAGTTGGTTCGAGTATATGGACTAGGTTGGGCTTGGTAGACCCACCTAGAGTTAGGATTAGGGTGGTAGCCTAATCCTAAACTTAATCTAAGCCTTTGGATGAACTCAATTATATGAATGTGTGTGTGCCTTGTATGCCATGTGATATGGATGATTATGTATATGGTTTTATACATGTGAGTTGAGGCATGAATTGTATTGCTTAAAGCATGTATGGTGATGGTTTATGATTGTGTCCATAGTGAGTGCGTGCTAAGCACGGAAATGATTGAAATGTGTGATGTGGAATGAGTAAAATATTGGCACTAGTATACTTAAATACAAATGATCGATCATTAGGATGTTAGTGTGTACACATGAGTCAAAAGTCGCGCGTGGCCTTGGTGGCGTTGAGTCACCAAGGAGGAGTACGGGTACGCCCGGAAATGGTATTTAATTATAGTCGGTGATGAGTGGAATCCCATCGACGGGGCGTGAGGATGAGTGGAATCCCCTCCGCGAGACCGGTGATGAGTGCAATCCCACCGTCAGGTAATGGTTGTGTAGTTGGATATGAGTTCCAACAGTTGTCCGCGTATTTGAGTCATAACTAGGTGCCAATGTTGATTGATATGAGTACCAATGTGTGGAGATATATGAGCTGTTTGGATGTTTATATGTGTTTGCATGTGTGGTAGTATTGAGCTCATAATTGTAGCATACATGTGATATATTGCTCATGCATCTATACCTTATGGACTTTTGGTAAGTGTAAATGGCTTTGGCTAGATCGTGCTCGGACCCTGCAATGTTGAGGTTTGTTTTTTAGAGCTTACCCTCACTAAGCATCATTGCTTACGCTCTCTTCGTTCAACATTGCAGATCCTTAGTTCGTGGGTTGCTCGGGCAAGAGGAGGGCCTCCAAGTGTGGTTTTGGATTGAATTCACTAAGTATGGATTTTAAATTTTAGACATGTAATGGTGGAGCAATGGGACGTGTAATGTTTTGTGGTTGTTGTGGGTTGATAGGAGCATGTGTAGACTCCTTTATATTTATGGCTTTTGCATGGTTGTGTTGCAATGGTGAATATTAACTTATGTCTACTTGCTTGCTTGATATGTTGGGCTATGCTTTTAGAGCTTTTACTTGTGCTTGAATGATGTTTGACCAGATGCATGTATCCGAGATGTGACCTTGATTTTAGACATGTCTAATTATCGTTGAAGTATGCTAGCATGATTGTTATATCTTAGGATGTCTTGCCTTGTTGTTGCTTGGTGTTGTGGAGGTGTTTTGGGGCATTCTTGTGCCTCAAAACAGCCCAGGAAAATCTACAGACAGGGGGCGTTTCGAAACGGGTCCCCGTGTTCCGAAACGGCCCCTGTGTAAATGGCCTGCCGTTTCGAAACGGATGAGGGTCGTTCCGGAACGTTTTCGCTACTGGAATTTTGAGAAATTGGCGAGATGAAGCCGTTCCGAAACGGGCCCTTGAAGTTCCGAAACGGTCAAATCTCGTTGACCACGAGATATTGACCGTCAAGGTCGTTCCGATACGGGTCACCCCTGTTTCGGAACGGTCACCTTGTGGTTGACCCAGGCCCGTTGACCAGGTCAGGGCGTTTCGGAACACCCTATAGGTGTTTCGAAACGGCCTGCTATAATGAAGAAAAAAAATGGACTGTTTGCTTTTGTTTGGTCGGTAAACGTTTCTTTGTTTGTAATCTTCCGCTGTTGCGCTTCACATAGGGACTTAATATGCATCTAGATAAGATTAAAGTTAAAAGAAATTTTTGGGTCGTTAACCGAGGGGAAGCCTTAACGGGTTTCGCTTCGGTTTTCCCCGTGTGGCCCACTCGGACCGGTCATCCGACCAGACCGGGACGAGGGGGTTACACCTTCCCTTCTCTTTTGTTTTAAGCAATCTTCGATTACTAGGGGTGTGAAAAACTGACCCGACCTGGTAACCTGCCTGAAATCCGATCGAGTCAAAACCTGGTTTAACCCGAGAATTCAAAAACCGAACCCGATCTGCACCCGATCGAAACGAACCCGAACCCGAATTTGACCTGTAACTGTAGAAACCGAACCCGAACTGCACTCGAACGAAGTAAACCCGAACCCGAATTTGACCTGTTACTGTAGTAACCGAACCCGACTGAAACGAACCCGAACCCGAGACTAACCTGCCAAATAACCGATTTAACCCGACCTGTTTGGACCCGACCTGTTTTGAAACCGACCTGTTTTGAAACCGAACTGTTTTGAACCCGACCTGTTTTGAACCCGACCTGTTTTGAACCTGAACTGTTCTTGACCTGAACTGATATTGACCTGAACTGTTCTTGACTTGAACTGTTCTTGACCTGAACTGATATTGACCTGAACTGTTATTGACCTGAACTGTTCTTGACCTGAACTGATATTAACCTAAACTAATATTATTATTTGATTTGCTGATAATGATAATTATCTAACATTTGAAGAAGTTATATTTAATGAATATAAAATAATGTCAAGTATTGATAAATTTTAAAATTAATAATAATGTCAAATATTAATAAATTAACTAACTTAACTTCAATTAAAAGGTAAATTGAATTAATAATAATTTTAAGTATTAATAAATTGTCTTTCTAATTAACTTAACTTTTATTTTAAAATAACTTCAAAGATAAATTATTATACTTAATTAACTTAAGTGGAATGAACACGACACCTTAAACCATAAACCCTACACCCTAAGCCCTAAACATTAATCCCTAAAAATAAAAACCCTAATCCATCGATATATATATTAATATAATGCATGTAAGTATGCTTCAGGGTTTAGTGGTTAGGGTTCATAAGTTATGGTTTATGGTTTAATGCTTATGGTCGATAATTAGAGATCAAGGTTTATGGTTTAATAATATTTTTAATCGCTAACCCTCAATCCTAAACCCTAAAACCATAAACCCTAAACCATAAAAATGAATCTCTAAAAATAAAAACCCGAATCCACCAATATATATATAATGCATGTAAGTTGTGGTTTAGGGTTTAACCCTAAACCCTAATCTTTAATCTATAACTCATATTCCTTAATTCTAGATTAGGGGTTTAGTGCTTAGGGTTAATTACTTATGCTTTAGGGTTTAATGCTTATGGTTGATAATTAGAGATTAGAGGTTTAAACACCAAACCCCAATCTTTAATCTTTAATCCATAGTCCCCAATCCTAAACCCTAAACAATAAACCCTAATGTATATATCAACTTATGAACCCTAAACCCTAAACCCTAACCCTAAACACTAACCTTAACCCTAAACCCTAAAAACCATAATCCATCAATATATATAATACATGTAGGTATGTTTGTATTAATTTAAGATCAGTAAACCCTAAACCTTAAACCCTAAACCCTAAAAACAAAAACCATAATCCATTAATATATATAAAATACATGTACGTATGTATGTACCAATTTATGAATAGTAATCCCTAAACCCTAAACCTTAAACCCTAAAAATAAAAACCTTAATCCATCAATATATATATAATACATGTACGTATGTATGTACCAATTTATGAATAGTAAACCCTAAACCATAATCTATAAACCCTAAACCCTAAAAATAAAACCCCTAATCCATCAATATAAATATAACACATGTACATATGTACGTATCATTTTATGAACAGTAAACCCTAAACCCTAAACCCTAAAAATAAAAAAACCCTAATCCATCAATATAAATATAACACTTGTACATATGTATGTATCAATTTATGAACAGTATACCCTAAACCCTAAACCATAAACCCTAAATCCTAAACCATAACCCTAAAAATAAAAACCTTAATCCCAACTATATATATAACACATATACGTAATCCTCAATCCGTAAACCCTAAACCCTAATCTGTAAACTCTGAACCGTAAAAATAAAAACCATAATCTGTCAATATATATAATACATGTACGTATGTATGCATCAATTAATAAACCCTAAACCACAATCCCTAGTCCCTAAAAATAAAAACCTTAATCCATCAATATATATATATATATATATATATATATATATATATATATATATATATATATATATATATATAATGCATGTAAGCATGTATGAATCAATTTATGAACCCTAAACATTAATCACCAATCCCTAAACCTTAGACCATACCACCCACCCCTAAACCCTAATCCCCAAACTACTAAAGCACTAAACCATAATCATTAATTCCTTATATGTATGTACGTATAATGTACTAATATTATATATGTTAAATCCTAATCCCTAGTTTCTAGTCCCTACAGTACACATAACACAATAAACCCTAAACCCGAAGGAACCCAACCTGAAATGAACCTGACCTGAAACGAAACCGACCTGAAACGAAACCGACCTGAAACGAACACGACCTAAAACGAAACCGACCTGAAACGAACCCGACCTGAAACGAAACCAACCTGAAATGAACCGGACCTGAAACGAAACCGACCTGAAATCAACCCGACCTGAAACGAAACCGACCTGAAGTCAACCTGTCAATTAACCGTTTTGGCCCGACCTGAAATGAACCGACCTGAAATGAACCCGACCTGAATTGAACCCGACCTGAAATGAACCCGACCCGAAATGAACCCGAACCCGAACCGAATCGAGTCAAAACAAAAAATAACCTGAAATGACCTGTAACCGATTTGACCCGACCTGACAGAGCCCGACCTGAAACCCAACTGTTGATCTGTTTTTACATCCCTATCGATTACTACATATTTCCTTCCGTGAACAGATGGGCAAGAGAGATATAGAGTCGTACGAAATTTAAAACCAAATTTAGAATTAACGGGGACCTTAATTTAATTACTAAAATAAATTAAGAGTAAACTATATAAATGGTCACCAAACTTTTAGGGCAGATTTATTTTGGTCATTGTATTTTTAAAATATTCGATAAGGTCACTAAACTTTTAGTTCGATTTCAATATAGTCACCGAATTTTTAGTTTGCTTTCAATATGGCCCTTCTTATTTCCTTCCTTTATATAGCTTTAATAAAAAAAATGGGTAAACTACACCAATCATCACTCAACTTTCTCCTCACTCATATTTTGGTCACTAGCGTTTAAAAATTTTCAATCTAATAACTTAACTTTTAAATTGTTCATATTTTGGTCACTTTCAAATGACATGTTTATACAAATAGAAAAATTCAAGATTAATCATTAAAAATTTATTTTGGTTCATTGGTAAATTCAGATTATTCAATTCTCGATCTTATATTGTTCCAATTAAATCAAATAATCGATTAACCAGTTAACAAAAATATTTGATTCTGAAAATGATTTTTTTACTTTGTTTATTAAAATATCAAATATGATAATATGGTAAATTTAATAATTGTTCGGTCGTGATAAAAGTGTAAAAACAACTAGAAAGTTAAAAATTGAAAGTTCACACCTATTAATCCTACCCAAAGCCATTTTTTATATAAAAAATCAAAAAAATATCAAAATCACTAGACTATAAGATATTATAATGCATAAAATTTAAAAATATTGTATATAATAGATTACAACAGTTACTCAATTTTGCTTAAAACTGTGAACCGTAACTGAATCGAAATAATTTATTTTAAAAATTTGTACCAAAATCGGGTATGATTAATCCTTAAAAATTATTTTGGTTAATTGATAAAATCATATTAATTCTCAATCTCATATTGTATCAATTAAATCGGATAATCGATTGACCAGTTAATTGAAATGTTAGATTCGAGTAATAATTTTTTTATTTTACTTATTAAAATATAAAATATAGTAATATGATAAATTTAATAAGCAAAGTAAAAAAGCATTACCCACTTTTTTAAGGACTAATCGAATTTTTTTATTTTTATAACCATGTCATTTGAGAGTGGCTAAAATATGAACAACTCGAACGTTAAGTTATTAAATTGAAATTTTTTAAACTCCCGTGACCAAAATAGGTGTGAGAAGAAAGTTGAGTGAATATTGGTGTACTTTGCCCATTTTTATATTAAGGAAAAGCGAAATTAACGTCAACTTCTAACGAAAGGTAACGGGAGGGACCGTATCGAAATCGAACTAAAAAATGGATAACCTTATCGAATATTTTAAAAGTACAATGTCCAAAATAAATCTGCCCTAAAATTTTGGTGACCATTTATGTAGTTTACCATAAATTAAACAATATATGACAAAAAAAAAAGGAAAATCTAGAGTAGGAAGATAACAAGGATGAAAGAACATCCAAGAATAGAAGCAAAATGGAAGGAAGAAATATGGGCTGGAACAGCTGATGATGATGATGATCTACCAGCACCAGCACCTCTGACTAAGCGGCCACCACCACGTGCGCCGCCACCTCGAGCGCCTCCACCTCCTCTTCTGATATGAACGCCCAGCTTCCTTGGCTGAAATGAAGTATGCTCATCCGCCTCCTGCGTATGCTCTACCACTGCTCTTCTGGATGGCATTGAGACATCGACCGCTGCTGTTGGATGAGATTGGGAGACTAACACTAGCAAGACCACCAATGACAAACCCAAAATGAATCTCATCATATTCATGCCCCTTGTTTCTTCAACTTTAACTTAGGGTTGGATGTTTTGTCTGAAAAAGGAAAGATTCAAGAAAGATGTCGAATAGTAATATTTTCCAATGCAGAGATGGAGATAAACGGAGTCTATGATGTGTATATATAGATAAGTGTGGGGGGGCGCCGACGGTGTTGAAATTGACCATGGTAAATATGGATTTATAACCAATTATTCCAACTTGCTTTTCTTTTGTTTCTTATTTATATATTAATAATTTAGGTGCCAAGTTGACTGAGCATACACGTTTTATTGAACACGCTGATTATGATTGATGTCCATAACCATAATACTTTGCCCTCTATTTCTCATCAACTTCTACTATATTTGTTAGTCAATATAAGCACATCACCTGGAAATGTGATCGGAAAGAAAATTCTTCGCAGTTGTGATAACTGTTGATGAACTTCCTAACAAAAGAAAACTTAGTTCTTCGTCAATATGAATTATTTAAAATATAGAAAAAAAATCAAACTACAAAAGTTTTGAAATTTATCGACAAATTGAAATAGAGTCATGAAAATATAAATAGTTAAAGAAAATTGGCTTAAGAGTTAATTTTGTCCTTGTAGTAGTCTTAATTTATCGATTTTGTTCCTATGGTATTTTTACATCAATTTAGGCTCTGAATTAGTCAAATTGCATCATTGTTTGTCCCTTGACTGATACTCTAACTCTAATATATAAATCTCAAATCCTAAATTATGATTGAAATTTTTATCAATCTAAAGTAATTATGAAACATAAAAGTATTCTTAAATCCTAAACAACGATGCAATTCGACTACTTCAGGGGCCAAATTGATGTAAAAATATCATAGGGGTAAAATCGGTAAATTGAGACTGCTATAGAGGAAAAAGTAGCCCTTAAGCCAAGAAAATTCAAGAGCTTTATCCGTACATTTTTTTATCATATCATGTGATTTTATTTGGATAAAAAAACAATACAAATGGAATGTGACCATGTGGCTCATTAAAAACCTCTCTAAACCTAGATTGAAGTAAATGAGTATAACATGATTGTATAAGAGAACAAGGATTGAAAGCCCTTGAACTTTTAAATTAGGCTTAAAGGTATCGTGAGTCCTTGAACTTTTAAAAAAGAAAATCAATTAAGTCCCTTAATTTTTTTACACAAATAAGTTTTATATTCTAAAATTTTATCAATTTACCCATTTGACCAACGTTAACCTTTAAATCTAATAGTTTTTTCGATTCAATTGGTGCAACGTGTCGTGTTATAATATTGTCATTTGACATTTCCAAATTTTTTATTTTATTTCTTAAAAGTTCTAAAACCTTATAAAAATATAAAAAAATAATTTTCTAAAAAAATCTGTAAATGTCACAAGATATAACTGTAATGTGTCACGTTGCAATAATATTAAAAAATTGTCAAAAATTGAGGGTCAACATTAATCAAAAGACTTAAATAATTTAAATTATTAATTTGAAAATTTAATTGAGTGCGTAAAATTTTCACGAGCTTAATTATTATTTTTTTTCTTTCAAAAGTTCAATTACTGTTGAACCTTTAAATTTTCATTAACTGTTTCTATTTCTTATGCTTTATTTCAAGTGATTTAATTAGTCGTGAGTACACATTAGTTAAAGTACTTAATTAATTCAATTGTTGGTGAAGATTTCGTTAAGTGAGTACACTGCATCATGACACACTGCACCAGTTAATCTAAAAATATTCATTGAAATTAATAGCTAATGTTGATAAAAAAATTTACTTGATTTAATTTACTAGTTCAATTACTTAATTTAGTGCAAAAAATTCAAATGCTTAATTCATTTTTTTTCAATTATCCAATGGCTTCTTACGAGCTTAGGCCTTTTATTAAAATTCAAAAGACCCTCATAAATAATATAAAAATCAATTAAATTCCTAATAAAAAAAAGTTAATAGTTAAATAGGTGTTCAAATTATAGTCATGACTCACTATTCGTGCCTAAACTATTTGTAGCTCTAAATAGGTGCTTAAAGTCTCATTTTGGTGGTTTTGGGGGTTAAAGATTCATTTTGGTCAATATAACCGCCAATAGGTGATTGGAGAAATGATTGTGGTGGTTCAGCAGCAGTAGTGGTGGTTTTCGGCGAGGCAGTAAACGACGACAATAATGATAATTTGGGGATTTAAAATTTTAAGGATTTGGAACTATTTTGTAAAAATTTAAAACTATTAATTAAAAAAATGAAATTTGAATTTTATTTAAAAATTAAAACATGCCACATTTCAATTGCCTAACAGTTTTTTAACCGCCATGCACCTAAAATGATAAAAAAAACTTTAGACACTCATTTAAAGCAAAAAATAGTTTATGCATCAAAAGTGAGCCATAGGTATAATTTAGGAACCTATTTAACTATTAAGCCTAAAATAAACACCCAATGAAACTCCTCATTTGTCATTATTTTCCACGTGAGTTACTACGTCATCGTTTTCCCTACTTCAACTACCACATTACCTACCACGTCATCACTTAACAGACTATTAGAAAAAATTATTAGATGAATCATGTTCACCACATTATTTGTAGTCCTAACCAATAATATTCATTCATATCATTTTTTTTAAGGTGAATCATCACCTCCTTCTTATATGTTGATAGAGAGTGAGTAGTAAATACTAAATAGATAATTGTTTTAAAGTAAATGGATCTTATTGGTTGGACCACGAATGACGTGGCAAACAGAGTCCATGAAATGATTTCTCGGCCATTAGTGATATTGACAAAAAAATCTCAAATAATTGCAATTCATATTTCAAAAGACTTAATTTGATTTTTTTTCTTCTTATCATAGTTTTCATGATTTTTAGAAAACCTTTTACTATTTAAGCCCCTTTTATAATAGCGATTCATATTTCAAAAGACAATATGAGCGCCTTTAATTATTCGGTCAATTAATGAGTCTCTTCTTTTATACAATTATGATAAGTTTTTAATGTATCTTTTGACATATTTACATTATAATTTTGATTTATGATAACATTTTGTAAAGCATTTTGTAGAGCCAACCATGCATGTTTGGAATAGTGTAAAACACCCAAAGCAGAGTAAATCAGTTCAAGGAAAAATACTAAATAAGTTTTAGTGTGCGTATGAGATGTCCTTTCATTTGATATACAGTTAACAGGTAAAGTTACTTAGCTTCACAAAGGCCAGTATCTTCGTCGCAAAAACCATCCCGGTCAAGCAATTTTTGAGGTGGAGCACTCAACAGAGGCGAAGAAGGTGAGCCATATGCATTTCGTCGACTGTTCCCACATCCTAAGCTTGCTCTGGTGCTTACACCAGTTATCGGGTTTGTTCCATTCGCGTACTTGCACAGAGCCTACATAAACAAACCCAAGAAAAAGAAAAGAGCCTACATAAACACGAGAATAGGTGAAGTACCAGATAGGTAGTTTACACTAGAAATCACATTTTCTTGATCATCACCACCGGGCATACTTTTCCACTAATTTAAACTGATTGATTATCTCTCACTAGCTCTGATTTCAGGGCAGCAAAGAGTGCTTTTTTGTATAGTTTATGTCCATTTTATGGTCCATGTTCGGGATTTCTTGGGAATGCAATGTGCCTTTGCACCCAACACTTGTTAATAGGGCAGCACAGAGTTTAGTATTTGCTTTTTGCTACTGCTGGTTAATTAATCATTTTGACAGATTCTTTGTAAATTTACAACCACAGGAAAAAGAGATTTGAGTACCTGCTTTTGAGGAAGATCAATAACAGCATCACTGAAATCAGCACCTTCAATGAGGGCACCCCCGAGATCACTCCGGGTGAGGACCGATCTTACCAACACTGCATTTGTAAGGTTAGCCTCATTGAGAACCTGAAGGGAAATGAATTTTAGAGTTCGTCCTGTTTATTAAGTGGTCAAATGATGAGCACCAAGGGTTCGAAAACTTTTACCATACGATCCATCAATGTGTCACTTAGATCAGCACCTGTGAATTTATGAAAAATCAATTCACCATCAATGTTATCAGTAGATTGTAGTTTCTTTCTTCTTTTGATCCAAAAACCTATCTTCATCTATGCAAATGAGTGTTATAAAATAGGGTACTTCACCTATTCTCGTGTTTCTATCAAGACCTAGTTGTTAAAATGTACAAGTTTTGGGACTAAAACTGCTATCATACCATTTCGTATCATCACTTTGCAATCATACTATTGATGAAATAAACTAAATTTGTTTGGCAGCAAATTTACCTGAGAAATTTGCCTTGTAAGCAACTGCTTTCTCAAGATATGCACCATTGAACGTTGAACCACTGAAATCAGATTCCCTCATATCAGCAGATGTGAAGTTTGCCCTTCTGTTTCAACCATTTACATTTCAGATTGATTATGAACCAACATACCAAAAAATTCCACATTTTGATCTTTAAATATAAATTAAAATTCTTTCCTTTACAAAGTCAGCATAAAACCACTTGGTTACCTGAAATTTTCATTAACATGAACAGCTTTCCTGCGTAACATAAGACACACAGAAAATCAAACCCCTTTCCTAAAACAAAATTAGATATGTTAATTAACAAAACGCACTTTAAATCTGCGGAACCAAACTGTGCAGCCGAGCCGATACCGAATTCGCCACGAGTTTCTGCCTCAAACTTGTTGAGTTCAGCAAAGGCAGAAGTATCGGCTCCGAAAACAACCATTGTTGCTGCCAATGCTGTTGAAACCAAGGGTTTCCAGATCTTGAACTTTGCATCCCGGACTTCATACTTATTGTTGGAACAATCTTCCTTTTCCAAAGGAAAACTATGTTAAAGTTGAATACCCAGACTAGAAAAGAAAATAATAATAATAATAATAATAGTATTTGATCAAACATGGAGAATGAAGAGATGGTTTACTCACCGCTAATTGGAGGTTTGGTTTCTGGGTTATTTATGTGGCAAAAGGCGGCAAATGACGGCAGATGGCGAGATGAAGCTTTTGAAGAAGAAGAAGAAATAGTAATTAGAGGATTGATGGATAGGGAGGAGAGTGAAGGCAGTGCCATTTACAAGTAGTTTATGAAGAGGAAAGGTGGAAGATGGATTAGCAGGGGAAATTGAGAGGTTTGATCTTAAAAATGTTTGCTCCATTTTTATCCACTTGTTTTTGGAGTCATGGGATTGGTTGGGATTCCCACACGTCTGTCTCTCGCTTATTGGAATATAAAATCTCTTGACACAGAAGACGGAAGAGTATAGGGGTGGCAATAGGGCGGGTCGGGGCCGGTTTTGTATTGCCTACTCCGTCTCTTACACTTGCGGTTACGGTTTTGAGAAATCTCATTAAACGTTTCGGCTATTTTTTCGTCTCTATACCCATCTCTTACGGATTTTCACAGTTTTCGGTTAATCACCGTGCCCAAAAAAATAAGCCAAACTTAATACATTAACAAACAAACCATTTCAAAACTATAAAATATGATTAAAATATTAACTATTGGAACAAAACACCCTGCACTACATTAAAAGAAATATGTAACTAATAATCTACAATTTCAAATCATGATCTGTTTGTTCTAAAAAAACTAGATTCGATAATCTTTCCAACCATATAAATTACCTATGCAAATTTTACTTGTACAATTTTTATGGTGAATTTCTGAAGTCACCGTCATTTTGTTTTTTTTTTGAAACAATCTACAATATTTTTTTCTGACCTTTGCTCACTCAAAAATTAATAACTCCTAATATATAACTAGAAATCAAGAACAGTTTGTTTTAAACGAATCTAGACTTTCGTATAGTTATAGAAATATAAGGCTTGCTTCCTAATTTATCTTGTAGAAATTTTGGTGATTTTTCAAAGTTACTGGTAAAATTATTTTCTAAGAAATGTGCTGCCAAAATTTTATGACCTTTCAACATTCAAATATTTATTTTTTAAAAATACATATCAAAATCGATCACCTTGTATTTTAAATAAAATTAAACTGAATCATGTCTACAATGATGTATAGACAATTTTCTAATCATTTTTATAAAATTTATGGAGAATTTCCAAAATTACTCTAGTTGTCCATACTCAAGTTATGGGATATTAGATTTTTGTTGAAAAATGGGTAAATTACCCTTATAGCCATCCAAATTTGTAAATATATTGAGATTCATGTGGATATTTTTCGGGGATCCTTACGGTGATTTATACGGGTACGGTTCGATTATCCCCATGGTTCGGATATAGCAATCCCCGTCCCCATCCCCATTTGAGCTTTAGTGATAAAATTTCCCCCGTCCCCGTCCCCTTGGGTGAAGATTTCGGTTATTCCCCATACCCGTCGGTTCGAATCCCCACCGTTTTCAGTTATTCCCCACCCGATTGCCACCCCTAGAAGAGTACAATTAGGGATGTGCACAAGTTAGGTTTTTATCCACCCGACTTGATCCGTTATATAGAAAAAAAATCAATTTTAAGGACTTAGTTGTAAAATAATAATAATTTTAAGAATTAAATTATAAATAGAAATTTAATTTTAAGGATCTAATTATAAAAAAGGTAAATTACCTGGATGACCACCTAATTATTAGGTCTGACCTGTTTTGACCATCGAACTACAAAAATTCAAAATTCGACCATCCAACAATTTAATTGGACCTATTTTAACTATCAGCCGTTAAAATCTAACGAAAATGTGACGTAGTTGTTAATGAAAATTTGTATAATTACACATTTGGTCCATGTTAGTTACCTATTCTATCAAGGACGCCATTGTTGACGCTCAACCAGTGAGACGAAGAGCTTGTAAAAAGTCCAAAGTTGAGAATCTCGCCATTGGCCATGCAGAGGGGCTATGCCCAAGGATGGAGCCAGGATTAAACTACGATGGGGGAAGACCGACTATTTTTGAAATAATAAGGTTTTAAAAAATAATTAAATCATAAAATTAAGGGATTTTAGGTTTAATTTTATAAGTTTTAAATTTGAAAGGTCTCAAAAAGAAATTAAACTAGAAAAAGAGGGGTCAAAGTTTAATATTATTAATTTTAGATTACATGGTCCTAAAAATAATAAACCATAAAAATTTTGGGAGGGACAATGAAAGAAAAACTGTTTAATTACAATGGTTTCAAAATTATTAGGGACTAAAATATAATTAACCCATAAAATTTAGGGGGGGCGATTGCCCCTCCCACATTGTATATAGATCCGTCCCTGGCTATGTCTGGTCCTTGTTGCCCGCACTTTGCATGTGACGAATAGCAACGATGCTAACTTTTGGTCGCCTACAGCAGCGATGGAAACCTATGTTGCACCAATACGGATACGGGGACGGAAACGGGGATAAAAATGACAATTCTTAAAATTACAGGATATAGGTACGACAAGGGTACGTCAAATATAAAATAATAATAATAATAATAATAATAATAATAATAATAATAATAATAATAATAATAATAATAATAATAATAATAATAATAATAATAATAATAATAATAATAATTAGAAAACAGGTAAAAACGAAATACTAATAAAAAAATTAAAATGAAAATTATCTTAAATTTTAAAAATAAATTACTCATAATTAATAAAACAAAAAATAGTCCTAAATAATATAATTTTTTCTTCATGAAAATAAGGTAGTAAAAATATATTTAGGGATTATGTTGAAAGACTTATATATAATTAAATAAAGAAAATTATATTTTATTGAGTCTTACAAAAATAAATGAGATTAATTAAAAAAATTCACGTGTTTTTTCACGCCTCCTTCTTAAACTTCTTCTTCAACAACTCCTAATTTTTTGTCTGAGTTTTTTACCTGATTTTTATGTCTGAGTTTTTCTTCCCCTTGGTCGCTCTGCCTCTGCCGGTGAAGCTTCTGGAATACATGTCAAAGCGCATGTAACCCCCTCGACCCGGCCTAGACAACAGACCGTATCGAGTGGACTACACGGGACTAACAGAAGAAAGATCCGAAGATTTCCCTCCGTTTAGCAACCCTACACACGTTGATTAATATCTTTTCTAGATGCTCAAATTTAATCTTAAGTTATCGAACACGCAGCGGAAGAAAGAACAACGATCAAGCATCGATTCGAACCAAAAAGACAATCAGGGACCAAAATGCAAAACTAGCATAAAATAGGGACCTAAGATGCAATTAAGGTGATCTTTGTGTAATTTAGTCCATTTCATGCTTCCATGATGAAAAGCAACATAAAACATGCACACAATCATCCACAATTGAAAACAGCATATACTAGGACCAAAACGCAAGAAAAATAACTTCAAAGATGCCTTTAACTAACTTCAACGACCCCCGTTCCGATACTCGTACCGAAACGGTGCTTCACAGTAGCGAAACATTCCGAAACGACTTGAGATCGTTCCGGCCCTGCTTAGCCCGTTTCGATACTCGTTCCAAAACGCCAAGGTAAAAACAAGGGCTGTTCCGAAACGTTCGAGCCTGTTTCGAAACACCCTGCTGCAGAAACAACAAAACTGCAATTTAAGCATCTCTAAGGGTATTTAACTTGGTTCTAATCACCACATACAACAGAGAACCAGCAATATCAATATATACACACTAAAACCAGCCATCACACATGTCCAAGATCAAGAGAAACATAAACATGCTTTACATACAAATATAAAGAAAGCTTCAAGATCCCAACATAAGAAGAACAAGGTCCAAAACCATGACCACAAGACATAAGATAAGAACAACCCATCAATATAACCGTCAACATGTTCTCAACACAAGGAGTTTACAAACACTCCTAAAGACATAAACAAGGTTCACCCTCATTGCCACACACACTATTATCTAAGCAAAGTCATACTTGAGCTAAGAGCGGACACTTGGATTACTTCCCTTGCACCGTTGCCTTCCAAAGGGTCTACGGATCTGCATTGTTGGAAAAAGAGCGTAAGCTATATAGCTTAGTGAGCGGAGCTCAAAACCAACTACAACAATGCAGTTTTGAAAACAATAATCATTTAGGAAATCAAAACTGTTTCTTGAAATCTCTTTCACAAATCATTTCCAAAATCATTTCATTTTCAACATGCTAACTTGAAACAAGTTTAAGCAATGCAACCACACATGCCATAGGCAAATGAACATTCATCAACCATGTATAAGCCATGTATGAACCATATGTGCAAACCAAGCCTACCGACTCTTTTACCATACAAATGCTTCAAACATAAGAATAACCATATGAGTTTACCAAGCTCATATTGGAACCATAAGCGATTGAGTATATCGGCATCATTGACACGTTGCTCGGATAAACATACACATTGATAGCACAAACCCCATCAAGTCACATGGTGAAACCGTAAAGGCTGTAACAATCTAGAAGTAATCATTCTTCAAATCTTGGTACATTTTCGTGCTACCTGGGTGCATAACAAACGGACTAGTATGTGCTTCATTCAAAATGGTGCGTCGCAAATCAGCATCTTCAGGCACAACAACTCTATTTTTGTAAGACAAAACATTACCATCACTAAAACTGTACTCGGTCGGTTTACCTTCCGCAATATCCTGAACATGTGAAGCTAAGGAACCATCTTGCAACTGTTTCTCACGGATCAACTATTCAAGAGATGGTTTCACCTGCAGTTCTGCGATCAACCCTCCATCATGCGACAAACTCAACCTAGCAAACATCGCTGGAAGCTCAACTGCTACCTTTCTACTCAACACATCAACTACCACATTAGCTTTTTTCAGATGGTATTCAATAGTAAGATCATGGTCCTTCAATAACTCAACCCATCTACACTGTCGGAGATTCAAATCTTTCTGAGACATCAAATACTTTAGACTCTTGTGATCAGTATACACTATACATTTCTCACCATACAAATAGTGCCTTCACACTTTCAAAGCAAACACAACAGCGGCTAACTCAATATCATGTGTGGGTAGTTCTTTTCACGAGTCTTCAACTGTCTCGAGGCATATGCGACAACTCTCCCATCTTGCATCAATACACAACCTAGGCCTATATACGAGGCATCACTATAAATCACATAGTCTTTTCCTGTTACCGGTTGCACTAACACATGTGCTCTAGTCAACGCATCTTTCAAGTGATCAAAAGCCATCTGTCTCGCTTCTGTCCACTCATATCTAACATCCTTTTGTAACAATTTCGTCAATGGAGCAGCTATCTTAGAAAATCCTTCTACAAACCGACGGTAGTAGCCTGCTAAGCCTAAGAAACTACGAACCTCAGTCACAGACTTCGATTGCTTCCAATTCACAACAGCTTCCACTTTCTTAGGATCAACTCTAATGTCATCCGCTGACACGACATGCCCTAGAAAGACTACTTCTCTAATCCAAAACTCGCATTTGCTCAACTTCGCATACAACTGATTATCTAGCAAAGTCTTCAACACAAGTCGCAAATGTCTATCATGGTCTTCCTCGGTGCGCGAATAAATTAGTATATCATCAATAAATACCACAACAAACTAATCTAGGAACTCGTGAAACACACGGTTCATCATGTCCATAAACGCGGTTGGTGCATTAGTCAACCCAAACTGCATAACCAAAAATACATAATGGCCATAACGTGTCCGGAAAGCTATTTTCGGTATGTCTTGCTCTTTCACTTTCAACTGATAGTACCCATATCTCAAGTCTATCTTCGAGAACACTGGTGCATCCCGCAACTGATCAAACAAATCATCTATTCTTGGCAACGGATACTTATTCTTCATAGTTAACTTATTCAACTGACGGTAATCAATACACATACGCATACTCTCGTCTTTCTTCTTAACGAACAAAACTGGTGCACCCCAAGGTGATATACTCAGACGGATAAAACCACGATCTAATAATTCCTGAAGCTGAGTCTTTAGTTCTTTCAACTTTTTCGAAGCCATCCGATACGGAGCAATAGATACAGGAGCTGAATCAGAATACAACTCAATAGCAAACTCAACTTCTCTATCCGGTGGTAAACCATGCAACTCTTCAGGAAACACCTCAGGAAAGTCACAAACTGCTCTAATGTCTTTTGGTCGGACCTTACTCATATATGGATTTATCACATAAGCTAGGTACGCCTGACATCCCCGATCTAACATTTTCTGAGCCTCTAAAGCAGAAACTACGTTGGATAAGAATTTAACATTCTTACCAACCACTACTACTTCATAATCGTCCGACAATCTCATGCTCACTCGCTTAGTCTCAAAATCTACCTTTGCCTTGTGCTCTACCAACCAATCCATTCCTAATATCACATCGAACCCATAGAAAGGTAATTCCATCATATCAACTGGAAACACGCGACCCTGAACCATCAACGGACATCTACGATACATCTTTCTGACCACAACTGTCTCGCCAAACGAACTAGTCACATTCATACCCACATCAAGTATCTCTCACGGTACATCCAACATCTTAGCATGCTCGCTCAGAATATAGGAATGCGTAGAACCAAAATCAATCAACGAAAGCAATGTCAAAGACTGTAACATGAAATTACCTGCAATAACATCGGTATCGTTCCTGCACTCTCTGTATGCGTACACTCTCGCTGGTCTGCCTCCCTCAGGTTGAACTGCAACTACATGTGCCACATTCCTTTGTCCCTCATTTCGTGGCTGAAAGTTTCCTCGGCCGCACCCACGGCCTCGTTGGTACTCGATAGCTTGTACCGGTGCCTGACCACCTTTAGCTAGCTGAGGACAATCTCTCTTGAGATGATCCTTCGATCCATAATGTCAGCATGTACCATAGGTTCCCCAACACTCTCCTGGATGAGACCTACCACACTTGGTGCACTCGGGTGCACAATGAGCAAAACCTTGGCCTTGATGGCCACGTCTGGGGTTGCCACCCCCACGTCTATGATCAAAATGATGCCTCTTGTCCTTGTGCCCCTTGGCACGATCGCAATTCCACTCTGCATGTCATTTCCCTAAACTAGACCCGCCTCCTCTAGAAGACAAACCAAGACTATGCTCTATATCTTTGGCTCGAGCTACTAGCACATCAAAATCTGTATAATCAGTAGCAAACATATAGGTCTTCACTCCCTCGGTCAAACCATACCAAAACCTCTCACAACTTTCCTTCTCAGTAGGAACTAGCTCAGCAGCATACTGACTCAGTCCAACAAACTGAACCTCATACTCTGAAATGGTCATGCTCCCCTGAACTAAGGCCATGAACTCGCGCTTCTTCTCATCTTGGTACCTCAGCCCCAAATACTTCTTCCGGAAGGCAGAACGGAAGAAATCCCAAGTGATATCAGATGCAGTCATACTCGCAGTGATTGTAGTTCACCAGACATACGCGTCAACCTGAAGCAGAGATTCCACACAACCCAGCTTACGTGCATCACTGCACTCCATCTGACCCAGAATCCTGGTAGTACTAGCTAACCATGCCTCAGCTCCCTCGGGCGATAACCCACGATACTCTACTCCACCCAAATTGCGGAGCCTCTCGAGGGGTAACCCTTCCCTCTGACCATGCTGCGGTGCAGTTGCCTGTAACCCAGCCAACGCAGACTGAAAAGCCCTAGTAATAGCCTGAATCAACGGGCTCATATCAACTCCGGCTTGACTCTGGCCACCACGAGGTTCTTCACCTCGCACATTAGCCCCACCACCTGGAGGAGGAAGAGGAAGAGGTAACTCTCCCTCTAGCGGGTCTCCAGCACCCTCAACAGGATCCTCACGCGGCTCACCACTCCCCTGACCTCTTCTAGGTCTAGCCATAACAACAAAAGCAATGCTACAACAACATATAAGACAAAAGGAAATGATTCGGGTCAGAACCGTCAAGGGTCCAAGGTGCTCAAGTATTATATATGGGTTGTCCTGATAATAGTATGTGGCAATGAGTACCTTATACAACAAACAACCTCAACAAACAAGCATGCACCACCTCGACACACTTACCTCACTTACCTTTCCGGTTGCACGACAACCAACATAAGCCTTTCCGAAGGAAACCTAGGCTCTGATACCAACAGATGTAACCCCCTCGACCCGGCCTAGCCACTAGACCGTGTCGAGTGGACTACACGGGACTAACCGAAGAAAGATCTGAAGATTTCCATCCGTTTAGCAACCCTAGACGCGTTGATTAATATCTTTTCTAGATGTTCAAATTTAATCTTAAGTTATCAAACATGCAGTAGAAGAAAGAACAACAATCAAACATCGATTCGAACCAAAAAGGCAACCAGGGACTAAAATGCAAAACTAGCATAAAATAGGGACCTAAGATGCAATTAAGGTGATCTTTGTGTAATTTAGTCCATTTCATGCTTCCATGATGAAAAGCAACATAAAACATGCACACAATCATCCACAATTGAAAACAACATATACTAGGACCAAAACGCAAGAAAAACAACTTCAAAGATGCCTTTAACTAACTTCAACGACCCCCGTTTTGATACCCATATCGAAACGGTGCTTTACAGTAGCGAAACGTTCCGTAACGGCTTGAAACCGTTCCGGCCCTGCTTAGCCCGTTTTGATACTCATTCCGAAACGCCAAGGCAAAAACAAGGGTTGTTCCGAAACGTTCGAGCCCGTTTCGGAACACCCTGCTGCAGAAACAACAAAACTGCAATTTAAGCATCTTTAAGGGTATTTAACTTGGTTTTAATCACCACATACAACAGAGAACCAGCAATATCAACATATACACACTAAAACCAGCCATCACACATGTCCAAGATCAAGAGAAACATAAACATGCTTTACATACAAATATAAAGAAAGCTTCAAGATCCAACATAAGAAGAACAAGGTCCAAAACCATGACCACAAGACATAAGATAAGAACAACCCATCAATATAACCGTCAACATGTTCTCAACACAAGGAGTTTACAAACACTCCCAAAGACATAAACAAGGTTCACCCTCATTGTCACACACACTATTATCTAAGCAAAGTCATACTTGAGCTAAGAGCGGACACTTGGATCACTTCCCTTGCACTGTTGCCTTCCAAAGGGTCTACGGATCTGCATTGTTGGAAAAAGAGCATAAGCTATATAGCTTAGTGAGCAGAGCTCAAAACCAACTACAACAATGCAATTTTGAAAACAATCATCATTTAGGAAATCAAAACCGTTTCTTGAAATCTCTTTCACAAATCATTTCCAAAACCATTTCCTTTTCAACATGCTAACTTGAAACAAGTTTAAGCAATGCAACCACACCATCCATAGGCAAATGAACATGCATCAACCATGCATAATCCATGTATGAACCATATGTGCAAACCAAGCCTACCGGCTCCTTTACCATACACATTCTTCAAATATAAGAATAACCATATGAGTTTACCAAGCTCATATTGAAACCATAAGTGATTGAGTATATCAGCATCATTGACACGTTGCTCGGATAAACGGACACCTTGATGGCACAACCCCCATCAAGTCACATGGTGAAACAACCCTCACCACAAACACACTTCGGCCGAGATGCCACTACCCGCATTGCCCGTTGGTGATAGCACAACCCCTACCACTCGCATCACAATAGCACAACCCCTATTGTGAAACCGAAGAATTTCTCACGCGCGAATTTTATCATTATAGTGCACTTCACATCCTATTGATCGATCAATCTATCCGATATAACCCATGTGTTAATATACTCAACGCGACATCATAATCCACTAATTTTCATCGGGGATAACCACATCCCCAAAACACATCCCAATAGCCATAATCACAAGCTCAAGCATAGCATGAACTCAACCAACAATCAATAAAACACATGGCATTCATATGGGACTATAACAACATGCATTTAATGCATATCAACAGCAGATGAAACATCATTTAAAATGACATGCACATGATCCAAAACATGATCAAGTATAAGAAGGCGAAAAGCCGAAACAAATACCAAATCTTACCCTTGAGCTTGGATCGGCCTAATGGCTCAACCCAAACCATTAAAACACTTCCTCAACCTTGATAAAACAGTAAAAATCATTTCCACTCACCAGCGATTACCACAACAAGCTAAAACCCCTTTTCTAGCTTTCCGGTTCGCCCACAATTAAGTTCAACAAATCCGGATCTTCAATCCTTGCCTCTAACCAACCCAAAACAGAAGATTTAGAGATACTTTCAACATACAAATTTGCTAGAAAGCAGATATTCAAATACCCAACCAAAACACCTATCGAAAAAATCTGATACAAGTCGTAAACATCGAAAAGACCCAATTCGGATAATCTCTAGCAAAACCCAGCATAAGATAACATCAAAACACATAGATAAACATCTAAAAACATCATCTCGACATCAAATCAACACCAGCTATTGATTCACCTCAAAATCCACCCAAAAACCCACTTTTTCATACTTCAAAATTCAACACCCAACCCCATTTCGGGATTCCTACCATTCATCCATCATCTCAACACAATAATCACATCAAAACAAAGGTAACAAAATCAACAAACCCAACATTAATAGATCTTACCCAAAAATCTTACCAAAAGCTCATTTTCATCAATTTTAGCCAAATTACATTAAGATTAAGACAATAGAATAAAACCTTGGTATTTAAAAGAATCAAAGCATGAGAATTTCATTAAAAAACCTTACATTAGAGGAGAATCAGGTTGCTCACCCCCAATACTAGCTATTACCCCTTGTTTGGTAAAAATCCTTGAGGAAAACAATGAAATAGACTTGGGTTTTAGGAAATCAAGGTAGGAGAACCATTTAGCAATAAAAGATTAAAAAGAAAACACTTTTACCTTGAGGAAATCAAGCTTAAATGCTGTTTTGCTGAAGAGAGGAAGTAAGAAAGCTTGAAAATGGTTTTTGACGTAAAATGAGATTTTAGATAAACCCTTGTTTTAATTAAATCATAAAAGCTATTTTAAACTATTTGAATAGTCAAAATAAAAGGGGATGATAACCAAATTGGCCCAACTAAAATAGCTCCTTAAAGATTCAATGTTTTGACTCTTTTACAAAATGGTCACTAAAAACAGATTTTGCAAGCTTTACAATTTGGTCACTAAACCAAAATGTCACAGTTCAGAAATCGTTTTTCCAAAATTGTTTTGACCAAAACCTTTCACATATTTAAAAAGGATTTTAAGGATTTATTCCATATTTTTCCCAACAACCGAGGACCTTTTTCCCTGAACTTACTCAAAACACTCAACACCGGTCTTTCGGACCTCGAAACTTCATCGGATCTTTTAGGCCCTAAATCAGGATGTTACAACGCAGCTGCAAATAGCTTTGGGGACACGCGTGAAGTTCACATGTTGTCCCCGAAACGTCCCCAAAAATCTTTCAACCGTCCCGGTCACTTTCAGCCGTACACCGTCAACGTGAAACGCCCCCGGTACGTATCCCAGTCGTACCCGTCCGTACCCGTCCCAGGGATGTTTCGGGTACTTGAAACGACAAAAGATTGACGTACCTGTGCTTCCCAAATGGAAACAATGTAATATGAAGTAGTGGTGGCAAATTTTGACAGTTTTTTTAAATAATAGATCATCAGGACTCAGAAATGGTAAAAAAACCAGTAAACTTGTGAGAGGTAACTCTAAATTTTGAGATGAAAGGCAATGATGAATATATTTTATATAGAGTAAACTACATAAATAGCCACCAAACTATTGCAAAAGTCGCGATTTGACCACCTTACTTTTTTTCGAAGCAATTAAACCATCATACTATTAAATTGGGTGCAATTTGACCACCAGCCGTTAGAGGTTAACGGCAGGGTGACATGGCATACTTCTCGCTAATGAAGTTATTCATTCCATGAAGAAAGATCGAGCGGGGAAGGGAGGAATAATGCTGAAACTAGACTTCGCCAAGGCGTACGATTGCATCAGCTGGTCTTGTTTGATTTGTGTAATGCAGCGGATGGGTTTTGGAAAGAAGTGGGAGACTTGGATCCGAACATGTGTTGAAACGGCAAGGCTATCAGTGTTGGTTAACGGTAGCCCGACGAAAGAATTTGTTATGCATAGGGGTTTGCGGCAAGGGGACCCTCTGTCCTCGCTGCTATTTGTACTAGTGGCCGAGGTACTGCATCAGTTTTTATTCAATGCGGAACAACGAGGTTTAATCAGGGGAATCAAAGTAGCAAAAGACGTGTCCATTTCGCATTTACAATTCGCGGATGACACAGTGTTGTTTATAAAAGGTGAGTGCGACAATGCGCGGCAGCTCAAACGCATCCTTACTTGTTTTGAGTATGTGACGGGGTTACAAATAAATTACGATAAATCTAGTGTATATGGTATTGGTGTGGAGGATGCTGATATGAATGCAATTGTGAGAATTTTGGGCTGTCAGTTAGGATCGTTTCCTATGAAATACTTGGGAATTCCATTAGGGGTGAATCCGAGAGGTATGAAGATATGGACTCCTTTAGTGCAGCGGTTCCGTCAAAAATTGCCGGGGTGGAAACGTGATTCTTTGTCGTTTGCTGGCAGATTACTCCTGGTTAACTCAGTTTTTTCAGCTTTACCGGTGTATTACATGAGAGTCTTCTTGATTCCGAAGAAAATAATTTTAAAGATAGACCGCATCCGGAGGAATTTTTTGTGGGGTGGCAAGGAAGAAAGGACGAAACTCAGCAGGGTGAATTGGATGGTAGCTTGCCAACCGAAGCGTTTTGGTGGATTAGGAGTGGTGAATCTCCACATCCGAAATTTAGCTATGTTAGCTAAGTGGGCGTGGAGGTATACTCAAGCGGATGGCTCGCTATGGAAAGCGATTATCGTGGCGAAATACGGCAGCGATGTCCTTGCATGGCGTCTCAATTCGAGGGGTGTGGCGAGTATGTCCTCAATGTGGAAACAAATAGTTGCGATCCAAAGTGACGAGTATGTGGAAAAATTCATGAATGTGGCACAATTCACTTGGACATTGGGCGATGGGAAGAGTATTCTTTTTTGGAGGGATTGTTGGTGCCTTGCGGATCCATTGAAAATTATTTTTCCCCGGTTATTTAGCTTGGCGTGCAATAACATGGCAAGGGTATGTGATTACTTGTGTTTACCGGGTGAGGAATGGGCTGGATGTTTTCGGCGACCATTGCGTGTATTCGAAAATGCCCAATTACGTGAATTGTTAGCGTGTATTAGTGGCTTTTCCCTTCGTGCGAGGGCTATGGACAAGTTGGTTTGGATTCATGATGTGGCGGGGCAGTTTTCGGTAAGTACATTACACAAATTAATGGCATCGTTTGGATTACTTGATACATCCGATATTAGCATGATATGGAAATTGCCGTTGATACCAAAAATGCAATGCTTTATATGGTTTTTAATGTTGAACCGGCTGCCTACTTTACGTATGTTGATGGAGCGTGGAATGCTGTTGGGAGTGAGTAATATTACTTGCCGATGGTGTGCGAATGGGGAAGATTCTGCTGATCATATTTTCGGGCATTGTGAGGTGGCGAGAGAGGTGTGGAATATGTTTTTCAAATGGTGGTCAGTTTCGACGGCCCGTCCTTGGCATATCAGTGAGTTTATTAACTAGTGCTGCATGAGCTATTTTGAGGGGGAGGTGCGATATTGGTGGATTATTGGGTGCGCAAGTGTGTTGTGGTCGTTGTGGCTTGCCCGTAATGAATTGATGTTCAAGGAGAAGAGGGAGTCATGCCATTCGATTTTCTTCTTGGTTCAACTCCGGTCTTATCACTGGACTTGTGATCGTTTTGAGCTGCTCCATGCGGGGGAGGCAGCTTGGTGGTCGTGCCCCATCTTATGTCGGCCGTCAAGGGTGCAGAAACGGGAGCCGAGACAGGGCATTGTGTGGATGCCGCCACCTCAGGGGGCATGGAAGTTCAATGTCGACGGGTCATCGCGGGGAAAGCTCGGTGCAGCAGGGTGCGGGGGCGTCCTTCGTGATGGGAACAGCAAGATTATTGCGTTTTTTGCAGGGCCTATCGGGATTGAGGATTCCAATATGGCTGAAGTGCAAGCGATTGCGTATGCTATGAGAATGGTGCGGGAGATCGATTGTGAGGGAGTGTATTCGATTGTGATTGAATCGGATTCAGCCGTTGCACTTTCTTGGGTGTTAGGGATGGAGCGTAGGCCGTGGAGATTGGATAATTGGCTGCAGCAAATTGATGATGCTTGGGAGGCGATGCCTTTTATTTGTTTTAATAAGATTTTTCGGGAGGCCAATTCTATTGCGGATGCACTAGCTAAGAATGGCGCAATGCGCGCTAATTGGGTATGGATGTACTGAGTTTGTTCGGTTTTTAGCCTATTGGAATCCATCGTTGTACCACATGCACGGGTACTCTTTTCCCCCATTTAGGGTTAGGGGGTTTTTAATGAGGCCGGTGCATTGGTTTTACATGATTTATCAATAAAATAAAATCATGTTGCCGATCAAAAAAAAAAGTGGTGACACGTGTCACTACCTTATTGGAGGGATTTAATTATTTATATTTGATTAAATAAATTTATTTTCATCCTCCAATCAGGCACCACCTGATTAAAGGAAGAAAATGAAAATAACCACAAATGCAATTATTAGGGGCTGAACCTGCGACTCCTAGCATCAAAGACACCATGCTTACCACCACACCAAATATTATATTGTGATACAATTCTTGCAATATATTATATATAAATGAACATCAAATACTGAAAAACTCAATCATCCGTAATATTTTTCATTGCCTTGAGCTTCTCCAAATCCCCAGAAACTGTTGCTAATGATGATGGAACTGATTTGGGGGAAACATATACAGATATATTGAACCGATGGAACTAATTTGGAAACTTACTTCATGTGGAACTGATTTGAAAACCGAGGTCAAAACTGATATGACATCAATCTTGGCGGTGAAGTGGCTCAGTCCAAATAGTCCCTTCAGTTGTTGAAGGCCTATGACAATGGCTGCACCCGCCATGAATCCAACAATTGCAGCATGTGAAAGAAAATCCACCAGGAACCCCAATCTGTGAAATTGTAAACTGTTTTCAAAGAATAACGTGTATACTGATCAATTAAAATAAAAAGATGAAAATGTTTTACTACCTAAACAATCCAATATGGCTTGGAAAGTTCCAGCAAAGAATGTCACAATGAACACTAGACTTGTATACGCAATGGGGTCAACCGCAGGATTCACCAGGCTGAGAACCATGGCATATATCAGCATGGAAACCACCGCAACTGGTCCAATAGCTATGTCTCTTGAGCTCCCCATTAACGCATAAATAAAAGGTGGGACGACGCTTGTATCTGGATTAAACAAACCCCAAAACAAAATTGTATCAAATATTAACCGAAGAACAAGCTGCCAACATTTTTTTATGAAAACTTCAAGCATTTAGCAACTTACAAAGGCCATATTGCAGATCAAGTTTCGCTAAATTAGCATATCTAATACTCTGCATAAGAAGAAAAAATGGGGTACAATAACTCAGTGTGTCATGAGAAAGCAAAGATTAACACAGAATCAAAACAAACAAATATGTACCTAAAGAATGCTAAGGCTTGCAAGTATTAAACACGCCATTAAATTATTTTTAAACATGACAGCTTTGTAAGTTCTTTTCCAGTTGAGGATTCGAAATAAACCCTGAAAGAAGAAAAACGCACGTTTCCCCTTGGTAGTCGACGAGGAATGCTTTCTCAAGTTCATTTACATATAATATATTGCAGAAATTATGTCACAGTACATTATTTGGTATGATGGTAAGCCAACAATCTTTGATGCTGGGAGACACAGGTTCAACCCCCCTTCCCTCCAAATTGAAATTTATTTTATTTTATTAAATTAAAATTAGGACTAAATTGAAAGAATGTGTAAATAGTAAGGACCAAATGTATAATTATACCTTTATTTTTTTAACTGCCATGTCACCCTGCCGTTAACCTCTAACGGCTGGTGGTCAAATTGCACTCAATTTAATAGTATGATGGTTTAATTGCTTCGAAAAAAAGTAAGGTGGTCAAATCGCGACTTTTGTAATAGTATGGTGGTCATTTACATAGTTTACCCTTTTATATAATGTTAAAAAAGTGTGTTTTTTTCTCTTGTTTTGGTTTATAGAGTTGACTTAACAAATATGTTGCTGGAAAACAGAAATGGAAAGGAGAAAGTAAATGGGTTTGCTGGTTGACCGTCAGCAATGACGTTCTTGATAAAATAGGTAACTAATATTAGATTAAATGTGTAGTTATACAGATTTTCATTAACAATCACGTCACCCCTTCGTTAGATTTTAACAGCTGGTGGTTAAAATATGCCAAATTAAATAGTTGGGTAAAGTACACAGACGGTCACTGAACTTTGGTGAAAAAAACAAAATGGTAATCAAACTTTCAAAAATCACGAAGTAGCAATTAAACTTTAGATTTTAAAACAAAACGGTAACTGGGTATTAAACCCCGTTAACCCTTAACGGAAATTTGACTGGGTATGCCACATCCCCACTCTATTTTCCACCTCATATTTCAAAAATAATTTCACCCTATTCCACGTCATATTTAAAAATAATAAAATATCATTAATAGATTCAATTACAAGAGCTATGAACAATAACACTAACAAATCTCTCCCTTATTTTAGCACTTAAAAATGAGCAGACAACCATGAAAATTTTCTTACAAATTAAAACTAAGAACCCTAACCATAACCCACCACTGCAACTGCCAAAAACTCCATTGCAGTGATCTTACACAAATACAAATACAAAAGGAAAAAAATTGAACTTTTTAGGAAATAGAATCCCAATCAATCTCATACGAAGAGAATTTCGACAACATAAAAATTTTCGAAGGAGAAGCAATTTTAGGCCACAACGATTCATTGAAATCTGAGAATGTAAGATCCGATAAAGGTGAAGATTTTGCTACCGACATCTCATTCTCCGTCGGGACCGGAGACAAAGATGAAGATGAGTTCTCCAACTTCAATGTCTTTTCTTCAACCTTGTTGTTCTTACTCTTGTTCTTGTTTTTCCCCTGCTTTCGGTCTTGTTTCAAGCTTTCACAAATGGCTTCAAGCTTAGCATCGACAGAGGACTGCAAGGGATTGTAATCACCAAACTCGCCGCAGATGTGGGAGCCGTGGTGGCGAAGGTTAGGGAAGTCGAGTCTCGCCGAGTCACCTCTTAGTATATAGGCTGGTTTGTCATAAGCCAATGATGCTTCCATAGACGTGTCCGGTTCTTAGGTAGCCGAATTTTTGCGACCCATTTCTCCCAATGGCGTGTCGAACATCCCGGTAAAGCTTGGTGGGTTTCGGCGGTGAAACCGTCTATTTTATCGGGATCAATTTAGGGCTATGAAACATGACCGTATGGTTATGGTTCACGGCGGGTTGACTGTTTTAGAAATTGAACTGAGGCTGGATCTGGGAAATTATTGAATCTGAGCCTCAAGAACTGAAAATAGTGGTCAAAATGAAAAAGAAGAAGAAGGGGAAGGGGAAGAAGAAGCAACAACAATTTTGATAAAAGGTTCATAGCTATTGTAATTGAATCTATTAATAATATTTTATTATTTTTAAATATGACGTGGAATAGGGTGAAATTATTTTTTAAATATGAGGTGGAAAATGGGGTGTGGATGTGGCATACTCAGTCAAATTTCCGTTAGGGGTTAACGGGGTTTAATACCCAGTTACCGTTTTATTTTAAAATCTAAAGTTTAATTGCTACTTCGTGATTTTTGAAAGTTTGATTGCCATTTTGTTTTTTTCACCAAAGTTCAGTGACCGTCTGTGTACTTTACCCTAAATAGTTTGGTGGTCGAATTTTATTTTTTTGTAGTTCGGTAGTCAAAACATGTCATACCAAATAGTTGAGTGGTTACTCAGGTAGTTTACCCTGTAAAAATATATAGGGGGTATTACTACAAATATCGCTATAAGATATAGGGGAAAATTATACTATTAGTCCCAGATCAGGTCGGATATTTTCCACCCTAAAACCGAACCCAAGTTTTTTTTTATAAAAAATCCAACCCAACTGGGTGGGGAAAACACCAATCCCTAAGTCGAATTTAGTTATTACTCTCTGTATCCCACTAAAATTTGGATAAATTTTTTTAATCTATTTTCGATGTCCCTTTCTATACCCAACACTGAAATATTAAAATGTAAACCATGACCTTAAATTTTAAATACTAAACTATAAACCTTAAACCATAAACCTTAAAAAATACACCTACCTATAATTACCTAAATCCTAACTTTAAACCTTAACCAACCCAATTTTTACCTCAAACTAAAAAAAAATAGGTTTAAAGATACGATTTAAGGAATTATGGTGAGAGCATATTATTTAGGGTTTATGGTTTAGCGTAAGGCTTAAAATTTAATTTTTAATGTTAAATTATAGAAAAAAGCATCGAAAAGGGACGCAATTTTTTTTTGTTTTTGTTGGGTTTTACGGTGCTCGATTTCTTCAACCGTTCTTGCTCGCCAAGTGGTGGAAAAGTGGAAATTTGGGTGTAAGAGGTGTGGAAGCTAAAAAGATTAAGGATACGATGATTTATAGTGGTTCAACCTTCTAACCAAGGTCTACATCCACTACCTTAGCTTCCCACTAAGGATATCCAATCAATCCACTATTGATTCGTCTCCTTTTCTAGGCTTAGGAGGAAACTCTTACAAACCGATCAAGCTTTCTACCCAAAGCCTTGATCAAACCCTCTTTACAAGAGATAAAAATACGCAAACTCAAATCTCTCTAATAGGTATTTGTTTGCACAATAAAGCTCTCACCCAATCCTAAAACACTTGAGCAAATCTAACAATTTTGGCTCACTAGTGTTTGTCTATACAAAGAATTGACAATTAAGTGCTAAGACTCATTTTGATCATTATGATGTTGACAATTGAAGCATTAACCATTACTAGATGCTTTGAGGTCCCTTTTATACTCCTCTTTGAGTTTGTAGCCGTTACTAGCCGTTGGGATGAATTGGAGCCGTTGGAGACTTTATTTCCCATCTTTAATGATGTTCTGCAGCCTTCCGTATCAGTACGCGTGCACCCGTATCGGTACGGCCTTTATCAGAAACTAGTCGTTAGACTCTTGCCAGCCTAAGCGTATCGATACGCTTGATGGCGTATCGGTACGATATGACATTTAAAAGACCAAAGGGAAAGTAGCTGTTGGGGTTGTTAAAATGGGAATCGGTACGCTTACCAGGCGTATCAAAACGATCCCTTACCGTATCGAAATGGCAAAGCCTGTTTCGATACGGGTTTTGGCAGTAACCAAACCTGGGCAAAAAGGTATCGATACGCGTTACACCGTATCGGTACGAGCAACCTGAAATTCAAGTTTGGGTATTTTAAAGCATGAAAAACTTGCCAAAAACATTTTTAAATGTCTCAAACATATTTTCATGTTGTTTGGACTTAAGGACATGTTTTAAATTCTTTTCAGATTAGTTCAAAACATTTTTCAATTATTACATCAAAACATTAGTTCTACAATCTCCCCCTTTTTGATATAATAAAACTAACTTGAAAAATTGTTTGGGATTTCTCCCCCTTTGTGAAATAAATTTGGAATAAGAGAATAAAGATTTGAAATCAATTAAAGCTCCCCTTATTCATTTGAAAATTCAATTTTTCAAACCATTTCTCCCCCTTTTTGTTATATAAAAAAGAATTTAAAATACTTTTAAGCTCAAAATAACAATTGAAGTTAAACATGACAAAATTAAGAATTTTGGTTTTAAAATGGCCCCCTTACTCAAAGCATCCTCAAAATGTTAGTCCAATACATATGATCATCTAATTGAAAGAAAAAGAAATAAATCAAATGAAAGCAAAAACAACTAGATTTTACCACACTTGAATCCAAGGGAGGATGTGAAGCCTTCCTTCTTCAAGTGTTCTTCCTTGTGTGCATGGAGCTCCCCCTCAAAGTTTGACTTGTTGATCACTCTCCATCACACCTATCACAAGGCAATCAAGTAATTTTTGATATCCAAATTGCTTTGGATCCATAGACGTTAGTAGCACAAAATTTTGTCCCCTTAGGAATCCATTTTTCAATTTCATCATTTTTAGTTGAAGTTCTTAGTCCTTTTGGGACCCAAATACTTCTAAAACATTTACCATTTACAAATCTAGGGGCACTAGATTGTCTTACATAAAAGTTTGATTTTCTAAAATTATTTTTCTTTTCAAGCTCTTTGGAAATCAAATTTTTTTCTTCTTGAACTTTGTGAAGTAAATTTTGTAAATCAAAACATTTTTGTTCAAACTCTTCGAGTTTTGCTTCAAGTTCAAGTTTGGTTTTAGAAATCAAATCATTTTGAATTTTCAACTTTGAAATCATTTTATTGTTTTTCAAAATGTGATTTTAAACTCTAAAACCAAATCATCATAGACATCTTGTAATTCATCAAAAGAATATGAACATGAAGTAGATGAATTAGAAGTTACCCTTGAATTTTCTTTGATGGCCATAAGGCAAGCCACATATGTCTTCTTCTTATGGCTTGAAGTACTTGCCCTCTTCTTTTTCAAGGATTCTCGTTCAAGCTCTTTCAAGGCTTTCTTCATGAAAGTGGCACACTTCTTGAAGAGATGAACTTTCTCTTCTTCTTCATCCTCCTCTTCACTAGAATCAACATGATGGCATGTGGAGGATTTGAGAGCAATGACATTTTTGTTGATGCCAAGCCCTTTAAGCTTCTTCTCCCATATAGCTTTAATTTCTTCCCTCTTCTTCTCCTCTTCTTTGTTTTTCTTCATTATTTGATGAGTGAGAAGTGACCCCATGAGTTCATCAAGCTTTAAGGTCTTCAAGTTTTTAGCTTCGATGATGGCGGTCCTCTTTGAGTCCCATGACTCAGGAAGGGAGTAGATGAGCTTTCGGACAAGCTTCTCTTCCGGGATGGCTTCTCCATAGCCTTTGAGACCATTGGTGATAGTGGAGAACCTATCAAACATCTTCTCGATGTTCTCTTTCGGATCCATCTTGAAGTTTTCATACGCTAGGTTGAGGAGCCCGATCTTGGTCTCCTTAACTTCGTCGGTTCCTTCGTATGTGACTTCAAACTTATCCCATACCTCCTTGGCACTCTCACAAGAAGACATCTTCTCATAGATGTTTGGGTCAAATGCACAAAAGAGGATGTGCAAGGCTTTGCAATTAAGCTCCATCTTCTTGCGGTCGTCGACACTCCACTCCGCCTTGCTTTGTTGAGGCACGAACAGACCATCTTCAACTATGTCCCAAAGTTTGTAGTCTTTTGACTTAATAAAGAACTTCATCCTTGTCTTCCAATGAGCATAGTGAGTTCCGTCGAAGAAGGGCAGTTTGTCGATGGATTGCGCCATTGAGCCGGTTGTATGAAATGTTGATCGAGCTTGCCGGATCTTCTCAACAGGATGTTAATCCTCTTCAATTGAGCCAAGCTCTGATACCAATTGTTGGGTTTTACGGTGCTCGATTCCTTCAATCGTTCTTGCTCGCCAAGTGGTGGATAAGTAGAAATTTGGGTGTAAGAGGTATGGAAGCTAAAAAGATTAAGGACACGATGATTTATAGTGGTTCAACCTTCTAACCAAGGTCTACATCCACTACCTTAGCTTCCCACTAAGGATTTCCAATCAATCCACTATTGATTCGTCCTCTTTTCTAGGCTTAGGAAGAAACTCTTACAAACTGATCAAGCTTTCTACCCAAAGCCTTGATCAAACCCTCTTTACAAGAGATAAAAATACGCAAACTCAAATCCCTCTAATAGGTATTTGTTTGCACAATAAAGCTCTCATCCAATCCTAAAACACTTGAGCAAATCTAACAATTTTGGCTCACTAGTGTTTGTCTATACAAAGAATTGACAATTAAGTGCTAAGACTCATTTTGATCATTATGATGTTGATAATTGAAGCATTAACCATTACTAGATGCTTGGAGGTCCCTTTTATACTCCTTTTTGAGTTTGTAGCCGTTACTAGCCGTTGGGGATGAATTGGAGCCGTTGGAGACTTTATTTCCCATCTTTAATGATGTTCTGCAGCCTTTCGTATCAATACGCGTGTACCCGTATCGGTACGACCTTCATTAGAAACTAGCCGTTGGGCTCTTGCCAGCCTAAGCGTATCGATACGCTTGAGGGCGTATCGGTACGGTATGACATTTAAAAGATCGTTGGGAAAGTAGCCGTTGGGGTTGTTAAAATGGGGATCGGTACGCTTACCAGGCGTATCGAAACGATCCCTTACCGTATCGAAATGGCAAAGCCTGTTTCGATACGGGTTTTGGCAGTAACCAAACTTGGGCAAAAATGTATCGATACGCGTTACACCGTATCGGTACGGACAACCTGAAAATTCAAGTTTGGCTATTTTAAAGCATGAAAAACTTGCCAAAAATATTTTTAAATGCCTCAAACATATTTTCAAGTTGTTTGGACTTAAGGACATGTTTTAAATTCTTTTCAGATTAGTCCAAAATTTTTTCAATTATTATATCAAAACATTAGTTCTACAGTTTCAATTTGATGGTACCAATGAAATCAATCGCTAACCCCATTTCTTATTATAGTAAAACTTCTATAAATTAATACCCTTTGGACCATGAAATTTTATTAATTTAAAGAGATGTTAATATATCGATAAATTAATAATTTATTAATTAAAAGAAAATTTCTCAATTCAACAAATATAACTTTGATAAAGATATTGTGTGCAAATAAATTTTAAATTGTACATAATATTCCAATTAATTAAAAATAAGTAGATTCATGTATACGTTATTAAATATATTCATGTATCAAATTATTTATATCTAACTAGACTAATGCATGTACTTAATAATTCATTGTTTCAATTTAATATTGTATTCATGAATTTACGAATTCATTGAAACTAATTGAATATATTTATGTATTTATGAATTTACGAATTCATTGAAATAGATTACAATAGATTCATATTTTAGTAAGTTACAAAAATAGTAATTATAATATTTATGAATTATTAATTTATAGTTTTGATGGGACCTTTATATTTATAAAGAGATCTCCAAAAATTATTATACTATTATCTTATCAAATTTGATGATTTTTTACATTAGCCTAAGTTGGACCGGAAAAATTTATTATTTGATAAAATTTATTAATTTAAAGAGTATTAATTTATAGAGATTTTACCTTTTATTGTACATTAAGCAATCCGGCCTGGACCAACATCAAGAGGAACAACCGATCTTACTGTCACATTAACAGGAATCCTGTCAAGATAGAGGATGGTAGAGTTTAAGAGAATAATGGTATTTAATAAGAAATTACTCAACTCATTACAATTTGACTTGATATTAAATCAGAAATTACTCCATATATATATATATATATATATATATATATATATATATATATATATATATATATATATATATATATATATATATATATATATATATTACACAGTGTAAAACTCTTTAAATTTTACACGTTTTTTAAATTGTTGGATGTGGGAAATGGATGATCGAGATTAACTCTTTACTTTTTTTTCCAAGTGATAATCTTTACATATCTTACTGTTAATCTCATACATCCGTTTCACTCATCCAACGATCCAAAAAACGTGTAAAACTTAGAGAGTTTTACACTGTGTAACTGGATCATATCCCTATATATATAAAGTAAAACTCTGATTAAAATTACAAATTACTCAATTATATATTTAGATATTTGAATGCAATTTTCGTAATAACTCGAATATGACTTGACGATAACTAAGCATTTCTAAATTCTAGATGATTTTATAAAAACGATTTTAAGCTTATACTTAATTAAAATCTAAATTCAAATTCTGATTATCTAAACATTGAATTTGAATTATTTTAAAATATTAAATTTGAAATATTTTTCCAAATTTTTTTGAATTCATAAATTTAAAAACCATAGAAATTTTAATCTAATAATTTAAAATCTAAATTCAAATTTTAGTCCACAGACTCTACCTAACTGTTATTCAAGTCAAGATAGATTTGATAATTTTTTTAACATTTTAATTCAATTACGAGATAATATTTTAGGTCAATTTTAAATTTGCCGCGTGCCTATGTTGCGTCTATTTTTTTTCGTTGAAGTTTTTTTAGTCAAACAAAACTCAATTTCGAAATGCGGCAGCTGAACAAATTGATATAAAATCCAATAAAAAACTAGTAAAAATGAATGTTTGCACATTCCTTTCATTTTAATTCTTCCCTAATTACACCTAATCCATAACACATTCCAGCAAAATAATGGAATGGCAAATTATTCGAAGAATAGCTGAAAAAAATAATTAATTTAGATTCAGATCAAGGCATTTTTTTGATCCTTTAGAACTTGTTATCTAGGAATGGAAATCTATCATATTCCATTCCATTAACTAAATTCTGATACGTGATATGAAGTAAAGAACAGTGAGGCATGACACAATGTAATTGATAGGCCATAAAACGAATCGCGAGGAAGGGGCAGAAGATTTTTGGTCGTCGTCATCGCCGCCGTCACCGTCAGCTGGATAGGGCCGAATGGAAGCAGAATTCATTTGCCAGATCTTAAGTGAGGCAGTAACATTAGTCTCAGTCGCATTGTTGAATAAAAACACTTTAGCAGCTCCGTAGATTGCTTCGGTCGGATAAACCCGAGACGAGATCACTGTTCTTCCACCTTGAGCAAAGGTTTCGATTATCGAATGATCCACCTGGGGAAAAAATAATACACTTTCAATGTTTATTGACTGTTACGTTAAGACAATTGAAACAGGTTAATGTTAAACTCTACCAATATTCTGAGGGATAAGTTTTCGCCCTCCAGCACTGGAACGAAGTTTCCTAAGTTTTGTTTATAAACATCGGGTGCTTTAGATGATCTGAGACAATAGAATATGGTGAGTGCGAGCTATGTGACCGATCGATGAAGTTACGAAACCGATACTAAGGTTTATACATACCGAGATAGATCATTGCATACGAAAGTATTGAGTTTGCCATCGGGATCTTTGGCAATGTAGAAGTACACCGGAGTTTGTTCGGTGAGGCTCTCATCTGCGAGCACCAAAAGACCGAACGGTCCCAATGCCCCGCGTTCGGCAGCTCCACCACTGGTTTTGCAGCTGAATGATACGTGAACGCCATTTGATTTGCTCAAAGCTTCTTTATCTACCTCGAACTCGGCAACGATATCCAACTGTCACATTAACAGGAATCTTGTTATATACAAATTACCATTGGCAATGACATATTGACATACATGTTAGAAGAGAATAAGAAGAACCTGTGAGGCTGGACCAACATCAAGAGGAACAACTGATCCTGCCTGGACCGAAACCTTTTTAAATTCGGTGCTGTTCGACCTTAAACTGTCTGTTTCTTCCACTGGCCATTGAAGCAAATTAGTACCGGTCTTACTGTCGAGCAATATCGTCCTCGGTATGGCCTGTAAGGGAAAATAGCACATTAAAAACATGCAGGTTTTAGTTAACATTTTATGGTCATTTGAAACAGAACAAATTACCTGGAGAGATGCCCATCCTTTCTCCATATCAGCAGCTTCACTATCTGTTTCCCCAATCCAACCCCACAAAACTCTTCTGTTTTTGTTCTGATCATAGAAAGTCTTGGAAGCATAGAATATTCCATAATCGTACCTTATTCCGATACCAAGGTCGATTTCAGGTACATCGGGAATCCATGTACCATTCTTCTCGTCATACGTCCCGATAGCATAGTAATCATGTCTGTCATCATCCAGGCTTACCTTGACAATATGCTTCACATCCGGTCCATTAGCAGATGTGTCCAACCCCTTTTCTCCTGTTATCGAAACAGGGAAGAAGTCCACACATTCCCACATGCCAGTCCCGGGCACAGCATGAAGTACCCCATCTAACATCTCATAATTTATGAAGTCCTTAGTGTCATACACCAAAGATATGCCAGTTTTATTTACCTTGGACCCTATGGTGATGCGCCATTTCCCTTCGGAGGTCAGCCAAGCGGTGGTCGGATCACGGAAATCCTTTTTATGGATGCCAGGGGGTGGAACTAGAACCGGATTCCCTTCGTACTTAACCCATTTGATGAGAAGAGGATCGGAGAGGTTAGCAGGATAAGCAAGGTTTTGAACCTGAACAGCCTCCTCTGTGGATCCTGTATATAGCATAACAATTTTTCCATCAGGAAGGATGGTTGCGGAACCAGTCCAGACGCCGTCTTTGTCGTACCATTGGTCCGCAACCATCGCCAATGGGAGGTGAAACCAATTGATCAAGTCCTTGGATACAGCATGGCCCCAAACAATGTCACCCCAAACAGCAGAATTGGGATTGTATTGGTAGAAGAAGTGATACCACCCATTATAGAACAATGGACCTGTTGCATGTTTTTTTTTGGCAATATTGACTCTTAGAAATCATATAATATATGTTCAACTATTAGATTATAAATATGAGGCCTTACCATTTGGATCTTTAAATCAGATTCCCAAATCAGAGCAAAACATGTAAAAAACACCAGCCACACAAAAATTCAAGTATCAGCAAATGGAAGAGGAGTGCAATATTTTAAAGTCGGGTACGTGCGGGGAAGGAAACTTCTTAGTTCTTAGTTCTTACCATTCATCCAATTCTTTTCAGGCTGAAAATGAAAAGCCGTTCTTTGCCATACCAACATGGTACTGTTCCATGGCTCCGGCAAGAAATCCCCCGGGATGTCGGCCCAAATTCCGCTTGTTTTCTCCGATACTCCTTGAGTCGGGCCGCGTGATACCGGTCGCAAAGGTCGAGGTTTCGGTTTCTCGACGGCCGAAAAATCCGATGCACCATGTTGGTTTCCACGTAAATGAGCACTACCAGTACCAGACCAATGGTTTCCAATCAACAATGCCGCGAACAAGCCTGCCGCTAACAATCCAAAAGAGATTGTAAGATAAACTTTGATGGGTTTCAGGCGATTTACAGCAGACTCTGGTTGAGGCGAGTCATCGGAGTCGGATGCCGTGAGCAATGGTTTAGTATCCGCCATTGTTTGTAATTCTGGTTACAGAAAATAGTGCAGAGAACGAGGTGGGGCGAGTGCTATATATGGGAACTGCTAAGGTGTGTGGTTTACCTGATCGAATGGTGAAGAAGAAAGATAGAAAAATTAGCCAACAATTTCATCCGATTTATCGGGAACCAGGCAAGTGTAATAACTGCCGTGTACAATGTACATTGCTAACTGCCATGAATGGTAATGAAGAAAATATTGCAATTTTACCGATTCATAATGTCTCCATACTTGTACACGTCTTCTATGTTACAGAGTTTGAGGGTTATGTTTTCTAAAAAAAATAATTGGCTACAAAAATGAGGAACAGAAATCCTCTACCCCTTCGGTGATTTTTTAAGCTTTAGGACTTATAGTTTGAAATTTAAAATTTTTTGTTAGAGTTTAAAATTTGATTTTTTTAGTATTGGAGATTGGCTTTGAGATAATAACTGAATTTTTATTAATTTTAGCTGGGAATTCCTTAGATTTTATTCTAATCAAATAAGTTTTATTTCTTAAATTTACATTTAAATTAGCATTCAACTTTGAATTTGTTATTTTTTTTTTGCTCTGCAAAGGAATTTGAAAAATTCTACAACGTGCGACGAACATCGATGAACACCACTAATGATGAACACCGATGAACACTATTAAATTAATTAATAAAGATTTAAAATTTTAAGGACCCATCATACAATTAACAATTATTTTTAAAAGTTCAATTAAATTATTTTTATATATATTAAAATTTTATTTTTTAATAAGGGTAAACTATATATTTAGTACCTCACCTATTTTTGTATTTCTATTGAACCATCATTATTTAAATATCATTTCAATTTGACCCTATTCTTTATAAAAAAATAATTTAACCCTTAACCCTCAACTTAAAACCCTAAACTATTAAACCTATACCCTAAATCATATACCATTAAAAATAATTTCATCATCATCGATTCAATTCTCCTAAAAAAATTTAATTAAATTATTTTGCCATCAATGTTGGCTTTCAACGATGTGTACACACTGGGGAAATTTGACAAAATGTATTGTAAGAATATGCAAAGAGGGTTGGGGCTGATGTCATCTGATCAGGCGATGGCGACTGATCCTAGGACCAAGCCATTCGTGGACCGATATGCCGAAACCAGGCAGCGTTTTACGACGTGTTTCCTCGTTCGATGCATAAATTGAGCCTTTATAAGGTGAAGGAAAATAACGATGGGACGTGAGACGCAGATGCGATTAGTTCAACACGGTTCAGATTTGAAGACGGAATCTCACTACATGAACTATATATATTAAATTAAAAATAATTTAATTGATTTTTTTAGGAGAATTCAACAATTCATTGAATTGAATTGAATTGAATCGATGATGATGAAATTATTTTTAATGGTATATGGTTTAGGGTATAGGTTTAAGAGTTTAAAGGTTTAAGGTTTAATAGTTTAGGGTTTTAGGTTGAGGGTTAAATTATTTTTTTATAAAGAATAGGATCAAATTGAAATAATATTTAAATAATGAGGATTCAATAGAAATACGAAAATAGTGAGGTACTAAATATATAGTTTACCCTTATTAAAAAATAAAATTTTAATATATATAAAAAATAATTTAATTGAATTTTTAAAAATAATTATTAATTGTATGATGAGTCCTTAAAATTTTAAATCTTTATTAATTAATTTAATGGTGTTCATCGGTGTTTATCATTAGTGGTGTTCATCGATGTTCGTCGCACGTGGTAGACTCATCCAAAGAATTTTTGTTAAAATTCGAGCTTAAGCGTATGACTCATTCAAAACTTCCCTAAACCTAAGTTGAAACGGGAAAACCAACACATACCACTTACGCCCTGAGAGTAACCCGAGCAATACAACACTATCAACCACCTGCTAGCTCAATGCACTAAACAATACAAAACCACCAGAAACCATGCTTACATACAATAAACCTTTTGCTTTTGCTTTGCACTCGGTAGAGATTAGTTTGAGACAATAAAAATATAAAGATTAATTAAGAATTTATTTTATTAAAAAAGAAAAGGATATGATTTTATGTGTTTTTAATGATCTAATCTTATTTTTTTATATATCATTTTGTATTTAATTTTAAAATCATTTATATTAACTAAATATAACATATTCATGATACAAAATTTTAAATAATAAAATTCTTATCATCAAGCAATCCTTATTTTAATTATAAAAAACAATTCTTATTTTAATCGATTTTTTGAATAAGTAATTATGTTTTAATTCTTATCACCATTGTTAGAAAGTTAATGAACTAAATAAAAACAGTATACATCAACTTATCAAAAAGATAAGAGGAACTATCAATAGTATTGATTTTGTAAAATTGGTTCATGGCCCAAATTCTTTAGAGAGAACTTTGCTCCAGGTGATCCAATCAAATTTCTTAGCGTGACATTTTTGTTTAATTTACAAAAAGCTAAAATTTCAAATACAATCATAAAAAATGTAAGAAAAATCTAGAAAGATTACCAAAAAAATGTATTCTATGTTTTTGAATATATGTATATTCAAATAATTTTGTATATAGAACGGAAACACAAACATATTTAATAAATATATATATAAAATAGAAAATATATTGTAATTATATTTAGGATTTTTGACCTTCTAAAAATAAAATGATTGTCACGAATAAATTACAAATATATGGATTGGTTGACATAATTGGACTTGAATTTTTTCACTCAAAATCCTATGGTTGATTGTCCAACAATGGAGGCTTTCAATGCGAAATCCAAAATTTCATGGTGGTCTGTTCTAATCCTCTTATAAAACTTTTGTTATCGGGTTAGCCATACACTTTAGATGTTTTTAGGAATTCATATGGCATCGTCAAATGATATAAGTCTGAGATAAAAATTTTCAACGCATTAGAAATCCCGTATTGATAATCCTTTACACTGACTATACTGCATCTGATTCGTCAGATAGTTTAATTGGCAAACACAAATGTATCGTTTTCGTAGACAAGCAACATAAAAGGGTCATGAATATGCTATTTCATCCGTCATTTGATATCCAATTGACACGAGACTATTCGTTATGGGTTCTTATGATCATCATATTAAAGTTTTTAGACACGAACGCTACTCGGGTGTTTTGATCGCTTTGTTATGATAGAATTGTGAGATTCTGGTGTGTGTTTGTTGGCATTTACTTGATCCGGCCACCGTGTTATTGATGTTGTTAATACTCAAAATGTAACTCATATAATAATGATATTTAATTCTATTATTAATAGAATTAATTTGTGATGTGGAAATGACGATTTTGCCCTCACTATTTAGCCTATAAATAGTGGGCAATTTCACTTATTTGGGATATACCTAAGCAATAGAGTTTGCTTTAGAAACACTCTCTTTGGTTTTTATAAACCTATCACTAGTGTTGATTTTGAGTTGAGAGAAGAGCAGTACCATCAAAGTCCGCTCCATCTTTCGGGTGTATGAAATTTGGAGAGCCGTGCTAACCTCAGGGGGCCGTTCGTCCATTGTAGCGATTACACACATCGGGGCGAATTCGCTTCTAAGGCAGTGGTTAATACCACGACATGGTTTGGTTTTGTTTAATTATTTTATTATTTTTCAGTCAGTGCTAACGCCTCGTTTTGCAGCAGTCTATTTTTCCAACAATTTAGAAGCGAATTCAACTGCTGTTAAAATACACTTTGGAAAATAAGATGGTAGAGGTCGATCATATTTTTTCCAAAGCAATCAGGTTAAGGAAATGGATCATCATCCATGTAAACGAAAATGCAAATGAATTTGAGGTACTTTGCATATGTTTTCATTAAAATATTATGAATATTTGTGATATGATTTTTGATGAAACTATTAGAAAGCCGTTTATTAATTAAATGGCTTTAAATACAAACTTCATCAAAATAATTGAATTTGAAGTGGTAGAATGTCATTTTTAATGTGATATATGTTTACATGGTTAATAAACATGTGTTTACGTTTGGGAATAAGTATGAATTAAATGGCATTGAATAAATTTATGGCTTTATGTATTTCGGAGAAGAAAACATTCTTTACCGTTATTTTAATATCGAGGTTGTGCAATATGCTCGGTTTTTCATATAACTGTTTACTGTTTTATAGCATTATAAAGTGGTTCCGACTTTTATAAATTACTATAAAGTCTGTTAGATATAACGACGAATATATATTGATCATTTGTTATCATATGCCATGAATTTGATTTTGATAGATTAATTGTATTTTTTATATATTAACCATGCATTTAAAACTGATAATAATGGCGCATGCGTTTTTAAACGCTTTTAATAAATATTGTGCCATAACGTTTGGAATTTTTTATGATGTTAGTTTTTAATTTGCATTTACCATTAAATGAGTTGTTGCAAGAAATGTTATTGGCCCAGGAAAAATTTGATGCAGGAAATAATATTAAGGGTCGAAGAATTTGATGGTTTAATAATCATTTTATGATTATTATTTATGAGAATTTTGGAACTGTTTTCCATTCTCATGTTGTTGTTCTAATAATTTTATTTTGTGAAGTTTATAAAGACCACAAGATAATTGAAATTTTGGAGAAAAGGTTCAGAGCCAATGATGAATAATTCTTCGATCAACCTTTTTTGAATTGTCCAAATTCTGGTACAATTTTACACTTTACTTGAGAAATGCATGCTTGCTTATGTACTGATTTTTCTCTTGTCGTGCTAACAATTTCTTGTGAGAAATTTAAACAGCATGTCAGTTGAAGAAAATGTAAGAATATGATAAATGTTGGGATGATTCTCAAGTCAAATATTCTTATCAAAGAGCTTTTCATATTCTGGTATGAATCCCATAATTTATTGAAAATATAAGGGAAGCCTCAAAGATAAGAGTTTTAATTACTATCGGTAAATTATTTTTGAGAAAATTATTGTTGGTAAATTTCTCAAAGGCTAATTTTGTGAAATCTTCTTTGACTTTAGAATTAACAGGTTTTAAAGAGATGTTAATTCTTATGAAGAGATTGAAGATACAAATATGGTGAGAACGAACAAAGTCTACTTGAAATTGTGGTTCTACCTATAAGGTTAGATTATTTAGACTTGTCTATTAATTCATGCTTTTATATACATGAATTTATATTGAGCCTTTAAGTTAGCCTTTAAAACTTAGTGGATATGTTATGGACTGAGATAAACCACTAGTATAAGGACTAAGACTAAGGTAGTAGTAAGCCAAAATGTGTATGCTTAATAAGATACTATTGTGAGTAAAAGTATCAAGCATAATTCTTTAAGAGACCTTGATTAAAGAAAGAGAAAATTCATAAATGGCTTATTGAAAAACATTATGAAAATGCATGTCTAGGACTGGTTCTATCAAAGACCTGGTATTTAAGCGTGCCTAGTGCACCACCTCTCTTTCATGGTAACCTACTTGGTGCATTGTTCTTTAATGTGCTAACTTTTATAAAAAAAATACTATGACAAATAATATCTCTTTAAACTTAGTGTAGAAGTTAAAAGAGTTGAGATTAATTTGGTTGAGCAGAATACCAAATTTAGTCATAGTAAATAAAATATGCGATGATCTCTTTAGAGCTAATATGTTGAATAATATGAATGAGAATATGATAGACATTAGTGCTACTAAAAGTATGTTGTAGCAATTAAATCTCTTTGAAGTTCTTTTTTTAAGTAGATGAAAGGAAAGAGATGATCTATCTTAAGAGTTGTGTTGAAATCTCTTATAATAAACTTGAGATAATTTTTCTTGTTGCTAGGAAAATTTGTAAACTCTTTATAAATATTTGCATAATATTCTTAATTTCTCGAATTAGGAGAAAGTTGAAATTCTCTTTGAATGAGATAAAAGGAATTTCATAATCGTTTGAGATTATGTATACTAATCTTAATGATTAATATTTCTCAAAACCTTGAGAATATAATCATGTGTAAACAAGATTTGAGTTTGTTAAAATATCGTTTTATGGTTAAAACTCATAAAAAACTTTACTCTAGTATGATTGAGTATTTGTTTACACGTTGTTCAAGACACTTATGGATTTGTTTCTATCTTAAAAATGTTAGAAATGTGGGGGTGTCTAGAAAAAGTTGGTTTGCCTGACTTTAAGAACACCACAATCGGTTCTAAAAATGTTGATGCAATGTTTATAGGGTATGCTATAAATAGTTCCGCATATAGGTTTATGTCTTTACATGACTTCTCAATTTTTGAATCTAGGGATGATGTGTTCTTTGAGAACCCCTTTCCTCTTAAGAAACCTAGATTAAATGTTGAAACACAACGAGAAAGTCATACTTCTGCTTCTTCTAGTATTTCTGCCAAGGAAACTCTAGAGTTTGAATTAGAGCATAAAAGAAGTAAAAGACAAAGGATAGCAACTACCTTCGGACCAGATTTTATAAACTTCCTTTATTACAGAAATTAGTGATTTAGACTTTATAACCGAACCTATAGCTCAATCTTTCCTTTTAGATGAGGATCCAAAGACATATAATGAAGCTATAAGTTCAATTGATGCTAGTTTTTGGAGAAATGCTATTGATGATGAACTAGAATCAATAATGTCTAATCACACTTGGGAGTTGGTTGACTTGCCTAGAGGATTTAAACCTATCAGTAATAAATGGGTCTTTAGAAAGAAACTTAAACTAGATGGCTCAATCCAGAAGTATAAGGCAAGACAAGTAGTCAAAGGGTTCACTCATAAGTTTGGTATTAACTTCTTTGATACGTACTCTCTCGTGACAAAAATCTCAACAATTTGTGCCTTGTTTGCAATCGCTCCATTCATAAGTTGCATGTACATCAAATGGAGCAACCACCAGGTTTTGAGACACCTGGTATGGAAGGCAAAGTGTGTAGACTTAAAAAGTCTCTCTATGGCCTTAAACAAGCTCCAAAGCAGTGGTACGAGAAATTTCATAAAACCATTTTGAGTTTTGGTTTTATTGTTAATGGAGCGGATGCATGCGTGTATTCAAAAATGTTTGGGACTGATTGTGTCATCATAAGCTTATATGTGGATGGCATGTTGATATTTTGTACTAACATTGAATCCATTAACAAAACAAAAAATTTCTTGTCTACTAAATTTGAGATGACTGATTTGGGAGAGGTTGATGTGATCTTAGGAGTAAAAGTTACCAAAACTGAAAAAGGATTTTCTTTAAATCAAACACACTATATTGAGAATGTGTTAAAGAATTTTGACAGTTTTGATGTCATCCCTGTTCGAACTTCTTATGACTCTAGTATCCATCTTTTTAAGAATAAAGGAAGTAGTGTTTCCCAAGAAGAGTATGCTAAAATTATTCGAAGCATTATGTTCTTAATGAACTATATTCGGCCTAATATTGCCTATGCAGTGAGTAGGTTAAGCAGATATATTCATAATCCTAGTGGAGAGCACTGGATTGCACTCAGACGCTTACTTAAGTATCTTAAAGGTACTATTGACTAGAAACTCGATTTTGTTGGCTTTCCTTCAGTCTTAGAGGGATATTGTGACGTCAACTGGGTTACTGATAATGATGAAGTAAGCTCCACGAGTGGGTATGTCTTTACCTTATGTGGTGTAGCGATTTCATAGAAGTCTGCTAAGCAGACTTGTATCGCTCGCTCTACCATAGAGTCAGAGTTTATTGCTTTTGACCTAGCTGGGCAAGAAGCCGAATGGCTTAGAAATTTGTTAGCAGAAATTTCATTATGGGGAAAACTGACTCCTCCGGTGTTCTTGTTGTGATTCATAAGCGTCGATATGTGTGGCTAAAGCCAAGCTTACAATGGTAAGAAGAGACACATTCACACAAGACATGGATCAGTGAGACACTTAACGAAGTATTCTTTTTTACTGTATGTGAAGTCAGAAAGGAACCTAGCAAATCCGCTTACCAAAGGGTTAAGTCGGAAACTGGTCCTAAATTCGTCAATGGGGATGGGTTTAAAGCCTATTGGTTGAGGAATTCATGGTGGATACCCAACTTAGTTATCTAAGTTCAATGTGGTCAAACGAAATCATGGAAAGACTCATAGTGTACATTTCTTATTACCTATCCCTATGACGAATAATGTACATGCACAGGTTGAGCATTGTTGCTCTTAATAAATTCATAGCCCAGGTTTTGGGTGGTCTTAGTGAGAAAGACTTGATGAATTTACCGACTTTGGTTGAATAAACTACTCTTAATAAGTTTATTTCCCAGTATTGAGTGGGTAGTCCTATCGCGAAGGACTGCCCCGTGTTGAGTGGGAAGTCCTATCGCGAGGGACTGAATGAACTTACCGCTAGAAAGGATGAGTTTTCTTAAAACTCTTAAAGAATTCAATCTCAAGAGTTTGGGTTGTTCTATTGAGAAGAACTTATTGAATTCACCGATTAAAGAGATTGAGTTTTTATTCTTAATAAATTCTTATCCCAGAGTTTGGGTGGTTCATTTTATAATTGAACTTGAAGAATTCACCTATTTATTTGAGAGGATGAGCTTAAGGAAAAAGCTCTTAATTATTTCATAGCTCTTATTTGAGTGGTTTATGTTGAGATAAACTTGATGAAATAACCTATGTAAGTGAGAAGGACTAGCCGCCTTCTATGAAAAACGTTGGGCCGTTTTTCTAGTACACTTACTAGAATCCTGAGGAAATAGGCTATATATATACATTCGTATATATACTTTGTAGACACATCGAGGACTTCGGTGGATGAAGGGGTTAGTTGTGTGTTATGAGTTTACCCTAATCTTAAAAAGTTCAAGACTAGTTTCACTTGTCTAAGAAAGGGATTGCTCATCATCACTATGTACTAGTTCAAGATACGTTCACTAGTGCTTAAGCAACTAATCTCGCTATTGCTCTTCTCATGTTTTAACTTCAATGCTCTCATATCTACGAAGGATATTTTTTTTGCATTGGTGGGGGATTGTTGTTAATACTCAAAATGTAACTCATATAATAATGATATTTAATTCTATTATTAATAGAATTAATTTGTGATGTGGAAATGACGATTTTGCCCTCACTATTTAGCCTATAAATAGTGGGCAATTTCACTCATTTGGGATATACCTAAGCAATAGAGTTTGCTTTAGAAACACTCTCTTTGGTTTTTATAAACCTATCACTAGTGTTGATTTTGAGTTGAGAGAAGAGCAGTACCATCAAAGTCCGCTCCATCTTTCGGGTGTACGAAATTTGGAGAGCCGTGCTAACCTCAGGGGGTCGTTCGTCCATTGTAGCGATTACACACATCGGGGCGAATTCGCTTCTAAGGCAGTGGTTAATACCACGACACGGTTTGATTTTTTTTAATTATTTTATTATTTTTCAGTCAGTGCTAACGCCTCGTTTTGCAGCAGTCTATTTTTCCAACAATTGATAGCTTCATGTGAAAATTATATCAAGGATACATGGTTTTTGATGGGTTGTCTAAGATATATTGCATGTGACATCCGGATTACATGATTTATAATGTATCAGAATAACGAATGGTTAAAATAGCAGAAAAACTTCTTCAATCTTAGCCTTGTTGCAGGTCCATTGGAATCAATATATTCTTGCCATGCTGGAGTTAGACAAGAAGTTGTCTAATGTATAGGTTCTCTGACACCCCTACAGCTAGAGACCTTCTTTGTAACTGCTGATAGGATCTGTCCCAGTCTCAGCTCTAAAGGTGTTCATCGGTCTTGGACCGTTCAGTTGCAAATTACATCTGCTTTTACTAGCTTCGAGTTTGTTTTATAAAAATAATATTCTTTTTGTTGTCAATGTTATTGCAGACAGCTGCATGTTTCTTCCTTTTTATCCAAAATATGAACTAATCTCCTTCACTTGTAACGCCCGTGTTTTGGGGTTAGGAGTTAGTCGGGTTTAAAATCCGAGTCAATAAAAATTAAATTAAAACAATTCAACCTAAATTGTGATGTAATTGAGTTTTAGTGAAAAAGGGAGAGACCTATGTTGTAATTTTACCCAAAAGTTTTTAAAAAGGAAGACAACTTTCAAAGTTGTCATCTTCTTCCCCTTTTCCCCACTATCCAACGTTAAAACACTCAAAACCCCTCCCAAAACCTCCCAAACCTAAAACACTATTCCATTGTGTTTCTCCCTCGATTTAAGGTGTTTTCGAAAGGTAAAATCATTTTCTTACTCCCCTCTTTATCGCCTATCAACCCATGGTCTTAGATTTTAAAGATATGGAGTTTTGAAAATTAGGGTTTGTTTTAAAGTTTGGTTTTTTGGGGTTTTTCATCTTGTTTTGATGAATTGAGTTGGGGATTTGTTTACTCATGTTAAAGTACACATTATATGTTAATTTGGTTGGATTTTGATGAAAACCCGAAGTGGGTTCTTAGACCCATTTTTGAGTTGTCAAAAACTCCATTTTTGGTGGGTTTTAGGTTGAAAGCAAAGGGCTGATGGGTAGGGTATGTTAGGAGGGTGATTTGGGACCTTTTGAGGGTCATTTGGGTGTTTGGAAATGGAAATTTCAGCAAGGTTTTAGGGGAGCACGAAAATTGGTATTTTGGGTGATTATGTGGATTTGGAATTTGTGGAAATTGGCTTGTGTTTGTAAAGTGAGTTGATGGTTGAGTTTTAGCATTGAATTGTGAAGTAATAAATGTGTTTTGCTTGGCTAGAAGCAAGAGGAGTCGTTGAAGGAGCATCGGGATCGAATCCGGGTTCGTAAGAGGATTGTTTCGATTGCTAAGGAAGGGCGGTGAGTGGTCTCAAACTTGTTTTAAAGTTTGGTTCGAGTATGTGTAGTGTGTGTGTGTAAAGTGTGCTTGGTAGGCCACTTCTATTTAATTCAAGTTGTTAACTTAGCCTTGTTCTCCATAAATGCTATTGTGCTTACTTAGCTATGCTCTTGTGATTGTGGTTAATTGGTGCATGTATATCATGATATGTACATATATGTGATGATCATGAGTTGTGGTTGATGATATGTGATGTGATAATGAAAATTGGCACTAAATAAATTACCGGTTGTAAATGATCGATCATTATGATTAGTGTGCACACAAATTGAGTCAAAACGTACGTGGCCTTGATGGTGTTAAGTCATGTGGTTGATCGATCATGATATGTACATTCCACCGGAAGCTTTTATATATTTCTACGGGATGATGAGTGGAATCCCATCCGCAGGGCATGTGGCGATGAGTGGAATCCCGCACATGCAAGGTCCGGTGATGAGTGTAATCCCACCGAGGTAAAGTGTTGTTGAGATTTAAATTCGCACAATCGAGGTAATTTAAAAGTGGCCAATTAAACTTGCTCATGTGTTGTGATATATGATTATGGTATATGGTGTTGATATATGATGTTGATACTGATGATTGAGCCTGGTAGATCATGAGAAACCATATTATGCCACTTGAAAGACTAGCTAGGTCTACTTGATTATATGCCATTGTAGGTTGTATGTGAGATTAGGATTTACATGCTTGAACCCTGCATTGTTGATGTTTTTCGTTTTAGAGCACCCTCACTAAGCTTATAGCTTACGCTCTCAATGTTCAACAATGCAGATCATTAGCGTGGTGTTAGCTCGAGGCAAGGCAAGAAGGGCTTTCCAAGTTTTGTGGCTCAAGTACGGTTAACAATTTCGTATTAGTTAGCAATGTGGCAAGGGTTTTTGTATGAGCTTGTATGACTCATTTAAATGTTGATGTTTTGGATTGGTTATGGTTTGTAAAGCATGAGATATTATGATGAATATTGGTGTGTGGTGGCATGCTTTAGATGTTTAGGTTGCCTTGTGTGTGAGAGCAAACCTCTCATGTTGTCTTGTGCCTTTTAAGGCTTTTGAGTTCCATATATGACCTTAAATGTTGAATTGCCTTTTGCTGAAATGTCATGTATGGCTGCCTTGCTCCATGTTTGAATGCTTATGTTGCTTGTATGGTTGTGCACCACCTTGTGTTAAAATGTGCCTTGGTTTCAAGTTAAAGCATGCTTATACATTTGGTTTGCCATAGGATATATGCTAGTGTGCTGGTTGAGGTTTTAGAGGGATTTGGAGGCATCCTTGTGCCTTAAATCAGCTAAAACATGTAAGTTCGTAGCAGGGGTATCGATACGGTTGGACCCGTATCGATACGGCCTTCTTGTTTCAGGCCTCACGTTTCGAAACGCGAGGGGGGCGTATCGATACCTTTTTGGTCACTGAAGTTACTGTACACTTTGGTATCGAAACGGGTCCCTGGCGTTTTGATACGGTCATCTTAGCGTTGACCGTGGAAAGTCAACCGTTGGGGAGAGTATCGATACACTCCCTGGGTGTATCAAAACGGTCTCCACGGGTTGACCCTGACCTGTTGACCTAGTCAAGGGGTATCGATACACCCCTTAAGTGTATCGATACCGCCCGCAGTTAAGTTTAAAATTGGGCTGTTAAATGTTGTTATGGGTTTGTTTGATTTGTTCGTGTATGTTGTTCCGCTGTTTGATCACTTAGGGTCTAATACTCCTATAGACAAGATTAAAATGAAAGAAAAAAATAGGGTTGCTAACCGAGGGGGAACCTTAACGGGTTTCGCTTCGATTTTCCCCGTGTGGCCCACTCGGACCGGTCATCCGGCCAGACCGGGACGAGGGGGGTACATCACTATATAAGCAAGGCAATTCAGTTATCCGTATCACATGCCATAATCATCTATGTATATGAACATATATATTCAACTTTATTCAAATATTTTTTTTAATTATAGAAACTAGCAGAGCAACGCCATTATACAAGTAATAGTTCTATTTATATTAACTGTTTTTGGCAAATTATAGTTCCCTGGAAGCCTAGTAAAGTATATATGAAAAGTTTTTCTCTTTCTTCATCTTCCATGCGGGAAAATCCGAAGTTGTTAGTCTATGTGTCGAATGTGGTAGGTAGTGCAGGCAAAACCAGCTTCTCCACCCCTAATTTCACCAGATTCTTTTCAAGCTCATCCACCAAAACTCGACACATTTCACGGCGCCGGTGCCCGAACCTTGTGGCGACAAAGGGTATTTCAGCCAACCTGTTATTATACACCCTCAGAGTGGCCATTGAAACCAAATCATCGTTTTCCTTTAAAACCACAACATAGAATCTTTTGAAATTCAATCGTTTCAGCTTTGAGACTCGGCTGAATATCACGTTTTCGACTAAATCTCTTCCTGTCTCAACATCTTTGCTTAGAAAAGCGATTATGTAAGCTTGAATTCTCACTCCAGATGATCAAACTTTCCATGGCACTAAAAACACTGGATTATTCTAAGTGGAAGCAAACTATAGAAAATAACCTCACTAAACAAAAGAAGAAAACTCAAGAACAACACATGAGTAAATGCCTTGATTACTTAGAAGATAGATGATATAAAATGAGGTGAGAAAGACCTCTATTTATAGTTGAGTCCCTTACATCCAACGGTCCTAATTATTTACATTGACGGCTATGATTGAATCCCACCAACCACAATAGTAGAAAATCAGAATATTACTTGGAATAAATCTTTTATCTAAGAAAAGAGAATCATATATTTACAAGAAAAATTTACATAGGTCAAAGTGGTTGTGCCTTCTAGAATCCTCCACAGATCGGGTCAAGTTTATGGTCTTTTCAAGTCGAAAATCTCCCTTAAAACTTCTTGAGCAGCTAAAAGCGCGCGCATGTGACTTAAACTTGAACTGGAGGTCCGTGACAAATATATGAGAGGATGAAAGTAGCATCGTCTGTCCAGTTTTACAAATGTCTAAACTATGACCATTACCTACAACAAGCTTACGTGGCCCAGTATAGTCCGAACCATGCACCACCTTTGTGTAGCACCTGAGTCCACTACCCAATGATATGAGTTGGTAGAAACAATACGAGATTGTGGAATGTGGATCATATGAGATTTGAGTTCCACTGCTTTGCAATCGCTTGCCACAACATGCATAGCAGGAGTTGCTGGTGTTAAGTGAACTAATGTGTGCACTAGCTGTCTCATACGGCCACGACCTCGAGCACCTGATCTGCCCCCAGTGAAATGTTGTTGCCGATAGGTCCTATACTCATGACCTGTTGGCTGTTTCATTGTTTACCTGAATATGAGCTGTTGAAGATAAAGCTGGAATTGATGAGCTGGACACTACAGTCAACTAAGCTGTTAAAATTGGTTAATTCTGTTGAATGGTTGTAACAAATTATTGGAGGGAAATGCTGGCGTTTCTAGGTCCAGGTTGTTAGAAGAAACCAGTATATATTGTAATGCTGGCATCAAATGAAAGCAATTTTAACCTTTTTAGGCTTCCTTTGGGAAATGCTGACGTTTCTAGGTCCTATCTGTCTCAATTATTCAGAATAAGAAAGTGAGTTACTTGTCGAATCATGTCTACCTTCCAAGCAGTCCAATGCTATTACTTGTTAAGCGCTAATCTGATTGAAAATCTAACCTTTTTAGGCTTCCTTTGGGATATTGCTGCAGTTTTCAGTGTCTTGCCATCTTTAAGCAAAAAATGACATTTCATTGTAACTGATTTTATAAGTCTCTCAATTTTTGGTTTGAGGTCCGGCGAATACACTCATCTCTGCGTCACTATTATTGTTTAGGGTAAACATAACATTGGTCACTAAACTATTCCCGCTTCTCTGCTTTGGCCACCAAACTATTACTTTTGGCATAACCGTTATTAACGTTACATGTTTTTTTTTCTATTTTGGTCACTAACGTTACTCTTTTTCCTGTTTTGGTCATCAATCTATTGATTCTTCCTGATTTAGTTACTGAATTATTGTTTTTTCGTGAGTCTTTTAACTGCGGGTGACCAAAATAGGAAAAAAACGTAATGTTAGTGACGATTTTTTCAAAAATAATAGTTTGGTGACCAAAATAGGAAAGCGAGAATAGTTTAGCGGCCATTTATGTTGTTTACCCTATTTTTTAATAATACAAGAACCAATCTCAATATTTCATGGACAAAAATCCCCTGCCCCTTTTCGGTGCCCTTCCTATGCCTCAACACTAAAAAATTAAATTCTAAGCCCTAACCATAAATTCTAAATCCTAAACCATAAGCCACAAACCCTAAAAATTGACCATACCCCTAATTCCCTAAACTATAACCATAAACTCTAACTTTAAACCTAAACCCTAAGCCCTAAACTTAATTTTTAGTGTGGGACATGAAAAAGACACCAAAAAATAAATAATTTCGATTCATATCTCATTTTGACTTCCAAATGGACCTTTAAGGATATGAGTTACCAAGATGTAAGGATGAACAAAACTCACGTGCCTTTAAAGTTTCTTTGTGTATGTCTCAATACAAAAAAAAAAATTATATTCTAAATCTTAAATCTATTTTTTTAATATTAAAGCATATATAAAAATACTAAAAAGAGATATTTCTATTCGTTATATTATTATTTTTAACGCATGACAGATTGATTCTTGAATTTAGCACATGAGATTTAAATTGATCCGAAAATTTATTCATGGATCATTTAAACCGAACCAATCCTGTTTATGTATTTTTGAAGTATGAATAGTAAAATTTAAATTGATCCAAAAGTTTCTTCATCGATCATGTATCAAACTTTCTCTCTCTCTTACCCTCTTAGCCAGGAACAGAGTTAAGATTGAATTATGAGGGGATAATATATTTAACTTGAAATGATTGAGATCGTTAAAATTAATTAAACCATAAAAATTAAAAGAGAAACTATTTAATTTCATTAATTTTAAAATTAAAAGGTTTTAAAAGCAATTAAACCAGAAAATTTTGAGGTCAATGCTTAATTTAATTAAGAGTAAACTACACAAATAACCACTTAACTATGGAGTTTGTGTCAATTTGACCACTATACTTTTAATTTTGGCAATTATACCACCTAATTATTTAAGTGGTTCCAATCAAGCCACCCACTGTTAAAACCTAACGGAGAGGCTGATGTGGCTATTAAATAAAATTGATAGATTCTGTAAATAAAGGGGACCAAATGCATAATTATATTAGTTTTATTTAACAGCCACGCCAGCCTCTCCGTTAAATTTTAACGGTGGGTGGCTTGATTGGAACCACCTAAATAGTTACGTAGTATAATTGCCAAAATTGAAAGTATAATATTGGTCAAATTAACACCAACCTCATAGTTAAGTGGTCATATGTGTAGGAAAGAAAATCAGGTTTAACGATTGGAATCGTTAAAAGTAATTAAACCATAAAAAAATAAAAGAGAAACTATTTAATTTCACTAATTTTAAAATTAAAAAGTTTTAAGAGCAATTAAAGTAGAAAATTTTGAGGTCAATGCTTAATTTAATTAATTTTAAAACTGATTAAGTTCGGGAAATAAATTATACCAATCAATTTGAGAGGGGCAAGGACTTAATTAAAATTGTTTCAAAATTACCAATGGCCTAAAATATAGTTAAACCATCAAAGTTTGGCCTCCCACCCTTAACATAGTTGATAGTTCCGTCACTGCTCTTAGCTAACAAGTACCACCTGAGTTTCAGTTTAGGGTCCCAATCGGAGACCAATTATATGCAAAAGTCCATCGGATGTGTCTACATCGCCGTGAGTTGGTCAGGACCATGTTTCTCGGCAAGTTACCCAATTCACACGCCATGGAAACTAGCAGCCAAAATTTGAACTAAAAGGGAGACCATGGACAAAGGAAGCTTGCCGACCTTGAGACCAGACAATGAAGGTCTCGGTGATTGACTTGGCAGCCTACCATACGTGAATAGCACGTGGTATGCATGGTCTAAACCGGCGGAGATGAAGGGAACTTGACCCTCCATGTCCTTCAAGATTCGACGAGATGCAATGCAAGTGGCGGTTTGGCCATGCAGCGTTGTCTTCAAACCAATGGCCCCTACCCCATTCCATTCGACTGTAGGACCCGTGTGTTCCATGTTGCTGTTTTCACCCCCTCCCTCTCAGCTTTCTTTATTTCTGATAACTGCTACTTCCACATGCATGTCAACATATACATAAACCTCATTCATTTATCTGGATTCACCCAAATCCACATGTTTAATTGTATGAATATATAGTACTTGCCTTAGTTAACAAGAGTTTTATGTATATGTAGGAAAAGACCTTTCCAACCTTATTCTGGCTTGTTAGCTGATTAATTAACAAGCTGTATGTGTTAACAGATTGTTAGTTAGGCTGTTAAAAGAGTGGTTATAGTTGTTTGGGTTTGTTATTCTGTTATTGGGCTATTGTGATGATGCCCTATATAAACAGCTAAGTGGGCTTGTATTTTGTAACCCAATTATCAATACAATTCCATATTCTTTTCTATTCTTTCTTTGACTATACAGTCCGGTTAAGTCAAAATCCCTAACCGTTTTCTTTCTTCTTCTTCATTCTTCACTTCTTCACTTCCGTTCATCGTGATCCAACTTTTGGTGAGGTCACCGTCGTACATGGTATCAGAGCTATTCGATTCACAGTAAGGAGATCTCCGGTTTTTCTAAACGACGATGAGTCATCAGTCAGGTCAATCTGGTCAAGGAACAAATGATGCTGATTCGACTTAGTCGATCTTTTCTTCAAAAAAATCCACGCTATTCACAAACAAGCGTGTAAACATTGTTCTCGACAATTTCAACTTCTTACTGTGGAAACAGCAGATCCTGCTTGCAGTTCGAAGTCACCGCCTGGAGAAGCTTCTACTCGGAAAGGTGAAGGCGCCGCCGGAGATGATTCGCGGAGATGGTGATGAGATGATCGAGAACGAAGAGTACGAGCTGTTCGTTGCATAGGATAGTGCCCTGGCGTCGTGGCTATTGTCAACGATCAGTCCACAGCTGCTGTCTCAATTCGTCGGTGCAGAAACTGCCTCAGGAGTGTGGTCGACGGTTACTAAACATTTTGCCAGTCAATCCACAACTACAGTGATGAGCTTACATTACAAGATGAAGACTCTCAAGAAAGGTGATCTTGATATGCGAACCTACATCTCTCAGGTGAAGAAGGTATGTGATTCATTAGCAGCTTGTGGAAGTCCTATATCTGATTTAGAAAAGATTGCTACAATCTTAAATGGATTGCCGATTGATTATAAGCCTTTTATTGCTGTTATCACAGCTAGTAGAGAGTCGTTTACTCTTGACGCTGTTGTGTCTGTGCTTGTGGATGCTGAAGTTCAACAGAAAGCGTTTGATCATCCAAACAATTTCTCGGGGAGTATCAGTGTTGCTCAAGGACCGTCAGAGAATCAGAAATCAACTGGTGATTCAGGGATGCATACTCAGCAGTCGTACAATGCACCTCCGTATAGACAGTACTCGAATTTTGGTAGAGGTCGAGGGAGAACCAGGCCTCAATGTCAAGTCTGTGGGAAACTTGGACACCTTGCAGATGCCTGCTGGCATCTCTATGATCAGGCCTATCCAGGAGTGAACAATGCCAGAAAGAATAATTCTCGTAAAGATTCTGGTAATGTTAATGTTTGTGATGGTGGATCTGATGGTTCAGGCTTTGTGTGTACTTGTGCAGGGCGTTCAGGGACTAGTAATGCTGGTCATTCTCAGCAGGGATCTGGCATCAGTGATCAGTGGTATGTGGACTCTGGTGCCACTCACCATGTCACACCTGAGGGATCCAAGGTGCTGAAGGGTGCTGAGTATACAGGACCAGGTAAAATTGTTGTTGGTAATGGCACTAGTTTACAAATTAATCAGATTGGACAGTCAGTTATATCTAGTAGCAAACAACCTGATAAATCATTAGTTCTAAATGACTTGATGCATGTTCCTCAGATAACTAAGAATTTAATTTCTGTATCGAAGCTTGCTAGAGACAATCATGTTTTCCTAGAGTTTCATGCTTACAATTGCCTTGTGAGAGATGAGGATTCTGGTGCTGTTTTGCTTGAAGGAAGGGAAGTTGAAGGCCTTTACAAGTTTGATTCTGTTGTTAATAAAAACAAGTGTCAAGAACCTTGTAATAATGTAGAAGTTAATCTCTTAAGTAGTACCTATGACCTATGGCATAAGAGGTTAGGTCATCCTGCACATGAAACATTGTTGAAAGTGTGCAGAGATTCTGATATTGTACTTTCTGAGAATTTTAATAAGAACATTTGTGTTGCTTGTCAGATGGGAAAAAGTCATAGGTTACCATTTGATAATTCTAGTACAACCTATGATACACCTTTTCAATTAGTGTATACTGACTTGTGGGGACCAGCCCATGTAATGTCTGGAGGGTTTTCTTATTATGTGGCTTTTGTGGATGCTTGTACAAGGCATTCCTGGATTTATTTGCTTAAACATAAAAGTCAAGCTTTAGCAGCATTTAAGCAATTTCAGAAGCTTGTGCTCACTCAATTCAACACTGGGATTAAAGAGCTCCAGAGTGATTGGGGAGGAGAGTATAGGAGCTTAACTCTTGTGCTTGCTGAAGAGGGTATTCGACACAAACTGACCTGTCCCCATACCTCCCAACAGAATGGAGTAGTGGAGAGGAAGCACAGGCATGTGGTGGAGTTGGCTCTAACCTTACTGGCTCAAGCTTCCTTACCACTCAAGTTCTGGTCTTAAGCAGTTTCTTCTGTAGTGTTTTTAATTAACAGACTGCCTACTAGGACCTTGAATGGTATTTCACCTTTTGAAAGACTTTATTGGAAGAAGCCACAATATAATCTTTTTAGAGTGTTTGGGTGCAGGTGCTTTCCTCATATTAGACCGTTAAACAGACACAAATTGGACTTCAGATCCACTCCTTGTACCTTCCTGGGTTACAGCTCTCAACACAAGGGTTACCAATGCTTGGCTCAAGATGGTAAACTTTACATTTCAAGGAATGTAATTTTTGATGAGCTGGTGTTCTTTTTTGCAGATGATCATTTGAAATGTGAGGAAAAGTCATGCACTCAGTCTCAAAAAGCCTCTGATCTAGAACTCATTCCTGAGTTGGACAAAGTGAGGAGGTTGTTTCAGACTTCTCCAGCTGTTTCTGCAGAACTTGAAGATGCTACTGTTGCTGGTGAAGAACCTGCAGGAGAAGAAGCTGCAGATGCTGGTGCAGGACCTGTTGCTGCTGATGCAGACCATGAAGGTGCTGTTGATGGTGAAGAACCTGCAGGTGAAGGAGCTGCTGATGCAAAATTTGAAGATGTTACTGTTGCTGGTGAAGAACCTGCAAGTGAAGAAGCTGTAGATGTTGATGTAGATCTTGAAGCTGCAGATGCTGATGTAGATTTTGAAGGTGCTGTTGGTGCAGACCATGAAGCTGTTGCTGATGAAGGTCCTGAAAGTGCTGATGTTGCTGCAGAACTTGAAGGTGTTGATAGTGTTGTACATGAAGGTGCTCATGATGCTGAGATCACTGATGATCATGCTATTCCTGGACCAGAAAGGTGGTCTGGATCTGAGTATGGACCAGATTTGTCTGAAGTAAATGTTGAGGATATTTCACAAGTGGGTGCTGAACAAAGAGGACATCCAATGATTACGAGAAGCAAGAGAGGGATCTTCAAGCCCAAAATTTATTTTGCTGAAATTCTGGGAATTGACCAAGAACCTTTGACAGTTCATCAGGCTCTTGCAGATCCTAAGTGGAGAGAGGCAGTCATGGCAGAATTTGAAGCATTGAAGAAAAACAATACTTGGGAGCTTGTTGAACTACCAAGAGGGAGGAAAATAGTTGGCTGCAAATGGATTTTTAAAATTAAAAGGAACTCTGATGGCTCAACTGGAAGATATAAAGCAAGACTAGTGGCCAAGGGTTTTTCTCAGGTACCAGGCCAAGACTATCATGACACTTTCAGCCTTGTGGTCAAGCAATCAACAGTGAATGTTATTCTAGCATTGGCTGTCTCAAGAAGGTGGAAATTAAGGCAGATAGATGTGAACAATGCCTTCCTAAATGGTGAGATCAGTGAAGATGTGTTCATGCAGCAGCCACCTGGGTTCGAACAAGTGTCATCTGATGGAAGTTTGCTTGTGTGCAAGTTACAACGGGCCTTGTATGGGCTTAAGCAGGCCCCCAGAAACTGGTATGCAAAATTGAGACAAAACTTGGTGAATATTGGTTTTAATGGCACAGCAGCAGATGCCTCTTTATTCATCAGACACAAGAAATGTGTGTATCTCTATGTTTTAGTATACGTAGATGATATAATATTGACTGGTGAATCTGATGAAGAGATTGATGAGGTGGTTAGAATGTTAAGTTTGAATTTTTCTCTCAAAGATTTAGGGGAGTTAAACTATTTTCTGGGAATTGAGGTTAGACGCAAGGGAGATAGTTTGTTTCTAAGTCAAAAGAAGTATATTTTAGACTTACTTATCCGAACTAAAATGGAGAATTCGAAGTCAGCTCCAACTCTTATGTTGCCTTCAGCAAAGCTTGTTAATGATGCTGGAAGACATTTAGAAGATGTTCAAGGATATAGAAGCATTGTGGGTGCACTTTTGTATCTGAGTCATACTAGACCAGATATTTCCTTTAGTGTAAACAGGGTTGCACAATTCATGCAAGCACCTTGTGAAGCTCATTGGGAAGCTGTTAACAGAATCCTCAGATATTTAAATGGAACTATGGATTTTGGTCTACATTTCTGTGCTTCTAGTAATGGCCCTGAACTGGTAGCATTTGCAGATGCAGATTGGGGAGGAAGTCTAGATGATAGACGTTCCATTACAGGTTATTGTGTATTTTTAAACCATAGCCTTGTTGCTTGGAGTTCAAGGAAACAAAAATTTGTTTCTAGATCAACCACTGAAGCAGAGTATAGAAGTGTGGCTGATGTGGTTTCTGAAGTAACATGGATTGGTGCCTTGCTTGATGATATGGGAGTAAAGCAAGCAGTGAAGCCTGTGGTATGGAGTGATAATACCAGCACAATTGCCATGAGTGCTAATCCAGTATTTTACGCAAAATCCAAGCATGTGGAACTTGACATTCATTTTGTCAGAGAGAAGATTGCAGATGAAAGTTTGAAGGTCTGTTATGTTCCAGCTGTTCATCAAACTGCTGATGGTCTGACCAAAGCCTTGTCTACTTCGTATTTTCAGTTGTTTAGACAAAAATTAGGTGTTGTATCATGGTCAGAAGTTGAAGAAAAGAGAGGAGAAAATAGGGAGAATGTTAGCTGATTAATTAACAAGCTGTATGTGTTAATAGATTGTTAGTTAGGTTGTTAAAAGAGTGGTTATAGTTGTTTGGGTCTGTTAGTCTGTTATTGGGCTATTGTGTTGATGCCCTATATAAACAGCTAAGTGGGCTTGTATTTTGTAACCCAATTATCAATACAATTCCATATTCTTTTCTATTCTTTCTTTGACTATACAGTCCGGTTAAGTCAAAATCCCTAACCATTTTCTTTCTTCTTCTTCATTCTTCACTTCTTCACTTCCGTTCATCGTGATCCAACTTTCGGTGAGGTCACCGTCGTACATGGCTTATGATCCATATAGCTATTTAATGTTTTTTCTTCTCTTTGTGGTGAGTTTCAGAAGACATTGGAGCTTAAGTGTTTGCTGTTGTTTCAAGATGTCCGCACATGACTGACGATGCTCCCAAGCGATGCTGCTGCGAGAAACAACAGCATGTGCGGACATCTTGAAACAACAGCAAACACTTAAGCTCCAATGTCTTCTGAGACTCACCACAAAGAGAAAAAAAACATTAAATAGCTATATGGATCATAAGCCAGAATAAGCTACGTGAGAACCCAAAGATCATATGAGACGTCAATATCTACAACTATTTGACCCAGGTAAACATTTTAACGGGGAGAATTGTAATGCCCAAAATTGAGAGTTTTCCTCAGTCCGATGACCAAAAAACCATTCTAAGGTTTAAAATATAAAAATTAATCATTAGGAAGTGTGTTTTAGTTGGTTAAGTTCATTTTATTAAATGATAGTTTGATTTGGGATTGAATTGAAAATAAAAAAGGTGATAAAATAAAATTTAGGGACCAAATTGTAATGAAGGTGAAGGTGATAGTTTTGCACGCTCTTAGTCCAAATCTTTATTAGTGGGATTTGATGGGATCATGCTTAATGTGAATATTAAGCATTTGTTTTAATTTTGAAAACAAAAGAAATTAGAGAAAAAATAATTCAAGGACTAAATTGAAAGCTTTGTAAAGTGAGAGCCTTTTGTTGTATTGGACCATCTCGTTTTTAGTGGGCATTTTTGGATAAGGGAAAGAAAGGGAGAAAGAAAGTTGGGAGGGAAAAAGGAGAATTTTGTTGTTTTTTGGTCTCGAACTCATAACCTATATTTAAAAAAGAGAAAGAATGTCAACTTAGAGCTTTAACCTACTCGCTATAAATATTGTTGCTCTTATTTTTATTAAGGGAGCCCTTTTGTGAAATTGCCGTTGGCCTCCCATATTTTTTGGAGACATGTCATTAATTGTTCTAATATGATTTTGAATGTTTTGATGTGTTTGAGCATGTTAGAATTTATATTTTGATACTTAGAAATTGACATTGATATGTTGTGTACATTGAGTAAAAACATGTTAGATGCCAAATCTAATGATGAGTAAAAACATGTTAGAATTTATATTTTCATGTTTTTACTCGATGTACACAACATATCAATCTCTATCTAGATTTGGCATCTAACATGTTTTTACTCGATGTATACAATATATTAAAATAAGTTTTGTGCTAATCAGATAATGAAAATGGAAAATTTTGATACTTAGAAAAATAAATTAAATGAGCCATTGATTTTATATTTATTTTCGAGTATAGTTGTCATGCCATAAGGTCTATAACATTTGTGTACAAGTTATTGTTTACATGGATAGGAGTAGTAATGTTGATATTTAGGACTATGTGTTCCGACGAAGAGGATTGATGATTATATAATTGTATCATTATCAATACATGGCGAAGAGATGAGATCTGAGTATCAATAGACTATTAATATACAATTGGGCTAAATTAAATGAAAATCTATCTAGATCGTTTTCGGGTTGCATTTTAGGACTTAACTTAACTATCAATAAAATTTCATTTGCTGAGTAAAAAAAAGTATTATGTGACATCAATACAGACTTTCTCTTTTTTTTTACTAAGTCTTGAATCCACAACCTAGAGGAAGAAGAAGGGGAATGTGTCAACTGGGAGCTTTAACCACATGCTCTAGAGATTGTTGACATAATTTTTTTTTCTCTGAAACTCCTAGAATGGTGACATCTTGGTAAATTCATTTGATTGTATGATATATTTGTAAATATGCTTATTTTGGCATGTTTTAAGTATTACTTGATGGCTATGAATGTGTTTATTGATCTACTATGTTGCATGTGCCAATGTGTTGGTAACCTTTTTAGGTGAAAATAATTGGTTTGTTTGCTTGCTAGAGAACATTGCATGTCAAGTGTGATGATTTTTTAACTATAGATTGATGTTGTTTGGACTATGCTTATGGAGTTTTCTGTTATAGAAATGAATTAGATAAAAGGACACCAAATATTGAACTTGGAGATATTAAATGGCATAATTGTTAGACAAATTATATTATGGACTAGTATGTGACTTTAATATATTCATGCAATATTTTGTTCACCCCAATTGCCTAAATCCATTAATTTGCTTAGTGGTTAAGAATATTTATGTTGCCTATGCGATCAAATCTTGGTAGTTACATCTATAATGAAAAACATTTTTTTCTCAGTAAAAGTAGATTTATTAAGGAAATCATACACGCCAAATCTTGAAGTGTGTGTCTCGTTAAAATCTTTTTAGTCCACGATCAATCCCACATATGCCAAGAAAGGATAAAAATCTTCTACCCTTTTCGGTACCCATTTTTCTACCCAACACTAAAAAATAAATTCTAAGCCCTAACCCTAAATTCTAAAAAATACACCCTAGCCTAAATTCCTTAAACCCTAACCTTAAACCTAATTTTTAGTGTGGGGCATAAATAAGGGCACCGAAAAGGTTGGAAGATTTTTATTCGCTAAGAAAAAAAAAAGAAAATTTAAAAAAGAAAATTCAATTTCTAACAAATATGGAAGAATGAATAGAATTCAGAGCATAAGTATGATATTTCATTAATCTAGGTCTCTATTTCCAAATATAACATTTCCAATTTATCTTTCTTATTTCATTTGTAAAAACAAAAACAAAAAAAAACTGAAACATTGGTAAGGTATATTGTACTCTTAAAAAGAAGATACGAGTTCAAATTTTAGAGATGATATTGTTAAAAAAGATATCTCGCACTTCAAATATAAACTGTAAGACAAATATGTATATTACCATTAAAAAAACCAAAATGCCAAACAAAAGCAAATAATCTAAGGCTATCGCCATTGCAGTAATAATTCTACATACAAATTAGGGGGCAAGGAATGGACTTCCTCAGCAGAAACACATGGGTAGGACCTTTATTTACTGTTGCAGGGATGCCTTATTTTATTTTACTTCTTTACCCAAACCCCAAATACTTTCTTTTTCTTTTATTTCTTTCAATTATATTATATTATATTTAATTGTCATTTCTGCATGTTTTCATAATACTTAACATATCAAAACTGTCATCACCTATCCTCCGACCAAAAAACTGATAACTTTTCCATCAAAATCCATTAATAAATTTGCAATTCCAACATATACAAATCCGATGGTTGGTTTAAGAAAATCAATTATATTATTTCAATATAAACTCCCTTCCTTGCTAATATCTTTAAGACTTTGCATATGTCTCCCTATTGCTCTTGGGATCGGGATGGACGGAGGGGATGGAGGGAGCGGTCCTCCCTCAAAAATTTGAAATTCGTATATAATTCAAAAAATTTATATATTTTCTATTAAAAATCTTTTCGTCATCTCTTAATATAAAATCACGCGTTTGTCCCTGTTTAGTACCAAAACATTTGATTAAAAACTCTAATGTAAGCGACAAAGGGAGGCCCCCCGAATATCTTCAATTTCGTTCTCAGGATTCATCATCCGAACACCTGCATGTTCTCATAAAGAACGTATTTCAATTCAATACAAAACTTGCATTTAATGCTCCTCCTTTCATGCTTCTATCATTACAAATACTTGGAATAACCTAATACTGCAGCAGCATCTCCAAACTGCTTACCATTTTTTCCTCTCTTTTTTTCCTGTTACTCATAAGATTAAAGCTCTTCAATTCTCATGTCTTTATTTTCGATCTTCTTTCTCCTTTATCTTTCTTTGCATGCATGCAATGCTCGCCGTCTAGGTTTTTTCGCTGAAGAGATCGGCGACCGTGTCGATTTTCTTGCCACCAAGGTTAGTGCAGAAAAGATTACATTGTAGTATTTGTTCATACTTTTTTTTAATATTTAGATATCGCACACACCTTGCAGACAAAGCTGGTCGAACCTAGATCTCCTAGGATGAACATCATCCTCTTGCATGATGCCGATAAACGGAAAGCTCATAAGATAGAGATGGAGCCGTCAATCTCAAAGAAACTACAAACAGAAGGAGTACAAAAAGTTGGGGCAAAATCTTTGAAGCACACACTTTTGAGCCCTTTTCTTCATGCAAAAGAAACCGTTGCAAAAGCAATTTCAGCAGGTTATATTCAAACAAATTATAAGTCTGTTTTATTTGGAATTTATGTGCCTTTTTCAACTAGAATAAATATGGTTTGTGGTGTATAAAGACATACATGTGTATATCTATATATAAAAAAATCATGATTTAGTCTTACTTTTACACCATGTTGCATATTATTTGCATGCAGGATATGGAGTTATCAATTCTTCTCGGATTGATTTGCAAAACGTGGAAACAGCAGAGGTAAAAAAAACGACCATATCTTTAGAACCTAGATTTTGTTGTATGTGTGTCAGGTTGTTGGTTATGGTAAAGGACCGAGAGTAGTAACTACAATGGCCCCATCTTCTTCAACATGTCAGGACAGAACACAGGAGTCAGGAGTCATATGGTCTTCACGTGCATGCATGGGTGTTTTGTTGCATGCACTTGGAGTAAAGAAAAGTATTAGTATGAGAAAATTGAATGAAACGAGAAATGGCTCAAATTGTTTAGTCTTTCAAATTGAAATGGCTCATATTTTTTCGTAATTTTTTGATAAGATACACACACTTTGTACACGCAGATGTTCAAACCCGAGTCTCTTAGAAAGAAGATTAATTGTTGGTTATATTATGTAGGGATTGAAGAGAGCAAGAGCAAGATTGATGTTGGGAAATTCAGATGCTGGGGCTGAGGAAGCTCTGGATTCCAAGGAAAAGGATAACGTTGGGGACATTGATGTAATGGATTATGCACAACCCCATCGGAAACCTCCCATTCATAATGAAAAAATAAAAGATTAATTTAGGCACTCATTCTTATTAATCTTATCCAAAAACTGTTAGTTCCATGTAAGATCACGATATAAAATCCTTAATGACTGAAGACAAGTTCCATGTGCTATTGTTTTCGTTTTTATGATTATGTTATTCTGTGTTTAAAAAATAATAAAATAAATGTTAAAATTTAAACTCAACCATGCAAAAGACATTATTGTTTTCGGTTTCAACATCTGTTGTACTGTTTAGAATGCGAAACTACAGGCAGAGGATGTATTGATGTTTTCACTACTTTACATAAATGAAATACATAAGCATAAACCAACTTACCTCGGTGGTTAAGAGAACGGATGTTGTTCTTAAATGTCATGAGTTCGAGCACTAGTAATTACAGCAGAGTGATTGAGTATGAATTGTCAAATAGTTTAGAGTATATTCATAATAGATACTATTTGTAATCATCTTAACTTTAAAAAAACTGAAAATTTAAAATTAGCATATACTATATAATTTTATACTGATGATCTAATTTCGTATTTGTAAATTTTTAATATAATTCCCTCACAGTTCGTACCCTCTGACATAAAATATTGTCTCCTTCCCGGTTGTTGTTGATGTGGTCGTTTAAATAAAGTAGAAATTTCATTTACAAATAAAATAAAATAATCATCCACCCACTTTGTATATAATTTTATATTCAATTAATTTTACCAAACACTTCTATACAATCAGCTAATACAATTCGCTAGTCAAATCAACTAATGCAATCAGCTATCAGCTAATGTAATCCGCTATCAGCTATCCACTAATTGCAAAACAGGGCCTTAATTTTTTTAGATATTTAATTTTTTGAATCGACAATACAATAATATGTATCCGATTAAAAAAATAGAATATCCAAATATTCGAATTAGATATTTGATTATTCAAAAAATATAATTTTGATTTAATTATTTTCTCGAATTTGAATGTCATATTTATGAAAATTTTGAAACTTTGAATATAACAAACAACAAATTATTAAATATAATAAGATGTTGTGAATAAAATAATAAAGAACAATAATAAGAACAAAGAACAAGAATAGAAGAACAAAGAGATGAGAGAAAGAGGAAGATATGTATTATTCTCAAAAATAGAATTGTGTACAATGCCTTCAAAGAATCATCTATTTATAGGCATAAGAAGTACATAATACATTAAACTCTAATTAATAGAGATAATATTCTTAAAAATAAATCAAACTCCTTAGATAAAGTTCAAATCATGATAGACATCCACATAGATAAATATTCATAACACTCCCCCTTGGATGTCTATGAAGATAATGTGCCTCGTTAAAACCTTACTAAGATAAAACCCAGTGGAAAAAATCATTAGTGAAGGAAAAAAATACACACATCTTTAATACGCATAACATGTTGCCTCATTAAAAACCTTACCAGGAAAACTCATTGGGACAAAACTTCGGTTAAGGGAAAAAGAGTGCAACACGTATTTACTCCCCTCATAAAAATATCACATAAGATCTTTGAATCTTCATAATTCAATCTTGAATATAATCTTCAAATGTTGAAATAGAGTATGCACTAGTGGATAAATCTTCCAAATTATTGCTTGAAATGATCCATCAAATACTATTCTTCTGAAGATCATGAGGGGCAAAACTTTAAAGAGATATGTTTCATTTTATCACATTTGATGTATCCACCTTGAGATATAAATTCTACATTATCTCTACATAAAATAGCTTGCATCTTATCTTGTGAAAGCAATTCACATATCTTCTAGATATGTTTAGCCAAACACATATTTCGGCTTTGCCTCATGCATAGCAATTATTTAAAGGCAATGGTCTCGTAGCACTTAGATAGTATTTCTGGACCAACCAAGATACGATGCTTCCAGATCAATTAATGTATATATGATGCTTTTAGACCAAGAATATCATCACCTTTTTCTCGAGGGCGGAATGGATCTTTGTTTACATTAAGAGACCTAGCGACCAAATAGTGGTCAACAAATATGCATTATGCATGTAAAGTCTCTTTAAACATTTTTCTGTGTTTGCCGATTGCTGCACAAGGATTTCATTATTAAGGATATCTCTTCATGAGTCTCAATGAATCGCCAACATACATAATAAAAACAAAGACAAATCCAGAGCTAAACCTCTTAATAAAATGCTCTGAAAATTAAATCATTCTTATAGCCTTCCGCTAATAAGTATTTAATGGGGCGATTATACCAAATGTGCCCAAAATATTTTAATCCATAAAAGGATATATTTAATATAATTGAATAATGTTCTCGAAAACTTGAATTAACTGCTTATGACAGTCTAAATCCTTCTAGAAGCTTCATGTAAATATTGTTATCAAGAGGCTCATACAAATAAGATGTAACAACATCTATTAGGCGGAAACTGAGTTATTTCATTTATTGTCAGACTATCTAAAAGTAATTGCATTCACCACCGAAAAATATATTTTCCTCATAATCAATTTCATGTCTTTGTGAGAATCTTTGCAACCAAACGAGCTTATATCTCGTGATTTCTCTTTCTCACAAAGGCTCATTAATATCCACGAGCTTTACACATTTCAATATACAGGCTATAGGCCCAAATACTTCTCTTTTCGAAAGAGATCTTAGTTTCGCCTCAATTGCCTCTTTTCATATTGGTCAATCATTTCTTTGTTTACATTGTCCAATTGACAATGATTCATGATCCACATCATTAAATAAAATCTTTAGTGCTATATTGCATGCAAATGTATTATCGACGTCGATTTGATTTCAGTTCCATTTATTACCAGACATGACATAATATATTGAGATCTCTTTATTATCAGGTACATTAGTCATGTTACTGCCTCTATTGGAGACCTTTTAATCTCTTCTTGAGATTTTCATAATTCATTGATTCCTCGATCAGACCATCATAACTATAGCTCTCTTCCTTTTTTTGAGGATTTTTATCTTTGGAACCTACTTGTCTACCACGCTACAGGCGTAAGTTAGACTCATTAGCAACTAGAATTTGTCCTTCCGGGACATTAAATTTAAATGGAGCATTCATAGTTGGTATATGTGACTTAGTCACTTTATTAGGGTCAGCAAAATCATCTGACAATTGATTTGCTAAATGAATTATCCTTTGAACTTATAGTTCACATTGTTGAGTACGTGGATCAAACTAAGATAATGATAATTCATTCCAATTTATTTCGTTTCCCAGCTATTTTATTTTCTCCCCCTAACGTTGGGAAAACTAACACATTAAAATGATAGTCAGTAAATCGAGTTGTAAATAAATTCCCTATGAGAAGCTCAAGATATTTAATTATCAAGGGAAATTTGAATCTGACATATATTCCCAACCTCCTTTAAGAACTCATCTTTGTGCGTTGTGGTGGAGCAATCAGAACATATACCGGACACTAAAAAAATCTAAGATGAGAAATATTTGGTTCCTGACCAAAAATCATTTATAATGGGGAGAACTTATTATAATTTGTTGGCTTGATGTGAATTAGTGATAATACATATAAAATGACATGTCATCAGCATTATCAAGACCAATTGTCTTTACAAGGTAATCTGAAAATGTGTTCATAGTTTTATCAACTGAGCAAGTAGCCTCGCAAATACCAAGCTGCGGATTAGTAACAAGGATACGTATGATCATCTAGTCGATGCATCAATTAAAATCGTAAAATATCTAGATAGACTGTAAGAAAGGTGTATGGGCCCACATATATCACCTTTGTATCCGTTCCAGAAAAAAATTAATAGACTCGCAATCTATCATAGCTGATGATGATTGAATAATCGGTTTGCTTTGATAGCAAGTATCACATGAAAACATTACTTTGAAGAAAATTTCAACTCTTCAATAAATTACCACATGAAAGTGTCAACAAATTTTCGCATTCTAATTGAACCGGGATGGTCTAACCGGTCATTGCCAAATAATAAAGTTATCAGTAAACTTCTGATTCACAATAGCATGAGCTTTAACTTGTGCTAATTCTATTGTAGTACACCATGGATGACAGTGCATATAACTTTTTCAAGTTTTTATTATTGCCTTGATTTATACTCATACTATTGAGATAGTCAACATCCCATCGACTAATGGTCCCAATATGATATCCATTACCGTGAATATCTTTAAAATTAAATAATTCTCTTTATGACTTTGACGAGTATAACGCACTGTGAATATGGAATAAAGTTCCATTTGACAATAACATATTTGCTCAACCAGAGCCTTTTGTGATATTAGTACTTCCGGATATAGTACTCACATTATTCCCTTGCATTTTAATCGAGAAATGCATAATTATGCACCTTTCAAAATGTGCTTTGTTTCATTTACTTCGGGTAATGAAAATATGTACTTTGTATCATTCACTTCGAGGAATGAAAAATATAAAATATAGCACATCATATCAAGTCGATTATCTATCAGAGATAAACTTTCAAGTGTTCTTCCGAAGCATTGATATTTTAGTACTTTGAGAAATATTACTCATATTTCCCCTTGCATTTAAATGGGAAAAATATTTCTTATGCTTAAGTACAATATGAGTACTTGCATTATCTGCTAGGCATAAATAGCCACAATTATAGGCATAAATAGCCACAATTCATTGTATATTTTATTCCGGAAGTAATCATATTCTTCAAATAATAAATTAACATAAAGCGTAAATAAATAATATGTGAAATAAATAAACATAAAGCAAACTAACATAAATAAATAATAAATAAAACGAATTAACATAAAAAAAAATCAATTATTCCTATTAGAGGTTATAAGGGAAATAAAATAAATGGTAAATTATTCCCTTCAAGGGTTATGAGAAAATTAACAATATCCAATTGAGTTGGACCAATAACGCCATAATTATTTTCGCCCTAAACAAATTTTGTTTATATTTTATTTCATTTATCATTCATGATTATGGATAAAGTCCATACTACTTTGGCGTTTGACAAGTACGAAACTAATGGTTTATAACATCACATTGGTAAAAGGATTTCACTTCCTTAGAATGATCTTTATCACTCTTGTCATCCTTATAACTTCGCTACTAGCGGGTAGAAGTATTCTTAAAACGACTATATTTTTCATGTGTATATTCATAGCCTCGACCACGACCACAACTTTTAATGTGGTTTTTTATTCCTTCCATAATATAATCCCACATTCACTTCAGGGAATGGAGTAGAGCCAGTGGGCCTTTGAAACCTTTTTCACATATCCTTATCACAGAGAACAAAGATTTAATCCTCGTACGCGACATTGTTAAACTTGTCCACAAGGTCCTTTAAAAACTTCCTTTGAGACCAGTAGCCTCGTAGAACGGGATGTCCAGCCAATATACTTGGATTATATCGAAATTATGTCTCTAATTGAATAATGATTTACCATGTTTGCATTCACTTCAGGGAATGAAATAGTTCCAATAATCGCATGGAATAAACATCATGCTTGCATTCACTTCAGGGAATGCTCCATCATTGATAATCGCATGGAATAAACATCATGCTTGCATTCACTTCAGGGAATGCCCCATCATTGATAATCACATGGAATAAACATCATGCTTTGCATTCACTTCAGGGTATGTCTCCCATAAAACTTTTTGGATCAAGACGAATTTTCGTAACTTGAAATTGGGAGAAGTCTATGGCCGAGTTTTTCGACGAAGAAGAAATATTACTTTCGAGTAAATATAGACTTTATGATAATCTTCTTGTAAATTCAAAATCATCATGATTTATCGCACTTTAAAATAATAATATAAAGAATAAAATTAAAATTAAAATTTACCGATATTGATTTTCTCTTGTGGATAATGGAGACATAGCATATGACCGAGATTGCTTCTCATAGTCCCTTTATATCACATCTCTTTCCAAGTCATTTAAGCATATCATGTAAAACTCAAAATACGGTTAAAAATAGTAAATTTTATCAAATAAAATAACATAAATAATAATATGAAAAATATCAAATATAATCATATAAGTAAAAGTATGAATAAGCATACCGCTAATTAACCCTTTTAGGAACAAGAGAAAACACACGTAATTTACACCAAACGCAACCTCTTCGCCTCTTTCGATCCGTCTTTTGGTTTGTGAGAAGCCGCAAATTTGTCTCTTTCCAATGTTCGAATAAAATCAAACATACTTCCAAACTTTTCAAAAAAAAAGAAGTTAAAATATAAAGAAAAAGACAATCGGTAATTTAAAAAATGAAGAGAGAAAAAAAAAAACTTATCTTTAGTTTATCCTAGAATCGAATTCTTTCCAATGACTTATTTTGGATTCAAACAATGAAGACCTCAGTTGATTAGAGTCGTGCTGATAACGTGTTGTGAATAAAATAATAAAGAACAATAATAAGATCAAAGAACAAGAATACAAGAACAAAGAGATGAGAGAAAGAGAAAGATTTGTATTATTCTCAAAAATAGAATTGTGTACAATGCCTTCAATGAATTATCTATTTATAGGCATAAGAAGTACATAATACATTAAACTCTAATTAATAGAGATAATATTCCTAATAATAAATAAATCAAACTACTTAGATAAAGTTCTAATCATGATAGACATCCACATAGATAAATATTCATAACATAAGATTTATATTTATAAAAAACCATTTCTTTAATGTACGGATATAATCAGCATCAAGATTTGACTTTTTATTTAATATATATTGACGGAGGTAGTAAAATAGTAAAGGCTAAATGCACCGTTGTGCAGTAGATTTGATATCCCGTTTTCCAAACAAGTGGTCCAAATCATATCATACTGAATATAAAATTATATTGTATACAATATATCAATGTGTTAAAGAAAAGGAACAGTCACGTGGTCGGTTTCATTTGAAACCATTGGCTTTTTTCCCCTGCATAGAAACGTCAAATTAATTTAAAGATTAGGCATGATACAGTCTCTGGCAATCGAAAATGGTGATCTTTAACTATTAAAGTTTCAAACATCCAGAGATCTGCATGGTTGAAGTGTAAGAGGGCAGGAAAATAAAATGAACAGAGGCTTACATGATTAGTATGGTTAAGCCATCCTCCAGAAAGCTGGCACATTGAAGCACAAGGATGTCAAACGCCATAAAAGTGGGGTAGGTCTACGTGTCATAGTCGCGGTACGACTACGGTGCGACAATAATAAAAAAATATTATAAAATACGGAACACAAAAGTAAGAATATTACACTTTTTTAATAACATTTTAGGTTGGTGTTTCGCGACAGTATCGATACTTATGGGTGAGCGTTCGATCGAGTCGAGTCAAAAAATTTCGAATTATTCAAGTTGACGCATCATATTTTACAATTCAAACTTTATTTAAAATTTTTTATATTCGAGTCGAGTTTATAAAATTCAAGTCGAGTTCGAGTCGAGTTTTCGAGTTCCTATATAAATTTAATTGTAATTATTTATCATGTTATAGTACAATTTGATTCTAATTTAAACGACTTTCTCTAATCGTATAAGATATGTATATATATTTCTTCATATATTTTTATATGTAGCATATATTTCTCAAATTTCCGTTTTATAACTCAAACTTTATTTGAAATTTTTTCGAGTCAAGTTTATGAAATTTCGACTCGAGTCAAGACGAGTCGAGTTTAATCGCCTCGAGTCGAGTCAAAAATTTCGGTTTTTTCGAGTCGAGTCGAAAATTTCGGTTTTTTCGAGTCGAGTTTTGCTCACCCCTATCGATACTTAGAGACAAGTTTCGATACTTACAAAAATCTAAAATGTTATAAGTAGTGATAAGTGTCGATAGTCGAAGTTAAGTTTCGATACTTAATCACGAACTGAAAATATTATCAAAAAGTGTAACATTTTCAATTTTATGTTTCATGTGTTATAATATTTTCAGTTAATGTCGCATAATAATAGCACCTTAACCTACTTTAGATTAGACTTACCCTAAAAGTTGAACCCACTTTGAACTAGCCGAACCACTGACGTGTGGTGAACTTGAATGGCCTAGTATTTTTTTTTTTTTTTGCAAAACGAGGCCGTCCAGGAATCATGTCATGTGCCATCATTGCCAAATAAATCTCTGTTGAACTGCTACAAAACAAACTGAAAAGGAGTCAAATGTATATTTTTTTTTTGATAATATGTCTCTACATTTTACGATTTATGTTCGGGGTTCGAGTTATTTCTTCTAGCACTGTTATCTTTAAAGATTAAACTCATGTCTTCTCAATGAGAGTGTGCTTTACCAATGCACCCAACACTTGTTAGTAAAATGTATCATTTACCTTGAAATAACTCAACCTGAAATTTTAGGCTGAAATCAGTTTAATTCAGTTACTAGAAGAAAATTAAAAGGAACTACTATCTGTCTTTCACAATGTATACATGCATCATCAAAGAAATTAGAAGCTTAAATGCAAATGAGCCAACATTTTCATTTGAAAATCGTGTTCTTGTTCCCTTTCTATTCTGCATTTTGTCATATTGCAATCTGAAGATCAATCTTATATTAAGTAGTTTAATGTCCATCTTCTCTCTCTAATAAATCTTCCCTACACTCGATCTCACGACGGCTCCTTTCTTCGTTTCTATATTTCGGACTTGTTTGATGCCTCGATTGTTGTTGTTTTAGTTCTTAGTTCTCGGTTGCGGTCCTGCGATAGCCATGATTGTATGATGCTTTTCTTTTAATGAATCTTTTTTTTTTTGGTCAAAAAAATCTTGTACAAGTAATTTTCATTGCATTTAGAAGCAAGGGCAGCCCAAATAAAAATGACAAGCAATACAAGATGCAAAAAGTCATTATATTGTAACCTTAATTTTAAAAAACGTACCTAGGCACAAGACTTAGGAGGCGCGAAAAAAGCGCTTCTATAGGCATAGGCGCAACACTGCACAAGAAGTCTATTTAAGCATGCACTTTTGGATGTTTTTGGAGTGACGCTACGTTTCTGACTTTTTTTTTTGGATAAATGGTTCGATTTTATTTATCCAAAAAAACAGGCAAGGAAACATGTAACAAATACACCTATGAATGCTTCTTGGGCGTCCATCCCCTTAAGGAATTCCCCAAGCAGCACATATATTTCTGTTTACATCATTAGTTAGTATATTCTTTCTATGCACAATGACTCTTACAGTTGTAGCGACTATTTTTTGAAAAACACTACTTATATATGTAAGTGTATAGGTGTGAAGTGGGATAGAAATGATATTTTAAAAAAATTAGGGAATATGGGGTTAAAGAGGGAATTTTTGGAAATTGAGGGGTAAAAATGGATTTTGAAAATTATCGGAAAAATATTCGAATTTTAAAAAATATATTTGAAAATAGGGGGAATTTGAAAAAAAAAGTTTTAAAAATAGAAGGAGTCGCCACCGACCACTTTAAATGGTAGACCGGACACCGAAAATAGAAACCAGAGATTCGAAAAGGGTTCGGGAGTCGGTTACACGCGAGGAAGGGCTAGCACCCTCGACATGGCCAAAAATTGGTACCGAAACTTTACCGCTTAATTAAAACCAAATTTTACGAATTTAAGTGACAATTTTAACCGAGATTTGATTATGTACGCGAGTAAATTTCGAAAATCCTAATATTCGGAAACGAACGTCCGAACCACCACCACGACTGGTACTGGCCTCGTTCGTCCCCGAATAGAAGGACATCGCACTTTTGAAAACAATTTTAGATTTTTTTGAAAAATGAAAAAACAAATGCATGAGTACAAAATTAAATCTAATCTAAAGTCCTACGGCGCCAAAATTAAATCTAATCTATAATTATAATGACAAGTTAAGAAAATGTATGCTAAAATATATTCGAATAACATGAACAAAATTAAGCTATATGCATATTTAGACCACGAATTTACGCGTAAAAAAATCACATATTAAGAAAGATTAAACAAGACAAAAAAAAGCATACGATCATATACATACAAAAACATACGTACACCACAAATCATACATTCACATTAAACAAATGTACACAATATGGCAAAGTCATAAATTCGGCACGAATATATATTAAGAAAGAGAAAAATGCATGAATAACACTATTTAACAAAAATAAAAAGCTAAAAGGGCAACCTGACATGGACCACAATTGTAATAAATCTATTTAAAAAATTAACTAAAACACGAAATGGGGTTAATTTGAAAGAACGCGAAAAGCTCTAAGGACCAAAACGATGATTTGACCATCCGAAAATCGGTTAGAATGAAAACAGGGATGAAATTGCAAACATTAGAAAAACGGAAGGGACCTGGGACGAGATTTAAAAACACGGAAGCCCTTTTAATGTAATTGTAAAAAAAAAGAAGGGGCCTGAGAGGCTATTAAGCCAGTTTTAAAGAAGATATTCACTATAAAAACGCGTTAAAAATACATTTCCCCCCTTTTGGCCTTTTCTATTTTTTTTCTAAAACCTAAAACCTCTCCTTTCTCTCCGACTGAACCCTCGTGTTCAGAGACAAAGAAGCCATGCCGGCCGGTTGCCGCTAATCGGCAACGGCGCTACTCCGTTCAACCCCTAAAAAGAAAAAAAAAGTCTAAAACTAAGGAAACCCTTGCCCCCTTTTGATACCCTCAAACGAAAACCCTAGTTTGAAACCCTAAAAAAAGGGAGAAAACCCTCTTACGACTCGGACGGCTCACCCCAGAGACGGAAGCCGATGGGCTTGTTGCCGGCCCGACTTCAGAAACGGAAAGAAGATTTGGCTTCCGAAAGGTAAAGAAAAAAGCTTTCATTCTCTTATTTTTTGCCATTTTTTGTTTTTCACACATGCAATCAAGAGAAAAATACCTTTGAAAATTGGATATATTTTATTGATTCGAAAAACAGAGCCCCCCTTTACATTCCCTTGATTCGGTTTTTATAACCTGATTACAAAAGAGAGAGAAAAAAAACAAATGGGTTTGACTTCGAGGCTCGTTTCTTATCTCTGCATGTGCTCTGTAGTCTGCTATTGATCTCTGTTTTTGGTTGCTGAAAGTGTCTAGTTGACCTTTCGAGTTTTTTTTTTGTTTCGATTGCTTTTCTGGTATGCTGACTGCCCTTCTTTTCTTTCGTGCATGTCGGGAATGACCCGATCGGGAGTGCCGGGGCGTGCTGGTGGCAGGGACGGCAGAGAGCGTGAAGATGGCAAGGGAACCGTCAGGCGTGTGGGCGCGTGGCGGGAACAGAATGGACAGACGATGCGCGTCGGGGTACTGAAACGCCGCGTGGGGTGTGTGGCTTCTGGACAGTGGTTGTGAGTCGTTAGATCGAATCTCGATCTAACGGCTGAGATCATGTGCGGCGCGAGACAAAGTGGGGAACCCTTAGGGTTTTCGGATGAAGGGATCTGGACCGTTGAATGGTCCCAGATCCGATTGTGTTGGGTCGTGCGGCGTTGGGGCATCAGGAGAGCTTCGCTAGGGTCTCTCCTCGGGTGAAATCTGGACCGTTGATCGCTGGCTTGATCCAACGGTCCCTGATCTGGGCGGCGGCTGGATAAAAGGATAAACATGTATTAGGGTTTTCGTTTGGGACTATGGGCTTGTATGGGCTTGTATTATATTTTGTAGTGGACTGACTTAAATAAATTGGGACCTTATTATTATTCATATTGGGTTTATTTATTTTATCTATTTTGTTTATTTGTGTTACCATAATAATAATGATAGAATAATATATATAATAACAATAATAATAATAATAATAATAATAATAATAATAATAATAATAATAATAATAATAATAATAATAAGACAAATGTTTAGGGGTTTTGTAACTTAGTAATAACATAATGATAATACTAGTAATAATATAATAATGTTTTGTTTTTTTTCTTTTTAATTGAATAATAGTATATATATATATGTATCGTTTTTTTCCTTCTTTTTCTTTTTTTCTCTTTTTTTAAATAATAATAAAAAACCCATTTTATTAAGCCCATTCATTAATCATGAACTAAAGTGATTTTAAGGCTCGGACAAAATTAGTGATTACAGTTGCCTCTCTTTGCTTATGCTTGTGAAACAAGGATAAAGCAAAGACTATAAGCACTAATTTTGTCCCACTTCCCTGTTGGATGTGGGTGATTCGTTACGCCACCGATGACGAGACGAGATCAGGAGATTGGAGTGGATCAAGCTGCGACCTTGATGAAGAGGCATGATCTGATGAGTTAGTGAGGATCAAGCTACGACATGATCCGATTAGATTCGAGACCAAGCTACGACTTGGATGAAGAGGCATGGTCCGAGGGAGTATATTGAAGATCAAGCTACAACTCTGACGAAGAGGCATGATCCGAATGAGTATATTGAAGATCAAGCTACAACTCTGACGAAGAGGCATGATCCGAAGGAGTATATCGGAGATCAAGCTACAACTCTGACGAAGAGGCATGATCTGAAGGAGTATATTAGAGATCAAGCTACAACTCTGACGAAGAGGCATGATCCGAAAAAGTATATTGGAGATCAAGCTACAACTTTGACGAAGAGGCATGATCCGAAGGAGTATATTGGAGATCAAGCTACAACTCTGACGAAGAGGCATGATCCGAAGGAGTATATTGGAGTTCAAGCTACAACTCTGACGAAGAGGCATGATCCGAAGGACTATATTGGAGATCAAGCTACAACTCTGACGAAGAGGCATGATCCGAAGGAGTATATTAGAGATCAAGCTACAACTCTGACGAAGAGGCATGATCCGAAGGAGTATATTGGAGATCAAGCTACAACTCTGACGAAGAGGCATGATCCGAAGGATTATATTGGAGATCAAGCTACAACTCTGACGAAGAGGCATGATCCGAAGGAGTGGAGATCTGATACACCATTAACGGCATAACAAGATCGATGTTGAATGAGATCTGCTACACCATCAAAGGCATAACAAGATCGACGTTGGAAGAGATTCGCTACCATCAACGGCATGACGAGATCTGAAGGGAGAAGAGTTTGTAGTTGCCCCTCTGGGTGGGTTCAACTTCTTTGTTGATCCGGTTTTTTTGTTGGTGTGGCTTTCCTTTGAGGGTTCGCCATCTTTGTTTTTGACCTGCTTGTATGAATGAGGTATGTGTGCTTAGTATGGATGCATATAACTTGATGCATGGTGTAAATGCTTGACGTGAGTGCATGATGAATGTACTAATGCTGATGCGGATGATATGTAATGCATTTGATCCTGATGTTTGACGTTCAAAGGGATGCCCCCTGATTTCATAGTCATACTGGCTCGGTCTTGTCTGTTTTAGTTCTGTCTTGTAGCCTTGGTCAACTGATTATGGATACCTTGTGCGATGATGCCCTTTGACTTTTCGCAGTTTTGACCACCTTCTTGTGAAAAGTCTCCTTCTTGGGGAGAAGGTCAACTTATGGGCGTCTCTCTGGTTAGAGTTCTTTCTTTTTGTAAATGGTTGGCACTCATCGTCGGTCCCTGTACTTTAAAACCTTTTTGTAAAGTAGTGCAGAGAAATCTTTTGTTTCACTACAAAACTCAGACCACATGCTTTTTACTCCAATGTGAGATGCTTGCTAGAGAAAACATGTTTTTCTTTTTTGAATCATGGATAGCCCGAGCTAGATCAGATACCCTGAACATCAAGTGTAGGAGCGACAATGAAATGACTTACCGGGGATGCCCCAAGCATCTCTTGTGTCTAGAAGACCTCGTAAGTTGGGTTGATATCTAAAATGTGAAGTACATCTTGACTTATTTTGGTTTTTGTGTTATATATATATATATATATTGATTTTTTGTAGCACCATTTGCTGATTTTGGCGTTATTTTGCTTTAGTAGAGTTTTGGGGAAATCAAATCATCACATTTCTTTGGCTTGAAGTTAAAGATGGAGCAAACACCGAAACCCCTAGTTACTCGGCATTGACATGATTTGAAAATATTACAATCACTCGTGAAGCTATGGTTTTTGAATTTAAATGGTGCAATGCAACCTTATTGGCCCTTTTGCTACAGCGGAGTGCCCCAAAATTGCCACACTCTTATCCGAAATGCCTATTACCAGGCTTCGAACATTGGAGTGCTTTTTGATTTTATTTTGTTCCTTTTTTCTTTTTTGGGTGATTTTTTTTTGGAAAATTTGACCTTGGTCTCAATTTAGACCTTTTTATTTTAAAGATGCATTAATGCCCTACAGGCTTAAACAAATGACCAACTTAAGTAGGGATGTCAGTCACAAATTAGTTATCTTCGCAACTTCCGATTTTTGATAGACACAAGCTGCTCGAGTTCAACCTTTGGGTCACAATCAATGTCTCTCGTACAATTGATATACGAGGGTCCAATAAGCATATATACATGAAAAGAAGAGATAATTGAGACACAAAATGCGATGCATCCTTTCATTGAAAATAAAAAACATGGAGTCATAGGCCCTTACAAAATATCATCACCGCCTTCGGGTTTAAGCGGGTGAGTTTGATTCAATGCACTACTTCAAAAGAGGTTAAAAGCAACAAGGAAACCTACGAGAGTTTTTGACCGATGAGCATGGGTAAGTTTGGATAGACCCTACCCTTAGGCCTCCTTTTCTAGGAATGACAAATCAATGCTCAGACTTTATAGGAGTTCTTCTACTGTTGGCTCCTTAACACTAGTTTCCTTGACAACATCCTCAAACGGTGCTTCAAGGTGCCCAATTGGTTGGTGACTCCTCCCGGCACAAAGATCTGATCTAGATGGGGAAAAAGCACGGGCTCCGCCTCTCCTTGGTCTTTTGTTTCTTCTTCTTCCTTAGGCTCGTAGCCTAATCCGAAGCAGTCTCTCTTAGCAACCATGCTTGCCCCAAACTCAGATATCGGGGACTTTCCCTTGGCAGAAGCAGTTATAAGCCCCGAGGTTGGCTCTTCAACAGTCTCTTTGACTTTCTCGAAGAATTTGATCTCTTTGTTATCCATTAGCCCCTGAACTATTGTTGCGAACTCACAACAGTCCTGAATAGTGTGTCCGCTTTTGGCGTGGAACTCGCAATAAGGACCAACATGTCCCTCGTGCTTCATTGCCCCCTGGTTGATTAGGCCCGTCTTGTAGAGCTTCTTCCATACCCAACTGAAGGGTGACTTGACTTCATATACACTGGTCTTGGTTCTTCGATTATCCTCCTCAAAAATAACGTTCACTCCTTTGGCATGATTTGGTAGAGGGTTCGTGTTTGTAGCTGGTCCTCCTGATTTCTCGAAGCTTATGACCCCAAGCTGAATGAGCCTCTCTACATTCTTCTTGAAACCGAAACAGTTCTCGATCGAGTGCCCCACTTGCTCGCCGTGGTATGCGCATTTGGCACTGGCGTCATACCATTTTGGGAATGGGGGCTGCAAAGGAGGTTGGTAGTAAGGTGCCACAAAGTGGATCTCGGAGACCTGCTTGTATAAATCTCCATATGATATCGGTAACGGAGTAAAATCAATTCTTTCATTGCTCTTCTGCTGGTTGAAGTTTTGGCCTGAAGCACCCTTGGCATTTGAGGCCGCTTTGGGTTGTACAACTGCCACTGGCTTAACATTGTAGACGTCCGAAACGTTCACTTCGTTGTCCTTCCTCCCGTGAGGTGGCCTCTTATGAGACGAGCTTCCTCCTACCTCGATCTTGCCACTCTTGACGGCATTTTCAATGAGCTCACCGGATAGCACTAGGTCGGCGAAGTTGGTGGTTGCGTTTCCTATGAGGCGATCCAAGATTGGTCCTTCCAAAGTCTGGATAAATATGACCACCGTCTCTTTCTCACTGAGTGGGGGTTGCACTTGGGCTGCCACTTCTCTCCACCGTTGTGCATACTGCCTAAAACTCTCATTTGACTTTTGTTTCATGTGCTGCAGGGCCCATCGGTCCGGAACCATGTCACTGACGTGCTGGTACTGTGCTAGGAAAGCCTTGGCTAAATCCTTCCACGTCTTGATCTGATGACGGCTTAACTGACTGTACCACCGGATGGCGGATCCCGAGAGACTGTCTTGAAAGCAATGGATCAACAGTTTGTCATCTCCACCATGTCTGGTCATCCTCCGGCAAAACATGGTGAGATGAGTGCGGGGACAACTTGTTCCATCATACTTCTCGAACTTCGGAGCCTTGAATTTAGGGGGTAGCACTAGATCTGGGACAAGACTGAGTTCGGCGGCGTCAAAACCGGTGAAAGCATCGACCACCTCCACGGCCTCCAACTTTTCCTCGAGTCGCTTACAATGGTCCGCGATCTCTTTAGAGGCCTCAAACCTTGGCTTCTCAATTTCCATTAACTGATCAAGGTCTGAGACGAAATTCTCGGCTTGGTTTCCTCCAGGTCTCTCTTCCGGTGCGGAGGGCGCGTTAGCGGGAAAAGGGGTGTCGGTCTGATGAAGTGGCATCTTTCCTCGATCGAGTATCACCTGAGGAGTATCTTGGACCCTAACATGAGTGGGGGTAAATCCTGGAGGGTACGGGAGATCTTCATTCTCGACGATGGGCCTTGTCACCGGATTACCATTCGAGGCTTCCCCTCGTACGGAAGGTCGGGTTCCTAGCATCTGGCCTATCTGGGCTAGTATGTCTTCTTGGGACTTCCTAAGCTGCTCCCTCATTTCTTCTTGGGCCTTAGCTAACTGGTCCTCCAACTTCTTGGTCAAATCTGCTTGCATGTCCCTTTGAGTCTGTTCAATTTGGTCTAATCGGTCTTCGTTCACCATCTTAGTTCTTCGTCGGGTTCCGTAAGGGTGCTGAATCGGCTGTCTTTTTTCCATACCCAGTATCACTCCTAAGGAACATCCCGATGATTAGTCACAACATCTCGGAAGTGAATGCATGAAAATGCATATGAATGTCATAATGTGATGATGCAACTATGAATGGATGAGCAATGAGCTTCATGATATGAAAAAGAAAAAAGTAAATGTGGTGTATGAAAGCAGCAAAACAATCAGGTTAGTGTAAAACAAAATAGAGATAAACAAGCACAAATACACCTATTTTTGTCTAGCACCTAGGTTTTCCGCATGGCTCTAAGGGGTAGGCTTTCTAGTTCGCTATATGCAGTTTTGGTTCTAGGAGGTACTCGAATTGTCCTCGCTGCCCCCTCCTAAGGGTAGCAAGGCCCCCGGTCATCACCCATTATAGGCTCATTTCAACCGAGTTCAATTCGAGGGGACCCTTTAGCTATATCCGGACGGAGAAACGATATTCACACGAAGATATAGGGTATTCGAGCCCCGAAGGTACTTGCTAGGCCCAGACGGAGGAACAATATCCCCACGAAAGCACTAGCGTTTTCCCCCCACTTAAACAAACGGGTGTATATGCCAAAAATAATGCGTCCGAAATAGACTCGCGTTTATAAACAAATATCGGTTGAATTTGTCACATTAGTTTGCAACTTTCGAGATTAATTAAGCGGTAAAGTTTTCTTGGCCTGACTCTCTTTTTTTTTTTTGAAAACAAAAATTTGTCCCCAGCGGAGTCGCCATCTGTAGCGACTATTTTTTGAAAAACACTACTTATATATGTAAGTGTATAGGTGTGAAGTGGGATAGAAATGATATTTTAAAACAATTAGGGAATATGGGGTTAAAGAGGGAATTTTTGGAAATTGAGGGGTAAAAATAGATTTTGAAAATTATCGGAAAAATATTCAAATTTTAAAAAATATATTTGAAAATAGGGGGAATTTGAAAAAAAAAGGTTTTAAAAATAGAAGGAGTCGCCACCGACCACTTTAAATGGTAGACCGGACACCGAAAATAGAAACCAGGGATTCGAAAAGGGTTCGGGAGTCGGTTACACGCGAGGAAGGGCTAGCACCCTCGACATGCCCAAAAATTGGTACCGGAACTTTACCGCTTAATTAAAACCAAATTTTACGAATTTAAGTGACAATTTTAACCGAGATTTGATTATGTACGCGAGTAAATTTCGAAAATCCTAATATTCGGAAACGAACGTCCGAACCACCACCACTACGACTGGTACTGGCCTCGTTCGTCCCCGAATAGAAGGACATCGCACTTTTGAAAAACAATTTTAGATTTTTTTCAAAAATGAAAAAACAAATGCATGAGTACAAAATTAAATCTAATCTAAAGTCTTACGGCGCCAAAGGAGTCGATATCCAAGCTTTCGGAATATCGTTCCCACGCGGAAACCGGGACCGTGCGTGCTATAATTATAATGACAAGTTAAGAAAATGCATGCTAAAATATATTCGAATAACATGAAAAAAATTAAGCTATATGCATATTTAGACCACGAATTTACGCGTAAAAAACCACATATTAAGAAAGATTAAACAAGACAAAAAAAAGCATACGATCATATACATACAAAAATATACGTACACCACAAATCATACATTCACATTAAACAAATGTACACAATATGGCAAAGTCATAAATTCGGCACGAATATATATTAAGAAAGATAAAAATGCATGAATAACAATATTTAACAAAAATAAAAAGCTAAAAAGGCAACCTGACAGGGACCACAATTGTAATAAATCCATTTCAAAAATTAATTAAAACACGAAATGGGGCTAAATTGAAAGAACGCGGAAAGCCCTAAGGACCAAAACGATGATTTGACCATCCGAAAATCGGTTAGAATGAAAACAAGGATGAAATTGCAAACATTAGAAAAACAGAAGGGACCTGGGACGAGATTTAAAAACACGGAAGCCCTTTTAATGTAATTATAAAAACAAGGAGGGGTCTGAGAGGCTATTAAGTCAGTTTTAAAGAAGATATTCACTATAAAAACGCGTTAAAAATACCTTTCCCCCCTTTTGGCCTTTTCTATTTTTTTCTGAAACCTAAAAACCTCTCATTTCTCTCCGACTGAACCCTCGTGTTCAGAGACAAAGAAGCCATGTCGGCCGGTTGCCGCTAATCGGCAACGGCGCTACTCCGTTCAACCCCTAAAAAGAAAAAAAGTCTAAAACTGATGAAACCCTTGCCCTCCTTTTGATACCCTCAAACGAAAACCCTAGTTTGAAACCCTAAATAAAGGGAGAAAACCCGCTTACGACTCGGACGGCTCACCCCAGAGACAGAAGCCGATGGGCTTGTTGCCGGCCCGACTTCAGAAACGAAAAGAAGATTTGGCTTCCGAAAGGTAAAGAAAAAAGCTTTCCTTCTCTTATTTTTTGCCCTTTTTTTGTTTATCACACATGCAATCAAGAGAAAAATACCTTTGAAAATTGGATATTTTTTATTGATTCGAAAAACAGAGCCCCTCTTTACATTCCCTTGATTCGGTTTTTATAACCGGATTACAAAAGAGAGAAAAAAACAAATGGGTTTGACTTCGAGGCTCGTTTCTTATCTCTGCATGTGCTCTGTAGTCTGCTATTGATCTCTGTTTTTGGTTGCTGAAAGTGTCTAGCTGGAAAAAAAACAGAACCCCTATTTACAGTGTCTTTAATCCTATCTAACAATTCATTTGTATTCCTCTGTACACCCCTAAATCTCCTGCAATTCCTCTCCTCCCATAAATGGTACACATAAGAGTGCCAAGCAATCTTCAAGATGAACACTAGCAGCGATTTCCCTTTAAGCCTTGTGCACAGCCAATTCAACTCAGTATCCCAATCAAGAATTTCCCGTTGCAATCCACAAAGCCTTAGGATAGCATTCCAAATCTGCTTAAAAAAAGAGCAGCATGCAAAAAGATGATCCCTAGATTCATTCTCAGTACTACAAAGAACACATACTTCTTCAGTTACAATTCTCATCCGCTACAATCTATCCATTGTTGGTAACCTGTTCAAGATTACCATCCACATCCTCAATGCATGCTTAGGAACATGAGAGCCAAACAAGACAATCCTATGCCAAGCAACCTTTGGTGCAACCACTCGAACAACATTCCAGATTTTCCCCACTTTAGACTGATCACTTGGAGTATTACTTAGAATTCCCATTAGAACAGATCGAAGCTTTAACATTTTTCATGAAGTACCAACTATAATGTGATATGTACTCAACAGTCCATATATCTTTTCCCTTCAGCATATAAGCTCTAATCCAGGCCACCCACAAAGAGCCTTCGTCAGCAAGCAAGTCCTTAAGCAAGTGAATAAGGCAGGGTTTATTCCAAGTGAGAAGATCTCTAACACCAAGCCCTCCCTCACTCTTTGGTGTACATACAACTCTCCAGCTCACTCTTGCACCCGCAGCAACTGTGTCCTTGCCTTTCCAAAAGAACCTCATACACAATCTCTCAATCTGTTCAATAACACCTTTGGGAAGCATCACATATTTGCACAAGTAATTAACCAAACTGAAGATGACACTTTTAATAAGTTGCAAACGACCAACAAAGCTCAACAGTTTCCCAGACCAGTGCCCCGGTCTAGCCTTCACCTTTTCAATAAGGATAACACAATCTTTTGTTGTTAACCTTCTAGTTACAAGAGGAACACCTAAATATCTCACTGGTAAGTGCCTAAGCTTGAAACCAGTAATATGCACCATTTGTATTTGTTGTTCATTAGTCACACTAGCTACAAATAATTCAGACTTAACAACATTTAATCTAAGACCAGAGAGCTCATAAAACACCTCTAATACACACTGTATCCCCACTAAAGAGTCCACATTTCCCTTACAAAAAATCAAAAGATCATCAACAAAGCACAAATGAGTGATTTTCACCTTTTTACATTTGGGATGGTACTGAAAGATCCCATTTTCAACAGCCAGGTCAAGCAAACAAGACATGACATTCATTACAAGCACAAACAGATAAGGAGAAACTGGATCTCCTTGCCTTACATTCCTTGCTCTCTCAAAGAACCCAACCAAACTCCCATTTAGATTAACTGAGAACCTACTACCAGAAAAACATGCTGCAATCCATCCCCTAAACTTTTGAGGCAAACCAATAGCTTCCAGTATGCAATTTAAAAAACTCCAATTCACAGAGTCAAATGCTTTTTGCAAATTAACTTTAAGAGCACATCTAGGGGAAATGGCAATTCTACCATAGCCTTTAACTAACTCCTGAGCAAGTAGATTATTATCAACAATACTCCTACCTTTAACAAAAGCTAACTGGTTAGGATTTATCAGACAAGGCATCACAACATTTAGTCTCTCAACCAGAATTTTTGTTATGGTTTTATAAATGACTGAGCAACATGAAATAGGCCTATACTTCTTAGCTGTGCAAGCATTTGGGACCTTGGGAACCAATGTTATGGCAGTAGCATTGAAGGCAGGCAAGAGAGTGGAGGTCGTGAAAAAATACCTGATTGCAGCAGCAAAATCTCTCCCCACAGTGCTCCAAGATCCCTTAAAAAACTAAGATGTATAACCGTCAGGTCTAGGTGCTTTATCTTTACCTTGAGCAAAAATTGCATTTCGGATTTCTTCATCAGTAACACTTCTAAGCATTGCCTGTTGAGCCTCAGCTGGGATAACAGCTTTAAGAATTCCTCTGAGATCATCCACCAAACATCCCCTCACAGCATCATCAACTGATCCAAATTGCTTTGTGAAGAATTGTAAGAACTCTCCAGCTATACCATCAAATGTTTCAATCCTATTACCATCCCCATTCATGAGGTAATTGATAGTACTCCTCCTTCTCTTCTCAGCAACGGTGGCATGAAAGAATTTTGTGCCCTTATCACCTTCAGTAAGCCACCTGACCTTTGTTTTTTGTTGATAAAATTGTGCTTCAGCTCTCTCAAGAGCAATGAGCTCATTTTGAAGTTGTTTTTCTGCAGAAACATTATCTCTTAGAACAGGAAAAGTAAGATTAATGAGTTGCACCTCCTCTAGTTGAGCTCTCTTCTCCATAAATCTTCTTGAAATATAAGCATAACACCTCTGGTTTAATGCCTTTAAACAAGACTTCAGTCTCTTTAGCTTACCAAACAGAACTTGCATTGGGTTACCATCAATTTCTTCAGCCCATGAGTCAGCAACAATCTTTTCAAACTCAGGATGCTCAGTCCAAAAGTTGAAAATTTTGAAAGGCTTAAGTTTAGCGACAGGGGCTACTCCATGTACTGTCAGCACTGCAGGGCAATGGTCAGAGTCTCCAGGTGCAAGAAACTCCACCCTAGAATTAGGCACAGACAGATACCACTGTGAATTCACTAAAATAAAATTTCTTAGCTAAGAAGGAATCCTCTTGCTTGTTTGTCCATGTGAACAAAGGTCCAGTGAATGGATGATCACTAAGACCCACTTCACTAAGGCAAACATGGAAATCCTCCATATCAGATGTAACAACATGCCCATTACAATTAGAGCTTTCACTTGCATTGATGGTGACATTAAAGTCACCACCAACAATCCAAGGTTGCTCTCCGACCAGAGAGGCAACCTGTTGAAGCTGTTGCCATAAGCTTCTTCTTTGCATACATTCATTTTTTCCATAAATGGCAGAAAAGACAATTCCAACCCCATCCAACTCTCCCTTAATAGTAATGATTTGTTCCTCAGCATGGACCAAGTTAAAACATAAATTCTTCTTATAAAGAATCCAAATCCGCCCTAAACTAGCAAAGGCATAGTTAGTGAAACAACTCCAATTAGCAGACAATTTAGAGAGGAAGACATCAGCATTTGGCTCTCTAATTCTGGTCTCCAACAAGCAAACAATATCGGTACCAACTTTTTCCATTCTTTGCAAGACCCTCCTCTGTTTTTGGGGCTTATTAATACCCCTAACATTCCAAAAAACTACTGTCATTGAGCTGAGGGAATGTTCAGTGAGCTACTAGCCTCAAACCCCTTAACCTTTGCCTTATCTTTCTTTGTTTTCATTTCCTGAAGCAGGTTTGCAACACCTAAAGAAGCAGTTCTTGGCTTCCTCACTTCTTCAACTACACTACTTACATCATTTAAAAGTGCAAATTTATTTTTGGAATAGACAAGTGCAGCAGGCTTGCCCTCCCACCTCCATGTTTAACCTTCTTCCCAGAGCTCTGTAGAGGAGGAAGATCATCAGTTTTAGCAGCCTCAGTTCCAGGTTCCAAGCTAGCCCGATTCACAATATTGCAGGTGGCATCAATTCCTTCAAGCAGCTCAACACTGGCATCTTTTATCTGATCATGAGTACTAATGACCTTAGCAGCTGGCCCATTAGCCTCACCCTCAGAAATAGAATTACCAGTGGCCTTAGCTGAAGAAGTTGGCTCATCACCTGCAATACCAACACACGGGGCATCCAATTGCTTAGCAGAGTTGACATCGACATTCTGAACAGTGTCACAGCTCTTCTTTACTCTCCATTCAGTCTCCTTACTAACAGGATGAACATGCTTTGCAACTGGGCACGTAACAGTCGTGTGACCAAACACCTGACAATGCGAACAACAAGATGGCAGCCATGGTATTTTCAACTTTACATACGCCATGAATTTATCTTGTAGCTTAACAGGAATAACACACAGAATCTTAGCTCCAGCATCCACCTCTATACACACCTTAGCAAATTCCAAACGCTCCCTATGTGTAGTAATAGTATCCATATACAATGGAACTCATAAAGCACTCGAGATATAGCTTAATCCTTTCCTAGAGAACAACTCTAAAGGCACATTAAACAATTGAACCCATATCGGCATACGCGAAAGATCAAAATCAAGACGCTTTAGATTTGGTTCTCATTTCCGTAGGACCAATGGCTTATGTTGGATATGCCATGGGCCATTCTTCAGCACCCAATCTCTATCCGTAGCATTGGCAAACGAAAATACATAGAGATTAGGCCCAGCAATACTGACCTTTGTAATTGCAGGTTTTCCCCACAATGATTCGACGATCTTCTTCAGCGCAGCAAAATTCGGAGCAGGGCCAAGGAACTGGCCAACAAGAGAAAGCTTCCAGTCTGAAATTCCGTCCACAAAAAGCTCAAATGGTGGATCAACAGCGAAAGAATCTCCATCAATAACCGGAGGGAAGAATTCTAGGGTTTGCTCTTCCCCTCCACCAAAAAATTTCCTCCAATCCATCGATTCGATACCGCAAATGCAAGAAACAAGAAGCAGAGAAGCAAGACGATGCAATTCCGATCCAGAAATCCAGCTCAGGTAGGTTCAATCATACAAGAAAATGGGTGAGACTCAGAGACGGTTAGACCCGCTAACGTGCGCCTGGAGAGAGTTTCTGACTCTTTAGGTACGTCGTTACCGTCAAAAACCACCAAAGCTTTCCAAGGCCACCGAACATTTCCTTTGATGATGAAGAACATTAATTAGAGGAGAAGTTGTAACAAAGGCTGAAAAAAAAAGATTGATAACAAAAACAAATAAATATCAATAAATAAGGAAGAGATGAAGGAAAAACAAATGAAGAAACAATTTGTTATTATGTAAAATTCAAACACTTCAAATTCTTTACATGAGGGATGAAGCCAGTAATAGGATGGGAGGGGTTGTCGCCTCCTCTCAAATTTTTATGGTATAATTGTATTTGAAATCCTTTTTAATTTAAATATTAGATTCTTACCCCTCGATACTTGATCTAAACTTTGTCCCTGTTTTACATCACAACAATTAATTGTATATTGGACTGAGTATTAACCAGAGCAAGCAAAGCAGCTTTAAAGAGTGGTTGGCACTTAGAAATGAGCTAATCATACTAGTCATTAGCAATAAGTGAAAACCCCAAAATATCCTTGTCATCTCTTTTAACAAATAAGTGAAAACCCCAAAATAACCTTATTCTGCGCTAAACCCTTCTCCTTTCCTTTTCCATAATTAAATCTCCAAACAAGTCATTCCGAGTAAATCCGTGATCAAATCAAAGCTAACTCAACTGTTCACTATGCAAAAGAGTCCTTCAGCTTCTTCCTTGGGTCCAGGCGGCCTAGACCTGGCTCAAGCCTTCTTCAAGACCATCCAAAACTCCGATCCACATTCCATCACCAAGCGCCATACCAAGATCTCCGTCATCGGAGTCGGGAACGTAGGTATGGCAATCGCGCAAACTATAATCAGTCAGGACTTAGCCGATGAACTCTCCCTCGTCGACGCCAAGGCTGATAAGCTACGCGGCGAAATGCTCGATCTCCAACACGCGGCGGCGTTCCTCCCACGCACTAAAATCAACGCGTCCGTTGATTACTCCGTGACCGCTGGATCTGATCTGTGTATTGTCACCGCTGGCGCCCGTCAGAACCCTGGCGAATCTAGGCTGAACCTGCTGCAGAGGAACGTTGCGTTGTTTGCGAGCATCATACCTCAACTGGCAAAGTACTCGCCGGATTCGATTCTATTGATCGTTTCGAATCCGGTGGATGTGCTAACTTTCGTGGCGTGGAAACTGTCGGGCTTTCCATCGAATCGGGTCATCGGTTCGGGTACGAACTTGGATTCGTCGAGGTTTCGGTTCCTGATCGCTGATCATTTGGACGTCAACGCTCAGGATGTGCAGGTCAGCTTTACTTTTGTCATATAATATATTACAAGTGGAAAAAATTCTGTGGGCGCTTACATATGCATGAATGCAATTTTATTCGTAGTACATAGTATTTATTTAAATATTATATCATATATGGTTAAAGTCTCAGGTTTATGTATCATTCTTAAATTTTTATTTTAGTTTCTTCATTATAAAAATTATTTTAAATATTTTTATTATCTTTATAAAGTTTATTTTAGTCTCTCTGGTCTCTATTATAGAATAGATAGTTTAGTTCTGGTAGATTTAAAAAATAAATATTTTGGTCTAAAATTTAAAAGTTATAAATAATTGGCTTAAATATTTTGGTTTAAATATTATTTATAAATCAATATAATTTTAAGATTAAACTACACTTATAATTACGGATTTTTAGTTGTTTTCATTTAATCATCAAACTTTTGAAAATTACTGAACATTTAATTTGTTTTCATTATGATCATTGTCGTTAAAGTCTTCTTCCTGTCGTAACTCTTAATTTTATGAATTGATAAATGTCATAGAAGGTCAATTTTCCAATAAACGGAACGGTCGTTGGTTAATCTCAACGTTGAGAAGGCTTCATTGGCCAGAAGATTAACATGGTTTAATTTCAAGCTGATCCAACGGTTTAAAGTGACGAATCAAAATGTTATTACTATTACTTTCGATTGATATTTTAAGATGTTCAGAGGTTTTTCGACGAGTTTGAACCTATGGAAAAAGAAAGAAGGGGAGTAGTTTGATGATTTTTTATCAAAAAAATCGCCAAACGATGTTAGAAACATCGACGAAAGGAGACGTATGTCCTATAGAAACTAAAACTTTAAACTTTCCAATATGTCACTGCTAGCAATCCCATCAACTTGAAACCAAATTGTGTGTATCTTTTGACCAAATTGAGCCTTTCTACATTTGAGTTTGATCGACGATCGCTATATTATTTCGAAAATCGGTATGTTATATGGGGTGTCAATTATTAAAATTAGGAGATTTTGGGGCAAAAGAACTTTAACGTCAGTTCTCAATGACAATGATTATAGTGAAAATGAATTAAAAGTTCATTGTCATGCTCATACATTACCAAATGCTCATACATTACCAAATGGTTGTAAAATATTTGTAGGCCTTCATAGTTGGTGAGCACGGAGACAGCTCGGTAGCACTCTGGTCTAGCATTAGCGTCGGCGGAGTGCCGGTGTTAAGCTTCCTGCAGAATCAGCAAATTGCCTACGAAAAGCAGACCCTTGAGAACATCCACAAAGCTGTTGTGGACAGTGCATATGAGGTGATTAGTCTCAAAGGGTACACTTCTTGGGCGATCGGCTACTCGGTGGCTAACTTGGCTAGAAGTCTGCTCAGGGACCAGCGGAAAATCCACCCAGTTTCAGTCCTTGCAAAGGGGTTTTACGGTATCGACGGCGGTGATGTTTTCTTGAGCTTGCCGGCACAGCTCGGTAGAGGTGGAGTGTTGGGCGTCACCAATATACATTTGACTGATGAGGAGACGCAAAGGCTCAGGAAATCGGCTGAGACCATTCTTGAAGTTCAAAGTCAGTTGGGACTGTAAGAAACAAGTATTTATGCACTAGACTGTAGGCATTACGGTTGCTTTTGCATCTTTTTTTATAGACATTATGCACATGGTTGCTTTTGCATTTTTTGTTTGTTTGAGCCAAGATATTTACGTCGATTGCAGTGAATAATACTCTCGCCGCGGATGTTCTCACTAAAAAATAAACGATTGGACATAAAAAAATAAATCATACATAAACCAATCTTAGTCAAGCATGTTTAACATTAATCAAACAATCACACAGGCAATACTAGTCGAGGGACATATCTAGGAAACTTATACAACTCTACTAGCACTAGAACACATGAATCTCATTGAACGGGTAATATGTGGCCTAACTAAAGTTTGATTTTTGTTACAAAATGAGTACCAAGTCGTTTAACGTAGTTAACAATATATTATTGGACTAACTGAACAATTAAATTAATATTATTATATGTTACTATAAAATAGTCATTGAACTTTGTAATTGTCGTGTAATGGTCATTGAACTATTTAGTTATTATATAATGATAAATTTATTATTTAATTGTTACAAAAATAATCATTAAATTATTTAATTGTTTCAAAATGGTTGATTTTACAGGTTATACTAAAAGTATTTTTGTAGTTGATTTTAAGAGACTTTGTTTCAAAACACATAACTAATTAAGGAATGAACGGGTATTTTGTTTTCAGAATTTTTTTTTTGAAAAAAAACCCTTTTATTCTTTTTAGGAAAAACTACATATTTAGTACCTCAGCTATGCTCGTATTACTGTTTTGGTACCCCAACTATTATTTTTGGAAAAATGATATATAACGTTACATTTTTGTTTCGGTATCCCGGCCGTTAGAAACTAACAGAGATGATGACGTGGCTCGGTATAATCACAATTTTAGTTCAAAACACTAATATATATAGTCCAAAATTCATCAATTTAAAACATCATCTTAATTTTGGGGTAAAATTGCAAATTATGTTCGACTGGAAGAAGAAAATCGAGGAATTTACAATTTTAATCCAAAAATTAAAATAGTGTTTAAATTGATAGAATTTTAGACTAAGTTGATAGATTGTATAAGTTTTTGATCTAAAGTTGTTATTAACTTAAGACACGTCACTATTTTCATTAGTTTTTAACGGCCAAGGTACTAAAACAGAACAAAAACGTAACGTTAGGTATCATTTTACCTAAAATAATAGTTGGGTACCAAAATAGTAGCACATACATAGTTAGGTACTGAATATGTAGTTTTCCCTTCTTTTTATTTGAAAATTTTCTTGAAAAAACGTTTAACCCTTTTAGTTTAAAATATTTTTGGAAACAAAAATCTCTTAACTCCTTTCGTTTGAAAGACTTTTGGAAACAAAAAAAAATCTTTCATTTTATAACAATTAAATAATTATTTTATAATAATTAAATTGTTTTATAACTATTTTATAATAATTAAATAATAAATTTATAATTATGTAACAATTAAGTAGTTCAATAACGATTTTGTAACATTTATAAAGTTTAATGACTATTTTGTAACAACTAAATGTTACATTAACTTCCAAGCCAGTACGTCATTAGGTTGTTAATGGTATTTATATGTTCAATATTTATTTTGTAACAAAATCTAAAATTTAATGTCTACTTTATAACTTTTGAGATAATTTAGTAACTTACTATTTTTTTAATAGTATAAAGGTGATTATGCGTATACAAATTGTAGATAAAACAATTTGAACTCGTATCTCCTAAGATGAACAACAACTACTTTTCCACTGAGACACTTGTTGGGTTCAATAACTTACTATTTTTAATCATAAGATTGGCGTAACCTCTAATTTTTCATTTGAATTTTAATGGAAATCCATTGTTTATCGAACAATGATGAAAATGGGGAAGTCTAAGAAAACCACATGAAATGCGGCTAAAATATGGCCAACATAAATTCTTACAAAAAAGGTGGTAAGAATTTATGTAGAACTGGATAAGAATTTGTGTAACTACATAAATTCTTACAAATTGGGTAAGAATTTGTGTAGCTACACAAATTCTTATATTATAACGTAAATTCTTACTATTTATATAAGAATTTGTATAAGATCGTTTAATTTTAACCGCACATTAATGGTGTCTCACCCTAGAACTACCCGATGAAAATAGTTTACTCAAATATGTCGAACATTATCACGAACTCCAAGCTATGCATAGGTGGTGCATTTGAAAAATTAATTATGTAGTGGGTTAAAATTTTAATTAATAAATAATATTTTTTTGAAAATAATTAATAAATAATATTTCAATTCGCATCAATTAATAAATAATATTTAAAGTGATTTTAATGTTCGGTACAATTTTATAATTTCGTGAGTCTGTTACGTACCTAACTTTTTTAATTAGTTTTTATGTTTCGTTTTTTCCCAAAAATATTTCGCATTTAACTATTTGTATAAAGGTAACATTTAATATTACTTTCAAATTAATTAATTAATTACTTTCTTATTTACTAAAAAAATTCTTCGAATATTCGTGACTGGAAAATAGTTTCTGAAACCTTTCAAATTTATAATAATATTTAATCTTAAATATTTTGTTTCTTTCTAATAACTTATTTATATAATAAAGGGATATCAAAATCAAATTTACGATAATAAGCGGATCCATCCTTTATTTGTTAAAATAAAAAGTAATTTATATTTTCAAGACAAATAACGGGTTTCAAACTCATACGGGATGGAAGAATATGAGTATAAGTGATCACTCATATTATCTTTTTTTAATTGCTAATATTGATTTACTTTTGGTACATAATGAAATAAAAATTACGTTTATCCAAAAAAATTGTCAATTCTGTTTTTCACCACGAGGGAAATAAATATAAATATCCATTCAACTAACTTTTTAGTCTTTGATTTTGTAATTTGACCATTGGTCGTCTGTCCATTTATCTCATTTTTTTTATGGGGAAAAAAACAAAGCACGTATAATTAGAAAACATAACTAATTTAGTAATTATGTTCATAAGCATAAATTAACCCATCATTTTATTACACAAGCATAACATAGTACATGTACGCTATTAGATACGTTGGAGTTTACAAATAAGTATAGTAAAAATTTTAGATTATTAATGATTGTTTCATGGTATATTCTTACCCATAAACAATCTACAAAGTTCAAATATAAACTAAAAATATTTATTGAAATAAACGATCAATATTGATCGATGGATGATGGGTATATTATAGTATATTGATTTCACCTGCATATGTAAGTGAGGGGAGTCACTCGCTTTCCGCAAAGAATGAGCAAAGTTCTATGGTAAATGCTACGGTAGATTTGATTTCTTTCCACTAGTATCGTTTTGAGAGTTGCACAAATGCATTCAGTAGCTTCACGATCAGTGAGATTCTTAACGGGGAAGCAACATGGGCTATTTGGGATTATTCCTATGTTCAAAATAGGTGGAGATAGTCCGTTATCCCTGAAACATGAATGTAGGATTAAATTATTTTTATCACATGTACTTGGAACAGGAGGTGGAGGAGGTGGTGGTGGAGGGGGTGAAGGTGGAGGTGGAGAGGGTGGTGGTGGAGGGGGTGAAGGTGGAGGTGGAGAGGGTGGAGGTGGAGGAGTACGCGGAGGGGGAGTGAGAACGGGGGGAGGCATACTAGGAGAGGGAGTGGGAACGGGGGGAGGCGTGCGCGGAGGGGGAGTGGGAGCAGGGGGAGGCATCTGCGGAGGGGAAATGGGAGCAGGGGGAGGCATCTGCGGAAAGGAAATGGGAGTCGGGGGAGGCGTCTGCGGAGGGAGAGTGGGAACAGGGGGAGGCGTACGCGGAGGGAGAGTGGGAGCAGGGGGAGGCATACTAGGAGGGGGAGTGGGAGCGGGGGGAGGCGTGCGTGGTGGGGGAGTGGGAGCAGGGGGAGGCGTCTGCGGAGGGGGAATGGGAGCCGAGGGAGACGTCTGCGGAGGGGGAATGGGAGTCGGGGGAGGCGTTTGTGGAGGGGGAGTGGGAGTTGGGGAAGGCGTACGAGGAGGGGGAGTGGGAGCGGGGGGAGGCATAAGGGGAGCGGGAGTGGGAGCGGGGGGAGGCATAAGGGGAGCGGGAGTGGGAGCGGGAGCGGGGGGAGGCATAAGGGGAGCGGTAAGGGGAGGGGGAATGGGAGTCGGGGGAGGCGTACGCGGAGGGGGAATGGGTCCTGGGGGATGCGTTTGGGGAGGGGGAGTGGGAGCGGGGGGAGGCGTTTGGGGAGGGGGAGTGGGAGTGGGAGCGGGGGGAGGCATAAGGGGAGCGGGAGTGGGGGGAGGCATAAGGGGAGGGGGAATGGGAGTCGAGAGAGGCGTATGCGGAAGGGGAGTGGGTGCTGGGGGAGGCGTTTGGGGAGGGGGAGGGGGAGCGGGGGGAGGCGTTTGTGGAGGGGGAGTGGGAGTTGGGGAAGGCGTACGAGGAGGGGGAGTGGGAGCGGGGGGAGGCATAAGGGGAGCGGGAGTTGGAGCAGGGGGAGGCATAAGGGGAGCGGGAGTGGGAGCGGGAGCGGGGGGAGGCATTAGGGGAGCGGGAGTGGGAGCGGGGGGAGGCATAAGGGGAGCGGGAGTGGGAGCGGGGGGAGGCATAAGGGGAGCGGGAGTGGGAGCGGGAGCGGGGTGAGGCATAAGGGGATCGGGAGTGGGAGCGGGAGTTGGGGGAGGCATAAGGGGAGCGGGAGTGGGAGCAGTAAGGGGAGGGGGAATGTGAGTCGGGGGAGGCGTACGCGGAGGGGGAGTGGGTGCTGGGGGAGGCGTTTGGGGAGAGGGAGTGGGAGCGGGGGGAGGCGTTTGGGGAGGGGGAGTGGGAGCGGGAGCGGGGGGAGGCATAAGGGGAGCGGGAGTGGGAGCGGGAGCGGGGGGAGGCATAAGGGGAGCGGGAGTGGGGGGAGGCATAAGGGGAGCGGGAGTGGGAGCAGTAAGGGGAGGGGGAATGGGAGTCGGGGGAGGCGTATGCGGAGGGGGAGTGGGTGTTGGGGGAGGCGTTTGGGGAGGGGGAGTGGGAGCGGGGGGCGGCGTACGGGGAGGGGGAGTGGGTGCTGGGGGCGGCGTACGGGGAGGGATAGTGGCTGTTGGGGGAGGCGTTCGGGGAGGGGGAGTGGGAGCCGGGGGAGGCGTACGTGGAGGAGGAGTGGATGCTGGGGGAGGCGCACGGGGAGGGGGAGTGGGAGCGGGGGGAGGCCTACGCGATGGTGGAGTGGGAGCGAGGGGAGGCCTACGCGAAGGGGGAGTGGGAGGGTCAAGTTGCTGAGAACTAGCTAATGTTAAGAAAAGAAAACTGAGAGAAAAAATGAAAATTGTGGGTATTGAAGCGTTGAAAGTCATAATTGGAAGAAAATACGTAAAACTTTACTCAATAGAGTATTTACAAGTATTCTATACTACATGAACTGCAAGTGAAGATGTAAAATGTTGAATAGAGAAAGGTATTTATAGAAAGAGATAGCTATTTGAGATTTAAAGTTGTTTATGTCACCATTGATGTATTTTTGTACATTTAATAAAAATATATAAAGTACAGTTCGGCATAATGATATCTTGACAACTTGTAAAGTTTTATAATAATTTTGTACTAGACATAAATTTAAATACATATTAGTGAAAAAATTGTCATCTTTGATCGTATAGATTTTTATGACAATATATATAGCTTAAAAATAAGTCAAAATTTATATGATACATTAAGATTTTTTAATGTTTTATTAAACTTAATATAAACCTTAAAAAGTGTAGTTAAAATAAATAAATACATTTATTTTAAGACTATATTGAATTTTGATTTAATTTATTTGTTCAAATAAGGCTCTAATTTTAATTAATTGTTATTATTTAAAAATAAATAAATACATTTATTTTATTTTCATGTTAGGTAAATATAGTTATTAGTATATACAATATATGAACTTAAAATGGTGTTGCGTCGATATTGATTTTAGTGCTCTATAAAAATTTAATCAAATCAAAATTTTTTGTTATATAATTAATGCAACATCAAAATTCATATATCATACTACATATTATACCAAAGTTCATGTGTAGTTTTAAAATTTGTCTCTCCTTAACAAATAAAAACAAATATCTAGATAATATAAATAGTATTCCATACATAAATTAATGATGAAATAACTGGGCGTTTTTAATTGACCTAAAACGTTCTTGAGTCTTGCCAATCAATAACTGAAGGCAATACTTTTTATAACTGGAAATAATGTGTAAAATTAATTTAAATTTACATAATAAAAAAGCATCTCTTATGAAATCATCGTATATAATCAAGAATAGTTTGTAATAATATACTTTTGTCAAAAAATAATATACATAAAAATATAATAAGGTGTTCGTTTTATTTCAAAATTCAATGAATGCAATTTACTAAATATATATAAAATTGTTATTATTTTACAAAGATATAATCTAAATTATTTTAATCTCAGTTATTAAATCCAACTAATCCAATGATTAAAAAGAATATGTAAAATTTAAAAGTTTACTGTATATAAAATGATTCTAACCATACATGCTGTTAAATCTAAAAGTATAATGCATTGTGGATTGAGTTTTGACATTGCCGTTGGTACAATACAGGAGGACGTAGGATAGAACATGCTTAAGCGTACAATATTTTTTTTTATTTATGGACGAGGAGAGCTCTCGGTAGTACAAATATTGTACATAAACTATATGTTAAAAAGTAAAGTGTAATGCATTAATTACAAATTTTATAAAAGGGTAAACCACATATGAGATCAATAAGGTTTTAGTAAATTTTTATTTTACTCGTTGATGTCTGAAAAATTACATTATGTTTAACGACATTATTGATTTATCATAAAATGGTTGATTCATCGTTAATACATGTTAAAATGATTATGTAACATGTTAAAAGATATTAATATTCAATTTAAACTTTAAATAATAGATAAAATATCAATTTAATTTTTTAACAGTGTTTTAAACTACAGTTCTAAAAAAATATTAAAATATCTAAGAATACAAAAGAGTTCTTAATGGTTGCAGGTCTTATAAAGCTCAATTATTGTTATTTAATCATAATTTTCTTTAATTATTCAAGAAAAGAGAGGGGGAAATGAAAATTAACCCTACACGTGATTGAAGAAATGTTACGTAATTTTGGTGGATTTAACCATCTCAAGAAGAGAAACACTATTACTTGATATCTTTGTGATGAGATAAGTTTCGAAGTTTTTCTTCTTTTTTTTTGTTTGGTTGGGTAAAAAATAGAATGACAAAAAGGAGGAAAAAGAAAATAAAAAAAAAAATGAGTGTGTTTGGTTAAAATAAAGTGGGAGTAAAAAAACGAGATGAACGATCATTTTACATGCTCATGTCAAAAAACAAATCATTCTGACTTTGGAAGGAAAAGAGAGAAAATGTGGAAAAAAAATAAGTCTGTTCAAAATATGAATTTTTTAAAACTTAATTTTCTTCTCTTCTAATTTTCAATTCTACTAAGCAATGAATGAGAAGAAAAAAAATACAATTTTCTTAGGATGAAAAATTGAAAGGGTAGAAAAGTGAGAAGATTAAAAAATTAATTTTTTTTTCTTTTTATAGGCGGGCTTGGTAGGAATGATGAAAATATTGAAAGAAAATTGTATTTTTATTTTCTTTTATTGCTTGGTGGAATTGAAAATCGGAAGGAAAAAATTTAAGTTTTGAATATATTTTAAACTAATTCGCATCTCTTTCACATTTCTTCTCTTCTTTTTCTTCCAATTTTGAGATAACTTGCTTTTACACATGAGAATGGAGAATGATCATCTTTCTAGTTTTATTTTGTCCCACTTTTCTTTTCTTTTCTGTCAAACATACTTAAATTTTATTTTCTTCCCAATTCTCCCCATCTCCTTTTATCCTTTTACTTTTTTACCCAACCAAATAAAACCTAACAAAACTTGAGTGAAGAAGATTGGTTAATAAAACGGGAATAACAAAATTAATAAACAGTTTGCAGACACAACTTTTATTTTTATTTTCTAAAATTTTGATTTTCTGTCTATCCTTTGCTAGAAAAACAAAAACCCACCCACCACTTTAAGTTTCTTTGCTTTATTTTCTAATGTAAGCTACATTCAAAGTAATTCATTTATTAGTAAGTTATAAATGTGATATTTTTTCCCTAAAACTTACAATCAAGTCACATGTTTAAAATATTGTTATAATCAAGTTATTTTTTTTTTGTTAAAAACGAGACATGAATTAAACATTGTTCAGTATAAAAATAATTTTAGTTCAAACCATTATTTACTAAACATGACCTTCATATTTAAAAATTCTATTAATTTAGTCATCGTTTATTTTTTCTCTCAAAATACTTGTTTTCTCCCAAAACAAGCTTTTGATCCCAAAAAAATACGTACTTTAGCAACTATTTATGTAGTTTACCTTTCTAAACATATGTATGTGTATATGTATGTTATACAGTGATTGGGCGCATAGCAAATTAGTAGCATTGTAGCAATCCTAACTATGTACTTTGGCTTTAAAGCTAAATAAATAAAGGTACGTACATTGCCATATTTGTTGCGGTATTTTTCGATATTTCGAATTCATTTTAACTCTTAATTAAGGCTATTAATTTCCCTTTAAAGGAATTGTCATTTTCAGAAGTTAGGTTGATTAAATTAATAAGCTTAAAAATAATTATCACTTCTTTCCGCGGCTTGCGGTAGACCTTAATTGTTACTACAACTTGTAAAACAATTTGTGGTTGCCCGTATTCCAACAACAAGTTGTGATTTTATTTGAAAATTTTGATTTTTGATTTTGTAGATATATTATATGAGTTTGGATGTTGTGGATTAATGATCTTGCGTTTTCTCAGACGTGAGATTTTTTCTCACTCAACCTCGTGACGCCTTCGTCATGAGCTTCCGTTTGGATATTGTGGATTAATTATCACTCTCTTCTTAAAAGACATGTCTGATAGAATGTGCAACGCCGCCGTTTATATATCTCAAGTTCTCTCTTTTCTTTTCCGATGTAAGATTAATGACTCCACCTCTCCTCAAACGTGACAAAGAGCTCTGAATATCCATGACTAGAATTCACAATATTTATTCAAAAATAGATTCCAACGTTAACGTTTCTAGATGTTTTCATCACCAAGACTACTTTAGAAATTTATTTAGAAGTTACACAAATTATCATATAGTAATATAGAACGATGTAAAACAAATTTATTTTCAAAATTATAACTTATAATATAATTTTTGAATGAATAGTTTAATATATTTTGAATGTATAATATAGTAAATATTATAAAACTATTGATATTGTGTATTCTTATGTTTTAAAATGCTATATTTTGTTATTATTTATTGTATGATTAAATATATGATACTATATAACAGGTCTCTTTATCATGAAAATATCATTATCTATATTACTTATTATTTGTGATATGTAACTAAGTAATATACGGTGTAATTACAAATTACATCATTTGAGTCTTGATTAATATTAGATCTTAGGTTAAAATTTCGAACAAATTTCTCCTTTTCCCCTTAAAATCCGTAATTAAGTAATTATGTTATATTTTTTAATAGTCTAAAATTAATTACAAAGTAGTATATGTTCATACATATTCTTAATCCTTTAACATTACACATACACCTTGTAGACAAAGTAATTTGAACTCGAATTTTTTAAGAAGATCATCATCCACTTTTCCACTAAGACACTTATTGGGTTCAAATATATTATATTACATTATATAAATCAGTACATTATATGTATATGTAACTATATTATAACTTGTAACTAACGAACTATGATATATTAAGTAAATATAATATACCATATTATATTATATATTAAGTAAATATAAATTTTACGTTGCACCCTTGCGCCGCATGTAAATTTTTTCCATTTTTCTGCGTTAGCTGGCGATCGATAATCACCTAACTATTAGTTGTCAATTGTCGGTGTTTAATTTTTTTTTTCTCTTTTACAATTTTCGAATACACACGTTTTTTCTGTTCTTGTGTCATGCGTTTTCTTTTGTCTTTGTGACATATTTTCTTTGTTTTTGTGGTTTTGTTTCATCTGTCATTGTGGCATGATTCAGCATACCCTAGCGGTCGATCGTTGCTCGCATAGAGTTTTTAATCGACGCTAATTCCTAATTATGATTTTTTAGGTGGTCACGAAAAGTTAAATCTCCACCCGATTGATAGTTGTTTACGGATGTAATCAGTCATGAGTAGCGGAACGTTCTACTTGTAGACCCGTTCAACGAGATTCATGTGTTCTAGTGCCAGTAGACCCCGTATTGTTTCCAACCATGGGAAGCGCATGAACCAATGGATAGACTTGTATAAGTTTCCTAGATGTGTCCCTCGACTAGTATTGCATGTGTGATTGTTTGATTCATGTTGAACATGCTTGACTAAGATCTAGTCTATTGTTCGATGTACTTGGGTCTTTCGGCTTTATTATTAAAGTCTTCGTTTTCTTTTTGTAACGTAATCACAATGTCTTTACTTTTCAATCTCATGAAATTATATAGAACATTTGTTTGAATGGAAATCTTCTACTCTTTTTCGGCGCTCCTACTTATGTCCCTATGCTCAAAATTAGGTTTAAGGTTTTAGATTAGAGTTTAGGGAATTTAGGGTAGGGTGTAGGGTTTAGGATTTAGAATTTAATGTTAAGGTTTAGAATTTAATTTTGTACTGTTTTTTAGTATTGGGCATAAGTAGAGACACCGAGAAGGGGCAGAGATTTTTATCTTGTTTATTTTCAGTCAATACATATCAATTTCAGTCGCGCATTCGATTGATCCAGAAAAAATAAATAAATCATACATAAACTAATCTTAGTCTAGCATGTTCAACATGAATCAAACAATCACACATGCAATACTAGTCGAGGGACACATCTAGGATATTTATACAACTCTATCCATTGGTACCCCAACTACATATCTAGTACCCAGCTATGCTCGTATTACTGTTTTGGTACCCCCAGCTATTATTTTTGGCAAAATGATACGTAACGTTACATATTTGTTTTGGTATCCTGACGTTAAAAACTAACGGAGATGATGACGTGGCTCGGTATAATCACAATTTTAGATCAAAACACTTATATATATAGTCCAAAATCCATCAATTTAAAACATCATCTTAATTTTTGGGGTAAAATTACAAATTACGTTCGACTGGAAGAAGAAAATCGAGGAATTTACAATTTTAATCCAAAAATTAAAATAATGTTTAAATTGATAGATTGTATAAGTTTTTGGACTAAAGTTATTATTAACCTAAGCCACGCCACTATTTTCGTTAGTTTTTAACGGCCAGGGTACTAAGACAGAACAAAAACGTAACGTTAGGCATCATTTTACCAAAAATAATAGTTGGGTACCAAAATAGTAACACAAACATAGTTAAGTACTAAATATGTAGTTTTCCCTTCTTTTTATTTGAAAATTTTCTTAGAAAAACTTTTAACCCTTTTAGTTTAAAATATTTTTGGAAACAAAAATCTCTTAATAAATTTCATTCGAAATATTTTTGGAAATAAAAAAATCTTTCATTCTTATTAACAAATTATTTTATAACAATTAAATAATTTAATAACCATTTTGTAACAATTAAATTGTTTAATGACTATTTTATAACAATTAAATAATAAATTTATAATTACGTAACAATTAAGTAGTTTAATAACCATTTTATACTATAACCTAAATTTTTACCATTTAGATAAAAATTTGTGTAGAATCGTCTCATTTTAGTCGCACCGTAAGAGTGCTTCACCCTATAACTACCCGATGAAAATAGTTTACTCAAATATGTCGAACATTATCACGAACTCCAAGCTATGCATAGGTGGTGCATTTGAAAAATTAATTATGTAGTGGGTTAAAATTTTAATTAATAAATAATATTTTTGAAAATAATTAATAAATAATATTTCAATTCGCATCAATTAATAAATAATATTTAAAGTGATTTTATAACTTAGCGAATCTGTTACAGACCTAAGTTTTTTTAAATTAGTTTTTATGTTTCGTTTTTTCCCAAAAATATTTCTCATTTAACTATTTGTATAAATGTAAAATTTAATATTAATTTTCAAATTAATTAATTAATTAGCTTCTTATTTACTAATGAATTAAAAATTCATCCAAATATTTGTGACTGAAAAATAGTTTTTGAAACCTTTCAAATTTATAATAATATTTAATCAAATATTTTTGTTTCTTTCTAATAACTTATTTATATAATAAAGGATATCATAATCAAATTTATGATAATAAACAGATTTATTCCTTTTTTATTAAAATAAAGAGTAATTTATATTTTCAAGACAAATGACGGGATTCAAATCTATACAAAATGCAACAATATGAGTATAAGTGACAACTCGGATCATCTTTCTTAATTGCTAATATTGATTTACTTTTGGTATATAATGAAATAAAAATTACGATTATCCAAAAAAAAATTGTCAATTCTGTTTTTCACCACAAGGGAAATAAATGTAAATATCCATTCAACTAACTTTTTAGCCTTTGATTTTGTAATTTGACCATTGGTCGTCTGTCCATTTATCTCATTCCTTTTGATGGTTAACCTCTTTATTTGATGACAAAGCTAAGCAAGAAAATATATGAAAAAAAATAAGCACGTATAAATAGTAAACATAACAAATTTAGTAATTATGTTCATAAGCATAAATTAACCCATCATTTCATTACACAAGCATAACATAGTACATGTACGCTATAAGATAGTTGGAGTTTACAAATAAGTATAGTAAAAATTTTAGATTATTAATATTGTTTCATGGTATATTCTAACCCATAAACAATCTACAAAGTTCAAATATAAACTAAAAACATTAATTGAAATAAACGATCAATATTGATCGATGGATGATGGGTATATTATAGTAGATTGATTTCATCTGCATATATAAGTGAGGGGAGTCGCTCGCTTTCCGCAAAGAAGGAGCAAAGTTCTATGGTAAATGCTACGATAAATTTGATTTCTTTCCACCAGTATCGTTTTGAGAGTTGCACAAACGCATTCAGTAGCATCGTGATCAGTGAGATCCTTAATGGGGAAGCAACATGGGCTATTTGGGATTATTCCAATGTTCAAAATAGGTGGAGATAGTCTGTTATCCCTAAAACATGAATGTCGGATTAAATTATTTTTATCACATGTACTTGGAACATGAGGTGGAGGTGGTGGTGGAGGTGGAGAGGGTGGAGGTGGAGGAATATGCGGAGGGGGAGTGAGAGTGGGGGGAGGCATACGCGGAGGGGGAGTGGGGGGAGGCGTGCGTGGAGGGGGAGTGACAGCGGGGGGAGGCGTTCGAGGAGGGGGAGTGGGAGTCGGGGGAGGAGTACGGGGAGGTGGAGTGGGTGCTGAAAGAGGCGTACGGGGAGGGGAAGTGGGTGCCGGGGGAGGCGTACGCGGAGGGGGAATGGGTGTTGGGGGAGGCGTTTTGGGAGGGGGAGTGGGAGCGGGGGGAGGCATTTTGGGAGGGGGAGTGGGAGCGGGGGGAGGCATTTTGGGAGGGGGAGTGGGAGCGGGGGGAGGCATTTTGGGAGGGGGAGTGGGAGCGGGGGGAGGCATTTTGGGAGGAAGAGTGGGAGCGGGGGGTGGCGTACGGGGAGGGGGAGTGGTAGCGGGGGGAGGCGTACGGGGAGGGGGAGTGGTAGCGGGGGGAGGCGTACGGGGAGGGGGAGTAGGTGTTGGGGGAAGCGTTCGGGGAGGGGGAGTGGGAGTCGGGGGAGGCGTACGGGGAGGGGGAGTGGGTGCCGGGGGAGTTGTACGAGGAGAGGGAGTGGGTGCCGGGGGAGTTGTACGGGGAGGGGAAGTGGGTGCCGGGGGAGGCGTACGCGGAGGGGGAATGGGTGTTGGGGGAGGCGTTTTAGGAGGGGGAGTGGGAGCGGGGGGAGGCATTTTGGGAGGGAGAGTGGGAGCGAGATGAGGCGTACGAGGAGGGGGAGTGGGTGTCGGGGGAGGCGTACGGGGAGGGGGAGTAGGTGCTGGGGGAGGTGTTCGGGGAGGAGGAATGGGATTCGGGGGAGGCGTATGGGGAGGGGAAGTGGGTGTCGAAGGAGGCGTACGAGGAGGGGGAGTGGGTGCCGGGGGAGGCGTTCGAGGAGGGGGAGTGGGAGTCGGGGGAGGCGAACGGGGAGGTAGAGTGGGTGCCAGGGGAGGCGTACGGGGAGGGGAAGTGGGTGCCGGGGGAGGTGTACGCGAAGGGGAAATAGGTGCTGGGGGAGGCATTTTTGGAGGGGGAGTGGGAGCGGGGGGAGGCGTACGAGGAGGGGGAGTGGGTGTTGGGGGAGGCGTTCGGGGAGGGGGAGTCGGGGGAGGCGTACGGGGAGGGGAAGTGGGTACCGGGGGAGGCGTACGCGGAGTGGGAATGGGTGCTGGGGGAATCGTTTTGGGAGGGGGAGTGGGAGCGGGGGGAGGCGTACGGAGAGTGGGAGTGGGAGCGGGGGGTGGCATACGAGGAGGGGGAGTGGGAGCGGGGGGTGGCATACGAGGAGGGGGAGTGGGAGCGGGGGGTGGCGTACGGGGAGGAGGAGTGGGTGTTGGGGGAGGCGTTCGGGGAGGGGGAGTATGAGCCGGGGGAGGCGTACGGGGATGGGGAGTGGGTGCCGGGGGAGGAATACGAGGATGGGGAGTGGGTGCCGGGGGAGGCGTACGGGGAGGGGGAGTGGGTGTCGGGGGAGGTGTACTGGGAGGGGGAGTGGGTGCTGGGGGAGGTGTTCGGGGAAGGGGAGTGGGAGTCAGGGGAGACGTACGGGGAGGGGTAGGGGGTGTCGGGGAAGGCATACAGGGAGGACAAGTGGGTGCCGGGGGAGGAGGAGTTGGTGTCGGGGGAGGCGTACGGGGATGGGGATAGGGAGCGGGGGAGGCCTACGCGAAGGGCGGGTGGGAGTAGGGGGAGGCCTACGCGAAGGGGGAGTGGGAGCGGGGGGAGGCCTACGCGAAGGGCGGGTGGGAGCGGGGGGAGGCCTACGCGAAGGGGGAATGGGAGCGGGGGTAGGCCTACGCGAAGGGGGAGTGGGAGGGTGATGTTGCTCAGAATTAGCTAATGTTAAGAATAGAAAACTGAGAGAAAAAATGAAAATTGTGGGTATTGAAGCGTTGAAAGTCATAATTGGAAGAGAATACGTAAAACTTTACTTAATAGAGTGTTTACAAGTATTCTATACTACATGAACTGCATGTGGAGATGCAAAATGTTGAATATAAAAGGTATTTATAGAAAGAGATAGCTATTTGAGATTTAAAGTTGTTTATGTCACCATTGATGTATTTTTGCACGTTTAGTAAAAATATATAAGGTACAATTCGGCATAATGATATCTTGACAACTTGTAAAGTTTTATATAGAATTTTTTAGTTGACATAAATTTAAATACATATTAGTGAATAAATTGTCATCTTTGATCTTATTTTAATTAATTGTTATTATTTAAAAATAAATAAATATATTTATTTTATTTTCATGTTTGGTAAATATAGTTATTAGTATATACAATATATGAACTTAAAATGGTGTTGGGTCGATATTGGTTTTAGTGATCTATAAAAATTTAATCAAATTAAAAATTTTCGTTATATAATTAATGCAACATCAAAATTCATATATCATACTACATATTATACCAAAGTACATATGTAGTTTTAAAATTTGTCTCTCCTTAACAAATAAAAACAAATATCTAGATAATATAAATAGTATTGCATAGATAAATTAATGATAAAATAATTGGGCGTTTTTAATTGACCTGAAACGTTTTTGAGTCTTGCCAATTAATAACCGAAGGCAATACTTTTTATAACTGGGAATAATGTGTAAAATTAATTTCAATTTACATAATAAAAAAGCATCTCTTATGAAATCATCCTAATCAAGAAATGTTTGTAATAATATACTTTTGTCAAAAAAAAATATACATAAAAATACAATAAGGTGTTCGTTTTATTTCAAAATTCAATGAATGCAGTACTTTATTAAATATATATTTTTTCATATATATATATATATTATTGTTATTATTTTACAAAGATATAGTCCTAAATGATTTTAATCTCAGTTATTAAATCCAACTAATCCAATAATTAAAAAAATATGTAAAATTTAAAAGTTTACGGTATATAAAATGATTCTAACCATACATATGGTTAAACCTAAAAGTATAATGATTGTCGATTGAATTTTGACATTGTCGTTGGTATAATATAGGAGGACGTAAGATAGAGCATGCTTAAGCGCTCAATATCCTTTTATTTATGGGCAAGGAGAACTCTCATAGTATAAATATTGTACCTAAATTATATGGTAGAAAATAAAGTGTAATGCATTAGTTACAATTTTACAAAAGGGTAAACCACAAATTAGATCAATAAGGTTTTAGTAATTTTTATTTTACTCGTTGATGTTTGAAAAATTACATTATGTTAAATGACATTATTGATTTATCACAAAATGGTTGATTCATCGTTAATACATGTTAAAATGATTATGTGACATGTTAAAAAATATTAATATTCAATTTGAACCTTAAATAATAGTTAAAATATCAATTTAATTCTTTAACAGTGTTTTAAACTATAGTTCTAAAAAATATTAAAATATTTAAGAATACAAAAGACTTCTTAATGGTTGCAGGTCTTATAAAACTCAATTATTGTTATTTAATCATAATTTTCTTTAATTATTCAAGAAAAGAGAGGGGAAAATGAAAAATAACCCTACAAGTGATTGAAGAAATGTTATGTAATTTTGGTGGATTTAACCATCTCAAGAAGAGAAACACTATTACTTGATCTCTTTGTGATGAGATAAGTTTCGAGGTTCTTCACCTTAAAAGGTTTTGTTTGGTTGGGTAAAAATAGAATGACAAAAGGGAGAAAAAAGAAAATAAATAAAAATTAAGTGTGTTTGATTGAAAAGAAAAGTGGGAGTAAAAAAAAACGAGATAAATAATCATTTACATGATCATGTCTAAAAACATATCATTTCGAATTTAGAAGGAAAAGAGAGAAAATTTGAGGAAAAGTAAGTCAGTTTAAAAATATGAATTTTTTAAAACTTAATTTTCTTTTCTTCTAAATTTTAATTCTACTAAGCAATAAATGAGAAAAAAATACAATTTTCTTAGGATGAAAAATTAAATGGGTAGAAAAGTAAAAAGATTAAAAAATTAATTTTTCTTCTTTTCATTGGCTGGCTTTGTAGGAATGATGAAAAAAGTGAAAGAAAATTGTATTTTCTTTCTTTTTATTGCTTGGTGGAGTTAAAAATAGAGAATGATACTTTTCTAGTTTTATTTTGTCCCACTTTTCTTTTCTATCAAACATGCTTAAGTTTTCTTTTTCTCAATTTCTCCTCATCTCCTTTTATCCTTTCACTTTTTCACCCAACCAAATAAAACCTAACAAAACTTAAGTGAAGAAGATTGGTTAATAAAACGGGAATAACAAAATTAATAAACAGTTTGCAGACACCACTTTTATTTTTATTTTCTAAATTTTTTTATTTTTTGTCTATCCTTTGCTAGAAAAACAAAAACCCACCCACCACTTTAAGTTTCTTTGCTTTATTTTCTAATGTAAGCTACATTCAAAGTAATTCATTTATTAGTAAGTTATAAATGTGATATTTTTTCCTAAAACTTACAATCAAGTCACATGATTAAAATATTGTTATAATCAAGTTATTTTTTCGTTAAAAACAAGACATGCATTAAATATTGTTCAGCATAAAAATAATTTTAGTCCCTAAAATTTATACATTATATTATTTTAGTTCTAATTTAAAATAATTCAATAAATTTAATACTTCGGCTCTGTTTGGCAATTAGCGGATAATTGATAAAAAATTACATTAGTTGATAGCCGATTTGACTAGAGAATTATATTAGCTAATTTTATAAAAGTGTTTGGTGAAATTAACTGATAGTTGTTTGATTATTTAAGCAAGCAAAATGACATGTAAAGATATGATTATATTCAATGCTTATTTGAATAGTTTATTATTTATCAGTATTGTGTATCTATTAATATTAATTAGATTATGAAGAATAATTTTTTTAATAAAACAATACTAAGCATATTTGAAGGATCTATGATTTAAAAAAATATTTGAAGAACCTATACATTAATTTATTATTTATATAATTATTTTAATATAATTTAATTAATTATTAAATTTAAATAAAAATAAAAATATGTGAGAATAAAAAGAAAAAAAGAAAAAAAATATTATTTTACAAATGTCATAATTTAAATAGGTGAGGATGAAAAATTAAAATAGAAAATATTAAATTTAGGTTATTTGGAGTTTTTATAATTGTTAAGGTAAAAGGGTCTTTATAACTCTAATGTCAAAATTGCTAATTTCAAAAGCTCATATTAGCAGCTTTTTCAAAATTGGAGGTTTCATCTCAATCCGTCATTCACCAAACATTCAAGTTAGTGGATTTGACTGGTCAAACCTCTAATATTAGCTCAAACCTCTAATTTTAGTTCAAACCGTTATTTACTAAACATGACCTTCATATTTAAAATTTCTATTAATTTAGTCATTGTTTATTTTTTTCTCAAAATACTTGTTTTCTCCCAAACAAGCTTTTGATCCCAAAAAAATACGTACTTTGGCAACTATTTATGTAGTTTACCTTTCTAAACATATGTATGTGTATATGTATGTTATACAGTGATTGGGCACATAGCAAATTAGTAGCATTGTAGCAATCCTAACTAAGTACTTTGGCTTTAAAGCTAAATAAAAAAAGGTACGTACAAAGCCATATTTGTTGCAGTATTTTTCGATATTTCGAATTCAGTTTAACTCTTAATTAAGGCTATTAATTTCCCTTTAAAGGAATTGTCATTTTTAGAAGTTAGGTTGATTAAGTTAATAAGCTTAAAAAATAATTATCACTTCTTTCCATGGCTTGCGGTAGACCTTAATTGTTACTACAACTTGTAAAACAATTAGTGGTTGACCGTATTCCAACAACAAGTAGTGATTTTATTTGAAATTTTTGAATTCTGAATTTTGATTTTTTAGATATGTTATATGAGTTTGGATATTGTGGATTTAGTATGAATATAATATGTTATGGGTTAATTATTTTCTTCCAAAAAGACATGTTTGATAGGATGTGCAACGCCACCGTTTATATATCTCAAGACTTCTTTTTTTTATGTAGAATTAATGACTACGCGTCTTCTCAGATGTAACAAATACCTCTGAATATCCATGACTTGAATTCACAATATTTATTCAAAAATAGATTCGAACGTTAACGTTTCTAGATACTTTCATCACCGAGACTACTTTGGAAATTTATTTAGAAGTTACACAAATTATTATATAGTAATATAGAACGATATAATACAAATTTATTTCCAATATTATAACTTATAATATAATTTTTGAATGAATAGTTTAATATATTTTTTGAATGTATAATATAGTAAATATTATAAAACTATTGATATTGTGTATTCTTATGTTTTAAAATGCTATATTTTGTTATTATTTATTGTATGGTTAAATATATGATACTATATAACAGATCTATTTATCATGAAAATATCATCATCTATATTACTTATTATTTGTGTTATGTAACTAAGTAATATACGGTGAATGACAAATTACATCATTTGAGTCTTGATTAATATTAGATCTTATATTAATATTAGAACTTGACTTTTTGCGGCGTTTTTCTTTAGCAAACGCCACTAACTATTGCGGCGCTGGATCTACCGGCACTTCTTGCGGCGTTTTTCCTAGCGCCGGGAAGGTTTTTCGCGGCGCTTAAAAACGCCGTTATAGAACAAAAAACGCCGCTAAAAATCTATTTTACTGTAGTGTTTCGAATAAATTTCTCCCTTAAAATCTCTAATTAAGTAATTATGTTATAAATATTATTTTTTTGAATAGTCTAAAAATAATTACAAGGTAGTACCTTTAACAATAAACATACGCCTTATAGACAAGATGATTTGAACTCGTGTCTACTGGGATGATCATCATCCACTTTTCTACTAGGGTACTTATTAGGTTCATTTATGTTATATTATATTATATAAATCAGTATATTATATGTAATATGTAACTATATTGTAACGTGTAACGAACGAAATATGATATATTAAGTAAATATAATATGCCATATTATATTATATATTATAGTACAAATGAAAAAATTACGGGCACTTTTAGTTTATCATTAAGAACATTATAACTAATTCGGTATGTTAAATTTTTACAGATACAAAATTAAATAGAATATTTGTTATAATATCATTATAAATTTCATAAAAACTTTGAAGAAGAAGAGAAGAACCACTACACTAATATAAGTTTTTAGTGACAAATTGATAATGACTAAGAATAATCTTGTCACAAATATTAACTTTTATGACAATTTTTTGTACGACACTATTAGTATAAGTAATTGTGACATCTTTTTATTTGGTCACTGTAACAATAGTAATTGTGACGATTACACTTTTCACAAATGAATTCTCACTATAAGTATACAATTGTGACACAAAGTTCATTATCACTAAAACTTTGACACATGATAGTAACGATATGTGAAGTGGTCACTATTATTTGATATTTGTTGTTACAATGAAATTACTTGTCACTTAAAGTTTCACTTTTTGTTGTGATAAATTTTGTCACTAATAAAAAAATAAAAGTAATGACAAATTAGACACTATCACAATGATAAATTTATTTTTATAATTATAAAAATTAAAGTTATCATAAACTAGTTTGTCAAAAGGTAAAATATTTCAATAGTCTATATTATGTGTAAATTGTTGTTTTAGTCAATCTATTTTGATCAACTTTAGTCCCTATATTTTTCAAAATTTAAAAATTTAATCCTAATCCTCACGGGACACCGGCAATATGACTAAATTACAAAGACTAAAAATAATCAAATTAAAGAACAAAAATTAAATAAGCAAATTATGTATAACAAATTAGCTACAATGAAAATTTTACGTAACATATTTAAATACTATCATTCATATCAGGATCGAAATTCAAAATTTAAAAAGTATAGAAATTTAAAGTGACCAAATTAGAGTATAAAGACTACTATGTGATTTTAGCATAATCTATGATAGAATTTTTCTGAAAATTTTAAAAGATATATTCTATTTTGATTAGTTTTTTCTTCAAAAAAAAATCTAAATTGTTTCTTTAACATACGTACTTCGTATAAGAAACCATAGAAAAATTATTTAAATTAGTGTTATAATAATTAGTGTTATAATTAATACATATTTTTAAAATAAATAAAATTAACTTCAATTACAATTAAGCCTAAATATTATTTTTCTTTCTAAATTTTAGTCACTATTAATAATCTTTTGTGTCAAATAGTGTGGTCATAAAAAATATAACTATTGTGACGAAATCATGAAAGTTGTCACTAATATAATAGTGACAGAGTTATTAGTGACGACTGGTGATGACTCAGAAAAATAATTACAGTAAATTTCAGTGACTAAATTTAACACTTTTTGTGACTATTTCTAATGTCACTAAAAATGCATTTTCTTGTAGTTAACGTATCTGTTATGGTAACATGAAATACAAAATATTGATCATTATCCTTTGTTATAGATTAGAGGGAGGGTGAGAATGTAAGTATATTTTTAAAATTTGAAGATTTTTTAAAATTTTATTATTTGTAAAAAAAATTCTCAAAATTTTATAAAAATATATTTTTATAAATTTTAAAATAAATTATGAATGGTCATGTTTTTCTTTTTGCTTGTTTTAATATTTTGAATTACTGCTTAGAAATATTAGAGAATTATCGAAAATAAAATTTTAGTTACAATTGAGGCCAAATAAAATATTATCTATTAATTTAATGTTCAACCCCATCCCTTAACAACAATTAAGGGAAACTAAGAACACAATGTTCATTTTGCAACATAATCAAAAGTTTAATGTTCATTTTGTAACTTTTGAAAGTTTAGTGACCAAAAAATTTTTTTAGCATAATTTAGTGACCATTTGTGTACTTTATCCATTTTTAAATGTGAGGCTTGCGTCAACTGAGTATTTGATATTTTTGAAGTTTTTTAGAATTATAATTAAAAATATGTTAAAGTATCAGTTTGATGTTTTAGTTATAGTTAGGACATAAGAGTTGATTAACGTGTAACGCCCTCGATCTAACGAGAGTTAACAGCAAAGTGACTGTTTGTGATAAATCTGTAACATTATATCTATAACGTAACCTTTGAAATATCAATGAGTAAAATAAAATTTTACTAATATCTTAGTGACTATTCGTGTAATTTATCTTTTTAAAAATATTTTTTAGGTTAACTACTGGAATAGTCACTTATGTTTTCCCCCAGTATAGAGTTGGTCACCAATTTTGAAAAACGACCAGTAATGTCTCTTACGTTTTCGGGGCATAAACTTTTGGTCACTCAGCCACTTGTTGCTGTTAAACATTGACGACTTGCTGACCTGACAGCGAAAAAATAAGAGTAAATTACTGCAATGGCCACTAAAGTTTATCCCATGTACATTTATGTTCCCCAATTTAAAAAAAATAAACATTATGGTCACTACTGAAAATGTTTCTTTATAATTTCACACTTAAATTTTTAAAAATTCATTTTTTCAACCCTAAAACTTTACAATCAATTAGTACAATAATATTATAAATGCTTAAATGAAAAACATATGCCCAAAGTATACCTTTTTTAAATTTTAGGAGTCAAAATTCTCCTATTTAATAACTAAATTTTCAAATTGCTCATATTTTTTCACTCTAGATTATTTTATTATTATTATTTTTTTTGGTAATGCAGAATAAACTGAAGCTTAGGCTCCCCAATCAGCAGCAAGCAATTCGTGCAGCACCAGCGGCTCTGTCGGCAACCAGACATCACCCCGCCGTTGTCCAGCAAACCATCGCGCAAGGCGATCCGCGACCTTGTTTCCCTCCCGTCCAATGTGTTGAACTCTCACCTCCCACTCGCGACAAAGGTATCCGAAGATCATGTCCACAACAATATCTCCATGCAACGCCGATGATTCATTCCGTAGTATCCGCACCACTTCCATATTGTCCGATTCGACAATAACCTTCCGAAGTCCCAACCGCCATGCATGGCAAAGGCCATCATACACAACCCATAGCTTCGACAACAGCACCGAGCAGCTTCCAATCCGTCGCGCAAAACCAAATATCCAATCTCCATTCCAATCGCGGACCACACCCCCTATCGCTGCCTCGCGATGATGTCCACAAACCGATCCATCCGTATTAATTTTACACCATTCCATCGGTGGTCGCTGCCACCTATCATTATGTATAGGCCTTCCACGAGGTCCAACCATGGCCGACGCTGCGCTTTCAAACTCAATCGCCAACTGCAGGCACTGCTCAAGAATATCCCCCTGCACGGTGCCCTCCGTATCGAATATAGTCGTGCACCTCCTCTTCCAAAGCAGCCAGCACCCCACCACAAATCGAGACACCCACGATGACCCCCTATCCGGAAATCTACCTTCATTCTTCAAGTTATACAACAACCATGTATCAAAATCCAATGACTCAAAATCTTGCAAGGCAGCCCGCGGAACTAGCTTCTGCCACATAGATGTCGCAACCACGCACCGTCTCAACACATGGTTTTCATCCTCGTCACCTCTTCGGCAAATGCAACACCCCCTATCCGTTGCTAACTTACGACGACACCTTTCCGAATTCGTGAGGAGGCTATGTCGCAATACTAACCACATGAACATATGTAATCGATAGGGAAGCTTCAAGCTCCAAACCACCCCCCATTTGTCATTAGCGACAGCAAGCTGAGTTCCGGCCAACATCCTATAAGCCGATCTAATTGAGAAGCTTCTAGTCTCCTCCCATCGATAACATGGAACATCCGCCCCAAACCAAGCTCTTGGGGGCTGAATTGCCTCCAATTTAGCCAAAATCCTATCCGACAAAAGTGTTTCCAAGTACCGCCAATCCCATTCCCCAATAGAATTCACCATGCGCGCCACCGGTGTTAAGGGGGGCGTGAAAGGTAGCGGACATTGCTCGATTAAAGGCCCTTCCATATCCACCCAAGTATCATACCAAAAGTCCGTATGCTCCCCATTCCGTACATTCCACAAGATACTACTCTTAATCTCATCCCAAATCATATCCAACCCCTTCCAAAGTCGCGAACAACGGTTCCGAGTAATGCTCGATGGGACCATCCCACTCCACCCATATTTCTCTTTAATTACCTTAACCCATAACTTACTAGGTTGGGTTAGGATTTCAAATCCAATTTTCATTAGGAATGCATTGTTTTGGATGGACAAGTCTTTAAATCCCATACCACCATCCATAAGCGGTTTACGCATATTTTCCCAACTAACCAGGGAGATGCTTCTCTTCTCTCGGTTACCACCCCACACAAACCGACGAATAATCCTCTCCATTTCCTGAAAAAGCCCTTTCGGTAACATCGTAGCCTGCATAACATAAGACGGAATGGCTTGGAGCACCGCTTTAGCCAACGTTATCCTTCCCGCCAAGGACAACGAATTAGCTACCCAACCGGCTAATCTCTTTTCAATCCGATCAAGAAGATACGCATAAGTTGCTTTAGTGACTCTTTCATGTAACAGAGGTACGCCTAAATACTTCCCTAAATCTCCAACCACCTCAAACCCTAGCCTTTGACCCAATTCCATACACCTAGTCGGATCACAATTTTTAGAAAAGAAAATCTGGGTTTTCGCAAGACTCACCTGGTGTCCAGAGCACGCACAAAATTCCGATAGCACCTCATGAATGACATTCATTTGTGACATCTCCGCCTCCGCAAACAGCACCAAATCATCAGCGAAAAAAAGATGTGAAATCCCCGTCCCATTCCTAGTTAACCGAATTGGTTCCCATAGCCGCGACTCCACTTTCTCCTCAATGCTATGTGCTAACCTCTCCATACACAAAACGAATAAATATGGCGATAAAAGGGTCCCCTTGGCGGATTCCCCGCGATGGTTTAAATGTATCCGTAACATCACCATTCCACAGTACTTGTGTCGAAACGGAACAAACGCATTGCATAATTAGCGCTACCATAGAATCCGGCAAACCAATCTCCTTCAAAGTGTCTTCTATGAAGTGCCATTCAAGGCGATCATACGCCTTTTCTAGGTCCACTTTGATCGTCATAAAGCCCTTCCTCCCACTCTTATTCCGCATAGTGTGTATAATTTCCTGGGCAAGAATAATATTATCAGTTATATTTCGCCCTGGAACAAAGCTCACCTGATTCGCCGCTATCCACTTCGGTAAAAACCTCTTCAAACGGTTAACCACTGTCTTCGTGATGACTTTATAGAGTACTGTGCACAAACTGATAGGCCTAAATTGACTGATCAACTCAGACACTTCCACTTTCGGGATAAGGACAATTAGAGTTTGATTGATTCTATCATCCATCGGAACTCCTTCAAAAAAACCTTTGACAAACTCAAACAGCGACGCACCAACCACATCCCATTTTTTTCTGATAGAAATCCACATGAATGCCATCAACGCCCGGTGACTTCAACGGATCCATCTCAAATACCATCTTCCGTACCTCCTCCATAGTCACCGCCTCCGTCAAAGAAGTCATCTCACGTGCGTCGAATGCATGGAACTTCCCTGTTGGCAGCCTACTCGTACAATCATGCACCCCTGCCATGAATAACGATCGAAAATACTCGATCGCATGTAGTTGTAGATCCCGCTGATCATAGTACCACTGATCCGCGTTAATCCGAAGAGCATGAATAGTGTTCCTACGTCGGCGGACAAGCGTGCTAGTATGGAAAAAACGCGTATTCCTATCCCCATCAACAATCCAGGAATTCCGTGATTTTTGTCTCTATAGGCTTTCCTCGTCCTTCAACACCTTTGCAAGATCCATCTTCAACTCACTCTCCAAATCTATCAGATACTCCGAATCCCGTCTACCCCGAGCTAGTTCAATTCCTCTAATACGAGCAAGAAAGAGAGTTTTCCGACGACCAATGTGACCATACACTTCCTTGTTCCATTCCGCACCCTTCGTTTGAAAATCAATAACATTATCAAAAACATTCCTCTCCTCCCGCCATACCTCTGTCACAAGACGATGAAAATCAGGGTGATCCGCCCACGAGGCTAGGTATCGAAAGGGTCTAGACACCCTTCCTCCAATCTCTCCTCCGGACGACAACATAACCGGACAATGGTCCGACTCCAGCTTTGGCAAGTGAAAAACGCCCAACGCCGGATGCTCCGCAAGCCATTCCTCATTACATACACAACGATCCAATCTTTGTTTCAAGTCCCCCCGCTCCCATGTGAAAAACGGACCATGAAAACCCATATCAACGAGGCCCGAGTCAAACAGAAAGTCCTTAAACTTCTCACACACTCCTACACGATTTACCGACCCCCCTTCCCTTTCCAAAAGACTCGCTATCGCATTGAAATCTCCTCCTAACACCCAAGCCTCCCCATGTTCCGGCTCAAGCGCACGAAGTTGATTCCACAATCGAGCTCGCTGACTACTATTTGGACTTGCATACACAAACGTAACAAAGCACTGCTTCCTCTTACTCACGTCAAAATACCAACCATGTACAAACTGGGAAGAGACAGCCACAACATCCAATTTAACCGCAGTTTTCCATAACACCCAAATACCCCCTGAAAACTCATTCGCTTCCACTCTAAAAGGGCAATCAAACCCTGAACGCCGTATAAACCTATCCTCCTTAGAACCACTAATATGCGGTTCAAACAACGCAATTACATCCGGCCATTGGGTTTGAATTAACAGCTTAAAACACCGATAAAAGTCAGAGCTAAGTGCTCCTTGAACATTCCAGAAAATAACTTTAACCATCAAAAAATATAAGAGAGGAAAGGCAACACCTTAAGACGACAAGGCCTTGCCCGTGGCGGCCTCAAAAGCCTGGTTCTCTTGCCATTGAACCTGTTCATGCTCATCCCCATTCCGCGATGAAGAATCCCTACGTCCATTCTGCCCTCCCTTCGACGCCGCATCAAGTTCCGCTGTCATGTTATTTATCCACTCCTTAAGCACCGGCTTCGGGGGTCCTCGCTCATCCCTCTTCTTAACTTTCAACCCCTTTGCTCACACATTCTTTGCCGCCAACGGATTTTTCGGCACATTTTTCACTGTTGGTTTACGTGCAGTCCCTTTCACACCTCGCCCATTCACATCCCGCAAAGCCTCCCTTTCATTCTTATCAAACACTCGGACCACCGTATGATCACCTCCCCCTAGCGTCGATTTTTCCACCACTACCGCTTGCGCGGATGCAACTCCTCCCGCTACAGCCTCATTCTCCACTGATTTTTCCCCTAACGCCACTGCCACCTCCTTATCATTCCCCTTACGCCCATCGTGCGTCACCGTACCTTCCGCACCTCGCCTTCCTCCACTTGAAGGGCCAGCGATCTCCACCCCCAAACCTTTAACTCCACCGCCAACTACATTAACTTCCACTGCCTTCCCTTTGTCCAGCTCCTTTCCATTATTGATGCCCTCAACGACCCCCTGTGGTCCATTGTCCATAGGCCTCCCCTCCTCAACCTCTAACACACCGAACCGCGACCCCATAGCTCCATTCCCTACGTGCTTAGCAGCACCTAAGGCAGTCCCTTGCTTGGCCATGTTCATCGGCTTACGTCGACGGGTTTGAACCTACATACATGGACCATACATGTCCTTTTCACTCGTCCCTCCCTCCATGTTATGTGACGAATTCGACGACAAATCAACCTCCGGAACTACTTCTTTCCCACACACTTCCTTTTGGTGTCCATATTTACCACACTTATAGCAAATAAGTGGTAACCCTTCATACTCCACATCCTGTCGGAAACCATCAATTACCACTCCCGATAGCAAAGGCTTACTCAAATCGATAATAATCGCGAACCTAGAAAATCGGCCCATCTTGCCCTCCAACGTGTTATAATCAATCCGAACTACATTGCCAAATACGCTAGCAATCGCCCTAAACATACTCTTCGTATAATATCGATACGGTAGTCCCAGGAGGCGAGCCCAAACCACTATGTGCTGAGGATGTGCCTCAGACGTAGAAAATGCCCTAGACCACGGCTGCACCGTTAAATAACTCCCGTAAATAACCCACGGACCGCCAGAAATTACCCGATCATAGTCACGCTCCAATTCAAATCTCACCAAGTAATACTCATTATCTAAATCAATCAGTTCCAATTTTCCTACCGGCATCCAAAGCGCCTTGATTCTATTCAGCAACGCTCTATACCGGATTGCCTTTCCAAGTAGACGCACAATGATCGAACACACAAGCTTAGCATCTATCGAGTCATGCACGCGATCCGCAAAGTCGATCCTTGGCAAAGGCCCTTCGAGGTTGACCCGCACATCTTCCTTCGTGAGGACTACATCAAGATCCTCCATCATGGATGTACTGCCGTCGTTCCCGACAACCATATCGCGAAACGACGGTTTCCGACTCCCAGCACTCGTCTCAACCTGTGCCGGTACAGCCTCATCACCCTCCTTTTCCATCGCCTCCTGCATGCACACATCACCAACGACGCTTTCCTCACGTCTCCCCTCCTCCGATTCATGCGTCTCCAAACCTCTGCCCCGCTTCAATTCCCTCTCTATCCCGTCCTCTAGCGGCGGTCCTGGCCTTTCAAGGCACACAGGCACCGTCACCGGCGCTATATGCTCCGGAGGTTTACCGATAACCCCCCTTGCGGCTCCATACAGGCGAAGCAAAACAGAAAACCCTAATCCCGAAAATTACGGAGCAAAACACTATATTATTATTATTATAACATGACATGCCATTTTTTATTATTAAATAAAAAATAATTTAAAAATAAAATAAAATCATTTTTATTATTATTAAATTTAAAATATTTAAAAAATATTACTTCTTAAAATAATTTAGGGGAAATGGTTGCCTTGGTCCGGCGACCAAGTGGGTATGGTCAGCGACATCGACCGATTGCTGAAGCGGCGGCAATCGACGACGGAAGTTTGGGAATTTGTAGAGATTTAGGGATTGTTTTGGGAAGTTTGTAAAATTTTGAGATTTTACAAAAATTTAAAAAAATCCGAGTATTTTCCATTAAAAAAATTAAAAGAAAAATAAAATTAATGCCATGTGTCAAGCACCGATTGGTTCACAATTTTTTAACACCCATTTAACAACCGGGCACCTAAATTTTAACTATGGAAACTTTGGGCACCTATTTTTACAAAAAAAATAGTTTAGACACCTAAATTACTCTAAGAAGTAATATATATATATATATATTAAATATTTTAAATTTAATAATAATAAAAAAGATTTTGTTTTATTTTTAATTTTTGTAATTTAACAATAATAAAAAATGGCATGTCTTGTTATAATAATATTAATATAATATAGAGTGGGAAATAGGAGCAATTTGAAAGTTTAGTTATTAAATAGGAGCAATTTTGGCACCTAAAATTTTAAAAAGTATATTTTTGGCACCTATTTTTCATTTAAGCCTTTATAATATTATTGTACTAATTGATTGTAAAGTTTTAGGGTTGAAAATGAATTTTAAAAAATTCAATGGTGAAATTATAATTTTTTTTTCAATAGTGACCATAATGTTTATTTTTTAAAATTGGGGAGCAAAAATGTACATGAGATAAACTATAGTGGTCATTGCAGTAGTTTACCCTTATTTTTTCACTGCCACATCAGCAAGCAGTCAATGTTTAACGGTAACAAACGGCTGAGTGATCAAAAGTTTACGCCCCGAAAACGTAAATGACCTTACTGGTCATTTTTTCAAAATCGGTGGTCAACTTTGTACTGGGAGAAACATAAGTGACTATTTTAGTAGCTTAACCCATATTTTTTTATCAAACTTTTCAAAATATGTAAGTGTGTATCTTTTTAAAACTAATATATTATAGCAGTCCTAACTTTGTACCTTGGTTTTAAAACTAAATAAATAAAGGTACGTACATTGCCATATTTTTGCATTATATTTCGCAATTTCAAATTCATATAAACTCTTAATTAAGATTATTAATTTCCCTTTAAAAGAATTGCCGTACACTATTTATGTAGTTTACCTTTCTAAAATACGTATGTGTGTATGTATGTTATACGGTAATTGAGCAAATAGAAAACTAGTAGCATTGTAGCAGTCCTAACTATCTACTTTGGTTTTAAAACTAAATAAATAAAGGTACGTACATTGCCATATATTTTGCAGTATTTTTAGCTATATCGAATTCTTATTAACTCTTAATAAAGGCTATTCATTTTCCTTTAAAAATTGTCATTTAGAATTTAGGTTGATTAAGTTAATAAGCTTAAAATATATTTATTAGTTATTTCCATGGCTTGTGGTAGACCTTGTTCCCACAACTGTTGATTTTTTTTTTTTTGGCAAACTTGATTGCGAACATTACGTTTTTTTCTATTTTGGTTGTTGGTCGTTAAATTTCCGTTAAATTTTAACAGAAATAGTGACATGACTTGGTTTAATAACAATTTTAATAATGTTATAGTATGGATTGATTCAAATTTAAACGATTTTATGTAATCATATAAGGTATACATGTGTGAGTACGATTTGGTCGAAATGGACTTCAAACAAAGGTGCATTTTGAAGAAATGAGAAAATCATACAAAGTTAAGGGGCTAAATTGAAAAAAAAAAAACAAAAAAATATGTTTAAAAATATGAATTGAAGCTAATTATGTTGCATCGAAGTTGCATCTCGATAACATTGATACATTGCACTCTTTTTCCTTCAATTAGGTATATGGAGGTTTTTTAATGAGGCACGTATCCTTGTTGACTTTTGTAGAATCTCTGCTTTTTATAATAAAATAACCCATTCAAAAAAAATATGTATTCTACAGTGGTTTAGGAGCATGTGGTTCAAATTTGTAAAAAAATGAACTTAAAACAAAGAAGGAATTGAAGAAATGAGGAAATCACACAAAGTTGAGGAGCTACTTTGCAAAAAGAGGAAATTTTTTTTTTAAAAAATATGAATTGAAGCTAAAGGTATTTTAGGGTGGTTTAGTAACATGTGGTTCAAATTTGGTCAAAATAGACTTAAAATGGAAGACAAATTGAAGAAAAAGAAAACCAGTGACTAAATCGCAAAAAATATAAAATTTGATTTTTCAGTTTTCAGAGTTGGCCAAATTCAAACTCAATTGGAACTCGAAATTTTCACGAGATATTTGAGTTGTCTCAAAAAACTCAACTCGAATTTGAAAAAAAAAACAAAATTTTCGAGTCGAATCGTGTTTTTCCCACCCATGGATATAATGATAGTGGAAGATGTGGTTTTAAATTTGGTCAAAATGAACTTAAAACAAATGAGGAACTAAAGGAATGGCGAAATCATACAAAGCTGAGAGACTAAATTGAAAAAAATAGAAAATTTATTTTTACAAATTTGAATTGAGGCTAAATAGGTATTCTACAATAGTTTATGAGTATGTGATTCAAATTTAGTAAAAATGGACTTAAAATGAAGGATAAATTGAATGGATAATGAAATCATAGACTAAATCACAAAACAATAAAAATTCAATTTTTTGGTTTTTCAAGTTGGCAAAATCAAACTCGAAATTCACACGAGTTATTTGAGTCAAACTCCAATAACTTAAACTTAAAAAAAATCAATTTTTGAGTCGAATTTTTCTCATCTCCAAACTCAAGTGTTCAAAAGAGCTTGTAACACAAAAAATATAGGGAGATTTAGGTTGGTGGAGGTTCGATCTCACGATCTCACACTCATTTTTCCCCTCGTGTGCTAAACCATTGAGCCAAGTGCTCATTTCTGTCATGTTAAGCCTAATGTTGTATTAGAGGTTAAGTTGGTGAGGAGTTAGACTAGATATTAATGACCCTTTTGACTCCCCAACTACCCAAAAAGAAAAGACGCGTCTGTTCGAATTTTGAGAGAACTTAGAAGGTTCCGAGCTCTCTCATCAACCACCCCTCTGTGTTGTCGATCTCGGCCACCGCGCCGTCGTGGGCGTCACCGCCCATGCCCCTGTGACCGCCACCTCACCCCGAACTCGTCAGCACCGTTCACTCGCTCGTTAGCGCCGCCGTCCGTCGCAAATCTGAGTTTGAAGGTTCGGTTGAAACCTTAAGCCAATCCTTCTTTTTTCCGGCGATTTTGTCGCCGTTCGCCCTCCGTTCGTCGCGCCGCCAGCACCAATAGATCCCTTACGCCACGACGGACAAACCCATCCGGCCGTTTGTCGATCCAACACCGGTAAGGGCCTCATCGGTGTCGCGCTCTTCCGGCCACATCAAGTCCAATTTAGGGCTTTTTCCGGTAAGATTTCGGCCATTTTGAGTATGGTATTAGTTTCGTCTGGGAATACTTACGTTGATCTATCGTTTTTCGACAGATTCACGGTCAAATGCGTCTCTGGTGACCGTTTCCGGCGAGGTTTCCGGCGAAATCCGTTAGGGTAAGTGAACCGGGTTCAACCCGGTCTAAACTGGAACGAACCGGTTTGGCCCAAAGCCCAAACCCAGTCAACCCGTCCGACCCGACCCATCTGCCCGAGTCGACTCAGTGAGTCAGCTCGCCCGAGTTGACTTAGTGAGTCAGCTCACCCGAGTTGACTCAATGAGTCAAACTAGTTGACCAGTGACGTCAGCGTTGACTTGATCGCTGACGTTGGCGTTGACTTGATCGCTGACGTCGGCGTTGACTTTGACCGTTGACCAAAAAGTCAAATTTTCCGAAAACTCATATTTCATGTTTTTCGACGTCCTGAGTCCATTTTTGAAGCTCGTTTTGCAAAATTCTGATTCGAAAGCCTCCGAATCTGACCTTGAGCCCAAACTTGTTTATGTACTTAATTATTGGTTAAGAGCTTGTGAGTAAGGTCTGATCTTGGAATTTGTGTAATTGAAGGTACTCATAGTTCCTGAAATACGAATGGTTGAAGGACGTCAAATTCGGGTTCAAGAGTGTTCGAATGTCGTTCGAGGGTCGACCGATATGGCAAGGATTCAAGGTAATACATTTCTACCTTCTGCATGCTTTTGCAACATGTTGGTATTCGGTTAATGTTTACACGACCATGATTGAGCATATGATTAATTTTGCTAATGTCGATCAATTAAGAAATAAGAATATTAATGGCCAATGCATATATTCGATTAAGAGGTTTGATAAATCGAAAAGATTTCCGAGTTCAATAAGCTATTAACAAAAACAGTTGATCTCTAAATCTGATTATGTTGGCTAATGAATTACAAAATGCCTCAATGTATGAAAATGACTAAATTACCCCTATCAATGAAAGTGGTTTGAGAATTTACACTAGATCTGGTATATAACCTAATTCTTCTGAAAATCTTAAACTGGCTTGGGAAGTTATCATAACGAGGCTTCACCTTTGAGATTGTAAATTGCTCAGATTCTATTTTGTGAAACAAGTATTTTAATTTTGATATAACTAAAAACCTAAAGACTAAATTGAAAAAGTCAAAACGAATTTTAAGTCCTCAAAATATCCCCATATAATTTTAATATAATGCCCAAGTTAAAAACATGTTCTTTCAAATATTTTTCTAAGTGTTTCAAACCAGAAACAGTGATTTTCAAGCACCCGTTCCGAAACGGCCTTCAGGCGTTTCGAAACGTTTTCATCACTGTCGACCACCGTTCTGAAACGTGTATCGAAACACTTTCACTCGTTTCGAAACGGTATAACTCGTTTCGAAACTGTTCTTCATATTTGATTTAAAAAGGCTTCAACGGTTCAAATATATGCTGAATTTTTAAATATAAAAGGGGTGTTTCGAAACGGATCAAGCCCGTTCCGAAACGACCCTTGACAGTAGCATTTTCGTTTTGAAACGGATCCAAAACGTTTCGAAACAGGTCTTAAGATGAATTCAAAAATATGACCGTTATGTTTTTAATTGATTTTCTGAAAGTCGTTAAGGCATTTCGAAACGGGCTAAGACCGTTCCGAAACGACCCTTGACAGTGGCAAAACCGTTCCGAAACGGGCTCTTAAATGCACCCCAACGGCTCTTTCTATTTTAGTCCGTTCCGAAACAGGTTCCCCGTGTTCCGAAACGGGTTGGTGCAGACTGCATTTATGGTGGCAAGAGAGGGTTCCAACGGCTCCATTTATGTTCCCAACCACCCAAACGGCTAGAAATCAATGAGAAGGTATAAAAGAGACATCCAAAAGCATCAGCAACAACTATTGATCCTAAAGCAAACATCCAAACATCAAATTCAAGCAATTGAGCAAAAATCCCACTTTGTGTAAAAATCCCAATTTGTGTTCTTCATTCATATTTTGTAAAATTGGGTTGAGTGCTTGTATTGGGGGCTATCATTTGTATTGAGAGATACCTTATTAGCCTACAAATTTCTTTGTTCTCTTGTGTGAGGGTTGGGTTGATTTTTGAGTAGAAAAATCAACTGAAATTGTAAAGGGTTGCCTCCTTGTCCTAGAAAAGGGGAAGATCAATTTAGTGAAATTGTTGCAAATCCTTAGTGAGACTAAGGTAGTGGATGTAGAGTTCATTTGGAACTTGAACCACTCTAAATCCCTTGTTCATCAATTTTTAATTTGCCAATTTCCTCCACAATCCTTTAAATTTCCAATTCACCCCCCTCTTGGTAATTATCGATCTTTCGATCCACTCAACAATTGGTATCAGAGCTTAACTCTTTGAGGATTAACAACCACAAGAGGAGATCCTTGGAAGAGTGTGATCATCAAAATATCAAGAGATGGCTTCAACCTCCGGTTCCGGCATGTACGAGTCACAATCGACCACAAAGCCTCCTTTCTTCAGTGGTGACAACTATTCTTTTTGGAAGAATAAAATGAGGCTATTCATCAAGTCTAGTGACTATCTTGTCTGGGATGTCATTGAGGATGGACCATACATTCCATTGAAGCAAGATGGTGAAGGCAAGATGGTGTTGAAGAAGAAAGCCGAAATGAGTGAAGAGGAGAGGAAGAAGATTCAAGTCAACGATAAAGCTCTCCACATACTTTTTTGTGCTTTCGGTCCGGACATCTACTCAAAGGTCTCATCCATTGAAAGTGCCAAAGAAGTGTGGGACACTCTTGAGACCACTTATGAAGGCACCAATGATGTCAAAGAAACTAAGATTGGACTTCTCAATCTTAGTTATGAAAACTTCAAGATGGAGCCCGATGAGACGGTGTCAAAGATGTTTGATCGATTCTCCACAATCGTCAACGGTCTAAAGGGATATGGAGAGATCATACCGGAAGACAAGCTTGTCCGAAAGCTACTCTATTCACTTCCCGAGTCTTGGGATGGGAAGAGAACCGCTATCATCGAAGCAAAGAACTTGAAGACATTAAAGCTTGATGAGCTTGTGGGTTCTCTCCTTACTCATGAGATCATGAAGCAAGGAAGGGAAGATGAGAAGAAGAAAGAAGAGAAAAGGGTAGAGAAGCTTGAGGTTGAGAAGAAGAAGAAGATGGGAATAGCTCTCAAGGCTAAAGTTTCACAACTTGATGAGAGCTCATCTAGTGATGAGGATGAACTTGAAGAATTGGCTATGATAGCCAAACGGTTCTCACGATTCATGAGGTCCAACCGGGGAAGAAAAATCCAAAGGAAGATGGACTTCAAAGGGAAGAACAAAGAAGAAGGAAAGGATCCCATCATTTGCTATGAGTGCAAACAACCCGGTCACATCCGTTCGGAGTGCCCTCAACTCAAGAAGAAGGGCTTTGAGAAGAAGAAGAAACTCAAAGCCAAACTTGCTACTTGGAGTGATGAGGAGTCATCGGAGGATGACGAACAAGAAGTGGCTAATCTTTGTCTCATGGCACTTGAGGAAGATTCCTCCTTGGTAACCTCTAACTCATCTACTTTATATTTTTCATATGAAGAGTTAAATGATGCATATGATGAGTTACAAGAGGTATATGATGAATTAGTTGAGAAGTTTAAAGAGTCGGTCATTAAAAACAAGAAAATCATTTTAGAACTAAATGAGAAAAATGACTCACTCACTCAAGCTAATTCTAAATTTGAGAAAAAGATTTTAGGATTATAAGATGAACTTAAATTCTTTCAAGATGAAAATGTTGATCTTAATAATCTTTTGTCTCAATGCAATAGTGAACACCAAAAGGTGTTAGGTGAGCTAAATGAGCTCAAAAAGTCCTTAAAAATGTTGGTAGTGTCAAGCATGAAGTAGGAGAATCCTCTAGAACACACCAACCTAAGAAAAGGACTAATTACTACAAACAAGGTAGCTACCCTAGACATAGTAGAGCTAAAAGAATTAGAAGTGTATGGGTTCCTAAGGAACTTGTAAAATCTAATAATATCATTGCTATGTCATCTTGGATTCCTAAGGGAACCAAGGTTTTGGGAGCTAACACTCATGGACCCAAAATGATTTGGGTACCAAAAACCAAGGTTTAATATCTTTGTTTGTAGGGGGAGCATTGCTTCAAGGCCAAAGCACAAAGTCAAAACTCATGGTACCTTGATAGTGGATGCTCGAGACACATGACCGGAGACAAGAGTCGATTCATGGATTTGAAGCCAAAAAGTGGAGGAGTAGTAACATTTGGTGACAACTCCAAAGGCCACATTAAAGGTATTGGCTCCATAGGTAATCACTCTACCATTCTTATTGAAAATGTCTTATATGTCGATGGTCTTAAACACAATTTATTGAGCATAAGTCAATTGTGTGATAAAGGATTTAATGTTTTATTTGATAAAAATGGATGCAAAATTGTAGACATTAAATCTAATAGTATTATGCTCATAGGTCATCGCATAGGAAACATATACATGGTGCATTTAGATGACATTCATACATCTCATGCATGCTTAGTTGCTCAAAATGAAAATGATGCATGGTTGTGGCATAGGAAGCTAGGACATGCTAGCATTAGTGTTTTGGAAAAACTAGTCTCTCTAAATCTAGTTAGAGGTTTGCCCAAAATAAAATTTTCAAATGATAAAATTTGTGATGCATGCTCAAAGGGTAAACAACATAGGTCTTCCTTTAAATCCATTAATGATGTTTCTACTAGTAGATGCTTACAATTAATTCACATGGATTTATTTGGGCCAATTAGGACTATGAGCTTGGGTGGTAAATCTTATGATTTTGTGCTAGTTGATGATTTTTCTAGATTTACTTGGGTTCTCTTTTTAAGTACTAAAGATGAGGCTTTGGAAAAATTCATCACATTTTCAAAATTAACCCAAAATGATCTTGAGCTTAAAATTTCTCATATTATGAGTGATCATGGAACCGAGTTTCAAAATTTAGGGTTTGAAGAATTTTTAAATGAAAATGGTATTAGCCATAATTTTTCGGCTCCTCAAACTCCTCAACAAAATGGGGTAGTTGAGAGGAAAAATAGAACTTTACAAGAAATGGCTAGAACTATGCTTTGTGAAAATAATTTACCTAAATATTTTTGGGCGGAAGCCACAAACACCGCTTGTTATGTTGTAAACCGAGTTATGATTAGGCCAATTTTAAAGAAAACACCTTATGAGATTTTAAAATCTAAAAAGCCTAACATTAGCTATTTTCACCCTTTTGGGTGCAAGTGTTTTGTTTTAAATAATGGAAAAGATAACTTAGGTAAATTTGATGCAAAAAGTGATAAAGCTATTTTTATAGGTTACTCTTTAACCTCTAAAGCCTATCGAGTATTTAACAAAAGAACTTTAGTAGTAGAAGAATCTATTCATGTTGTATTCGATGATAACCTCCTTCCTAGGAAGGATTCTTGTGATGATAATGATGTAGGAATCATAAATGCCTTTGATGGAGGTCAAACTTCAAAGGAGGATGAGATTCCAACAAAAGAAGAAGACACACAAGAACCACCTCTTGAAGCCTTGAAGGACTTGACCATTGAGGAAAAGGAAGTGAGCTACCCAAGGGAGTTGAACTATATCAAAGATGGTGAAATCTTGGGTGATCCATCCAAGGGGGTAACCACTCGTTCTTCTCTTAGATTAATGAACCATGTTGCATTTATCTCATGCATAGAGCCTAAAAACATAAAAGAAGCATTGAAAGATGACTTTTGGATTATGGCTATGCAAGAAGAGTTAAATCAATTTGAGAGAAGTAATGTATGGACATTAGTTGATAGGCCTAGTAATCAATCTACAATAGGAACTAAATGGGTCTTTAGGAACAAACTAGATGAGAGTGGTAACATTGTGAGAAATAAAGCTAGACTTGTAGCACAAGGTTACACTCAAGAAGAGGGAATAGATTTTGATGAAACCTATGCACCCATAGCTAGAATGGAAGCCATTAGGATGTTGCTTGCATATGCATGTTATCATAATTTCAAGCTCTTTCAAATGGATGTTAAAAGCGCATTTTTAAATGGTTTTATAAATGAAGAAGTGTATGTGGAACAACCACCGGGTTTTGAAGACTCAAAATTTTCAAATCATGTTTTTAAACTTACCAAAGCTCTTTATGGTTTAAAACAAGCTCCTAGAGCTTGGTATGAAAGACTTTCAAATTTTTTGATTGAAAAAGGATTTGAAAAAGGTAAGGTGGACACTACACTCTTTATAAAAATGTATAAAAATGACATCTTAGTAGTTCAAATTTATGTTGATGATATTATTTTTGGTTCTACTAATGAATGTCATTGTCAAGAGTTTGCTAAGTTAATGCAAGGTGAATTTGAGATGAGCATGATGGGGGAGCTCTCATTCTTTTTGGGACTCCAAATCAAGCAAAAGAAGGATGGCACCTTCATCAACCAAGCAAAATACATAAAGGATATGCTCAAGAAGTTTGGCTTGGAGAATGCAAAGCCTCAAGCCACTCCTATGAGCTCATCCACAAAGCTTGACAAAGATGAAGGAGGTAAGTGTGTTGACTCTAAGCTTTATCGTTCTATGATTGGATCTTTGCTTTACCTTACCGCAAGTAGACTGGATATCTTGTTTAGTGTTTGCTTGTGTGCTAGGTTTCAAGCTAGTCCTAGAGAGTCTCACCTTATAGCCGTTAAGAGAATCTTTAGGTATCTTAGAGACACTCATTGTTTAGGTCTTTGGTACCCTAGAGACTCTACCTTCAACCTTCATGCTTACTCGGATGCGGATTATGGGGGTTGCAAAATTGATAGGAAAAGTACTTCGGGAACTTGCCAATTCTTAGGTAGTATGCTCATATCTTGGTTCTCTAAGAAACAAAATATTGTAGCCTTATCTACCACCGAAGCCGAGTACATATCCTTAGGGAGTTGTTGTGCTCAAGTCCTTTGGATGAAGCAACAACTCTTAGATTATGGAATTAAAGTTAGAACCATACCCCTAAAATGTGACAACACTAGTGCAATATGCTTAACTAAAAATCCCATCCAACACTCTAGAACCAAACATATAGAAATAGGGCATCATTTCATTAGAGATCATGTCCTTAAGGAAGATGTGGTTATAGAGTATGTAGACACCTTGAACCAATTAGCGGACATTTTTACAAAACCCTTAGACAAAGAGCGTTTTTGGTCCCTTAGGAGAGAGTTAGGTCTAGCTAGCCTATCTTGACCTTTTAGGACCTCTCTTGTGCTTAAATATGCTTGATTTTGTGAAATGCCATGTTGATGTGTTTAATCTCCTAATATCATCCATGCTTATAGTTAGGGGGAGTATGTTTATGCTTAAATATGTTTTGCCTACTCATTCATGACATTTATGCATGTTAGGCCTCTTAAAATTTCATTTTTCTGCATTTTTAGAGCCTCATCTGCACTTCCAGGCCCAGGTGTATCGAAACGGGTGAACCTGTTTCGATACGGATACCTTAAATCCAGCTCTGAGAGAAGGGCGTTTCGAAACGCCTCCAAGGCGTTCCGAAACGTTTTTGCTACTGCCAAGGGGTGTATCAGAACGTGTTCCGATACGGGTCAAAGGGGTTTCGATACAGTCAACACCGTATCGAAACGATCTGTTTATGGTTTTAAAATGGTCAAAACCCTAGCCGCCCGTTCCGAAACGGTCTTGACCGTTCCGAAACGGCATCGCGGACTGCTTTAAATTAGGGCTTTTAATGATAAAATTCACTATATATCAAACTCTTAAAACCCTAAACCGCCTCTCTCTCTATAAATACCCTCTCAAACTCTTTGATTTTCACAAAATTGTGAGGGGTTTTACTCTACAACTCAAGTCTAAGCAAGTTTCATCAATCTTGTGCAAGGATTTTTCTCAAATCATCCAAAATCCCAAACTAAGGTAATTTTTCTATTTTTTTCTTTTTCTTTCAATTTATGTTCGAATCCTAGGTTAGAAAATTTTATTTTTGTATAAATTATACGTTTTTAGTTGTGAGTTTTCAATTTCTTGTAAAAATTTTTTCAAATCTCAAAATTTTTTATTAGAATATAAAATTTTCAATCGTATTTTTTTAAACTGTTTTTTTATTTTAATTTTGTTTTCAAAAACCTAAGTGAGATTTAATATTGGATTGATTTTAAATATCAATGCATACACTTAATTTTAAAACACTTGCTTAATGTTTTTAGATGGCGGATCAAGCTAACAAAAAGCGCAAAGCCGTTCAATCCGGTGATTCGAGCATTCGTCCAAATATTACGATGCTTTTTCAAAAATCTCTTAAAACTCCGGAGGCACGTGCTCGTTTCTCTTATGTCAAGTATTTTGCAATTCGCAAGGAACGTGTCATTGATCTTGAGTTCCTCAATTCCGAGCGATTCCTTTTCCGTTATCTCACTCGTTTGGATGAGTGGAATCTCATGCATCTCTTGAGTCTTCCGGATGTTCGCTACAAAAACATGGTACTCATCTTTTACTCTAATGCTCGTTTTCTTTATGATGAGACCAAAACCGAGATTATAGGAATTGAGTCATCCTTATTGGGCAAAAAGTTTGTTATTAATGTTGCTCTTTTGGAGTCTGCTCTTAAACTTAAGGATGAGGGTCTTGAGGATGAACGCCACTTTGGCAATTTTACCGGCAAAGCTCTTTTCTTGGATGTCCATGATCGAGTTCTTCACTTGATGGTATCGTGGTTCATTCGACCTTCCAGAGGTAAATACTCCCACATCCGTCAAACCGATCATTTTTGGCTAGAGTGTTTCCGTAAGGGTGAGCGCCCAAATGTGCCTAAGATTATTTTTGCCGAGATAGTCAATAATATTAAGCTTATTGACACAAATGACTTGAAGTCTTTCACTTATGGCATAGTCTTGAGCGCCTTATTTCATGATTTTGGCATCGATTGTTCTTATGACTCTCCGGAACCTCGCAAGACTAAGATTGGTGAGTCATCCCTTCGCAAGTCCGGGTTCACATATGTGAATGGTGTTTGGGAAAGAGTTGATAGAGAAGCGGATCCTCCTCTCGTTGCTCCTCCACCGCAAGTTCAAGTGGCAAACAATGAAGCTCTCACGGCTTTCCTTACCGAGCGTTTCAATGCTTTAGACTCTCGGTTCGATGCTTTGGACACTCGCCTTACTTCGGGCTTTGAATCTATGGGCAATCGGTTGAAGAATGTCGAGGATCGTCTTCAAACTCTTGAGACTTCTCATTCCAACTTGGACCTATCCTTCTCTACGCTTTATGGGCAATGGACGAAGTTTCACCATTCTCAAGCCAAGAGCGATGATGATACTTCAGATGATGATGACGAGGCTTAGGATCCATATCATATCATATCATATCATATCATATCATATCATATCATATCATATCATATTATCTATGCTTTTTAGGATTAAGATTTCATCTTTATGTTTTCTCATGTTTTAGGAACCTATGCTATTTTGGCTTTTTATTTGGGATTTTATGTTTGAACTTAATGTTTGATTTATGTTTTGGATATTTTGATTATGAATTAATATTATGGTTGCTTATTATTGCTTATTGGTACTAATCCTTTATCTTCTCTATGAGCTTTTATTGTTCTTTTTGATCTAACAAAAAGGGGGAGAATAAATTTAAGAGCCACACTTTAAACTAAAATTCGTTTTAAAATCTTAAAAGGTTTTTAAAGGTTTACAACTTGGATTTCAAATCAAAAAAAATTTTTTAACTTTAAAAACCCATCTTAAATTAAGGGGGAGTTAGAATATTTTCAAAACTTTCAATATTCCCAAAAATTCTAACTTTGGTTTTGTTATATCAAAAAGGGGGAGATTGTGAAACAAGTATTTTAATTTTGATATAACTAAAAACCTAAGGACTAAACTGAAAAAGTCAAAACGAATTTTAAGTCCTCAAAATATCCCCATATAATTTTAATATAATGCCCAAGTTAAAAACATGTTCTTTCAAATATTTTTCTAAGTGTTTCAAACCAGAAACAGTGATTTTCAAGCACCCGTTCCGAAACGGCCTTTAGGCGTTTCGAAACGTTTTCATCACTGTCGACCACCGTTCCGAAACGTGTATCGAAACACTTTCACTCGTTTCGAAACGGTATAACTCGTTTCGAAACTGTTCTTCATATTTGATTTAAAAAGGCTTCAACGGTTCAAATATATGCTGAATTTTTAAATATAAAAGGGGTGTTTCGAAACAGATCAAGCCCGTTCCGAAACGACCCTTGACAGTAGCATTTTCGTTTCGAAACGGATCCAAAACGTTTCGAAACAGGTCTTAAGATGAATTCAAAAATATGACCGTTATGTTTTTAACTGATTTTCTGAAAGTCGTTAAGGCGTTTCGAAACGGGCTAAGACCGTTTCGAAACGACCCTTGACGGTGGAAAAATCGTTCCGAAACGGGCCTAAGGCGTTTCGAAACGGGCTCTTAAATGCACCCCAACGGCTCTTTCTATTTTAGTCCGTTCCGAAACAAGTTCCCGTGTTCCGAAACGGGTTGGTGCAGACTACATTTATGGTGGCAAGAGAGGGTTCCAACGGCTCCATTTATGTTCCCAACCACCCAAACGGCTAGAAATCAAAGAGAAGGTATAAAAGAGACATCCAAAAGCATCAGCAACAACTATTGATCCTAAAGCAAACATCCAAACATCAAATTCAAGCAATTGAGCAAAAATCCCACTTTGTGTAAAAATCCCAATTTGTGTTCTTCATTCATATTTTGTAAAATTGGGTTGAGTGCTTGTATTGGGGCTATCATTTGTATTGAGAGATACCTTATTAGCCTACAAATTTCTTTGTTCTCTTGTGTGAGGGTTGGGTTGATTTTTGGGTAGAAAAATCAACCGAAATTGTAAAGGGTTGCCTCCTTGTCCTAGAAAAGGGGAAGATCAATTTAGTGAAATTGTTGCAAATCCTTAGTGAGACTAAGGTAGTGGATGTAGAGTTCATTTGGAACTTGAACCACTCTAAATCCCTTGTTCATCAATTTTTAATTTGCCAATTTCCTCCACAATCCTTTAAATTTCCAATTCACCCCCCTCTTGGTAATTATCGATCTTTCGATCCACTCAACATATTTGAAATTGAATAAATCTCTGAAGACATTTGCGAGAAAATATTTGTATGTTTGAACTAGTCAAAGTTGCGTAAATTGCTGAATCGTTTGAAATGACTAAAATGTTTGGAAATACTGATAATGTTGAACTGATCAGAATATCCATAATGACCAAAAAGAATAATCTATCCTCGGCAGCAAGTGCCAAATTGATCAAAATGATGATTTTACCCTCGAGAACTTAAATGAAAGAATAGTTTGAAGGACTGAAAGACTTTGAACAATCGTAACACCTTCGAGCATCGAATTGTCTGAAATACCTTCGGATACTATAATGATTGAAAATATTTCTAAGACATGGAATTGAGAACTCCATATAAGGCCAACCATGTAATGGCTCAAACAAGAAGCGGTAATATACGACCCGTGTCTGTTGGTCGTTTATGATACTAAGAGGACATTAGAGGACTACCCTATAAAGGCGTACAATGTATTGGGAGAAAGTACATAGCTAATATAGTAAGAGAGATTTGTTCCTATAAGGTACATTCGATGTTTTGGAATGAGTTCAAGTGCAATGCACATGTTTGAATACTTGGAAAATACCATCCGAATATATGCTTGATTACTAGAATAAGTTTAGTGGACGATTAGTGAAGGTGAACTATTGTTGTTATGCTCCGTAGTCAGTTCTGAGAAATGAATGGTTGAAGTGTACCTATCTGGTGAGATATTAAACACGATGTTAATGGGTTCCGATTAGTTCAAGGGGGCTTGGAAACTTGACGAGCAACTAGAAGTCATAAATTATGTACATCACCGTTTATACCTTGTTGGTTCAAATTACTAGTTTACCCCCAAAGGTCAAAATGACCTTAATACCCTCATAGATTGTAACATTTAATTATGCTCGCGATATATCTAAAATCCCAATGATTCTGATGCATCAAATTTCGATGTTGATTCGATCCGTCTTATCAAACTCCCCTATTCGTAGGGACCTCGTTCTGAAATCAGTCCAAAATTGTCAAATATCATCTTTCTGATATCTATCAAGTACCTCTAAGAAATGAATTGGGTCATAAAGCGCGTACCATGTATCTGTAAATATTTTCTATTCTAAACGAAGTCCATATGCTTAAAATTTAGAAATATGATACCGTAATACGAAAGGAAAGCAATTTTCTGATTTTTGACCTCTGATATGAAAAATATATCTGATATCTAACATTTGAATACGAAATAATAATAATAATAATGTTAATAAAATAAATTGATATTTGTCTTCTAGTATAAAAATAGATTTGATATCTATTTTCTGTAATACTGTCTTCTGAATATAAACTGAAATCATTTGGGGTATATTATTTGGGATATGAATGATGATCTGTAGGCTCAGCGCTGGTAAGTCCTTCTGGACCTAAGCTCCTACGCCCAATGGGCCTAGGGTAAGCCTTTCTGTTAAGCTCCTACGCCCACAGGCCTAGGGTAAGTCTTTCTGGACCTAAGGCATCCCCTTAGGTAGGCTCCTACGCCTCAGGCTTAGGGTAAGACCTTCTGTATGCAGTTCAGGACGAATTGCACTTTAGAGTTTGGTTGTGGGTAGTTGAGTTAATTAATAGGAATTTCTGACATCTTCTGAAACATACCCTACTAAATTAATGTATCAATGATGAACCCTCAGTAAACTTACAATTCGCACTTAATGGACCACTCTGAACTCCTTGATTCAACTTTTGAAATCTGAACCACTTTTGGATCTCTGACTTTAGACCACCTCTTATGGTTCGGGTGATCAAATAAAGAATAGCTCTGTGACCTCCTAATAATGCTTCACTGAATTATCAAATCGTAATTTGAGCTTACCGTTGCTTAATTTTTCATAACAATGTTAAGTTGCCATATACCTACTTGCACCTTTAGCATCTCAGGGTAGTTTGTATTACTGAGCTTTCTGAAGCTCACATTGTTTTTACCATCACAGGTTAGAAGATCGACTTTGTCGCAGCTGTCAACGTCGGTATGAGAGTTCCTTTGGTTTGCTTGTGGAGTATGATATCTATATAATTAGGGGGCATGTATGTCATGTTTTTATTTATATTCGGATTTGAAACTGGTATTAATAATTTGTATCAGAGTTTTGTTTTATTGTCTAAATGTTTTTCTGAAATTGTATTTTAATTCGAAACTTTATTTATGATTTCAAATGGTTCAGCAAATCTGTTTATTTGAAATTTTATCGTGGGTCGCTCCGGTGACCCTAATGTGACATCCTAGGATCCGCATTAACGCATAGGCGGGTCTAGGGGGTTATAGAGCCCCTAAACTTTTGAAGGAAAAAAATCAATGTAACCCCTAATTTTTTACACCCAATTAAGCTCTCAAACTCATAAAAAACCCAATTTACCATTTTTTTTTATAAATGTTAACAGCTAACTTTAATAATTTATTTTCAATATTATAACTTATACTATAATTTTTGAATGAATAGTTTAATATATTTTGAATGTATAATATAGTAAATATTATAAAACTATTGATATTTTGTTTATTGTATGATTAAATATATGATACTATATAACAGATCTCTTTTTCATGAAAATACCATATCTATATTACTTATTATTTGTGATATGTAACTAAGTAATATACGGTATAATTACAAATTACATCATTTGAGTCTTGATTAATATTAGATCTTAGGTTAAATTTCGAACAAATTTCTCCTTTTCCCCTTAAAATTCGTAATTAAGTAATTATGTTATATTTTTTTAATAGTCTAAAAGTGATTACAAAGTAGTATATGTTCATGCATATTCTTAATCCTTTAACATTACACATACACCTTATAAACAAAGTGATTTGAACTCGCATCTCTTAGGATGATCATCATCCACTTTTCCACTAGAACACTTATTGGGTTCAATTATATTATATTACATTATATAAATCAATACATTATATGTATATGTAACTATATTATAACGTGTAACTAACGAACTATGATATATTAAGTAAATATAATATGGATTAATATCCTATACACTGGCGGTGGAAACTGAAAGTTTCCACAAGCGCCTTAGTTTTAGGGTATAGGGAGTTAGTTTAGGGTATAGGGTTTAGGGGTTTATGTGTAGAGGTTTAGAATTTAGGGATAGTTGATTCAATTTAAGGTTTAGGGTTATAATTTAGGGTTTATAGGTTAGGGTTTAGTTTTTAGGGTAATATGGTGAGGATTTAAGTTTTAACCTATAAACCCTAAATTACAACCTTAAATTTTAAATTGAAACAACTATCCCTAAATTCTAACCCCCTACAATTAAACCCCTAAACCCTAGACCCTAAACTAACTCCATATACCTTAAAATTAAGGCGCTTGTGGAAACTTTCAGTTTCCACCGCCTATGTATAGAATATTTATCCATATAATATACCATATTATATTATAGCACAAATGAAAAATAAATTTTACGAAAACTTTTAGTTTTTTTCTCTCTAACAACCCTAGTAAATATAATATACCATATTATGTTATATATTAAGTAAATATAAATTTTACGCTGCAAACTTGCGCCACATGTAAGTTTTTTTCATTTTCTGCGTTAGCTGGCGATCAGTAATCACCTAGCTATTGGTTGTCAATCGCCGGTGTTTATTATTATTTTTTGTTTTTCTCTCTTTTTTAATTTTTGAATACACACATTTTCTTTGTTCTTGTGACAGGCTTTTCTTCTGTCCTTGTGACATGTTTTCTTTGTTTTTGTGGTTTTGTTAAATCTGTCATTGTGGCATGATTCAGCATACCCTAGCGGTCGATCGTTGCTCGCATAGAGTTTTTAATCGGCGCTAGTTCCTGATTATGATTTTGTAGGTGGTCATGGAAAATTAGATCTCCACTTGATTGATGGTTGTTTACCGATGTAATCAGTCCTGAGTAGTAGAACATTATGCCTGTAGACCCATTCAACGAGATTCATGTGTTCTAGTGCCAGTAGACCCCGTATTGTTTCCAACCATGGGAAGCGCATGACTCAATGGATAGACTTGTATAAGTTTCCTAGATGTGTCCCTCGACTTGTATTGCATGTGTGATTGTTTGATTCATGTTGAACATGCTTGACTAAGATCTAGTCTATTGTTCGATATACTCGGGTCTTTCGGCTTTATTATTAAAGGCTTCGTTTTCTTTTTTAACGTAATCACAATGTCTTTACTTTTCAATCTCATGAAATTATATAGAACATTTGTTTGAATGGAAATCTTCTACTCCTTTTCGGCGCTCCTACTTATGTCCCTATGCTCAAAATTAGGTTTAAGGTTTAGGATTTTAGATTAAAGTTTAGGAAAATTAGGGTATGGTGTAGGGTTTAGGATTTAGAATTTAATGTTAGGGTTTGGAATTTAATTTTGTACTGTTTTTTAGTGTTGAGCATAAGTAGAGACACCAAGAAGAGGCATAGATTTTTATCTTGTTTATTTTTAGTCAATACATATCATTTGCAGTCGCGCATTCGATTGATCCAGAAAAAAAATAAATCATACATAAACTAATCTTAGTCAAGCATGTTCAACATGAATCAAACAATCACACATGCAATACTAGTCGAGGGACACATCTAGGAAACTTATACAACTCTATCCATTGGTACCTCAACTACATATCTAGTACCCCAGCTATGCTCGCATTACTGTTTTGGTACCCCAACTATTGTTTTTGGCAAAATGATATGTAACGTTACATTTTTGGTATCCTGACCGTTAAAAACTAACGGAGATGATGACGTGGCTCGGTATAATCACAATTTTAGATCAAAACACTTATATATATAGTCCAAAATTCATCAATTTAAAACATCATCTTAATTTTGGGGGTAAAATTGCAAATTACGTTCGACTGGAAGAAGAAAATCGAGGAATTTACAATTTTAATCCAAAATTTAAAATAATGTTTAAATTGATAGATTGTATAAGTTTTTGGACTAAAGCTATTATTAACCTAAGCCACGTCACTATTTTCGTTAGTTTTTAACGGCCAGGGTACTAAGACAGAACAAAAACGTAACGTTAGGCATCATTTTACCAAAAATAATAGTTGGGTACCAAAATAGTAACACAAACATAGTTAAGTACAAAATATGTAGTTTTCCCTTCTTTTTATTTAAAAATTTTCTTGGAAAAACTTTTAACCCTTTTAGTTTAAAATATTTTTGGAAACAAAAATCTCTTAATTAATTTCATTTGAAAAATTTTTGGAAACAAAAAAATCTTTCATTCGTATTAACAAATCATTTTATAACAATTAAATAATTTAATAATCATTTTGTAACAATTAAATTGTTTAATGACCATTTTATAACAATTAAATAATAAATTTATAATTACGTAACAATTAAGTAGTTCAATAACCATTTTATAACATTTACAAAATTCAATGACTATTTTGTAACAACTAATATGTTACTTTAATTTCCAAGCCAGTACGTCATTAGGTTGTTAATGACTTAATGGTATCTATATGTTCAATGTTTATTTTGTAACAAAATCTAAAACTTAATGCCTACTTTATAACTTTTGAGATAATTTAGAGATGATTTAGTAATTTACTATTTTTTAATAGTATAAAGGTGATTACAAAGTAGTATCTGTTTATACATATTCTTAACCCTTTGACAATTTAGAGATGATTTAGTAATTTACTATTTTTTTAATAGTATAAAGGTGATTACAAAGTAGTATCTGTTTATACATATTCTTAACCCTTTGATAATGAGAAAGTCTAAGAAAACCACATGAAATACGGCTAAAATGCAGCGAACATAAATTCTTACAAAAAAGTGGTAAGAATTTATGTAGGACTGGATAAGAATTTGTGTAACTACATAAATTCTTACAAACTGGAAAAGAATTTATGTAGCAACACAGATTCTTATACTATAACCTAAATTCTTACCGTTTAGATAAAAATTTGTGTAGAATCGTCTCATTTTAATCGCACCGTAAGAGTGCTTCACCCTATAACTACCCGATGAAAATAGTTTACTCAAATATGTCGAATATTATCATGAACTCCAAGCTATGCATAGGTGGTGCATTTGAAAAATTAATTATGTAGTGGGTTAAAATTTTAATTAATAAATAATATTTTTTGAAAATAATTAATAAATAATATTTCAATTCGCATCAATTAATAAATAATAATTAAAGTGATTTTAATGTTCGGTACAATTTTATAACTTAGCGAATCTGTTACAGACCTAACTTTTTTTAAATTAGTTTTTATGTTTCGTTTTTTCCAAAAAAATATCTCTCATTTAACTATTTGTATAAATGTAACATTTAATGTTACTTTTCAAATTAATTAATTAATTAGCTTCTTATTTACTAATGAATTAAAAATTCATCCAAATATTTGTGACTGAAAAATAGTTTTTGAAACCTTTCAAATTTATAATAATATTTAATCTTAAATATTTTTGTTTCTTTCTAATAACTTATTTATATAATAAAGGATATCATAATCAAACTTACGATAATAAGCAGATTCATTCCTTTTTTATTAAAATAAAGAGTAATTTATATTCCCAAGACAAATGACGGGATTTAAACCTATACAAAATGTAATAATATGAGTATAAGTGACCACTCGAATCATCTTTCTTAATTGTTAATATTGATTTACTTTTGGTATATAATGAAATAAAAATTATGATTATCTAAAAAAATTGTCAATTCTGTTTTTCACCACAAGGGAAATAAATGTAAATATCCATTCAACTAACTTTTTAGTCTTTGATTTTGTAATTTGACCATTGTTCGTCTGTCCATTTATCTCATTCCTTTTGATGGTTAACCTCTTTATTTGATGACAAAGCTAAGCAAGAAAATATATAGAAAAAAATAAGCACGTATAATTAGAAAACATAACTAATTTAGTGATTATGTTCATAAGCATAAATTAACCCATCATTTCATTACACAAGCATAACATAGTACATGCACGCTATTAGATAGTTGGAGTTTACAAATAAGTATAGTAAACATTTTAGATTATTAATATTGTTTCATGGTATATTCTTACCCATAAACAATCTACAAAGTTCAAATATAAACTAAAAACATTTATTGAAATAAACGATCGATATTGATCGATGGATGATGGGTATATTATAGTAGATTGATTTCATCTGCATATGTAAGTGAGGGGAGTCGCTCGCTTTCCGCAAAGAAGGAGCAAAGTTCTATGGTAAATGCTACGGTAAATTTGATTTCTTTCCACCAGTATCGTTTTGAGAGTTGCACAAACGCATTCAGTAGCATCGCGATCAGTGAGATCCTTAATGGGGAAGCAACATGGGCTATTTGGGATTATTCCAATGTTCAAAATAGGTGGAGATAGTCTGTTATCCCTAAAACATGAATGTCGGATTAAATTATTTTTATCACATGTACTTGGAACATGAGGTGGAGGTGGTGGTGGAGGTGGAGAGGGTGGAGGTGGTGGTGGAGGTGGAGGAGTACGCGGAGGGGGAGTGAGAGTGGGGGGAGGAGTGCGCGGAGGGGGAGTGGGGGGAGGCGTGCGCGGAGGGGGGGTGAGAGCATGGGGGGGCGTTCGAGGAGGGGGAGTAGGTGTCGAGGGAGGCGTACGGGGAGGTGGAGTGGGTGCTGGGGGAGGCGTACGGGGAGGGGAAGTAGGTGTCGGGGGAGGCGTACGCGGAGGGGGAGTGGGAGCGGGGGGAGGCGTTTTGGGAGGGGGAGTGGGAGCGGGGGGAGGCGTTTTGGGAGGGGGAGTGGGAGCGGGGGGAGGCGTTTTGGGAGGGGGAGGGGGTGTTGGGGGAGGCGTTTTGGGAGGGGGAGGGGGTGTTGGGGGAGGCGTTTTGGGAGGGGGAGTGGGAGTTGGGGGAGGCGTACGGGGAGGGGGAGGGGGTGTTGGGGGAGGCGTTTGGGGAGGGGGAGTGGGAGTTGGGGGAGGCGTAAGGGGAGGGGGAGTGGGTGCCGGGGGAGGTGTACGGGGAGGGGAAGTGGGTGCCGGGGGAGGCGTACGCGGAAGGGGAATGGGTGCTGGGGGAGGCGTTTTAGGAGGGGGAGTGGGAGCGGGGGGAGGCGTTTTGGGAGGGAGAGTGGGAGCGAGAGGAGGCGTATGGGGAGGGGGAGTGGGTGCTGGAGGAGGCGTTCGGGGAGGGGGAATGGGAGCTGGGGGAGGCGTACGGGGAGGGGGAGTAGGTGCTGGGGGAGGTGGTCGGGGAGGGGGAGTAGGTGCTGGGGGAGGTGTTCGGGGAGGGGGAGTGGGAGTTGGGGGAGGGGAAGTGGGTGTCGGAGGAGGCGTACGGGGAGGGGGAGTGGGTGACGGGGGAGGCGTTCGAGGAGGGGGAGTGAGAGTCGGGGGAGGCGTACGGGGAGGTAGAGTGGGTGCCAGGGGAGGCGTACGGGGAGGGGAAGTGGGTGTCGGGGGAGGCGTACGCGAAGGGGGAATGGGTGCTGGGGGAGGCGTTTTGGGAGGGGGAGTGGGAGCGGGGGGAGGCGCACGGGGAGGGGGAGTGGGTGCTGGGGGAGGCGTACGGGGAGGAGAAGTGGGTTCCAGGGGAGGCGTACGCGGAGGGGGAATGGGTGCTGGTGGAGGCATTTTGGGAGGGGGAGTGGGAGCGGGGGGAGGCGTACGGGTAGGGGGAGATGGTGTTGGGGGAGGCGTTTGGAGAGGGGGAGTTGGAGCCGGGGGAGGCGTACGAGGAGGGGGAGTGGGTGCTGGGGGAGGCGTACGGGGAGGGGGAGTGGGTGCTGGGGGAGGCGTAAGGGGAGGGGGAGTGGGTGCTGGGGGAGGTGTTCGGGGAAGGGGAGTGGGAGTCAGGGGAGACATATGGGGAGGGGGTGTCGGGGGAGGCATACAGGGAGGACAAGTGGGTGCTGGGGGTGGAGGAGTGGGTGTCGGGGGAGGCGTACGGGGATGGGGAGTGAGAGCGGGGGGAGGCCTACGCGAAGGGCGGGTTGGAGCGGGGGGAGGCCTATGCGAAGGGGGAGTGGGAGCGGGGGGAGGCCTACGCGAAGGGCGGGTGGGAGCGGGGGGAGGCATACGTGAAGGGGGAGTGGGAGCGGGGTGAGGCCTACGCGAAGGGGGAGTGGGAGGGTGAAGTTGCTCAGAATTAGCTAATGTTAAGAAAAGAAAACTGAGAGAAAAAATGAAAATTGTGGGTATTGAAGCGTTGAAGGTCATAATTGGAAGAGAATACGTAAAACTTTACTCAATAGAGTGTTTACAAGTATTCTATACTACATGAACTGCAAGTGGAGATGCAAAATGTTGAATAGAGAAAGGTATTTATAGAAAGAGATAGCTATTTGAGATTTAAAGTTGTTTATGTCACCATTGATGTATTTTTGCACGTTTAGTAAAAATATATAAGGTACAGTTAGGCATAATGATATCTTGACAACTTGTAAAGTTTTGTAATAATTTTGTAGTTGACATAAATTTAAATACACATTAGTGAAAAATTGTCATCTTTGATCCTATATATTTTTATGCCAATATATATAGCTTAAAAAATAAGTCAAAATTTATATGATACATTAAGATTTTTTAAAGTTTTGTTAAACTTAGTATATACCTAAAAAAGTGTAGTTAAAATAAATAAATAGTTTTATTTTAAAACTACATTGATTTTTGATTTAATTTATTTGTTCAAATAAAGCTCTAATTTTAATTAATTGTTATTATTTAAAAATAAATAAATACATTTATTTTATTTTCATGTTTGGTAAATATAGTTATTAGTATATACAATATATGAACTTAAAATGGTGTTGCTTCGATATTGGTTTTAGTGCTCTATAAAAATTTAATTAATGCAACATCAAAATTCATATATCATACTACATATTATACCAAAGTACATATGTAGTTTTAAAATTTGTCTCTCCTTCTTAACAAATAAAAACAAATATCTAGATAGTATAAATAGTATTGCATACATAAATTAATAATAAAATAACTGGGCGTTTTTAATTGACCTGAAACGCTTTTGAGTCTTGCCAATTAATAACCAAAGGCAATACTTTTTATAACTGGGAATAATGTGTAAAATTAATTTCAATTTACATAATAAAAAAGCATCTCTTATGAAATCATCCTAATCAAGAAATGTTTGTAATAATATACTTTTGTCAAAAAAAAATTATATACATAAAAATACAATAAGGTGTTCGTTTTATTTCAAAATTCAATGAATGCAGTTTATTAAATATATATTTTTTCATATATATATATATATATATATATTATTGTTATTATTTTACAAATATATAGTCCTAAATGATTTTAATCTCAGTTATTAAAACCAACTAATCCAAAAATTAAAAAAATATGTAAAATTTAAAAGTTTATGGTATATAAAATGATTCTAACCATACATATGGTTAAACCTAAAAGTATAATGCATTGTGGATTGAATTTTGACATTGTCGTTGGTACAATATAGGAGGATGTAAGATAGAGCATGCTTAAGCGCTCAATATCCTTTTATTTATGGGCAAGGAGAACTCTCATAGTATAAATATTGTACCTAAATTATATGTTAGAAAATAAAGTGTAATGCATTAGTTACAATTTTACAAAAGGGTAAACCACAAATTAGATCAATAAGTTTTTAGTAATTTTTATTTTACTCGTTGATGTTTGAAAAATTACATTATGTTAAATGACATTATTGATTTATCACAAAATGGTTGATTCATCGTTAATACATGTTAAAAAGATTATGTGACATGTTAAAAAATATTAATATTCAATTTGAACCTTAAATAATAGATAAAATATCAATTTAATTCTTTAACAGTGTTTTAAACTATAGTTCTAAAAAAATATTAAAATATTTAAGAATACAAAAGACTTTTAATGGTTGCAGGTCTTATAAAACTCAATTATTGTTATTTAATCATAATTTTCTTTAATTATTCAAGAAAAGAGAGGGGGAAATGAAAATTAACCCTACAAGTGATTGAAGAAATGTTACGTAATTTTGGTGAATTTAACCATCTCAAGAAGAGAAACACTATTACTTGATCTCTTTGTGATGTGATAAGTTTCGAGGTTCTTCACCTTAAAAGGCTTTGTTTGGTTGGGTAAAAAATAGAAGGACAAAAAGGAGGAAAAAGAAAATGAAAAAAATTGAGTGTGTTTGATTGAAAAAAAAATGAGAGTAAAACAAATTATTTCGAATTTAGAAGGAGAATGAGAAGAGAGAAAATGTGAGAAAGAAATAAGTCAGTTCAAAATATAAATTTTTCAAAACTTAATTTTCTTCTCTTTCAATTCTCAATTCTATTAAGCAATGAATCAGAAAAAAAAAATACAATTTTCTTAGGATGAAAAATTGAAAGAGTAGAAAAGTGAAAAGATTAAAAAATTAATTTTTCTTATTTTCATTGGCGGGCATGGTAGGAATGATAAAAAATTAAAAGAAAATTGTATTTTCTTTCCTTTCATTGCTTGGTGGAATTAAAAAAATTGAGAGATTAAAAATATATTTTGAACTCTTTCACATTTCTTCTCTTCTTTTCCTTCTAATTTTGAGATAATTTGTTTTTACACATAAGCATGGAGAATGATCATCTCTCTAGTTTTATTTTGTCCCACTTTTCTTTTCTATCAAACATGCTTAAAAATTATTTTCTTCTCAATTTCACTTCGTTTCCTTTCACTCTTTCACTTTTTTACCCAACCAAATAAAACCTAACAAAAATTGAGTAAAGAGGATTGGTTAATAAAACGGGGATAACAAAATTAACAAAATTTATTTTTATTTTCTAAATTTTTAATTTTCTGTCTATCCTTTGCTAGAAAAACAAAAAAAACCCACCCACCACTTTAAGTTTCTTTGCTTTATTTTCTAATGTTAGCTCCATAGTAATTCATTTATTAGTAAGTTATAAATGTGATTTTTCCCCTAAAACTTACAATCAAGTTACATGATTAAAGTATTGTTATAATCAAATTATTTTTCGTTAAAAACGAGACATGCATTAAATTGTTTAGTATAATAATAATTTTAGTCCTTAAAATTTATACATTATATTATTTTAGTTCTAATTTAAAATAATTTAATAAATTTAACACTTCAGCCTTGTTTGGCAATTAGTGGATGGCTGATAGTAAATTACATTAGTTGATAGTTGATTTGACTAGCGGATTGTATTAGCTAATTTTATAAAATTGTTTGGTAAAATTAACTGATAGTTGTTTGATTATTTAAGCAAGCAAAATGACATAAAGATATGATTTTATTCGATGCTTATTTGAATAGTTTATTATTTATTAATATTTTGTATCTATTAATATTAATTAGATTATGAAGAATATTTTTTTTGAAATGGAGGGAAACGCACCTACGACACGCCTCATTAAAAAACCTCCCTAATCCTAATCGGAGGAAAAAGAGTACGCGACGTAGGGCGATACAAATCAAAACAAGCATAAAGCGAGATACCAATGAAACCCAAACCAACCGTCTAAGCCCCTACTATACAAGCAGCGTCTCACCACCCCATGGTGCCAACACCAGCAAGTGCATCAAGGACACATAGCCACCGGTCAAGCCACCATTACCGCGATACAAAGCATACAACCACACAGCAGCACCAACAAACAGCACCCCAGACCACACACCACTCTGCACCCCAGCAGAAACAACGCACACGGCAGCAGGCAGTGGTGCCAGCAGGTATTGAAACCATGACTCCCGAAATCAATTACTCCAACCAATTAGTCTGTAAGGCATCCAAAATCCTCGACGGAGGATCAAGAAATCTATAGTACGGCAAAGGTAATTCCTTCGCTAGTTTCGCCAGGTTATCCGCAACTGAATTAGCCTCACGTCGTACCCACGAGAAGCGAACCTCCCAACTCTTTGCCAACATCAAAACCAAATGTCCCCGAAGCAAAGACGAAAGGCGAGAAGGATCGCACATCCATCACTAATACATCATGAACCTCTTTGTTATCCGTCTCGAGAATGACACGAGTATGCCCCAACGCCCAAGCCGTCACAAGACCCTCATACACCGCCCATACCTCAGCCTCAAAACTAGAGCAGACCCCAATTTTCTTTGCGAAACCAAACCTCCAACCACTAATGTTATCACGCCCAACCCTGCCACAATAAGCCATGCACGAATTCGAATTGTGCGCTACATCCACATTCACCTTTATCCACCCCATAGGAGGCTTAACCCATCGCAAACCCCTCCCCGTGGACCTCAAATTTACCGAATTTTGCTTGTCCAAATTTGCTGTGTGAACAGCTTCATGGCACAGACGGCTCACACCTTGGAGGATCCCCTCTTGTCCTTCACTCATTGGCTCAAAAATGTATTGATTTCGTCGCCTCCATGCAAGCCAAACGATAGCTCCGAAGAGAAGATCCCAATTATCCGCAACCTTAGGAAAGGGGACATGATTCGATAAATTAGCCAAGAACTAATCTTTAATATCCATCGCAAAAAACTCTTGCATTCTATCCGGTTGGATTACCTTAAGCCAAGCAACTTTAATCTCAATACACTCCCGAAGAATATGTGATATGTCCTCAACAGCAGCCCCGCATAACACACAACTTGGATCATCCGCAATGTGTCGACGAACGCGTTCTACGTTCGTTAGGATCCGACCATGGCAAGCCTGCCACAAGAACATCCTGATACGCGGCAAGCCCCTATAATTCGCCAAAACGGTCCAAAGTTTATCCTCAACCCCAGCCGTATGATTCAAACGCAACCTATACGCGGACTTGACCGAAAATTTCCGAGAATTTTCCAAACCCCACCCCGGCCGATCCTCAATCCGCATATCGCCTGGAGGCTTAATCGCCGCAATGCTCCACACTACCTGTTGCGGTACCAAATGTTCAATGCACTCCCAACGTCATTGTCTCATGTCATTCACCATCGAGTTCAACGGAGTAACCCGTTGCTCCTGTAACGCGCCATCGAGACGATAATTCCTCAGGGGTCCTGTAATCACCTATTTTGTCCGGGGTGTTAAAACCCGATTTCTTTTCTTTTTTATAGTGGGCTTTGATTTATATATGTTATGGCAAGAATTAAAAAACCCAAAAAAACAAAAAACAATATATATCTTATAAATATTATCTTATCCTTACGTATATATATATTTATATCTTATTATAATATCCTATCTTATATATCATATTATTATTATTATGTATTACTTATACATTTTATTTATTTAGTACCATCGATATTATATGTCATATTATATTCTAATATATTATCATATTTGATATCATATATTATTATTATATTATTATTATTATTATTATTATTAACTCTGAAAACAAAAAAAACAGAAACATTAAATAAATAAAAGCCCATATTAATTAAATAAAAGCCCAATGTTTATATATTATTTAAAGTCCAATTTACATTATCAAAGCCCAAAAATAAATAATATTACATGGCCCGTTTAGGCCCAAAAATAAACCCTAATATGCTAAACCAAAAAAACCTAATGCCTCCCTTTTGATCTGTGCAGCCGCCACCCCCTCTCCACCGTCAGATCTAATCTAGATCTGACGGTCCAGATCGCACCAGACGCGAGAAACCCTAGCCGGCCCCTTCCTCAAGCACCAGCGCCGCACCCCTCTGAACCATTGGATCGGGAACGCAACGAACGGCTGAGATCGAGCCCGGGAAGTCTCCAGAAACCCCACACTCTGCACGCGCGACCCTCCAGCAGCCCACGCGCGACGATCCGAGTCCCACGCGCGCGCGTGTAGACCACAACCGACCCCTCAGCTTCTCTTGTACACCGTCCAGATCCATCTTCGACGGCACGGATTGCCCCACGACGCCGGCCATGTCTCTCTGGTCCCCCTCTCCTCACGGGTCACATACAACAAACAAAAACCAAATGTCAGAGCACCAAAACGCAACCGAAATGCAGAGTCACAGAGAGGCAAACGGAAATTGCAGACAAATCGTACAAATCAACAGCAATTATCAGCATTTTCATATATTTAGAAAAGGGGAAAAACATGTAATATTGCGGCTATAAAAGCCGAAACACACAGAATGTAAAGGGAGATTCTCAGAGGGAATTTTTTCCGGAGAAAAATTGTAAGAGAGAGACATTGTAATCGGAAATTTTATTCAATACAAGCCGAAAGAGAATTCCAGAGGTATTAACACCATCTTCATTTCATTTCTTGTTTTCGAATCGCAAACAAATAAAAAAGGGGGTTAGGGTTTTCGGTTACCTTCGCGTCTCTTCCTCTTTCTCCCATCTGTTTCCCATCTCGCCGGTGACAAGCCATCCGGTCCCTTCCGAGACCGCACACGGTGAGCCGGTGAGAGGTAAACGTCGGTAAAAAGTTTTTTTTTAAGTTTTTGGGTTCGATTGAAAGCAAAAAGGAATTTTTTTTTGGGATTTTGGCTTCGGAAAGGTCGGGAAAGGTTTTACAGGCCTTGTGGTTTTGGAAAAGTAAAAAAAAAAACATTTTAAGGTTCCGGCGCCGGAAACGGCGGCCGGAACCCTTGCGGCGCCGGAAAATAACAGAGAGGGGAGAGAGGCTCTCTCGGTTTTTAGGGTTTTCAAATGGAAAAAGGGCCAAATCTATTTTTTTTAAGTCTGTATTTATAAGGTTTTCTTGTTTTAAAATAGGGTTAATAACCTTTTAAACCCTCCCGCATTTTCGAAATCACGCGAGGAGGGCCTCCGTGTTTTTAAATCCCTTCCCCGGTCCCTCGGTTTTATCAAATGTTTTCAATAACGTCCCGGTTCTTGTTTCAATCGATTTTCGGGTGGGGTAATTGCATTTTTGGTCCCTATAACTTCCCGCGTTGTTCTAATTAGGTCCTTATTTCGTCTTTTAATTAATTTTTTTTTATGGTTTATTTATAGCCTTGGTCCCTGCCAGTTTACCTCTGTATTCATTTAGCATTTTATTAAGTTTATTTGTTACTCATGCGTTTTGCTTTTTGTGTTTGCATCGAATATATATTTTGCATGCTTGCTTTTTTGTTTTAATGTCATTCGAGTATATGTTTTGCCATGTTATTTTATATATGTGATATGTGGTCATATGTTTTTTTATATATTTAGCATTTAAGTTTATGCATGTTATATATGTCGTATGTTTCTTTTATATTGTTCGAATATATTTCTGTGGCATGCACTTTATATGTCATTCATGTGACTTTTAGCATTTTTAAATTGATTCATTGTTAATTATGAAACGGAGATACCTATTAATTCGCGTATTCGGGTCGACATACCTAGCTTATTGGATGTCCCGCGAATATTCGGATTGATTCGAATCGTCTAAAGGTAAATCCGTAAATAAAAAGGACAAGACCATAGCATCATATTTTATCTGCTTGCATCATGCATAAAGGTGACGTACGGGATCCGAACCCTAAACTAACACGGCAGTCAGTCTTATATGATGTCGGTTTAGTCTTTGGTCCGGTGTACCGTCATCCTTTTTAATTAAATGCTTAATTAATTTGATACCACCAATTTGGACAAAGCTCGTAAAATTAAAGTCCGGTTTTCGATCAAGAACCCCTAATTAAAGTCTTTTTAAATTTCGAATGATTTCCATCAATTAAAAGCAACAATTATTTTGGTACCGATTTCCGGGCGTGATGGGGACGCTAACCCTACCCCACACGTAACCAACTCCCGAACCCTTTCAAACGAATCTCTGGTTTTGTTTTTTACGGTGTCTGGCCTACCATAGTGGCCGGTGACGACTCCAAACCGAGGAAAAAAGATTTCTTTTAAAGGTTGTTTTCCCGAAACCCGAGCCAATTTTTAAATTCCCCTATTTTTAAATCAAATCGAATATTTTTCAAAAGTAACGGGAACTTGATTTGTGCGAAGAAAAAAAAAAACCCGTTACAGCTTGGCGACTCTGCTGGGGAGAAATTTTGTTTTTCAAAACAAAAAGAGAGTTAGGCCAAAGAAATAATTTTTGCTTTTAATGATGGAAATTTTTGAAATTTGATTTGACTTTAGCTAGATGGTTCTTCCTCGAAAATAGAACTTGAATTATACGAGCTTTGATAATTGGTGATCTTGAATTAATTCTTCATTTAATTTCAAAGGAATCACCGACATGTGTTGCATCACGCATTAGGCTCTATACCCGAGCTTCGTCCCTTAAGTGGGAGTGAAACGCCCATACCCACGTGAGTCTCCCTCCACGGGTCGGTAATTCACTTCCGGAATCCACGCCTTTGACACGTGAGTAGCCCTCCACGTCATTAGGTTGTGCTTTCCCTCGAACCGAAACCAATTCGCAAGCTTGTAATGGGCCAGAATTGGGCTTCTTGTTACCTTAGTAGGTAATAAGATAGGTTCGGGTACCCTTGTTAGAACCGAACCACATGTGTGAGAATTTAAGAAGCCTACCCCGGTTAGAGCCATACGGATAACCGTAGAATTAGAATTCGTGCTATTAGGTCTTGCATCGTTAATTTGCTTTGAGGTGTTTCCTTTTGCTTGTTTTAGTCAGTCTTCATTATTGGTGTTACTAACCCAGTTGCCTTCTTGTCTTGTTTTGCTTATATTTGCATACTCATCGCATTTTCATACGAAGTGTTGATTCGAGAACAGTCTAAGTTGAAAACTTTCATAACGGGAGAAAGAGTCCACAGCAACAAAGTTTTCGGAACCCTAATGGAAAGGGACAAGGAAATTTATTTTATAGAAAAAAAATCATACCCTCGTATTTATTTTCTTACCGCGTTGTAAGAAGACTCGATCTCCGTTAGGGAAAGTTGTTTGATAAGGATGTTCGTCGAACCAACATTTCCTTGCATTCGGTTTTGTTTTTTTAATTTGTTGCATTTAATCATATGTTTATGTTTTGCATTTGACATATCATGCATTGCATCATTGATTCATGGAATTTAATTGTTCGGGGTCATGGCAGCATTCGTGACTATCGAAGATTCCGCACCCACACTTTACTCGCCACCAAAGGAGGCAAATGGAGGAGAGTTTTGCTAAGTTGGAAGCTGATTTGAGAGGTCGGTTAGAGCGAGCCCAGCAAGAATTAAGGGACACCATCATCAAGTCCCAACAAGATATGATGAACGAGATATCTCAACTGTTTCAAGCAAATCTGAAAGGAAAGGGTGCTGCCGGAAACCCTAGTCAGGATAAGGGAGACCCTTCGTTTTCCCCGGGTTTTGTCACCGATACCCCTAAGCCCTCGCAAGGAGCGGCTACTCAAGGAGAGGGGGCAACATCACACCAGGCGGGCGCCTCTACCCATATTCCATCGGGTCTAATTTTTAATACGGAGAATGTCGGGGATAGTGTCCCGGACTTGGATGAGATCGAGAACTTAAACAAAGTGAAGGCCGAGTTCTCAAAACAACTAGAAGAAACTCGAAAAGACCTCGATGAGAAATTCCGAACTAAAGAAGGAGAAGAGGGGGCATACGGGATGAATGCCAGAGACCTCAGTTTGGTTCCAGATCTGACAATTCCGCCTAAGTTTAAGACACCGGAATTCGAGAAATTTGACGGGACGACTTGCCCTACTGCTCACATAACCATGTTTTGTAGAAAGATGACGGGTTTCATCCACAATGAGAAGTTGCTAATCCACTGTTTTCAGGACAGCTTAGTGGGGCCCGCAGTAAGGTGGTATAATCAGTTGACTCGTGCTCAGATCAGGTCATGGAAGGATTTGGCCAAAGCTTTCACCGATCAGTATAGGCACATAACCGACATGGTTCCGAACCGACTCATGCTACAAGGTTTGGAGCAAAGGCACAATGAGAGCCTCCGTGAGTACGCCCAGCGTTGGCGAGATGTAGCGGCACAGGTTCAGCCCCCGCTCCGTGAGAACGAGATCTCCCCTATGTTTGTCGATACACTAAAGGGGACCCTCTATGACCGCTTGATAAGCAACCCTATCGGTAACTTCTCATATATGGTTATGACCGGTGAGCGGATCGAAGCAGCTATCAAGAGTGGTAGGATTGATGGAGGAGAGAATGCCCGAAAGCAGTTTAAGAAGAAGGACCATGAGGTGAACAATGTCGGTACTTACGAGGCTTCTAAGCACTTCACAGTTTCATCGCCTCAAGCCACAGTTGGGAATGCGCAAGGCCAGAACCGAAGAGAGAATAGGGCCCCCAGGAAGGAGCAAGAAAGGATGACCTTCACCCCTCTACCTATACCGTACAAGGAGGTGTACAAGCACTTATACGAGGCTGATCTGGTCCGCCCGTATCATGTTACTCCCTTCCAGCCGCCTTACCCTGCATGGTACGATGAGAAGGCACACTGTGAGTACCACGGCGGAGTACCGGGGCACACGATAGAGAACTGCACAGCATTCAAGAAGCTCGTGCAAAACATGATTAACACCGGGGTCCTCGAATTAGAAAAACCCAATGTGACGACCAATCCGCTTCCGAACCATGGAGGTCGAGGCGTGAATGCCCTCGAAGTGGTAGATACGAAGAAGACAAGGATGGAAGTGTCTGAGATCAAGTCACCTCTGAGTTGGGTGTACGAGCAGTTGTGTACAGTGGGCTTAATTGAGAAGGCTTCGAATGGGGCATGTGTCGGCCATGAATCCTTCTGTGAGTTTCATCAGACTGTAGGGCACAAGATTCAGAGTTGCCTAGAATTTAAGCAATTGGTCCAGGAATTGATGGACAATCGGGAGGTTGAGTTCCTCGAAGAAGCTTAAGGGTTGGGATGGACGGCCAGCTTAGTCAAAAGTTTAATGCATCCAAGCTTGTTTGCTTTCATTTCATTGCATTTTAATTTTTCCCAGAAGTGATGTGCGGAATCCACTTTGCTACCCTTTGCCCGAAGGTAGCAAAGATTTTTGTAAGGGCCCAAGTTTGCATTTTCAAAATTTCAATGAAAGGATGCATTACGTTTCAGTTGCCTTTTCATTTTTGTGTGTATATATTTGCCTATTGAGTCCCCGTATACCAATTGCACAAGGGACATTGACCTTGACCCCAAAGGTTGACTTCGAGCCGCCTTTGTCTAGTGGAAATCGAAAGCTTTGAAGATGATGAATATGTGGCTTACACCCCAAGTTAATTTGGTCACCTAATTAAAATTAATGCCTCCGGGAGAATAACCGGAAACCCCCCGTGCCGAGAGAAGAAAAGAGAAAGAATAAAAAGGAAAAGAAAAAAAGGGAGAAAAAAAGAAATAAAAAAAAGGAGAAAAAGAAAAGAGAAGACAAAAGAGAAAAATACTAAAAGCGTAACAAAAGCACTCCAATGTTCGAAGCCTGGTAATAGGCATCTTCGGATACGAGTGTGGAATTTTTGGGGCACTCCGCTGTAGCAAAAGACCAATAAGGTTGCTATGCACCATTCACTTTAGCTACATGAGTGATGGTAATATTTTCAAATCGTGACATTGCCGAGTAGCTCGGGGTTTTGTTGTTTGCTCCATCATTTATTTCGAGCCAAAGGAATGTGATGAGTTGACTTCCCCAAAATTAAAGAATTGATAAAGGCGAAGCCTACAGAAAATAAATCTAATTGATTAAAAGCCGAAATAACTTGGAGAGTATGTCACATTTTCAGACATCAGCTCAGCTTTCGAGGTCTCCTAGACACATGATGCTTGAGGCAATCCTTGGTAAGCCACAGTAGTGTCGTTCGTGCACTTGATATTTAGGGTATTTAATTTGACTTGATATATCCCTGATATGAAAAGAAAAAATAGTTTTAAAAAAAAACGCATCTCATTTGTGAAATTAAAAAGATGCAATCTAAATCTTTTGAACACAAATTAATTTCCCCTTACTTCAGGGATAAAGTTTAGAATGCAATGTCATGAATACAAATGACAGCTTGTCAGTGGCTATGGTGAAGATCGTAATAAGTTCCTACATGCTATAGTTCAGGGACTTGAAGCAAATTTTTGTCAGAATGTTTCAATTGCTTCAGAAGTTGAGAAGTGGGCCCCAACGAACTTAAGAGAAAAAGTTCAGGGACTTGGGGGCATGTGTTCCCCCCATTATTGAAAAGAGATGAAGTCGTCATTGAAAGATTGAGATTTGGCAAGGAGAAAGCCAAGTTAGATTAAGAAGATGAAGGAGGAGGTCAAGGTGGACCAATCCAAAGAATGAAAGTGTCCGAGCGCTTCAGAAGATGAACTCCAGAAAAAGTTCAGGGACTTGGGGGCACGGGCTTCCCCTATCGTTGAGAGAAAAGAAGATTCGTCGCGTTGAGTAAAGACGAAGAGAAAGGTTAAGCACCCGGTTTGAATAGGGGGCAATGCTTTGAAAACGTGCACTATGAGAAGTGTTACGAGAATAGACCAAGATGTGGCAAAAGAGATTGAGAAGAAAAAGAGACCAAGAAACCGAGATTTGGCAGAAGTGAGGAAGCCCGAAGAAATTGAGAAAAAGAAGAAAAAAGAGATTGACCAACTCGGAGAGTAGAAGCATCCGAGCATTTTGATGTCGTAATTCATGCATCACTTGTAGTTAGGCATCCCTAGGATTAGGGGCATGCTAACTCACATAATCATATCATTTTTACCTATTTTTGACAGATATATCAAAGCTTTTCTCATAAAAGGAAGCTCGCCTATCCGGCTCGTGAAGAATGGAATATCAAAGCTTTTCTCATACAAGGAAGCTCGCCTATCCGTTCAGGCTCGTGGAGAATGGAATATCAAAGCTTTTCTCATACAAGGAAGCTCGCCTATCCGTTCAGGCTCGTGGAGAATGGAATATCAAAGCTTTTCTCATACAAGGAAGCTCGCCTATCCGTTCAGGCTCGTGGAGAATGGAATACCAAAGCTTTTCCCATACAAGGAAGCTCGCCTATCCGTTCAGGCTCGTGGAGAATGGAATATCAAAGCTTTTCTCATACAAGGAAGCTCGCCTATCCGTTCAGGCTCGTGGAGAATGGAATACCAAAGCTTTTCCCATACAAGGAAGCTCGCCTATCCGTTCAGGCTCGTGGAGAATGGAATATCAAAGCTTTTCTCATACAAGGAAGCTCGCCTATCCGTTCAGGCTCGTGAAGAATGGAATATCAAAGCTTTTCTCATACAAGGAAGCTCGCCTATCCGTTCAGGCTCGTGAAGAATGGAATATCAAAGCTTTTCTCATACAAGGAAGCTCGACTATCCGTTCAGGCTCGTGAAGAATGGAATATCAAAGCTTTTCTCATACAAGGAAGCTCGCCTATCCGTTCAGGCTCGTGGAGAATGGAATACCAAAGCTTTTCCCATACAAGGAAGCTCGCCTATCCGTTCAGGCTCGTGGAGAATGGAATATCAAAGCTTTTCTCATACAAGGAAGCTCGCCTATCCGTTCAGGCTCGTGAAGAATGGAATATCAAAGCTTTTCTCATACAAGGAAGCTCGCCTATCCGTTCAGGCTCGTGAAGAATGGAATATCAAAGCTTTTCTCATACAAGGAAGCTCGCCTATCCGTTCAGGCTCGTGAAGAATGGAATATCAAAGCTTTTCTCATACAAGGAAGCTCGCCTATCCGTTCAGGCTCGTGAAGAATGGAATATCAAAGCTTTTCTCATACAAGGAAGCTCGCCTATCCGTTCAGGCTCGTGAAGAATGGAATATCAAAGCTTTTCTCAAACAAAGAAACCCGCCTATCTATTCAGGCTCTTGGAGAATAGAACCAGCCTATCTATTCAGGCTCTTGGAGAATAGAACCAGCCTATCTATTCAGGCTCTTGGAGAATAGAACCTGCCTATCCGTTCGGGCTTTCAGAGAATGGAACTCGCCTATCTGTTCGGGCTTTCGGAGAATAGAACCCGCCTATCCGTTCAGGCATTTGGAGAATGGAACTTCTGCTAATTATCTGTTTGATCGGGCCTCGAAGGGTTGAAGAATGTTGAAGTGAGAGAAACAACTTCAAGCCCCGCGATAGCTGTATTTTCCCATACCGACTTCCGGACCGCCAGAAGTTCAAGTACATGGTGACTCGGAATCCAAACAGGGAAGTCGGACAAAATTGGTGTTTATGGCCTTTGCTTTATCCTTGTTTCACAAGTATAAGCAAAGGGGGGCAGCTGTAATCACCTATTTTGTCCGGGGTGTTAAAACCCGATTTCTTTTCTTTTTTATAGTGGGCTTTGATTTATATATGTTATGGCAAGAATTAAAAAACCCAAAAAAACAAAAAACAATATATATCTTATAAATATTATCTTATCCTTACGTATATATATATTTATATCTTATTATAATATCCTATCTTATATATCATATTATTATTATTATGTATTACTTATACATTTTATTTATTTAGTACCATCGATATTATATGCCATATTATATTCTAATATATTATCATATTTGATATCATATATTATTATTATATTATTATTATTATTATTAACTCTGAAAACAAAAAAAACAGAAACATTAAATAAATAAAAGCCCATATTAATTAAATAAAAGCCCAATGTTTATATATTATTTAAAGTTCAATTTACATTATCAAAGCCCAAAAATAAATAATATTACATGGCCCGTTTAGGCCCAAAAATAAACCCTAATATGCTAAACCAAAAAAACCTAATGCCTCCCTTTTGATCTGTGCAGCCGCCACCCCCTCTCCACCGTCAGATCTAATCTAGATCTGACGGTCCAGATCGCACCAGACGCGAGAAACCCTAGCCGGCCCCTTCCTCAAGCACCAGCGTCGCACCCCTCTGAACCATTGGATCGGGAACGCAACGAACGGCTGAGATCGAGCCCGGGAAGTCTCCAGAAACCCCACACTCTGCACGCGCGACCCTCCAGCAGCCCACGCGCGACGATCCGAGTCCCACGCGCGCGCGTGTAGACCACAACCGACCCCTCAGCTTCTCTTGTACACCGTCCAGATCCATCTTCGACGGCATGGATTGCCCCACGACGCCGGCCACGTCTCTCTGGTCCCCCTCTCCTCACGGGTCACATACAACAAACAAAAACCAAATGTCAGAGCACCAAAACGCAACCGAAATGCAGAGTCACAGAGAGGCAAACGGAAATTGCAGACAAATCGTACAAATCAACAGCAATTATCAGCATTTTCATATATTTAGAAAAGGGGAAAAACATGTAATATTGCGGCTATAAAAGCCGAAACACACAGAATGTAAAGGGAGATTCTCAGAGGGAATTTTTTCCGGAGAAAAATTGTAAGAGAGAGACATTGTAATCGGAAATTTTATTCAATACAAGCCGAAAGAGAATTCCAGAGGTATTAACACCATCTTCATTTCATTTCTTGTTTTCGAATCGCAAACAAATAAAAAAGGGGGTTAGGGTTTTCGGTTACCTTCGCGTCTCTTCCTCTTTCTCCCATCTGTTTCCCATCTCGCCGGTGACAAGCCATCCGGTCCCTTTCGAGACCGCACACGGTGAGCCGGTGAGAGGTAAACGTCGGTAAAAAGTTTTTTTTTAAGTTTTTGGGTTCGATTGAAAGCAAAAAGGAATTTTTTTTTGGGATTTTGGCTTCGGAAAGGTCGGGAAAGGTTTTACAGGCCTTGTGGTTTTGGAAAAGTAAAAAAAAAAACATTTTAAGGTTCCGGCGCCGGAAACGGCGGCCGGAACCCTTGCGGCGCCGGAAAATAACAGAGAGGGGAGAGAGGCTCTCTCGGTTTTTAGGGTTTTCAAATGGAAAAAGGGCCAAATCTGTTTTTTTTAAGTCTGTATTTATAAGGTTTTCTTGTTTTAAAATAGGGTTAATAACCTTTTAAACCCTCCCGCATTTTCGAAATCACGCGAGGAGGGCCTCCGTGTTTTTAAATCCCTTCCCCGGTCCCTCGGTTTTATCAAATGTTTTCAATAACGTCCCGGTTCTTGTTTCAATCGATTTTCGGGTGGGGTAATTGCGTTTTTGGTCCCTATAACTTCCCGCGTTGTTCTAATTAGGTCCTTATTTCGTCTTTTAATTAATTTTTTTTATGGTTTATTTATAGCCTTGGTCCCTGCCAGTTTACCTCTGTATTCATTTAGCATTTTATTAAGTTTATTTGTTACTCATGCGTTTTGCTTTTTGTGTTTGCATCGAATATATATTTTGCATGCTTGCTTTTTTGTTTTAATGTCATTCGAGTATATGTTTTGCCATGTTATTTTATATATGTGATATGTGGTCATATGTTTTTTTATATATTTAGCATTTAAGTTTATGCATGTTATATATGTCGTATGTTTCTTTTATATTGTTCGAATATATTTCCGTGGCATGCACTTTATATGTCATTCATGTGACTTTTAGCATTTTTAAATTGATTCATTGTTAATTATGAAACGGAGATACCTATTAATTCGCGTATTCGGGTCGACATACCTAGCTTATTGGATGTCCCGCGAATATTCGGATTGATTCGAATCGTCTAAAGGTAAATCCGTAAATAAAAAGGACAAGACCATAGCATCATATTTTATCTGCTTGCATCATGCATAAAGGTGACGTACGGGATCCGAACCCTAAACTAACACGGCAGTCAGTCTTATATGATGTCGGTTTAGTCTTTGGTCCGGTGTACCGTTATCCTTTTTAATTAAATGCTTAATTAATTCGATACCACCAATTTGGACAAAGCTCGTAAAATTAAAGTCCGGTTTTCGATCAAGAACCCCTAATTAAAGTCTTTTTAAATTTCGAATGATTTCCATCAATTAAAAGCAACAATTATTTTGGTACCGATTTCCGGGCGTGATGGGGACGCTAACCCTACCCCACACGTAACCAACTCCCGAACCCTTTCAAACGAATCTCTGGTTTTGTTTTTTACGGTGTCTGGCCTACCATAGTGGCCGGTGGCGACTCCAAACCGAGGAAAAAAGATTTCTTTTAAAGGTTGTTTTCCCGAAACCCGAGCCAATTTTTAAATTCCCCCATTTTTAAATCAAATCGAATATTTTTCAAAAGTAACGGGAACTTGATTTGTGCGAAGAAAAAAAAACCCGTTACAGGTCCAAGATTCGCCACCCATGCATCATCCCAAAAATTAATATACCGACCATCCCCTACATTCCACACCACATATTTCTTTACATCCTCCCAAACAAAACAAATCCCCTTCCACAGCCGTGACCCATATCGACTAGGTAGCACGTTTGGTACAAGCTCACGAATATTGTACTTTGATCGCAATGCCCTCACCCATAACCGATTCGGATCTTCTATCATAGTAAACCCCAATTTTAGAAGAAAAGCCTCGTTTTGATGCTCTAGATGCTTAAAACCCAAACCACCCTCTACTATTGGAGAACATACGGTATTCCAATTAACAGCATGAAAACCTTTTGATTCGCTAGTATGCCCCCAAATGAAGTTTCGTATGACCCGTTCAATTTCTTTGCACACATTCTTAGGCAACCGAACAGATTGCATCGCATACATGGGGATCGAAGCAAGTACGGACTTCGCAAGGATGATCCGCCCAGCAAAAGAGAGACAACGGACTTTCCACCCTGCTAGTTTGTCTGTTACCTTCTGAATAATATAGTTTTAAGTCGCCTTGGTAACTCTTCCATGGATTAGCGGCACACCCAGATAACGACCCAGGTTCGAAACACATTGAAACCCAAACGCACTGCTGATATCCTCTTTTAACGCAACATGAACATTATGCGAAAAGAAGATGTTGGTTTTAGAAATACTTACTCTATGACCAGAGCAAACACAGAAATCATCAAGAACCCGGTGAATCACATCAAACTGATCTAAAGTCGCTTCAGCGAACAGAACCCAATCATCGACGAAGAACAGATGTGAAATCAAGGGGCCATTACGCCTAAACTGAAAAGCCTTCCATTCTCTCTGATCCACCGCCAACTGAATTGCATGTGCAAGCCTCTTCATGCATAGGACAAAAATATAAGGCGAAAGAGGATCACCTTGTCGAATACCCTGCGTTGGTTTAAAGGCTGTTGCTTTACACCCATTCCAAAGTATTTGAGTTGATACGGAGGAGATACAACTCATGATCAGAGATCTTAGATTCGACGGAATACAAATCTCAGCAAGCGTGTCATCGATGAACGACCATTCGAGCATGTCATAAGCCTTCTCAAGATCCACCTTGATCGCAAACCAGCCTTTTTTCCCCTTTTTCCTGCGCATCGAATGAATAATTTCCTGCGCCATAACCACATTATCTGTGATAGATCTTCCGGGCACAAAACTAGTCTGGTTTTCAGAAACACACTTTGGAAGATGAGGTTTTAATCTGTTCACAATAACCTTACTCAGAATTTTGTACATCACAGTACACAAGCTGATAGGTCGAAACTGAGAGATCAACTCAGGCACTTCCACCTTAGGGATGAGGACAAGCAAAGTTCTATTCAACTCCGGAGTAACAACACCCGTACCAACAATATCCTGAATGGTTTTACAAACAGTGTCGCCCACAATATTCCAGTGCTTTTGAAAGAAACTCGCGTGAAACCCATCAGCGCCTAGAGCCTTGGAAGGTGCCATTTGAAAAAGAGCCTGGAAAATTTCCTCTTTAGACACTGATAGCTCCAAATTCTCCTTTTCACGTGGAGAAAGGCGATAGAAATTACCACGACAATGATACATATATCCCTGAGCTCCCTCCGAAGTGGATAAATTCTCAAAAAACTCCGTACCCATTTGTTTAAGAACCTCTGGATTCGATACCCACTCCCCGGCCTCATTCCGCAGGGAGAAGATGAAGTTACGCTTCCTTCTCCCGTTTGCAATTTCATGGAAATATTTTGTATTGCGGTCGCCACTATTAATCCAGTCGCATCTCGCCTTTTGCCGCCAAACACTTTCCTCCAAAGTAACAATGTCGTCCAGCTCCCCCTTAAGCGATTTCTCCAATTCACAAAGAAAAACCGAGTGTCATCGCTCCAAGGCTCTATCAATGCTAGGGAGCCGAGCAATAAGTTGCCTCTTCTTCTTACCCATTGCACCAAATTGATGCTTATTCCAATGCGCCAAACCCTGCTGAGTATTCACAATATTATCTTCATAAGATAGTGACGGATCCCACAATGATGCAACCACAGACGGAAAATCCTCTGAGTGTTGCCATGCGCATATATACCGGAAAGGTTTCTCACCCAACACCGGTTCAAAAGGGGTCGTACGTAGGAGAAGGGGACGATGGTCTGAGTCAATCAGATCAAGGTGGTGCACCAGCGAATCCGGGAAACAATCAGACCACTTAGAGTTCATCAAAAACCGATCTAGACGCTCGAAAAGGTTACCCCGAGACCAGGTAAACCGTGGACCCTTAAACTCAACATCTAATAATGCCCCATCGAACACAAAGTTTTGAAAGTCACGACTCACATAGTTCCGTCCCTCAACACCTCTGCTACGATCCTCCATGTGCAGGATAGCATTGAAATCTCCACCGAGAACCCATAGATGCTCATTACCTGGATTAAGATTATGTAATTGCGACCAAAGATAACGCCTGTACTGCACTTGCGACTAGCATAAACAACGGTCCAATAGATAGAATACTGTAACGGAGAACCCTCTATTTTCACATGGACATATTGGTTCGAGACAGAAACAAATTGAACCTTCCAATTCCCATTCCATAGGAGCCATATATCCCCACTAAAGCCTTGAGCTTCAACACGAAAAGAGGACTGATAACCCAGTCTACGGATAATGCGATCAGCCCTAACCCCGCTAACCCGAGTCTCCAATAGAGCCACAAACGTAGGTCTAAACTCAGCACCAATCCTTCGTAAATGATCCCTAAAAACGGAGCATGCAGCCCCTTGGATATTCCACACAGCAAAACTAATCATTAAAAAAATGATAGAAACAAGGAAACAAACAAACTGACCTTAGTCAACAACCATGACGGTTGTCGCATCCGCGCTTCCGCCAGCATCCAAGGGCGCCCCAGGCTCGTCAGCACCATCGCCCCCTACATTCTGATCGCTTTCCTCATGACCGTCAGAGCCATCCTCAACATGGTTCGAAGTATCTGGTGGTCGTGAGTGAGCTGGCATCGGCTGCAATTCATCTAATCTACTTGTTGCATCCTGCACCCAATCCGAAAGCAAAGGCTTCGATTGAGACTGATCTGACTTCTTCTTCCCCCAAATCAGAGGCTTAGTCACACCCCTACTACTCTTCTGAACCCCTTGAAATCTGACTTTCGCGCCACTCTTAGAACTCATATGTACCTTTCGACCATCATTAATTATTGAGATCGCTGTGTGATTAGAATTAGCCTCAATCGAATCATGCGTACGTACCAACGGGACATTGTCCGGCACTGTTGGGACAACATTCATAGCCGTTATCTTGTCTGATATAGTATCGCTTGTTTTCCCTGAAGGACCCGAAACATCCTCCCTCACCCTAGATTCCTCCGTAACAACAACCTGCTTCCCTTTACTTTTCCTTGCTTCATCCCTGGGATTTCCATCGCTAGCACCAACATCACCCCCCCTGAGCCGCTACAGGAACTTCATTCTCATTCAAATCATGCAAAATATGAAACCTCGAAATCCCTTGTTCCTTTCCTCCATTTCTACTCGGAGCCCCGCTTCCCCCGCTTTTCCATGGCCGTCGCTTCCTGTTCTCAACCACCATCCATGGCCCCATATAATTCCGCCCGATCACTCTGAATAGTCTTATCAGCCGTATCACTTGGAGTTTTAGCCTTCTCTGTTATCTTTGCCGCGCAGAAATCCATGGTGTGACCATACACACCACAATGAAAGCATATCTGATTCAGCCCCTCATATTCTAATTTCTGAATAAAATCATCAATACCGATGCATGGTAGGAGTGGCTTTGTGAGATCAACCATTACCGCCAGACGAGCAAATTTACCCCGTTCCCCCGCCACCGTATTGTACTCCACCTTAATAACCTTACCAATGATATCCGCGATACGACGAAATAAGCTCTTCGTGTAATAACGTATGGGAAAACCCGGGAGTCGCACCCAAACTACCACATGCGATGGGTGAGCTTTGTTAGTGGAGAATTCCCTAGTCCAAGGTTGGACCGTAAGATAGCTGCCGAAGATTGTCCACGGACCCGTTGTTAACACTCCAATATAAACTTCCTCCTTCTCTAGTTTTACCAAAAAATATTCATTATCTAGATCAACCTGTTGAAACCGCCCAGCTAGTTTCCACAGCGATTTCAACCGACTCCATAACACCCTATAACTGATCGTCCTTCCAAGTAGTCGAACGATCAGTGCTCGCCCCATACTACGATCAATGGACTCATGAACACGTTCCAAAAATCTGATAATCGGGTAAGGGCCATCCTCTTTTATTATCACGTCCTCATCATGCACAACAACATCATTAACCGGCGCCTCATGTACCGGGACGGACTACCCTCCCCCAGTGCCAGCGAGAACCCCTGCATAGGACTGTTGTCACCCTTCTCTGCCGTAGCCGGCACAGCATCACCAACCTTACCCGGCTGGTTGACCTCCGTCCCTCCCCATAGAACATCGGACATAGGGTTCTCCACACCCGTCATATGCTCCTGACAATCACCATTCGAGACCCCCGCACCGCCGCTCGCAACTTGCCCGGCGGCAGCCACCATCTCCTCTCTCCTACGCTTCTCATCACGCTACACGTCCCTATCCATAGGCGCACCCGACCGTTCCAGAGCCTCTGCCAACGACAGGGCAGGTACCGATAACCCACCATCAGCAATGTACGACACCCCCCCCCCCCCTTTTCAACGAACCCATTCCGTTCCCCTCCCGGCGACCGGCCACCCGAGTCTGCGAAGGCCAGCGATCCCGGCAAAACCCTACTAGGGAAGTTAGGGTTTTGGTTTTCTTTTGCTTCCTGAAAACCCGGAGCCAACATATTTTTCAATATTGTAGGGTTTATTAATAAAATATACTAAGAATATTTGAAGGATCTATGATTTAAAAAAATATTTGAAAAATCTATATATTAATTTATTTTAAATATAATTTAATTAATTATTAAATTTAAATAAAAATAAAATTATGTGAGAATAAAAAGAAAAAAAACACTATTTTACAAATGTCAGAATATAAATACGTGAGGGTGAAAATTTAAAATAGAAAATGTTAAATTTAGGTTATTTGGAGAATTTTTATAATTGTTAAGAGTAAAAGGGTCTTTATAACTCTTATGTCAAAACCGCTAATTTTAAAAATCTCATATTAGAAGCTTTTTCAAAATTAGAGGTTTCATCTCAATCCGTTATTCACCAAACATTCAAGTTACCGTATTTAACTGGTCAAACCTCTAATATTAGCTCAAATCTCTAATTTTAGTTCAAACCGTTATTTACTAAACATGATCTTCATATTTAAAAATTCTATTAATTTAGTCATTGTTTATTTTTTTCTCTTGTTTTCTCCCAAAACAAGCTTTTGATCCCAAAAAAATACGTACTTTAGCAACTATTTATGTAGTTTACCTTTCTAAACATATGTATGTGTATATGTATGTTATACAGTGATTGGGCACATAGCAAATTAGTAGCATTGTAGCAATCCTAACTATGTACTTTGGCTTTAAAGCTAAATAAATAAAGATACGTACATTGCCATATTTGTTGCAGTATTTTCTATATTTCGAATTCATTTTAACTCTTAACTAAGGCTATTAATTTCCCTTTAAAGGAATTGTCATTTTTAGAAGTTAGGTTGATTAATAAATTAATAAGCTTAAAAAATAATTATCACTTCTTTCCATGGCTTGCGGTAGACCTTAATTGTTACTACAACTTGTAAAACAATTTGTGGTTGATCGTATTCCAACAAGAAGTAGTGATTTTATTTGAAATTTTTGAACTTTGATTATTATATGAGTTTGGATAATGTAGATTAATGACTCTGTCTCTTCTTAGACATGAGATTTTTTCTCACTCAATCTCGTGACGTCATCGTCATGAGCTTTCGTTCTCGTGATTGGCCAATTGTCATGGATGTCCACCATGCTTACCTCACTCATGGGCGCTCAAGGTGAAATCAGACAGTTAAAGAGTCGCTCTGATACAACTTGTCACGAAGTTATTACTCTCTTCTTAAAAACACATATCTGATAGAACGTGCAACGCTACCGTTTATATATCTTAAGACCTTTTTTTTCTTTCCCAATGCGGCATTAATGACTCCGCCTATCCTCAAACGTGACAAATACCTTTGAATATCCATAATTTGAATTCACAATATTTATTTAAAAATAGATTCGAACATTAACGTTTCTAGATACTTTCATCACCAAGACTACTTTAGAAATTTATTTAGAAGTTACACAAATTATTATATAGTAATATAGAACGATGTAATACAAATTTATTTTCAATATTATAACTTATAATATAATTTTTGAATGAATAGTTTAATGTATTTTTGAATGTATAATATAGTAAATATTATAAAACTATTGATATTGTGTATTCTTATGTTTTAAAATGCTATATTTTGTTATTATTTATTGTATGATTAAATATATGATACTATATAACATATCTCTTTATCATGAAAATATCTATATTACTTATTATTTGTGATATGTAACTAAGTAATATACGGTGTAATTACAAATTACATCATTTGAGTCTTGATTAATATTTGATCTTAGGTTAAAATTTCGAACAAATTTCTCCTTTTTCCCTTAAAATCCGTAATTAAGTAATTATGTTATATTTTTCTAACGGTATAAAAGTGATTGCAAAGTAGTATATGTTCATACATATTCTTAATCCTTTAACATTACATATACACATTGTAGACAAAGTGATTTGAACTCACATCTCTTAAAAGGATCATCATCTACTTTTTCACTAGGACACTTATTGGTTCAATTATATTATATTACATTATATAAATCAGTACATTATATGTATATGTAACTATATTATAACGTGTAACTAACGAACTATGATATATTAAGTAAATATAATATACCATATTATATTATATATTAGAGCACAAATGAAAAATAAATTTTACGGGAATTTTTAGTTTTTTCTTTCTAACAACCCTAGTAAATATAATATACCGTACTATACTATATTATATTATATTATATTATATTATATTATATTATATTATATTATATTATATTATATTATATTATATTATATTATATTATATTATATATTAAGTAAATATAAATTTTACGCTGCAAGAATCAAAACCTTAGTTTTTTTTCTCTCTAACAACCTTGCGCCGCATGTAAGTTTCTTCCATTTTTCTGCGTTAGCTGGCGATAGGTAATCACCTAGCTATTGGTTGTCGATCGCCGGTGTTTATTATTATTTTTGTTTTTCTCTTTTTTTTTAATTTTCGAATAAGAATCCCTGCCTTTATGGCACGTATTTTCTCTGTTCTTGTGACACGCGTTTTCTTCTGTCCTTGTGACATGTTTTCTTTGTTTTTGTGGTTTTGTTTCATCTGTCATCGTGGCATGATTCACCACTCATTTTCATCAGTTATGAGTTTTTAATCGGCGCTAGTTCCTTATTATGATTTTGTCTGTGATCACGAAAAGTTAGATCTCCACTCGGTTGATGGTTGTTTACCGATGCAATCAGTCCTGGGTAGCGGAACATTCTGCCTAATAGTTTGGATCGTTCACCACTCATTTTCATCAGTTATGAGTCCTGATTGGATAGAGACAAGGAAATTCAAGAAGCTTCTGAATTTTGATGGCATGTTTATCTCCATAGAAGTTTTTCACTTTTCTTTGTTTTTGGGTTGTAAAAATTTTGGGTAAATTAGTCCCATTATTTTTCTTCCTGGATACATTGTAATTGTGATATCTTTTATGGTTATAATAAAAACTCAGTGTCCATATTCAAAAAAAAAAATTGTCATTAAGAACATTATAACTAATTCAATATGTTAAATTTTTACAGGTAAAAAATTAAATAGAATATATGTTATAAAATCATTATAAATTTCATAAAAACTTTGAAGAATAGAAGAACGTATCTATTACGGTAACATGAAATACAAAATATTGACCATTAACCTTTGTTATAGATTAGAGGGAGGGTGAGAGTGTAAGTATCGAGAAATTTGAAGATTTTATTAAAATTTTATTATTTGTAAAAAGTTTTCTCAAAATTATAATTTTTAAAAAATATTTTTATAACTTTAAAAATAAATTATGAATTGTCATATGTTTTTCTTTTTCTTTTTTAATATTTTAAATTATTACTTAGAAATATTAGAAAAATATCGAAAATAAAATTTTAGTTACAAATAAGGTCAAATAAGATATTATCTATTAATTTAATGTTCAACCCCGTCCCTTAACAACAATTAAGGGTAACTAACAACATAATGCTCATTTTGCAACAAAATCAAAAGTTTAATGTTCATTTTGTAACTTTTAAAAGTTTAGTGACCAAAAAAATATTTTAACATAGTTTAGTGATCATTTGTGTACTTTATTGATTTTAAATGTGTGGCTTGCGTCAACTGAGTATTTGATATTTTTGAAGATTTTTAGAATTATAATTAAAAAAATGTTAAAGGATCAATTTGATATTTTAATTATAGTTAGGACATAGGAGTTGAAATTAGATATTAAACTTCTTTGTTAACGTGTAACGCTCTCAATCTAACGAGAGTTAACAACAAAGTAATTATTTGTGTTAAATCTGTAACATTATATCTATAACGTAACCTTTCAAATATCAATGAGTAAAATAAAAACTTATTAATATTTTAGTGACTATTCATGTAATTTATCTTTTTAAAATATTTTTTATCAAACTTTTCAAAAATATGTATGTGTGTATCTTTTTAAAACTAATATCATTATAGCAGTCCTAACTTTTGTACCTTGGTTTTAAAACTAAATAAATACAGGTGCGTACATTGCCAAAATTTTGCATTATATTTCGCAATTTCAAATTCATATTAACGCTTAATTAAATTATTCATTTCCCTTTAAAATAACTGCCGTACACTATTTATGTAGTTTACCTTTCTAAAAAGTTTAACCGTCAAAGAAGTGTCCAAACTATGTATTTTTTTAGTTAGGTGCTCAAATTATGTCCTTTTTTCAGTTAAGTGCCCAAACTATTTTTCGGGCGAAATTGGGACCTAAAATATCATTCCGTGACCCATTTAAGGTTTGCCGTTAATTTTTTCATGTTAAAGGACACATGTCACCTCCAGAAAAATCTAAAATTATATTAAAAATAAATAAAATTAATTAATTTTCAAAAATCTCTAAATTTTTCAGATTTTACAAAACAACCCCGGCCAAATTCCAAAATCCCTAAACCCCAAAATCTAAATCCCGATTTGGGCCGATTCCGCCGCCGCCCACCAAATCGGTCGTCGGACCATCACGACCATTTCCCCCACCACCCCGTCACCGGAAATCAACCGACGACGTGCGAATCGACGAAATTGTCGAATGGTTCTTTCGAAAAATTTGCGACGAACGGTGACAAGAGGGGCGACGAACGGTGTATGGGTTGTTTGGCGAGGGGAGGGCGCTTCATTCCATTGCCGGCAACGCGGCCGCCACCGGCGAGAGTGGTCGGATTTGGGGGGTGGGATTTCAGGACTATTTTGAGAATGTTTAAAACTTTCATGATACATTTTTATTTTTATTTTCTTTTATTAATTTTTAATATAATTTTAGATTTTTCTGGCGGTGACACGTGTCATTTGACGGAAAAGTTTAACGGCGAACCTTCAATGGATCGCAAAATGAAACTTTAAATCCCAATTTGGCCCGAAAAATAATTTGGGCACCTGACTGAAAAAAGGGCATAGTTTGGACACCTATTTGACAGTTAAGGGAAACTAACAATACAATGCTCATTTTGCAACAAAATCAAAAGTTTAATGTTCATTTTGTAACTTTTAAAAGTTTAGTGACCAAAAAAATATTTTAACATAATTTAATGACCATTTGTATATTTTATCCATTTTTAAATGCAAGGCTTGCGTCAACTCAGTATTTGATTTTTTGAAGTTTTTTAGAATTATAATTAAAAAACTGTTAAAGGTCAATTTGATGTTTTAGTTATAGTTAGGACATAAGAGTTGAAATTAGATATTAAACTTTTTCGTTAACTTGTAACGCCCTCAATCTAATGAAAGTTAACAACAACGTAATTGTTTGTGATAAATCTGTAACATTATATCTATAACGTAACCTATCAAATATAAATGAGTAAAATAAAAATTTATTAATATCTTAATGACTATTCATGTAATTTATCTTTTTAAAATATTTTTTTATCAACCTTTTCAAAAATATGTATGTATCTTTTTAAAACTAATATCATTATAGCAGTCCTAACTTTGTACCTTGTTTTTAAAACTAAATAAATAAAGGTGCGTACATTGCCATATTTTTACACTATATTTCTCAATTTCAAATTCATATTAACGCTTAATTAAAGATTATTCATTTCCCTTTAAAAGAATTGCCGTACACTATTTATGTAGTTTACCGATTTAAAAAGCTTAACCGTCAAATAGGTGTCTAAACTATGCTTTTTTTCAGTTAAGTACCAAAATTATTTTTCGGGCTAAATTAGTACCTAAAGTTTCATTCCGTGACCCATTTAAGGTTCGCCGTTAATTTTTTTTATGTTAAAGGACACGTGTCACCTCCAGAAAAATTCAAAATTATATTAAAAATAAATATAATTAATTAATTTTCAAAAATCTCTAAATTTTTCAGATTTTACAAAACAACCCCCAAATTCTAAAATCCCTAAACCCCAAAATCTAAATTCCGATTTGGGCCGATTCCGCCGCCGCCCACCAAATCGGTCGCCGGACCATCACGACCATTTTCCCCACCACCCTGTCGCCGGAAATCAACCGACGTCGTGCGAATCGACGAAATTGTCGAATGGTTCTTTCGAACAATTCTCGACGAACAGTGTGTGGGTTGTTTGGCTAAGGGAGGGCGCTTCATTCCGTCGCCGGCAACGCGGCCAACGGCGACGGAAGTGGTCGAATTTGAGATTTGAGGATTATTTTGAGAATGTTTAAAACTTTCATGATACATTTTTATTTTTATTTTTAAGTTTATTTATTTTTAATATAATTTTAGATTTTTCTGGAGGTGACACGTGTCCGGAAAAATTTAATGGCGAACCTTAAATAGGTCACGGAATGAAACTTTAAGTCCCAATTTGGCTCGAAAAATAATTTGGGTACCTAACTAGAAAAAAACATAGTTTGGGCACTTATTTGACGGTTAAGCCTTCTAAAAATACGTATGTGAGTATGTATGTTATACGGTGATTGAACAAATAGAAAACTAGCAGCATTGTAGCAGTCCTAACTATCTACTTTGGTTTTAAAACTAAATAAATAAAGGTACGTACATTGCCATATGTTTGCATTATATTTCGCAATTTCAAATTCATATTAACTCTTAATTAAGATTATTCATTTCCCTTTAAAAGAATTGCCGTACACTATTTATGTAGTTTACCTTTCCAAAAATACGTATGTGTGTATGTATGTTATACGGTAATTGAGCAAATAGAAAACTAGTAGCATTGTAGCAGTCCTAACTTTAACACTACAAAAAAAAGTGACATATACCGACGGACACAAATTTGTCGGTAAAATATCAAATATCCGTCGGTATATACCATAAACCCTTTTACCGACGGACAAAATGCTAATTCCGACAGACAAAAGGCCGTCGGTAATATGCTTGTCGGTAAAAAGTTATACCGACGGACACAACCGTCGGTATAGATATACTGAACCTATACCGACGGACGTAACCGTAGGAATAGGTATGGACTACCCCGACAATTTAGGGTATATATTCCGACGCATTTTGTCCGTCGGTATAGGTTCAGTATATCTATACCGACGGTTGTGTCCGTCGGTATAGATGTTATCTATAATGACGGTTTGTCCGTCGGTATAGGGTCAGAATCTATACCCACGGTTTTGTCCGTCAGTATAGCCTTTATCTATAATGACGGTTTGTCCGTCGGTATAGGGTCAGAATCTATACCCACGATTTTGTCCGTCAGTATAACTTTTATCTATAATGACGGTTTGTCCGTCGGTATAGGGTCAGAATTTATACCAACGGTTTGTCCGTCGGTATAGCTATTATCTGTATAAAATATTTATACCGACAACTTTGTCCGTCAGTATATGATTTAATTGATATTTATTTGTTTTTTATATATTAAATAATTATTAATATATTCCTTTTTTATTTAATAATTTTTATTTTAAATATTAAAATTAGTAAAATTACTATAACAAAAATTATTTCATTTGAAAGGGAAAATATTAGATTTAATGTTCGAATAAAAAAAGTATGTAATACATAATTAGTAAAACATGTACCTACAAGTTTAGTACATACAAAAGTAATATGCAAGCAAATATTTTTGTTTCTTAATAACTTACATAATAAAAGCTAGAAATAATTGAAGATCACCCTCTACTGTCTGCCAGTACCATTTCCACTTGTATTTTGTTGATTTGTTGAAGGCAAGGATGGACTGGTACAATTGATTGGTGCTGAAGCACTACCAGCATCAGGTGTTGCCTATTAAAAGTAATTAAAATAATGAATTTAAATAAAAAATAAATGGAGTAATAAGAAAGAAAAATATTTTGAATACCTCTGTATCAACCATACGAAGCAAAGCATCCATATCAGGCACATGTAGATCTGGACGTTGTTGTTGAAAGTAGGGTAGAAAGCAAGTTTCAAAAAGTTTTTCTAATTTCGCAACCTTAGATTTCAACCCTTCCACTTCTTCAGTATTTTGAACTGAAAAACAGAAAAACCGTAGCTATAAGGTATACCTATACCGACGGTTTTTATACTCCATCGGTATACGTTATATCTATACCAACGGTTTCTGTCGTCCGTCGGTAAAACTAGTAACTTTTACTGACACTGTTATTTTCCGTCGGTATATATCGTATATACCGACGACTTGTGTCCGTCGGTATAAAAAAGCGTCGGTATATGTACTTTTTTTGTAGTGTTTCTACTTTGGTTTTAAAACTAAATAAATAAAGGTACGTACATTGCCATATTTTTTGCAGTATTTTTAGCTATATCGAATTCATATTAACTCTTATAAAGGCTATTCATTTTCCTTTAAAATTTGTCATTTAGAAATTAGGTTGATTAAGTTAACAAGCTTAAAATATATTTATTAGTTATTTCCATGGCTTGTGGTAGACCTTGTTCCCACAACTGTTGAAACAACTTGTAGATCATATTCCAACAATTATTATCGAAATTCATATTTAGATAAAGATTAAAATTAAGATTTATTTAAAAAAATTAAAATTAACATCTATTGTTGATTCAAAACAGATGCAGATAGGTTGAACAAAAAAAAACAGATGCAGATAGACACCTTTGAATATTCCTTACCTGAATCTACAATAATTATTTTTAAAAAAAAAGTTCATAAATTACAAATGCTAGACCCTTTTGTTACGTTATGTTTAAAAAACAGATTCAAATTTTGATTTTTTTTGCAAACTTGATTACGTTTTTTCTGTTTTGGTTAAATTTTCGTTAAATTTTAACAGAAATAGTGACATGACATGGTTTAATAATAATTTTAGTAATATTATAGTATGGATTGATTCTAATTTAAATGACTTTATGTAATCATATAAGTATACATATGTATATGTATTGCTTCATATTCTTTTTCACATGTGTGGGTACGATTTGTAATGTTATAGTTGAAGAACCAAAATTGAATAAAATACAAAGGGACTAAATTGCAAAAAGAATTTCTTTTTGTTAAAAATATGAATTGAATTTACATAGATATTATATAGTGATAGTGGAGCATGTGGTTTAAATTTGGTCAAAATGGACTTCAAACGAAGGTGCATTTTAAAGAAATTAAAAAATCATACAAAGTTGAGGGGCTAAATTGAAAAAAAAAACTATATTAAAAAATATGTATTGAAGCTAATTATGTTGCCTCGAAGTTGCATTTCGATAACATTGATACATTGCACTCTTTTTCCTTCATTTAGATATAAGGAGGTTTTTTAATGAGGCACATATCCTTGTTGACTTTTGTAGAATCGATGCTTTCTATAATAAAATAACACATTCAAAAAAATATGTACTCTACAATGGTTTAGGAGCATGTGGTTCAAATTTGTAAAAAAAAAAAAAGACTTAAAACGAAGAAGGAATTGAAGAAATGAGGAAATCACACATAGTTGAGGGGCTACATTGCAAAAGGAGGAAATTTATTTTCAAAAATATGAATTAAAGCTAAATAGATATTTTAGGGTGGTTTAGTAACATATGGTTCAGATTTGGTCAAAATAGACTTAAAGTGAAGGACAATTTGAAGAAAAAGAAAACTAGTGATTAAATCGCAAAAAATATAAAATTTGATTTTTCGTTTTTCTGAGTTGGGCAAATTCAAACTCAATTGGAACTCGAAATTTTCACGAGATATTTGAGTTGTCTCAAAAAAACTTAACTTGAATTCGAAAAAAAAAATTCGAGTCGAATCGTGTTTTTCCCACCCATAGATATAATGACAGTGGAAGATGTGGGTTTAAATTTGGTCAAAATGAACATAAAACAAAGAAGGAGCTAAAGGAATGACGAAATGATACAAAGCTGGAAGACTAAATTGAAAAAATAAAAAATTTATTTTCACAAATTTGAATTGAGGCTAAATAGGTATTCTACAATAGTTTAGGAGTACGTGGTTCAAATTTAGTAAAAATAGACTTAAAATGAAGGATAAATTGAAGGGATAATGAAATCATAGACTAAATCGTAAAATAATAAAATTTGATTTTTTTGGTTTTTCAAGTTGGCAAAATCGAACTCAAAATTCACACGAGTTATTTGAGTCAAACTCCAATGACTCAAACTTAAAAAAATTGATTTTTTGAGTCAAATTTTGCTCATCCCTAAGTTCAAGTGTTCAAAACCTAAACTTTTAAAAGAAAAAAATCAATATAACCCGTAACTTTTTACACCTAATTAAGCCTCAAACTCATAAAAAAAAACCTAATTTGCCATTTTTTTATATAAATGTTAACAACTAACTTCAATAATTTATTGCCATGTGTCTATGACAAGATGATGCCAGGAGGCATTTCTATGATTTCTTAAAATTTTTATTCTTAAAAATATTTCAAATAAAAAAAATATTAACTTGCCTTTTTGAAATATCCCAAAATTATTTGAATATAATGAAAATATTAAATATAATTAAAAGAATAAAAATAAACTTCTAAACATTACAAAATCATTCTTAAAATTATATAAGTACCAAGTATTATATAAAAGCAAATAATTTTTAGATCTAAAATCTTATAGATTTTTTTAAAAAAATTATTAAAATATCTAAAATATATGACATAGGCCTTCAAATTGAGGGATCTACAACACTATGCTCAATAGTTCTTCCATGGAGGGATCTATGATGTCATAGCACAACAATTCATCTCATACAAATAGTTTTTAATAAATTTAATATTTTCAATAATTTTGATAACATATATTTCAAAAATATTTTTAATCATCCTCAAGACCGAAAATTATAATCAAAACTGTAATCATCTACAACTTACTCAGTCGTTGACAACTCACAGAATGTTATATTATCCCATAACATTTTTTAGATATTTTTAATGAATTTATATTTTTTAGATTTAATTATTAATATTTTAAAATAATTTTATAATATTTTATAATTTTAAGTAATTATGTAATATTTTTAAATATTTTTAATTATTTTAATAATATTTAATATTTTTATTAAACATAATAAATTTTGAAATAAAAAATAATATTTTTTTGGAAATGCGACATGGCATCACTAGAGTGTTCCATGTGGCACACTCTGACGTTTTTACATGGCAAATAACTTAATATTTTCTGAGATTTAACAGTTAAAATTGGTCAAAGGGTTCAATTGATATATTTTTTAGTTGGAGGGCTTAATTGATTTAATTTGAGATTTAGAGGGTTCAGTTTGGTGGGAAAAAATCAGGGGCTAAATTGATTGTTTTTTAAAAGTTCATGGGCTTTTCGTAGTTTATCCTATTTTGTTTGAATAAGGTGCAGCATTTTTTTCGCAGGTCCATATTTTGATGGGCTTCTGCTTCGAATGGCCCATGGGTTTGGGCGGTATCAACTATTGAAACTCCATGACTAAACAATTAAATTCAGGAAACCACTGTTTGGTTCTACAGGGGAAAAAATGGCAGGAAGATTGAGCAACGCAGCGTCACGGATCATGGGCGGGAACGGCATCGTTTCGCGCTCCGTCGCCTCCTCTCTTCGACTCCGTTCCGGCATGGGTCTCCCGGTGGGAAAACATATCGTTCCCGACAAGCCCGTAAGCTCTATCACTTCTTATTTTTTCAGATTTATTCATTGATAATCATCGGAAATGTTTACCCAAATCCCTAAAATTTTACTTCTTTTGGGCGATTCAGCTTCCTGTAAATGACGAGCTAACTTGGGACAATGGAACTGCATTTCCAGAACCTTGTATTGACCGAATCGCTGATACTGTCGGAAAGGTAAGATTTCTTTTCTTTCAATTTTTAGCTTCATTTTTGCTTAGGGTTGTGGGATCTTTGATTATTTCAAGAAATTGACTTTTTTTTCTTCATTCTTATTCAAATGCTTCGTTTTTTTGGGAGTAGTATGAGGCATTAGCTTGGATGTGTGGAGGTTTGAGCTTCTTTGCATCTTTGGGATTATTAGCTTGGTGGAATGATAAGGCCTCGACGATTCCTTTCGTGAGTTCAAATCTCTGACTTGATTATTTGATTTTGCCATAGTCCAATTCAATTTTCTTTATCGTTCTTGAATTTATTCTTGTAATACCAATATTTGTAGCTTTGGTGGTGTTATTGGATATGTTTCGAATTGGGAAAATGGGAATGTAGGATACTGATAAAAATCAAATGGTATCATAGATTCATAGTGTTACTCTGGTTGTCTGCTGGGAAAATTTTAACCTCATGCTCAAGCGAGTTATTATTTTCTTCAAGACCCTAGCCCCTTCTTTCCAACAATGGTTACGACTGATACGAAGAACTTTGAACATGTTCACAATAGAAAGCCCTTGTCCTTGGTTTTTCCTAGCTTTCTTCTCCGATCAACTTGGAAATGTTTACAAAACTGCATTTCCCCTATTTGATGTGTTCAATCATTGAGACGAGCCCTTCGCTTGGGTTCTAGTTTGGTTGTCAGCCTCATAGTGTTCCACCTGCTGAAGTTTGAAATATAATGATCAGTTAGCAACCTTGACAATATGTTTCGGGATTTGCAAGAAGCCCTTGTAGAATATATCTTGACAATATTTTAGCACTGATATTGCACTTGCATAGATACCTCAAATTTCTCGAGAGTTGGCATTACATATTTTATGGTAAGAGAATGGAGAACACTATTTTCTTGTGCAATTAGATATTTTTACTATCATAATACTTCAAACTTGTTGAGAGAAGTAACCTACATTTCATGAATTTGGTGTAAATTTATTGACATTGTGCCTTGCAAGAATGTAGTTTCTTACTTGCCGGTAACATATTTTCGCCCTACTTCTAAGCAGGCACCAAAAGTATATCCATATGACAACCTGCGGGTGGAGCTTGGTGGAGAACCATAGGTAGATCCTCATGCAAGTTATATAAAGTTATTGTTGTTGCACTTGTGTCCTCTGCTCTTTATTTGTTGAGTTTTCGAACTTAAAAACAATTAAATAATGGGTTCTGTGTGTTTGTTGCTTGAACAAATATTTTGAAATTTGAGCAAATAAACCAATGTGCTTTGGTTCAGAAAATCTGATCAAAAGATGTGTTGCCGATTTCTCTCTGTTTCTTTTTGTAGTTTGTGGCCAATTTCTGCAGTAATTAGAAAAGGGATAATGGCACCAATGGCCACTGTACTTTGACAGAAAATTTAACGTGGTGCCTAAACTTTGGACGCTTTCAATGTGCCCTGAATTTTCCTTCTGTTATGTAGTAGGCCATGTGGCAAGCTCTTATGGTGCCACATGGAATTTTTATTAAAAAAGTAAAAAAAAATAATCAAAAGGGCTTTTAAGCAATTTGACCATTTTGTTTTATTTAAAAAAATGAGAATTACAAAAATGAAATCGAAATTACAGTGAATTAAACGTAGCAATAGCATCGTACGCACACTTTCTCCTCCTTTCTCCCCCTTCTCTTTGGTTCATCAAATGGATCCTTCCCTTGACCCCAAATGTCCACTTCTTCCCCTATCTATATCACCAACTTAGGCCTTGGCTGCTCTATCGCCGTCGCCGTCGGTTTCCTTCTCCTTCTCTCTACCATCCTCCTCACCTCCTACGTCTGCTTCTGCTCTTTCGTTTCATCTCACCCTTTCTCTCCCAATCACACTACCACCGTCTCTGTTGTTGCCAACTCTGATGGAATCATACTCTCGAGGATCGTTTACGTGGCCGAGGATGTAGACAATGAAACATCATGTTGGACTCGACCAAACCATTATAATTTCATACTCAAAGTTCCAATTCAATAGAGAGTCGACTGCCGTGGGTTGCAGTAACTTGAACACCACGTGCTTGATTTGCTTGGTAAGTACAAGGATTCGAAGATATTGAGGACGATGCCAGATTGTAGACATTATTTCCATGTCTGTTTGCATTGATGCTTGGTTGAAACTAAACGGGTCTTGTCCTGTTTGTTGAAACTCGTCGCTTCCAACACAACTTTCCACTCCGTGTCGGAAGTCGTGCTGTTATCTCAGTTCATTGCCGATAGAAAGAGTCTGGGAAGAAGATGAATAACGTGGTCTTTTTATTTTATTTTATAAAACAAAATGGTTAAATTGCTTAAAAGCCCTTATGATTATTTTTTTAATTTTTTTAATAAAAATTCCACGTGGCAACTAGGAGCTTGCCACATGACCTACCACATCACCATATAATGGTGTTAGGCGCCGGGGGTATTCTATATAATGGAAGAAAAGTTCAGGGGCACATTGAACGCGTTTAAAGTTTAGACACCACAATAAATTTTTTGTCAAAATACAAGGAGCATTGCTGCCATTATCCTATTAGAAAACGATGCATAGTTATAGAATAATGTGGTACAAAATACAGATAGTGTTGTTCTTGAAAGGCGTCCTGATTTCTTTGTTTGGTTAACGTGACATTTCGTAGGATAATTTATATGTATTCTTGGTAAAAAAAAATATTTTTTCTTCTAAATAATTTAAAATTATTTTGTTGACGTTTATACAAAATAAATAATGCCTACCAATTAGAACTACATAGGGTTTGTCACTTTAAAATTGTTAAAGATTTAATATTTTATTTTAATTTAACTTGATAGAAAATGTAAACGCTGAAAATCAATTTTTATATTATATTATTGTCTTTTAGTTACAACATACAAATCATATGAATAGATATAACTAGAATTAATCATTTTAAGTAGTAAATCGAACAATTAATTAATTACGATTAACTAGGGGTGTAAATGAACCAAGCTCGAACGAACAAGCCTCTGTTCGTGTTCGTTTGTTTAATTTTAAAGGTGTTCATGTCCAGTTCGTGTTCGTTTAAATTTTTAATATTGTGTCCATGTTCGTTTATTTATTTTTGAAGGTGTTCGTGTTCGTTTATTTAGTGTTCACGAACGTGTTCGCGAACATGTTCGTTTAAGTGTTTGCGAACGTGTTCGTTTAAGTGTTCGCGAACATGTTCATTTAAGTGTTCGTGAACGTGTTCGTTTAAGTGTTCACGAACGAGTTCATTTAAGTGTTCGCGAACGTGTTTGTTTATATTTTAAGAAATGTTAACTAAATTAACAATAAATAAATAAATAAATAAATAAAAAGCAACAAATTAAAACTTACATTTAAACATGAACTTAATATAATATCCTTAGCAACAACAAAAAGTAGTATTTAGATACATCCACAAACATTTTCATTCTATAAACGAGCTTATAAACAAGCATGTAAACGAGCCTATAAACGAGCTTATAAACGAGACTATAAATGAGCCTATAAACAAGCTTATACATGAGCGCATAAACGAGCCTATAAACGAGCTTGTTCGTGAACATAAACGAGCCGAACACACCTTTGTTCGTGTTCGTTCGTTTATTAAACGAACATAAAAATTTTGTTCATACTCGTTTATTTAGCTTAATAAACGAACATAAACAAACGTTATACGAACGGTTCACGAACGGTTCGTCGAACGCTCTGTTCATTTACACGCCTACGATTAACTCACCATAAATTGTAACTAAAGATACTTTAGCCTTATTATTTGTCACCATTTGAATGGACGGAGTTGAAAAAAAATTATTTGCAAATTAGTGGATTGAAGCGTAGTTTTCTCTTGTCTCAAGTTGTCTAGTAGGGACGTGTCAGATTGATGATTAAGGTGTCGAATTTTGGCGTTGTTCTCGTCTAGACTGTTTTGTTTGTTATTTTGGTGTTCCCCGTGAGGGTAATTGAATAGGTAGTAGCGGCTTCTGTGTTTGTATCCTTTTTGGTGTTTTTGAAAGTTATTAATATATTGACTTAGCAAAAATAAAGAAGTAGGAATACTAATTATGTTGTTTTACTAACAACCAATATAGTTGGTAGAGAGATTAAATTTTTTAAGCAAGACCGTAATTCGAATCTTGACGTTGTAAATAAAAAAAAAAATTGAAAAGATCTGATTATCTCCATAATGAATATCTATAAAATTCGATATGGATCAATTGAATGAAACTAAAACTTTTGAACCAATGACACACATCAATACTAGAGATGGGCACGAGTCGGGTCGGGTCGGGTTTTTGGCCAACCTGAATCTGACCCGAAAATAAATACTCTATACCTGCGCCTGACCCGACTTATAGAAACAATTAATTTTTAGGGACCTAATTGTAAAAAAAATAATTTTATGGGATATATTTGTAAAAAATTATAAATTTTAGGGCTAAATTGTAAATAAAAAGTTCAATTTTAAAGACCTAATCATAAAAAATATATAAAGAGTGAGTATTATTATAAATATCCCTAAAATATTTAGAGAGAATTTACACAATTAGTTTCGAGTCGGGTCGGGTCGAGTATTTTTCAACATAAACGCGAACCTGACCCGACCCGACTTCATCTTTAAAAAAAACCTGACCGACCCGACCCAAACCCGATTTTCATTAAAAAATCCGACCCATTCGAGCCAGGTCGGGTCGGTACCCGACCAGGTTGGGTAAAATGTCCATCCCTAATCAATACCTTAAACCAAAAAGATAAAACAAGACACCCTACAACTACCGAACCTAACACTATAAATAAATAAAATAAAACGAATTAACACTTATACGATTAGTGAGATCTATTAATTGACCTAGTGGTTAAGAATGCTCATATTGTCATATTTTATATGCAGGGGTGTTCAAAAATACCCGACCCGATTGACCCGACCTGAACCTAAAAATGCCGGATAATCTTATAAAAAAATTACCCGACCGGGCCGGGTACCCGACCTGGTAATTTTTCCGAGACACGGGCCGAAATTTTTCCCTTAACGGTACCTGACCCGACCCAATATTTTTTAATTTGTTTTTTATGTTTTAAATTTCTTAATATTTTTAATCTAAAACTAATTTTAAATCTCTAAATTTTTTTTATATTTGTATTATATACTTTTAAGTTTTAAGTTTAAGCCGCTCTCCACGACCAAAATTCCTTCAATTCTTGTCGTTCTCTACTTTGATCAATCCCTTTGATCGGTGGTTGGCAATCAATTTTAGTATTGGTTGTCGACCACCATATCTATTAGTTTTCTTATTTTTTATTTTAATAATAATCTCTTTCTCTGTTCTTGTGACACGCTTTTTCCTATGTCCTTGTGACACGCTTTTTCTTCTATCCTTGTGACATGTCTTTGTTTTTGTTTTGTGGTTTGATTCATCTGTCTTTGTGGCATGTTTTAGCATACCTTAGCGAACGATTGTTGTTCGCACAGAGATTCAATCGGCGCTAGTTTCTCATTTATGTTTTTGTCGGTGGTCACTTGGAAAGTTATATCTCTACTCGATTGATGGTTGTTTGCCGAAGAAATCAGTCATGGGTAGCGGTACTTTTTGCTTAACAGCTTGGATCGCGCACCACTCCTTCTTCCTTCTTTATGCTTCTCGTTTAGACAGAGACAAGGAGATTTAGGAGGCTGCTAAATTTTGTTAGTATGCTTATCTCCATAAAAGTTTTAATTTTTCTTTGTTTTTGGGTTGTTAGGATTTTTTTGGGTTGTTTAATCTAAATATTCTTCTTCTTGAATGCATTGTAATTGTGATTTTCTATGGATTTGATAAAAATTTAGTGGCTTTTATCAAAAAAAAATTAAATTTAAAACTTTTTAAAAATATTTTTGTGTTTAATATGTGATTTAGAAAAATAGAATTAAAAAAATAAAAAAAGTAAACTGGGTACCCGGGTTTTTCAGGTACCCAAGTAGCGGGTACCTGGGTATAATGGGCCGGGACCAAGGGCGGATCCACCTTTTAAATTGGGGTGTCTCACGACACCCCAAAATTTTTGGGAAACTTATTTTTCCTATATAATTTGTATATAAAAAATTAAAAATATGGACAAATGACACACTTTTATGAATAAAATGACACCCCTTTATAAATAATTAATCATTTTTAAATATCGTTGAAAAAATGACACCCCTTAAATATATTTCTAGCTCCGCCCATGGCCGGGACACGTGCCGGTAAAGTAGGTACCCGGTTTTTCGGGTACCCGAAAACCGCGTACTCGACATGAACACCCCTATTTATATGAATTCGAATATCGATATGAGAATGTAATAGCTTTTTATTTAATAAAAAAAATACTTATACCATTAACGGTCATTGTTTTGAAGACAATGAAAATAACCCATTGTTTGAACATTATTATTATTATTATTATTATTATTATTATTATTATTATTATTATTATTATTATTTGCGTTTTGTTCAAATAGTAAAATTTGATGCTGGGAGAACAGTGGTTACATGGCAACGCACACTAATCTCCACCACAGAATCACAAACGTCCAAAGTTCACAAAAAATCTTCTGCCTCAACCAATTATGTCAAACAAAAATTCTCAAATTTTTTTGTGTCTATTTATGTCTATACATTAAAAAATTAAATCACGTATTTTAATTTTAATTCTTAATTTCTAAATGTTAAACTCTAATTTTTAAAAACTAAACCATACAAACTTAGTATTAAATTGATTTATGGTAAAAACTTAGTGTTACATTAACCTTAGGTGGTAAACATTCAAGTTTGTCTCTTGAAACAACTATAAAACCCCCTCCTTCACTCCAAATTCTCCATCCTTGAAATTATACAACTCTTTTAACTTGTACTTCAGACAAGAAGCTCCTAGGGTTTTGAGAGAGATGGGTTCGAAAACATCAGCATCGGTTGTCCTCTTTCTTGCCCTCAACATTCTCTTCTTCTCTCTAGTCGGTGCATGTGGTTCTTGCCCTTCCCCCAACCCAAAACCAAAACCAAAGCCCACTCCCTCCCCATCTCCGGCAGGCAAATGCCCCAAAGATGCCCTTAAACTAGGCGTATGTGCTCAAGTCCTTGGTTTGGTCAATGCCACCGTTGGTTCACCACCGGTAAAGCCATGCTGCTCCCTTCTCAAAGGTCTTGCTGATCTTGAAGCTGCAGCTTGCCTTTGCACAGCAATCAAAGCCAACATTTTGGGCATCAACCTTAATATCCCAGTTTCCCTCAGCTTGCTTCTCAACGTCTGCTCAAAGAATGTTCCATCTGGCTTCCAATGTCCCTAATCGGTGCTGCAGATTCTTTCTGTTCTTAGTGTTTTTTCGTGGTTTGAAGTTGTTGTTAATTTCCAGTTGCAGTGGTAACTGCTTGTTTCCGTCGATGTAGTGTTTGTTTCCGTGTGGATTTATAGTGAAAAAGTGTACGACGTTTTAGTTCTTCAAGTGTTTTTCTTTGGGTTGTTGGAATCTTTACACTATGTTTGAATAATATTATAATAAAGGAAAGGAAAGAAAGGGAAGGGAAGAGAAAGTTTGAATGATGAAAATTGTCTGACCAAACTATGGTTTTTTTTTTGTGCCTTTAAAGTGAATTTAGAATTTAGTATTTAAGGTTTAAGGTTAGTGATTGTGATTAAAGTTTAAGGAATCAGGGTATGGTGTGCTTTTTAGAGTTTAGGGTTTAAGGTTTAGGATGTGAAAATTAGAGTTAGAGTTTAAAATTTATTTTTAAGTGTATTTTTAGTGTGGGACATAAAATGGGGACATAATTAGAGGAAGATGATTCTTGTTCAAGTTTGAAGAAATAAAAATGGTATTTTCATTTCTTGTTTATATAATTAATTTTTTTTATAATAGTGACATATTGCATTTCCATACTAATATTTGTACCCATACAAGATGAAACAGAATGAACATCTTTAGCCATTAGGCCAATTAGTGGATCTCTATTTAATACTCATTGGTTTGAGCGATGGAAAGAAAATGAAAGATTTGCTTAAATATATTTTTAAAATATTCTAATCAAATTACAAGATAATATCTTAGTTTAGTTTGAAATTTGAATAGACTCGCACACACCTATATATTAAATTGTTTGAACCCAAGTCACTTAAGAAGAATAACATCATTTTTATTTAAATGATTATTTAATTATAACTTTTTGTTGAGCAAGCATATTTGATAGGTTGGTCAAACTGCTCATTTTTGTTCCCTCGTTTCTCTTAGGTCATGAGTTCTAGACCCACTAGGAGCACTCCTCTTCCTTCCCTTAGAGTCCCACTGGCCCTTACCCTTTCCTCTAAGTGTTAATTCGATATATTTAAATCAAAATTATTTTAGAATTTTTAAAAAATTGTTTCTCACATAAAATACTTTTTATAGATAGAAAAAATATCATTCAAAATCATGGTAAGCACATTGATTATTATATTTTTCTTTGAAAGGTAAGCACATTGATTATTAATTGAGTGTTGATATAACAACGATAACTAAGTGTTGTATCTTTCTAGTTTATATACTCATCTTTTTGAACCTAATTGCTAGAATTTAGCCCATTTTGATTAATTCTCTTCTTTAAAATGAATCTGGTAATTATAATAGATTATCATTTGTTTCGAACATTATTATTATTATTTAATAAGTTCAATGTCATGCAATTGCATAGAAATAATGAAAGAAAGAAACATAAACGGATAAGAAAACGTTTTCAAAAGACAAATATTCAAAACAGACACAAATTTCTCAATTTGTCATGCTATATACTCTTTGACCTCCGGATCTTCAATGCCACATACAGACATCTAGCATTTGTTTATATATCTTGTTGCTTTTGAATCTACAAGTTCAAGTACCTCGTATCACCTGTAAAAAATTATAAAAATAGTGTATTCCATATATATACATATACCTAAAAATTAGGAGGAAAAAATCATAAAAGTGTTGGACAGAACAATGTTAGATCCGAAATAATCAAAATATAAATGAAATAAAACCAATCGAATAAATAGAATAAACGAAACATATAAACTGGTAAACATAATAAAAAAATAAACTGAAAAAGGGGTGACTGAAGCCTGCACGAGCACAATTTCGTTAAGATAGATTCAACCCCTCCGGAGTGTTAGAGTTTGTTTGATCGTCGGTCTCCCAGGATACAACAGTCGGATGAAATTCTGCAACAGCACTACTGTAGATTTCACGAACAAATTCGAGCCTTCAACTATCACCAGAAAACTATGCAGGTTTTTGGGAGAGAAAATGTTTTTGATTTATATGTAAAATATGAAAAACCACTCACGTATTTATAGGAAAAATTAGAGCGAACATGAGAAAACAAAATTTCGATTATGCCCCTAATCGAATAATTAAGTGGGCAACAAACCAATTTACATTTGAAATTTATCCCTTAATTTTTGAATAAAAACTGCTATTTAAAAGGAAAAAAATATACGATTGTGGCAAAATATCTGCAGGTCCACGTAAGGCCCGACCGGTCCGGACATTCGCGACGTCCACGTCGTGCGAGTGTGCCCTAACCTATCAATGTGGGATTGGGGTTTTCCATTTTCTTTTCTATTTGCAACCTCCTTACTTTAAGCATTAATTTCTCATTTATTATTCGTCCGTTTTGAACTTATGAGATACCGCTGTAAAGGTCTTACGGAGTAGAATAAGCCCGTAGTGAAACTTGATTCGAAACTCAGTCTTTATCTATTCGAAATAAGGCTCAAAGTTACCTATTTCTCACATTTTCCCAACAAAAAGTCATTTGACTAATATTTAAACTAAAAAGAATATAACTTTCATTATATCAAAAATATATAGGATACCAACGGGATTGATCTAAATGGTAAAAAGCTTGGTATTTTTTAAGCAAGTTTCAAGTTCTAGGCTTTGTGTATACAGAAAACTCCAGCTGCAATACCACCCACCAAAATTTGGTGTGCGGTACCGATTCCATTCCTGTACATCTGTGTATTTGCAAAGTGAAATTATTGAACAAAAAGAAAATGAAAATAAATAATGGAAAACGTGGTGGCCTATAAATGCTGATTTTGATTTTGCAAACTGTAAACAAGCATCAGATATACAGAAGAGAGCCCAACAAGTGGAACCGAAGGTCGGTTCACCTCAAGATGTCTGCATCATTCTTAAAATTTTTCATGTCGTTTATTCCTTGGGATGGTAGCGTAAAGTAGAGATGTAATGGAGACAACACAGGCAGCGGTCGGGGTCCATGGCGCACTACAACTACTGAAAGGACAGTGTTGAGTCCGTGACTTGCAATTTGTTGAGGGAGATGAGCGCATTCTCACATGGGGAGGGGGGAAAAAGTTTGAAAGATCGAAAGCTCAGTTTTTCTTCACGGTCATCACTGCACAAAAAGGCAAAGATTCCCCTGGCCTTACCTAAATCCTACCCTTCGATTTTTTTCAACTATCCTGATAATTATTCGATACATTAGAGTCTAAAGAGGGTGGATCATCTAGAAAGGTTTGTGGAGGAAATCTCATAGAAGAATGAGAGATGTTCTCGAGGGAATTAATGAGAATAATTCGAAAAAAAAAAGAAAAAAACAAAATTATTTGATAGAGGGATCCTTTCCCTTTTATATCTACTGTTGTTGTTACTCCTGATGTCACACTACGATTTTTGGTAGGGGATGGGGGATTGTAACATCATCGGCTTAGATGTCACATTTGTGCCTCAAGCTCAAACTATTATTATAAAACTTTTAATCTAACATAGATCAATTTACATTCATTTTTTTTTAAATTCATTAAGTTTAAACATAGGGATGTTAATTGGGCGGAGAGGGTACGAAAGTTTCTCTTTTCACACCTATTCCATCAAGAATTTTCATCTTCATCCCCGCCCCACGACCCGCTGTGAATACAAAATTTAAAATCATCTCTTCCCCGCAACCCGCAAGACTAAAGCCATCCTCGTCCCATCATTCACGTGGGTCCTCAGACCCACCTAACCCCCTCCTTACCCGCCCCACAATACATTTATATGATATATTTATAAATATTAGTTATATAAATATAAATAATTGTTATATAAAAAAGTATGAAATATTTGTCATTCAAACTCCCGCCACATATGTGACATTATTCCAAATGTCATAATTTTTTAAAAAATAATAATTAATATACGAAATTAAATTGTGTACAACACAAAAGTTTAGAGTAAAAAGATACTAAAGTCTATTGTAAATAATAAAAAAATAGCATAAATAACAATTAAAATAATATTTCAATTGTTGTAACAAATAAACAATATAGACAGAACTAAAAAAGAAAATAACAATGAAAAACAACCTTTTAAAAAATAAGAACAAGTAACATTCAAACTTATATTTTAAAAAATATTTATATATTTCATATGATTAATCTCAATCTCAATTATATATATTGAACTTTTCAATAATACCCCAAGACAAGTCAATATGAATTACCTAAAATTTGACTATGATATTATATTTTTAATAATATTTATAATGACTTATTATAAGATCTGTTGGGGCGGGTGAGGATGATGCGGGGCGGCAGGGGATGATGCGAGGCGGGTGGGGATGAGCATGGGCGAAGCCACATGAGGGGCTGGTAGGGGCCAGGCCCTCATGGTTTACCCATACGATCCATTTTTTTTCTAATTTGGCCCTCGTAGAATTTTAAATTAATTTTATTTTACTTGTTTTAATATTATAGAGTGAGTATTGTCTTAGTGGTAAAGTGTGTATAGGAAATTAAGTTTGTTTTACTTGAAGTTAGTGAATCAAATCCTATTGATATGTTTTCAATCTTTTATTCTTTTTAGGATTAGGTGTAAAAAGTCCTAGAACTTTTGAAAAAAAATCAATTAAGCCGGTAAACTTTTTTTGCACTCAATTAAGCTCTTAAACTAAGAAATTGAATTAATTAAGTCCTTTGACCATTAAATCTTGACAATTTTTTAGATATTACTGACACATGATACACTACAGTTCTATCATGCTGCATTTACAAATTTTTTTCAAAAAAAACTAGTCAAGGGCTTAATTGAATTAATTGTCAAGATTTAATGCTCAAAATTAATTCGAAGGCTTAATTGGTTCAATTTCTTGATTTAAGAGCTTAATTAGATGTAAAAAAATGTAGGGGCTTAATTGATTTTTTTTTTCAAAAGTTCAAAGGTTTTTTATATCCTTAAGTTTTTTTTTTTGTTTATTTTCGCCCCCCTTAACTTTTAATTCCTAGCTTCGCTCCTGGGGATGAGGCGGCTACAAAGGCATATTCACGCCTTCCCCACCACCCACAGTGAATCTAATTTTTATGTTCACCCCCTCCCCAGAACCCGCAAAATTTTTAACCATATATCCCTGCCCAATTGAATGCGAAGTGGGGTGAATCCCAATAAAACCCGCCCCACTGACATCCTTATTCAAATATTTCACAGTAGGTAAATAATTAAAAACGTTACATGGAGCTCATTTAAAATATATAATTAAAAGCATTCAACTCATGATTTAAAAGTCAAAAATAAAAATTATAATAAATCCTACGAATACATAGCCTAATATAATCTAATCACGGTTAATATTAGCACAAAATTATTCTTTAATGGGAAATGTAGTTGTGGCAACCTACCAAGTCGTAGTTATTATCAATCATAGTTGTAACAATAAGATTATAATTTTACAATCAAGTACAACATATCAACCGAAACACATTTTTAATCCAGTACACACGACATAGCAACTCAAATGCAAATTCAAGGAATTACGGTCACAAGCTCAAGTTCTTAGCCTGCCCCAGTTTCAAGCTCAAGACTTTACCGTTTGCTGTAGTTTTTTGTCTTGCGAGTATTTTTCTGTGGTTAAATCGGATGTTTTTTCCGTCTCAGTTAACAAGACCTGCGTCAGACAGGAAGAGACCATGCTTCTGCATGGAGCTCTCACTAGAATTTCGAGATAATGTCTACTTTTCATCGTCGGGAAAATTAAGCAGTTTCTATTTCTGTTTGTTTTTTTCGTTGCTCAGGAGATGTTTCTGTGTGTTGGTGTCATCACCGTCCTTTTGTTTGATGTTTCGAACATTAAATTCCTTGTGAGCCTGTTTCTTGTCGATGTTATAGGGACGTTCGTCGGTTGGCTTTGTGGGCTTAAGGGTTTCGTGCTCTTTTCCGACGTCTGCATGTTCATGCATGCTTTTATGCTTGACTTTGTTTGTTTTGCTTCGGATGTACGGTCTTTGATTGCTTTTCTATTTAATAGATTACGGATTTCATCTAAATATATTAAATAGACTAACATTTTAAAATCATCAAATCAAAAAATAAAAACACAAAAAATTAAATGCGATACTCAAACGTCTACTTTAGCTCAGAAGTAATGGTAGCGCACTGATGAATTTTTTGGGTAAAAATTTTCAGCCTCATATCTCTTTTTATGCCACACACTAAAAATTATTTAAAAATTAAATTTTAAACTTTAACTCTAATTTTTACCTCCTAAACCCTACACCTTAAAAAATATACCTTGGCCCTGTTTGGCAATTAGCAGATAACGGATTGCATTAGCTGATAGTTGATTGCATTAGCTGATTTGATTAGCAGATTGTATTAACTGATTGTATAAAAGTGTTTGGTAAAATTAACTGATAGCTGATAGTTGTTAGATTATTTAAACAAGTAAAATGACATATAATGACATGTTTATATTCAATACTTGTTTGAATAGTTTATTAGTTATCAATATTTTGTATCTAATTATTATTAATTAGATCTATAAAATTATTTTTAATATAACTTTTCTAAACATATACAAATGATTTATATATTAATTTATTATTTATATAATTATTTTAATATAATTTAATTAATTAATAAATTTAAATACACATATAAATATGTGATAATAAAAAGAAAAAAAGTAAATAAGATTAGCTTAGGGTGAGAAAATATTTAATTTAGGTTATTTTGAGATTTTTGGTAATTGGTAAGGGTAAAAGAGTCACTCTAATATCACACTTCTAATCTCAAAAACTTCTATTATGAGTTTTTTCAAAATTAGTGGTTTTACCACAATCCGCTCTTTCAATCCGCTATTTACCAAATAACAATATTAACGGATTTGACTGGTCAAACCTCTAATTATGCCCCTAATCTCTAAACCTAAACCCACTATTTTAAAGTAGAGACACAAAAAAGAGAATGAAAAGGGGCAGAAAATTTCCATCTAATTTTTAGAGTGTTAATAATTTGTTTAGCAGATGCTTTTTTGTTTTAAGTGTTGGTAACAATAATTGTACTTTTGATGGTATTATTTTGCGCACAATTTTTTTGACAATTTAAGAAAATTTAGTGCGAAAAAAGTGGTAGCTGATTATTATTTAAATTGTTCAATTTTGTCAAATTTGAAAACTTAATTTGATTATAAAACATTTAACTAAGCTTAAAAGATCAGTTTAATTTAAAATATAGATTTTTTTACTGTTGAATAGTTTATTAGGTTAGTTTTTGTATAAAACAAATATTTTATTAACCAAATCCATACTCCATTTTAAAATTTGATTTATTCAAATCCATAACTATTTTCTCAATATTTATGGATATATTAGAAAATAAAAAATAAATCAAATTCAATATCCTTTTTTCACCAACGTTAAAATTTTCAAGATTTAGTTCAACCATTAAAACAAACCTTCAATTTTCAAATAATTTTTAGTGATAATCACTAAATTAACCAATTTTAACTTATATATATAAATATAAAATTTAACCACTTAAATTAATAGTATCTGACATTAACACGCTCACAGTATAATTTGATTTAAAAAAATACCACGTAATTTAACAAAACTATTATATAACAAAAACACTCAATCTTAGATTTTTCATTTATAAAACACTGAATTACTAATTTCAAATCATTAGCAAACTTTCACAATCGATATTTGTTCAACACAATTGTCAAATTAGACTCGAACTTTAATTTTTATTCGATAAATATGCTAAATCTAAAATATCACTCGTTATTATCAATTAATTTACCTAAATTTAATAAATTCATAATAATTCAAAAAACAATTGAAAACAAATGTAAAACCATGTTCTCAACTACAATTTTTTTTGAATATTTCTCAACTACAATTTTGATTTTGTTAGGAACAAAACTTCCAATAAAAATAAAATAGGATAAGATAAAAATATTTTTCTAATTATAAGAAAATAATAGAAGTGACAAAACCACGTTCTCAACCACATAAATATTTTATTTTTTTAATTATATTTTTCTAATTACAGGTCAATAACAGGATAAAATAAGATATTTTGAATGAAAGAAACGATAAACTCAAGCGCCATTTTTTTAGATAAATTTAAATTAGAAGCAAATCCTAAAAAACTATAATAGAATCCGACTAAAATTGTTTTTCCTATTTCAGTTTTCTTTGAATGTTATTTAAGTTGGTGTTGTTTCGTTTATGGGATACAGTTGATGTTAGTTTCACTGAAAAAAATTATGTTTGTGATTTGGTTCGTATCATAGAATTTTTTCTTCCAAGTTAGGGGTGTTTATTGAAAGATTTCTTTTTCTGTCGTAAAGGCTTTAATTAGTCGAGTTGAGATTGCTATTTGATGATCATTGATTTTTAATATAATGTATGATTTGAAATTTTTATTTTTTTTAAGAACATAAGTTGATTCTGTTTTCATAGCTATTTAGAATTGTGATTTTTTGGTCGATTCTTTCTACGTTTATATGTATTATATTTTATATCAATTGATTATGTTTTGATAATCATTTGATTGATTATTTAATTGTGCATGTACGAAATTAATTTTGCATTGTTTGCAAGAAACCAGTTTAACTACCATTGTTTGTTTTCTTTGTTTTTTGTTTTAATTATTGAATAAATTGCTTTTATCTTAATCTAAGAGGATTAGATTAGATATGTATGTGAAATTAAATTTTTTATTGAAAGTATCTTTTTTGTTATTTTGATTGATATAAAATTTATTATCTCTCTCTTTTAATTATTTTTAACTTTTGTAGGTATAAAATGATTAATATTTTACTACTTATATATTTTCCCAATTCTAATGGTCAACAAGAGATTGATAATGTCGGAAATAATATTCAACAAGCAAATGTTTCTAATCAACAAACTAATGTACTTGAGAACGCTGAGCGGAAAAAAATGTACTTGAGAACTTAGATAATAGCAGTAGTCAAGAAGCATCAGTTTTTACTTCTACAAGTTATTCGATTTAAATAGATTATTTACTACAATTTAAATTTTATGTAAATTATAAATATCGTTATTTTATGTTTTATATTTATAATTAGACTTTTTCTGTATACAGTGAATTGAACTTTTAGAAAAAGAGGACGGGGACCAACTAAAAAGGCTTGTGAGAAAGAAGGCCAATGGTAAAGAACTTGGTATTTAATTTTTTTCTTCGTATAATAAGGTATTTGGTAAGTATGTCAACCTTTTCAAGGTAAAAATAATAAATTGTGTTCGATAACATACACCATTCAAGTCAGTAGTTAAAAAGAAAGAAATTATATCTTTAAAATGAGCCATAATGTCTTGACGTCATTTTTAAGAATTTCTTTTCACCTAGTGACTTGAAATGGTGCATGTTGTCGAACACAATTTGTTATTTTTGTCTTGAAAAGTTTGGCATGCTTAATTACTACATATCTTATTGTACGAAGGGAAAAATTGGATATTTACTTTCATCATGTGTTTCGGAAGTTAAATGGAATAACAGACGCCACGAAAGGTGGAGTAGACTGGGGATCGTTCTTTCAGGTAATATGTTGGTAATGCTTCAAGTGTTACTAAGGCCATATCCGACATTGGTTGGGAAAATGGTTAGTGAAGGGTATTTATACCTATAAATAGAGGTGCTTCATGCACCATTTGATATATCAAACACATTATAAATACTTCAATTCTCTCTGTTTTTCCTCCATTGTTCGAGCATCATTCGAGTAGTACTACTGTTGTTCACTCCGGAGTCAAGTGTACGGTTCTTGGAGCGTCCGTGTGCACCTCGAGGACATTCTGCCTGTGAAGCGACTACACTGTTCGGGGCAGTTTTGTTTCTAAGGCAGTGGCCACCATACCACGACACGGTTTACATTTTTTATTACTGTTTTTTTTATAATTTTTAGTCAGTGCTAACAGTCGGTTTTGCAGTTCTATTTTTACCAACATAATGTAGATGTAGCGACTTTGTTGGCGAACTGAATTAAGCAAAACTTTGCGGGGGCTGTTTGTTTATTGGTGTTGCGATCGGTATAATGGCCGGTTGTGTTTGATTCTGCTGTTTCCGAGTATGAGGATATGGTCCTTAGCTTTTTTGTAGCCTGATCTTGATATGGGGTTATGTTCCTTTTATATTTGACTTTATTTTTATTTTATTCCCATTATTAGGGTGTATTCTTTTTTTTCTGAAAATTTTAATGAGATATATGATAGTACGCTTATATAATTTTTTTCTTCATTTATAAAATCATATTTTGATGATAAAAATACAAAAAAAAATTGATAAATACAAGTGATAATTACTTAATTAAAGGTCGACGACATCATTCTTCTAAATCGTTAAGAAGAAGAAAAATTTAAGAAAATAGAAAAAATCCTTAAAAAAACTTAGGCCTCTGGGGTTAAAAAGCAATATTTTAATAAGATATATATACTTTTCTTAAAATAGCATGAAATTTAAGTAATATTATACTATTTTAAAAGTATAAAGTTAATTTGTGCATGATATAACAGTTAATTTTAGGGCAAATAACATCAAAGGCCAAACTATTTTTGTGCATGAAATTTAAGTAATATTATACTATTTTTTAATATTTTTATTTTTAATCATTTCTCTCTCCTCGATGCGCATACCAACTATGCTAGGCCTAGAACGTGTTTTACTTCCACTAAAACATATATATAATGTATATTAAGTTATCATCAACACAAAATAAAATTGTAAAATTGGGTGAGACATTCGAACACAAGATCTCTTGGACAAAAATTCAAATTTTAACCACTAAGCTAAATCAAAGGGAAATGGGTTTAAGCTTGTTTGGTTTCCCAAAAAATAGTTATCTTTACCATACCTAAATTCTGTTTTAGGGACATTGAACTGAGTAGAAGACCTGTTAATTACCGAAACCTCCATTTCTCCCAAAAATATGGAGAAGAAACTAAGAAAATGTTAAAAAATACAAATTAATCTTATTAAGATTTACCATACTAAAAACTAATATGCCCCATGCAATTTACCCATAATATTTTGTTTATCGAAAAATACAAAACCTATAAAAAAGGATGGATGGTTGTCTTTGCCATTAAAGATGATGAGAGCAAATATAGGAGTATTATGAATAAAAATTTTCTGCTACTTTTTTATGGTTTTATTTATGTTTCATACTAAAAATTAAGTTTAGGGTTTAGAGTTTAAGATTAAGATTTGTGTTTAGAGAATTTGAAATAGAGTGTACGTTTTAGGATGTAGGGTATAAGATTTAGGATTTAGAATTTAAAGTTAGGGCTTGAAATTTAATTTTTTTGTGTTTTTAGTGTTGGAGCATAGAAAAAGTCACCGAAAAATAGAGGATTTTTATCCGAGTATATATATATACAGTAAAATCTCTATAAATTAATACTCTGTAAATTAATAAACTCTATTAAATAATAAATTTCTCCGGTCCCAACTTGAGCCAATATAAAAAATCATCAAATTCGATAAGATAATAATATAATAATTTTTTTGGAGATTCCTTTTATAAATATAAAGGTGTCATCAAAACTATAAATTAATAATTCATAAATATTACAATTACTACTTTGGTAACTTGCTAAAATATGAATCTATTGTAATCTGTTTCTTTTTAAAATTCAAATCTAATTCAATTCCATCTCTAACTTTTCTAATTGCACCCACAAGTTCTGGCGTTGAGGTCTCCAACTACAATAAAAAGTTGTGAAGAGTTGTTGCCGCATTCAATGCTTCCTTTTGCGTGACTAGTTCAAGTGGTGTCGAATTATCTTCAACTTCATCATTAGTAGAACTTTCAACAATATTAGCCACAATTTTCTCTAAACTTTGAACTTGTAAACATTCATCATTTTCGTTTGAATCATATCTTTATCAATGTTATATTTACTGAATTAAAATTTTTTCTTTTAATTAATAAATTATTAATTTATCGTCTCTAAATTAATAAAATTTTATGGTTCTAAGAGTATTAATTTATAGAAGTTTTATTGTACGTGGTAGTTTAGATAATCTTTCACTCTAAATGAAACGACGACCGCCGGTTTATTCAAATAAACCAAACCGAATAATACTAGTCTTTCATTACATAAACTCAAAGAAAGACACTGGAACAAATAAAGTAGTACACACTTATACAGTATCAATCCACAAGGAAACCAACACTATAATAAAGTAAACAAGCAGTCCCCAATGCGAAGTGGAGAGATTAATTATAACACGATGAACAGCAACAGGAGAAAGAATCTGCAGAGCAGTGATTAGGGACATTGGAAGCCAGACGGAGCCTTCTTAGAGCAGACGTTGAGAAGCAAGGTGAGGGTAACTGGGACGTTAAGGTTGATGCCCAACACGTTGCCTTTGATTGCCGTGCAAAGGCAAGCCGCAGCTTCAAGATCAACAAGGCCTTTGATGAGGGCGCAGCATGGTTGCACCGGTGGTGAACCCACGGTCACATTCACCAAGCCAAGCACGTTTGCACATACACCTAGTTTAAGCGTATCTATGGGGCATTTTCCTGCAGGAGTTGGGGAGGGAGTGGGGTTGGGGTTGGGGCAAGGGCAAGAACCACAGGCACTGGCTAGAGTGAAGAAGAGAATGTTGAGTGCAAAAAATAGTGCAACTGATGCTGATGTTTTCGAAGCCATGTCTCTCAAAACCCTGGGAGCTTCCTTCTTGCCTTAAGTATAGGTTATAGGGTAGGGATGGAGAATTTGGAATGAAGGGAGGAGGGTTTTATAGTGTTTCAAGAGGGCAAATTGGTTGTCTTTAACCTAAGCTAAATTGATAAAATTGTACAATAAATCAAATTAATTTTTGCGATCCGAACTGGCTAAGGCACAAGATTTTTTTTTGTCAAACTTTGGGCGTATGTGATTCTGAGGTGGAGACGAGGAATAGAAATCATCTACTCTTTTTAGTGTCTTTATTTACGTCTTATGTTAAAAGAATTAATGGTATGATATAATTTTTAGGATTTATGGTTCAATGTTTAAAATTTAAAATCTAAATTTAGGACTTAGAATTTAATTTTTTTTAGGGGTGGGCATAAAAAGGTACCGATAAAGAGTAGAAAATTTTTGTTTGGATATAAGCATGTTGCCATGCGAATAGAAATCGTTTGCCCCTTTTCGGTGCCCCTGCTTATGTCTCATCATTAAAAAATTAAGTTTAAAGTTGGAGTTTAGATTATTGGGTGTATGATATTTTCGTCCGTGGCCATGCTACCACTTCTCAGTTCTCTCCTAGAACCATTACACCATTTGTATCCCAATCTCCTCTAATCATGGATGAAAATGAGACCTTGAAAACACTTAACTCAATGTCAAACATTGGGTTGTTTTCATTGTCTTCTAAATAATGAAAGTTAAAACTTAATAGTAAAGTATTTACTTCGTTTACCTTATTTTACAAAACATGTAGCTCCTCCCGGGACGGATTCAAAATTTTATGTTAGGGGACGAACTTTTATATAAATTATGGTGATACAAATCAATGCATAATAACAATTATAATTATAATTATTCTCCTCGGCTTACTTCAAATGAAATTTAAGGGGTGCAAAATTATAATGTTTTAGGGGGTGTAAAATTAGATATTGACAACAAAATACAAAAAAAATACTTATACTATAAGATAATTTAAAATTTTCAAGGGACGACTGCCCCCAGCACCCTCTCAGTCCATTCCCAACTCCTCTGCTCCAAACTAGAACAGTACAAACTTACAACAGCTAACTGCAGAAGACAAATGGATAGATATCCATAACAACATAATTGTTTTCTCTGTAGAAGGCTAGCTTGCCCGACCATCATCTTGATCTTTAGCTGCATTTTTTTTGTTTTCTTTTTATCGGACTGTATTTCAATCTTTGACTGCACCTTACATGCCGCAAAAATCAACGGGAATGTGCAACGCGAATAGGTCTAAATTAGTCAGAGTAAAGCTTGAAAAACTGAAATGGGAAAAAATCATTCCATTAAAGAAAAGAGATATCCTTTAATCTTCCTCCATAATTCCCTTGAAATTATTCATATTTACTGCTAACAAACCCTTTTTTCTGCTCTATATGCAGATAAGATACAAAGTCTTCCATCATATTCTTGACACGTAGTCAATAGAATTTCTGTAGCTTGAAAAGACTGTCACGGGTGAGCCCAGAACCTACCTGGCTCCACCACAGATTATATATGGAACTGAGCCCTCATCTAAATTCTGAAAAGAAAATTCCATTTAAAATTACACATTGTTCAATTGTCAGGACCTGATGATTTTTTTATCATCTTCTTCCCGCACCTTAATTGAAACCAGATTTTTTCTTTCGACTACAGAAACTGCTGAAACACAATGAAGTCAGAATTAATATATATCCTTCCAAGTGAAGGTGAGTGGATCCAAAAGAGGTTCACTTATATTTTGCCACGAATGCGTGCTGAGTTATGAAATCAAACATAAAACAGCTTCTCTTGTTGCAGAGGCGACAATATTGTCCCCACAGACATGTATGTAATGAAAAACTTGGAAATCTTCTGGTAATCTCGACAGACGATATTTAGCTAATTTATTCCCTTTGCCAGATATGATTCACTATGTGTGTGGCTTGTGATAAGATCGTTTGCAAACACAGAAAGAACAGCTACTTTAGTTTATTCCTTGGATTTCATGGTCAGACAAGATTATCCGAGAGGACCGAGACATACGAAAAAAATATCGTGTCCCTTTATATGTCCCACATGCATTAAAAAATATTAAAAAATTAAATTTTAAATTCTAGTTCTTAATTTCATATCCTAAACCTTAAAATATTACACCCTAAAAAATATACCCTACCCTAAATTCTCTAAACATTAAACCCACTATTTTAAAGTGGATCACCAAAAGAAGTATAGTTAGGGGCAGCCGATTTCCATCCGAGACATAGATTGTTAAGTTACCACACTTAACTATGAATAAAAATTATTGTCTCTTTCTATGTCCCAACATGAAAGTACTAAATTTTAATTTATAACTATAAAATCTAGATCGTAAACACTAAACCCTAAAAATATACCCTACACTCAATACCATGAACAATAATACTAAACATTAAGCTTACATTTTAACCATAAACTCTGAACTTAATTTTTCAATGTTGGAATATAAATAAAGACACACAAAAATATAGTGGATTTCTGTTGCTTAACTATTATATGTACTGCATGAAACGGTATACTATTTCCATTAAATAAAGAAAGAAAATGTAGTCTACTATATTAAATAATATATTAACTAGTTTTTGGCTATTTTGAATTCTTTTCAATACTTCTCCGTCAAGGAAAAGAAAAGAAATAATTAAAGCCTTAAAAATGGACCTAATTGGTAATGTATTACAGTAAAAAACGATTTTCTATCATGCAAACAAATTATAACCCACAGACTTTCAAGAAAATAAAACAAACCTAAAATTTTAATGTGTGGCAACTTAAAATTTTAGCATGTTTCACATTAAGAATTTATTCTTATAGATTTATCTTAAAAACAAATTATAAAATTGTTAAAAGAAGCTTTTTAAATAAATAAATTATTTATTTTAGACATTCTTTTTAAAAATATAAAAGGACTAGTGATATAAGCGAGGATTAATTTTATTTAAAAATAATTTTGAACAAACTATAAGCCGGAAATTCCAGCTTTTCAAACCAAGCTGAAAAATACTTTTTGACTTAAAAGTTTACATCTTCTGCATTATTTTTATCCAAAAATTACTTTTGATTCTAAAAGTAATTTTCAAAAGCACTAAAGAACTAATCCTTCGTGAGTTTTGAATTTCGAGGACCAAATCAGTGGAGGAACCCAGCTAACAACTGAGCGACTAACTTTCTGCATGGTCCAAATAGACCATAACCTATTAAACACAATGTCGTTCCGACATAACCAAATAGACCACATAAGAACTAAAAATGACATCAAACAAGTTGGAGCTAAGTGAGATGGTGAACTGGCAATAATGTTGCCACAGTCTCAATGAGATCGGGCAATGAAAGAGTTGATGGTGAACTGGTTCTTCTTCCTCACTGCAAAAAATACATTCATACCAAGTCAACGAAGGGACTCCGCTTTTTTGGAATAGAAATTCTCTATTTTTTGTGTCCCTATTTACACTTTTATACTAAAAAATTAGAATTATAGTTTAGCTTTTTCAAAGGGTTAAAAAAGAGTATGAATGGATATTATTATATAATCACGCCAGTATATTAAAAAAAATAAAAGTTCTAAATTCACTTTAAATCAAAGGAAATGTCAACAATTGCATGAGCTATTTTAGCCGCCCATTAATTCATCTTCCATAAGAGAGTTGGAATTTAAGGATTTAACTAAGGGTTGTCATCATGGAAAGGTAAGGGTTTAAGAATCCTAAAGCAATATTTGGAATTTTGCATAGTTTTGATTGCTACCAATGATAACTACTATGTGTATTTTGTTTTTAATATGATGTGTTTGCTTTGGAGCTTTGATCATGAAAAAAGTGAATGATTGTCAAATGATTAATCTGAGGTACATAAGTTCGGTTATAGGTGAGTGTAATCATAACCAGGATTCTAAGCCGCTATATAGCGGTAGCGTTATCATACTAAATTGTTATAGTGAAAAATAACAGTCCACAATAATCGTAATTCATCTGTTATTGTTTGTAACCGCGATAAAATGTTGTGACCGCGACCGTAATTTAAATTTCTGATATAACTATATGCGCTTTTTATATGTTTGTGGTTACATGTGTAGGGAAAATAGTTAAATGTGTGAAATGCCATGAAAATAATAATGTTCGAACTTATATCGAGCTTTTAAGCTATTATTGTACCGAGGTATGTGTTTTTTATTTTCAATATAAGTGTTGTGATTTGCTGGTATAATATACGTTCTTTAACATGTGAAAGTGATTCTATGCTATTCGATGAAAAATATAGTTAATGATTTTGCTATTAAGATCAGGAGTTTAAAGTAAAACATAAGGAAACTATTCTAGTGATCATGGGTCTCCTATTAATTGAAAACGGGTTATTCGGATCGGGTTCGGTTTGGATTCGATTTAGTTCGGGTATTAGTCTGGATCGAGTCACATCGGTTCGACTGATTTTCGGGTCGATATCAGTCTGGATCCGATCACATCGGTTCGGTTGATTTTCGGGTCGGGTCAAATTCGGTTCAATAGGAAATCAATATGTTTCAGTCAAGTTTTTTAGGACGGATCAGTTTTTTAAACCCATATATGACTTTATAAAGCTATTATATTTGACGTTTTTTGAGCTGTGCGACGGTTCACATCAAATATTTCATTATTTCTTTTAATATCTTTTCTTTATTTCGGGTTACTTTCGGTTCGGGTTACTTTCGGTTCGGTTGAAAATCGGTTCGGGTCCGTTCTGTTCGGTTGAAAAATCAGATCGAGTCCATATCAGTTCAACTAAAAATCGAATTGATTTCAATTCAATTCAGTTTATTTCGAATTTTGGATCAAATTTAAATCATTATATTCAAGTCGATATCAAGTCTCAGATCAAATAAAACCGATTCAAGTCTCAAATTTCGTATCAATTTGCCACCTCTAGTTTGTTCCGTTCAATCGTGGATTAAGCTAATATAACTTATCATTAAAAAAAACACAAACTTAGATGTTCTCAATTGACAAAAACTATGGTTATTAATTTTATTTGATTTAATAGTAACAAAATCACCTACAAACCCACCATTACGGTACACGTGGGTTGAGTCACAGTCTCTCTCTTCTATTATAGTGAGACATCAAAGCACCTATGTGGGTTATTATTATAATCTAGTTTAGGAAAAATTATATCCTAGATAACTCTCACCACATCATTTATAAGACCAAGTGAATTTTTACTCATATTTATTGTAAATCAAATTTAAAAATAATTTTTACAAAAAAATAATTCACTTAGTAAAAGGATGAGATAAAAAATTTAATTAAATAGATGCATTTTATTGGTTGGTCTCATGGATAATGTGGTGGGAATGACTGGTGATATAATTTATCCTATTTTAGGGTTTTAAAACAACTATAGTTTAGCCATCTTGTCCTGGATCTTGGAGAATTTGAAAGCATACATTAAATGAATTCGTGATTCGACTCTTTTAGTCATTACAAAATCCTTAAACAGTACAAAAAAACATCTTTGTAGTATGTTTGTTATCTATTTCTGGCCCTTTTCTTAAACTATAAAATTTGTTTTATTACAAACGGCTTAGTTACCTAGACTTAGGAATGAGTGTTAAGACATTTTTAGAAGGTCTAACGACGATTGTGAAGAACGGCTTAGTGGTTGGAGAAGGATAGGAGCAGATATGATGGAGAAGATGAGTTTTGGGTTAAATAAAGGACTTAATATGCTTTAAATATGTCTTTTAATGCTATAAAGGATCAAACAGTAAAAAATTATAACGTTAGAGACGTTTTTGACGAAAAACTTAGTTTGATAAGCAAAGCATGAAAACGAGCATAATTTGACGACCACATGTGTAGTTTTCCCTAAATAAAATCATATTGCTCGATGGCATTAGATATTAATTAATATTAAAAAAAAAACTGAAGTTTAAATTTTACACATATCGATATCAACAATCTTTCGGTATCAAAATACAACCAAGCAAGTTACATTTTATTAATTAATTTATAAATATACATTTTAAAATATGGTTAGAGGAATTGTTTTATATAATATCAAATAGAAAATTTGAATTAATCTCTTGATCACCAATGTTTATTTATTTTATAAATATGGCGCTGTGTAATTGCTTAAAGAACAGGAGGGTGTTTATTTTACATGACAAAGATAAAATAAAAAGTTAAACGTATTTACAGAAGATATTATTTAATATAATTTAATTTTATTAGTCTAATTTTATGATCAAACAATCAAAGTTTAAATATACATTTGATACTTAAACTAAGCACAATCACATAAGTTGCTACTTAAAGAATTTGTACCTGAACTAGGCACATTCTCCCAAGCTAGTACTTAAAAAAATTTACTCTCAAATTAGTTCCTGAACTAGGTACCTTCTCTTAGGTCGATATCTAAAGAATTTTTACTGCCAATTTGGTTCCTGAACTAGGTACCTTCTGTCAGGTCGATACCTAAAGAATTTTTACTTCCAAGTTGGTACTTGAACTAGACAATTTTTCCCAAATTGATACCAAAACTCATACATTTTATCAACTTGATCCTAATTTGAAACAAATCAATACATTTAACCCTATATATTTAAAAATTCTATCAATTTATTGTTCTCCTGAATTATTTGTTCTTCTCCTAAAAATTTTATACTAATTTCCTGATATAATAAAAGTTTAACAATAACTTATTATTTTATCTTAAAGGCAATTATCCAACTATTGTTTTGATTCGATAGGCTCGCTTGGTTGACAATATTGTGAAAAATTGACTAAATTATTGTAATTTTTAAATATGAAGGGTTAAATTTATTGAATTGTTTTGAATTATGACCAAATTGATAAAATGCATAAGTTTTAGGGACTAAAACTGTTACTAAAAGTACTAAACAATGAATGAAATTAAAGTTTGGGTACCAATATGAAAGCAAAATTTCAAGTTGGAAGAAGATACATAGTACATGTATCAATTTAAGAACAAAATTTCTTTAAGTACCTACATGAAAAAAGTGTCTATTCAAGTACTAAATATATATTTAAACAAATATTATTCCATTGAATTTGTAACTTTGAGTAATACTATTCTTCTTCTTCTTTTCCAATTAGTCTGGAAATTGGATAGTAAATAAGAAGCGTTAACTAAAATTGTTTTTTTTTTTTCTTAACAGTCAAATAAGTGTCTAAATTATATTGTTTTTAATTAGATATTTAAATTTTATTTTAGGCTAAACAAGTGTCTAATATTTTTAACGCTATTCAAATAAGTTTCCCTCGTTATTGTCTTTAATTTTCACCTTTACTGTCCGAAATTATATTTAACAATAAATAAAAATTAATAAAACAAAATAACCTCAAATTTTAAAAAATAGCCCCAAATTTTGAAATCCCTAACACCCCAAAATCCAAATTTCATTTTGACTTGATTTCGCCGATGATTGTCACGCCGCCGCCCATCACATCCGTCGTCGGACCATCACGACCATTTACCCCATCACCTCGTTGTCGGAAATCGACAGACGCCATGCGAAATACCGAAAACATCGAATGGTTTATTCGAATGATTCGCAATGAACGACGGCATAACAGATGATGAACGGTGTATGAGTCATTCGGCGAGGGGAGGGCGCTTCATTTCGTCGCCGGAGGGAATGACCGGATTTGGGGTTTAGGGATTTGGGGACTATTTTAGGATTATTTAAAAATTTCAGGATATTTAAAAAAAATTAATTTATATTTTAAAAAATAAAATTCAAAAAATGTTTAATATTGTCATTGTTCGATTTTGATTGGATAACGAAAAAATTAATGTCCGTCGCGGTCAAACCTTAAATGGATCACGGACTGAAACGTTAGACACTTATTTAACCCAAAATATAACTTGGGCACCTATCTAAAAAAAAGAGGACAATTTAGTATTATTTTTTTGTGTGAAGACTGAAGATAGTTTAATAACATCCTAAATAAATTATAAAATAGACATGTACTACACAAAAACGAAAAAATGGTTAATAACATCAAAGTTTATTCCACTTTTATGGGGGTAATTGACTATGTGTTGTTTGTGTGGGTGAAGAGAGTTTGATGGGTTAAACTGTGTTTTTCTTATGCAATATGTTGCTTGGTTACGGTTTATGTTTGAGGTGCGTAGATGTCCTTCTCAATAATGTTATCTTCAAAGTTCGAACTCACGTTTTTTAAGAGTGCAATGTACCTTATCAATGCAAACAACACTTATCGATAAACAGTACATTACTTTGGCGTCTAGGTTTACACCAACTCGACAAAAAGTATTCTATAATTTAATGTCCTAATCGGACTTCATTATTTATAAAACAAAAATAGTATAATAAGCTCATTGTTACATAAAGAATAAGTTTTTGTTTTTTTCCTAAATATGCATTGGATTTAGTAAATAAAAATTTAAATGGACTCGTTTATAATTGATTTAAACACAATCGATACTTCAATTTGATTTTAACTGATTCGAGAATATCATATTTTATTGTGGTGGTAAGATTGATGTTTTTTATGCTGCTTTTTATTAGCATTGACGATATCTATTTTGGTTTGAGTTGGTGTCCTTATTATCATTTTTATATATTTTTAAAGTAATATTTGTTTCAACATATATCGTAAAAATTGTTTAAATGTAAATATTGTAAAGTGAACATATAGGACATTGTCCTGATTAGAGAGGGCATTTTACCCAACCCGACTCGATTGGGTGAAATTTTTTAATAAAAAATCGAATTTGAGTTTAGGGTAAAAATACTCGATCTGATTCAGGATCAATAATATAATTTTTTTAAAATTTTTAGAGATATTTGTAATAATACATTTTTTATATTTTTTATAATTAGGTCCTTAAAATTTAATTTTATTTACAATTTAGTCCTTAAAATTATTATTTTTACAATTAATTTCCTTAAAAAATTTACAATTAGGTCCCTAAAATTTGACTTTTTTCCCTATATGCCGGGTCGGATTCAGTTTTAGAGTGATTATTTTTGGGTCGGGTCAGGTGGGCTAAAAACTCGACTCGTGCCCATCCCTAGTCCTAACTAATCCCGATAGACTAGTGTCGCACACCTGATTTTGTGGGTGAGTCTCCGGCGGGAATTTTCTAATACGCAAGGCTTCTGAACTCGAGACATGCTTTCAGTTCATATTTTTTTAATCCTTTGATAAGACATATACATCACAGATACAATTATTCGAATCTAAATCTCTTAAAATAATATATTTTTTTACACTGATACAACTCGATGAGTTGTATATTATTATTAAGTGAGAAGGAATCGATGCCTATGTATTTGGAATTGGGTGATTATTGTTGTTTTGTGGATATTGCATCAGGGTGCTAGTTGTTGCGTCCATACTTATCAACAATGAACAGAGACCACTTACAAGAACTAGGTGCAAATGAATGAAACGGCAATTTTGGGTGAAAACCCCTTTTTAAATTAATATTGGGGAAAATGGCTCCCAAAAACTATTATTTGGTAAAATGACCCCCAAACTTGCCAGGTCGGCAGACCTCGTGTTGTGTAGGACGCGAGGTACGATATCGCGTTCTGCACAACGCGATATCAGTCTACGTGGCATTGCTGTCCGTGTTAACGGTTTTACAGTACCTCGCGTTCTGCAGAATGCGAGGTCCCCGAGAAATTGAAACGGCGGCTGGAATATATCGCACAGACCTCGCGTTCTGTAGGACGCGAGGTCTGTGCAAATCTGCCCTGAACCACAAGCGAAAACAAGTGTGGGTAGGCCTGTTCGAGCCCAATTTCGAGCGTGTAAATTGTATATTTTTAGCGATCATCGAGTTTGGGGTCGTAGTACTGAAAATTGTCTATCGTATGATACCAACATGGTTAATTTCCGTCCATTATACAATGATTTAAAATGGCTTTGAAAACCCTATGCCATTATCTTTTTTTTTATTGAAGTTGCATTTCAACTAATGTCGATTTTCGTTTTAGTAATCCCATTAAATTTATTAAAAATAAAAATTAAATAAACATTATAAAATTTAATTATAATATGTAAACAAAATTATAATACGTAAACAAAATTATAATACGACATTATAAAATTCAAAAGTGTTTTACATAAATATTAAAAACATAAGTAGAAAATAGTAAAAAAAAATACTAAAAATGCCTATGTCCACCCGTTCCGCAGTCGGGTGGATGACGCTCACGGTCCGGATACCTCCTGTTTCCATCGTGTGGTGGTCCCTGGTCCCTATCATCCTGACCATCGTGCGCGATATGCGGATCTGTGTTGGGCTCAGGCGGGGAGTAAAACAAGCTACCCATCGGCGTACTCTCCACAATCGGAAACCCATACTGAGGGTGCAGCTGTGGATAATCGATAAGCATAAGGTCAGTCGTGGGCGTATGGGGACGATAGGCATCAGTGGAGCCGTACTGGGGTAGAGGCATCGTCTGCTGGAAACTCGATGGACCGCTATGCAATGGTGCGGCAGAAGATGATGCCCCTGGAGTGTCATATTGTGGTCTCGGACCGCGCTGCGTCGACTGCCTCTGGCTCTGCCTCTGGCTCTGGGTCTGGCTCGCTCGCCGGCTCCCGCGTGGGCAGTTTTGGGGTTGCTGGGGAAGCCCTGCTTCGCGCTCGGCCTGAGTAAGGATATGTGGCATCTCATTGTTCCTATACCACTAGTCATAATTGAAAGCGACCGAATGACCCCCTACCATAATTTGTTGGAGAAACTCTGGGCGTCTGTTAAATCGGTGAGCCCAAAGCGCTATCCAGCTAGCGTGGTGCTCGGCCCAGTCAACCTCCGTCTTCCCCTGGCGCGTAAGATTGTGGAAGGAGTCCATATTTTGCGGAGGGGGTGGAACATTTTGGACGTACCCGAACTGTCGGAGTACCCTATCCGTAGAATGCCACACACAAATTTCGTAGTTCAGCAGCGACACGACAGAAATCCAGAGGTCTCGCTCTCGCACAATATCTGGTGGAGTAATCTGGCGAATCTCCTCTGAATCGTAGGGCGTACACACGAACAAAAAAGAATGAAAAAGTTTGTAACGGTTATATGAAATATTATTGGAAAAATAGTATGGAAAAAATCAAAATAATCGTTGAATTACCTCGTCCTCCGTCAAGGTATCGAATCTATATCTGTATTCTTTCTGGGACTCCGGCAGGTCGGTGTGGGATAGTGCGGTGGTCCACCTTTAAATAATGAAAAACATCGTTAAATAAAATAATTTAATAATAAAAAATATAGTAGATTATGTAGTACATCCGTAGAAGCGAAACTAACATAGCGGTGGGCTGCCTAAACTGTGGTCTCAAAGTAGGCATCCGAAACCAAACCCAAGCCTGTAGGAATAAACAGCATCCTCCCATCGATGCTCTGGAGGCTTAAACGTTTCTGCAGAGGTCTCTGATAAGAAACGCCAAGACAGCTGACCCCCAAGATTTTCGTCCAGACTCATCTAAATTTGTCAGATGACGAAGCCACATAACGTGCACTTTTGTGCGAGATTTGTCGGGCATTAATATCCCGCCAATAATGCGCAAGATGTGGGCTCGCGCACACCGCTGTGAAAATATAAATTTAATAAAGGCATCCTAATTAAAAAAATTGTAAGTTCATCCTAAATATAGATTAAATATAGATTTAATAAATGCATCCAAAGAAATTAGTAACTTAATCCTAATTTGTAAATAAATATTTGTAATTTATCCTAAATATTTAATGTAGGCAACCTAAATATTTAATAAAATCATCATAAATATTTAATAAAAGCATCCTAATTATGAAGTACTGATTTGTAATTGCATCCTAAATTTATTAAAAAGATCCTAAATATTTACTGAATTCATCCTAAAAATTTCATAAACCATCCTAATGTGCAAATAAATAATTTTAATTTAATCATAAATATAATAAAAGCATACTAAATATATAATAATGACATCCTAATTTTTAAATAGAAAAAATACCTGAAGTGCAACTACATCCGCATCGGGGGGAGGGGTTCCAAACTGGTCCTCCAAGTACGATAGAGAAATTTTCCCTCCGTCCCACACGTCCTCAGGGGGCAGCACGCCCATTTCTTCAGCAAATAGGGTTGGCCAATGTGTCATCGCTACACCAGTAATAACGCTGTCGTTTGTAGGCAACCCCAGAATGTAGGCAACATCCTCCAACGTGATTGTTGCCTCGCCAAATGGAAGATGAAACGTGTGTCTCTCGGGTCTCCACCGTTCTATCAGCGCGCTGATCAACGACGGTCTAACCTTCACCCCCTATATAGCGAGCTATGTGCCCAAAACCAGCCCGCTCAATCCAACGCATAACAACATCAACGGGTGCGATGGTGATACGGTTAAGGTAACATTGTAAGTTACGTTCGTATCCCTGCAAAAAAAAATAAAATAAAATAGTTAGTAAAAATAAAAGAATATAATTTAATTAAAAAATTTAGAAAATAAAAGGGAAAAAAATAATACCTCTTCATTGTTTCGCCAAAATTCACTACAGTGACTCGCTTGGTTGCGTAGCAAAGGCTCCATGTTATCGAACGATATATAAAAGTTGCTGACAATTTTTTGTAAAATTGCTATAGAACTCGCGTTCTGTGGAGGTTTTTAGAAGAAAAAAACCTCCAATTTATAGAAGACCTCGCGTCTTTTGGGATGCGAGGTTAATGAACCTCGCGTTCTGTAGAACGCGATTTTCATGTACCTCGCGTCCTATAGAACGCGAGGTTCATTGAAAAGGCGCGTCAATGAACAGACGCGTGAACTGAACGGTCAGAAGTGACATCGCGTCCTATAGAACGCGAGGTTCTAAAGAAATCGCGTTCTACAGGACGCGAGGTCGTGGGATTTTTTAAATGAAGAGTTTCAAGGCGGGAAACTCATTTAATATTACAATTTTTATTTATAATAATAACAATAAAAATAAAAATAATAATAGAAATAATAAAAATAATAATTATAATTAAAATAATAATATTAATAATAATAATAACAATAATAATAATAACAACAATAATAATGAATTATACTAACAATAAAAATTAGTATGATAGTAATAATAATAACATTAATAATGATACTAATAATTATAATAATAAAAAAATACGTGTTATGTTTTCATTATTAACTAAATAATACTAATAATAATAATAAGAATAATAATAATACTAATAATAATAATAACAATAATGAATCATACTAATAATAATAATAATAACAATAATGAATCATACTAAATACGCGTTATGTTTTCATTAGTAACTAAAAATGACGACATAGCGCAATATTTTGGAAGTTAGTTTGAACAAAACTTCAAAAATACGCGCTATGTTGTCATTAGTAGCTGCAAGCGAATACTGCTTACGTGAATACAGAAAAAAATTTATGTGGGTGCTCCTTGCCTCTCCAAGAGTTTGCTATTTATAGAGGGAGGTGTATATGATGACGTGGCAACATCGCGTTCTGTAGGACGCGAGGTCATTCAAACCTCGCGTTGTACAGAACGCGAGGTCTATGAGATGTTTGTATATATATATATATATATATATATATATATATATATATATATATATATATATATATATATATGCACGCAGATGAATTTTTGTAACCAGTTAAGTTTAGTTTAGGTCAGTTGAAAATGAGTTCGTGTAATGCTGCGTTTTTTTCCGTTGCAATTTTTATGTCCGAAATTTTGTTCCTTTATGATAGTTGGAGTTCACTTAAAGATTTGTGTTCCGCGGGGGTACATACCGCAATATTTACCGACATATCGCAATATTTTGGAGGTTGTGTGCTGCAGTAGTGGCTTCAATGGCAGCTTCTGTAGCCGCCGTCGAGAGGATCCCCGGCTACAGTTTTGAAACGAAACGACTTTTAGGAAGCGGGGGCGGATTCAGATCGACATTCTGCCGTGGCAGCCAACATTTTCAGATGCGGCGGGTGCCGATTACATTTGTTAATGTGGATCAAAGCTGCTATCATTTCAGAAGAAATCTGATTATCGCGCTCTGCTTCTTTCAGTCGGGACCTTCGATCAAATTTGCCCGCCGGAGCGGCTGAATATATTGTTTCGAATTTTATAGATAATTTATGTAGTTGTCTCAATTTACTTATTAAAGAATACATGTTGAAAGTTTTGTTAAATGAAATGCGATTTAAATTTACTTATGCGTTGTATAGAACGCGAGGTACTAATATCGCGTTCTACAGAAAGCGAGGTACTGGTTAACCCTGCCTCCCATCAACTCTATCCCTTACTTGTCGAAAGTTAAGGGACTGCCTCCCAGGCACACGCCATTCCTGACTTGTTTATCATTTACCTGCTTATCGGTTTTAGGTAATGGACAAGCAAAGTTACCTCTCGGAACCATTATTTGCCTTACACAACCAGATTCTCCGGGATTTCAAGGGCCAATAATTTTGCCTATATATGAAGAAGAACCATAAAACGAAAATATAAGTTTCAATTGGCAAAAAATTCCTAGAATTTTCTAAGTATCAAAAATTCAAAAGTCTTTCATAAAATATTCAAATGGCCAGACGAGGCGTTACTACGCAAGTTTACTACGATGGGCAGATATTCGAGGGTACCGAACTCGGCGTCCTTTTTCACTGCGAAGATCCGGTAACGATAAAGCTTCCGAGGAGATTATCGTTCAAGAAGTTGGTCAAGGAACTGGAGGCAAAAGTCCCTCATTTCGATAATCATCGTTTGTCCGACGTGAAGTATCGGGTGCCAATATCTATAGACCCTTTAAAGTACTCTGTATGCCAAATTGCGAAAAATGCTGATGTGGAAATGATGATGGAAACCCACTTCGAGTATTCAATTGGAACGCCCCTCGAGCTGTATGCAATGTTCTCCGAGTCTAATCTAGTTGTCGAAATACCAAGCTGGGGCCGGGCGAATTTTGACTTCGATCCGAATGCCAACGTTGATAGCCCGACCGCAGGTCTACGACGTGATTTTACCCTACTCTGCCGAGACAACGAGTTTGGTGCATCGTCATCTGCTTCTCCAAGGCAGTCCTGCGTAGCTAGTATCGGGTTCGACCTGAACCAACCCCCAAACGATGAATTCGATGCACCAACAAATGCATCGTACAATCCATACAATCCTTATAGTTTTGGGGGGGAGGGAACGTCGGCTCCTTACGTTGCGCACGACCATGAAGCATCATATGGCCGGCACTCAATGTATGTCCCTGGCACCGACTACGATCAACCATCTATGGGGAGACATTCTTCTTTTGGAGGTGAGGGAGCGTCGTCTTCTTACGCTATGCACGAGCATGATTCCTCATATGGACGACACTCAACGTATGTCCCTAGCACGGAGTACGTTCAACCATCTATGGGAATACATTCTTCTTATGGTGATCTTGATTTTGGTCTTGGAAATGAGGTTCGTGAGCGATCTCATGAGAGGTCTCCCGCTCATCGACCCCAATCCTCGCCTCGAAGGGTAGTGATCGACGAAGCTCTACTATTCCAGCTCCTGGAGGATGCTTCTGACGAAGAACCGATTAGAGAACCCGGGCCCGACGGAGACGAGCTGGGGCCATTCTATCCCGAACCAGAAGACTTGACAAAGTTACCAGAAGACACTACCGTTCCACCACCAGATTTGGACGAAGAACCGACTGCCACCAACTTTCCTGTAGACGCAACACCAATTTCTATATTCCAGCCACCATCCCACTTCACAACGGTTGATATGGATACAATGGACGTCCCTGATTTTCCCCATGACGACACAATAGATGGCCGAGTCAACCGTTCTAATGGTGAACTAAGAATTGGTATGGCGTTCTCGAACAAGGAAATTGTGGTGGCGGCAGTTAAGCAGTACAACCTTCGTCATAATATTGAGACGGTAGTGGCTAAAACCCAATCCACATACTACAAGGCTTATTGCGTCCAAAAAAATCAAGGCTGTAAATGGAAAATCCGTATACCAGAGTTGAAGAGGGCAGGCAACCGTTGGAAAATAACAAAACTTGAGGGGCCCCATACATGCACCGTTGCTAGCCTCAACCAGGATCACAAGAACCTGGATGCAAAGTACCTCGCGGACATCTTTTCCATACTGGTGAAAACAAATCCCACTGTGTCGGTCCCCACATGTCAGGCTGCAGCTTTAGCTGTCACCGGCTTCCGTCCAGGTTATTCGAAAGCATGGTATGCAAGGAAAAAGGCCAAAGAGGAAATGTATGGCCGATGGGAGGAATCTTACAAAGAGTTGCGCCTGTGGCTTAATCTCCTGCAGAAACACATCCCCAGAATGGTTGTCAAACTTGATACGGTTCTCGCATACGAAAATGATCGTGTCGTCCGAGGTGTTTCTCAATTCCACCGGTTATTTTGGACTTTCCCCCAGTGCATCAACGCATTCAAGCACTGCAAACCGATGGTCCAAATCGACAGCACATGGTTGTACGGAAGATATACACAGATCCTACTTCTAGCTATAGCACAGGACGGCAATCGCAAATGCGTTCTTGTTGCATTCGCAATCGTCCCGAAGGAGGATTTGGAGTCTTGGACGTTCTTCCTTAAGAACCTACAAAAATATGTCCTTGGTCATGTAATACGAAGAAGGGATGAAGGGGTGTGTGTTATTTCTGACAGAGGCACAGCGCTGTTGTGGGCGATTGAAAATTTGGGTGACTATTGGAAGCCTCTATACATTCACCACCGTTTTTGCTTGCGGCACATAGCCGCAAACTACCTGCTGAAATACAAGAATCGTGATGAACGTCAAATGGTGCTCGATATGGGTACGTCCTTTATGTCATTTTCATTTACTATATTACTTGTTACTCGCTTCCATTTACGACCTTTTTTCATGTGTTTTTCGCCCATAACTATTCAACTGTCATCCCGTAGGCAACTCGCACTACAAACAAGAGGTGGCTAACTTGCTCGAGGAACTGAGAGCGAGAAACAAACATGGCGCAGAATACCTTGAAAAAATCCCAAAGGAAAAATGGCTTCGATCGTATAACGAGGGTAAACGTTATGGTCACATGACAACGAACTTGGCTGAGGCAGTGAACTCATCACTGAAGGGAGTGCGGCAGTTGCCTATCACTTCCATTGTCAAAGCGACCTATTATCGTTTAGCTACCCTTTTTGCAACCTTGGGCAGGCAAGCAACTGAGTACATGGCAGGTGGACACAAAGTCCATCCAGATTTCCGCACAAAACTGCATATTCAATTGGGCCAATCAAGACAGATGCAAGCAACTCTCTTCTCGCGAGAAGGACAATTGTTTCGTGTTGCGGAATTTTACAGGCGGTTGGAAGGCATTCAGCACAACGTTTACGTGGTAGATTTGAGGGAAAGAACCTGCGAGTGCGGAATTTTCCAAACTTTCAAATACCCGTGCGCACACGTCATTGCTGCTTGCACTAACCAACGAATAGAATACATGCATATGGTTGATGCAGTATACTTACTCAAAACGGTGCTTAAGGTTTACGAAAAAGAGTTTCCTCCAATCGGAAATGAGGTTGATTCGAATGCTGTGGACACTGAACCGATCATACGCCCAGATCCAGCACTACTACGAGCCAAAGGACGTCCACCTTCTACAAGAATATACTGTGCCGAGGATTTGGTCGAACATCGAGAGAAAACCGGACAAAAAGAAGCATTGTTCTATATGTCGAAATCCTGGGCACACAGCTCCTAAGTGTCCTAATCGCTCAGCCCCTCGTATTAATTAATTATTTTTAATTTGTATATGTGAGTTCGCACATGACAATCTAATAAATGAATCGTAGTCCACTTCGATTTATACAATCCGTCATCTTATATTTTCAATCATTCAAAAAAATATGTTATGATAGTGTTTTCGAATCAACTTTAAATCAGCGTACAATGGACGAAAATTGACCATGTCAGTGTCATACGATAGAGAATTTCCAGTACTACAACCCCAAACTCGATGTTACCTAAAAATTTAAAATTTCTACGTATGAAATTCTGCTCGAACATGCCTATTTACATTTGTTGAAATGCAACTTCATTCAAAAAAGGATGATAGCATAGGGTTTTCGAAGCCATTTTAAACCATTGTAGAATGGACGGAAATTAACCATGTTGGTATCATACGATAGACAATTTCCAGTACTACGACCCCAAACTCGATGATCGCTAAAAATATACGATTTACACGCTCGAAATTGGGCTCGAACAGGCCTACCCATGCTTGTTTTCGCTTGTGGTTCATACAGACCTCGCGTCCTACAGAACGCGAGGTCTGTGCGATATATTCCAGCCGTCGTTTCAATTTCTCGGGGACCTCGCGTTCTGCAGAACGCGAGGTACTGTAAAATCGTTAACACGGACAGCAATGCCACGTAGACTGATATCGCGTTGTGCAGAACGCGATATCGTACCTCGCGTCCTACACAACGCGAGGTCTGCCGACCTGGCAAGTTTGGGGGTCATTTTGCCAAATAATAGTTTTTGAGAGTCATTTTCCCCAATAATAATTTAAAAGGGGTTTTTCACCCAAAATTGCTGAATGAAACGCCGCGTTTCGCTCTAAAGTTTCCAAATTCCTAGTTTCCAATGGGGGAGAAATTATTAATTGTATCAATAATATTCTTTTATCCTACAATTTAAAATTGCCAATCCATCCAAACCATATAGGTGTCTTTGTAGATAAAACAAATTTTTGGACAAATTGAGATGGGTAACGTGTCAAGAAATGAAGATACCACATCATTTTTTTAATTTTATTTGAATTTAGATAAGAGATAAATAAAAGTTATTATCCTTAAATTAAATTAATTAAAACAATTATCTTAACTTTAAATTAATAAAATTAAATTAACTATAAATACCCCCTCACCATTTCATGTCATTGTGCTAGCAGTACTACTAACTAGACTTCCCATAATTATATTAAGGAATGTCCCTCCCTATAACACAGGAGAAAACACTTCATGATGCCTGGGACTATAAGGGCCGCCCTGCTCAGTCGTCGAAAACCGGAGGCTGGGCCTGCGCCGCCATGATTCTAGGTGTCGAGGCATGTGAGAGGCTAACGACGTTAGGTATCGCTGTTAATTTGGTGACGTATTTAACGGGCACCATGCATTTAGGCAATGCTACATCGGCCACCACCGTGACCAACTTCCTCGGCACATCTTTCATGCTCTGTCTTCTCGGTGGTTTTGTCGCCGACACGTTCCTTGGCAGGTATCTCACAATTGGAATCTTCGCCACTGTTCAAGCAACTGTAAGATCCATCTCCTTTGCTTGAAATTGAAATCATCACCCTATAATGTCAAGAAATATGTACTTATTTTCATTTTGATTATGTTGGCAATCAGGGTGTCACAATTTTGACAATCTCAACATTGATTCCAAGCCTAAGGCCTCCAAAATGCAACCGGTACGCCGGGGACGGCGACACTATATGCACCCCGGCTAGCGGCATGCAACTTACCGTTCTCTACTTAGCCCTTTACATGACCGCCCTCGGTACGGGCGGTCTCAAATCAAGCGTCTCAGGGTTCGGGTCAGACCAGTTTGATGACTCGAAACCTGAAGAGAAATCCCAAATGACTAATTTCTTCAACTGGTTCTTTTTCTTCATAAACATAGGATCACTCGGTTCGGTCACCATTCTTGTATACATACAAGATAACTTAGGGCGTGGTTGGGGCTACGGTATTTGTGCTTGTGCTATTGTGATAGGGTTGGCGGTGTTCCTATCGGGTACGAGGCGTTACCGTTTCAAGAAACTGGTCGGAAGCCCGTTGACCCAAATCGCCGCCGTGTTCGTTGCCGCCTGGAGAAAAAGGCATTTGGAGTTGCCATCTGATTCATCCTTGCTTTTCAACATTGATGATATAACTGAGGGGTTGAACAAGAAGAAGAAGAAACAAAAGTTGCCCCACAGTAAGGAGTTTCGGTAAGTGTTCTTTTTAACTTACTTTTTGGTGCTTTTCGGGTATAAAATTCGTCTCTTTTTTCGGTTTCTACATATGAGTCTTAAATTTTAACAACCCTAAACCTAAAACCTTAAACCCTAAAGTTAATTTTGAGAGTAGGTCATATATAGGGTCACCGTCGAAAAAGAGTAGAGGATTTTCATCCGCTTTTCGGCTTGATATTAAACAGCTTTAAACTGTGTGCAGATTCTTAGACAGGGCGGCAATCAAGGACAAGAACTCGTCTTGTCCGGAGCCAAATAAGTGGAATTTAGCTACATTAACAGATGTCGAAGAAGTGAAATTAGTGCTAAGAATGCTACCCATCTGGGCCACCACCATCATATTTTGGACCGTCTATGCTCAGATGACGACATTCTCAGTGTCTCAGGCCACCACCATGGACTGTCACATTGGCAAATTCCATATCCCACCAGCATCGCTCACAGTATTCTTCGTGGCCAGCATTCTCTTGACTGTCCCAGTTTATGACAGGCTCATCGTCCCCATTGCAAGAAAAGTTCTAAAAAGCCCACAGGGTTTAACCCCATTACAAAGAATCGCGGTTGGTCTAGTTTTATCCATTATCGCAATGACAGCCGCCGCACTGACAGAAATAAAGCGACTGAGAACCGCAAGCTCACATGGTCTCACGGATAATCCAACGGCTCAAATCCCATTGACCGTCTTCCGGCTGGTTCCCCAGTTTCTGTTCGTGGGGGCCGGGGAGGCCTTCACATATATAGGGCAGCTTGACTTTTTCTTAAGGGAATGTCCTAAAGGGATGAAAACGATGAGTACAGGTTTATTTTTGAGTACCCTTTCACTAGGGTTCTTCGTAAGTTCTTTGTTGGTTACTATAGTTCACAAGATCACCGGAAACAAGAAGCCATGGCTGCCGGACAATCTGAACAAAGGGAGGCTGTATAATTTCTATTGGCTTTTGATGATTTTGAGCTGCTTGAACTTGGCTATTTACTTGGTTTTCGCTAAACGGTATGTTTACAAAGACAAGAGACTTGCAGACGAAGGGATTGTGTCCGAAGATGCCGAGCCTACCTTCCATTAAACGAATACCGAATCATTTTTCATTAAGATTTGTGTTTATAGCTTTGTATTATTAGTTCTTTGCTTAATTTTCATAACATTGAAACCGCCTTTACATGTAAAAAAAAGAATGGTAGGGTTTCAACTTTCAAGCAAAAATTATATCTGCTTTTTGTTTCTACTAGGAACTTGAAAATGATACAATTTGCAGAACCTATAGAAACTGAGACTCGATCGTTCTGGTATTGATTTGTGTGCAACTTGACGGCAATATGTCATGTGAGCAGACCCAGACAGCGGTTCTCGCAGGATGACTCATCTTCAGCTAGCTGTCAGTATTATTCAGGACTGCAATTTAACGACAAAATTGGAAAGTTAGGGACGAAGAAAACCAGGAAAAGGTACAAGAACCCGACGAATCCCTTTTTCCAAAGGTGTTGCGAGTTACAACAAGCTGATCCGATGATGGCGTTGGCCGCAGTTTAATGACCATCAATACCTTCTGCATGTGTTCGGTTTTGTTGTTGCATGTTAGAGGGCCGTAAATGAGATGAGATAGATCGTGAACTACTCACTCAGTTAAAGTTCGAGCAGCACTCAACTCGATTTAATTCGACTTGAGCTTAATTGATGATAATTGATATTTATCTCGTTATATCTTTAAATTCACCATCTCAAACTCATCTTCTGAAAATTATAATATTGATTTTTTTTTTACAAACAGAATCGAGGAAACTTTGCTTACAACGAGGTAGGAGACATGTTTCTGAAAATGATGAATATCCTAGTTTCAGAGAATCAAGATTACTGAAACCGAGGATGCAATTAAAAAAAGGTAAACTATCTGAATGACCACCAATCTATTGGGAAAGTTTTAAAATGACCACCATAAAAAAAACGCGTCATTTGACTACCCAAACTATTAAAATGGGATCAATTTGACCACCGGCCGTTAAGTGTCTAACGGAAGGTGACGTGGCAGTTAAAAAATTAAAGGTATAATCACATATTTGGTCCTTACTATTTACACATTTTTTCAATTTAGTCCTAATTTTAAACTAATAAAATAAATTAATTAGGTGGCGACACGTGTCAACACCTTATTGGAGGAATTTAATTATGGGTAAACTACATAAATGACCATTATACTATTGTAAAAGTCGTGATTTGACCACCTTACTTTTTTTCGAAGCAATTAAACCATCATACTATTAAATTTGGTGCAATTTGACCACCAGCCGTTAAAAGTTAACGGCAGGGTGACGTGTCAGTTAAAAAAATAAGGGTATAATTACACGTTTGGTCCTTACTACTTATACATTCTTTCAATTTAGTCATAATTTTAATTTAATAAAATAAATTAATTATTTAATTAGGTGGTGACACGTGTCCCTTAGCATTTAAAATATAAAAAGTCACAAATGCAAGTGGAGGGGATTGAACCTGCGTCCCTTAGCATTTAAAAAGGTTGGTTTACCACCACACCAAATGTTATAATGTGATACAATTCTTGCAATATATTATATATAAATAAATATCAAAAACTGAAAAACTCCATCGTCATTAGCAGCATTTTCCATTGCCTTGAGCTACTCCAAATTCTCAGAAACAAGAAAGCCAAATTATATCATATATTACAGGAATGGAATACCAAATAATTGAAACAGCACGACCCCCGCACAAGCAAATCCTGCAGCATCAGCCAGTTGCAACAGCTCGGTCCGAAATCTGAAGCTCAAAAGCACCTGACATTCTAGTCATGAGAAGCAAGCATGCAACTGTGAGAACATGTGGGGGTAAAAATCAGTTTCCTTCTTAACATCAACAGTTCAGAACAACTGTTAGAACTCAGAAAAGAAGAACCAAATAAAAGTATCAACAAGATAAAAAGGTATTGCTGTTTGTTATGTACTACTGTCACTGAACATATACTTAGGAGCTTTATGTCTCCTTTAATTAGGATGACGACAGAAAATTTAATTCATGGTTAAGATAAGTGACTATTCTTACACCTTATTAAAGAAGGGCATTTGCACACTACCCTCCAGTTCTCTTGAGGTAGAAAAATAAGAGTAATAAAATGGTAGTTTATCAATGGTGCAATAGTTTCTACATATACTTTCAAGAGTCACAACTCACAATATATATGTAGCTTATGGCAAGATCTCTCATTCGACTTTTCATATAAGAATTGTAAATTGAGCTATAGGCCCGGTGATATTATCTCAAAGACTTGACTCGAAAATGATTGCACCTACACTGTGCCACTTTTGCTAAATTTTGAATATTCAAAGTCCCAAGTTAAATGAATTATATTCTTTTAAGCAATTATGAGGAATATAGATATTTGAACGGAACTTCTAACATGTGGATTAACCTTAACCAAAGAATTCAAGAAAAAGTTGCAAGTCTTGGAAGAAGGAAAAATATCCTTGTCGTCCAGTGTGAAGAAGACATCAATGGCGCGAGTAAAACCCACATTCTTGAACTGGGTGCAATAGAGACGCAGCAACAAATCAACCCCCGCAACCCCTTAAAGGAGGCATTCAAATCCGGACCGAGCTGTTGCAACTGGCTGATGCTGCAGGATTTGCTTGTGCGGGTGTCGTGCTGTTTTAATTATTTGGTATTCCATTCCTGCAATATATGATATAATTTGGCTTTCTTGTTTCTGAGAATTTGGAGAAGCTCAAGGCAATGAAAAATGCTGCTAATGACGATGGAGTTTTTTAGTTTTTGATATTTATTTAATTAAATATAAATAATTAAATCCCTCTAATAAGGTAGTGACACGTGTCACCATCTAATTAAATAATTAATTTATTTTATTAAATTAAAATTATGACTAAATTGAAAGAATATATAAGTAGTAAGGATCAAATGTGTAATTATACCCTTATTTTTTTTAACTGACACGTCACCCTGCCGTTAACCTTTAACGGCTGGTGGTCAAATTGTACCCAATTTAATAGTATGATGGTTTAATTGCTTCGAAAAAAGTAAGGTGGTCAAATTGCGACTTTTGTAATAGTATGGTGGTCATTTATGTAGTTTACCCTTTAATTATTTATATTTGATTAATAAATTATTTTCCTCCTCCAATTAGGTGGTGACACGTTAGCACAAATGCTTCCCAGGGGATTTGAACCTGGGTTGTGTAGGTGCAAAAGCAATGGCTAAGCCACTGCACCAAGCACAATTTTGTGCTATAAAACACCAAATTTAATATATATCTTTTTCCCTGGGTTCTCATTGTCTTCATCATCTCAGTATTCAACATTTTCTGGTACATATATGGTACAATAAACACTTTTTTCCATTATTTGAACAAATTAGCATGCATGACTATTTTACTTAAACAAAAGAAACCTTGCAGTTCTCGTACGTAGCTTGGATAATCCCCTTATTCAAAGCCTTTGAGTTAACTTTGTCTAGGAACTTCAAATACAAATCATGAAAATTTGGCTCAATGCTGGCTCTGCAATAAAATACATGATTAAGTTTGTTTAATGGTGCAGAAAGATGAAAACACAGTTGTCAATAGAACAGTAAAAAAGAAGGGTATCAAAGTTCGACCTTTTCATAACCATGTACTGGGCAAACCAGGGATAATACTGCTCTTTCAATAGTTCAGTGAACTCTTTCCCTTTGGCTTCAATATTTGCAACCGAAATATTATTGATTATGAATGATATTTTGTCCTGAATCTCAGATGCGAGAGCCTGCAAATATATAAGAGATTGATAAAAGGATTACATTCCAAAGTAAGGTGACATTTTCAACAAAGCAAAATTCAATTTTCCATGATCATCATTGGATAGATTAATACTCTGTCTAGAAGGAAGGAAAATAAAGGTTGATTAAATATAAATACCTCTATGGGCGCCTCTCTTCTCTCAGCAGCAGCAACTAGTGTTTCAATGTTTAAAGCAGAGCCAAATCCTGTATTTAGAAAGAAAAGTGATTGTTGTGTAAGCTTGTAGAGATGCCGATGTTTTATGAAAGTCCCAGAAAATGTTGAATACTGAGATGATGAAGATGAAGACAATGAGAACCCAGGAAAAAAAATATATATTGAATTTGGTGTTCTAAAGCACAAAATTGTGCTTGGTGCAGTGGCTTAGCCATTGCTTTTGCACCTACACCACCCAGGTTCGATTCTCCTGGGAGGCATTTGTGCTAAACTTTGTTTTTCTCCTCTAAACAAGTGGTGACACGTGTCACCACCTGATTGGAGGAGGAAAATAATTTATTAATCAAATATAAATAATTAAATTCCTCCAATAAGGTGTTTACACGTGTCGCCACCTAATTAATTTATTTTATTAGTTTAAAATTAGGACTAAATTGAAAAAATGTGTAAATAGTAAGGACTAAATGTGTGATTATACCTTTAATTTTTTAACTGCCACGTCACCTTCCGTTAGACACTTAACAGCCGGTGGTCAAATTGATCCCATTTTAATAGTTTGGGTAGTCAAATGACGCGTTTTTTTTATGGTGGTCATTTTAAAACTTTCTCAATAGATTGGTGGTCATTCAGATAGTTTACCCTTAAAAAAATGGACTAGTTGGTGCATCATGTAGTATTACACTATTATCATTTGACATTTTCAGAATTTTTTATTTTATTTAAAAAATTAAAAATTTTAAAAACTTATAAGAAATTATAAAAAGTAGTTTTTTAAAAAAATATGTACATGTCACATGTCAAAACTGATAGTTAAAATTGGTCAAAGGGCTTAATTGATTCAATTTATTGGTTTGAGAGCTTAATTGAGTGTAAAAAAGTTCAGAGGCTTAATCTATTTATTTTCAAAAGTTCAAGGGACCCAAACACCCTTAAGCCAAAAATAATAAATGTTTGTTGATAACCAATATTTTATTTTTCCTGTAAGCATTTAACTTAATTTATTTTTGGCCCGTATTTTTCGGTGCACGTGTCCAGAACCACCCTAAATTTCACAATAGCTTATGGTGCCACATGTACGGTGTAAATATCAACCTAGAACTTTGATCAAGTTCATACACGATGTGGAATATGAACATAGCAACGAAAGCACTATCTCGCACTGATATCTAATTAATGAAATAACTATGAAGGAAAAAGGCTTTGTTTTTTTTTCTGAAAGAAGATTTGATGCCAAGTAAAGATTTGTTTATTGCTTTAATCATATTCAACTTGAAAGCTTAAAGGGTTGCTTTGAACAGAGCATCGGTTTCTGTATAATTTGATGTACTAAATGGTTTGTGAGAAACAAGTTGCAATTGCATATGGGGTTTTGTTTTGTTTCACTGCTTCAGCATCGGCTGTACCCCAAACTCAATACTTGCCGCTCCTGAGGGTGGGCCATAAGGCGACGGGCCCAAGGCCGACCCCTATACAAGTCCCATAATTTGTAATTATCGATATTTAATTTAATATTAATTTAATTTTTTTTAATATTTATTATTATAGTTTAATTTTTTAATACTTGTTATTATGTATTTATTATTAAAAATTAATTTTTTTCTAATATTTGTTATTAGGGGTCATTTTTTTAATATTTGTTATTAGGTACCTAATTTTTTTCAATATCTATTATTAGGCATGCTCTTAAAATTCATTTTTTCGATATTTGTTATTATGAGTCCATTTTTTACAATACTTATTATTAGGTGCCCAACTTTTTCTAATGCTTGTTATTAAAGGTCTACTCTTAAAATGTAATTTTTGTCAATATTTTTTTATTAGGAGTCTAGTTTTTTCTCTAATACTTGTTATTAGGGCCCAATTTTTTTCCCAATATTTGTTAATAGGTACAAACTTTAAAAAAAAAAATCTCTTTACTTGTTTTTAGAGTCTTATTTTTTAACACTTTTTTTTATTAAAAGTTTACTTTTAAAGTTCAAATTTTTTGATATTTATTATTAGAGTCTATTTTTTAAATTTGTCCGTGAGCCAATAAAATCTCAAGAACCAACGGGATGGAACCGATTCATCTGATGACCAAGTAGCCCGGCGTGTCCCAACTAAAAGTACATACTTTTTGTTTAATTGTTAGATGATCTTTATGCCTGCAAAAGAGGGACATGTTCCAGTCTTGTCACTTGTGGAACCAGTTATACTTATCAATTTGTTTTCCTTTGTTCATATATAAATTTCTACATTAAATTAGTACAAGTTGATTCTTACCTCGGAAAAACTTAATTGGCATACAGCCAGAAAATGCCTTAATTGAATATTCATTTTGTCTTTTTTTTTTGAATTAATTTAAGTCTCGACGTTTTATTTTGGGTTAAAATAGCCTCTCTGCGGATAAAAACTGTTAGTCAACTGATGATAAACAATTTAAAATGAGTTGACAGAATAACACGTCAAAAGAAAAAAAATATTTCGTACAATTTCATAAAAATATTTTTTTTGACTAATGTGTCATTATGTAAAGTCAGCATATTTTTCTATATGACAATGATATTGCGGCGTGTATTGTCATGTAGGTTTGTCACGTTATTTCAAGCTATTTATCGTCAGTTGACCGACAGTTTTCATCCGTAGAGAGATTATTTTTACCCAAAATAAAACCGATTAAGTTAGTTTGAAAAAAAAAAAATATGAATTAAAGTGACTATTCAGTCAAAGGGGTATTTTTTGAAATTATGCGAACTTAATTCCAAGTTAGATAAAGGCAAGACAGAGATATCAGCTATTGAAACTGTTGTGCATATGAATCTAATAAAGTTGCAGCTGATGAAGCATATGTTCTTAGAATCCATGCAATATATACTTTTAATCTCTAGTTTTCTGGTCCATATGAGATTACCAACCAGCTTTGCAAAACCCCATGAACAGATTTGGCTATCCATCAATTCTGTCGGATTGACATTATTGGATTTCGGCAACGGACCTTTCCGATCCTCTCACAGCCTGATCGCCGATTGCTTCTCTTTAGACTTCCATCAGAAATGCAACTAAAGAGGTGATCGGCGAGTTTGAAACTGCTTCGAGCAACTTCATGAACTTTGAAATCCTTTCTTGGGTTCATTGAAACACAAACACTTGAAGCTTCTGTCATTCTTTTACAACTCACTACTATATGTACTAATAAGAGAAAAAAAAATGCATCGAATCTAGTTGATACAGCCTAAAATGTAGCGAAAGCAAAAGACCCTTCACCAAAAACCAGGCACCCTTTAATTTGATGATCAACTTAGAGAGGTTTAGACTAAATTAATAAAGCTGAAATCCAGCCTAAAAACCAGCCTGAAAGGTTGAATCATATATAAAAACATACTTAAGTATCTCTAAATCAATGAGTTTAAAGATTATTTGCAGATAAAAAGATGTCGGATTAAACACTATGTTTATGTTAAAATCTGACCAAGTTTCTAACTTCAGCTTGAACATCATCTAAAAGTTTTTTCTTCCAACATGATTGCGTCTTGACCGTCTGCTTCTCACCGGTTTGCACCAGCTCTCTCCATTGGCCGTCTTAGCTCTCATTTTCTTGTACTCCCTTGACCTTAGAACTCCCTCAAGAATGTTTATATCTTCACGAATTTCTTGTCTAGAAAGCGATGCGAGGCCTGGAAGTATGTCCTTCTGAAAATCCTTCAGTCTCCTTCCTCTTCTCAACTTGATACCGGAATCTTTTGTCAGTCCATCACTTACTTCAAACAGCTTCGATGATACAGAATAATCATCTGCACTGCTTTCTGGCAGTGCCAAAGTCATTAACTCAAATGTATCATACGAACATTGTGGCTGCTCCTTGTCCTCGTTCTCTAACTCGTTGGATGCTGTCTGGGTTGAAGATTCCTGATAGTAAGCAGGGTTCTTAGAGGAGAGAAGCATAAGTGATTCAGCTGCTATTTGCATCAAATCCTCCACTTCAACTGATTCTTCTCTGTTATCATAATATTCATTTCTTATTTCATTACTACCAGAAGATTTTTGATCCTGATCACCTGATAGAATTTCTGCAACTTTAGATTTCCCGTTGGTTCCCGAAAACTGATCAGAATCAGAGAGATTTGAATTACAGGGTCGGATTCCAGATTCCATAGTCCCTACAGGACTAGAATCATCACCTGAAATGCAGCTAGACTTCCCAGACCCGTTGGGATGTTCATCTTCAACGGTAATTTGGAATTTATCAGAGCATAATACATTGTCCACTTCTCCGGTCTTCTCACAACCTGACTGTAGAGCAACTACACATGCAGGGTCCAGACCAGAAGCATGACCATCTTTTAGTTTCAGCATGAGCTCATCCCTTCCATTATTTGTGTTTCCACCGTGGCCGCCACTCTCCTCAGACATGTTTATTTGTGGCCTGGATTCAAATGCAGGACTAATAAGGCTCGCTTCACACTCCTTCCTTCCACCGTTAGCGGAACTTCTCACTTGATCTTTAGTTCTCCAGTCTTCATTATTGGAATTAATCACAGGATGGACCAGTATGGCATCATCTGAGTGATAAGATGAATCATCAAGAAAAACTTCATTAAGGTCCAGAATTCCCACTCCACATGAAGTGAACTGCCGCTTTCCAGTCCAAAGGTTTTCATGTGGCATATTTTCATTGTGTTTTAATCCTGCAAATGGAAGAAATAAAGATATGATAAACAAAAAACATGTTCTTGAACTGAACAAGAAACAAGAATAGAATCTCTACAGCAATGAAGCTTCTAATTGTGAAGCAGATTACCGGTACCTTGAATAGAACAGGTCTGCTCTTGCCATTTGCCGTCCCCAACAAAGGAGCTAGTCATCGCTATCTCATGGGATAAACCTTTCTTCATGCATCCTGAAGAAATCGGATCAGAATTTATCGTAACTCGTGAATCATGCTTCCCTCCAGAATAAGTAACTTCAGCAGCATCAAAAGACGAATGTTTTTCATCCACATTCGTGGTCATCTCTGTAGATTCTTCCAAATCAATGACAATTCTAGAGCAGGCACTAGTTTTCTTGTCATAGGTACTTCTCTCTTTAACTTCCTTTTTCCCTTTGGCCACTCCAAGGGTTACAGAAAGCCCCAACTCAAGTGGATCCGAAAAATCACCACCATGGAGAGAATTCGCATCTTTGCTTTCTTTTAAGTGATCCCCGACCATTACTTTATTTGGGAGATTATCCTCCACAAGACTCATATATTGATCAGGAAGAAGCTCAAGATCGAAAGGCCTTGGCTGAAATTTATAGCTATTTCCCTGCCACCCTTCTAACAAGTCCAGACTAGAAGACGCTCTCGAATCCAACTGAACAAAATTTCAAAGAGAAAAGGTATTACACAGACACTTACCAAAAGATGAAAGTCACAATCATGCTTGAAAAGAAAAAGAACTTTCAAGTAGAGTTCTCTTAAGATAAAATAGTTTTCACCAAATCTTCATGATTGCACCACATCATATTTCTAACCTTCAAATGCTTTAGATTTATGACATTTTTCCTCATAAAACCACTTAAAGAAGAGTGGAACTGATAACTAAAAAACTAAAACCACTCAAGGGTCCCTGAAGGACAACTTTTTTTTCTTTTCTGGATAGTTGAAATATTAATCCAAAAGCCCAAAAGAGTAGGAAGAAACATGCTACAAGAAGTATTTATCAATAAAGCCTAACAAATTTAACTATCATGGCTAATGTCCCACTCTATACAAACAGATAGATAATCAGATATACAACATTGATAGAAAAATTAGGAATAACACAAAAACAAACTTTTAGAGCAGAAACAATATTAGAGGTCAATTTCTAACATCTCAGAAGACAGTAATAGTTTCAATTACCATGGGAATTGAATTTGTTGGGAGTCCAGTTTCTCGGGGAAATGATTGTGCATTTCCTTTCCATGAATTGACCGTTTCAAGTTCCAAGGGTGTATGATCCTTCATAAGAGTCTTCTGAACATTATATAAACGATGGAGCTCACAGACCTGAAAAACAGACATCTAGAGTTTAAGCATCTAGACTTGGGATAGATTCATGCTTCTTCCATGCAACAAATTTGACTTGCATGGCCTCATGTTCCACCTTATCGTAAAAACAATGAGTTGAAATCTAACTTTAAATCACATGAACTAATCTAGTTTGAGAGCAATAAAATCCGCAAGAACAAAATTGTCAAGACGGCTAAAGGCTTGAGCATGAAAGGGAAATTATTTATAGGCAACATAAATATATAGAAAACTACATGTAAAGAGCGAAAAAGGATATTCTTGTACCTGCTTTCTGAATATGATTTCCTGATCAAGCATTGTCTGCTTGAAAATATCTTTAAGCGAATCAGTGGCTTCAGCTTGTGGTATTGAATTCAGATCAAAATCCTCTGCCAACATTTTTTCCTCATAAAAATTGAACAAATACATCAATTGATATCAGATCTAGCATCCTCAAATAACTGAGTCTTGAAATGATGCTTTACACAGTCTTTTGCTCTCCATCTCTGCACAGTTCCGATAGAGAAATTATGATTATAAGATAGTGCAGTACCACTAATAATAATCAACAAGGATGAGATTTGTGAAACTGATAGCCATTAAGGCAGCCAATTTTGGTAAGATGCCTTCTGCAGCGCGAGACACGTGTCTAGAGATTCCCGTTTTAACAACTATCAGATAAGCGTTGACGAAGTTTCAACAATTTCAAGGAATGCAAGTAGGACAGCTCCTTGCTGACAAATATTTCCATTTAAACAACAACAAATTTAAACAGAAATACCAAATTGGTAACGGTCATGGCAGTACCACTAATAATAATCAACAAGGATGTGAAATTGTGAAACTGATAACCATTAAGGCAGCCAATTGTGGGAAGATGCCTTCCGTGGCATCAGACACGTGTCTAGCGATTCCCGTTTTAATAATTATCAGATAAGCGTTGAAGAAGTTTCATCAATTTCACGGAATGCAAGTAGGACAACTCCGTGCTGACAAATATTACCATTTAAACAACAAATTTAAAGAGAAATACCAAATTGATTATAGCCATTGAAAGATTTTTGCTGCAATTCTATCTACTTGCATACTTCTATAGAACGGTTAAAATGTTATAAATATTTTGAACTGTGTAAACATGCTGAATCAGTATGACTATATTCTATGAATTGTAATTGAAAAAAAATTAGAACTATTACTAAAACAAGCCAAGTAATCAAATAGTATCATGATGAAAAATATAGATCATTCAGCCATATGAAGCACAGAGTCCGACGGCATGGAAGAAGTTCTGCGCATACAAATCAAAGAATATATAACTAACTTAAGCATCACTAATAAAGATCACATTTTTCTCAACCTTTTCAAACTGAACAGTACTGTTTGTAGGATATGTTATCACATAATATGGTGTAGAGGAATCCCCCATAACAATAATGTTTAACAACATTAAAATGATACATTCCAAGAGATAACCAAAAGGCTCAACTGCTGAGCCAAAAAAAAAAACTAAAAGGCTCAACTGAACTTCATCCATAAGATAACTTTTCCTAGGAAAAAGAAAGATGCTAAGAGGGTGTTCATGGTTAACCATTGTAGTATCTTGGTTAACCATAATGAGTTGAACACATTATCTTTAGACATTATCATCTAATTGAACTAAGAACCGAACCTACAGGTTAACCGTTGTAGTATATTGGTTAACCATGAACACCCCTAAGTTCGATATGCGATTACATAAGAGCCATTGAACTCAACCCTTTCATAGCTCAAAGGATGTGCAGGAAAAAGGGTGTTTCATTCCTTCATCTAGAAATAACTATATTTTCCTTATCTGGTGCGTGATTAAACCATGCAGATGAATCATATTAAACTTAATGGGAAAATGTTAATGGAAGCCATGGAAACCACATTGTCTTCAGTTCTTATAAGCATAAAAAGGAAAAGAAAAAAAAAAACTGATTATGTACACATAGAAACAGAATCAACCCAGTGAAACAGAACCTCGTGTTGAAATCCAATAATTGTAAGCATATCAGCATTTACGAAAACAAATTCCACATCATAAAAGACAAGCCATGAAGCATTAAACAAAGGGGCAGAAAAACAGACCAAGACAGGAAGTTAGGAACACATAAACAACAAAATAAACAAAGCACAAAATCTATCCACCGAATCCCAGAACTGTAAAGGAAGAAAGAACTCACCAGGAGACAAATAACCCAGAAAAAGCATTCCACCATGAGATACATACAAATAAAAAAATCTGTACTTTCCACTTGTTTCTCCCCCAAAGAGTCCAACTGTATAAACCAGATCACAAGCCAAGAGAAGATGAAGATGTATTAGAGAAAAGAGATGAAAACAATCAGATCATCACTTTGGGTTTGGGGAGAAGAAAAGAAAAAACAGGAATTTAATGTAAGGAAACTATGAAAGAGGAGAGAAGAAGATTTTTTTTGTTTTTGTTTTTGTTTTTTTGGGTGCTTTCTTTCTCTTTCTGAAAGAGGAGAGAAAGCTGTTTAGTGGTTTGTGTGGCACATCATTCTTTCTTTTTCTGGTATTTATATTCACATTCTCTCTCTCTCGTTTCTCTCTCATAATCTTGGGATTCCTTTGCCTTTCTGATATGGAGTATTATATCATCTTTTTATTATATAGAAATTCAGATTTGTGGGTTGTGTAGTCGGGTAGTGTTATCATCTAAAATCGCGATATTTACAATAATTTTATTTGTAATAAAATTTGTTATTAAAAAAGTTACAATGATACTAATAGTGACTGCAATAATGTATGTTATGTCTATAATCGTGATAAGAATAACGCGACTAAAAATACGATTGTAATTGTAATTTAAATTCTATAGGTGAGAATTTCAAGTTTCAACTGCAAAAAGGCAAAGAGAGGAGGAGAAGGTCATTTGGCATTTAATATGTTATGTTCTTCTACTGTTTACTTTCACCTTTTTGGTTCCTCCATTAATATCTTCCCTCTTCCCTTTCTCTACCCGCATTGATCCATTGCCTATTCTTCCAAGCTAACCCTTTTTTTTTCCTAATACATAGTTTGCATCGGAATAAAAGATTTATTTTTTTAATAAGAATTTGTTTGTTTGGTTCCTATTTTGGCTCATATTGTTGCTATGTTTATATGTGCCTTGTTGTACGATTTTCCTCACGTTTTTTTCTTATGGTACGATTTTCAGCTGCGTTTATGTTGAGTTTCTTACGAAGCATGTCTCTGATTTGCGATTTTCAGTAATCTTTAGTAATTTTATCACGTTTGTATCTCTGCAACTTTGGGTTTTCATATTGTTCTATTAATTTGTATAATTTTTTTATGAAATTAGTCCATAAAATTTCTCTTTTTGATTAATTGTGTTGTTCATGTTGTACATTCTCTTATTATTCAATAATAAGAAAGAAAACAAATCATTGTATTTTAATCAATTTTTGCATGCAGCATTGAGTAATGGAGAAAGAAAATGGCAGTCTGCTGGAGTTTATATCGAACAATTAGAAGCAAAATGTACGTACGTAAAAACAAATCCTTTTTGGAACGAAAAAATTGAAGAGCAAAAAAACGCTGCACCAGCCGGGAATCGAACCCGGGTCTGTACCGTGGCAGGGTACTATTCTACCACTAGACCACTGGTGCATCTTTGATGAGCATCATGTTTGACTGAAATTTTAAATATCATCAATCTGATTTCTTCTCACCATGACTAAAAGCGGGAGAAACTTCTTCATTTACCATACAAAGTTAACCCTAATTTTATTTTTAAACTCACATAATCAAGACTCAAGATTACATTACAACAAAAGCTACATTAGTAATAGTAATCAACTCTTAATAACCATAGAGGCTAGATCAGCAAAAACCCTAACTCCTTATTAACTACCCTTTTACCTTTTACCTTTACCAACAAGAAACTTGTGTATTTATCATCACTCAACGGTGACTTGATGGACACCCTTCCTCTCCTCCTCTTTCACCTTAGGCACAACCACTTTCAACACCCCATTCTTCATCTCCGCTTTTATCTCATTCAACTTATACATGGTGGGAGGAAGCTCGAGACTGCTCGAGTACCGCCTCCCACCATCTTCGCCCTCATCATCCCCGCCTTTTCCTCGGATGATGAGAGTATTTTGTTCCACCGAGATCTTAACATCCTCCTTGCTAAGACCCGGCATTTCGATGCGGAAAGACAAAGCATTGTTGTCTTCCCTCATGTCCCACCCTTTCCTCGAGGAAAAGCTCGGAGGTGAGAGGAAAGGGTGGTCCGTGAATTGGTCCATTAGGTTCAGGACCTGGCTCAGGCTTCTTGTAGCTGAAAATGGATCAAATACATCTGCACCCAAAAAACATAATATACTATACCAGCTACTACTATGATATAACAAGCAAAGACGAAAGAAAAGGAAGCGGGGGATTGAGAAAACAACTACCGGAGAAGAAACGGGGAGAATCACGGCGGCGAGAGACAGAGCGGTCAGTTTGGCGCTCAACGTCGACGGAGCGGTCGTCTTCGTTAAAGTTGGTGAGCTGAGCATTGGTGTTGAAGGAGCGGTCAGTTTGGCGCTCAACGTCGACGGAGCGGTCGTCTTCGTTAAAGTTGGTGAGCTGAGCATTGGTGTTGAAGGAGCGAGACAGGGTGGGAGTAGCCACAGAAGCGGTACGCAGTGGTGAAAGATTGAGCAGCTTCGAAAACAGAGTGGATACAGGGGCTCTTCTTATCGCGATGGACGATGCCATGGCTTCAGAAACAGTGGGGGATTTAGCGTTTTCTTACTAGATGGTTGTGTCGGATTTTGACAGAGCTTTGTAATTTGAGGTTTATAAAGGAAACGAGACACGGCAGCAATGTAGAAAACGTGGATAATGGAAAAGGAGAGAGGGTGGCAAAAGCTGAACGGTCTGAGAAACTTCACGAATGTTAGAGAAATCTCTAAGCTTCTTATCACTTGTGTTCTTTAAATGCCCACCTATTCTTAACCTATTTTTTTTTATCCAAAGAAATAAAAAACTTCATTGCATACTAAATTACGGGTACAAAAATAGATTCGGGGAAAAGGAGGACTTCAGAAAGTCTGAAGCAGAAGGTTTCTAGTGTACTTAATAAGTCAATTCGCTTGATTACAAGAACAAGGGACAAAAGAAAAGAAACTAGAAGTAAAAGATGCGGACTTAAATTGGATATCCTTTTCGATGTTCGAATAAACTTAATCAGAAAGAGAATCCGAATAAAATCTTATAATTATAACTTGACAATCGGACTCAGATTATGTCCTTTTTCACTATCTTTTTTTATGCCTAACATAAAAAATTAAATTCTAAACTCTAATCATAAATTTTTTAAACCTAACCTTATACTATAAGTTTAATTTTTTTAATGTAGGTCATAAATAATAACACAAAAAAATAAAGAATTTATGTTCGTGTGCATGTGTAAATACGTTGTGAGGATAAAATTTAGATTGCATGATCTTGTTCATATTATGTCATTTGTGTATAACAAAAAAGGGTGAGCCAGTACATAATGTGCAGCCTAATGGTGATAATGAGCCTGACCGGCTCGCGAGCTATTCGGGCTCGGTTTGGTCAAAGCTCGGTTCGAGTGAGTTCGACTCGGGTTCGGGTTTGGCTCGAAATCTTAACAAGACGAGCCGAGCCGAGCCTATCTAGACTCGGCTCGAAAAACTCGTGAACAGGCTCGGAATCTACATATGCACTAAAATAAATTATGTGTTTGTGTTTTTTTCTTTAGTTGGTTGTAGTTTGATTTTGTATTTCCTTTAATTATGTGTTTGTATTATTAAAGTGTTTGTATTATAAGAATATTTATTGATTATTTGGATTAATCTAATTTTTGGCATTTTTTCTCTTTTCCGGTCATTGAATTTCGTTTTAGTGTTGGTTATGAAAGGGATTTTTAATGAATCTTTATATATATATATAACTAATGTAATTTTTTTTTATTTCGAGCCGAGTCTAACGAGCTTCGAGCCCTATCTGAGTCCAATAGTATTATTTTCGAGCCGAGCTCAAGCCTAAAGTTTTAAGCTCAGCGAGCCTCAAACCCGAGCCGAGCCTAATTATACTTTTTCCGGCCAGGCTCGGGCTCAGCTCGGCTCGTTATCACCCATAGTGCAACCCATAGTTCCACTATAAAAAATGAGCAACGACTAGAACTACGAGAAAATTCAAATGTTTACACACCCTGAGCATCGCGTAATACTCTTCCTGTAACTGTCGCATTCTCTTGAGCTGCCATCGAGTGCGTGGCCGAGTCACATTTCTCAACCTTGATCAACCCATTTTACTAGCTCATTAGCCTTCACCCAACCGATGTGTAAAATATTTTAGTAGCCTATACTATATACTATATAGCAAGTAATTGTGGTGGAAGAAATAGATTGTTCCAAGCACAGTGGGAAACAGTGAAAGGCCTATAGGCCCAATATTTGATGAAGTAGGGTCGAATTATGAAATTGGGGTCTGTGGGTTAAAATGGCAAAACCCTATAGGCCTATAGGCATATATTGTTTAAACACTATGTAATTAAAAGTCAGATATCACATACAAAAATGAGACAGAGGAGCTCCTCCAAGATTTGATTTTTTTTATCTCTCTATTGGATGAAAATCGTCTAGCACTAATTATGTCTCTATTGGTGCTTCCATTCTAAAATAACGAGTTTATAGTATAGGGTTTGAGGTTTAAGGTTATGGCTTAGAGTTAGGGTGTAGGGAATTAGGGGTAGTGTGTATTTTTTAGGGTTTAGGATATAGAAATTAAGGTTATGGCTTAAAATTTATTTCTAAGTGTTTTTTAATATGGAGCATATAAGGAGGCATGGTTAGGGACAGAAAATTTTTACTCCTCTGTGTTGTAACATTATTGTTCCTTTGTTTATATATTCCGAGACAAACTAATTTGGAATTTAGATATTACTGCATGGAATAATGTAAGACATCCTAGGACATGGCCCAAATTCAATGTAAAATATTGTTTAGGTTTATTAAGTTGGATAAGTACATCGAATGGCTTAATTATATATATTCAAAACAAAAGATTTTGAGTGGAACTAAAGGTTACATGTGAACTTTATTAACTTTTGTGCTTCTTTTTTTAGTAGTGGGAATTATTTGCTTGCCTAGGTATTCTCACCTAATGAATAAGAAATCCATCACTCATTAACCAAAAATAATGTTATATGTACTAAGAATATCATATTTTTTTTACATACAATGCCTAAATTATTTGTAACACTTTTAAATATATAAATCAATATTTAATGTGTCTTTAGACTAAACGTGAGAATTGGGTGGAGAATATTCAAAAATTGTAGGGATCCGAATTGATGGGATGGAGAATAACCAAAATCTTCACCCACGGGGACGGAGAAATTTTATCACCGAAGCTCAAATGGAATGGGATAGGAACGGGAATTGCTATATCCAAATCGTGGGGATAACCAAACCATAACCGTATAAATAACCGTGGGGATCTCAAAAAAATATCCGCAAAGATTCTGATATTTTACAGGATTTTTAAAAATATATATACTTATTTATCTATATTATATATCTTAATAAAAAAAACTCTAACTATATTATTATCACTTTATCTTTCACTCAAAACTAGTCACACTCAAGTTTCGAAACATGTTTCTATTTTAGTTTTTAGATATAAGTTAAAACCCTAGTCTAAATCTTTCCCAAACACATCACCTTTTCAATCTTCATCATCTCGTAATTGTTTCCAATCGAAGTATCCAAACTTTACATTTTAAATTAAATTGATCATTTATTTTTGTCAGTAAAATAGTAATTTTGTTTAATTTTTTGGACATGAAATTTTCCGTAAACTATGGGGATCCGCCGGGAGGGTATAGGTACAAAAAAATCTTCTAAGTATTTAATGGAGATTCTCAAAACCACAAGTGCGGAGAACGGAATGAAGAATGCAAAATCGTTCCCGCCCTACCCGATTCTCACCCCTACCTTAAACACATTCAAACTCACAATTTCCGATTAATTTTATAAGAAATATTAGTTGATATTTTTTAAATTTATTAAAAATAATATGTTAAGTACCCACAAATTAAACTAATAAAATAAATAATGTTTGATCAATGCTTATGGTTACCGCTTGAATGATCATTTTATTTGAATGCAAGTATTAGAATTTAGACATCCAAGACTAGGATGGATCGAGAAGTTGGAGGGGATAGTAGTCTCCCTTAAAATTTAAAATTCTTATATGATTTAAAAATGTTTTGTGTATTTTCTGTTAAAAATTTATTTTCATCTCTTAAAATTTATAAATTTATCTTTTTTAAATTTTTATAGGTTCGTTCTCCTAACATAAATTCTTGCATTAGTTACTGTCCAAACTAACAAATGTATATAAAAATTAATTGTTTTGTTTTTCAGTTGGTATGGAGAAAAGGATAAGGGGACCATACTTTTCAACTCTTTGAACAATTAAATAATTTAGAAAAGAAATATGACCAACCTTCTAGTTAGCTAGTATGGTATGGTCTGTACTATTGCGAGTTGTGACATAGACGAGTTCGACTTATGGTACGGCCAGCATAAGGTCCTATATTGGACCGACTCACCTAACCATTACTTTTTCCGTTTACTCAATTAGTCTTATAATGATAAGGAAAAAATCAATAAATTTAAATTATGATGTTAAAACTTTAATATTATGTAAAGAAAATTATTGTCCAGTGGATGGGATAGGTATCAATTTCTTTAAAAAGATATTCATTATCTTTAAACTCATACCAATTTATAAGAAATATTAATAAGAAAATAGTGACATAAGTGAAAATCAAGCACGTATGTCCCCCCAAGGATATCTTAGTTCTGAGCAATCTGGGAAGTTGGAAACTTTGTTACTAAAATTTTAATAGGATTTTTGTAATTTATTATAGTAATTATTTAATGTATAGTCGGTAAAAATTAATTAATTTTTTTACAAGCATGCTTTTAAAATTGTTATGTGTCTATTTTATGAACCTTAAAGCCTAAACTTTAAATCATAAAACATATTCTCAAAAATTAAAACCTAACCACAAAACTAAATCATAAACCATAATATCTAAACCCTAAAACTAGACGCATGTGGAGAACAATTTTTTTTTACCACCAATGCATAAAATATTTTTTCATTTTATAAATAGGTTTAAAATACATCATGTATTTTAATTATTTGTTAAACTGATAAATTTTAAATTTTACTTGTGAAATTAAAAATTACTTTCTTCGTCCCACTATAACGATTACATGTTGATATTTCTTTTGTTATTTTTTAACTTTGGCCACGTTTGTTGTTTGTTATTCGGTTGACATATTGTTTTTCGTTTTCCGATAATGTCATGTTGAGGAAAATGACTGACTAGGTTCGTCGACTAAAGGAGTAGGTTCAGATGTGATGACCGGCGAACGGAAGTGATGGTGATTTGGGGGGGGGGGGGGGGGGTTGAGATATTTTAACAATTTGAGGATTGTTTTGTAAAATTTGGGCAACTTTAGGATTTTTTGAAAATTTGAAAAATTTGAGTTTTTTTCTTAAAAATTAAAATTATTGACATGGGTCAAACATTTATTAGATAATATATTTTTAAACATCCTTTAACGACCAAACACCTAAAAATATAACGATATAAATGTTAATTATTTATTTTTACTAAAAAATAATTTAAGCAGTTAAAACTCACCAAAAAATAATTTAAATGTTGTGAATAAAATAAAGAAGAACAAGAAGAACAAAGAGATGAGAGGAAGAGGGAGATTTGTATTATTCTCAAAATATAGAATTGTATACAATGCCTTCAATGAATCATCTATTTATAGGCATAAGAAGTACATAATACATTAAACTCTAATTCATAGAGATAATATTCCTAATAATAAATAAATCAAACTCCTTTGATAAAGTTCTAATCATGATAGACATCCACATAGATAAATATTCATAACACTCCCCCTTGGATGTCTATGAAGATAATGTGCCTCGTTAATACCTTACTAAGATAAAAACCCAGTGGGAAAAAAAAATTCTTTAGTGAAGGAAAAAGAGTACACACATCTTTGATACGCATAACTTGTTGCCTCATTAAAAACCTTACCAGGAAAACCCATTGGGACAAAACCTCGGTTAAGGGAAAAAGAGTGCAACGCGTATTTACTCACCCTCATGAAAACATCACAGAAGATCTTTGAATCTTCATAATTTAATCTTGAATATCATTTTTCTAAAGATCGCGAGGGATGAAACTTTGGAGTAATATGTTCCATGATGTATCAACTTTCAAACTGAGATATACATCTTGCTTTATCTTCACACAAGATAGCTTTTATCATATCTTGTAAAAGTAAATCCACATATCTTTTGGATATGTTGGGTCAATAATCTTAGCCAAACACATTTTTTTGGCTTGCCTCGTGCATAACAATTATTTCTACGACATTTGAGGAGGCATCAACGAATGTTTGAAGATCTAAATGTAATGATCTTTGTATATTCATAGATATTTCTTGACCAACTAATATATAGTGCTTCAAGACCAAGAAAAGATATAATTATCTTTATTCACATCCAACAATCTTACAAATATTGGGATACTCAATAGATATGCTATATTCATATTGAATCTTCTTTAAGATTCTTTCAGTTTATGTCTATTCATAGACAAAAGAAATATATAAAAATGCTCGATCTTCAGGTCGAGATAAACTTGATGTCAAGATTCAAGTACTTGTATTGAAAGTACTTCATGAGTTTCCAATTTGAAGCTCTTTAGGAGATCTAAAATTATCATAATGGATCTTGATCCAAACTCCTTTATAAAATACATAAGGAAATCTGATCATTCTTATAGTATTTTCTCAATTAGTATTCACTAAGGCGATTATACCAAATGCGCCAAAATATTCATGAGACATGTCTAAATAAATTTCCTCAGAAATTTTCAAATGCTTATAGCATTTTAGATCCTTCAAGGATAAATATGGATCCACAAATAATTAGACGCATGTAAAATTTTCAAAACTGCCAAAGTAATTGCATCCACCATGAAGTAATTAAAATTTTTCATAAATCACAGTTCAAGTCGTATTTACGACTAATTATTTGTGCCTCACTTGCATTACACCTTTAGGTGTTTGGACTGGTGGTCCAAATACTTCTATTTTAGAAGTTCAAAGCGTCTTTCAACATTGGCCAATTCAATATCTATACTTCTGGATAGATTTTATACAAGATCCTCGATTTCTTTCTTTACTTCTATAGAAGTATTTTATGTAATATTGTTTGTAAAATCGTTTCGACAACTTTCCAATTTTTCTAGTTCCATTCTCGTAATGACATAACTCATCTATATCTCTTCAAGATTTCAATCTTTATTCCAGGTACCTGAAACTCTTCAAGAGTTTTATTATTTGTTATGTCTTGGGTCTCTTCAGGAGCACCCGCCTCCAATATATGACCATCTCATATTACTTTCTATTTACGAGAATTTTGATCATTGGAACCATTTCAACTATCATGCTTCAGGCATGATTTACATTCTCTCGCTCTAACATGTAATTTAAACTTAGAGCATTTCAGCTGGTATATGAGACTTAATTACTCTCATTGGGTCAGTAAATATGTCTGGCAGTTGACATGTAATAACATGAATTATCTTATGAACTTCTAGTTCATATACGAGGATCTAGATAATGATAATTCATTTTTCTCTATCCAGCTGATTATTATCTCCCCATGATGTTGAGAAAAATCATGTCATAAATGATTCTCCAATTAATGTTTAAGAATTTAAACATAAAAGGAGACTCGTACTCAATATATATTCTCAACCCTTTTTATTTACCCATTTTGTGCGTTGTGGTGGAGCAATTCATATCGCACATTCAAAAATCATAAAATGGGAAATGTATGGTTTCTGACCAAAAACCAATCATAACAGGGAGTTTATTATAACTCGTTGGCTTGATGCGTATAAGTGTTGCTATATGGAAACACCATATAAATAATAACTCTTTTGTTCTCATAGTTTAGCTATTAAATAGGAGGCATCCAATTGAAATTTTGCTAAACTATATTTTTCATAATCAATAGGCTTTGTAACAACTGATATAGCCTAAAATATAAACCCACTAGCTTTTCAAGACGAATAGTCTAACTGCATAATCTGAATATTTTTAGAATCAATCTCACAAACTTCTGGTTGTAAGTCGATAAAACAATGTAGATGCATCTACTAAAATCATATAAAACTTTCCACATTTGTGGATATATGGGCCCATATTTCGTTCAGATATGCAAGACATACAGTCTCAACTTCAATACAAGAACTTTAAGTTCTAATTCTTTTGGTAAGTGAAATCATCTATATCCTTTGAGAACAAACAACACAAGAACTTCAGGTTCTTTTAGTAAGTGGAATTTAATCAATTCCTTTAAGCAACACAAGTTCACATTCTTTAATAAGTGAAATTTAATCCATTCTTTTGAGAATAAGCACTACAAGAACTACATGTTCTTTTAATACACGTGCATGTAAATCTCAATAATTTCTGCATCATTATTGATCAGGATGGTCTAACCGATCATGCCAACTATATATATGTATGTATATATCTCTGAATTTGTAAACTCCTTGTTTACCATAACATGTAATTCAATCTCACTCGTACATGTCTAGTACGACCATCAAAATTGTTCCTTTAAATAGGAATATATTTAGCTCTTTCGGAGCTTTCAATTGAAATGATCTTTTGGTAGCAATATATAGCTCTCCTAGAGCTTTCAACTGACTTTTTGGCTACCAGAACTTATATCCATATTGGCTTATTTCAAATGCCAATTGATAACATATGTTATCTATAATTCCCAAAGGGATAGTTTGCGAACTCATATTGCTCTCTTTATGACTTTGACGAGTATAACGCACTGTGAATATGGAATAAAGTTCCATTTGACAATAACATATTTGCTCAACCAGAGCCTTTTGTGATATTAGTACTTCCGGATATAGTACTCACATTATTCCCTTGCATTTTAATCGAGAAATGCATAATTGTGCACCTTTCAAAATGTGCTTTGTTTCATTTACTTCAGGTAATGAAAATATGTACTTTGTATCATTCACTTCGAGGAATGAAAAATATAAAATATAGCACATTATATCAAGTCGATTATCTATCAGAGATAAACTTTCAAGTGCTCTTCCGAAGTATTGATATTTTAGTACTTTGAGAAATACTACTCATATTTTCCCTTGCATTTAAATGGGAACATTATTTCTTATGCTTAAGTACAATATGAGTACTTGCATTACCTGCTAGGCATAAATAGCCACAATTCTAGGCATAAATAGCCACAATTCATTGTATATTTTATTCCGGATGTAATCATATTCTTCAAATAATAAATTAACATAAAACGTAAATAAATAATATGTGAAATAAATAAACATAAAGCAAACCAACATAAATAAATAATAAATAAAACGAATTAACATTAAAATAAATAAATAAATAAAAACAATTATTCCTGTTAGAGGTTATAAGGGAAATAAAATAAATGGTAAATTATTCCCTTCAAGGGTTATGAGAAAATTAACAATATCCAATTGAGTTGGATCAATAACGCCATAATTATTTTCGCCATAAACAAATTTTGTTTATATTTTATTTCATTTATCATTCATGATTATGGATAAAGTCCATAATACTTTGGCGTTTGACAAGTACGAAACCAATGGTTTATAACATCATATTGGTAAAAGGATTTCACTTGCTTAGAATGATCTTTATCACTCTTGTCATCCTTATAACTTCGCTACCAGCGGGTAGAAGTATTCTTAAAATGACTATATTTTCATGTGTATATTCATAGCCTCGACCACGACCACAACTTTTAATGTGATTTTTTTATTCCTTCCATAATATAATCTCACATTCACTTCAGGGAATGGAGTAGAGCCAGTGGGCCTTTAAAACCTTTTTCTCATATCCTTATCACAGAGAACAAAGATTTAATCCTCGTACGCGGCATTGTTAAACCTGTCCACAAGGTCCTTTAAAAACCTCCTTTGAGACCAGTAGCCTCGCAGAACGGGATGTCCAGCCAATTATACTTGGATTATATCGAAATTATGTCTCTAATTGAATAATGATTTACCATGTTTGCATTCACTTCAGGGAATGAAACAGATCCAATAATTGCATGGAATAAACATCATGCTTGCATTCACTTTAGGGAATGCTCCATCATTGATAATTGCATGGAATAAACATCATGCTTGCATTCACTTCAGGGAATGCCCCATCATTGATAATCGCATGGAATAAACATCATGCTTTGCATTCACTTCAAGGAATGCCTCCCATAAAACTTTTTGGATCAAGACGAATTTTCGTAACTTGAAATTGGGAGAAGTCTATGGTCGAGTTTTTTGACGAAGAAGAAATATTGCTTTCAAGCAAATATAGAATTTATAATAATCTTCTTGTAAATCCAAAATCATCATGATTTATCGCACTTTAAAATAATAATATAAAGAATAAAAATAAAACCAAAATTTACCGATATTGATTTTTCTCTCGTGAACAATGGAGACATAGCATATGACCGAGATAGCTTCTCATAATCCCTTTATATCACATCTCTTTCCAAGCCATTTAAGCATATCATGTAAAACTCAAAACACGGTTAAAAATATTAACTTTTACCAAATAAAATGAAATAAATAATAATATGAAAAATATCAAATATAATCATATAAGTAAAAGTATGAATAAGCATACCGCTAATTAACCCTTTTAGGAATAAGAGAAAATACACGTAATTTACACCAAACGCAACCTCTTCGTCTCTGTCGATTCGTCTTTTGGTTTGTGAGAAGCCACAAATTTATCTCTTTCCAATGTTCGAATAAAATCAAACATACTTCCAAAATTTTCAAAAATTAAAACAAAGTTAAAATATAAAGAGAAAAACAATCGGAAACTAAAAAAAATAAGGAGAAAAAAAACTTATCTTTGGTTTATTCTATAATCGAATTCTCCCCGGTAACTTCTTTTGAATTATAACGATGAAGACCTCAGTTGATTAGAGTCTCGTGCTGATAACGTGTTGTGAATAAAATAAAGAAGAACAAGAAGAACAAAGAGATGAGAGGAAGAGGGAGATTTGTATTATTCTCAAAATATAGAATTGTATACAATGCCTTCAATGAATCATCTATTTATAGGCATAAGAAGTACATAATACATTAAACTCTAATTCATAGAGATAATATTCCTAATAATAAATAAATCAAACTCCTTTGATAAAGTTCTAATCAAACTCCTTTGATAAATGTTAATTATTTATTTTTACTAAAAAATAATTTAAGCAGTTAAAACTCACCAAAAAATAATTTAAACACTTATTTAGTTATTTATATATTAAGCCAGGCTTAAATTATCATTCTACCACTCCTCTCAGACCCTCTTTTGCATCTCTACCTGCTCATATTGATTACAAAATAGTTAAATTTTATAGCAGATCTTGACAAAACAAATTGATGGAGTCTATTTGAGATTTTTGAAAATTTTAGAAGTACAAATTAAAATTTTAAATTTTTTTGAAATATTTAATTTAAAATTTTGGAAGTCTAGCTATTTTTTAAAAAAAAAATTGAGACTTAATGAGATTTTTTTAAAAAAATTAAAAGGGTCTTAATTAAAAATATTTTAAAAATTTAAAATTTTTGAAGGGGTCAAATTATAAAAAATTTAAAATTTGAAAATCAAATGTCAATTATCTAAAAATTTAGGGGTGACTGGGTCCTCATAGGCTCCCACAAACATTCGCCTCTGCTTATAGTTACATTTTTAAAATTCGATCATTTTGACCGAAACCAATATAGAACTATAAAAGGTTTTGTTAGCATGATTTAAAATTATAATACAAAAAAGGACTGGTAATTTTATTTTATAGAATAATACAAAAAATAAAATTCTCAAAGATGTGATAATCGGAAAATTCTAATAAAAGACGGACTAATATACGGCTAAGAAATGACATTACTGGAAATATTGTAAGATAAATAACAAAATTAGGTAAAGCGCTACTAGATAGGTTGATTTAAAATAATGTATCCGGTAGAAAATATTAAAAAATATTAAAAAAAATTAGTAACCGGCAAACTTAAGTTATCGGTAGGTATAACAAAATAGGTAAAATTTTACTTATTTTGTTGATAAGAGTATCAACATATTAGGTGAAATCCGACGATAACAAAATAGGTAAAATTACCTATTTTGTTGATAAGAGTATCAACATATCTAGTAAATTACTTATTTTAAGCTGATGAGGCCTTGGAAAGTATCTATACTTTTTGAGTAAATTACTTATTTTGTTGATAGTTTTGAGTCAATTACTTATTTTGTTGATACTTTCGAAAGTATCTATACTTTTTTTAAAAGTATCCATACTTTTTTGTTGATACTTTTTTAAAAGTATCGATACTTTCGAGCCACATTACAACCGGTTACATTGCTTTTTAAAAAATATCGATATTTTTTTGTTGATACTTTTTTAAAAGTATCGATACTTTCGAGCCACATTGCAACCGGTTACATTGCTTTTTAAAAAAGTATCGATACTTTTAGAAAAGTATAAATACTTTCGAAAGTATCAACAAAATAAGTAATTTACTCAAAAGTATCAACAAAATAGGTAATTTTACTTGATATGTTGATATTCTTATCAACAAAATAGGTGATTTTACTAGATATGTTGAAACTCTTATCAACAAAATATATAATTTTATCTATTTTGTTATGTTTAACCGGTCACCTATTTAACCGGTCACGCTGTATATTAGTGGTATATTAACCGCTTTACACCATAACTACCCGTGATAATCTCGTCCTTTTGGACAAGAGAAAAGAAGAGAAGTTATCGAGTGTGGAAAGCCACACATGAAATAAGGGGGAGGCAAAAACAAAGAGAAGAAAGAGAAACATCTAGAAGCGCACGTATGGCAACAGCTGAGCTAGCTGTGTCCTGTGCTGTCTTGTCTTGTCCACACTCTCAGTCATGCTTTTTATCTCTGCGTACATCCAAATCATGTCATTGTACCAAACATTAAAAAAAATCAATAAATAATAATTTCGCGGCGCCGTCGCATTCGCATTTTGCCACGTGTAAATAAATGGATATGAACTTAGCAAGTCAAAGACTCAAACCTCTCCACAGCTATCTACACCTAAGCTTCCTAATCATAAGCTTTACAATCATTTATAATAAACTAATACTAACAACGAATCGAAGCGATCAAGAGTTGAATTTCACTGCATCGTGGTAGTAAGGTTAATTTTTCACTTACAGTGCTCCGTTGTACAAGTATGAACGCAGAATTTCATGCAAGGGAGTGAGGATTATTATGAAGCTATATTAAAAATATAGAGAGTACGAAATTAGATTATTAATAGAAAAATAAAAAAAATATAGGAGAACTTAAAATTTTTAGGGGTTTGACTGCCCGCACTCTATGTATCTGTCATTGTAGTCTTGTATTTTCTTTTTTTAAATATATAAGTATATAAATTTATATTTTATTTTTTTGCCTCCTGATTTTCAAGGTTTTGCATTGTCTAATCTAAATCGACCCACATCGCACACATGATTTTGGTGGGTGAGTCCCAAGCGAGAATTTTCTGCATACATAAGCCTTGAATTGAATACTTGCTTAAGCGATACCAAACCGTTTATCACCTAGACCAACTTAATTGGTTATATTTTATTTTTTAAGAAACATTAAAACATTTTATAAAAAAACAATAATCCTAAAATGAACGAATAAACATATGATAATAAGCAAACCAATAATGAATGGTCTCATGTTGAAATCACAATAAGTCTATTAGAAAAAATAATCACAAATTTGAATATAGATCACAAATCACTACTTGAAAAAATAGTCACAAATCCTAATATAGATCATAAATCAAAGATGAAAAATATATATGTAATTTTATGATTTTATTTTAATTTAAAAAAAAAAAGCATCCATTAAGAAAAATAGTAGTTCTCTATCATCAATTTCTTAACTATGGTGCCATATATTAGGGGTGTTCATGGTAGGTTAACCGTACCGTTTAGCTTAAACGGTTGGTTAACCGTTATAGCGGTTATTATTCGTAATTTAACCGTTGTTAACCGTTAAGAAATGATTAACCGTTAATTTTTTAAATGGTTAACCATTATAGTGGGTAACCGTTAAGGAACGGATCGGTTACAGGTTAACCTGTAACCTATTACGATTTTCTTTTCAAATGTTCATTATTTCTTTTTTAGAATAATAAATATATATCTCCGATAAATATTGTATTAATTTTTTTTAAAAAAAATTAACTTAAATAGCGAAATTTTAAACACAAACTTTACACTTAGTTAAAATAAAGTACCTATAGGTTAACCATTAACCGTCTTTTTTAGCGGTTCGGCTAACCGAAACCGTTTAACCTTAACGGTTAGGTTAATTAACCTATAAAATGAACGGTTATACCGGTTAACGGTTACGGTTAACGGTTACGGTTTATTTTGCACACCCCTACCATATATATTATATGTCTCCAAACTATTATTTTGGACAAAAAGAAAAGAAAAGAAAAGAAAAGAAAAGAAGCTTAGGTGCAAACAACCGACCACTTTAAATGTTTAGAGTCTTAAAATATAAAGGGTTAATCATATACAATTTCTCAACTACAACAACAATATGATTGGGAGAATAAAGTATGGCTTTGGCCCTAGCGTGTTGCATGGAATTTGAAAAAAAAAGCTAAAAGAGTTTGTTGGGCATAAAACATTATCTAATATTTATTTTAAATACGGGTAAACTACATAAATTTATCATCGAACTTTTAGGGCATATTCATTTGGTCACCATATTTTTAAAATATTTGATAAGGTCATTCAACTTTTAGTTCAAATTCGATATGATCCCTCCCGTTATATGTTGACGTTTGTTTTTATTTTTCCTTAATAAAAAATAGGTAAACTACACCAACCATCACTCAAATTTCTTCTCACACCTATTTTGGTCACTAGAGTTTAACAATTGTCTATCTAGTAATTTTAACTTTCGAATTGTTCATATTTTAGCCACTCTCAAATGACATGGTTATACAAATAGAAAAATTCAATTAATCCTTAAAAAAATTGGGTAATGATTTTTTACTTTGCTTATTAAATTTACCATATTATCATATTTTATATTTTAATAAGTGAAGTAAAAATTTTATTACTTGAATCAAATATTCCAATTAACCGGTCAATCGATTATCTGATTTAATTGGTACAATATAAGATTGAGAATTGAATAATCTGAATTTAGTAATTAACCAAAAAGTTAGCGCCTCAAACTAAAGCACTAACGAGCAAGAAAATGGCCCTTACTATATTTTTTAAGGATTAATCAAACCCGATTTTGGTGCAAATTTTTAAAATAAATCATTTCGGTTCGGTTTATGGTTCACAATTTTAAGAAAAATTGATTAACTGGTCTGATCTATTCTATACAATGTTTCTAAATTGTATGCATTACAATATTTTATAGTCTAGTGATTTTGATACCTTCTAATTAAAAAAAAAGTTTTGGCTCTGAGTAGGATTAATATGCGTGAACTTTTAATTTTTGACTTTCTAGTTGTTTTCACACTTTTATCACAATCGAATAATTATTAAATTTATCATATTATCTTATTTGATATTTTAATAAACAAAGTAAAAAATCATTTTCAGAATCAAATATTTTGGTTAATTGGTTAATCAAATATCTGATTTAATTGGTACAATATAAAATTAAGAATTGAATAATCTAAATTTACCAAAATATTTTTTAAGGATTAATCAAAATTTTCTATTTGTATAAACATGTCATTTGAGAGTGGCCAAAATATGAACAGTTCGAAAGTTAAGTTATTAAATTAAAATTTTTTAGACTTAGTGACCAAAATAGGAGTGAGAAGAAAGTTGAGTAATGATTGGTGTAGTTTACTTATTTTTTTATTAAGGAAAAACGAAAACTAACGTAAGCGAAGGTAACAGGAGGGGCCATGTTGAAAACGAACTAAAAGTTCGATGACTATATTAAAATCATCGAACTAAAAGTTAAGTGACATTATCGAATATTTTAAAAGTACGATGACCAAAATGAATATGTTCTAAAAATTCGGTGACCATTTATGTAGTTTACCTTTTAAATATATACGATATAGATATCAAATGATTTAAAATTTTATATGTATAATAAATTTGATAGATGTAACGATTAAATTATTAAAATATTAATTATTACAAGAATATATATAATTCATTTTCAAAAGAATAATAATTTATTATTAAATTTTGGATATTAGTTGAGTATATACATTGGTTGTCTAAAAAGTAGAAGAGGACAAGTAGGTTTGGTGGAATCGGGGGACAGCTGGATTTGCCTAAGTAAGGGTGACCCACTAAGCACTGTGGACCGCAGCCCTGGCTTTGGGGTGCGCACTTATCCCCACTCCAAGGCACCTTCACATTGGACGGACTTTTCTCGTAACAAGCCTTCATAATTTTGCCACAATTGTTACTGATTACCATGCAATTATTACTTTTGAATTAAACGTATAGTTTTAATGGCCGATTGATCAGAGCTGTACATATGTTCCATTATTTTTATCTTAAATTCCTGGTTCAAGACTTAACAGGAGCATTTTTTCTCTAAAGTCTCTTCTCTTTCTTCTGAGTAGAAGTGAAACTCGTATTTGTCACATACAAAAATATTAAGTAATTCCAGTGGTCAATGGTTTCGGTAAAAGAAAATATCATTATTTTTAAGAGATTTAAGTTTGAGTAGCTTATTTACATGATATATATGCGTTTTTAAATGTTTAAGAGTAAAGAACAGATGTTATCATATAATCACATCAGAATATTTAAACATATAATTTAGTTTTCTTTCTTTTATTCGTTTTGAATTTCTAAAGGTAATGTGAGAAATTTAATAGAGTTAAATACGATAGATTTTAATTGGGTTATTCTTGTTTTTGAATAATTTCTACATAATAAAAAAAAAGAAAAATCTGCTCTTAATGGACTTGAATCCACAACCTAAAAAAAAGATAATATCAATTGAGAGCTTTAACCAGCTGCTCTAAATATTATTTACATTGGGCCATTCATTTTAAAACTACACTTGTCAAGTGTATCAAAAGTGACAAAAAAAATAATATAAATGTGGCCAGAATTGATCAGAGGACGTTTGGAATGGTGGCACTTACAAAAATCAAATCTGTATACATTTAGGTATTTTATATTTTTATCAATGATTTAATTTATACTCTTCTAATTTTACAATTTCATACCAGTAGCAGACCCACCTATAACTTGCGCTCACCCTAAATTTTTTAAAATTCATACATTTTATTTCAATTTTCTTAATTTTTATAAATTAGTCATTAAATTGTATAATTTATACCCACCCTAAATTAGTTTTTTAACATATATTTTTTAAAATTTCACACCATAAAAAGAAAACCATGTCTATCCCCTGAATTTAGTTGTCAAAAATGCATTAACCCTTAAATTTTTTATGGGCAGATTATGACCAAGTCCAAGCTTGCGTGGGACTGTGGGAGGATGCATTGCGTCGATGGGCGGGGAGTGGGTGATATGGATAAAAACAAACGCCAGTAGAAGAATCGTACTATGTGGGGGAATGGTCAGAGAAAAGATAAGAATCTATTCCGAATAAAAACTTACATTTTTCAGTCTATTTTTTATATTCTAACATTAAAAAAATAAATTTTAAGTCATACTTATATATTTTAAATTTTAAATCTGAAAAAATAAACTTTATTTTTAATTTCTTAAATCTCAACCCTAAACTCTAACATTAAACATTAATTTTAAACCTTAAACTTATTTTTTAGGGTGTGAGCATAAATAAAGTACCGAAAAGGGATAAGAAAATTATTTCTTAATTACCTTACAGTAAACTTGTCAGACATGTAAAACGAGTTTTATTTTTAGTAATTTTTAGTGCAAGCAATGGAGCATCTAAGCGATAAATGAAACAAATTTTATAAGACTCGTCATGCATGCATGACTATTTTTATTAAAAAAATATCAAAAATGAAACTCGCCATGCATGCATGACAATTCCGTTAAATTTTGTTAAGAAAGTAATAAAAAGCGTCATGCATGTTTAGTGATTTCGCTGTCAGTGTCTTACATTGTAAAATAATTTCTTTCGAATACTATTTTGAGAAATAAAGTTTTAAATGGCGCTATTTTAGTGATAATGCCAATGCCAATGCCAAATGCCACTTTTATTGATTTCTTGGCTGATTTATGAGGATGGAAGCTTTGTGGTACCAATTCGTCACTTTAGACTTTGAATCGGGTCCATAAGCATTCTAGTCCATGGAACCAATCTCAAAGAGAAAAAAAAAAGGAATTAGGGAAAATAATTGGTGCCTTTTACACCAACCCCATTCCATTTATAATAAAATCACGTACTCAATTGCTTACAATAATATACAATTACTTGGAGGATTTCCTTAAATATAGTTTTAGGTTTTTTTTTTCTTCAAAAATATAGTCCTCATTTAATTCCCAAAATATTACATTTGTTACAGTATCTTAAAAATTAAATATAGCCGAATCCGATTATGAACAATATTTTTTTCAAAAAAACCCAACAATGCCCAAAGTCGTAGTCTCCTAAACCTACCTTTAAAGATGTTTTTGGAATTTTCAGCTTAAAGTATTGTTCAAAGTCGAAGTCACTTAAACCGACCTTTAAAGTATTATAACAATGCACTATTTTAAAAGAAGAACTATATTTCGAAAAAAAAAACGAACTCTAAAAAAATATTTATAAATTTCCTCCCAATTACTTTTGCTGCCTCCCATCATTCAATCAAAATGTTTATCCAAAGAGTTTATACATAATAAATGAAGACAAACAATGGGTTTGCATATGGTTCAAGAATCAGAAACTTTGCCATCAGTGAGAGTATCAAGTGGCTCGATTTTTTAAAAAATTAAATGAAAATTGAGTTTAATCGAAATTGAGTTTAAGTTAAATTCAATAGAATCAAGTGTTGATCTAATAGTAAGTCAAGAGCCCTTCATATATGTCTGTGTGCGACTGTGCGGTGCAAATAGATCCAGTTAGATTTTTGGTAGGAAGCTACAATCGGATCAATATCTCTGGTCCCATTCATTTTATAATTTATATTCAAAATTCCTGATACATAAAGACACGTTGTTTTATTTTCAATATTCATGAACTTGACATTTTTTTTCCTGCACTTCAATATTTGCTTTGTTAACATTTACATATACATACAAGATAAAAGCAAATATTGAAGTGCAGGACACGAAAATAAGGGAAAAAAACACATGATTTTGTGAAATTAAATCCTAGAAATTTACCCGAAATTGAATTTTAATTTTTGAAGCTATCCCACAGAGAAGAGCACTTTCTCCTTGCAAATCCAACCGTCCTTTTCTCCAAATCATAAACCACTTCCATCCCTTGCTGCTGGTAATTCCCTAGCGTACCCCCTGGCCCACCTCTCAACTCCTCCTCATCACCACCGTTCATCAACATCAAACACCCCACGCTCCTCTCCCTCCTAACCCCATCACCACCGTCCTTGAACTCGTAGAAGTAATTCCTCCTGGGCAACACCACACTGGATCTATTCCCCACGAAATGCAAGCTGATCACCGGGACTTTGGCTACCTTGTCGTAGTAATAACAGGGACTCAACCCCGTCGTCTCTTCCACCGCACTCGCCCGCTCGTAGAATCGTCCGACTCGGTGATCGAACTCGCTCACCACCGAGTCGTACAAACTCGCCGGTAACATCGTGAAAGTTGTCCCTGAATCCACCACCATCCCTCCGCTTCCTCTCCGATCAACCTTCTTCAAATTCTCCGGCGCCGGAATATTCCTCTTCCCGACGGAGATTCCCTCCAACCCGACGGAGTAGAAATAAGGGTGTTTAGGATTATAAAGCATGTCCGTGTAGACAAACTCGACAATCTCTGTACCAAACTGCTTTTCTTTTTCCTCGTACCTACCGAGAATCAGTGGACTCGGTCGCCTAACTCTGTCGGAATCGAACGAATGTGAAACTAAACAGTAGGAGAATCGGTTACCGAGTTGAGGAGACACGGAGGAAAGCTGGGCCGGCAAAGAGAGCCGGCCGAAACCGAAGCCGGCAACACCAACCGGTTCAGCCAATGTGGTGTGGGCGCAACCGAAAGTAAAATTTTGAATAGAGAGGGAGTTTGGGAGAGTTAACGAGTCTTTATAAAGACGGGCGATTAAGCTGCCGTCGCCGTACGCATAGTAGAAAGGAGGGCAAGGGAAGGAGTTACAATCAGAGGTCTCGATGTCGGCGAGGGGACAGCGTGAAATGGCGCAAAGGTCGGAGGAAGGGAGGGAGGAGTGAGCGGCGGAGCAGGCAGGGGATTGGCAGTGGACCGCAGTGGCGGAGGAGGAAAGGTTAAGAGGAGGCGAGAGTGGTGGTGCTTTTGATTCGCAGAGAATACATTCAAATGGAGAACAGGGAAGCCAAACGACGTCGCTGCCGGTGTCAAGGTAAAGGGAGATAGTTGGGGAAGGAGGGGAGCCGAGAGTGAAGGAAAGAGTATAGTCACTGCCGGGTGAAAGCGGGAGAGGAACCTGCTTGTGGCGGTGGTGGAAGCGGGCGGCGGAGCGAGCGGAGGTGGTTTTGAGGAGGTGGTGTGGGGTGGCGAAATGGGTTTTGGAGAAAGCATGGGTTAAGGGGAGGAGTACCGGTTCTGACATCGAAATCGTTAGCCAACATGCGGAAAGGAGAAGCATGTAAATACAAGTTGCCATGGCTTGGGTTAAGAATTGTCAAAAAAACAGAGCAAAAACAGAGTCTTTCGGTTCATGTAAGAAACAGGGAAGGGGAAGGTATGAATTTTGGTGAAGTGAAGGCCGATGCTTATAAAGGGTGGGGTGAGAAATACAGAGGGAAGGTTCTGGCTTGTTGGTCACACCGGTGGGTGACCGTGACGATTCTCTAACATTTTTTGTGTGTTGAAATATCAACATTTTTATTTACAGGTGATAAACAGGGGGATTTTAATTTAATCATAATTGAATATTGTTAATGTCTGGTGTAAATGTTGGGCTAATTAGGTATTTTTAAATACATTTATGGATTAAATTAATTTAGATATAATTTATCAATAAAGTTGATTGAACTCGAGTTTCTTAAGATGGATAATGTATTTTTTCACTAAAACTACTTATGGGTTCATGTGCATATTATATTGTTGCGATTAGGGGTGATAACGAGCTGATTCCGAGCCTGTCCAGGCTCAGTTCAGCTCGTCGAGCTCAAAATTTTAGGCTCGACTTGTTACTTTTCTGAAATTGCTTTAAATATTTTTTATTAAAATTTAGAAAAATAACATGTGAAAACCTGTTTGAGAAAAGATAATATTTATTTTTGAAGTTGTAAATAACCATAGTACATTTTTAAATTATATAAGTCCACAAAGAAAAAAAAATTTAAAATATATAACCATGATAACAAGTTAACAATACTGAAACATATATATATATATTTCGGGCTTTTCGAATTGAGCCGAACCCGAGTAGCTTGCGAGTCGGTGAGGATTATTATCACCCATAATTGCAATATTATGCTATGTTATTGAGCAGACTCTAAAATAACTATTTTTTTATTAAAATGACTGACTTGTAATTACTTGAAGCAGCCTTAGTTATTACAGCATTAAACCTGAATGAGTAAACATATTAATAAAGTGTAGTAAATGAAGGCAAAATCAAATTCCCAATACATGCAAGTAAAGCAGGCTACTTTAGAAGCCTTTTCTTTTATCAGATACTACTTCATTATATCTTGCCAGCACTCCTATTTCTTCTCTGCTAAAAATCATTCAATACTTGAAAGGGACTTCAAGAATACCAAAAATCATAAATATATATATGTATGTACACATTTGTAAAAAAAAAATTTATAACATTCAATAGTGACAAGAGTCTCAATTAAGTCTGCAATCAAGTCGAGTTAAATTTTGTTCCAGGGACAAACTCCGTTGACACATCCTTTTTCTATCCACAAAACTCAAATTTAAAATCTTGTTTAAGAGACATCAAACTCTTTACCACTCGATAAAAAACATTCGTCCATCGATTCCATAAAAGCTTATAGGTTTTTTTTTTCATCTAAAAAACTGATATAAATCCAATCAAAGGGCCTACGTAGGGCAATAATGAGTTGATAATGATGGATGAAACAAAGGAAAGAGATTTGGTTTGTTTTGGTATTGTCCAGAAGGAAAAGAAAACTAACGAAAGATATGTTGTGATGATTTAAGGCATTGAAAGAAATGAACTAGTTCATCCATTATTGAGACAAGTGTGGTAGGGGCATTAGGCTCTGAAATTTGGGAAACCTGTTGAGAAGGAACATAGGCACCATCTTTTGTCCTCTACCCTATGAATGGGAAACATAGTGCAAGAATCTTGCTTCTTCCACTACCATTGAAAAATTGAACACATCCACCTAAATCTCCCAACTTTCCACTTCATGTCTTAATTGCATCTGTTCAATGCATAAAAAAGAGAAAAAAAATACTTACCCTGCATCCAAATCAAAGCATAACAAATTTGAGCAGATTGTATTAGGCCATGAAATCAGAACACTTTGGCTCTGCAAGCTGTCTCCTACCTTATCACACAAGATGCCTGTGAGCAGATTGTAGTTTGATTTCAAGGCTCACAAAAAGTGGCTTTCATAGACAGGAAGAAACGACGAGGCTTCCTCGGATAAGCCTCCTAAGTTATTAATGCTTAAGAACACAATTTATCCCAAGCACAGATGCAACCACTATTCAATTTATCTTCAATCACATGAACAAAGGAATGTGTCAGTCATGAAGTAATCATATCTAACAAGATCATTCTCACACCATCCAAAATTTCAATGGCTAATGACTTGTGCTAGAAATTTAAGCAACGGACATAATGGTTGTCGAGGGTCTTACTAAGATTCAAAACCAAATAAGCATACCATGGATAGATTCTCATACTAATATTAGCTATGCTTCTCCTCAAATGCTTGTAAAGAAATAACTAGCAACAGTTAAGCATTTCATAAGAGTAGATCTAAACCAAGTTTCTGAAGTAATGCCACAGCTAAAACAAGGATAACAATATAGATTAAGTTGAACAACACTTCGTTGCGAATAAAGATTAAGTAACTCTATGAAGTAGATGCCACGGCTAAAACAAGGATAACAATAAAGATTAAGTTGAAACTTATGAACAACAGTTTAGGAATAGTGTCGTGATAGTTAGATGAAATGACCATGCTAGAAATTTCACAACGGATGCCAAATCTTACTCACCAAATAGATAAAATTTTACCCTCTAGCATTTACCACAATTTACTATATAGGTTGCAAGACTAACAAATAAAACTTCTATAGTTATTACATATATCGTACATGGCCAAAGCTTAAAAATGCCAAAAAAATGATTAACAGAGGAGCAATGCTATTTCATCAATATTTAAACTCTAATTTTATTCATATTATTTCTTAGAAGCTGACAAGAGCCATCTTAGCCATAAGGTTAGCATCTCTCGTGTATCAGAAAGATTTATCACGAGTCTCAAACAATGTGACTGAAACAAAATTATGAATAGGGGAATTGATTTATGCTACAAGAATCTCAAGCATCATAAATTGCAGATTGATAAGACGCTCGCATGTCTGAAATACACAATTGACGTTGACAAATCTGTGAATGTTATGAATATGATCTGGTGAAAAAAGCTTGTCTGCTTACTAAGAACAACGACCCTTCTCTTGTATAACAACAGATCTCCATAGAGCTTATGAAAATCCATCTGTGATTCAGTTGCACCTATGGAGGGATTGGTGACAAAGGTTTTATCTTCTCCAACAACTTCTCAGCCTCTATAAACCCAAGTGGCCCCAGAGACAAATATTTTAATTGTTTCCATCTGCTCATATATTTTAAGAATTAGAACGAGTACTTACAGATTTCGCAACTTATTCAGAAATTTCAAGGTAAAATAAATCGATAATTTAACAAAAAAAGAAAGAAGAAGAAACTACTAAACTGCCAAACACCTACCTAGGTATGAAGGGAAGAGCGAAACAGTGGAGGTGGAGATGGTCAACACTATTCAATGGAGGCTGATGAAAACCAAATCTGCCAAAACCGAATGGGATCAGATGATAAAACTTCTTTGAATTAACACACTCGAAAACAAAAACAAAAAAAGTAAGTCTTTTATTTTTCCCCAAACAAAAAAAAATCAATTAACGCAACTTATGAGGCCATACTCTGCTTCTTTCAAGAACTATTACACATTAGGTAAATATTACTACTTTATTTTCATTCAACATTTTATTTATGATTCACAAGCACGTTTTAAATAGATTGGAAAGAACAAGTAAGACTCACGTCCTTGATACTCTTCCCCGTCATTCCTCTCACAAAGGGTAACATTCTGCCCCTTTGTCACCCAACTCGTGCAATAAAATATAATTCAAGAACATACTACATTTCTCCAACAATAAACAGATTGCAAAACTCATCAAACACCAATGAAAACCAGAACAGAAAGCATTTACACGGCTTTGAAGTCGAAATGGAAATTCAAGTCTTCAAGCACGGAACTAACAAGGAAAGTTCATACAAAATATGTCCGCTCCTAAGAGGTTTTACACTGAAACTATTATGCAGCTATAAACAAAACATTGCAGTTAAGTAAAGTGATGAAAAAGCAATAGGGGCTATTCAACATAGATCAATTCTATAATTTAGTACATGAAAGGGCACCCATTTAGCAAAGTTATTTACTTTATGGAAAGCAATACCTGTACTGATTTGACTGAGGTGCATCTCTGCGTAACAGCGTTTCCCCCACATTTAACATATGACTTACTGAAGAATAACAACACAAACAAATAAAAACTTAGCTAAGGAAAATGAAAGAAGAAAAGGGTAAATAAAAAGTCAAAAAAGGGAACTTTACCCAATGTGTAATGTTCATTTCCTCTTCGAAGATCGTTGATAGTTGGAATGTGCTCCACTGGTATCACCAAGTAATGCCTACAAAATTCAAATCAACAATTTTCCAGTTAAATTACGAGATTTCGAAATTATCATTAAAAAGTTACCACATTTCAATCAGTTTATGGGAACCTGAAAGCAGCAGGCTTGATATCTTGAAATGCGATCACCTTGTCATCCTGAAAATAGTCAAACAGATTCAATAAGAACTGAGAAAAATATATCTGGTTGAATGCTGGATTGAAAAGAAGACGAGCGTGGAATTAAATTGGTAATCAAAAGGAAAAAATGAAGAGGAAAAAGAGAAGGAACGAACTGAATGAAGTAGTGGAGTGGAGTTAGAACTTCGAGCAATTTGGCAGAAGATGCATGGTGAGATCACTGACGCCATTTTACCCCCAAATCCAGACCACTTCTAAAGCCCTAAAAACACTAATCACCCTTTCCAAAACGATCTCGTATCCTTAGATATGAACATTTTACCCGACCCGACCGGGTTCCGATCCGACCCGACATAGTCTGATTTTTAATTAAAAAAATCAATTCGGGTCAGGTTTTTATTGAGCGGGGTCGGGTCGGGTTTGAGTTTATTGTAGAAAATATTTGACCTGACTAGAGACAAATTGTATAATTTTCTCTTAATTTTTTAAGGATATTTATAATAATACCTTATATATATTTTTATAATTAGATCCTTAAAATTGAATTTTTATTTACAATTTAATCCTTAAAAATATAGTTTTTTATGATTAAATCCCTAAAAATTTACAATTAAATCCTTAAAATTAATTTTTTCTATAAGTCGTGTCCGGTTTAGCGTATTTATTTTTGGGTCGAATTAATTTTTTAAAAATATGTTCAGGTCAGGTTCGAGTGGGCCAAAAACCTGACCGACCCGACCCGTGCACATTTCCTACCGGTATCCTGCAGTTTATGTCCAAACGGAGTTTTTTTTAAGGTTTATTTAGGGGGAAAACCATTTAATTTAAAAAGGGAAAATGGTATATATGGAAAATTATTCAAGGAAATGATCATTTTCTATTGTACCAATAGGGAGTTGTCTTCAACTAGCGACGTAGCGACGTCTTTTATGAGTGGGTCGACTTTCAGTTTAGGATTAAAATGAAAAGAATTAAGATTAGAGGCACTAATCTAAAAGTGTTCAAAAACAGACACAAGTTTATTGTAATTGTGTAGTTATAAGTTATAACGCGTTTAGAAATTGTGTAATCTTATTATATTATAAAATAATTCATTTTGATCATGTGGTAAAATTACAGGGACCTAGCTTATATGAAATTAAAACTATAAATGATTAACATGAAAAATTCAGAATGCAATAAAAGTACACATAAATATTTGACAAATTGGTCTTAAATTTGTGTCAGAACTTATAAGTTCAAAGACCAATTTAATTTTCAAAAGATCAATTGGACCAAACTTTTAACAAATTAAAAGATTAAAGTACTTCACTCCTGACAGCTTTTAGCAAGAATTCTTATCTTCTATTTTGTCGTGTTATCTTCTGCAAGTGTTTTCAAGAATGAATATTATTCGTAATTGAGATCGAGTATATTTAGTCCGTTCGTCAAGCTGTTCATTTTTATTAAAAAAATATTGGTGATTGGGTTTAGTTTGTCTTTTCTTACCTTCTTGTTTGTCGTGTTTTAGTTTATGTTTTCTCTGGATAGTAAGTCTTGATTGGTAGGATTTCCCTTTTATTCAGAAAATTATACAGGGAGGAAGTTAATTTGAGGTAAAAATATATATTTGCTATTAAATTTAAAAACGAAAAAGTTATTTTTAACCGTTAAATGGATAAGTTATTATATCTGATAATCAGCCAATTTATCAAAAATTTGGTAATCAGTCAATTTATCGAAAGGGTTGATGTAGTTTATGAAAAAGTTTACACGAAAAAATTTGTACCAACGTTGTTAAATGGAAAACCTGATAATAAGCTTAAATGACCATTTTGTAGTATTTGGAGGAAAAAATAATGACAATCTCGTAATCGAATAAAAAACTAATATTATTTTACAACTTTCAAGTGTTCAATGGGCAAAAGGATCATTTCAACATAGTTTAGTGACCATTTGTATACTTTACCCCAAATAATATTATAATCTTTAAATATGGGCAAAATTGGTGGAATAGGCCAAGTTAAAAAAAATTTTTGGCTTTTAGGGTTGTTTGAATTTTTTGGAAAATAGGCCAAAATCTATTGGACCTCGTTGTGTGGAGATGACATTGTCACTGTTCATCCACAGTACCTCGCCATGTGGAGATGGCGAGGTTACTATTCATCTAACTGGATCGTATAAAAATGCATGCATATCATTGTTTATCTACAGGACCTCGCCATATGGAAATGACGTGGTCATGTAGATTTTGGCCTATTTCCAAAAAAATATAATAAACAACCTTAAAAATCAATTTTTTTTTCAAACAACCCTAAAAGCCAATTTTTTCTCTTACTTAGCCTATTCCACCAATTTTGCCTAAAAGATGACTTATTTTGAAGAAAAAGGAGAATAATTCCAATTTATTTGCCAACAACTATAAATAGTAAGATTATACCAAGCTTGCAGCATTACAGGGGCATCTCCCAGATCTTGAAATGTTCAGTGAATTTCATTGCAGAGGTGTTTGAATTAGAAGCAAAACTATGGAGTTTATTCATAAATCACAAAATTACACCAAATAAACTAAATCCCTTTCATGTTCTTATTCAGTTTATCAAAAGATTGTACAAAACAAATTTATAAGATTGAAACTTTTGGTACCTCAAAGCATGCAAAATGTTGGCAGAGGATAAACCAGGAATCAGGTGAAAATTTTGTGAATTTCAGATTCTGTGTGCCAACTGGGGTATTTGCAACTCCTCATAATCATCCACAACAACCTGCTTTTATAAATTTCAAGTCGGTCAATCAATGCCGTCCCTCGTTACCGTTTATGAAATATAATTTTTGGTTAGGAGGATAAGAAAGGTGTGATAGGTTCATATTACCTCGTATCTTTCGCCACGGTAAGTGTACTCCACATGTAATTGCTTAGGTTCCCCCGGGCAAGGGTCGCAGAAGCCCATAATGCCAGACTTTTTTACACCATCATGAAGCTGCATCAAAACATAAACAACCCAAGTCATGCTAAGGGGATTTATCAGCTTTTAATTTTGCAGATGTACGTGTAGCCGAAGTTTTTGAGTTACTGTCCAGTTAAACACAGGGAATTATCACAGCAAAACAGAGGACATGTATAAAATCGTAGAGTAAACAAACGGGATCAAGCAGAAACAAACCTTAAGTTGCCCTGAATCAGTAACGAGGAAATTAAGAGGTAATGTTACATCCAACACTTGTGAGGCTAATTCGTCATTTGTTTCGGTCAGCTCATCCCCTTTCTTTAAAGCTTTACGACTTCCATAAATTGCCTTGGTAATAACTAGTCCACCTGTTTCCTGTTGTTTATTTCTTTTCCTGTTGGCCACATTCTCTAACAACTGCTGAGCTTTTGCAGCTGCTTTCCTTGCCTCTCGAACCTTTATACACATAAAGTAAAATGTATTCTTAAATTATTTGAACAAGATTCAGATGCTGATTAAAGTAGTGTGCAACGTCAATATTTAATCGCAAAATTGTTAAAGGTCATATGTACTACCTCTTGCTGAAACATTAAGAAGTTCGTTCACCAAAGCATGACTTTAAAAATTATGGTGAACGATTACATGCATTGCATCTTGGCTTTCAGCAAATGAGAAACACTATAACAAACTATACAAGCATATAACCAGGAAAAAGCAGTGTTGTTAAGGCACACAAAGCTATTTTACTAGTCGATCGCCCCAGTAAGCGTTTTAACTTTTAAGCATTTTTAAAAAAAAAATAAAACTTAAATACCTGCTGAACTGAAATGTTGATGCGCCTAATTATGTATTACATAATTTTTTATATACATTTTACACATATTTATTATTTGTATGCGCCTTATTTTACTCGGGCACGCGCTTTTTTGCGCCTTGTGCCTCAGGCTATATAGAGGACATTGCACCTTGAGTGTGCCTAGTGCCCTTGACAACACTGGAAATAAGTTGCATAATAAGCATACAACAGCAGAAGATTTCAAGCATCATGAGGAAGTAGCAAAGAGGCTAAAAGGCATATAAAATTAGAAATACCTAATCCATTTGTGTAAACATACCTCGCTGGCAGTCCTTTCCATATTTTCTAAGGTCTTCTGCTTTTCCCTCTTAAGGAAATATGGTTTAAAAACATATTTCTGCACGTGTATGTATAAGGATGGTCATTTACATATAAATAAATATAATTACAATTTACAAAAAAAAGCAAAAGGAAAAATAAAGAGACATATCCAGTTTATCCCATGCAGATGATTTTTAGCTTAAAATGGGTTCAAAAATAAAGAACACTGAGATATTCCAACTGTAGAAACATCCATATAACCCGGTTTAATTTATCTAACCTGAAATGAGAATAAAGAACGCCAAGATATTTAAACTGTAGAAACAATCTGACAAACTGTAAGGAGAAGCATAAGAGGTTACCTTCAGTATAAAGTAAACTGATGTTGGAATTACGAATGCTCCAGTAGCTAACGCATAACTAAAATGACTGGAAAGCAAAACCTGCATATAACACACATAAGCAACAGATTAAAATGCAGGAACTGTAATCAATATGATAGATCAATCTCTATTAAAAAAGCCCAACAGGAAAAAACTAGATTTCTAAAATTCTTCCTTGCATTAAGTTGACAATTTTTTTTCTAACAGCATACTTACATGCAACATCACATAGCTAACTATTATTACACTTCAATGCATGGATCTAAAAGTTTAACTGTGTGCACGTTTTTGTGCATAACACAGATATGATTTCCCAATGATATACTACTCAAGTGTATACCATTCAAATCTAATTCACCTTTAAGGAAACACAAAAGTCATATATACACTTGTAATGTGTCTTTTAGTTTCTACCGAACGTCAACAACCAGACAATGTTTTCTAAATGATAATATCATAAGTCTCATAACATAGCTGCTGGTGTAGTTTACAAACATTTCAGTTCTGAGAACTGAAAATAATGCAAGGATAGACTATTATATCATATATGAAATTCTACATAAGCAAGAATCCCTGTTCTAGATCAATCCCATGCCTAAAATATAAATAACCTTTGAAACAAGTCAGAGGATATGCTGTTCTTACAGGAACAATTAACTTTTGGCTTCCACGGTGCAATTCAAACCTCCAAAAGATACCCTGCGCAACAAAAGAAAAGATTCAAAGATCCTTTTTACTTTTATCCTATATGATCATACATAAAAAGCATGAATGTACAAACAAGTCTATAAAACACAATAGTGCCAACAAAATGGTAACCCTTGGTTGGGTGCATGAGCACAACATTTCTTAATAGCCATATTTACCAATAAGTGAGATTTTACCAAAATATGGCCCTATAATGTGCAAAACAGATTCAATTACCCGAATTCCAATTGTATATAACATGCGAACAGTACTAAAATCCGACACTTTCCTCCCACCACCAATTTCAACCTCAAGAGCAGTGCTGCAAAAAGAAAAAAAATACTAGTCAGTGCACACCCTTAAGCTTAGCAGCCACTGTTCTAACTAACTAAACAAAAATAGTTACTCAATTTAAGAAGCAAGTTTGATATTTTGATTTCTTCCAGGGTGTCACAGCTAAATGAGAGCAGTAGATAACCTCATAGACAGAAGAAGAAACATGCCATACTAAACATTGCACTAGATTTTCATCTAAAAAGGTACAATATATTTCATTTATCAGCGTAAACAGAATAGAAGAATTAATACTAACTTGTCTCACTTATTAATCACCAGAATTGGTTATACAAACATACCTCCCAAATCTGCCTGCAATACGTCCGTGAGATTTTGAGGAAAAACGACGAGTATAACGAGCAGATACCCCAAAAGAATGTGTGCCAAACTGCAGTTATCAACATGAAAAAAAGTATTAAAAACAAATACAACTGGGATCATGCTGCCAGAAAGAAATAAACAAAATCGTGAGGTCTTGAATAAAAGGGGACAAAGAAAGGCAAGAATGCTACTTTACGAGTACAGTACAATGATATGGTATCAATAGAATATGCAAAAGACTATTCATTTGTCCTTTATCTTCATAAGAGGCTGAAACAGCAAATTGTAATAGCTGAACCAATAGCTACTAATGCCATTAGCTTTTGCGCAAAATTTCATAGTTGATCTCCGTTCAAAGGCAAGCTCAAGTGCACAAATGGAACGATGATAAATAAATCTCACTAGAAATTCAGGGATGCTTATTGATTATTTTGAGCCAAGAGCGTAAAAGACTAATGTAGCTTTAAACCCTAGTCTAGGAACATAACAAACTAAGTATAATAATTGCACAATAGTCTTGTTGTGCACCAAAGGTACCTTCTAGATCCATCATGATTTTCTTTTTGTTATTTATTCTTCGGCAAATTTGGAAACCTAAACAGTGAAAAATAACTTACCTTCACATCTCCACCAGCAGACATATTTTCGTCTTTCATTTTCCATCCAACTCCAACAGATGACTCTAGACCTAGCACAAGCTCTATCTGTAAAGTGGTGAAGACCAAAAATGAAGTGATTGACATTTGAAGCCTCAAACAGATCAGCTAAAACTAAGAGTTTGCATTTCACAATTTCCCACCAAAGAATGATAAACCAACTTAAATTAAAAATAAAAGTAGCATACATTTCCACTTGCTGTATCAGAGAGTTGACGAGTCCAGGAATTTGAAAGATTAATCGAACCATCATGTAAAGACTTTGCAAAGGCCATTGTTGCGGTTGAGTGTAATGATAACTGACTGGAAGGAACAAAGAAAAGAAGATAGAGATGATATACAGGGTAAAACTACTAAATGAGTAAACAAACAGAGGTAAAACCCAAATGCATACCGTGTCGTCTGCACACCGATAAGACTACGTAAGCCAAGTGATCCTATAAGCTCTATGGAAGAATCTGAAGAAATTTGATGCCTAAATACACCTGAGGCAACCCCACCACCGGAATTTTCTTTGACTCCCAAATTTCCACCAACCGCAATAGTATTTCGTTTCGATAATTGAGACTGAACTTCACTAGTCATAGCCATTCTGAAATTTTAAGAATAAAATTCAACATACTAGATTAATGTAATGCCGATATAAAGAAACATGGACCAACAAACATTCAATTAAATCGATCAAATTAAGTAAGAAAAACACAAAAAAATGGGGGCAATACCCTCCCATAATGCCATCTCCGTCTAGATACTGAGGCAGCGACAAATTAGCAACAATTGTACCCGAAGGTAGAAAATGGGACATCTTTTCTTGTTCCTTCATGCGTCTTAACTTCTCGAGCTGTTCTTTTATCTCCTCCGCTTTATTCAACTTTGGGCCAAGCTCTAATCCAGAACTCAAACCTTCCATACCATAGATATCGTATATTTGCCTCTTGTTTTCATCGGACAAAATCTCATACGCTTCACATATCCTTTGGAAATTCTCCGTAGCAATTTCCTTCATCTAAATATCATGTAAAACTTGGAATTAAAAAGAGTTCAATTTTTGTTTTAAAAAGGTTGAATGAGAAAGACTTACATGAGGAGCTTGGTATTTGTCAGGGTGATAAACTTGAGCCCATTGCCGATAAGCTCTTCGGATTTCTTCATCGGAGGCGTCCGGCGATAGGTGTAACAGCGCGTACAGTTCTCTATTCGGAGGCCCGCCGGCGTCGTCTTCCTTCATTTTTCTTTAATTTTGATATCGGAAAATAGAGGTTTAGGGATTTCTTCTAATGAATTGTTATATTATTATTGAGGTTTTAGGGGTTTTGGGGTTAAGCAGTGTGGGCGTGGGGCTTACGCACGCCGCAAGGTTCGGTCTCCGGTTTGAAAAATTTTACCCTAACATCCGATTACCAATAAAATATTAATATTCTTTCAAAAAAAATATCATTTATTTCTAATAGAAGTGCACTTCTACTTCAAATAAATACATAACTATATATATATATATAACTATACACGATTCTTGAATGTCATATAAATAAATTTATTTTTAATTTTGTATATTAATTTTGTCATTGTTAACATGTTTGTGTATCTTTAACTATACACATGACATACTCATTCCCTTGTGTTTTGGTGGCAAAGGTAGAAGTTTATCATCTCTTAGGACTTGAGTTTGAGCATCAATAATGCATCCTATCTGTGCTGTTTTTGAAAAACTAAAAAAGTTGAACATATGTTACCATTGCATTATACCAGTATATTAAAAAAAACTATACACATAACATTTTTCTCAAAATATTTAGAGTTTAGGAGCATATTTAATCGATAAAATTTGTCATTCAAATACTCTATTAAGTGCGAAAAAAATAGGAGCATAATTATATATATAATGAAAACTTCTTATACCCTTACACCCATTATATAAAAGTATACCAATAAGAAATGACCAATGCAACATACGACTAAAAAAATGAAAATCAAGTTAAAGAAATAAAATAAAGCAACAAAAGTAGGTATAAAAACAAATGATTTATATTCAATACACCGGGGTGAGAACTTTTAGTTTCCACAAGCGTTTTAATTTTATGGTTTAGGGACTTAGTTAAAGCTGTAGAGTTTAAGTGTGAGGTTTAAAATTTAGGGAAATTGTTAAAATTTAGAGGTTACAATTAAGGTTGGGGTTTATATGTTAAGATTTAAATTTTAAAGTATTATATTGATGATTTAAATTTTAAACTATAAATTTTAAATTATAACCTTAAATTCGCTAACAATAATAAAAACAAAATTATTTATACTAAACTAGAAAATATATAACATATATAGCCAGGGACGGAACTAGAAATTTGTAAAAGAGGGGACCAAAATGAGACTAAAAGTTTTGAGGGGGGCTAAAGTAAAATTTTATAAAAATTGAAGGATTAATACACTTATTTTGTCTTTTTTTCTTAAAGAAATTAGGTAGTTGGCGGGAACCACATACCCTGTAGCCCCCGTGATGTTCCGCCACTGTATATAGCAAAAAAATGTCTTAAATAAACATATAATATATATGCAACACAAATTTGAGAAAACTAGTAAGAGTTATCAATATTGTGAGCTTAAAATCTAAAATGATAAAAATTCAAATTGGTGATACAATCGAGATGCCGCTATAAAATTTTGACAGCAATTTTTGTGTGTTAATTTTTGGTGTCATGCACTAAGTGAAATAATCCTTTAAACTTCGTCGTATAATACATAAAAATATAATGATAAATAATTATTTTTATCATGTTAAACTTATTTTTTGTGACACAAATAAAAGGTCACTTTTTGTATATTATAAATATCACAAATAAATATAAAAAAACTTATCGATAACAAATTTATAAGGTCTCTAATTCCAATTGAATTGTTATAATAATAATAATAATTTATCATTAATATAAATTTACATGGGTGATTTTATAACGTCACTACTTTTTAAACGTCATTGAAATGTTTCTCACAAAAAATTTTAGAGGCAAATTTTTATCCAAATAAATAGTGATGAAAAAATCAACGATATTTTTAAATTGTATGAAAGATATTCTATCAATCACTAAATGTGACAGAAACATTACATTTATAGTACATTATGTGACGTTATATACAATGTTATATAAAAATTTTGTCACTAATTAATAAATTTATTGTAGTGAAATTATTAATTAAAATATGTAGAAATTTAAATTTATTGTTCTTAATGGTCATTTTATATTTTTATTATGAGTAATTATTTGATGCACAATTAGTGAAAAGTTTTTTTTTACAAGCGACTTCTAAAGTTATCACATGTCCCTTTAGAAGTCTTAAACTTCAACTCTTAAATGTTAAACTTTAAACCATAAAATATAATCTCAAACCTTAAAACCTAACCATAAATACAAAAATTCTAACTCTATCAATTTAATTCTAACATCTAAATCCTAAAACCTAGACGCTTGTGAAAAATTTATTTTTCACCGCCAATATATAGAACATTTTTCCTTTTACTATTACCATTAATTTGTTTTCATCGTTAAAGAAATTAACCTCATTGAACATCCAAATAAACTTAAATGCAGTGAAAGCATTATGTAATAATAATTTTAGCTTCTCATTTATGAAAACTACATCTTGCAATATGATTTTTTTATGCTCATGTCGAGGGCCGTCTTTAGGGAGTAACATGAGCGCCCGTTTAAGGTTTCGTCTTATATTTTGACAATTTTAATAATTATTTAAGTGGTAATTTTGTAACTTTATGATTGCTTTTTATATTTATAGTTGTATTTAAGGTTTTCTAAACAAAATAATAAAAATAATAGTCTATTAATGGTATACTAAATTAATTGTTCAAAAAAATAAAAAATACTTTCGTTCTACAAGGCTATATCTTTTAGTTTTCACTCAGAGTTCTAAAAATTATTAGAAACGGCTCTTTTGATATCCTCGACCTTTTTACATCTCAAAAAACTTTGGAAAGCAACCATGAACATACTATGTTGTTTTAATTTGTTCTTCGTCTTTAGCAATCATGTACCGACGAGACAACCATGTCATTCTATCCAAAAGCCTCTCTAAACCATAACTTCACAAGGGACATGTGACAGCTTTAGAAAAAAATTTCCACACTAGATAGATTATTTCATCTAACTTAACATCAATTCTTTTATTGGAAAAAGTTTGATTGCTATCGATGCCTAAGTTTTGAAGAGCTCACTGATGTTATCTATAAGTATGGACGTAAGATTTTATATTAAGGAGGTTAACTTTCAAAAGTTCAATTAAAATCTAAGAGTATAAAATTACAAAATTTAAAAGGGTACGAAATTAAAACATTAATAGAAAACATAAAAAAATACTTAAAATTATAAGAGAATTTAAAATTTTCAGAGACGTGTCCACACCCGTCCATACTAAAGCATCTCCACCATGTAAGAATGATTTTCTCACTCATGAAAACCCATCTTACCATCTGAAAGGCAATTTTGGGTGAAAACCCCCTTTTTAAATAATATTGGGACAAATGGCTCCCAAAAAATTTTATTTGGCAAAATGACCCCCTTTCTTGCCAGGTCGACAGACCTCGCGTCTTGTAGGACGCGAGGTAGGACCTCGCGTTCTGCAGAACGCGATGTTAGTCGACGTGGCGTTGCTGTCCGTGTTAACGGTTTAACAGTACCTCGAGTTCTGCAGAACGCGAGGTCCCCGAGAAATTGAAAAGGCCTGTTCGAACCCCCTTTCTGTAGGACGCGAGGTCTGTGTAATTCCAGCCTGAACCACAAGGAAAAACAAGCGTTAGTAGGCCTGTTCGAACCCAATTTCGAGCGTGTAAATGGTATATTTTTAGCGATCATCGAGTTTGGGGTCGTAGTACTGAAAATTGTCTATCATATGATACCAACATGGTTAATTTCCGTCCATTCTACAATGGTTTAAAATGGCTTCGAAAACCCTATGCTAGCATACTTTTTTTGATTGAAGTTGTATTTCGAAAACCCTATGGTTAATTTCCGTCAATTTTCGTCCATTGTACGCTGATTTAAAGTTGTTCGAAAACACTATCATAACATATTTTTTTGAATGATTGAAAATATAAGATGACAGATTGTATAAATCGAAGTGGACTGACTTTATTGATTAGATTGTCATGTGCGAACTCACATATACAAATAATTAATTAATACGAGGGGCTGAGCGATTAGGACACTTAAGAGCTGTGTGCCCAGGATTTCGACATATAGAACAATGCTTATTTTGTCCGGTTTTCTCTCGATGTTCGACAAAATCCTCGGCACAATATATTCTTGTAGAAGGTGGACGTCCTTTGGCTCGTAGTAGTGCTGGATCTGGGCGTATGATCGGTTCAATGTCCACAGCATTTGGATCAACCTCATTTCCGATTGGAGGAAACTCTTTTTCGTAAACTTTAAGCACCATTTTGAGTAAGTATACCGGATCAACCATATGCATGTATTCTATTCGTTGGTTAGTGCAAGCAGCAATGGCGTGTGCGCACGGGTATTTGAAAGTTTGGAATATTCCGCACTCGCAGGTTTTTTCCCTCAGATCTACAACGTAAGCGTTGTGCTGAATGCCTTCTAACCGCCTGGAAAATTCCGCAACACGAAATAAGTGTTCTTCTCGCGAGAAGAGAGTTGCTTGCACTTGTCTTGATTGGGCCAATTGAATATGCAGTCTTGAGCGGAAATCTGGATGGACTTTGTGTCCACCTGCCATGTACTCAGTTGCTTGCCTGCCCAAGGTTGCAAAAAGGGTAGCTAAACGATAATATGTCGCTTTGACAATGGAAGTGATAGGTAACTGCCGAACTCCCTTCAGTGATGAGTTCACTGCCTCAGCCAAGTTCGTTGTCATGTGACCATAACGTTTACCCTCGTCATACGATCGAAGCCATTTTTCCTTTAAGATTTTTTCAAGGTATTCTGCGCCTTTTTTGTTTCTCGCTCTCAGTTCCTCCAGCAGGTCAGACACCTCTTGTTCGTAGTGTGAGTTGCCTACGGGATGACAGTTGAATAGTTATGGGAGTAAGAAATAATAAAATGGAGTAAGAAATAATATAGTAAATGAAAATGACATAAGGATGTACCCATATCGAGCACCATTTGACGTTCATCACGGTTCTTGTATTGCAGCAGGTAGTTTGCAGCTATGTGCCGCAAGCAGAAACGGTGGTGAATGTATGGAGGCTTCCAATAATTACCCAAATTTTGTATCGCCCACATCAGCGCTATGCCTCTGTCAGAAATAACACACACCCCTTCATCCATTCTTCTTCGTATTACAAGATCAAGGACATATTTTCGTAGGTTCGTAAGGAAGAACGTCCAAGACTCCAAATCCTCCTTCGGGACGATTGCGAATGCAACAGGAACGCATTTGCGATTGTCGTCCTGTGCTATAGCTAGAAGTAGGATCTGTGTATATTTTCCGTACAACCATGTGCCGTCGATTTGGACCATCGGTTTGCAGTGCTTGAATGCGTTGATGCACTGGGGAAAAGTCCAAAATAACCGGTGGAATTGACAAACACCTCGGACGACACGATCATTTTCGTATGCCAGAACCGTATCAAGTTTGACAACCATTCTGGGGATGTGTTTCTGCAGGAGATTAAGCCACGGGCGCAACTCTATGTAAGATTCCTCCCATTGGCCATACAATTCCTCTTTGGCCTTTTTCCTTGCATACCATGCTTTCGAATAACCTGGACGGAAGTCGGTGACAGCTTGAGCTGCAGCCTGACATGTGGGGACCGACACAGTGGGATTTGTTTTCACCAGTGTCGAAAAGATGTCCGCGAGGTACTTTGCATCCAAGTTCTTATGATCCTGGTTGAGGCTAGAAACGGTGCATGTATGGGGCCCCTCAAGTTTTGTTATTTTCCAACGGTTGCCTGCCCTCTTCAACTCTGATATACGGTTTTTCTATTTACAGCCTTGATCCTTTTGGACGCAGTGAGTCTTGTAGTATTTGGCTTGGGTTTTCTTAACCGTCGTCTCAACATTATGACGAAGGTTGTACTGCTTAACTGCCGCCACCGCAATTTCCTTCGTCGCGAACGCCATACCAATTCTTAGTTCACCATCAGAACGGTGGACTCGGCCATCTATTGTGTCGTCATAGAGAAAATCAGGGACGTCCATTGCATCCATATCAACCGTTGTGAAGTGGGATGGTGGCTGGAACATAGAAATTGGTCTTGCGTCTACAGGAAAGTTGGTCGCAGTCGGTTCTTCGTCCAAATCTGGTGGTGGAACGGCAGTGTCTTCTGGGTCTTCTGGTAACTCTGTCAAGTCTTCTGGTTCGGGATAGAATGACCCCAGCTCGTCTCCGTCTGGCCCGGGTTCTCTAATCGGTTCTTCGTCAGAAGCATCCTCCGGGAGCTGGAATAGTAGAGCTTCTGGAATCACTACCCTTTGAGGCGATGATTGGGGTCGATGAGCGGGAGACTTCTCACGAGATCGCTCAGGAACCTCATTTCCAAGACCAAAATTAAGATTACCATAAGAAGAATGTATTCCCATTGATGGTTGAACGTACTCCGTGCTAGGGACATACGTTGAGTGTCGTCCATATGATGAATCATGGTCGTGCATAGCGTAAGAAGACGACGCTCCCTCACCCCCAAAAGAAGAATGTCTCCCCATAGATGGTTGACCGTAGTCGGTGCCAGAGACATACATTGAGTGCCGGCCATATGATGCTTCATGGTCGTGCGTAACGTAAGGAGCCGACTTTCCCTCCCCCCAAAACTATAAGGATTGTATGGATTATATGGACTGTACGATGCATTTGTTGGTGCATCGAATTCATCGTTTGGGGGTTGGTTCAGGTCGAACCCGAGTTCTATAGAAATTTTACAAAAATTTGTCAGCAACTTTTATATATCGTTCGATCACATGGAGCCCTTGCTACGCAACCAAGCGAGTCACTGCAGTGATTATTGGCGAAACAATGAAGAGGTATTATTTTTTTCCCTTTTATTGTCTAAATTTTTTAATTAAATTATATTCTTTTATTTTTACTAACTATTTTATTTCATTTTTTTTCAGGGATACGAACGTAACTTACAATGTTACCTTAATCGTATCACCGTCGCACCCGTTCCTGCTGTTATGCAATTGATTGTGCGGGTTGGTTTTGGGCACATAGCTCGCTATATAGGGGGGTGAAGGTTAGACCGTCGTTGATCAGTGCGCTGATAGAACGATGGAGACCGGAGATGCACACATTCCATCTTCCATTTGGCGAGGCAACAATTACGTTGGAGGATGTTGCCTACATTCTGGGGTTGCCTACAAATGGCAGCGTTATTACTGGTATGGCGATGGCACCTTGGCCACTCCTATTTGCTGAACAAATGGGCGTGATGCCCCCTGATGGAGTGTGGGATGGAGGGAAAATTTCTCTACCGTACTTGGAGGAGCAGTTTGGAACCCCTCCCCCCGATGCGAATGATGTTACACTTGAGGTATTTTTTTATTATATTTAGTATGCTTTTATAACATTTATGATTAAATTTAAATTATTTATTTGCACATTAGGTTGCTTTATGAATTTTTTATGATGAATTCAGACAATATTTAGGATCTTTTTAATAAATATTTAGGATAAATTATAAATATGTAGGATAAATATTTAGGATGAATTCAGTAACTATTTAGGATACTTTATTAAATATTTAGGATAAATTATAAATATGTAGGATAAATATTTAGGATGAATTCAGTAACTATTTAGGATACTTTATTAAATATTTAGGTTGCCTACATTAAATATTTAGGATACTTACAATTTTTTTTTATTTAGGATGAACTTACAATTTTTTTAATTAGGATGCCTTTATTAATTTATATTTTCACAGCGGTGTGCGCGAGCCCACATCTTGCGCATTATTGGCGGGATATTAATGCCCGACAAAATTCGCAACAAAGTGCACGTTATGTGGTTGCGTCATCTGACAAATTTAGATGAGTCTGGACAAAAGTCTTGGGGGCCAGCTGTCTTGGCGTTTCTTATCAGAGACCTCTGCAGAAACGTTGACGCCTCCAAATCATCGATGGGAGGATGCTGTTTATTCCTGCAGGCTTGGGTTTGGCTTCGGATCCCTACTTTGGCACCACAGCTTAGGATTCCCAGTCCTATGTCATTTCCGCTTCTACGGAGGTACTACATAATCTACTATATTTTTTTATTAAATTATTTTATTTAACGATCTTTTTCATTATTTAAAGGTGAACCACCACAGTATCCCACGCCGGCCTGTCGGAGTCCCAGAAAGCATACAGACATAGATTCGATGCCTTGACGGAGGACAAGGTAATTCAACAATTATTTTGTTTTTTTCCATACTATTTTTTCCAATAAAATTTCATATAGAAATTTTACTAACTTTTTCATTCTTTTTAGTTCGTGTGGAGGCCCTACGATTCAGAGGAGATTCGCATCATTACTCCAGCAGATATTGTGCAAGAGCGAGACCTCTGGATTTCCGTCGTGCCGCTGCTGAACTACGAAATTTGCGTGTGGCATTCTACGGATAGGGTACTCCGACAGTTCGGGTACGTCCAAAATGTTCCACCCCCTCCGCAAAATATGGACTCCTTCCACAATCTTACGCGTCAGGGGAAGACGGAGATTGACTGGGCCGAGCACCACGCTATCTGGATAGCGCTTTGGGCTCAACAATTTCTCAGACGCTCAGATTTTCTCCAACCAATTATGGTAGGGGGTCCTTCGGTCACTTTCAATTATGACCAGTGGTATAGGGACAATGGGATGCCACATATCCTTACTCCGGTCGAGCGCGAAGAAGGGCTTCCCCAGCAACCCCAAAACCGCCCACGCGAGAGCCGGCGAGCGAGCCAGACCCAGAGCCAGTCCCAGACCCAGAGGCAGTCGACGCCTTGCGGTCCGAGACGACGATATGACACTCTAGGGGCATCATCTTCTGCCCCACCCCAGCGCGGTCCATCGACTTTCGAGCAGACGATGCCTCCACCCCAGTACGGCTCCACTGATGCCTATCGCCCCCATACGCCCACGACTGACCTTATGCTTATCGATTATCCACCTCAGTATGGGTTTCCGATGGTGGAGAGTACGCCGATAGGTAGTTTGTTTTACTCCCCGCCTGGTCAGGATGATAGGGACTAGGGACCACCATACGCGCACGATGGTCAGGATGATATGGACCAGGGACCACCACACGATGGACGGAGGAGGTATCCGGATCGTGAGCGTCATCCACCCGACTGCGAAACGGGTGGACATAGGCATTTTTAGTTTTTTTTGTTATTTTCTACTTATGTTTTTAATATTTATGTAAAACACTTTTAAATTTTATAATGTCGTATTCTAATTTTGTTTATGAATTATAATTTTGTTTGCATATTATAATTAAACTTTATAATGTTTATTTAATTTTTGTTTTTAATAAATTTAATGGGATTAAAAAACCGAAAATCGACATTAGTTGAAATACAACTTCAATAAAAAAAGTATGCTATCATAGGGTTTTCGAAGCCATTTTAAACCATTGTAGAATGGACGGAAATTAACCATGTTGGTATCATATGATAGACAATTTTCAGTACTACGACCTCAAACTCGATGATCGCTAAAAATATACCATTTACACGCTCGAAATTGAGTTCGAACAGGCCTACTAACGCTTGTTTTTCCTTGTGGTTCAGGCTGGAATTACACTGACCTCGCGTCCTACAGAACGCGAGGTCCGTGCGATATATTCCAGCCGCCTTTTCAATTTCTCGGGGACCTCGCGTTCTGCAGAACGCGAGGTACTGTTAAACCGTTAACACGAACAGCAACACCACGTCGACTAACATCGCGTTCTGCAGAACGCGATGTCCTACCTCGCGTTCTACAAGACGCGAGGTCTGTCGACCTGGCAAGAAAAGGGGTCATTTTGCCAAATAAAATTCTTTGGGAGCCATTTGTCCCAATATTATTTAAAAAGGAGTTTTTCACCCAAAATTGCCTATTTAAGACTTATATGCTCAGTCTTTTTACATCACGGTGAACGGTACAATTACTCACATTTGTAAAGTTTGCTATAGACTATTATGCCCAAAATTACTCTAACATATAATGCTTAGTACTGAGGACATGGAAGTATTAGTCTCAATAGATGCTGGTTACCTATGACTCAATACTAAAAAATATTAAAAATTAAATTTTAAGCTCTAATTTTAAATTCTAAATTCTACATCTTAAAAAATACGCCCTACCCCAAATTTCTTAAACCATAAACTTAATTGTTAGTGTGAGGCATAAATAGCGCACCAAAAAAAAGCAAATGATTTCTATTCCTTTCCAAAAGAGCAGTATCTGCCGAGCTTGTTGCCCTATGCCATTAATGCTAAGAGCTTGTTCATGATGAACAGAGATGGACCGAGGAGAGTCTTAGGAGACAGTCGCACCCTTAAAAGTTTTAATTTTATATTGATCATTTAGTGTCACAATTGTAGAATTTTTAAATTCTCATACAGTCTTATAATTAAAAAAGTTCGCACTCCCTAATATAGGATTATTGGAATCAAAGAGACCAACTGAAGCCGAAAACATTTCTAACATAATCTTTCACTTAACCCTGACAGTGTAAGAAACAAAGATTCATAATCTTGAAAAGACAGAATCACGAACATCGACCACCTCTTCATTCTTACAAGGACACTAAAAAAAAAAGCAAAATCTATATCGATACAGTCGAACATGTGTTTAAAGTGAAAGTACAGTGAGAGTGTGGAAGTTATCCTCGTCCGACTGCGCCACTTGAGATCTTGTGGCATAGGTCATCCTTTCGGAAACTAACCGAAGAGCTCGCTGCCACCGCTCGCCATTGCCCGGAGCAGGCCGACGCCGGCCGTCGGCTTCAAAGGCTATCTGACTCAGCTGAAAACAGAAGAGCCTGGTGGCATCAACCATATCAATGCAAGCCCCACGAACAATCCTCAAGCTGAAAGCCAGTTTGATCATAAAAGAGCAAATCAAGCTTCCAAGTAAAGGACTTAAAGTAGTATGAGCGGGAGATAAGAAGTGGAGTTTGGCTAATGCTACCAAGAACAACCCCATGGAAGCTAATGAAGAAAGAAAAAATCTGCAGAGATGGACAAAATGTAAGGCGGTTTTGTCTGTGGCTGTGTTTTGAGTTTTTGAGAGCTCAAAAACTTGTTTTCTTTGCTGAGGTTTCAAGTTTTGATATACATTAATAATTTGTTTTGTTCTTGTATCAACAAAATTGATAACATAAAAAAAGAATGTACCAGATTACGGGTTGTCTTTCTTTTCTTTTTCTTGTTAAAATTTGGTTCTAGCCCCTGTATTATACGGAAAAAATCGTCGGTCCTTTTTCGCTGCTCTTATTTATGTTCTAAATTAAAAAAGAATAGAGTTTTCTTGTTCGTATTATACACACCAATTTGAGATTTTATAAATTATTCCCATTCAATGTACACATTTCAACCCAAAGAACCTATGTCATAAGTGTTTGTAATAATAATATACATTATAATTAAAAACGGTTTAATTCAAATTTTGGAAAACTATATTTTGGAGACGACTCCAAATATAGACATTAAGTATAATAGAGGGACCAGAATTAAATTTGACCAATGTTTTGATACTGTTGGCTATATATGAACGTTCCACGCTAATATTAGGTTGAATATGTAAATTTTGCTCAAAGGAACTCTTTAGTCAAACTTAATTATTTTCTCTGTTTTTTTAGTTTAATTATCTGTATTCAACTTATTGCCGGTTAATTTAATTAGATTTTACATAAATTCAATATGAGATAATCTTTTTAATTAAATATTTTTATTTACAATGTCAAAATTTGAACATCAATTAAAAAAACAACTAATTGTTAATTTTTTTAAGAATTAACTGTTACATTTAATGCAGTAACTCGGACAGATTCGTCTCCTAATTTATTTGGCACAAATATTAAAATGAAAAATGGGGCCTGCTGCGAAATTTCCTTGAAGTTTCGCCTTGTCTGTGGAGAGAATGATGTCTCGTACTATTTTGTTTTAATGTGGCACACGACATATATAATTGAAATTGATGTTCAACCATGAATTCATGATTCACAGCTCTATTATTCCCATCGCAAAAAAAAAAAAAAAACTGATAAACAAAACTCGACTCAATTTAAAAAATATTAAATAAAATTTAAGTTGTAAAATGAAAATATAAATAACTCGAAATTTTTTATAGTTAATATATCAGTTGTCAAGTTTGAGTCATATATAAAAAATATGAAGAAATATATATATTATATATATTGTATATAGATATAAAAAGTCATGTTAATTAGAAGTAATTTGTATTATAATATTATAAATAATTACAATCAAATTTGTACGGAAACTCGAAAATTCGACTCAAAACAAAAAATAAAATCAATAAAGTTTGAGTAGTAAAACAAGACTCGAAACTCGACTAACTTAAATTTTTTTGACTCAACTTGATCGAATACTCACCCCTGCATGTAGATATTATTTGATATTACTTTAAACTGGGACTACTTTATCAAGCTATTTAATTCAATTATGAATGGAATAATCATATATAATTATTGATATATAATTTATTAATCAACCGTATTAAAAAATAAAGTATTATAAATATTCATTATGAATTATAGAATTTAGTTTAATTCTGATCTGTTTCCATTAAGATGAAAATAATTAGAAATAAAATTAGCCCTTAGACCTTATCTGTTATTCATCATGTATGTAGGGGTGAGCATATATATCACGGAAAATATATACTATAATTTGGTTTTTTGTGATATATTTTGGTCCGTATCCTTTTGACAAGAACAAAATCATTTTTTTTCTTTTTTGTTTTTGTTTCTGCATTAATGTAGGTAAGACGATGATGGTTTGGTCCCAATTGCTTTATAAATATATTTCTTTTCATATTATGTATATTAGGAATTTCTTTTGCTTTTGTTGTTAATTTAATAAGTGACAATAATTAGTAATATAAGGTCATGAACTTCACCAGGGCCGGTCCTGAGTTTTTGGAGGCCCGGGGCGAACTTAAAAAATAGGCTTTAATTGAAGATTTAAATTGTAATTATAGTTACAGTCGTATTTTCGGTTGTGTTGTGTTTATCATGATTGTGAATATACTATATGTTATTTTGTTTATTGCGAGTATCACAGTTATGAAATTTTTTAGTAACATATGCTATTGTGGACATAATGGTTCCATATATCGCGGTTTTAGATGATGCCACTACTGTCATATAACGATCGTTGTTGTGGTTGCATGCCGCTATTTAAATCTTTGTCCCTAATAGCAAGTAATGAAAGAAATTAAATTTTAAGAGTTGGTCTATCGTAACAAGTATTGAAAAAATTGGTCCCATAATAACAAGTATTGAAAAAATTAAATTTTAAAACTATTAAAAAAAAACTTTAATACACATGCCGTGTAAACTTTAGTTTACATGTGCCTTTTAGTTTTAGGAGTTAAGGTTTTAGTTTAAGGTTTAAAGGGTAGGGGTTTATGTTGTAGGGTTTAGAATTTAAGATTAGTGTTGAGAATTTAGGGTATAGGGTTAGGGTTAGAATTTAGGATTTGAGTTTTATAATGTAAATATGCAGGCTTGTGTAAAATTAGTTTTACCAGCATTTATATCAAAATTTTACCTTATAACTATGCCCATAATAACAAATATTGGAAAAAAAATTGGAGCCCTAGTAACAAGTACTAGAAAAAATTGAATATTAAGAGTAGATCCCTAATAATAAATATCGGAAAAAACTCAGCCCCTAATAGCAAGTATTAAAAAATGGGCCCTTAATAACAAGTATTAGAAAAAAAATTGAATATTAAGAGTAGACCCTACTAATAAATATTAAAAAATACTCAGCCTCTAATAACAAATATAAAAAAATAGGCCCATAATAACAAGTATTAGAAAAAAATAAATATTAAGAATAGATCTTTAATAATAAATGTTGGAAAAATTTCAACCCCTATTAACAAATATTAAAAAAATAGGCCCTAATAATAAATATTAAAACAAACTAAATCTTTAAATTCTTGAGAAATGGGCCCTAATATACAATATTTATTTTTCCTGAGCAATGGGCCCTGGGCGGGCGCCCTTGCTGCCCCTGCCCAGGGCCGACCCTGAACTTCACATATGTAAGGGAGGGATTCAATCCAATAGACTAGAAAAATTTCGAGTTAGTCGAGCTTACAATTCTTATTTTTTAATTTAAATTTTATTTAAAAAATTTAAAATCAAGTTTATAACATTTGAGTCAAGTAGAGTCAGATTGTTTGAATTTCTGTTCAAATTTAATTGTAGATATTTATAATGTTATAATATTAATTTAAAAAACATATAATAACCAAATACGATATATATATATATATATATATATATATATGACAAAGTTGTAAAACTCGACTCAAACTTGAAAACTAATCCGGAGAAAAAATGAGCCTCATTCAAAGGAAAGCAGGTTCCATTAATAAACAAAGTTGTGGAACTCGACTCAATGGGTTTAGATTAACCCACCAGAGCCCATGTGCATGAATCAAGAAAGCAGGTTCAAAATATTCAGAATGTCATTTCTTTAAGGGTCGAAATTCGAATCACTTGGAAGTTTGATGTTAAAGGAAAAGGAACTTTATCAAACTTAAAAGAATATCTATTAAATCGAAGGAAACATAGTCTGGAACATGATATTGCCTTACATTATACAACAGTTTTGCTGTGAATTCAGCATTTCAGGGGACCTGCAAGAGTCAAAGTGTCTGTTAGACACAAGGAAACAGGAATATAACTTTTAAAATTAAACGATTTCGGAAATGAATGGTTGGTTAAGATTGCTGCAAAAATAATAGAGCACTTACAGTTGGCCAAGACTGGATAGATCAAATTCAGGAGCAAGCTCTTGCACGATATCGTTTGGTGGCTGACCGCACTCTTGCATTTTTTGCATGAGGTCAACGATCCTGGTAAAGTTATTAGGATCGTTTTCGTAAACTACATTAAGCTCCTTTATCAGTTCATATTGATTGGAGTAACGTTCGTATTCTTCTTTGCTCAAATTAGCTTTATGCTCTTCTAACCACTGCGGGTATCTTTCTCCAATTTCCTTCATAGGTTCGTGAAGAATCTCCTTTGATAAAAGTTGTTGCATCATACTCTCCACGATCGATTCCATGTCCTGGTCAAAACAAAGTAATAATCAGCATCCCTTGGTATATGCTACTAGTGAAACCTGAAACCTTAAACCTAAACAAATTGATCACGCTCACAGGAACTGTGATCAACATATTAGATGATAGGACATGCGAAAGAATAAAAGTATGCCCTCGATTGTTTAAAGTAATATATGTCCATATGTATGTATTACGTATATGAACACCCATGCAAGAAAGCACACAAAAATCAGTAACTTACAATTCTATTACTAGATGAATCAAACAAACTTAGAAGTCTCAGACACAACTCAACTAGGACGTGTTAACGAATGGAAACCTATCTATTTCGGTCATATAACATGCCAGGCATGTCAGCGATTTTTCTTAAAGCAATTACCTCCTCCTTAAAGCCAACATTTTTCTTAGGGCTTTTCCGACTGCCTCCTCTATTGCAACAAATGGACAACAATTTATACACCTCAAAGGCCTTAGATTGAATATCATTCACAAGCAATATGCATTAACAAAAGTCGCCCTTTTCTTTTAGGAAATGTTTTTAGGATGGTGAGAGGTGGGTTCAAAGGGGGCTATGGGAGGTTAATTTCAACGTTTCACAAACTTGTGGTACTCTGAGCAGATATAAAGAACAACATTATACTCTTATATGATGACTTAAGTCATATAATTGTACATTTCCCAAATTCAAAGAACCCACTCCATGCCCCCTAACCACACGAACAAAAGGAAAATGTCTCGATTATCAACTTACAGGTTACAACTGGAGAACAGTATCCGGAGTTAACGATTAACATTCAATCTAGCAAATCTCACTCAAATAGTTGGATATTCAAATATATAATAGAAATAGTCATACTCCAAGTTAAGAATAAGGATCAAGAAGGGTCTGATTCAATTGCAAAATTTAAAGCTAATGAGACAAAAGTCACAATTACAGCAAAATGAAGCTGAACCATACAATATCTACTTGACAGTCTACGATAAAAACAACAATACCAAACAATTATAAAGATAGATAAACAAACCATTATAAGGAAGAAGAAAACATTGAAGCAAAATATACCTGAGACCCAGCAAGCTCCTCAAACTGCTTGACCCAATCCTCCATCATTGCATCCTTACCAAGATCATCTTCGCCGGGTTTCGACATCGATTCCAATCCTTTTACAGTCTCTCTGGTCTGTTCTCTGAGTTTATCAAGAGCCTCAGTGACATGGGATTCCTTTAAAACCTTTTGCTTTCCCTTTTTCTTGCTCTTCAAGTCAGGCAATCCCATTCCTAAACCTTGAACCCCACTTGGTAAAGAACCGGATTCTTTCTTCTTTCCTTCACCATCTCCTCCACCAGACCTATTAACCAAATATAAAACTAAAAAACTAAACCTTGGGCAAAAAACCAGAGTACCATCCAAGAAACCCAATCAAAAACCTAACTTTTGAGGACAAAGTTAGAAAGGGAATTTTCAGGTTGGGGCCAGAATTCTAAACCCTAAAACATAGACAAAAATTGAAACCGTCCATATGTGAAATATAAAAATTCATGAGAGAAAGATGATACCTTTGAGGAGGAGGGGTGAAGTTGAGATTCTGGAAATCATCCAAAGCACCTGAAATAATAATCAGAAAAAAGGGTTCAATTCAGAAGTTTCAGAAACAGAAAATTAAAGGGAAAAACTACACACATATAGAGATTTTAGATGCAGAAACATACTATCAAGAAGTTGGTCCAAATCTTCAGAGTGGTCAGCCATTTTTGCTATCAGAACGGCAGAACCTTACAATCCTCTGTTTCGCCCTCAGCGTGTATATATAGGTAACGTCAAAGTTTTGGTTTTTAGGGATTCTGGGTTAAGCTGAATTGGGAATGGAAGAACAATCAGGCGGTGCAACCGATGTGGGCGGAGTTAGGATCAAGATCCAACGGTTGAGGTTGCTTGAAGGGATTGACTGGTTTTTGACAGATAATGTCTCACCGTCACAGTGCTGGACTAATTCTATACCCTAATCTTAATTTTTAGTGTGTATCGAAAAGGGCATAAGATTTTTATTCGACCTTGGGCTGCTTAATTTTTCGTCTTGCTTTCGGCTTTTATTTATTTATGGTTTCTTTTCAATCAATAGGATAAATTTGCTAAGCTTAATTAAATTATTGTCAATAATTTTTAATAATATAAAACGATAATTAATTTTTTACAAAGCAAATTATTCGTGAGACCAGCAGCAAATTATTCGTTCACAAATCAAAGAAACAATGATTTCCTAGCCTACTTGATTATCTCCTGTTTCCATGTAATTATTGTTTACATTAAACTCGGCATGTTTATTATTATTTTTATTTAACAATCGGTATTCAAATTATTGGCGGACTAATTCAGATTAAATACGGCAAAGGTTAACTATAGGGGTTACCCTTCTAATCTAGTCGCTCTTTTTACAATGTCAAGTTTGAATCACTTATCTTATTTTAAGAATTTAGTGTCTAATTTCACTAAACCAATTGGTTAATTGTATTTCTAGTCATTTGTTTCCTGCAGCGGAACTTGGGTAAGAGTTTTTTGGGGAACTTAAATTTTTTTTTAAAAAATGGAGGCTTAAACGAAAATTTTCAAAATATTTGAGGGTTTAACTAAATTTTTTAATAATTTTGAGAGATTTAATAAGATTTTTTAAAATTTTGACAGGAAATTTAATTAAAAATATTCAAAATTTTAAAGTTTAATATGAATTTAAACGGGGCTAAATTGAATAATTCAAAACTTTTAGAGGCAAAATTCCCAAAAATTTGGGGGTCGTCTCTATTTTTTAGTTGCTCTTTCGATTTTTAGGGCTTTGTTCTAATTAATTCGGACTGATTTGCTTCTATATTTGATTTTGGTGAGTGAGTTTCACTGCGAGAATTTTCTGCATACACAACGTCTCTAATTCGAGACCTGTTTAAGCAATATCAAACTACTTATTACTTGGACTAACTCGTTGGTAAGGTGGGCCTTTGTTTGTTTGTTTCTTTTCTTTTTGAGTTATTTATTTATTTATTTTTTAATTAAAATAGATCCCGTGGGGTCCACATGAGCATAGTATTAAGAAGTTGACCCAAAAGCGTCTGCCACTTCAGTTCCTTAGCTCCCGGTTGCCATAAAAGAGCTGGGTAATTCTAGAATGAGGCACATTTACAGTAAAATGAGGTGATATAAATTCGTACTAAGTTAGATTTAGGTTATAATATAAAAATTTTGGTGTAAATTTTTAGTTACAAAATTTTTTATCTAATAAAAAATCGACACAGATTTTTACTTAGTTGGTAATAATTTATGTAGTTACACAAATTCTTATTTAATTAATAAAAATTCCGATTCTACTAAAAATTTTACACAGTCCTACATAAACTCTTACTATTTTTTGTAAGATTATGTTAGCTGCATTTTAGGCAGAGTTTTTAGACTTTCCCTAAAAGAGTGGAGACCCCTTCTCATTTTACTTTCTTGCCCTTTCTTCCAACTAATATTATTATTTAAGCATAATGTCACAAAATGCCCATAATGTTTGATTAAATAGTCATTTTAGTTTCTATTCTTTTTTTGAAACAGTTTAGTTCTTTATGTTTTATTTTGGGTCAAAATGACTCATCTGCGAATAAAAATTATTAATCAACTAACAACAAATAACTAAAAATAACGTGTTATATCTACATGACAGTGCGACAATAATGTCATATAAAAAAATATATTAACTTTACAGAATAATACATCATAAAAAATATTTTTATAAAATTGTATAAAATATAAGTCAAGTAATAGTTGGCGTTTGAAAATCCACTCACCAGGCCTTGTCACGAAGTCTAGTAATGGTTGGAACAAGTGAATAAAAGTTTGAAAAAGTTTAAGGCTCTGTTTGGCAATTAGCGGATAGCTGATAGCGGATTACATTAGCTGATAGCTTATTGCATTAGCTGATTTGATTAGCAGATTGAATTAGTTGATTATATAAAAGTGTTTGGTAAAATTAACTGATAGCTGATAGCTGTTTGATTATTTAAACAAACAAAATGACATATAAGGACATGATTATATTCAATACTTGTTTGAATAATTTATCAGTTATGAATATTTTGTATCTAATAAATATTAATTAGATTTGTAAAAATTATTTTTAATATAAATTTTCTAAACATATTTGAAAGATTTATATATTAATTTATTATTTATATAATTATTAAAAAAATTATATGCACATATAAATATGTGATAATAAAAAAATAGAATTAACTTACAAATGTCACCATATAAATTAGTAGTAACAACAAATAAGTCCAATATTTAATATGTTATTATTTATATTAAAAAATGTTATTATTTAATTTAGGTTATTTGGAGATTTTGAGTAATTGTTAAGGGTAAAAATGTCATTACAACTCTAATATCAAACCTCTAATCTCAAAAAGCTCATATTAGGAGTTTTTTCAAAATTAGCTTTTTCACCACAATCCGCTCTTTCAATCCGCTATTTACCAAACATCAATATTAGCGGATTTGACTAGTCAAACCTCTAATTACACCTCAAACCTCTAATTTTTGGCCAAAACGCTGTTTACCAAACAGGGCCTAAATAAAAGATGTCAATTTAAATATTTGTGCATTGTAAATGCCGCTAAGTTTTATTTGGTACTAAAAAAAAATGTTAAAGAGGTGGTTAAAATTCGAAATAAAAGAGTGGTTACGACTATTCTCCATTTGTTCAAATTCTATCATTCCTCATTTTAATCATGTGTATTAAGACACGCCAATTGGTCCATGGAGCTTGTTATTTGATTACTTCCGTTATACAAGTGAGAAATTTAGTGACAGTTTGATTTTAGAAAATATTTTATATTTTTATTTTTTCTCTCATTTTAAGAAAATAAGTTTTATTTTTAATTTTTTAAAAATTAGAAAACATGTTTGGTTAATAGAAATGGACGTTATTTTAAAAAATAAAATAGTAAAAATGTATTTGGTATATAACTTTTCAAAATAGAAATGAAAATACTTGAAACAAAATATAGTTGGAAATTATTATTATTATAATAATAAATAAACTATGAATAAATAAACCAAAATTTTAAAAAATAGCATTAGAAAGATTCGAACCCGAATTAAAATTAGGTTAAAATTAAAAAATCCTTGTTTTTCATATTTTCCATTTTCTTAAAATATTTTCAATGAAAACATTGAAAACATTTTTTTTATATTTTTAAATTTTCACTTATTTTTGTTTTTATTTTCTAAAAATCATTTTTTATTTTTACAACCAAACATGTTTTCTTCACTATTTTTCATTTTCTAAAAAAATGAAAATAAAAACGAAAGTGGAATTCATTTTTTAGAACCAAACGTACTGTTTCGCCCGAAAATATCAAACTATCTCTTCTTTTATATGCTTGCCAAACAAGAAAAGAAAAAGAATATTACAAGGTACATTCAGATTATTACAACAAACCTATAATTCAAGTTTATTAGCAACAATTTATACGGACTAGGAGCGTAATCAGAAATCAAGATTAAAAATAAAATATAATCAACTATAAAAAGAAAAAGTTTAAATAAATTAAAAATAAAAGGGTAAACTACAACTAAGATCACTCAATTATAAGTAAGGTTACATTTGAGTCACTCAATTATTAAAAGTTACATTTGGGTCACTCAATTATGGGTAAGGTTACATTTGGATCACCCAATTATTAAAGGTTACACTTGGATCACTCAATTATGGGTAAGGTTACATTTGGGTCACCCTTCACATTTAAAAAATATATATCAATTTGTGTATTAGATTAATTAATGATTTCAAATGAAGTACTCTAATGTTAACGATGGTATACAAGTGATTTGGAAGGAAAAAAAAGACCAAATTGATGTACTTTTTAAATATGAAGGGTGACCCAAACGTAATCTTACCCATAATTGAGTGACACGAATGTAACCTTTAATAATTTGGTGACCCAAATGTAACCTTACCCATAATTGAGTGACTCAAATGTAACTTTTAATAACTGGTGACCCAAATGTAATCTTACCCATAATTAAGTAACATCCATTGTAGTTTACCCAAATTAAAATTGTTTCCGATAAAAAAAGAAAAAAAAACGTAACCGATATTATCAAAGCCTCGTTAAAAACTTTCCTAAATTTAACTGAAAAAAAAGAGTACACCGAATAATATCAACCATCAAACTATATCAAAGACAAAACAAACTAAATCCAATCTATCAACAAACTACCATCATGCCGAAACATCACCATCCTCCAGAAGGCACACTTGAACGGCCACCGGCGGGGACCATATATATATATATATATTTTAATTATTTTTTTGGAAGGACCGTACCCCAAACATAACAGTGAATCTGTCCCTAATCCAGAGGGAAATTTTAGAAGCCATCTATATAAGAACAGCTAAGAAGAGACGCCCAAAGGTTAATCGCTAATTGTTAAATATTTTAATCTTATCTGTTAATTAAATTCGGAAGGGCTGACAAAATATATTATTTTAATTTTAATTGATATTAAATCCAAAATTAATCTCGATAATCTCTCCCTCTTCTCCTTCTTTTATAAAAAATAATTTTATCTAACTATTTTATTTTATTTTATTTTATCGTATCTTAATCTCTGTTGAATTGACACCTATACTTCTATTATTAAATGTTATCCTCAATTTTATACCAGCTTCAATATTATATTTCTTTTATTAAATGAAGAAGTATTACATTTTGTAACCCCCTCGTCCCGGTCTGGCCGGATGACCGGTCCGAGTGGGCCACACGGGGAAAACCGAGGCGAAACCCAAAGGGTTCCTCCTCGGTTAGCAACCCTAAATTTTTTTTCATTTTAATCTTGTCATTTTCGAACCCCAAACCACAATCAAACGACCAAAATTTAATCTTGACTAAAGGCACATTAAATCCTATATGTTTATCCCATTAAAAAGGTCAACAAGTCAAAACATTACAATTTTAAGCAGAAGTTTCGAAACCTTTACCAAGGGTTTCGAAACTTTTGCTGGCAGAAACCCCTGGAACCCATTTCTCACCCAAAGTTTCGAAACCTTAGGGAAGGTTTCGAAACCTTGGACCTTAGTTTCGAAACCTTTCCCAAGGTCTCGAAACTTTGGTTGGCAGAATGCCCTGGAACCAAAAATCTTCCAAAGGTTTCGAAACCTTGTGGAAAGTTTCGAAACCTTTGACCATAGTTTCGAAACCTACCCCAAAGGTTTCGAAACTTTGGCTGGCAGTGACCCCTGGAACCAAAATTTCTGCAAAGGTTTCGAAACCTTACCCATGGTTTCGAAACCTTAGTGCAGGGGATCACCTACTGCCCAACTTAAGGACTTCCTACCCAAGAAAAACGTTAAGATCATGCATAGATACGTAGGGAAGCTTAAAAAGACCAAAAGCATGTATCAACGACAACAAGACTCGCACATACAACCATTCAACAAGCATACATACAACAATCACAGTTGGATTATAGCTCACAAGCGTTGAACATAACAACAATCATACTTATCTAGACTTCAAGCAATATCTTAAGAAACCACTTAACAAGCATAGGCATCATACACATGGTTGTCAAACTTAAGGCATGCATAGACCAATCCTCATACAAAATCAGGCATAAGCAAATAATCCACATAAGAATCATAGAACATAGTCCAAGAAGCAAATCATAACACAACATAGGTTTAACAATTTCAAGCATAACTTCCTAAGGAGTTTGACCCCAACTCCTAACACTCTATGCCCCATTGTCTAGGCATTATTACAAAAGCAAACCATACTTATACTTGCTTGAGAACTCCAAAAGCTCCTCCTTCGCCCGCTCGCCTCCCGAACTCTAACGATCTGCACGTTGGAAACAAAGAGCATAAGCAACTAGCTTAGTGAGAGAGGCTCTACAATTCACAACATGCAGTTTTTCAAAATACGAACTGTATGCAAGAAATCTATGGATGCACAAGGGTCTATCTCAACCACTACTCTTGGTTTGCTCAAGCACAACCAACATACACTCACGGTGGGACTACACATCACCGTTTCGACTAGTGGATGTACAATGGGACTACACATCAAAGTACTACCCTACTAGTCACTACCGGCGGGACTACACATCACCGTAGTTTAGACCACCATCACGTGAGGCACGAACTCAACACGACTACAACATTGACAACTTAAAATGCATTCAATGGTCACAATGTATATACAATCAACTTGTCACAACAACTTATGAGTAGGGAGACTTACACACGGGTTTAGGCAACCTCTCAAGGTTCTACCCAAACCCCAAAGGTGTCCATATCAAGCACAAAGTACAAACCAATGAATCTACTCACCGTTGCTACCCAAGAGAAGATCAACGACCGAGCTCAAGACTCCGAAATCCCCGGATTTGCCTCCGAAGCTTCACCAACCAAATTCCTTGATTCTAAGCATTCCAACACCAAGCAAATAACCCCAAATCAGTCCATGTTCTAAAATGATCAACCCGGATAACATACTAAGTACAACACACAAAATTTTCCATTGAAACAGCTCAATTTTTCCAAAAATCCGAGCAGCCCTTACACCCCCTTCAAAACCATTGATTCCAACCCTCAAATTACTCCCAAAAGCCTCCAAAACATCACTCACATATAGCCTAACCACTAGCCCTCAAGATTCCACCTCAAAAACCCTCAAAACCCAACTTAAAGCCTCCCAAAAACCCCCATTTTCTCCCAAATCCGAAAATTCCATAAAACATTATAAAAATCGGTTTTGTTGGACCCTTTTAGTTGTAGGCAACCCATATGACTTAAACAAATAGAAAGCTTAGATCAAAGACTCCAAAGGCAACATTTTTAATCCAAAAATCCTTCAAACCTCCAATCTCAAAACATGTCTAAAAATGAAAACAAATGGTATTAACTTGAAGGGAATAACAAGGGAAAGTCAAAAACGTGTTTACCTTTGCGAAATTCTTCAAAATGAGCAAGACATTGGATGAAATAGTAACCTAAGGAGAGGGGGGGGTTTTGACGTAGAAGTGAATAGTGGGGAGAGGGGAAGAAGATGACTCAAATATTATTTTGGGTTTATTTGAAATTAAAAGGCTAAAGACTTAAATGCCCTTAATGAATCAAGGGAATTACAATGGATGACACCCATGACTAATTGGGCTTGTTTTTGGGAAAGGGTCCAACTAAATAAAACCCAAGGCCCAAGTCATTATTTTATTATTTAAAATTTGAAACCGAAACCTGAACTATTTTTAAATTAATATTTTCACCCGACCCCCGAACCCGGGCGTTACAACTCTCCCCTACTTAAGGAAATTTCGTCCTCGAAATTACCTGACGGAAATAAGTACGGAAACTGCTCAAGCATGTCAGCTTTCCTCTCCCACGTGGCTTCCTCCACACCTCTATGTCTCCATAAGACTTTGACTAACTCTATAGTCTTGCCACGCAATACTTTGCTATCAGAAGCAAGTATCTCAACTGGTTTCTCGTTGTAAGACAAGTCCGGATTTAACTCTATTTCTTCCACCGGCATAACATGGGACGGATCCGATCTATACCTCCTAAGCATCGATACATGAAACACATCATGAATCTTCTCTAGCTCAACTGGGAGTCTCAATCTATAGGCAACCAGACCAATTCTCTCAACTATTTCATAAGGCCCTATGTACCTTGGGCTCAACTTGCCCTTCCTTCCAAACCTCATCACCTTCTTCCAAGGTGAGACTCTCAAAAACACCCTATCCCCCACGGAGTACTCCACCTCCTTCCTTTTTAAATCGGCATAGGACTTTTGCCGATCTGAAGCCGCTTTCAAGCGATCACAAATCAATTTCACTTTCTCGGTGGTTCCCTTGAGTAACTCGGGCATCGACACTAGTTTCTGCCCGGCCTCAGCCCAACAAATCGGGGTCCTACACTTCCTACCATACAAGGCCTCATAAGGAGCCATCTGGATGCTCGACTGGAAGCTGTTGTTATACGCAAACTCCACCAATGGTAGGTGCTTCTCCCATGACCCCTGAAAGTCAATGATACAACACCTCAACATATCCTCCAAAATCTGAATTACTCTCTCAGACTGCCCATCTGACTGCGGATGATACGAAGTGCTGAAGTTCAACCAAGTGCCTAAGGCTCGATGCAAACACTCCCAAAATCTAGAGGTGAATCTCGGATCTCGATCTGACACAATTGACTTCGGTACCCCATGTAGTCTCACAATCTCCCGAATATACAATTCGGCCAACTTGTCCAACGTATAGGTGGTATGAACTGGTATGAAGTGTGCGCACTTGGTGAATCTATCTACAATCACCTACACTGAATTTTTCTTCGAAGGATTCAACGGAAGTCCTGATACAAAGTCCATAGTGATACGCTCCCACTTCCACTCTGGAATCTTCAACGGTTGCAATAACCCTGAGGGAAACTGGTGCTCAGCCTTGACTCTCTAACAAACCATGCATTTACTTACGAACTCGGCTACATCCTTCTTCAAACCAACCCAATAATACTCTTCCTTTAATCCTCGATACATCTTCGTGCTACCCGGATGCATAGTAAAAGGGCTATTGTGAGCCTCACTCAAGATCGTACGCCTCAACTCGGCATCCTCCGGAACCACTATCCTATCCTTGAAACATAGGATCCCATTCTCTCCAAAACAATACTCGGTAGGCCTATCTTCCGCTATGTCTTGCACGTGAGGTGCCAAGGACTCATCTCGCAACTGCTTCTCACGAATCAACTGAACCAATGATGGCTTAACCTGAAGCTCGGCCACTAGCCCACCATCCCTAGACACACTCAACCTTGCGAACATTGCTCGCAACTCAACGGCCTTCTTCCTACTCAAGGCATCGGCCACCACATTCGCCTTGCCCGGATGATACTCTATGGTAAGGTCATAATCTTTAAGGAGCTTTAACGACCTTCGTTGCCTAAGATTCAACTCCTTTTGGGACATCAAATATTTCAAGCTCTTGTGGTCGGTGTACACAGTGCACTTCTCACCATAAAGATGGTGTCTCCAAATTTTCAACGCGAACACCACTGCGGCCAACTCTATGTCATGTGTAGGGTAATTCTTCTCATGAACCTTCAACTGTCGGGAAGCATATGCCACTACCTTACCTCCTTGCATAAGTACACAACCTAGCCCCACGTAAGATGCATCACTGTAAATTACAAACTCTCTCCCCGGCTCGGGCTGAATCAAAATGGGAGCTTCGGTCAAAGCTTTCTTCAATTTCTCAAACGCTTCTTGTCTTGCATCTGACCATTCATACAGAACATTCTTCTGTAGCAACTTGGTCAACGGAGCCGCTATCCTTGAGAACCTCTCAACAAACCTCCTATAGTAACCTGCCAAGCCTAGGAAGCTGCGGATTTCTGTCACTGATTTTGGTTGCTTCCAATTCACAATGACTTCAATCTTCTTGGGATTTACACTAATCCCACTAGCTGAGATCACGTGGCCAAGGAAGACCACCTCTCTAATCCAAAATTCACACTTACTTAGCTTGGCATACAACTGATTCTCAAGTAGGGTCTGAAGCACTAACCTTAAGTGTTCATCATGCTCCTCTTCGGTCCTAGAGTACACTAGGATGTCATCAATAAACACTACCACAAACCTGTCCAAGAACTTATGAAACACCCGGTTCATCATATCCATGAAGGCCGCTGGAGCATTGGTCAACCCAAAAGGCATCACCAAAAACTCATAATGTCCGTAACGTGTACGAAAAGCTGTCTTCGGTATGTCCACATCCTTTACCTTTAACTGATAATACCCCGACCTCAAATCAATCTTTGAAAACACGGAAGCACCCCTCAACTGGTCTAGCAAGTCATCTATCCTTGGCAAGGGATATTTGTTTTTCACTGTCACCTTATTCAATTGTCTATAGTCTATGCACATCCTCATGCTACCATCCTTCTTTTTCACAAACAAAACCGGAGCACCCCACGGGGAAACACTAGGCCTAATGAAGCCTCCGTCAGTCAACTCCTGAAGCTGTGTCTTCAACTCTTTCAACTCCTTCGGTGCCATCCTATACGGAGCAATCGACACCGGTGCAGAATCAGAATATGTCTCAATAGCAAACTCAACTGCTCTATCTGGTGGCAAGCCTGGTAGTTCTTCCGGAAAAACACTCGGAAAGTCACACACAGTCCTGATGTCCTGAGGTCTCACCTCACTCATATCCGGGTTCATTACGTAAGCCAAGTAAGCCTGACACCCTGAACTCAACAACCTCTGAGCTTCCAAAGCCGAAACCACATTGGCCAAAAACTTAACATTCTCCCCAACTACCACAACCTCAAAGTCATTAGTAAGCCTCAAAGAGACTCTCTTAGTCTCAAAGTCAACCCTAGCTCTATGCTCTACAAGCCAATCCATGCCCAAAATCACATCAAAGCCATAAAAGGGTAGCTCCATCATGTCGACTGGAAATACGTGGCCCTGAATCATCAAGGGACACCTCCTATACACTTTCCTGACTACCACTGTATCACCAAAAGAGCTAGTGACATTTACACCTACTTCTAACCAATCACAAGGTAGTCCTAATGACTTTGCATGCTCACCCAAAATATACGAATGCGTTGACCCCGAATCTATCAGAGAAAGCAAACTTAAAGATTGCAATGTGAAATTACCTGCAATGACATCAGTGTCATTCCCAGCCTCCCGCTGAGCGTACACCCTAGCCGGTCCTCCTCCCTCGGGCTGGACTGCTACCACATGAGCCAAGTTCCTCTGACCCTCATTCCTTGGCTGGAAGTTCCCACGGCCGCGCCCACGACCTCTCTGATGCTCAAATCCCCTCGCTGGAGCCGGTCCTCCTCTGACTGGGTGTGGAAAATCACGTCTCAAATGATGTCGGGAGCTACAGTTCCAACACGCCCCAAACATACCCATGCACTCACCTGGGTGGCGTCTCCCGCACCTAGTGCACTCCGGAATGTGCCCGACAGCCCCTTGGCCCTGACGGCCCTGGCCATGGTTACCACCTCTAGGCCTAGTATCCGGCTGATACCTCCTATCCCTATGCCTCTTGGTATGATCTCTATCCCAGTTCGCATGTCTCTTCCCGGAGTCAGACCCACCAGCACGTGCTCTAGAGCTTAGGTTTTGCTCTACATCCTTGGCTCTAGAAACCAAGACATCGAACTCAGTGTAGTCGGCGGCCAATATGTAGGTCTTCACATCAGTAGTCAACCCATATCTGAAGCGCTCACATCGCTCCTTCTCATCCGGAATCAGCTCTGGCGCGTACTGGCTCAACCTTACAAATTGGATCTCATACTCGGACACGGTCCTATTGCCTTGAACCAAAGCCATGAACTCCCTTATCTTTTCATCTAAGTACCGGACCCCAAGGTACTTCCTTTTGAAAGCATTCCTGAAAAACTCCCATGTGACATCCACCTCGGCCATACCAGAAATAACAGTGGTCCACCAAGTGTAAGCGTCTCCCTGAAGCAATGAGACAATGCATCCCAACTTACAAGCATCCGAACACTCCATCTGACCCAAGATGCGAGTAGTGCTCTCAAGCCACCCTTCCGAACCCTCCGGAGACAACCCACGAAACTCAACTGCCCCCAAATTACGAAGCCTCTCTAAGGGTAATCCTGTCCCCGCACCCTGAGCTGGTGCTGCAGCTTGCATACCAGCCAAAGCTGTCTGGAAAGCTCCGGCTATAGTCTGAATCAAATGAGCCACATCTGGGCCTGCCTGACCTTGGCCCGCTTGAGCCCCATTACCTCCCACATTAGCCCCAGCCTGAGGCCCATTACCATCACCTCCGACGTTCCCTCCATTACCACCCGGAGCATTAAGAGCAGGAGGCGCGTGCTCGGGTGCCTGGTCACCCGCTCTAGGCCGTCCCCTCGGTCTCACCATAGCAATTAATGTAATCTAAAACAACAAACACACAACAACAAGGAAACGTTAGGTTAGCAAGGGGCAAAGGACTCAGGTTCTCAAGCTTTTAAACCAAAACAATTTTCTCCTTTTTATTTTGATAACAACGCCTAACAATGGGGACTCAAACCAACTCTCAAACAACAGAAAAGTCACCATAGCATGCATACATACACCGTGCTAAAACAAAACTTAGACATGCATGACAAAACACTCATAATACCCTAACTTACCTCACTTACCTGCCCGAGGTCTCGGAAACTTGGCTCTGATACCAATAAATGTAACCGCCTCGTCCCGGTCTGGCCGGATGACCGGTCCGAGTGGGCCACACGGGGAAAACCGAGGCGAAACCCAAAAGGTTCCTCCTCGGTTAGCAACCCTAAATTTTTTTCATTTTAATCTTGTCATTTTCGAACCCCAAACCACAATCAAACGACCAAAATTTAATCTTGACTAAAGGCACATTAAATCCTATATGTTTATCCCATTAAAAAGGTCAACAAGTCAAAACATTACAATTTTAAGCAGAAGTTTCGAAACCTTTACCAAGGGTTTCGAAACTTTTGCTGGCAGAAACCCCTGGAACCCATTTCTCACCCAAAGTTTCGAAACCTTAGGGAAGGTTTCGAAACCTTGGACCTTAGTTTCGAAACCTTTCCCAAGGTCTCGAAACTTTGGTTGGCAGAATGCCCTGGAACCAAAAATCTTCCAAAGGTTTCGAAACCTTGTGGAAAGTTTCGAAACCTTTGACCATAGTTTCGAAACCTACCCCAAAGGTTTCGAAACTTTGGCTGGCAGTGACCCCTGGAACCAAAATTTCTGCAAAGGTTTCGAAACCTTACCCATGGTTTCGAAACCTTAGTGCAGGGGATCACCTACTGCCCAACTTAAGGACTTCCTACCCAAGAAAAACGTTAAGATCATGCATAGATACGTAGGGAAGCTTAAAAAGACCAAAAGCATGTATCAACGACAACAAGACTCGCACATACAACCATTCAACAAGCATACATACAACAATCACAGTTGGATTATAGCTCACAAGCGTTGAACATAACAACAATCATACTTATCTAGACTTCAAGCAATATCTTAAGAAACCACTTAACAAGCATAGGCATCATACACATGGTTGTCAAACTTAAGGCATGCATAGACCAATCCTCATACAAAATCAGGCATAAGCAAATAATCCACATAAGAATCATAGAACATAGTCCAAGAAGCAAATCATAACACAACATAGGTTTAACAATTTCAAGCATAACTTCCTAAGGAGTTTGACCCCAACTCCTAACACTCTATGCCCCATTGTCTAGGCATTATTACAAAAGCAAACCATACTTATACTTGCTTGAGAACTCCAAAAGCTCCTCCTTCGCCCGCTCGCCTCCCGAACTCTAACGATCTGCACGTTGGAAACAAAGAGCATAAGCAACTAGCTTAGTGAGAGAGGCTCTACAATTCACAACATGCAGTTTTTCAAAATACGAACTGTATGCAAGAAATCTATGGATGCACAAGGGTCTATCTCAACCACTACTCTTGGTTTGCTCAAGCACAACCAACATACACTCACGGTGGGACTACACATCACCGTTTCGACTAGTGGATGTACAATGGGACTACACATCAAAGTACTACCCTACTAGTCACTACCGGCGGAACTACACATCACCGTAGTTTAGACCACCATCACGTGAGGCACGAACTCAACACGACTACAACATTGACAACTTAAAATGCATTCAATGGTCACAATGTATATACAATCAACTTGTCACAACAACTTATGAGTAGGGAGACTTACACACGGGTTTAGGCAACCTCTCAAGGTTCTACCCAAACCCCAAAGGAGTCCATATCAAGCACAAAGTACAAACCAATGAATCTACTCACCGTTGCTACCCAAGAGAAGATCGACGACCGAGCTCAAGACTCCGAAATCCTCGGATTTGCCCCCGAAGCTTCACCAACCAAATTCCTTGATTCTAAGCATTCCAACACCAAGCAAATAACCCCAAATCAGTCCATGTTCTAAAATGATCAACCCGGATAACATACTAAGTACAACACACAAATTTTTCCATTGAAACAAGCTCAATTTTTCCAAAAATCCGAGCAGCCCTTACACCCCCTTCAAAACCATTGATTCCAACCCTCAAATTACTCCCAAAAGCCTCCAAAACATCACTCACATATAGCCTAACCACTAGCCCTCAAGATTCCACCTCAAAAACCCTCAAAACCCAACTTAAAGCCTCCCAAAAACCCCATTTTCTCCCAAATCCGAAAATTCCATAAAACATTATAAAAATCGGTTTTGTTGGACCCTTTTAGTTGTAGGCAACCCATATGACTTAAACAAATAGAAAGCTTAGATCAAAGACTCCAAAGGCAACATTTTTAATCCAAAAATCCTTCAAACCTCCAATCTCAAAACATGTCTAAAAATGAAAACAAATGGTATTAACTTGAAGGGAATAACAAGGGAAAGTCAAAAACGTGTTTACCTTTGCGAAATTCTTCAAAATGAGCAAGACATTGGATGAAATAGTAACCTAAGGAGAAGGGGGGGGGGGGGTTTGACGTAGAAGTGAATAGTGGGGAGAGGGGAAGAAGATGACTCAAATATTATTTTGGGTTTATTTGAAATTAAAAGGCTAAAGACTTAAATGCCCTTAATGAATCAAAGGAATTACAATGGATGACACCCATGACTAATTGGGCTTGTTTTTGGGAAAGGGTCCAACTAAATAAAACCCAAGGCCCAAGTCATTATTTTATTATTTAAAATTTGAAACCGAAACCCGAACTATTTTTAAATTAATATTTTCACCCGACCCCCGAACCCGGGAGTTACACATTTCAAAGTAAATGTTGAGATTCGAACTCATTCAAAATAAGATAACATAAAAATATGTGACCATTCGGTTAATTAGTGAATTTTAATTAAATATTATATATATATATATATAACTGAATTTGATTTTCTAGAGCGTTATAATTTATAAAGGGTATATGGCTATATTCTAATTAATTTTGAAATTAATCCACGAACTCCCGTCTACCCATTTTCCTTATAAATCACAATTTGAAAACGTAATTGTTACTACATCAATTTACTGTATTTAAGACTTTACCGTTCTTTAAAAAATTTACCGTCCAAATGCTACATTAAATCTAGAAATCTATTTTACAGAGAAGGTAATTTTGAAAATTTAAATTGAATCCTTGTGGGCCGTGGGTTTATATAATACACGATTTAATTAATGATTGGAATTTTCCAGTCAGGAAAATGAAGGAAATGTTGATAAGCCAATTCTATTCAAGTTAAATGACACAATCAAACAAATTTTGCAGATTGGTTAGCCACTAATTATCAAATCCCATCATTCATATAAATATAGGGTAAAGTTCAGAAATGGTCACTAAAATATTTTAAAATGTTTATTTTAGACACCGATCTTTTAAAAATTATAAAAATAAATTAAACTTTGAATTTTATTACAAAATGAGCATTGACATGTTACATGCCGTTAACAACGGGCTGACTGGGGAACTAAATTAATATATTAGTTGTTACAAAATGGTCATTAAACTTTGTAAATGTTACAAAATGGTCATTGAACTATTTAATTGTTACATAATGGTAAATTTACTTTTTTTATGGACAAATTAATTTTTTTTTTGAAAGTTAAGCTTTATTCGAGTAACGGAGAAACTTTCACGACCTCAATGTCTCATTAAAAAACCTCTCTAAACCTATGTAGAGGAAAAAGAGTACATTGAGATTGTGCATACAATGACACAAAAATCTGCTAGCAAACATCACAAACATTCGAGAATAACTCCACTCAAAGGGTACACCCCTCCTGTAAACAAACCACCGGCCTGACCAACTTACACTAAAGTTTGTGTTTTGCACCCGGTATCCCTGCTATAAATCGGAGAAACAAGACAGCCCGCATCTCTTTTATTACCAACGATCTTACTTCACATAGACCAATCTGCTTCAATACTCGATACAGGACCTGCTAGCCATCCAAACTATCACCGTGGCGATCCCAATACCTTTTTTCGCCAAGGAATCAGCCACTGAATTCTTATCTCTCGTGACAAGTGAGAACCTCCAATCTACACTCGCTCCACTGCCGATACACCTGTCCACCAGATTTCTAAAGGATGGAGGACACTTCCATGGATTCTCAATCCATTCCACTGCTAGCTGACAGTCGCATTCAACAATGAGATTCGATTTCTTCGCCCAAGTAGAACTATTAAAAAGATTGAGAGCTTCCTGTATGGCTAACAGCTCCGAAGACGTCGCGTCCATATAGCCCACATTTTTAGAACAGCTAATTAGCACTTTCCCACTTCCGTTCCTAAGGACTTCACCGATTCCGACCCTTCCGAAGCTACCTGCCACTGTGCCGTTAGTGTTGAACTTTAAAACTCCATCCTCCGGGGGGCACCAGACCTGTTTATTAATTGTCGGGGACCATTTGACCAGCTCCCTGAGCTTCTCGGGTGAGTTCAAAATAGTGTTTAGGTCGCCAACTTCCTCAGGCCAGAGGGCTTTACACCACCATCCCGGTCTTAAAATGCACAAATGGAAGACCGACTTAAGGTCGAATCTGATTTCCTTAAAGATCAACTCATTTCTGGCTAGCCAAATCGACCACGAGAAACTAAAAAAACCAAGTTGCCAGATCTTAGATTGGAATCTGGCAGGGGTATGAATCATCCACAAGTAAAACATGTCGGCATAGGACTTGGGCATTATCACATGCATATTCCAAAGTTTGAACCATAGTTGCCATATCTCCCCAACCAAATTACAGTGACACATGAGATGATTTACAGTTTCCGGGGTTGACTTACATATTTGACAAACACTCGAATCCTGGACCTTACATCCTCTTTTCTGCAGTTCGATCATCGTAGGAATTCTGCCCCATAGTGCCTTCCAAACGAACAAAGTTACTTTCGGAGGAGCTTTACTTTTCCACACCATATTCCATATGCCGTTTCGGGGGTCACCTACTTCACGACCAAGCTCACACCATTGTTTGGTGGTAAAGACCCCCACCGAGCTTGCGGACCATCGCACACCGTCTTGAACCTCCGCATTAGCGGGAACGCAACTCAATAGGTTCTGAAGTCTCCTCCCTTCCTTCGTTTCCCATTCAAATAAATTGCGTCGCCATTTAAATTCCCAGCACCACCGATCATTTCGTACACAGCCGAAATCCGCAACCCTCCCATTTCTATTTACTGTCAGAGAATATAACCTCGAAACTCATTCTTAAGGAGAGTGTCACCGAACCATCTGTCGAGCCAAAATCTTGCCTTACTTCCGTCTCCCAAAATAAATCTTGTTTGTTGTAGAAACATGTTTACACTATTCGGATATGCCCCAACTATATTCTTCCAGATAATGGACTTATGATTTCGATTGAAATTCGAGGGCAACACAGCTTTATTGTCTTCCTCATACCGAGCTGCTATAACCTTCCTCCACAAACTGTCCGTTTCCGTGCTATACCTCCACAACCACTTTAGGAGGAGAGCTTGATTTTTCAGCTTTAAGTCTATAAGGCCCAAACCTCCGAATTCTTTTGGAAGACACAACGTTTCCCATCGTATCCAGTGTATTGTCCTCTTATCCAAACTACCCCAAAGAAACTTTAAGATGAGGCTAGAGATTGTACTGCTCATACTTTTTGGCATGTAAAAAAGGTACATATAGTAGATAGGAAGGCTTAAAAGTACTGATCTAACTAATGTTACTCTTCCGCCAAAAGATAAGTGATTATCTTTCCATCCTGATAACTTCATCTTGACCCTATCAACAATCGGCTCCCATAATTTCCGAGTATTTATATTGTGTCCGAACGACATCCTCAGGTATGACGAGGGGAAGCTCTCCTTTGCACATTTGATGGAAGATGCCCACTGCTGTACTATATCTTCATCCACATTTATTCCCATCAATTTAGATTTTTGCAGGTTCAATCTCAAACCCGAAGCAAGTTCAAATCCTCTCAATAGATGCACGATATTACATAACTCTGCTCTGCTCGCCCCACAAAAGAGAATCAAGTCGTCCGCATATTGTAAGTGTGAGACTTTTAGAGAGCTTTTGCCGATAGTGATAGCCTTAAGAAGACCAATTTCCACTGCCCTCGAGAGAATACTATTGAGACTTTCGCCCACTATATTAAAGAGGAGAGGGGAGAGTGGGCATCCCTGTCTAAGTCCACGCTTAATCCGGAACCTTTCGGTTGAAGACCCGTTGATCAACACGGAAATCGATGCTGTGGAAATATACATTTCGATCCATCCAATCCATTTCTTGCTGAACCCCATTTTCTTCATTATGAGAAACAAAAAGTTCCAGTCAACGCAATCATACGCCCTTCTAAAGTCTGCTTTAAACACTAGACCTTGACTTCCCTGCTTCTTTACAGAATCCACTATCTCGTTTGAGATTAGGACACAATCTAAAATTTGCCTTCCAGCACAAAACGCAAATTGATTTTGACCGATCAACTCGTCCATAACTGACTTGAGTCTCGAAGCTAGAACCTTAGCAAGAAGTTTGTAGATACTTCCTACTAAACTGATAGGCCTATAATCTTCGATCGTTGAGGGTTGCTTGGCCTTGGGCACTAGAACGATGAAAGAATGGTTGAAAGATAGATCCGCCACTCTGTTGTTGTAAAATCTTAAAAAAACGCAAGGATTTGTTCCTTCAAAGTGCCCCAAAACTTCTTTAGGAAACCAACATTGAATCCGTCAGGCCCCGGGGCTCTAGAACTGTCTATTGACTGTAAAGCTGTATGTACCTCCTCAATCGAAAAAGGTTTTTTCAATACACTGGCCTTGTGCGAATCAATCTGATTCAACTTACTCTGGAACTCCTTTACTGCCAAGGTTTGGGAGGACCCATAAGCATGCTTGAAAAAGTCTGTAATTTCCTTTTTCACTAAGTCAGGTTTGGATATTTCCTCATTGCCCACTTTGATTTTACCAATGTAATTCGATCTTCTCCTTGCCGACGCCACTAAATGGAAAAACGCTGTGTTTTTATCACCCTCATGAAACCATTTAACCCGTGACTTCTGCTTCCACTCTCTTTCCTCTCTTCTTTCTGCCCTCCACAACTTTGCTCTACAAACTCGAAGCTCCTGCCATAATCCAGGCGAATGGTTATTCTTACACAAATTAAGCTCAATTTCGTTGCACTTCCTCTCCAAATCTATCACTGATTCACCAATCTTGGACTCAGACTTAACCAACCATTTTTACGTTTCCATTTTGCACGCTCTGAGGCTGTTCATTATCCCTCTCCCCACCTGGTTTGCACAAGTAGATTGCAGCTTTTCCATTAAAACTTTGTTTTCCATCCAATGGTCAAACCATTTAAAATTTTTGGGCCCCAATTGAACCTGTCGATCGACAAAACAACCGGGTTGTGATCCGACAGACCACGCGGCAAAATTCTTTGAACTATAGAAGGCCACTTCCGCAGGACTTCTGGAGACAGTAGGAAACGATCCAGCCTACTGAATGTCGGCTGTTGCCGTAAGCTCGACCAAGTGTATGAACCTCCCAGATTGGGTAAATCCACCAGACCCAAATCTTCAATAAAATTTGAGAAGATTGAATAATCCTTGGCCTTAGACGCAATCCCAGTAGTTTCATCCTTGTTTCTCACTACGTTAAAATCCCCCCGAGGATCAGGGGGACTGGGTTAAGCATAATCCACTGCTTAATCTCCTCAAAAACTAAACTCCTTTGGTCTCCATCATTCGGCACATAGATATTTATAATCCCCACTCTCAGGTTCAAATTACAGAGATTCCCCGCACACGCAATATAGAATTGGTTGAGCGTCGACGTTTCGCACTTAAAGAACAACGGGTTCCATAATGACAATAGACCACCCGACGAACCGATAGAAGCAAAACTTCGAAATTCAACTAGGTCTGAGTTCCCACACACCGATCTTACCCATTTTTCGGTTGGAAGACTGCATTTGGTTTCTTGAACAAACACAAAATCCGGTTTAAGACTTCTGATCATCCTACGCACACCTCTTTTTTTTTCCTCCTTGCCAGCACCTCGAATGTTCCAAGAAATAAAAATATTTTGGAACGACATAAACCAGCTTTCAACTCAGATAATTTGGACGAATCTGACCTGAGTTCCTCCGGCGCTCGATTCTACGGACATATCTCCTTGATGCCCTTGCACACACTTCCATCATCGGCTACGAAAACCAGCCCCACCGCCCTACAGACCTCCACCGTTTCCTGTGGGTTTAGAAACGCAGAGACCCCATCAAACTTCTGTCCATCTTGGACCGAGGCAGAAGGGGGATTATCACCCATCACTTTTGTCATACTGAAATCTGGGACCCAAGGTACAGTAGACCCATACTTCCGACTCTGAAATTTTTCACCTATTGGGCCTGCGCTCCTAACATACTTGGGATTTATTCTGAACGTGCCCGTTATTGGATCTAGGCTTGGGGAGGCCTTAGAGTTTGAAACTGAAGAGCCCGTTAATGATTCATTGGCTGACATCACTGGGATCTCTATAAGCCCATCCGAGCCATTTGTAGCCGCCATAAGTTGATAACCTTCAGGTTCATTTAACAAACTAACCGCCGCAAGATATGAGGGACCCACTGGGAGAGATCTAAGAGACTCGGTCGTATTAGCATTAATATTTTCAGCCTCTAAACAATTTTCCAGAACAACATCATTGTCCTTTCTCTTTTCCAGAGGATTTGGAAATTCCCCATGATCACCAGCTGGGCTAAGCGACGTATGGACTTCTTCGCGATTACTATCCGGCACGTCGCCGGCGGCCACACCCGTCACACCAACCAGGTCACCGATTATCCAACATTGTTCGTCTTCAAAGGCTGAGATCTTCGTTCTTACCTTGAAGCAGCTACCATTGACGAACATCTCAAAATGTGACGGTATATCCACTGGATGATTAACACCTATCAGAATTCTTGCAAAATCGAAACGGGTTCTTAGACGAGTTTCTTCATCAATCTTTATTAACTTTCCCCATCTTCTGGCCACTGAATTAAAGACCGATTCGTTCCAGGCTTCTAGTGGGAAGTTTTCCAGAGAGACCCATACCTTCACCTTCCTTTCACGTTTGAAGTTAACTAAAGAATCCACCTCCACGAACCAATTGTCCAGCATCTGGCTTCTAAGGTCTTGGAATATCTCAATCTGTTCCCCTTCCTCGAAACAAATGATGACAAAAGGCCCCGTCCATGTCGCAATCTTAATTTTAAAACCTTCAGACCGTAGAATTTCCTCCACAAATGCAGCATCGTACTGAAATGAAAAGGGTCAAATGTGGGTGAAAGCTTCCTTTCTGCAGCAACTCCGCCAACCACCACCTCTTTGAAGGATCTACCATCAGTCGTTTTGAATTGCGTCTTGTTCAACTTGTGAGTCTTTATCCCACTGTCAGACTTGACATCTGTGCTTTGCCTGTAGTTTCTTCTCTCCTTAGCCATTGCAACCCTGATCTTCATACCATCCATCACCCTATTGTTGGCACGCTCCACCGCCCTCATAGCCTCTGCATGGTTTGCGAATCTGACGAAAGCAAAGGTGAAACTTCGCTTGGAGAATCTCCAATGGTGATAGGCTATGTATACATCTAACATTTTTCCATAGCTTCTAAAATCTTCCTCAAGGGTCTTCCTATGGATCCTCTTACTGACAAAATTCACGTAGACTGCTACTCCTGCTCTTGGAACTAGACCATGTCTGTCTGCACTGGAGGAGAAACGCTCACGAGCGTTATGTCATCTATTTGCTCCGAATCTAGTATGATCTGCTGGGAAATAAACACCGCCCCTGGACGGGAAACCAAAGTTTGCCCCCCGCCTGCCTGCACTGTGCCTAGCCTCCGCTTCTCTGGACGTGAAACTTGAGTACGTGCCTCGCATGCATGCTCCGTGCCTTGCCTCCATCGCTCTTTCCTTCTTTTATTGAAGTAAGAAGATTAACTAATCAATTTTGGACAAATTAAATTTACTATGTAATTGTTACAAAGTAATCATTGAGCTATTTAATTGTTACAAAATGGTTGGTTATTATAGGTTATACTGTAAATTTTTGTTATTGATTTCAAGAGACTTTGTTTCCATAAACGTTTCAAATGAGTGAATGAATGAGTTTTTGGTTTCCAAAAGCATTTATTGAAAAAAAACAAAACTTTTAATTCATTTAATTTGAAATGTTTCTCGGAAAAACCTTTAATCCCTTCCATTTAAAAGAATTTTGAAAACAAAAAACTCTTATTTCCTTTCATTTGAAACGTTTATGAAAACAAAGTCCTGAAATCAATAACAAAAAGAAAACTTGCAACATAACTTGTAATAACCAATCATTTTGTAAAAAAATTAATAGTTCAATGGCCATTTTGTAACAATTTAATAGTTCAATTACCATTTGTAACCTTTAAATAGTTCAATGGCTATTATGTAATATTTACAAAGTTCAATGACCATTTTATAATAACTAACATATTAATTAGTTGCTTTGTCAGCCCACCATTAGGTTATTAATCGCATCTAACAATTAAGTGTCTATTTTGTAACAAAATCCAAAATTTAATGTTTATTTTATAACTTTTGAAAGTTTAGTGACCAAAATGAGCATTTTATGATAATTTAGTGATTATTTGTGAACTTTACCCATAAATATATTGCTAATACAAGAATTGAATTTTTTTGTAAATGAGACCTACTCGAGACAGATCACGACCTACTTGAGCTCGACTCGTTCATAGTTCGATCAAAGTTCGATTTAATTGGACTCGACTCGAGCTCGAACTCGGCTCGAGTTCTTGACGAGCTGAGCCAAACTACTTGATACCCGACTCGAAAAGCTCACGAGCTATTCGAAAATATAATATACTAAATTTATTATTTTTTATAATTTAAAATCTAAATTCTTAAAATTAAAACCCTAAATATAAACCCTAAAGATAAGTATTAAATCCTAAAATTTAAATCTTAAATTTTAAACCAAACAACCTAAACCTCTAAACCCTAAACTAACACCCTAAACCCTAAAATTAACAAGCTTGAGTTTACACAGCTTGTGTATCAATTTTTTTTCTTCATAGGCCTTTAAATGAGACATGACAAATGAAGAGTTACTCGAGTCCAATGCAGTCAAAAATCGGTCAACACTTGACTCGATTGGGCTCGAATCAAGCTCGAACTCGACTCGAATTCTAAACGAGCCGAGTCGAGCTTAAATTTCTCAGGCTCGTTAGAAATTACTAAAGCTCAAACTCAACTCGAAATCTTAACGAGCCGAACTTAGCACTACTCGAGCTCGGCTCGGCTCGTTTACGCACCTAATTGCTCCTATAGTTAAAAAAATAGATTCTTTGCGTTGAAATTATACCTACAGGCTACAAGTGTAAATAATACATATTTGACCTTCTTATTTTATTCAATTTCTATTATAGTTTCTCCCACAGTTATAGTGATTATTTTGACATAGGTCGAAATATGTTTAAATTATAAAACAATCATTCTTTATAATAATGGCTAATTAAATTAAAAATATTGGACGTAAAAAGAAATAAATCTACAATCTTTACATTTCTACGTAAAAATCATTGAATTGAATAAAGTTTAGATCTGACTGATTCTCCAATAAGAATAGCCGAAAGCGTGGCTAATGCATAAGGGCACCTTCTTTATGCCCGGATATTTCGTTCATTTCAAGGCATACAAATAACTTTACATTATCTTTTCATGCAGAAATTCAAGGGATTTTGGACCCCCAACTAGAGATGGACCAAGTTGCCGAACCGCAGGCGTTCCTCTTAAAATTTGAAATTCGTATATAATTTAAAAATTATGTGTCCGTAACAAAAACACAAGTGTAAAAGTAAATTCCCATTATCTACCATTCATTTGATTCTCCAAAGTTATAAAAATAACCGAGAAACAGGACATGCTAACAGAATTCAACACCTTTGGTACTTGCAGCAGTTGCAGAGGCCAGTGCTTGGTCCACAAGCAAGCATTGCAAAGAAAATGCTTTCTTTTTTTCTGACATGGGGTACGCTTTAAGTGAAACATGATCCATATCTTCTCTATTCTAAACTACTTGTTCCTCAACAATGGCTGCTTCAGTTAATCAACAGTTTTCACCAAAGAGTGAAAATGTCATTAACACAAGGACAAAAGCTTGGTACTTTCTAAGTAAAAAACAAAACAAAACTAGAGACAGTTTTGAGTTTTTGTTCGGTTGTAAAAAGAACAAACAATTTGCCGGAGAATTCAAGAAATGAATTGTGGGTCAGAACTCAGAAACAATGAAGATCATAGAAACTAAAGTGAAAAAAAAAAAAAAACAATGCAGATAGAGAATCAGATCCATGTTAGTGTTCGAATTTTATGCATCTGAAACCACACTAAACTCATCATCTTCCAATGGAGCAGGCAAGTTTAGATCTATCAAATTCTTGTCAAATTTACTTGAATTTCCAGCAGCAGCAGCAGCAGCAGTGTTGTTTGATGAAGAGGATGAAGCCAGCAAGTGAGATCTCTTGTGACCGCCAAGTGCTTGTCCTGACCCGAACACTCTGTAACAAAATGGGCACTCGAATCTCTTGCTGTCATTGCCGGTGGCGGCGGCGGCGGCGGCAAATTTGCCGGCTTTTTTAGTTTCGGAGCAAACCCTTTTGTGTTTCGCATTGTTCCTTTTCCAAGCGTCTCTTGACAGCAACATAAGGCAGATGGCAACGTCTTCTTCGGGGGAAGTATCGGAAACTGAACTCACCGGTTCCGGGTCCGCCGCTGGTGAGTCGATCAAACCGGGTGAACTCGACAGCTTCGGTTTCTTGATTTCGTCCACCTTGGGTTTTCTCTTGGATCGTCTCCGAGTTGGGTTTCTTGACTCGGTCTCGCTCTCCCTGTCTTGAACCACGGACCCCGAATCACCTGCGAATGAGAATTCAGGATCTGCAAACCTCAAACTCTTCCTGGGATTCTCTCTCAACCCATAACCCAATTCCCTGCTTTTCTCTTGCTCTTCTTCGCCTGAAGAAGACGACGAGGAAGAAGCTGAGTGGGCACGGTTACTGAGTTGGTGGTGGTGGTGAGTGGCTGTTTTGGGGGGAAGTGGATGGTTAGCTAGGTGGCCTTTCATGTGGCCTCCTAAAGCTCTGCCATTGGAGAAGGTTCGAGCACAGAGTTTGCATCTGTGCTTCTCCATTGTTGCCAAACACAAGCAGATGAAAGATCAGAGCTTTTATTTTCTTTTTCTCTCAAAAAAAAGCATGAGAAAGTGATGGAAAGGAAGATTTGGAACTAAAAAAGGAGTATGTGACAAGCAAGCATTCCTCCACCAAAACCACGCACAACCCAACCCAAAATTATGATTTACTTATTATCTATATAAAGCAATTAAAATAATGCAAAAATAATTCTAATATATAAAATAATATATTACGATAAAAAAAAGTGTGAATAATGATTTAACACTTTAGTAAAAATTAGAATCAACTAGTGGTCTTTGTGGAAAAAAAAAGTGTGATATACATCATAAAAGATATGAGTTCGAATTGTTTTGTCTGTAAAATGTGTGTTTTATCAAATGTTTAAAAAAACTATGAACATATACTAATGTGAGTTCGAGCATAGACAGAAAACCAGCTCATTTTTGCTGAGTGAGGTAACGCCTGCTTGTAACCCAGGTGGGGGCATTAGGGTGGTGAGATTTCGGTTCGATACTTTGGGTCGTATTCAAGGTGTCTTGTCAACACTAATTAAAAAAATAAAGTATTGAAATTTTATCAACAATCAATTGGTCTAGTGAGATAAAAATTAGCTCTTTTGGGTAAGGTAAGCAGTTTAAATTCTCACGTTGTGAATAGAACAAATTTTGCGTGACAAGATTGCCCATAATAAAACTCTATAGTACTCGATTTGAAATACCAATGAGTTAAATATCAATAGTTCTACATTTGTTAAATAAAAACAATATATTTTTATTTGATAATACAGTTTCAAGATTTGAAGATAAATTAACTTGAGATATTTTGTGCCAAAATGGATGGAAGTCCAATTCAATTTTCTTAAGACATTGCTAAACTTTGTCAATAAAAAGAAACTTTAAAATGACTTCACATTGTGAGTTGCGAAGGGTGGTTGGATGATATGTAAATTATTTTATTTGTTTTTTATATAAAATAAAATAAAATAAAAATAGTGTTATCAAATTGTCACGTATAGTAATTGCTTAATTGATTATGCCATTTGTTTGATGCGTATGAATTTATTGAATGCAACAATTTCACTCTCGAAAAATGGAGGGCAAGTGTCCTGTCTATTTCATGGGCGAAGCCACATAGGTGTTCGGAGAGGCCTGATTTCGTGACTTATTCTTTTGATTTAATTTTTTTATTTTTTTATCTTAAATAATATTTTATTTTATTTACTTTAGTATCATAAAATAGTTCATATCATAATAGTAAAATGTACATGTGATATTAAAATTGCTTTATTCAAAGTCAATTGATCAAATCCTACTACTAGTATTTTTAGTCTTTTATTTTCTGAATTTCTCTGTCACTTTTGCAGTAAGATTTTTGTAACACCCGGATTTAGGGGTTAGGTGAAAATAATATTTTAATATTATTTTGGGCTCGGTTCTATAATTAAAATGGTTTCTAAAAATTTCGGGTTCATTTCCAAATTAAATTAATTTAATTTGATTTACTATGTTTTGCAATTTAACCCCAAGTAGCCATGGAGGGTGTGCCCTTGTGAATACCCCATTTCATTAAGGGCGATATGGTCAATTAGCTTTTAAATTTAAACAAATGATTAAAACACCCATTTCTTCCTATTTTCCCACTAGTCATCTTCTTCCATAACGTGAAAGGAGCCCCCCTCTTCAATCTACTATTCCATTCCACAACTTCTCCATTTCAACTCCAAATTTAAAGGTAATGGTAATTTTGAACTCCCCTCACCTCCCTCTTCTTAAAAGTACCCTCCTTTTCCATTTTCATGAAGTTTTTAGAAAATAGGGGTTTTGAATATTTTGATTAAAAATGGTGCATTTGTGTAGCTAAACCTAATATTTTGAATTATTATGGTTAGTTATGGAATATAGGAGCCAAATGATGTTACATATGTGAATTTCAAATGATTTTAATCAATTTTTGGAATTGGGTACCAAGGGGGTTTTGGGAAGGTTTTAAAGTGGTTTTTGGGGTTGGTTAATGTTGGATTTTGAGGGCTAGTGCTAGTATGATATTTGAGGGTTGCTTTGGGTGTGTTTGATGGTTGTTTGGAGGCTTGAAATGGAAGATATCAGTGGGTTAAGTGGGCTACTCGAAAATTCTGTTTTTGGACTTGTTTGGAGTGTTGAATGCTTGTTAATGTTAATCCGGGTTGTTTCCGATGATGAGTTATTGATTCGAACGTTTTGTTTGTGTTTGAGATGATTAGAATCGAGTTTGGGCATCGGTGGAACGTCGGAAGTGAATCTGGGGAGTTGAAGGTTGTTGCTTGCTTGGTCTTTGGGCTTGGAAGCTTAGGTGAGTGGTTAATTGTTTTAACGGTTTTAAATTGGTTGGTTCGAGTATATGGACTAGGTTGGGCTTGGTAGACCCACCTAGAGTTAGGATTAGGGTGGTAGCCTAATCATAAACTTAATCTAGAGCCCTTGGTTGAACTCATTATATGGTTGTGTATGTCTCGTATAAATTGTGGTATGAATGTCTATGTATATTGCTTTATACATGTGAAATGAGATTGGACTTATGATGCTTGAGACATGCATAATGATGGTTGTTGGTGAATATGTGCTAAGCACAAGGTTAATGAAATGAGTAATGTGTAGTGAGTAAATATTGGCACTAGTAAACTTGGATACAAATGATCGATCATTAGGATGTTAGTGTGTACACATGAGTCTAAAGTCGCGCGTGGCCTTGGTGGCGTTGAGTCACCAAGGAGGAGTACGGGTTCACCCGGAATTGTAATTAAATGTAGTCGGTGATGAGTGGAATCCCATCGACGGGGCGCGAGGATGAGTGGAATCCCCTCCGCGAGACCGGTGATGAGTGAAATCCCACCGTGAGGTAATGTGGTTGTTGGATATGAGTTTCCAACATGTCTATCCGCGTATTCGGGTCTTAACTAGGTGCCAATGTTGTTTGATGTGTATATCAATGTGTTGAGGTTCATGGTTCTTATTGGAATACTTGTTTGTGATTACATGTATCATGGAAATTGAGCTTATGATCATGGCATTAATATTGTCTATTGCTCATGCATTTTATCTTGTGGACCTTTGGTATGATTGTGATTTTACCTTGGCTAGATCGTGCTCGGACCCTGCAATGTTGAGGTTTGTTTTTAGAGCTTACCCTCACTAGGCATCATTGCTTACGCTCTCTTTGTTCAACATTGCAGATCCTTAGTTCGTGGGTTGCTCGGGCAAGTGGAGGGCCTCCAAGTGTGGTATTTGGACTTGAGTTCATCAAGTATGGATTTTAATGTTAGACTTGTAATAGTTTGAGCAATGGGACATGTATGTTTTGTTGGTTGTTGTTGGTTGCTAGGAACATGTTTAGACTCCTTAGTATCGTGTTTTGTATGGTTGTGTTGCCATGGTGAATGTTAACTCATGCCTAATTGCTTGCTTGAATGTTAGCCTTATGCCTTAAGAGTTTATACATATGTGTTTGAATGATGCTTGAATGAATGTATGTTTGTGAGGTGTTGCCTTAGTATTAGACATGTTTAAATCTTGTTAAAGCATGATAGTAATGTTGGTATGTCTTGGGTTTAACTGGTTTGGTGTTATGATGTGTTTTGGTGATGTTTTGGGGCACCTTTGTGCCTCAAAACAGCAAAATCGTGTTTGCAGACAGGGGGTGTTTCGGAACGGGTCCCCCTGTTCCGGAACGGTCCCTGTGTAAATGGCCTGCCGTTTCGAAACGGAAGAGGGTCGTTTCGGAACATTTTGGCTACTGGAATTTTGAGAAATTGGCGATATGAAGCCGTTCCGAAACGAGCCTTTGAAGTTTCGAAACGGTCAAATCTCGTTGACCACGAGATATTGACCGTCAAGGTCGTTCCGATACGGGTCTCCCCTGTTTCGGAACGGTCACCTTGTGGTTGACCCAGTGCCGTTGACTAAGTCAAGGCGTTTCGGAACACCCTGAGGGTGTTTCGAAACGGCCTGCTGTAATGGAATAAAATGGGCTGTTTATGTCTTGTTTGGTCGGAGAATGTTTCTTTGTTTGTAATCTTTCGCTGTTGTGCTTCACATAGGAATTAAATATGCATCTAGATAAGATTAAAGTTAAAAAAAAATTTCTGGGTCGTTAACCGAGGGGAAGCCTTAACGGGTTTCGCTTCGGTTTTCTTCGTGTGGCCCACTCAGACCGGTCATCCGACCAGACCGGGACGAGGGGGTTACATTTTATTTTCGGGCCCCTTAACTTTTAATTCATGGCTTCGCCCTTGGTCTATTCTCCCTCTGCTTATTTATTTGTCATCCTTTCCTCTATAGAAAATGTTTGTATATGAGTATAATAGTTTTATTTTAGTACTGAACTCATAAAGTGATTTCGGTAAACAAAAAATATTATTTTTTTTAAAAAATTTGAGTTTGGATAGTTTATTTACACAATATGTCTTTTTAAACGACTAAAAATAAAAATATATACTATCATATAATTATACCAGAATGTTAAAAAAATATTAAAATTAACATTTATAAATAATAAAGATTTTATGAATTTTAAATATGATTGATAGTTGCAAACTTATTGGTGGAATGAGGATAATAGACATACGAGAAATCCATGATAAAACCACGTGGCCAAGAGAAGTGCCAAACCAGCCGGATCATTATTTTATATTTTTAATAAATTAACTATCTTTAGATTTATCTTTCCACGACCTTAATCTGTTATATGATATAGGTAATTTGAATTTTAATTCAATTGTTATTTATTGAAAAATGTAAATTTAAATGTAATTATTTCTAATTTAATTTTTTAAAAACTATAAATAATTCATAAATCTATTAAAAAGTATATAAATTGCAACTATTTATTTATAGTCCATAAGTTGAGATAATATTGTTTATTGAAAAATTATTATTGAATACACTAATAGTGTATAATTTGAGCTCTACAAATAAAATTATAATATTATCATTTTTTATAACCACTAGTATTCAACCTATTAGTTGACTAATTCGAATCGGGTACTGCAGATGTCTATTATGAGGGCGACTCTCCTAATTCAATTTGTTTCATTCACAACGTAAAGATTCAAACTCCTAACCTATCACACTAGACCAACTGTTTATTGATATATTATCACATTTCTTTAAGTTATATTTAATAAATATAAAAATTTGAAAGTATTTTATTTTACTTAAGAAATTAAAATTTTACTTTATAAATGTATTAAATAATTATACTTAATTTAATACATCCAGTTTTATAATGTAGAAAAATTATAATTCTATATTACCTTTTGAGCCAATTCGGCAACGGGCGTAACTGCAGCCGGCAACTTCTTTTAATGTACGATAACTCCCACGCTCACAGTTATGCGCGTTAACTACAGATGGACCTAATTTTCTTTCCTACTTTCTGAACTTTTTTTCTTCTTAATCTTTAATACACGATAACATAAATTTATTTTATATTTTTGGGCTTAAGTGGCAAATAAGTACTTAGACTATATTTTTTTTATATAAGTGCTTAAAGTATTTTTCGAGCCAAATAAGTGCCTAACGTTTTTAACGTTACTCAAATAGGTACCCGTCGTCAATGTCTGTTAATTTTCACCGTTAAATAACACGTGTCGGCTTCTTAAAATTTCAAAATAATATTTAAAAATATATAAAAACAAAATATTTCCTTTATTTCACAAATTAGCCCCAAAATTTGAAATCCCTAACACCTAAAACTCAAATCTCGATTTGACTTGATTTCGTCGCTGATTGCCACACCGTCGTCCATTATATCCGTCGTTGATTGTCACACTGCCGCCCAAAACATCCGTTGTCGAACCATCACGAGCATTTACCCCATCACATCGTTGTCGGAAATCGACCGACGTCGTGCTAAATGTCGAAGTCGTTGAAGGATTCATTCGAATAATTTGCGACGAATGACGACATAACGGGCGATGAACGGTGTGTGGGTCGTTCGGCAAGGTGAGAGTGCTTCATTCCGTCGTCGGAAACGCGACCAACGCCAGTGGTAGTGGCCGGATTTTGGGGGTTAGGGATTTGGGGACCATTTTGGGACTATTTGAAAATTTTAGGATATTTTAAATTTTTTGATTTATTAGTTAAAAATAGAATAAAAAATATTTAGTACCGCCACGTGTCATACTTTTATTGGTTAACGTAATTTTTTTAATGGACAATCACGACGGGCAGCTACTTGAGTAACTTTGAAAACCTTAGGCTTGGCCCAAAAAATACTTTAGGCACCTATTTGGCCCGAAAAATACTTTGGGCACCTATGTGGCCCGAAAAATACTTTAGGCACCTATCTGGAAAAAATGCATAGTTTGGGCACTTATTTTCCCCTTAATAAAGAAACGAACACGAATAAAGGTGTGTTCGGTTCGTTTCTATTCACGAAAAAACTTGTTTATACAGTTCCTCTATTCCCCTTTTTTATATTTTAAATATTGACGAAATTATGAACTAAATTGAACCTGTGGTGATTTTTGGAGTTCAAATTGCAAAGCATAAGGAGCTTAGGACTAGTGGCATAATTTCATATTTTCTTAAATGAACATGTTCGCGACCGCAAACAAATGAACACGAACACCTTTAAAAATAAGTAAAAAAAACACGAATATGATATTAAAAAATAAAACAAACATGTTTGAACACCTTCAAACATATAATAATTTCTTAATTAATTTAATTTTTTTGTCTTTTTATACCAAATAATATTTTTAAATATAATGTCAAGTCTTTAAAGATAAAAACATTATTTAGATAAAATTACCAATAATTAAATTTTATTAAAGGCTTAAGGTAAAAGCCTAAAAGGTGGTGTGAGTCAAAGAAGATTTGGGACAGAAAACACATAGAAGTAAGCTTAAACTTAGGTTTTAGTGCAAAGCTCCTTCTTAATTAGGCTTTTTAACACATCTCGAGGCATTCAATTTGCCCTTTTTTAGATGTGTTTAATTCCAATGCCAAATTTACATAATATGAAAATATTGCTATAATTATTATTTTATTTTGATTAAAATTATTTTTTGAACTTATTAGTAAAATATAATGTGAAAAAGAAGTTGCTAAATTTGTCTTAAAAGAGACAATTAATACGGGGTAACGAACATTATTTGAGTGTTAGCTTACTTTTCTTTTCATTTTTTTCAAAGAATTGAAAAATAAAATGAGGCACTAAAAAGTGGATTTGATTAATGATATAAATAGTCAAATATAAAATTAACTTTATTTAAGTTTAAAACAAATTAATATTGATGTGGGTTTACTGATTTCATAATCGGTCGGAACTCCTAATAACTACAAAATATTATATTTTTTTATTATCATGTGTAAATTTAATTTAAAATTTAATCTTATGACTTTTTAAAAGATCTCGAAAATATTGTGATTTTTTTGAGTAATTTATGTAATAACTTCACATCAGAAATAAGTCACAATAAAATGTGACACTTATCTATGGATTTTTCTCCTTAATTGTGATATTTTCACAATCTTCTTGAGAATTAAAAGATAAAATTTTGAGACTAAAACAACACTAAATACCAAAAAAAAAAATACATAACACTTTTCGTTTGTTAAAAATTTCTACCAACCACAAAAAAATATCTCAACAAATAAGATTTATTATTATTTTTCGATTAAGAAAGATAACGGCAAGGCAGTACCAAAAGGTGATTCCATCTGAATGAAGACAAAACACGTTTAAGGAATGCAAATGCAATAAAACAAAACTGAAAATGAAATATATATTAATAACATAATCATTAATAAACATTTTTCACATCTTTTTAATCTTTAATTAAGGCTACTTTTACTCTCTTTTCCCACTTTTACTACACATATATTTTTTTAAAAAAAATTATTGACTGTCTGGATGATCGTAAATGTTTTGTGTAATATTATATAGATAAATATTGTATACACAAGGGGTGAAAACTGAAAGTTTTTACAAGCGCCTTAGTTTTAAGGTATAGATAGTTAATTTAGGGTATAGAGTTTAGGGGTTTAGGTGTAGGGGTTTAAAATTTAGGGATAATTATTTTAATTTAAGGTTTAGGGTTATAATTTAGGGTTTATAGGTTAAAACCTAAATCCTAACCCTATTACCCTAAAAACTAAATCTTAACCTATAAACACTAAACCTTAAATTGAAATAACTATCCATAAATTCTAACCCCCTACACATAAACCCTTAAATCCTATACCCTAAACTAACTCCCTATACCCTAAAACTAAAGCGCTTGTAGAAACTGAAAGTTTCCACCGCCAATGTATAGGATATTAATCCATTATATATTTATATATATATATATATATATATATATATTTCAACAAATAATTATAGTTAGAATAATGATAAAAACACTTATAATAATAATAACTACATTTAAAACGATAGCATTTTAGTAATTTTTTAAATGTCGGTTGCTGTCGAGTTAACTAATAACACGACATTGTTTTATTAAAGAATCAACGTTATTAGAAAAAATTATAGACCAAACAACCAGTTGATTTAGTAAGATGAGATTTTAAGCAATATTATAAGTTCGAATTTTAACGTTGTGAAAAAAGAACGTGAATTCAGAACCATAATTAATGAGCAAAGCAAAGCATTTATAAGTTAGTAACAGATTCAAGTAAAGAATCTTTGGTGAAAGTGGGGGTTTTGGTGTCTTGCTCACATGGATTAGATTACTACAACTTTTAATTTTGCTTTAATAATTCTATACTTCCACTTTCTCATTCATTAGTATATAACTAGTAGGATTAATTAAATAAAGTGGCCCTACTAATAAATATTACAGCCACATAAATTTACATTTGTGCAAACTCTGTTTCTGTTCCACAGGCTACCTCTATCATGTCTACATTCTGCACAGCCTGCTGGTTTATCAAGCTTCTGCAAAACACAGTTGAAAAATATAGTAATATTACATTCTTACCATAATCATACTTCTAAAAGTGGCCTAGCATGTTAACATAATAGAGGCTTCTCCCGATCGAACTCACTTTCCGAGCCATCCCCGTCGGAGCAAACTACTTCTTTTCCTTTAGCCCATAAGACGAAGTAGAGACCGATGAACATGAGGAACATCCCGGCTAGGCTGCATTCATAGGAGGAACTGTTTTTTTACACAACACTAGAGAAATTTTGTTTTGGAACATTCAGCTGGTGAATATGTGTGTGTGCACGTTTACCTTCCTAATGAAATGGTGTCCCCTAAGGTAACGAAAGAGAGAACGACTGAGATAACTGCTCCGATGGGGCCGAACATTGAGACTAGAACCGGTCCCCTCTTCTTCATTGCCCATCCATTGAAGCTTGCACATGCTGCCCCCACAACACCTCCCTGTGTGCATCCACCACAGTTAATTGGAGCTCGGTTAGCTTCGATCCATTTCGTATAAGATCATAGCATGTGAAATTATTGAATGAAGGAGTTGCATACCAGCAGGGAATAGGCAAATAGGTTCTTAACACTAATGAGCAGCCAACGCCGTTGCAAATCACGATCCTCGATCAACTCAACCATTACGGTTATAATCACTCCGATCAAGGACGTTATTGCACACAAGGACATCGGAGCAGGAAAGTCACCCAATGTTGCCGCCTGCAAAATCGTAACATCTTAGGGGGTGAAAGGAAAAGAAACAATAATACTCATACTCTGCCTTCTATATTGTTAAAGAGCACCTGCAGTACAACATTGCTTGATAAAACTAGGACTGCAGCCATGAGGTACACGCAACCGATGATCTTATCTTGGTCGAAAACGGCATCACCCGTTGTGGTGGATAGCATTCTCGTACTTCCGGACGAGACAGTGCTATGCATTAGGCTCATTGTAAGGGCACCTAAGACACACAACAAAGTGCCACCAATTTTTACTCTACTGTATGGGCAACTTAGAGCAACCTTTTCCAACCTGCATTAACATTGCAGTAAAATTCACCTCTGGACTTCCATTCACTATTATTTGGTTATACATCTGGTTTAGAAAAATGAAATGAATTTTGATACCTGCAAGCCCAAGCAATTATAAAGATGAACCCTGGAGCAAGGTTTGGCATGGCTGTTGCCACTGCTGGTGAAGTTAGATTAATCCCTTTGATAAACAAGGACTGGAAGAGAGTGACCCTGAAAACAAAGATTAATGATTAAATCCAACATAATTTGATGTTCATTTTCCTAAAACATATCATCAAACTTTCCCATAATAAAACAAAATGTAAATTACGTAAATCATCACTAAATTTTACTCTCAAATCTATTTTGTCACTGAATTCACTGAAGTTTAGACATTGAATGTTTTTGGTCACTCCACCGTTCACCGTCAAGCTCGCACCGTAGATGATGGTCGTTCGATACCAAATTTCACCAGTCGTTTCGTCTCGCCCCCGAGTCTAAATCCGACCTTCATTTCGTCGGAAAGTGTCCTAAAGTCCACGAATTGGACAAAAAAATTTCGGTTTCTCTCTTATCGATCTCCCTCCCCTGTCGTAAGATGAAGCCTGTTTCTCACTATATTGTTTCTCTCGTGCCGGTGAAACTTTCGACCGTTCGGATCTTGAAGAAGTTCTTCCGTTCGTCGGTAAATAAATGCCGTTAAAAAGTTACGGACAAGTTACGAAAAAGTGACTAAACCTACGTTTTGAGACTGACCAAAATAGGTTTGATAGTAAAATTTAGTGATGATATACCTATTTTCCTAAAACAAATGATGCAATATCAGCAGAGAAAAATGTAACAAGGATTATAGGAAAACCCTTAATTCCTGCAAGGAATCCAAGATCAAGAACACAAGAAAAGCATTTTATCACAAATAATGTTACCCTCCAAAGGAGATCAAAACCATCTGAATCATCAATTTCAAGGTTAACTTCTTGGGCCATTTGTTTCTGCAAAATGAACACCAAACCCATCAGGAAAAACAAACTCAACACAGAAAACAAACACCACAGTAGATTTCCTTAAAAATTACCTTTCAAAACAAAGAGCAAAAGGAGAGACAATAAGGAAGGTGGCAAAAGTGAAGGAAATAACAATGGTGAAAGGGGTAAGGCCAAGGGACATGAGATAACCAAGTAAAATCGAGTTCCCTGCATAAACAAACTGCACCACTACCAATCCTCCATAGATTGCCACATCTTCAACCACATCTCTCTTATTGTGTTCAACCATCTTAGTTTCCCCCACTTTCCCGGTTCCCAAACAGAAGAAAAGAAAAAAGGGAGCCTGGAAAAGTATGACCTTTCTTTGTTTTTCCTACAGATGATCAAACCCTTTCCTCTATATCAAGCCATTTGAACTTTGGGTTATGAATTGTGGGATTTGTACGGAAAAAGAAACCATTTTTGTTTTTGTTTTTCATAGCTAACCTTCATAGCTAACAGTCTTATCCAGGTTATTCGCAAGAGATTGTTAAACGTACACGCCTTTATCTTTTAACAGTTTCGTTTTCTTCTTTCTCTTTCGGTTTCTGATTTAACCACAAGTTCAACAATAGTTAAATAATAATTATTTATTCGACAAATAAATTTATTGTTACTCAGTTAATGGATTTCATAACCTAATTATTTATTGTTCCTTTCCGATTTATTCTATGACCCTTAATTAGACTTGATAATTTTAATTATTTAAACTGATTCATTCGATGCAGCATTCGAACCGAACACCAACCTGATTTTAACCTGAAAGCAATCCAAATTCAATTAAATTATAGTTTCGATCAATTGATGTCACATCTCCAATTCCAACCAAGCATCGACTTGATTATAACTTGATCAGTCGATGTGATACATCGATCCAATTTTAACTCGGTTTTGTCATATGAATCTTATTTATTTAGGCCGACCTATTTTTAGCATCGAGTATATGAGTTTGAATTATTTGTTTTTCAACAGAAATAAGAAGTTGAATTCCATTAAGATAAGAAAAGGTACAACAACTATCATCAAAATTTTGGAGACTGAACTTACAAAAATAATTAAAATCTTCTCTTGCATACATTTTTCTTCTTCCATATAAATTCAACAACTATTATCGAAATCTTTATATCTCTATTAAATAAGACGTTATATAGATGTAAGAATGAAGATCAAAAAAATTAATTTTATAAATTATTTCGTTAACAGTTTTGCTTGCATCGACAGAATATTACAAAAGTGAAATTAACCATACTAGACTACCGTTCTTCCCCGATCAGAGTGTATGTTGTTTTGATTGATATACAAACACCAAACTACCATAAAAATAGATAAAAATGTGTCCCAAGGTAAATGAAAATTGTGCCAAAGAAACAAGCAAATAAACACAACAAAATATACAAAAGAAGGAACTAAAACAGAGACAATTCATATTTGAAACTAAAACCAAAAGAAAATAAACAAAAAAAAAATCAAACGACACACTAAAAGATAGTCCTCTTGAAGATAAAACTAAAAAAAACTTTGGAATGAAAAGTATGATACTTTTAGACGTTACTTAAATGAAAATATATTGAGTTCGAATTATTTTAATTTGAACTTTTAAAATTTAATCAAGTTAAGTTAGATTTTAATGTGAACTAATGTCTTGGTGTTTGTTGAGAAAATAAATAGTCACTTTGCTGTATGATGCTTTTTTATTGAGTTTTCCTGACTATAATAAATTATAAATTTGTTATCCGATTTAAAAAAATAATAAATTAGTCCGTTGTCGTTAAAAATAAAGTAAAATGGGTCTTAATTTAAAAATTTCAGTCCTTAACCCTTACACATTATTATAATTTGTCCTAAATGTAAAAATTTAACCTTCAACATTTAAATTTATACCATTTTGGTCCTCTTTTTTCTTCTCCTCCAACTCCAGCCACTTAAAGAGGGAGATTCTAAGGAAATGCCTCTTAAAAATAGGCTAAAAAAGACGCGTATACAAATCTTTACAAAAAATCGTAAGGATTTGTGTACATGTACCGACATTCTTACAAAAGTGGTAAACAAACCCTTACCATTTTTGTGTACATACATAAATCCTTACAAAAATGATAAGTATTTGTGTACATATACCGAATTCACGATTTTTTAAGGATTTGTGTACAATGTACCGAAATTCTTACAAAAATTGTAAAAAAATTCGTGTATAATTTTTATAAGAATTTGTGTACAATCGTTTTTTAGCTTCTTTTTAAGAGGTCGTCTTTTAGAATTTACCCAGTTGGAGAAGGTGGAGAAGTGACCATAGAATCATCATCTTTTGGTTTTGATGACTCGTCTTGTTCAACATGTGGGGCTCAACGGTTAACTCTAAACCAAATGCAACTTACTATTTCAAGAACAATAGTAGTAGCTTTTTCCCATGGCAAGTACAGTGCATTATTTTTGCATCTAACCCATACCCACATGCCAATTTGCTGCGACAAAAAATGGGTTTCAAATTGGAATTGAAGATAGTTCAAACTTATAATTCTCTGTTGGTGTGGGTTTTGGAGGAGAACAAATTGAAAAGGGGACTAAATTGGTGTAAATTTAAACATTAAGGATTAAATTTTTAGAATTAAGATCAAATTATAATAATGTGTAAAGGTTAAGGACTAAATTTGTTATTATGTCAATTTTAATTAATTACGTCATTTAACGTTAACTTTTAATGGCAAAAGACAATTTTTTAGTTTCTTAAATCGAGTGACCAATTTGTATTTTGGATAAATAACAACGGATGTCACTCAATTATGAGTAAAGTTACATTTGGGTCACTTAATTTTGGGTAAGGTTACATTTGGGTCACCTAATTATTAAAAGTTACATTTAGATCACTCAATTATGGGTAAGTTTACATTTGGGTCACCCTTCATGTTTAAAAAAAGTATATCAATTTGTGTATTATATTAATTAATGATTTCAAATGAAGTACTCTAATGTTAATGAGGATATACACGTGATTTGGAAGAAAAAATGACTAAATTGATTTATTTTTTTTTAAATATGAAGGGTGACCCAAACGTAACTTTACCTAAAATTGAGTGACCCAAATGTAAACTTACTCAAAATTAAATGACCCAAATGTAACTTTTAATAATTAGGTGATCTAAATATAATTTTACTCATAATTAAGTGACCTATATTATAGTTTACCCTTGTATCTTTCATGGTCAGAGAACTTAACCAAAAAAACGCTCTATAGTTTATCCTAAAAAAAAATATGATGTATAGTATGAAAATTGGACGTACCTAAAAATCAGACTAGAAATCCTCGTCTTTTTTCGATATACTATGCACGCTTTAACACTAAAAAAATAAATTTAGTGTTGATGTTTAGGGCTAGAGTTTAGAGTGTAAAATTTAATTTTTAGATTTAGAGATTAGGATTTAGACTTCGTTTGATATGAATGATGAAAAAGAAAAAAAAAAACAGATAGTTAGTTAATCATATGGTTAAGATTCATAACTACTTTTATTCTTAACCATTTGATTAACTAAATTTTTATTCTTAACCATTTGAATCTTAACCATTTAATTTAATTTTAATATTAATTTCTTAATTTAAGTAAGAGAGAGTAGTTATAAATTTTAACCATTTGATTAACTAATTTTTATTCTTATCTTTTCTATCCTTCCTAAAGTCTTAGGGTCATAGTATATGGTTTAGTATTTTAGTATCGGAGCGGGTCACAGAAAAAGAGAAGATAATTTCTATTCCAAAAACCAATTAATTGAAGAGTTGTGTGACTCTCCCAAGCTTCGGATTATAATAAGTTACCAACAAGATTAATCCAAATAGTAAGCTGCTTGATATTGCTTAAGCAGGTATTGAGTTCAAGGCTTTTGATGTAAAAAATTTTATTGGTAGACTCACCCACCAAAATCAGGTGTGCGAGTCAAGACAAAACCCTGAAAAATCGAGAGGGCAACCAAAATGACCTTTGCACTAGCCATAGGCGGACCTATATAGAAATATTAGGGTGCAATTGTCCCCACTAGAAATACCTACCATAAGAAAATATTAAAATTGTCACAGAAAATATTAAAATTAACCATATTTAATTTATTGGAGAATGTATCAACAATACTTATTGCAGTGATACGAGAATTTTCCATACTTCATACCTCACTATATGAAAATCTTCGCTCCGCCAACGACCAGCAACAACGGACTTATCTTATTAATTCCACAAATTGTTACAGAAAGATAAGTACATATATATTATAAGCCATCATGAAGCAGCTTTGCTGGATCCCTTCCTAAATTTGGCAATCTCCCGTTTCAGGTTCTGGATTTCAATTTCAGCACGAGCACTTTCCTCAGGGTCATTTGTACTCAGCCTGGTTTCCCAATTCGAAATTTGCTTCTCCATGCTCTGAATCTGCATATCATATACAAAACAAGAACAAGCAGCAACTTCAGTCATTTTACTTTAAAAGATATACATATGGATCCAGAAATATATTTGAAGGTGGACGCACAAGTCATAAATGATACAAAAAATTAAGGACTAATTTATAAAAATTAAGAAAATTAAAGATAAATATGTGAACTTTGAAAAGTTCAGGATAGACATGCCTTTCTATGGGGCCATCTGGTGAGGCCATATTTGCGGCAAATCTTCTTGACCACAGTGGCAGAAAATTCCAGCTTCTTGGCTGCCTCCTCTATTGGCAGATGAAAATACTTTTCAATTTCTTTCAACGTCAGGTTCCTTGTTCTTTCTCTCTGCATCACAATAACACAACCAAGTCGGTGGATATACGACTTAGGCTTCGTTCGGGAATGCTTTCGAAACGGTCGTTGGACTGCTGAACACAGAAGCAGCGTCGAACGGTCACGTTAGACATGCAGAACGGTTGTTTGAGACCTAAACTTTGCGTCAAACGTTCGATTTCAGTCCAACGCCCGTTCGAAAATATGTGCCGAACGAAGCCTTATAACCCTCAGTTTTGGCAGTGTTGAACACATTGGCTACTACCTGTATGGCCAAAGATGGCTTAGTAGGTTTCTCTCGGTTGTTTTTACTGCTCCCTGCTGCTTGATCCATTTGAATCCCCCCTGCACAACATATAATTCTTGAAATTACATGCCCTTTGATTATACGAATTCCAATTAAAGAGAGATAAGTACCCGAATTCGACGACAATGGTTGGTCGAAATCACCGTCGAACAAATTTTCATCCCACCCGAACCCGACACATAATGTTTCATAGAAAACCGAGAGCGGATCCTTAATCATCATGTATCCGGCTTGGCTTCGATCAATGCAGTATTGGATCAGGAACTGCTTCACATCCTCTATGCTCTTTATACAGAAACTATCGAGTCGAAACGAGTTTTGCAGTCGCAACAAAGTTATATATAATCAAATAATTGAAGAACAGAGAAAAGAAGAAAGCAGGGAACTTACTCAAACATTTGATATCTAGGGCCTGGTTCAATAGTAAGAATAGCGTGACAGATCATTCCAAGTCTTCCATGAATCTCAAGCTTCGTGACATCGAAACCTTCAGAAAGGCAATGTGATTATAACATCAATGAACATCGAAAATTACGATTACGGACGCGAACACGAAACATACGAACCATTGGTATGAATGATTTCTCTCAACGATTGGCAACAACTGCAACGGAATGGGACTGCATCAGTAGGCCAAACCGGAAGCGGCATCGAATTCACATTAGTTTCGAAACTCGGTTCGCTTCGATCATTCGATGCCGCCGCTTGATAATTCTCAGGGTTTTGGTCGTTACAGAATTCCATTAAGACCGGATCCTCCAAAGGATCAATGGCATTATCATCGACTCCGCCGGTGGACTGAGGGAACAGAAAGGGTGTTTCATCGGCGGTCAAGTCGTCAAGCGTAGGATTCTGAATGTCCAGAATATTCAAAACATCGTCCGTGTACTCGGTGTCGAAGGGGTCGTTAAAGGGATCAATGGAACCAGGATCCGCCATGCCTCAACGTATTAAACGGTGTGGTACGTCGGAGTTTTGAAAATTTGGGCGGTGGCGACGCCGAGAAGAGTGAACTCAGTTCTCAAGTCAAGCACCGACGATATGCGACGGTGGGTGCTTGAGAATTGAGAGAAAGAGTGCGAAAACTGAAACTGTCTGTTTGTTTAAATTCTCAAAGTTATAACAATAGGAAGAAGAAAGACCGTTAATAACCGTTGTGACAAAGAGCACTGTGGCCTGTGGGTGTTTTTCTTTTGGAGCGCAAATTGAATTTCTTTGTTTGGGTCTAATTCTAAGATTACTACCTGTACTTTACTAAATTTGCGGCATTAACCTTTTCACTTTATTTTTTTGAAAGTTTTGTTCATATTAAAAGAAAAGGTAAACTATACAAAATGTCACTAAACTTTAACATTTGTATCGAACATACAACTGAACTATAAAATAATACTATTGTACCACTGAACATTGTTTTTTGCTATTATTATACTACTGAACTTTATTTTTTATTCAATCCAAGTACTCGACCGTTAAATTGTAACTAGGGATGAGCATTTCACCCGGGCCTGACAGGTTTTGATCTGACCCGGCCCGACCGGGTCGAGTATTTTCATGAAAAAATTGGGTTCAGGTCGGGTTTTGTGTAGAGCGTGATAGGGATCGCGTTTTAAGGTAAAAAAATCCGACACGATCTGGGACTAATAGTGTAATTTTCTCTTAAATTTTTTAAGGATATTTGTAATAATACCCCTCATTATATATTTTTTATAATTAGGTCCTTAAAATTATTTTTTTATTTACAATTTAGTCCTTAAATTTATTATTTTTTTATAATTATGTCTCTTAAAATTATTTTTTACAATTAGGTCCATAAAATTATTTTTTTCTATAGGTTGGGTCGGGGTCGGGTTTAGAATATTTATTTTCGGGTCGGGTCGGGTCAGGTTTTTTAACGAATGGGATTAGGTCGGGTCGGGTTCGGTTTTAGGATTATTAGTTTCAGGTCAGATTCGGGTGGGCCAAAAACCGGACTCGTGCCCATCCCTAAGTGTAACGGACCGTTAAATTCAAAACGACGTCGTTTTGGTATAGTTGCTTTGATGCCTAAGATAGGCCAAAATGACGTCGTTTTACTAGTAAAAAAATTAAGAAGTTGGATTAAACCAAGAACCTCTAAGATGAAAGGTTTACACCAAGCCAACTTAAAGATATAATCTTAACAAAAATAGATATAAATAATACTGCAGTTGAACTTATTTTTATTTATCCCAATATATAATTTTATAATATTTATAATATAATTGTATAAATATATTAACTTTATAAGTAAATACTATTTATAATTTATATTGCAAAACTAAAATATTGTTCATAATAACCAACAAGGATTGTGTGCATTGGTAAGGCACATTGCACTCCCAAAGAGAGGACGTGAGTTTGAACCTTGGAGACGACATTGTTGGGAGGGGCAGCCACGCACCCCGAACATGGACCGTAATACGGACATGCATATTACAAAAAAAATATTGTTTATAATATATACAACTAAAGTCTAAACCATACATGTAACTAACTAAACTACAAACCATAAACCCTATATATATAATTAAATCTAAAATCCTAAACCCCAAACCTTAAATATATATAATTAAATTACAAATCTCAAACTCAAAACCTTAAAATTAAAATATTATTTATAACGCATATTAGGATTTGTAATATAAATTATAAATGATATTTTAGTTTTAGGGTTTATGATTTATGAATTAGTTATATATAGGGTTTAGTTACACATATAGTTTAGGGTTTGGAGTTTAGTTACATATATAATTTAGGGTTTGGATTTTGGGGTTTAAGGTTTAATTATATATATTATAAATTAGTTTTATAAAATTATATCATGAGATAAATGAAATTAAGTTCAACTGCAGTATTATTTATATACTATTTCTTTTAGAATTATATCAAGTCTTTAAGTTGGTTTGGTGGTAACCTTTCATCTTAGGGGTCTTTGGTTTAATCCTCCTCAAATGTAGTGTTTTCTTAATTCTTTTACTAACAAAACGACGTCGTTTTGGCCTATCTTAGGCATCAAAGCAACAATATCAAAACGACGCCATTTTGAATTTAACAGTCCGTTATAATTTAACAGTCGAATGCTTGGATTAAACAAAAAACAAAGCTCAGTGGTATAATGATAACAAAAAATAATGTTTAGTGGTACAATAATATCATTTTATAATTTAGTGGTATGTTCGATACAAAAATTAAAATTTAGTGGCATTTCGTTTAATTTACCTTAAAAGAAAAAAGGTTTTCTCTTTCTAAACGGAAATTAAAGGAAAACAATTTTTTTAAAGTTAAAAGTTATTTTTTGGGGTGAAAGTGTATGATTTCATTAGCAAAAGAATCACATGCGAAAAGTATTATCATATACTTCATTAAATTTTTTCTTAAACTTAGTCGAATAAAAAAAATAAACATAATAATATCCAAATAGATTAATAGTGGGATACACCGGGAACAAGCTACAATAAACCAACAAGTCCAACTACAAACTCAACCACTAAGCTTATTTCTATCACATAACTATGGCCTCAACTTCTAGAGATGTCCTTATGCAAGATTGGAATAACCGGATCTAGCGGTGTTTCGAGGTGAATAGGCTCGGAACTATAATAGTGTGCATTATTAGCTAAAGCGTCGGCCACTTTATTTCCGTCACGGAGAACTTGTTGCATCTGAATAATTCATCTATACAGCTTAATTCATTCAAATTTCAACTCAAAGAGTAGAAACCGTGGTAGTCATTGCATAAAATCCGTAATGCATCCAACCTATCCAATTCAAAAACAATATGACGAAAACCGGTATCTTAAGCGAATAATAGCCCAACATATGCGCCCCAAAGCTCAGGGTCTACTACCGAAGATAATCAATTCGTAATGTCAAAATAATTTTAGAACATGGAGGTAAATTCCAAATTCCCATTTCCAACATTATAATTTAATTGTGTTTTGAAAATTTAGGACTTTTTGTATAGGATGCAGAATATGCGTAAAACTTAAAAATGAAATCCTTTGTCTACTGGTAGGGTTGAGCAATGAAAACCGACCTTAACTATAGTGTTTAAACGGTTTATGGTCAACAAATTTACAAAGCATGATTTTCTTAATCAAATTTAATTTTTATCAAATCTATAATAAATTTTAAATGTTTTATAATATAAAAATAAACATTATATACTCAAAAATAATATAGATGAATTATTAATTATTTTTATTTACTTATGATTAATGTTTAAAAGTCAAAAAATATAGTTATTTTGTCAAAATAAAATACACAATTTAAAGAACCAAAGTTAATGTGAAAAAAAAATAAAAAACGAGTTTAATCAAATCGAAAACCAATAGACTACTAAAAATACTTGCCGAATTAAACCAAACCGTATACACCCCTAACTACTAGAATCCAGTACGGGAATTGATCCCGGTAATCTTTTTAGTCATTTAGCCTGAATGATGATCATAAAGATGTCAAAATTTTCAAGATATATTTTTAACTATTTAGTATTCTTTTTAGTCAATTTTTATACATTTTAGCCACTAGCATTACTCACATGTCCGTCATACTTCATTAACACAAGCCACAAACATAGAATCAATCTAAAGTAAGTTTAAGGACCTTATACAAACAACAAAAATAGTAGAAAATCTAGATTTGGTGAAATTTGAACTCTCTCACACTTGTTAAAGGTTTTATCCATAGCTATCAAAGGAAAGTTAAAGACAAAGTTCTTTTTCTTCTCTCTCCATTCAAAACGGAAGATTTTAGGGAGAGACCGACTAAAAACAGGCGGTACACAAATCCTTACAAAAATTGTAAGAACTTTTGTGTACAAACACAAATCCTTACAATTTTGTAAAAGATTTGTGTATATACAAAAATTCTTACCATTTTAAAAAATTTTAGAAATTGTAAGGATTTGTGTTTGTACACAAAAGTCGATACACAAATTCTTACAATTTTTATAAGGATTTATGTACCGCCTTCTTTTAGAATTTCCCATTCGAAACATATCTTGTAACGTACTAGAAAATGGACCTGGGAGGTGAAGGAAACTAGCACCTAGGGATAACACATCAGCCAGCAGGGACCAGAAGAAGCAAGTAAATGGGAAGGTAATGATGGTTAAGTCTATTGAGATCATATAGGACCAACGCAAACCACAACAGAATCCTTATTTCAGACTTTAGACAAAACAATCTCATAACTTGTAAGAATCAAAATCAGCTTTAGTGCTGTTAGAACAAATGACATTTGTTTTCGAATAACGGTCTACATGTCTTTGCTGCCTGCTTCCATCATTTGAACACTCCCTCATAATCATGGTCTTTAACAAGTCACCTCGGAACCGACTGACCAAACTCTATGACAAAACAGAACGCACTCGGATCAGAGAGTTATTAGCAGAAACCATTCTTCAACGTGAAAATAAAGCAGAGATAATAATAATAATAATAATAATAATAATAATAATAATAATAATAATAATAATAATAATAATAATAATAATAATAATAATAATAATAATAATAATAATAATATAGCTCTTAAACCCAATCAACAAACACGAGCAGCAGCCCGATCGCAACAAATAAGGAACTTATGAATGCCATTAAAGATACTTGGTTCTGAACTTGTATTAATAGAATAGCTCGGAGGCTTTCCAGAAGGTTTGTTACAAACACTTGAAAAGTTATTATGAATAGATCATCTAAAGTAGTTTCAATGGTGTTCAATGTATAAAACTCAAATGAAGACTAGATGGCAGGTCCACCACCGAAAACAGCAACGTCTCACGTACCATCAATTCCATCTGGGAAAAGGAGCAATTATGTTACCATCGGTTCTACATCACTTATAAATGGATCCACTTTCAAGTGCATAAATCTAACTCAAAATATGTGATTCCACAAAGATGATTTAACCCTATCCTAACTTCTATGACCCATATAATTAGAACGCGTCCACACAATCTAAACGTGTCTGCTACAATTAGAGGATGGGTTAACGATCCACCCTGATGTTTAAGCAGATAGTGGAAAGGAGAATTTGGAAAAGAATGAAGCAATTGTAGGATCACAAGAGAGCACAAATGCAGGAGCAAGAAGGGGGGGGGGGGGGGGGGGGGGGGGGGGTTCCAATCCCACAAGGACAATAGAGAGCTACGATGTTACATCTAATAGAGGCTATTTTTTGCCAAAAATGGGAAAGAGTATAAAAGCAGCTCTGAATTAGATTATAAAAAGGGAACCATAAAACTAAGGCTCTATCCTGACATAATTAAATACTTTTAAGATCACTAAAAAAGCACTTTTGGTTTCATACTTGAGAATGAGGATGAGCCTGTCACTGTAAATTCCCACTTTATTTCTCTTATTCGACTTATGTGCCTGCAGGAACCAAATATTCAGGTCAGATATCTTTAAGATACATTATGAAGTGCCAGCCCCATTTCAAAGACCTATTTTGTTTCACTCAGAGAAGGCAAGCTCAATGATCCGGTGGCTCCAACATGTTTTTAGCACCAAATGTTTTGAACTTTACATCCTAATTAGCTATGGCATCTACAATTGGAAACAACACCTTTAACCTTTATCCTCAACCGAATTCAATGAAATGTCAAATTTAACTATTATAAGAATCAGATGGAAACTATTAGTGATATGAAATTCAAGTAGCATCAAAATATCATTTGGAACCAGACCGTTCAATTCATGAAAGCTTGTATCTTAAACATACTTCCATAGTCTTTGTGGTTGTCTTCTTTACTCATAAGCCTGATTTTGAAAAAAAAAATGTTTTAAGGGTGTGTGAATTACCTATCCAATTCAATGCGAGTGTTTGACTTGAAGAAAAACTACTCCTATGCCGAAAGAATTAATTCAATGAACAGCTATAAAGATAAAGTTATGCATCTTTTCCACAACTCTCTTTCTAGAAAAAAAAATCATAATATTCCTTGGTTTCTGACAAGTGCATGATCCACAGTCTACTGCAAATACTCATCTCAATGAGGAAGAGAGAAATAGAGATTTTGCAACATGCTTCTTACATCGACAAGAAACGCATTTCCAAAAATATGAAATTCGAAGAATTAAAAAATAAATATGGCATTCACCAAATCACTAATTTAAGTTGCTGTTAGTTAGCTATCTGCTCATTTTGATCAATATGACCTTGCAGTTAACATTTTGCTTTTTCAAACAATCCTACAATCGATCTTAAAATTAGGACAAATAATTAATCTATTTAAACTGAAAATTCAATTAAAAATACATATATAATATCACATTAATAGAAGAAGCAGAAAAGAAGGAAAAAAAAGCTACTCACTATAGAAAACAGATAAAACAGTACTAGAGGCCGGGAGAGGTGCAGCAGAGTGTACCCTGAGAAAGTGCTCGGCAACTCGATGTCGTGCTAAGGCATGAAGTCATCCTCGCCACCGCCACCGCACTGTGTAGCGGCAACAGTGACTGCGCACATCCCAGCTCCGACGGACACCTGCCATCATACAAGGAACAACAGTTAAACTTCAACAAAAAGTAACAGAAAACTGGTAATGTTATTCATAAAACAAAAAATTAAGGAAACAACGGATAAGTAGAACGCGACTCTTGTACCTAGAGGAGAAACGGCCAAGAGGAGAGACGGAACGGGAGGGAGAAGGTAACGGAGTGGAGGGAGCGGCGGATCTGGAGAAAGCGGATTTTGGACCGTTAGATCTAACGGCGGATTTGATGAAGGGTGATGATCTACTGATGAGTCTGTTGCAAATTGAAGCCATTAGGAAGAAAACCGTTTGAAGGAAATGAGGAATTGAAAATTTTGGGAAATCTGAGAACGCGAGATAACCTCAGAACAACAGGGGTTTAGGGTTTTAGCGATATGGACCGGTTTTGATCAAATATAGGACCGGGTCGGGTAACTATGTGGAGCGGTAAAACAGCCCATTAAACTATTTACCAATTTTGTACTAAATCTCAAACTCAAGCTCAATTGGGCTTGTTCGTATTCAATTATGTATATAGTAAGAGTAAAATGTAATCTAATTATATATATATATATATATATATATATATATATATATATATATATATATATATTAGATGGGAAATGGATGGTTGAGATTAACTCCTTACTTTTTTTTTCAAGTGATAATCTTCATATATTCTACTGTTAATCTCATACATCCGTTTTACCCATCCAACGATTTAAAAAACGTGTAAAACTCAATTACTTTTACACAGTTTTTGGACCGTTGGATGATTGTAATTAATGGCTCAGATTAATACTTTATCTTTTTTTCCCCTCAAGTGATAATCTTCACATTCCATCCATTTCACTCATCTAATGGTCATAGATTAGTGTAAAACTAAATAAATTTTACATCATATAACTTGATCTCATATATATATATATATATATATATATATATATATATATATATATTGAAAAGCTTGATTAAGCTCGTGAATCGTTGGAGTCAAGTATTATTGTACTTGAATTCGGCTAGACCAATAATTTAAGTTGTTCGATCTCAAGCTTGACTTAATAATTATCAAATCAAATTTAAAATTTTTAATTAAACTCAAATAATTTAAGACATTATCGATGAAAATAGGAAGTCGAACCCTGAAAGTATCATGTCTTACATTCGATGAGATAAAAATGTCATAATTAGTAATCGCACAAAGAAAAGCATATATTTCAATTTTTGAAATTAAAACATACCCATTTGCATTATATTGTATATTTGAATTTAAATTCTAGAAAAGGTATATTTGAATTTAAATTCTCAAAAAAAGTATATTTGAATTTAAAACTCATTGATATATCTTAAAAAATCATGAGGGGCCTAATAGTTAAGTCCGCTCGCCGATAGCCCTGGACAAAGCAAAAATAAAAATAAAAAAGGTCATTGCACTAGTCTAAAAACAACATGATTCAAGCAAAACCACCTTTAATTATAATTTAAGACCTTATTTTAACACATAATCATCAAAAGAATAACTTCCCCTTACATCAATTGTTTCAACTTCATCACATATTTATAGTCGAAGACAAAACATAAATGTTTAAAATTGGAGAGACAAATTTATAAATAAATCAAATTTTAATATATATATATATATAATAGTAAAAACAAAAAAAGTGAGGGTAATTACCCCTCCCCTCTCCCATATAATTTCGTCTCTGACTTCATCAAAAACCAATTAATCTATTTATCTATTTTTCTCTTTGTTCACTTGCAATTGAATATGTTTTTATACATGTTCAAAGTTTGTAATTATCCATTTTAATACGACCGTCTTTAAGATTTAGATATATATTTTTTCATAAAAAAATGTTACTTTTAAGATTTGAAATTGCATTCTTTCCTTACGAATACAATTAAGATGTCCATGATCCATCTATTTCTAAGGTTGACAATTTTCGCTTCACATACAAATTTCTGACTTATAGATAACTAACGTTCATGTTTTTTTTGTTCTATAAATATACAAGTTATTTGGTCAATTTTAAAGACGCACACAAAATTTTATAAAACATGTACAAACTTTTATGAAGTTATAATAAAAATTTTAGAGGTATAAAATTACAAAACTTTAAGAGTACGAAATTAAATTATTAATAAAGAATATGATAAAAATACTTAAATTATACGAGACAAAAACTCCAAGAGGTGGGACCGCACCCATTACTCATATAATTAAAACTATTGTCGCAGGTTTATGGGATGTCCATTGCTTTGCATGTGTAATAAGTTGATAATTGTAGTTAAATTCTTTGAGAATCCACCCCTCCCATATGATGAGTGATCACGTGTGTGTTCCTACATCGTTGTTTTTAGTTTCTTACCTGCTAAGGCTCTACATATTGCATGAAAAAAGTGCCTCACGTGCACCTCAAAACACAGCATTATGTTATTTTCAGTTTCAGTTAACAAACAATGACAACAGCAACCACCATAACTTTTTTGTTGTTGTTGTATTCCCCGTTCTTCGAGGATTTGTTCTGATTAATTCGGATCAATTTACGTCGTATACTTATTTTTGATAGGAGTTTTTCGGTGGGGATTTTTGGCATACACAAGGCCTCTAACTCAAGACATGCTTATTAGAGATGGAGCTAAGATCAAACATTGGGAGGGGCAAGACTCTATTAAGCCTTTAAATTTAAAAAATGAGAGGGCCAAAGTCCTTATTTTAGTAGTATTTAAACTTAGAAGGACCTCAAATACTATTATACCAAAATATTTTGGTAGCAACCACCGTAAGTTTATTCTGTCCCAACACGTACATAATTTCGTCCCTGCTGCTTAAGCGATATTAAACTACTTACTACCTGGACCAATCGTTAATAGCAACCACCATAATTTAGTTGATAAAAGACGTGGTTTTTAAATTTCATGATTATTATGAAGTAGGGTTTAGATAGGTGGAGACAAATCTATTTCATAAGTGGGGGTCCCTATCTTCTTGTGTTTTGTCTAAACCCTAATTTCAACAAAGACACGGACTCTTGTTTTCAACATTAATTATGAAATAATCCAATTCCAAGCAACTAATATTGTGGAATTTCTAGACAGTGAGAATTGGTTTCAGTTGAATTATTGGTTTCATTGAATGTGGTTGGTCCATGCACCATTTCAATTGCTGTCAAAACTGTAGCCTTAGATCTGAAGAAGTAACACCCAAGGCATATTTATATGGTTTCATCGGGTTCTTCTGGTATTAAATTGGTGGGTACGCAAACCAAACAAAATATACAGATGGAGTGGAAAAATCTAGGACCACCCCCTTCTTCTTAGGCCCTCTTCTAGGCTTTTAGATGATTCATAATACATGTTTATTTCATAGTTTATGTTCGAGTTTCGTGACTTTTTTCTTAACAATATCGTCTCTAAGGTTTGAATTCGGATTCTCTCCTTAGGAGAGCAATGTGTCTAATTCAAAGCATACTTTTAGTTAGAAATTAGGGTAAACTACTTATTTGGTACCTCATTTATTCTTGTATTTCTGTTTTGGTCACCAAATTATTTTTTGACAAAATGATACCTAATGCTATATTTTATTTCTATTATGATATCCTGTTGTTAGAAATTAACAACAACATGATGTGACATTTTGTATGATAAGAGAGAAAATGAAAAAAATGTCATGTCAGTTTTATCGACAATTTTTAACACATGAGGTACCCTAATTGAAACAAAATGTCATATTAAGTACAATTTTATCAAAAAAAAAATAATTAGGTGACCAAAATAGGAATGTGAGAATAAGTAAGGTACCAAATAATAGTTTACCCTAAAAATTACACGTGAAAAAGAAAATATTGTGAGAATAAGTTAAATTGTATTGGTATCCACTCTGATACTATTTGATCAATCACTTTCTAATTCATTTATTATTCGGTGAAATTTTGATAGTGTAAAATTAATTTTACACAAGCATGCATATTTACGCTACAAAATTTAAATACTAAATTTTTAACTCTAATTTTAAAAAATTAAATCATATACCTTAAATTTTAAACACCAATATTAAATTCTAAACTTTTAACCCTAACCCTTAAAACTAAAAGACACGTATAAACTAAAGTTTACATATATGGAATTCATTTATAGATTATATAAACTATATTGATAGTGATAAATGACGATTAAATTCGTATTATACAGCAATGAATGAAAAAAATAATGAATTAAATATTATAAAAAAATAATGAATTAAATTATAATGTTATTTTATTAAATATAAAGATATTGCATACCTAAAGTAAATGACATGATTTGAATCTATACAATATGAATATTTTTGAACACTTAACTAATTAATAGATCTTAATTATACTATTTTTTTTATAACCGCATGTATTTAATCGATTAATTCAAATTGGGTACTACAAAGACCCACTATAAATAACCATCCTAATTTATTTATTTTTTTAAGTCAAAATTAAAATTTTTCAGACATTACTCAAGTGATATAATGCCTTGTACCACTATTCAATTTGTTGAGGTGAATTAAATTATATTAATGAATAATAATAGGTAGTGATTAAATTGGTATTAAATATTAATTAACCTGAAAATCAACAGAAATAACCTTCTTCTTCACCAAAATTTCCATAAATAGAATCAGAATTAGGATATAAAAATCCTTGTCATTAACTTTTCCTATAAAACGGAGCGAAGTGAAGCACCGCTCCCTCTCTCTCTAGACTCTAATATTTAATCTTATAAAGTTGTAAATTAATAGTAATATTTAAATCCAAAGCTTCCAGCTTATCTCCCCTTTTCTCAATCTCTCTTCAGTCTTCACCTTTTTTATTTTTATTTTTTGAAGTCTGCCGCGTTTCCAGAAAAGCTTAGACAGTGTGGATCGCTAGAAAGGAAGAACAAAACCCCTAATTATTCTTAAAATTTCAACCCCCAGCATTCGCATTATTTACAGCCGGACCTTTTTTTGATGGTCCTAGTTTTTGGGAAGAGAGAGCTCGGCGGTGGCATTTGGCGTAAATAAGTGATGAAGTTGAGGGGGGAGTTGATGTTGTTGAGTCCGTGATGGGCGTTGCTAAGGCGTGGAGGTTCAGCGTGATGCCGGCGAAACTGGCGCTGTTACAGCATCCGAGCGGCAGCGTTCTAAGCCACAAGCATGAGTGTTGTAGGTGTCGATCCTCTGCGGCGCAGCCGAGGAAGCCGATCTCCTGGTCGCTCATCTGTGGCTTGATGCTTTTCTGCTTAGGCATGATCTCGCTCTTCACTGGACACGTGGCGTCTGATCTCGAGTGGTACTCCCAGCGACTTATGAAACGAAGATCCTATTTCAGATTGGTAAAAGTTCAAACCTAGAAAAAGGAAACTTCAGTTTCATTTATTTGTTTAAAGATTTTGAAGTTTTCTGCATTTTTTATGACTCTAATTTTGATGCAAATGCTGCAGGAGGGAAGTAATAAAGGACCGATTGATATATGGAAATCCGATTATGCAAACTACTTCTATGGATGCAGCAAAAGAAGTCGTAATTTTCCTCGTACGTAGTATTTATTGAATTATTGTTTCCAAATTCATTTGGTATAGAAACTTTTTTGTTCTTTGTTTAAGTTAAAACTGGATTATTAAGGAAATTTCAATCTTAACAGGATTTCTTACTCTGCTCAAATATGTTAGTTTTATCCGTTATCCAATGCTCGTTTTCTGTATTTAGTTGATAACAATTGCTAAGCAAAAGTTGCTTTAGATGTTTATGTTAGTTTACTTGCTATGCGAGAGCGATGCTCACATTTTTCTTATTGGAAGTTCCAAATTCTCTGCATCTATTTAACTTTGTGGCTTTCGATTTAGGGTCTTTTGATGGTGATCGGTAAATTGTTTGGTTGTGAGGTTAGCAAAGGAGAATTACATTATGATTATATTATACTCATATTTCTATTAGTAGTTGATAATGTTTAACTATTTCTTACTTGATTGCTTGTTTTGCTTAAATAGATTTCAAGCTTTGAATTTGCCAATGTTTATTGTGTATCAGGAGATAATTTTGTGTTAACTTTGAAGATTAGAACTAAATGATCGATGATTTCTCCCAGTAGTGAAATCATACGGAATTTGCTCATTCTCAGTAAAATGGTTCTAAATACTTGATGTACTGCATCATCACTTTACCTTTTAGAAAAGAACACATTCTCCTCTTTTTTCATTTAAGTTTCACCAAACCAATCTCTGAAGTCCTTGATTCTTCCTTTATGTCAGATCCTGTAAGTGAGCGATCATCAAATGGTTATTTGCTTATTGGAGCAAGTGGAGGACTGAATCAACAAAGAACAGGAGTAAGTCGAAACATACATTATGTTATATTTTTTGGTAAATATTCTAATGGAAGATCTTGTAATTTCATCAAGGGAAAATGTAACATATCTATGAGTTCCTGCAAACTGTTACTCTCCTGCTTTTTGTATATTGAACCTATAAGCTTTACTTTAGTTGATTTGAACTAATTGGGTTTCGATGTGCCTCTAAGACTCAGGCATCCTAACAAACTTATTATTTCCACTGACCATGGTGCGTGCTATTTCTTTAGAAATGATAATTTGCTTCTGGCTTACAGATTTCAGATGCTGTAGTTGTTGCACGGATCCTGAATGCAACCCTAGTGGTACCTGAATTGGATCATAATTCATATTGGAAGGATGATAGGTAAGTTGAGTCAGCTTATTAGAATTTGTGTATTCGCTTTCTTCGGTTACCTTGTTAAGTGTTTTTCTATCCCAATATGCAGCGACTTTGTTGACATTTTTGATGTCAACTGGTTCATTTCTTACCTTGCAAAAGATGTTACTATTGTCAAGAGGGTTCCCGATAAATTCATGCGATCAATGGAAAAACCTCCATACACTATGCGTGTCCCAAGGAAATCCCCTCCTGAATATTATCTAGATCAAGTTCTGCCAATACTTCAAAGAAGATCAGTAAGATCACTTTCAGATACTATATCACTGATGCTATTTAGGTTGATTGTAGAAATAATTTCTAGGATTGAACTTTCTTTTTCTAGTTCTCTACCTCAATTGTCTATATAAATCCATAAATTTTGTACATTTCCTGAAACTAAATGTATTGAATTCCAATTTTATAGACCTCGAGTATATTTGAGTTGATAAGAGATTAAGCAATAAGTTGTTAACTTCAATTCTATGTTTCTCTCTCCTGTTTTTCCTGTTCAAAGGAATGAGTGTCCTTTAATACATTTTCTAGGATTTTGTGGTTTTCATGTGGGAGTGCCGCAGTTAACACTCTGAAAATTTTGTAGGTCCTGCAACTGACAAAGTTTGATTACAGACTGGCCAACAACATCGACGATGAGCTACAAAAGTTACGTTGCCGGACTAATTATCATGCTTTAAGATTTAGAAAACCTATTCAAGAACTTGGGCAGAAACTTGTTACTAGAATGCGTGCAATGGCAAAACGTTTTATTGCAGTCCATTTGAGGTTTGTTCTGAATTCTAGAAAGATAGAACTTAAGTTTTTAAAGTTATGTGCATATAGAAAGCAACTTTGAACACTGTAACCTGATGAGGTGTGCTGTCCGAAATTGGGTTTTGTCAGTTACCCATGGGAATATCTACAATGTAATTCCCCGCACTTCAGAATGAGCACGATAACACTTGTTTTGGGTCCCTTTACTTTCAGATGGTTATCTCTATGACTTCAAAGCAGATAAGCTAGTGATAGTATAGAATGCCTTTCACTTCAGTGAAATACATCATTACTTCAGTGAGTTTATACATCTATGGTGCTGTTATGTTTGACGGTATATCCAACAACTACCTTCTGCATCAATGACCCCAGTACTTCAAATCTGAGTGCGTGTGTATTCAATTACAGCACATTGGCGCATATGCATATCCATAGAGAAACATTCTGAAGTATGATTTTGATCTCTATGATGACCTATTTTCGTCATGAGTCAAACTCTTTTAATTACAGATTTGAACCGGATATGCTAGCATTTTCTGGTTGTTACTTTGGTGGTGGGGACAAGGAGAGGTACGAGCTTGGAGAGATACGAAAGCGATGGGAAACGTTAACAGTGAGATATCTTCTTTTTTTGACTTCTAAACTAGTTGTGTCTTTAATATACAGCATAATGCATGTTTTTAGAATGGGTACTGATGCCTTTTCTTTTCTTTTGCATTCTGCAATCTAGTAAAGTTTCACTCATCCGTGTATTCTTGCAGGATGTCGATGCCGATGAGGAGAGGAGGCGAGGTAGATGTCCACTTACTCCTCATGAAGTAGGATTGATGCTGAGGGCACTTGGTTTTGCAAATGACACATACATCTATGTTGCATCTGGAGAAATATATGGTGGAGAAGAGACGCTTCGACCACTAAGAGGTCTCTTTCCAAACTTCTATACAAAAGAGATGCTTGCTGGAGAAGAGCTAAAGCCTTTTCTTCCATTCTCTTCTCGCCTGGCTTCCATTGACTACATTGTTTCCGACGAAAGTGACGTTTTTGTCACCAATAATAATGGAAATATGGCCAAGATTCTTGCAGGTCGAAGGTGAGAAATCCAGATATTCACTGTATCATGCCTATTTATGCTTGTCCCATATCTTCTATATAGTCCTAACTTTTGAAAGTTAATCTAGAAACTAAACTGTTGAATTAATGAAACAAAGAGGTGAAATTTGGACCAGGCTCCGAACACGTCAACCATGAGCCTATAAAAACGCTCGACACGTCCATGTGTTAAATAGCATACCTTCAACATTAGTGTGGGGCTTTTAATGGCTAATATTTTACCTATTTGGTGGCCCATGCATTAGCTTAGATGATTAAAGTTGCATGTGAGAATATATAAAGCATGAACTTCTGTGAGCATCTTCAGTATTTATTGCATATTAGCGATGTTTCTCTGGACTTTCCTTAATTATTCTTGATTGCTTATTGGAAATCAAAGGAGGTACATGGGGCACAAGAGGACCATAAGACCAAATGCCAAGAGGCTCGGTCCGTTGATGATGGAAAGGGATCGGATGGATTGGTATACCTTTGCCAGAAAGGTGAAGACATTTCAAAAAGGATTTATGGGAGAGCCAGATGAGATGAGACCGGGGCGCGGTGAATTTCATGAATATCCATATTCTTGTATCTGTGAAAGGCCACTAGGTGATGTTGTAGACAACAAGAGGGAAGACCCTCGGTTCGAACAAGGAAATCAAGGATTTAGGGAGTGAAGGAAGGAAGAAGAGCCGGTTTTAGGAGTCAAGGAAGCCTGATTAAGGGGAAAGGAAGATGCTGTTATACAGGCTGATGTCATGACCAAAACTTGATTTTTTGTAGTGATTGACAATGATCTATCCAACCTGCTAACTTTAATGCCATCTTTTGTTATGCCGGCAGAAAAGTTTGACAGAACGTGCCGTTCGAACCAAAACACGGTATGGAGGCTTCTCTTGTTTCTTTTCATTCTCCCTGCTTGAATCCGTGACAAAAGAGTATTTTGTACACAGGGAAAGGGAAGATTTTAAGAAAATGGAACTTTTAATTTATATATTTTTGTCAGGTAAAACACTAAATAGGTATGTAGTTAGTTATATGTTATGAAGAAAGTACACTAGTGGAGCTTGTTCTGTTTGGTGGGCTATATTTATTCAAGTGTTAATGATCAAATTTATTCGAAATGCCCGATTATTTATGGACCCATGTTTCTTTGCATATGATTCAACTTTGGCATATAATATTCGTCTCTCTGCTCGCTCAGACATGCTGCTATGGCTTCATGCCGTCTCAGCCAAAATTGCCCCCACTTTCCAGAATGCTTAGTCTAGGGCAGGCAATTACCTATAGATGGTGGCCCACTTGACCCACCCACGACCCACCCAATCCAACTAAATTGACGAATGTGGGTTTGATCCATTTGAAGCGGATGGAACGGGTGATGGATCCGGGTGAAAAATTTTCAACTCACTATTAGATCCGTCACCCGCCTCATCTATCGGTATAATATTAATTTTAAAAAATATTTTGAACTGACTTTTTTAAGCTTTTGTTTATTATTAAGAAATGAGAATTTTGTTTATGTAAGTTCTGTTGTATTAACGATTATTTGAAAATTTAGAACTTTTATAATAGTTGACTTTAATGTATTAAATATTAGGGTAAACTATAGCGTTGACCACCATACTTTGGTTAACGTATTAAAATGACCACCTTAAAAAATCGACTCAATTGACCACCCAAACTATTAAAATTGGATCAATGTGACCACCAGCCGTTAATGGGCTAACGGAAGGTGACGTGGTAGTTAAAAAATTAAAGTTATAATCACACATTTGGTCCTTATTATTTATACATTCTTTCAATTTAGTCCTAATTTTAAACTAATAAAATAAATTAATATGGTGGTGACACGTGTCAACACCTTATTGGAGGAATTTAATTATTTATATTTCATTAATAAATTATTTTCCTCCTCCAATCAAGTGGTGACACGTGTCACCACCTATTTAGAGGAGAAAAACAAAATTACCAAACTTAAGTTTGGAGGGAATTGAACCCAGGTCAATTAATGATAAAAGCAACATTTTAACCACTGCACCAAGAACATGTTTGTACAATAAATCACCAATTGTATTATATGTCTTATTGTTTATTACCATTCAAATTCTTCTTTTTCCTCATCACTTTTACTCTGAGAAGTAGCAAAGCTCTGTGGCAATGTGCCAAATAAGGATACTCTGATCAAATTCAACATTGAGATGCTCACTTCTCCAGACCAATTGAACCGGCACAGATTTGTTTTTGGATTTTTGTGAATATAAAATTACTTGATTTTTTATTTTTTTATGGATTTTTCTTATTAATTAATTAATTTTTTTAAAATCTAGATGATTGAACTAGTGGGACATTACATATTGGAACCCCTCCTCATGCGGAAGAAGAGAAGTTACTCTGATATTTAGTATCCTTTATTAATGGGGTTCATTTTCACTAATTTAAGGTACAACCTTTAAAACTCACCTGCACATGAAACTTTACAACTCAAGTTAATTCTAGCAATCAACCATGGGAACTTCGCAGGAAAGGAGAAACATATTAAGACATCTCTGCAATTTTAAGAGCAGCATCTACGCCCCTGATGAGCCTTACTCTCTGATTTCTGTTTTAAGATGTTTCTCTTCCCTACAGCAGACCCTTCTCCCAAAAAATTCGGAACTTCCATTATTGTAAGAAAAAGTGATGAAGAAGAAGAAGAATTGAATGGTAACAAACAATAAGACATATAATATAATTGGTGATTTATAGCACAAGCATGTGCTTGGTGCAATGGTTAAAATGCTGCTTTTATCTTTAATTGACCTAGGTTTGATTCTCTCTAAGCTCAAGTTTGGTGATTTTGTTTTTCTCCTCTAAATAGGTGTTGACACGTGTCACCACCTAATTAATTTATTTTATTAGTTTAAAATTAGGACTAAATTGAAAGAATGTGTAAATAATAAGGACAAATGTGTGATTATACCTTTAATTTTTTAACTGCCACGTCACCTTCTGTTAGCCCATTAACGTCTGGTGGTCACATTGATCCAATTTTAATAGTTTAGGTGGTCAATTGAGTCGATTTTTTTTTAAGTTCGTCATTTTAATACGTTAACCAAAGTATGATGGTCAATAGTATAGTTTAGCCTAAATATTAATTTTATTAGTAAAATTTTACATGTATTTTTAATTATAATTTTCTAATAATAGAACCTATTTATGATCTGGTTTTTAATTTTTTTTATTGTTTCAATTTTATTCTTAACTATAGCTCTCATTCTAAATTAGTTATCAAACTTTTGAATGTTTTAATTTCATTCTTGAACGCTCTCATTCTAAATTGGTTATTAAAATCTTGAATGTTTCAATTACACCCTAAATTAGAACATTCATTATATATTGGTATCCAAACTCCTAAACATTTTAATTTAATCTTCAAATGATCATTTATGTCTCATCATATTACATAATACAAATGTCTTACATAAAATTAACAACTTTTAAAATGATTTTATTAACATGACATACTGATAATTTGAAGATGAAATTACAACATTCAAAAGTTTAAGAACTAATATAGAACGAAAATTATAATTTTAAAACAAAATTAAAATATTTAAAATTTAAAGACCAATAAAATGAGGATAAAATTAAATCGTTTAAAAATTTAGAGCTTAATGTCAGATAACAATGCAAACACAAGCGAGATAAATGCACATCGCTTTCACTGTTAAGAAGTTTTTAGCCGATTTGAACCTACAAATTGATTTTTATCATAGTAGCATAGGTAGGATAGGTCTGCGGACTGCGGTGTGGCTACCTACATCACCAACTAAAAATATTACAAAATATGAAATTTAAAATTTAAAATATTATATCTTTAATAATATTTTAGATTAGTGTCTCACATCAATATCGATATTTAAAGAAAAATTTTGATACTTAAAATGTTATAAAAAATAAATAAATATAAATACTCAAAACTAAATTTTAATACTTAGCTACCAACCTAAAATATTATTGAAATTTTAATTTTATATTGTGTTTTGTAACATTTTCAGTTGGTACTACACCGTAACGTTATGTTAAACTTGCCCTTTATCACAAGTAGGGGTGTAAACGAGCCGAGTTGAGCTCGAGTAGTGCTAAGCTCGGCTCGGCTCATTAAAATTTCGAGTCGAGTTTGAACTTGAGTAATTTCTAACGAGTCCAAGAAATCTGATCTCGATTCGGCTCGTTTAGAACTCGAGTCGAGTTCAAGCATGATTCGAGCCTAATCGAGTCAAATATTGACCGATCTTTGACTACATTAGACTCGAGTAACTTTTCATCTATCACGTCTTATTTAAAGTCCTATGAAAAAAAAACTTGATACACAAGCTGTGTAAACTCAAGCTTGTTAATTTTAGGGTTTAAGGTGTTCATTTAGAGTTTAGAGGTTTAAGTTGTTGGGTTTAAAATTTAAGATTCATATTTTAAGGTTTAATACTTATTTATGTTTACAGTTTATATTTAGGTTCTAAGTTTAAAAATTTAAATTTTAAATTATAAAAAAAAATTAATATATTATATTTTCGAGTAACTCGTGAACTTTTCGAGTCGAGTATCAAGTAGCTCGGCTTAGCTCCTCAAGAACTCGAACTGAATACGAGCTTGAGTCGAGTCCAATCGAGTCAAGTTTCTACCGAGTCGAGCTTGCAATCTGTCACGTCTACAGCCTTAATCACAAGCCTCCCGAATCAACAAGGAGTGAAGTGAATAGCAACAGCAGCAAAAAGGCAACCTCTTGGGTTGGCTTGACTACTTTATTTATAATTTTTAAATCGTTTTATTTTTTTCCTTACATAAACTTAGTTCATTATTGATTTAAATTATATAAATATTTAGCTTAATACATTTATTTGGACTTGGCACTGAATAAGCAACCGGAAGCAGCATGATTGATCACTTAGCACTGCAAAACATCAGCCCAAACACGGGAACAATTCCATATACAACCTAGATCACACCAAATGCATGGCCAAGAGAGATTAGACTATATTTATAATTCTAAAGAAGAAGAAAAAAAACTAAACACCAGTACCGAAAATAAATACAGATCTACTGCTTACATCTCAAACGCCAAAGAAGCGATCTCCGTTCCTGTCGTAATTTACACAAAGCTACACCGACTGTACTATGTTTAGTCATCCGACATATCCCTGAATTTCTTGAGAATTCACAAGTAGCGAAACAACCTACCTCGCTCTCAACCTTGGTTATTTCCTGTTAAAAGTGTTGGAAGACATTTACGTGTTCAGTTCAGCAACAAACAACAAAAAGAAACGGAAACGGAAACATTACTTCAAGAATCCAAGTGATGACAAATTTAATGTTCACCTCTAGTACTCCTGCTTTGACTTTTGTAACTTCTGTCGTGCGAAACAGAAGGAATTTTTGAGATGAGCAACGAGCTTTGTAGGCCTTCCAAGAGCTGTGGATAACAGAACAAGATCCATTCAAGCATATCAGAACAAAAATTATGGGGCACAAATCAAAGACAACCATGTGTATATAAATGAATGCTCAAGTACGCTCGCAGCTGCAATAATAACAAGTTGTTTCTTCTTCGAACCAAGGGATCTTATTCTAAAGATTGATATGCCACACCTAACTTTATCAACCAAAGAATTCTACACTCAAGGTTTTACAGGGGGAAATAATGATGGTCAAGCAAAGAATTCTTCAATTAATTTTCCACAAACAAATGATCCCAACTTGACAAAGTAGAAATGACCATATCTGTTTACTTACTCTCGATGTTGGTTGAATCCTCCGAATAGATCTACGAGGCTCAACTTCAGAGATTGTTTTCATTGAATTGCCATTGATATCTTTTTCCTCCTCAGTTTTGGCCAGCTTCCCAGCAGCTGGTGCAAGTTTCAGCTTACCAGTGCGTTCAGATTTAGCATTCGATGTGGAAGTTCTCTTCTGAGGAGCTTCTGATGAGAGAGACATAGAAGAAAATAAGACTGGGCCTTTTCTTGCTCCATCAGAACTTGAAAATGATCTAAACTCCATCACGTTATGATTTCCTGATATATTCTCCGTATGGCTTACATCTGCAGCTGCAAAATCACCAGGTTCAGAAACCACAGTGTTTGATAAGCTGTCCTTAGGAATAGTTCTAGAAACACTAGGTGGTTTTCCTGACTTGAGAACCTTGGGCCTGTATACAGCCGTTCGTTTATCCTTCGGTTCAATTTTATTTTTTGTTCCATGGGTTCCAGATCCATGAGGCATCAAATATTTTGTAAACTTAGCTGAATCACTTGTTTCATGAGTCTTACTGCTCCGATCTGCAACATAATGTTTGCTTACATCCATAAACTTTCTCTTCTTTCCTGGCTTAGGAACACCGAAAATAACTCCTGATCCTTCCTTCTTTAAACCACTACGTATCATTCTGAGTGAATCAGGCTTACTCTCATCTCTAGTGCTTTTACCAATATTAAATATTTTTTCATTGTCAGATAAATCCAGCAATCTCATATCTTCAGGTTTCCAGGATTCCTTAAGGTCAAAACGTTTTGAGAGCTTATCTTCCCCTTTGGTCTCTACCACAGGACTGTTTATCCTGGGTCGCTTTTCCTGAGGGGTATCACCCTGAAAAACAGATCAATGACTTGGTATAAAGAAGCAATTAAAGTATCACCATAGAAACATCGTCACAAATATAAGCCAACATATCACCTCATGGTTAGAGCCGATATGATCCTGAGAACTGGACATTTCAACCCAACTACCGTTCTTCCACATCAGAGAAGGTCGAAGAAGCCATGCTTTGACAACAGATGTTTCTCCATGAGCTGCAATAAATATAATGAAGAAAACCTTTATTATCCCCAAAGCACGTGCCACATAGACTTTAATACTAAGCACATTACAATCAAACTTGTGCATGGTCACACATACCAGGAAAACGAACAGTAAACGATGTTTCATCTTTCTGGCTCTTCTCAGTGACAACTCCCTCCCACCAGCTGAAAGACAAATACACAAACATAGTTTCAAACAGTGGTTCATTTCTTGAGAACAAATGCGGAACAACTTCAGAGTTTCTCTTTCCCTCTAAATACAAAAAATGCAGGATGCAAAGGAGATACATTCACAAAAGTGCTCCAAAGCCATCCACAAAAGTTAATGAATAATTTGTCAGATTACAAACGGAATAAATATAGGACTCCGTGACAAGGACATGTATTGGTTTCTTAAAAACTGGATTGTTGCTAACTTGTTTTATTGACTTGCCCACAAGATATGCACAATCTATTTGATGGATTTCCAATAAATTTTCCCTGTTAACCTATAAAAATGAAAAATAATGTAGAATTATTAGTAGTAGTATAATTTATCTCACTAAATACGAAATAATTTTTATATATTCTTTTCACTATTGTTTCCAGTACAGCTAGTGAGAGTTTAACATATGCATACAAATTCTTCTTGCAGTATTGCTTTAGGGCAATATGAAAAATAGCTCATGTTTCAAGTCCGACTAGCAAATATCAACAAATTATCCGACAGTATTCCCTAATAGATGCATAACTATATATATGCCTCCATTATCTTCAAAATTATCATTCCCGTGACCCTGTCCAATTCAAAGCAAGAAGATATTGCACATAATGCATGCTTACCTATCTTGCATCCATGAATCAACCCTATCCCCAACAGACCACTTATAGTCCCCCATCGCTGCCCTGCGCCTCTTCCTCATTCCTTCATATGGCATGGCTGTAATAGGCCGAGCAGTACGTATCCTGGGTGCTCTATCTCCTTCGCCTTCAAGTGCCACCCATTCCTTTAGCTTATCACCATCTGTAAGACGAGCAGTTAAAACAGGTTTGTTATGAAAGCATACCCAACACATGTATATGAGACAAAATGTCTAAGCAAGAAAGCACTTTTAGATAAGAAACCAAAAATCACAACACACAAGGTACAAAGCCAAGTACATTAGAAAAATAAGATACCCTCACTGATACATTTAAGCATTACTTTTTCTCCACAACAGAAGCAAACATCATACAAACAAATTCCTGATTTAGAATAGAGATAATCGTGCAATAATATAATCCTGAAAGAGAAAGTGGAATTGGACACACATCGACAAGGAGTTACATAAAAAAAACTCTGGACAATGAGTCTGACAGATCAGCTTTGCTAACTATCACCATGCAGTTGATTCAACACAAAATATGCATAATAGCTCACCCTCTGATCGAAGTTCATTGTAACACACATAAGCTTTGCCATCTCTGACATCCAAAATATCAGCCAGGAACCATGCTACTTTCAAGCCATCTCCATCTCTTAATACCTAGAAAAAGGAAATAGTAAATTTGTTAGAGAATAGAATATGACTACAAGTCAACAGCAACATTTCCCCACAGTAATTAGAACAACTGCATTCAAAACTATTTCAAAGCTCAAATATCACTACATCAAATACAACTTAACAGTACAACTTATTAAATAAAAAAATAAACTTATATTCAAGTAAAAGTAACAAACCTCAACATGGGAACCTTCCCTTAAATTGTTATTTTTTGAAGTTTCACCTGCTTTCCCATGTTCAGTCTGAGTGATCATGGAAGGTGGTCCGTACCCAATCTCGGACTCAGAAGTGACTCCTTTAGTTTTGGGAATATCTGAAGCTTTGCGGCCCTTTTGTCCTATTTTATCCTTTCCACTTGTTGTAGCAGGACCCAAAATGCTACCTGTTAACCTAGAATGATCCACCAGAGGCTCTCTAGCTATCTCTCTAAGAGTTGGTGACATTCCATATTCATCACTTTGCTTTTGCCTCTTGTCTACTAGAACCTCTTTTGTATCCACACTACTGCCTTTGTCTGTATGTTTTCTGATAGCACCATTTGGCTCGGGAGATACTTGGGGCACTTTCAGGTATTCCTCAGGACCAGCTTCTACCAATTCAGTCAACGGGAAAGGCTCACCCATGGCAACAATCTTTCCAGCCTGTGATACAGCTTCAGCTGCCAGCTCAGCTGCTTTAACAATGGCATCCATGTTTTCAGCTCGCTTTGAGGCAGCTGATGCAGCTTCAACCCTCCTTCTAGCAGCTTCCCTTGCAGCTATGATAACAGAATTCGAACTGGTAGCAGCATCTTCACCTCTCAAGATGGATACAGGAGTTGCCTTGCCAAGCTTCTTCACATTATCAGAAGCAATTGCATTAGTTGGAATAGAATTTTTATAGCCGCTTGAAACGAATGCTTCATCAGCCATCAATTTTGCTTGTAATGCAGCATTTGAGGCAACCTTGGCAGCTGCAGCTGCAGCCTTTGCAACAGCAGCAGCTGCAGCTATCGCAACAGAAGCGGAAGTCAACTTAGTTTCAAAATCTGGTTCCAACCCAGAATTTTTGTGCTTTCCCAGTTGATTCCATATTTCTTGACTGTGATGAACAGCCGCTGCAGCAAGAGCAGAAGCATCTTCCGCCTGCTTCTGAACCTCCTGGAGTTTACCAAAGGTCTCTTCAGACAGACCAACTCTCTGATCTGAATCTCGTTCACCCTTTTCAAGATGGTCAGCAGAGACAGATGTAATGAATTTCTCAGCAGAGAACTTGGAAACAGCATTAGCAGGGGTTGTAGTCGCAGAAGATGCAGACACATGACTAGTCACAGCAGTAGCCGAAACAGACTCCGTCTGAGAATGCAGTATAATCTGCCCAGGACCCTCAGAAACTGTACACTTCTTTCTCTTTCTAGGTTTTGGATCAGCAGAATGCTGAACAGTTTTTGTTGTTTCCTTTTTTGTGTCAGGCAGGGGAGTCCCTGCAAAAACATTAGCAGGACTGCCACCCAGGACCATAGGAACTGTGGAAACCTGCTTCATGGCAGAAGATTGAGGCACGGATGCTTCTCTTACAGGAGTCAGATTAACAGTTTCTGTAATAGGAAGAACAGTAAAACGACCATTGCCATCAAATGAAGAAGTCTGTGGAACCCAGGGAACACGAAAAGGGGACTGGGACATCCAAGGAGCATTATGCCCAACAAAATTCCTTATAGGTGGAGGACGCAATGGAGAAACTGCCTGCTGGTAATCCATAACTGCACTTCTCGGAATGCCAGTAGGTTGAAGAGCATTACAGGAAGGTGTAGGAATACTCCAAAGAGGTGATGAAAGAGGGATAATTGGGTTTACAATTGTTGTTGGAGTACCCTTGTTGGTGAACCGACTTGCAGGTGAGGATGCAACCTTATTCTGAAGTGCATTTTGTTTGATCAATTGATCAGAAGTTTTGGCACCTGAACATCTCAACCAAGGAACTAGGTTAACAGACAGAAGAATTAGAAGAAAATAATTCAACAAGTTACGATAGATACCTAAATGTGTTTGCAGTGGAGTTTCAGGGCTAGCAAGATGAGATTTTTGAGTATGTACCCTGTCTATACAAGCTCGCCATACATTCTCCCATATGGTTCTTCCACCATCTGCATAAAAATAAAAACAAAAAAGTGACTAAATCTGTATAAAAACCCAGCGCAATATAGTCAGAGATGAGAAAACCTAACCCCCAAATGCTGATATCATATATGCCTCATCAGGCGCTGTTCCTTGACTGAAGCAACAATGTTAAATGAAAATTAGATAGGCATGCTTAAATGATCAAAGATCCTAAAGAGAGATGCAAATACCCTAGACTACTAGATTTGACAATGATATCGAAGCACATCTACATGTATAAATAATGGGGGGGGGGGGGGGGGGGGGAAGTAAAAACTTACATCAGAGCTCCATATACAAAAATCTGAGCACGTAATTGAACTTGTTGCGAATCTGTAAAAGGCTGGTGAAAAACTGCAGATGAAGAAGCTGAGGAGTTCAAGTCTGGCAGAGTAGATACTGAAGTAGAAAGAACGCCAAATGGTTTCATATTAACACCTTCCATATGTCCACAGCGCTGCATCTCATTGGATTGCGTGAGCTGACCAATTCCAGCTGAACTGAGTGGTGCATTACCTGTTCTATCAGTTCGTTTTGATCGACTAGTAGGAGTCATTTCTTTTTCCGCAATTCCCTTTTTGGTAGCTTCCTTTCCCGCACTCTTACCACCTACTCGCCTTGCTTTACGCTCAGTGGTCCCCTTAGAGCCACTGTGTCCAGACGTCCCTTTGGAGCGACCACGTGCGCTCTCACTCTTAGATTCCTGAAGATTTGCATGACTCACCTCTTGAGCAGCCTTGAGACCCATTTTGCTTAAGCTAGAGGTTGATGGTGTTCCCTCGACGACCTTGTTGTATGAACACAATAACAGAATAAGTGCAAGAGAGACGGACAATAACCAGGATAAACAAAAAAGAGCATCAGAAAAAATAACTTATAGTTCAGCTATAATAGAAGAATCAGGAAAAATTACAACCTAGAAAAGTCCGCTTGACCAAACAAAACATCACTTTTGGAAAATAAATTTTACCAAGGATATTGTGTCGTGTTGCATGGTAGAAAAAGGTTGCCAAATCTTGCCAGCTTCTTTTCCGGACAAATCTGCCAATGGAGGTACCTCAAAGGTGAAAGTTCTGTCTCCAGGAGAAGCATCATTTCCTTTCCTATCCTCAGAAACAGACTGCTCTTTGTTCTCTTCCCCATCGATGACCCCAGAAGTTGAAGCATTCTGATTCTTGGTTCCTTTCGCACCATCCTTTCCAATTTTACTCCGGGACTGCTCAGAAGTTCTAATGACAATCGGAGAGCCACATGAAGGATTGTCAAGATCAGCAATGCTATTTCCACTTTCCGCCGTGAGAATCTTAGTTTGAGACTCAGATGATGGTGCAGAAGGTAAGTAACTATCACAAGTCTTTGCATGATTGCCTGTTGCATCAAAATAATCCATCCGAATAAACATAAAATAATGTGGGGCGGAAAAGAGAAAACAGATGACATGATCTCAAAAGAAAATAGAGCCATGAAAGATGCTAAGCATGCATTTGATTTATGTAGTGTGCATCTGTAGAAACAAGTGGACACTTCATTAAAAAAACCTTAAAAAGGATACAACTTCCGAGGAGAAAATACAGACAAAAGAAGATACATCTCAAGAGAACCTCAGGGTGGTGGAGGGGGTGCAAAAACGAAGAAAACAAACCAACTTTTTACCAACGCAACAGATAACAGATCTAAAGGACAAGACTGAGAAGAGTAAACCAGGGATTCCACCATGACATGCTTGAACTATCTAATTACTTCAGGAAAAAAATAAAATGATAAAAGAAACTCACTATCAACACGAGGCATAGCAGCAGGACCACATATTTCTTTTATAACTAATTTGGGGTCACTATCTTCAGGATGATTTTGGCCAGCATCATGGGAGGGTTCTTTTGATGTTGATGGCAATGAATTTGTCAATGTCTGGTTATTCTCTTGTATCGATACAGAACCTGAGGGAAAAAAACTTGTTGCCGATATTAATCTTATGGTGTTTCCAGCAACAGAAATGCATGGATATACTTCTTGAAGTATAACACCAATTAGGTCATACCCAAAAATCATCATAGGAAAAATAAAACATTTCAGAGAACTAAAACAAGTCAAGGAAAATCCACCATAAAAGGTCACCTGCAGCTTCTGAAGAACCCATTTTAGAAATAACTTGAGCTTCAGCATCATCGGTCCCTCTCACCGTTGAATCAGAGACAATAGATGATGTGTGCATATCCTTTACAACCTCCAGTGACACTCCGGGAAGTGTCTGGTCTCCGGGTTGGCCCTCATCAATAGAAGTATCCTCCATCGACAAGGACTGATCAACTTTATCACAAGAGGACTGTCCACGAGTCTCGCAAGGTGCACCTTTTTCTGATGTCATTCCAGGGGTCTTTGTGATTGAGGAACTTGCTTCTTCAAATAATACTTGAAACTCTTTTTTATCAAAAGCAGAAACAGTGGCAGCAGGAAGATCCTTACCAGAAGGCAAAAGAACACACTCCACTGTAACACAGGAACACCAAGTTAGCAAATGATGCAGGATGTATAAAAGGGAAAATGAAAGAAAGAAAGAAGGAAAGAAAGAAAAAGCTCAGCCATCAGACTTAATGCTTCAAATTTTACATACTCGACTTGCCACTGATGGCAACATCAGATTGTAAATTTGAAGGTAACTCATCTGCTGTGCCACCCGTGCCCGAGGAAGAGGAGTCAACTCCCTTTATTACAGGAACAGATCCACGCTCACTACAATCTGTGTTACTACAGTCAGAAGACAATTTGATGTTCTGATTTGCAGCAGCTGAAACACTCTGATCAGATTTATAATCATCATTATGTTTAGTGACTACACATTCTTTCATGGACTCTGCTCCCAAAGCATTGTGAGAACCTTCGCCATCACCCTTATAACCATGATCGTCTCCTACCAAAGATTTCTCAGGCTTGCTGCTCAAGATGTTTATATCAGAGTGGCAATCACTTTCTAGCAAATCGTTCTTCTCAATAGTATCACATGCTATCTGCACCATTGAATCCATATTTGACTCTAAACTAGTAGAATTTCTAGTACCTGCATTACTGACTCCACTTCCATGTTCCTTATGGGTAGTATCACCAACAAAGGGCATTGCTGATATCTCATGTAATTTTCCTTCAGACAATACAATGTCTTCAGAAACGCCAGTCTGCATAGGACTTTCTATACCCAAACCCTCGCTGCACCCTTCCACCACATGGAGGTCAGAATTCCCCTTTAATATCCCATCAACAGACTCACATGCAGTAGTAATGTTTCCAATAGCATGGCCATCTTCCTTCAATTGCATGTCCAATGCTGAATGCTTCTCTACAAACGAGGTAACACTTGCAATTGCATTTTCACTCAAGTTCTCACCATCAGATAGAACTTCTTGGCTCAAATAAACATTTTCCCTTGCTAAACCATCCGCATTTTCATCAATGAGATCATTTTTTAAATGGGTAGTACCTTGGCTATCTACCAAAGCGCTACTAGCATGGGTGTTTTGCACGGAGGGAATCACAGTATCAACTTGTGAACCAGAACATTTATCATCTTGCTCCTTCTTACCCACAGATTGATCAACAGAAGTTTCCACTAGATTTTCATTAATAACATGCTCTTTGGACTCATCTCTCTCGGTCACAGGTGAGTCAGCATTTTTGGTATTTAGACTTTCCAATGTGCCATCAACAGATGTGTCAAGTTCATGTGTTTGAGAAATCTCTTCAACCAGTCGATGATCTTCTCCTACATCATCTTTCAACCCAGAAAATGTTCCTGCTAACTCACTTGACTCTAGTGCAGGCTGTAAATCACCTCCTACTTTAGAAAGACCACTATCTTCATGTTTCAAACTAGGCTCCATCTGATTTGTTATGCAGCCCAGTTCATCACAGGCATCTGAATCCTTACTAATTGTTTGAAGAGGAATAGTTTCGTCCTGTCCTACAGATTTTAATAGCATTTCAACAGATTCTGTGGAGGCTGCTTCAGACCAGACATTGTTGCGCCTGGAAATTGAACAAGATTCGGCTGCACTTGAATTAAATACAATCCCAGTACCCCCACGCGAAAAATCTTCAATCCACTGATTATCCTCACTACTTTCAATGCCGAGAAAAACTTCAGTTTCAACCAAACTATCAAATCTTAAATGTCCATGAAGGTTATCATCAAAATCAAACCTTGGGAGAGCATACTGGTGTAAAACAGGAGGAAATTTATTGTTCCCTTCACCTGCTAAATGATGATTGTGGCTTTGGGAATCAATGTCATCATTATCCATGAGCGTATCCCTACAAAAGGAAAACATTTAGATGAAGAAAACAGCATTTCAAATTGCGGCTCAACATTACACGGATAAAGTGGTAAGGCAAGGCGTCAAGAGTTTTAAGAGTATCCAGGTCCAGACACTTCTCCAAAAGAACAAAGCACATAACCAGCTAACTACTTCCTATAGTGGTTGAATCCCAAATTACAGTTTAAAGAACAGAAAATTCAAATGGATTAATTAATTGATGGAAGCACGGAAAAGATGCCAACTGCTCATGCAACGAGTAAAATTACACAATTCATAGGTATAATTTTTTTTATATATTTCCTGGTATAGAATCTGATAAACATGAAAAAAATAAACAAAAAATTTAACATTTAAAATGTCATATCACATCAAGAAAACAGAAAAAGGTCAAAACCAAACTAGAATGAACTAAACTGTATAGAACTAAAAGTATCTAAATAATGGGAACATACAACTTATGCACTTCCATAATCCACTCCCTAGGCCTAATAAAAGGTTAATCCGAACATAAAACAAGCCAACACCTTGATCCTATATTTTGTTTTCCAAAAGGAACATGTTTTCTCCCAAAACTATTTAGTAGAGGGAGTCGTGGCAAGTTCTCATAAAATTGCATTTATTGCCAAATAAGGATTGGAGGGTTCAGCTTACTGAGTTGCAGAAGAACACCCCCCACCCACCCAAATAATAATAATAATTTACAATAAATAATGTTAAAAACCCAAATCTATTGACAACGACCAGGTCTGCCTTTGCCATATCAGAATTAAGAAAAAGGATTTTATGAAAAATCTTACAAGCAAGTATACATAATTGCCCAGTCTCTCATATAAGGAGGCCACACTGAAGTATTAAGTTAAGATATTTAGTTAAATGGAAAAGCAGCATTACAAACCCATCTCTGGATTTTGAAAACTCCACTGCGGTGTAAAAATAATCATTTTCAAAGAATAAAAACAAACAGAAGCTCTAGCTGAAATACATTAACGATTGAAAAATCATTTTAAAATAGAAGAAACTGGTTCAGCATAATTGACCGAGCTACAGTCAAATCGGAAAGTACCAAAAAAGGAACTTGGTTCCAATCTATTCAAGCAAAAAACCAAAAAATTTAACTCTAAACTATAATTAACATTAAACTCACCAGTTCAAAAAGATCAATTGTTTTGAAACTATAATTAAAAACGAAAAAACCTAAAAGATTTTTTTAACCAAGTAGGAATATGAACAGTTACCAGAGCAAGTAAGTCTAGATACGCTACCTCCCTCCATCCGGTGATGAAATCCCTAGCCGCTATTATCTCAAATCCTCCCTAGTCGAACGGTCATCTACTGCACCAGAAAAGTCCAATTCAGAAGATAAACATTTTAACCACAATATAACAAACTACTAACAAAGTTGAAAACCAAAAGAAAGAAGATAAAAGAAAGAGGAAAATATAAAATTGCTCGCGTAAAATCTAAGATAACGAAGGGTAGATTAATTGAATAGCTTGTCGTAACGGCTACTCACCGGATTCTTAAATTTTCCGGCGGTTCGAGTTAGGGTTCCGGTGAATCGAAGTAAAAAGAAAAAGATCAGTGAAAGAAAGAGAAATGGGAAGAGCTTTCTGATGTGTAAATACGTAGAGGCTTGTTTGGTTCGTTTTCTCGTAGACGGAAATGAATAAGTAAATGGTAAGTAAAAAGTACAAACGAGGATAGTGGTCCGTATTTTCAAAATTTAGGGTTTGGTGAACTCGAATGAATGACGGGTGAGTCTAAGATGCGGCGCCTCAATTTTAAAATTAAAACGCGGCGTAATCGAAATGTTAGAAAATATATATATATTAAAATATTATTTATACCAATCGAACTGTCATCTAAAATATTTTTGTTAAGACTAATTCGAAAATCATTGAGAAAAAAAATATTTTGGATAATATTTAAATTGTGTAACAGTGTAAGTAACATTTTAGGCATTCATTGTATGGCCAACAATACTTAGAGGTGGTAAAGTGACTCGAGATCTTAAACGATTTTACTTGATTCGAGACGTGATATCGACCTGAACAAGACGATTTAAAACCTAAAACAAACCAAATTGAATCAAAATTGACCCGATTTTTAGTTGAACCGATATGGACTCAATTTGATTTTCTACAGAACTGAATGGATCCGAACAAAAAAGCAACTCGAACCGAAGGTAACCCGAAATAATATATATATATATATATATATATATATATAAAGAAAGATTTGATCTGAACTGTCGCACAACTCACCAAAGTCAAATATATCGGCTTTATAAAGTCATATATGAGTGTAAAAAACTGATTTGACTTGAAAACCCGACTGAAATATATCTATCTCCTATTAAACTGGTATTGACTCGACTCGAAACCAACCAAACCAAAAATACTTGACCTGATATCAAGCGATTCAAAAAAAAAACTGAACTGATAAAACCTAACCCGACTCAAATTCTAACAAAACCAGACCTGACCTGACCCGAATGACACGTTTGCCAGCCCTGACAATAATTCTTAATATCATTTCTCACGTGGCTTGTTTTAAACGCCGATAAAGCAACCAAGATAATGTTAAAGATACCGCCCATCTTTGTATATTTTGCGACAGACGCGTTCCTAGCCGTTCGATTCACGAGGTTCGTGTGAAAGTTGACGATAAGGATTGTAACTATGACTTGTAAAATTTGACTACGTTGACTGTTTGTTTTTTCTTTTTCTTTTAGTTTTTTTTAATTTCTTAAAATATAAAAAAGAAATTAGAAAAGATCACGTGGTGGAAGAAGGTCGATTTAGAAGCGTAATTTATTATGAATATCAACGGTTCGGAAATTTCTTCATCTTGTTAGCAATAGTTTTGGACGGTTTGATCAGATGGATCGGTTCAACACATGCTGATGTTGCCAAAAAGTAAACGACCAGTCGGTTAGGATGTGATTGAATATTTGATAACAGTTTTAGGAAAATCTATATTCCTCAAACATTTTTTAATATAATAATGTACAAATCAGTCGACTACCAGTCCAAGACGTAGTGTGTTTGGAAGAGCGTTTGAAGGCTTAAAATTTCAGTTCAATGAGATTTTTAGTCTCGAACACTGTATCTATATATTTGGATTAAAAAATTTAAAATTATTTTTGGATCCCAAACGTAATTCTGGGAGAAACAAGGTAGAAGTATAGCTTTTACGTTTCGTCGTGATTTTTACACTATATTTTTATACAATCGTGATTTTTAAGAAAAAAATCTCAAATGTAAATCACGTTACTTTAAAATCAATTTTACACAAAATCAATTTTATAAAAATCACGTTGATCCAAAATCAATTCTACCATGCAAAACCTAAGTTGTTGAAACCCAATTTTTTTTTACTTTTTCTTTTATAAGTATTTAATTTAATTCATTTTAGACTCTATATATTTTTTAAAATTTTATGTAATCGCTCATATTGTGTGTATCTAGAATTATCTCGACTATTTGAGTTTGGATTTAATTTAGGTTGAACTTGATCTTAGACTTGGATTCGGACAAATTTTGAGTCCTACCCTGTAAATACAAAAAAAAAATATTACCTATATTATCAGTGCCAAAACACAACCTCGTTTAGTACAACAAGTGTAAAATATGTGTGTTGTATTAAATAACAATTGTGTATCAAAAGATGGATGAAAGATGATTGTTACTACGTAAATGTGCTTGGTTGATGAAATTTGGGTTAAAGTTAAAAGATAAGTGTTACGTATAAATGTATTCTTTTACCCTTAAAATCTAGATTATAAATTTTTATTGTTTTGACATTGATTATTATATTATTTTTTGTTTACGGTTTATGGCTCGTAATTTGAGGTTTGGGATTTAGATCTTTATTACTTATAGTTTAGGGTTTATGATTTAAAGTTTGTTTATTGTTTAGGTTTAGGGGAAGTGGGATTATAGTTTAAGGTGTATGCTTTGGGGTTTGAATTTAGAGTTTGTGATTTAAGTTTTATTGTTTAAGGTTTAGTGCTTATTGTTTATGGTTTTATGGTTCAGGGTTTATATTTTGTGGTTAAGGTAGAGTGTTCATGGTTTTACAACCCATGGTTTAGAGCTCAAGGTTATTGTTTAGGGTTTAATTACAAACAAAAATATGTCACAAATATTCACTGTAGTGATAATTTAATTGTGAAAGAAAATGCAATGGTCACAACTATTATCATATATACATGTCACAATTACTTATATCAATAGTATCATAAAAATATTTTATAGAAAAAAAACATAACATGTGACAAAATAACTCAAAGTCACAATAAAAATATCACTAAAAAAACAAAATTATTGTAGTGCTTAGGGTTCAAGGGTAAACTCAAATCATAAGCCCTAAATCATAAGCCATGGAGACTAACCATGAACCTTAAACCATCAACCATAAAACTTTAAACCCCAAATCTTAAATTATTAACCCTAAACTTTAAACCATAAACCTTAAACATGAACATTAAATCATAAAACTATAAGCCATAAAGCCTAAAGTATAAAACGTAAAATATAAACCATAAACCTTAAACATTGACGAATTATAAACATTAAACCTCAAAAGCATAAGCTATAAACCATAAATCCTAAACTTTAAACTCTAAACACCGAACCATAAAAGCATAAAATTTAAACCCCAACCCATAAACCATAAACCCTAAACATTGAAATTATAAATCCAAAAAATAATATAATAACCAATGTCAAAATCATGAACCCTAAACATTGATAATGCATGCTCAATCACCATGCTGCAGCTGCTAATGCTCGAACCCATTACCTCTAAAACAACAATCATTCCCTTAAACACCGAGACAAGTTGGTTCATGTTTATTTATTTATTTTTTAATTTAAAAGTTTTAAAATATCACATTGTAAACACATAAAAATTTAAAAGGTCATAATACATAATCCAAACACAAAAATTAGTAATTGGACTTAGTTTTAAGATGAAATATTTGGTTATATATATATATATATATATATATATATATATATATATTAAAGTTTATCACCAAAATATTAATCTTATTTTTTTCGTTCGAATTCCGGTATTGAAATGTAATACCTCTTTATTTAATCAAAAAATATATATTTAAAAATTTGAAACTTAAAAGTACATAATACAAACATAAAAATAATTTAAAGATTTAAATTTAATTTTATGTAAAAAATTAAGGAATCTAAAATAAAAATATAATTTAAAACTAAAAAATAAATATATTAAAAGTATCGAGGGTACCTGGTTATCAAAAAATTTGGCCCAGACCCGCCAACTACCCAGGAAAAATCCCAGGTTAAGTACCCGGCTCGGTTGAGTAATTTCTTTTAAGAATTACCTAATTTATTTAAGTTCGAGTCGTCAAGTCGAGTACTTTTGAACACCTCTACATTAGTAACAGTACTAGTAGAGGGAGGTGGCCCTATCTTAAAGCTTGTATGGTCACTTTCTTTCTTTCTTTCTTTGATAAATTGTATGGTCACTTTCTGAAACAATAAATAAATAGATAAGGAATTTATCGATAAAGAGGATCAGAATATTATATGAATAACATTGCTAACACATTCTTCCAAAAATTGTTTTATATAATTAGCTTTTGCCTTTTATACCTGGTCGATTATATCTTGACCTGGTAAACTTGACCCGAGACCCGAAATTCGAACCGAAACTCGATTTTAATCCGAACATGATGATCCGAAATTGACCCGAAACTCGAAATAAACCAAACCGAACCGAAATCGAATCGAAATTTTTTGTTGAACCGAAATGGACCCGAACCGAAAGCTGAACCGAATATCGACCCGATTTTAACCCGATTTTGACCCAATTTTAACCCGAATATCTATTTTTAACAATATAATAAATAATAAAATGAAGTATGTTTTATTATTTTTTTATACTATACCATGGAAGAGACCGTTCCACTTGTCAAAGTTGTGGTATAATAACATTTTATGTTATTTTACGTTTCAATATTAATTAAATAAACTAATTTTTAAATTTAGAGTTTCAATGTACTATTTTCTCTCCCAATATTTAATCTTACATTTACAAAGAAAAAAATGTCAAAAGATTGCATTAAAAGGAATGGATACATAATAGACCAATTCATAGGGCCAACCTTTAATTGCATCACTACTAGTGACTAAATTAAATTAAACTAAAACTTAAAGTTGACTAAAATGTAACATTTTAAATGCAACATGACCTAAAAAGTAATTAATCTCTAGCTTAAAAAATTGGTTGCTTATTTTCCTCCAAAATTTTGTCTTTTCTCTCTCTATTTTTTCCAATTGTCTTTTTTTTTTCAATATAACTTAAAAAATTGGTGGCTTATTTCCCTCCAAAATTTTGTCTTTTCCCTCTCAATTTTTACCAATTGTCTTTCTCTTTTTTCTTTTTTTTTAATTTAATTGAGTTTCAATTTAGATTAATTTAATTGAAATTTCACATTTAGTTTTAGAATTATTTTAATTATGTCCGTGATTTATGCTTTTTAGATTTTAGTTAGCTCAATTAGTTCCTAAGTTTAATAAATTAATTCATTTCTGACATTATTATTATTATTATTATTATTATTATTATTATTATTATTATTATTATTATTATTATTATTATTATTATTATTATTATTATTATTATTATTATTATTATTACATATAATAAACTTTGATTTAATATAATTATACAAAAAAAATTGATATGGATACATAAAGCTTTGATTTAAATATTTAATCAAATTCAAATGCATAGATTAACAAGTTGAATCAGAATTAATCTCATACACCAATAACTCTAAACTAAACCATAAATACTAAACCTCAAACTTTTAACCCAACTCAAATCGAATTGACCCGACGAAATCGACCCGAAATAGACCCGATCCGAAAGCGACCCGAATGACCCGATTTGACCTGAACCAAAAGTGACCGATCCGATATTGACCCAACCCGAAAACAACCGATCCGATTTTGACCCGATCCAATACCCGAACCGAATCCGACTCATCACAGACCCGAATTAGACCCGAACCCGAACCGAACCGAATCTAAACCGTTTCTAGATAGACCCGAAATGACCCGAACCGAAACGACCCGAACCGAACCCGAACCGAGTGACCCGATTGCCACCTCTAATTATATCCGGTGGAATTGATTTTCATTTGACAAATGTTTTCAAAATATTTCGGAAGTTATTAATTAATAACTCAATGTTAATGATTATTGTAATCTGCACTTAACTATAAAATAAATAATATATTAATTCACGTTATAAATTAATATAAAATATATTTATTAATGTCAGTATAAGTTTAGATTTTTATTATAATTCAAAATTTGAAATTATTAATGTTTTATATTTTTACTCTTATTACATTCTTATATTTGTATTCTAATATTAAATTTCTATTTGATTCATTAAATTATAATGTATAGTTACCAAATTAATTAAGAATATATTATTATTTTTACAATAATTTAATTGTCTTTCTTTATTTGCAATAGCTATCAATTTAAAAACTAAATTAATTATATTATTTATTTTATTTTGAATGCTGACATTTTATTCTTATAATCATATCACTTGTCATAATTTTATGATGTAAACCGAAAATATATTCCTATTTGTTTGGAGGTATAGCTTTATGGAATATATATGATAAAAAAGTTTGCATGCAATTTGTTAATTTTGAGATTTAAAGGTTTAGTTTAAAGATTTTAATTTTAAATTTTATAATTTAAATATGAATAGTAGTGTAATTTTTTATAGTTTGTGTATCATAATATAACTCTAACTTTATACATATATATATAATTACTGTATATATATCTTGAGTTATATTTTAATACACAAGATGATGTGTAAAAAACATTATATAACTTTTAAAATTTTAATTTACGCAAAATTGTGTATAATTTTTTTTTCTCTTATATATGAACCAACTAATTTAGATAACTTAAATATTAGGTCATCCAATTAACTTTTTATCAGTCAAAGTCAAAACATATAATCTAGTATTTAATTTGATGTTTCTTTCTTTTGGTCAATACTGTTGCCAGAATTGGAAGTTGAAGCCATGGAATTGAGCAAAAAAGAGAATAATTCAGCTTTGGAAAGTGCTACCAAATTCAGCGTGAATTAAAATAATACAGTGTCCATGTGCAACTGCTAACCTGCAGGGTTTCACTTGGGACAAAATGAATAAGATTCTCTTGTATTTTTTCGGTACTTTTATTTATGTCTCACACTAAAAATTTAAATTTAAGGTTTATAAATAAGATTTAAGGTTAGAACGTGGAATTAGAGAATTTAGAATATAATATATTTTTATAATTTATGATTTAAAATTTAAAATTTAGTGTTAAGAATTAAAATTTAAATACTTAGTGCAGGGGCATAGAATGTGGCATCGAAAAGGATAAGATTTTTGTCGGGACAAAATTAGCATCTCAAAAGGGATGGAATCGTCTGCCTCTTTATCATGCCCCTTTTATGTCCCCACTTTAAAATAGTGGGTTTAGGGTTTAGAGTTTATGGTTTAAGGTTAGGGGTTGTGGTTAGGGTTTAGGAAATTAGGGGTATGGTGTATTTTTAGGGTGTAGGGTTTAGGATGTGAAAATTAGAGTTAGAGCTTAGAATTTAATTTTCAAGTAATTTTTAGTGTGGGGCATGATTAGGGGAAGATGATTTTTACCCTCTCAAAAGAGGATGGAAATCTTCTGCCCCTTTTCGGTGCCCCTATTTATGCCACAAGTTCAAAATTAAGTTTAGAGTGTATGATTTAGGATTTTAAGTTGGGGTTTATGGTTGGGGTTTAGGGAATTTAGAGTAATGTGTATTTTTAAGGTATAGAGTGTAGGATTTAGAATTTAGGGTTCTTGAAATTTAATTTTATAGCATTTTTTAGTGTTGGGTATAAGATTTTTATCTCTCAAAAGAGGAAAATCATGGAAAACAAGTTGCAAGGCCTGCCTAAACAAGTTGCTTGATTAGGTCTAAGCTTTTTTGGGCCATATACACTTCATATTTCCAAAGCAATGAAATTATTTAGCTGGAAAACATGCAATCTCAAGTAAAGACTATGAATGGCAGTGGCACTATGTTCTAACTAAGAAACTTGCAGTCAAACTGATGACATCTTTCAATGCCTGTCTCAAGAACCAAAATGTCATAACTTCTTACAATGCCTAACTAAGCATATGTTATACGAGCAAAGGTTAGCATATACAATGAATTCGACACGGAGTTACACGTAAAGATGACCGGATACCTCATCTCCGGCCAAAAGCCGTGTGTCATTGCTTACAAGATGTTGAGAAACCAGTTTAATTGTCCGGTAATCATACTCACACCCACCATGGTTTCTCTGTTAAGTCCTTTGAGAAAATATACCTGAAGCTTGAATTATAAGGCAACCAGTCGATAAGCTGCGATGACTTCTTCTTCAATTTACCATTGATACATTTCTGTATCGAATCGTGGAGCTTCTTGTCGGCATTTTCGGTAACCCAATTCAGGATGTCATCTGAGCTGATAGAGGCTTCTTTTGCAAATCTTTCCAGTACTCTTGGTAGAAATACTTTCTTTGAATTCTTCACAACTACATTTGCTTGAAGAAACTCTCTTTTTGCAACTTCCAACTCTTCTTTAACATTTGATGCAGTGTAAACTTTTAGCTGTAAAAAAAATTGCAGGTTAAGATGTGATAGCAAATTTGTTCTTAATAAATTCGAGTAAATTACGGTTTGATCATGTTTCAAAAGTTTCATACTGCATTACAAATTTACAATGTAAAAGAGAAGTAGAAGTTACCGCAGGATCAGAAAATGCACCAGTACATAGAGCAAAGCAGGCAAGTGGTTGGGGATATGGAAGACCAAGTTTTGAACTGATAAATTGCCTTTCTTCGCCGGATTTTTTCCTCAAGGCGGTAGAGAGAATGGTCTCTAGCCACTGTTATTCAACAAAAGAAGATAAAAATATGTGAATATATATCTGGAAATTGTCATTTTCCTATGCATCAAAGAAGCTATATAGGCGCTCTCGGAGTGAAGAGTAATACCCGTCCAATTCGAGATGTGCGAAAGCAAAATATTGACTGCTCTATGGCATTTGCACTGATGATATGGCCACCAATGTTGTATGCAGCCTGCACTACACAGAACAAGGAACCTATCGGTTTTGTCAATCTGATAACGACTAGATCGAAATGCTTCCTAGCTACATTCCAACGTTATGTGTCTTTTGAAAGCCTCACCCTAAAAGAATTGTATGGAATTGTTTTCGGTTTTCGATAAAGAAAAGGACTACCTTGTGAAACAAGGCTAACCGCCTCAAAGAACTGTGGGGAATTCCATATGCTAAATATGCCTGCAATAAAAGGAAAAGAAGAGACTTAATAATAGTAAAAACAAAATGAGAAAATCAGTGAGATATTAACTAAATATAAGCTTACATGCATAACAAGGGCATTGTACACATTGATCCAGAATGCAATTTGAGCATTATATTCCATCTGGCTCACTGTCACCTTTTCAAGTTGTTCTACTAAACCTCTGAAGTTGATGAAATGATGCACAAACTATGTTAGGTTCAAAGAATGTGTTGAAATATACGACGAGAAAATACTACAGGTTTCGACCAAAAGTTTATGTTGCGACGTGAAACTTAATTTCCTGCCAACCTGTAGTTACTAATGGCATAAGATGCACGAGAAAATCGGCTCTTATCGGTTGATATCCAAGATATTTCGATATTAGACGTGCAAGAGAAATCCCGGTCCTCCGCAACACCAAGTCTAGGAAGTACAACATTAGTTGAGGACCTTGACAGTAAAGGGGATTGGTTTTTCTCAGAATTCATTGATGTTGCACTACGTAGCCAGCAATATACTGATGCCATACATTTGACCATCTCCTCCGACAACTTGCTCGGACATTGGTAAAGGTGATCTTTCAGGGTTCGCAGAACTGAAGTTTTCGCCATCCCCTGAACCTTCTCTTGAGCCTGAATGTCAAGTGAGGATAAGAAAGCATGAAGAACAACATACATGACTGTGAATGTCACACATTAAGACAATCCTAGTGTTCATATGAGCATAAATATTTCTAACCTTAACTGGTTGTGAACAAGACCTGTCAAATAGAATGGCCTTTTTTCCACAGAACTGTGAAGCATCAATACTTCTAGAGGTTCTTTTCCCTGATTCATTCGTCGAAACTAGAGCTCGCAAAGGTCTCATAGGAAACTTTTTCGATGAACAAAATGCACTTGATATAATACTTGGGTGTTTCCTTGACGTATGTTTCATATGAGCAGGAGAAGCCTTCCCTGAGCTTTGTGCAGAACCGGGCCGACTAACACAGTGGTCAAAAATGCTCCTGTACAGAGAGAGCACATGTTGCTCACGGTTTGCAACTTCTTCCTCAAGTAACTCGATCTCCGTAATCAATTCCTTCGCCTGAAATTAATCAATACAGTCACCAAGTTATTTCAGGCATATTGCCCTCTGCATTACTCACATATGGATTAGAAGGATGTGAAACATGTTGAATAGTAATACTTTCTTTGTAGGCCACGGTTTCGAACACGTTTCGAACAATTCTAACCGCTAAGAAATCACATATTTCTTGGTGGTAATGTTACCTGTCCAGCAAAATGCCTGTGTCCTGGAGATAAAGTGCTCGAAGTCCGCCCCATTGCTCTCTCAAGCATAATTCGCATCGATTTTTCTTGTTGCAAACGTAATTGCAGCAGCTCAATCTGAAAAAGGGGAAACAATGGTTAATTTTGTTGCTGAAAATGCAGCAAAGAGAGTATAATGATTGCATTGTCATCTAATTCCAAGGCTTACATCTTTCTCCAAAGAGGCTCGCTGGTTCATCGAAGCATTTTTGCTGCTATAAGCAGAGCGGTCATGAAGAGGACTTGGAGTCCTATAAGCCATTGTCGACAACGGAGACGCCTGCAACATTCACATTCAACAAAAACCGAAATCGAAAAAATGCAAAAACAAAGATTCCTTTCTTGGCATTGTTTAGAAGTAGTATTCTCACATGTAGTTCCTTCTGCTGTTTCTTCTCGGGATGCGAAACGCCATCTCTTGTAACATCCAAATCTCTGTCTGAGGCACTGTGAGATAGTGCACCACATTCACTTATTAGACCCCAAAACTTGTGGAACAAGTTAAATTCATGCCAAGAGTCTACCCTCATGAAAACACCACATTACAAGGGAAAATAAAAACCTAGGAAACCATTCAAGTGAAGAGGGATCACCTCTTAGAACGCCTATGTTGAGCTTGGATATGTTGACATGATGATGACCAACAACAATCTTCATTTTCCCTCTTTCTTCCCCTCGCGACCACCGCAGTTTCTTCTTCCCGATCGAAATGGAAATCGTCCATTTCCTTGTGTCATCAACTCTACACACTATTCCAGTCCTTCACGTTCCTTTAACTCTATATAGTAATGATTTACTATTGCAATTTATTGACAGAATAAGTTTGAACGTGAGAAAAATAAACAAAACCCGACAAAGATATATGATTGTTGTAACAAAGAAGGCAAGGTTTGAGAGATATTATTAATGGAATGGGGTACATATGTTGCAGTAATTGAATTGAGAGAGAAAAGAATGTGAAGTAAATAAGGCAAAACTTAACCAACACGAGTTTATCCAAGTGGTAACCAGCTTAGTCTCGAGGCCTTGTGTGTATGCAGAAAATCACACTAAATCGGTCCGGATTAATCAGGCAAAGTTATAGAGAATCGGAAATTTCAAAAAAAAAACAAAACTTACCAGTTATGAATTCCCCCAATGGGACCAAGTAGTTGCCTGTTTAGAATTCAATTTCATCGCTTGAGACAGAGAGTTGTTGAGTGCATTGAATACGAGGAGTTATTTCACTTCATCTTTTTCTTTTCTTTTCCCTCACTTTCTCAAGAAAAAAAAGGGTACCGTTAGAATTTTGAAAAATGAGAAAGTTGCAACATCAGTGGGTTATTTCTAAAAATATAATGGATGTTTGCCATTAGATCTTTCCATTGACTGACTTTACCCGCCAGAATTCTGTTGCCTGTTAGGTCGGTCAGGACTCAGGAAAGTAATTACTATATATTATCTTTAAAAGAAAACATGCAATAAAAATGAATGATGATCCTGACAAAGTAAGGTGTTTAATTTAATGCCTGCTTATTGAATATTAAATTCAAAGTAAAAGAAAATGTAATGACCGGCTGACCGGCTTAAAGCCTAGACGGATAGACTCGAATGTCAGATGTCATATTGATCATTGAAATAATCCGTTTTAATATGAATATTTAACAGTTAACACGTTTTAATTTAAAAATTTTCATTAACCGTACACATCAACGGAATAACGTTTATAACTAGATGAGCAAGAGTCGTAAGTATATATTAACAATGACGAAGCTTAGTAGTTCGTGGGAGGGGCTGTGACCCCCCGCAGGGGAAATTTTTTTTATCCTTTAATTTTTTATATTTTTCTAGAAAAAATTGAGATAATTGTGAATTTATCTCCTCCTATCTTTCAAAATTTATATTTTACCCCCTTCAACTTCAAATCCTAGCTCCGTCCCTGTATATTAAAGACAACGAGTAAATCGTAAATTATACAAGAGTAAAACGTAATTTCACCTGCATCATTTAAAATGTCATGTCAAAACTCATAAGAAAATAGGCTTGGTTAATGACGAAAAGCTTTGGGCCATGGTTGGGCTAAGAGACTTAGAGAACATTAAGGTTTCATACTATAGAGAAGGGCTCTGTAACATTTTAAAAATCGGGTTAAAAATTTTGGGTAAGTTTGTGTTGAATCAACATTACAAGTTACAACCTTAAATTCTAATCCAAATCAACTTATAATATTATTAATAACATTCCAAAATATTAGCTAACTTCAAGATATCAAAATAATCATAAATTCATCATTTTTTTTTCAAGAAGACTTAACTAAAATTAACCGGTTCAATTAATTTTGATTTTAATTTTAAAAAATTAAGATTAAATTGACAATAACACATAAGAAAACTCCCTAACATACTACAAACACTTAAGTTCACACATTAAATCAAGATTCCACCATCAAACCTTCCAAAAATCCAATTTTCACAATTAAATCTTGTTTTTTTTTATATATTAAATGACAACTAAAATGAGAATTAGGAACACATAGCATGTGCATTATCATCGAGAAACATCATATTAACGATCATGTTTGATAAAGAGAAATTTGAGCTAAAATTAGAGGTTTGACCGGTCAAATTCGTTAATTTAGATGTTTGGTAAAGAGCGTATTGAAATAGCGGATTATGGTAAAACCTCTAATTTTGAAAAAGTCGCTAACATGAGCCTTTTAATATTAGAAGTTTTGACATAAGGATTATAAATACCATTTTACCCTTAAAAATTATCGAAAGTCTTCAAATAATCTAAATTTAATTATTTCTATTTTAATTTTTCAACATCATGTATTTACATTGTGACATTTGTAAACTAATATTTTTTTGTATTTTTATCCTCACACATTTATATTTGTATTTAAATTTAATAGTTAATTAAATTGTATTAAAAATAATTATATAAATAATAAATTAATATATAAATCCTTCAATATGCTTATTAATGTTATATTAAAAATTATTTTTCATAATCTAATTAATATTAATAGATACAAAATATTGATAACTAATACATTATTTAAATAAGTATAGAATATAATCATGTCCTTATATTTCATTTTGCTTGTCTCAATAATGAAACAACTATCAATTAATTTTACTAAACACTTTTATACAATAAGCTAATACAACCCGCTAGTCGAATCTGCTAACACAATAAGCTATCAGCTAATGTAATCTACTATCAGCTATTTGCTAATTGCCAAACAAAGCCAACGTCAATTTTGAAGAATCATGGAGAAAATATAGATTTAATAAAATAGCTAGTGTTTAGGAAAGAAATCAATGAAGAAAATGATTTAAAAATGAATTGGGAATCATGAAAAATCACGAGGTTGTTTAGAAATCAAGAAAAATAATTTTGGGAGAAAATGAAGAACTTGTTTTCTTTTAGAAAATTAATCGTCAATTATGTTCCTTAAAACTCGATATTTAATTAAAATATAAATGGATAATTTGTTCCTTAAAAGATTATTAGTTTGTATTCCCTTTTAATTTAGTCATTAAAATCTTTTACAAAATGGTCACTAAAATTATATCTTTAGATCAATTCGACTTAATTAAAGTCGTACGTAGGGATGAGCATTTTACTCGATCAGGTCGGGTTCCAACTCGACCTGGCCCGATCGGGTCGGATTTTTCATATAAAATTCGAGTTCGAGTCGAGTCGGGTCGGGTTTTTTTAAAGGGTAAAGTCGGGCTGGGTTCGGATTCAGGTTTAGGGTGGAAAAAATCTAACCCGACTCGGGATTAATAGTGTAATATTTCCTTAATTTTTTAGGGATATTCACAATAATTCTCACTCTTTATATATTTTTTTTACAATGAGGTCATTAAAATTTATTTTTTTACAATTAGGTCCCTAACTTTTATTTTTTTTACAATTAAGTCCCTAAAATTTATTATTTTTTAATAGCTCGGGTTGGGTCGGGTTTGAGTATATAGTTTTGGGTCGGGTCGGGTCCGAATTTGAATTATATATTTTCGAGTCGGGTTCGGGTGGGTCAAAGACCCGACCCATGCCCATCTCTAGTCGTACGATTAAAATTCGTTATTTAATAAAATCATTAAATAACTCCACAAATTATTTTAACACATCAGACCAATCAAAATTATTTTATCACACATTATTAAAATACCAAAATTAATTAATTAATTTAAACTCAACTTAAATCCCAAACCGAATTCTCACAATTTATCCGAAATTTCTGACCCGAATTTTGAGATGTTACAATATCAACTTTATTCGATCCCAAGTTGCATGCGCTTGCAAATAGATGAGAACATATTTCTATGGTTTGGGCAAAGATTCCATTGATGTTATGTGAAGTGAGTGAGTTAGAGAATCAAGTTGAGCTGGAGGCCGCTTTGGTCACTTGTTAAGCCATGGATATAGGCAAAATTAGCTGAAATTTTTGGTTTCTATTAGTGGGCCCTTTTTTTAAAACAGGCAATCAAATTAAAGGTCGAAGATGACAAGTTAAAGGGGTTCTTAAAGAAAGAAAAATCACTATCACAATCCCACCTCCTCGCTAACTCTTTGATTGTAGTGTTTTTATATTATTAAATGGATAGAGCAAGCACATTTAGCCGGTTAGTTAAGCTGTTTATCTTTGTTCTTTCATATTTCTTTTAGGTTATGAGTTCTAGATTTACTAGCAACATTCTTCTTCATTTTTTAGAGTTTCCTTCCCCTTCTCTTTATGTAAGATTATAATTAGATTTAAAATTTATCAACAAAGAGCAAATTTCTAGTCAGTCAAATGATGTATTTTTATTTGAGAATCAAATCTGTTACCAAACTTGGAGGCTTGTCAAAAATTTCCTTATCCACTGATTTGTCACGCGCCATAGATGTCAAATAACCTAAATATCATTTTTCAGACATGCCACCTCGATAACACCCGACTAGAGTTTAAATAGCGGTCTGCGATTGTTATAACGACCTTAATATAGTGACTTTAGCACTCTCTAAAATTGCGATACTTGTAAATGTTATGTTCGTAATAGTATCTATTTTTTTGTTGAAAAATCACAACCACGATACCTGCAATAACCGTAATAGCATCCATTACGTCCACAACTACGATAAACTCAACGCAACAAAAAACACGACCACAACCACAATTAGGGGTGCTTATCGAGCGAGTCGATTGCAAATTGAGTAGTGCTTGACTCGTGCTCGTTAAAAAATCGCGTTACTTGATTCGACTTATTGCTCGTTAAGCTTGATAAAGTTTTACTCGGCTCGTGCTCGTTAAAAAATCTCGTTGCTCAACTCAACTCGTTGCTCGTTAAGCTCGCCAAAATTTTTGGCTTGTTTTTTTAAATATAGGTAAAATCTAGTGATACTATTAGAGCTTAATATAAACATACAAATTCAGAGGAAAAAAACGTGAGGTCTGAGGAGACAAATAAATGAACCTTCCATGACCGAGTTAGAGATGAAGTCTATATTCGAGTGTGAGACTCTTTTTTATTTTTCAACAATCTTCAATGAACAACATATATAGGAGAAAATGCCTTAGGAATTTTGAATTTTTAACTTTCAATCGTATTTTTTATATAGGAAGTGAAAACTGATAACTTCTCTTTTTTTTCTTATTATTACAATTTAATTTCTTATTCATACAAATTAAACTTTTTAATTCTCATAAAATACAAAAGATTTTGAAAATTTGAAACCAAAATTTTATGGGTAAATTATCTAGTAATTCATTAAACTTTTTTGGAGTTTTCAATTAATATTTAAACTTTTTGGAATATAATATTTTAAGATAGCTACCAAAAAATCATAAAAAATTGTAAAAAAAATTAACGAGATGCTCACGAACTTATCAACTCACTAAAATCTCGAGCGTTAACCGAGTTTTGACTGAATTGAGTTTAAATTATTTGCTAGTTGCTCAACTCAATAAACACCCTTAATTACAATTTAAATCTCTAACTTTATACCGACGCCTCGATATGGTACGAGTAATCAAACGCCAATCTTTTTTTAATGAAATTATATATCGTCACTACAAGAAAATAGATTTTTAGTGACATAAAAAATAATCACAAAAAATATTAAATTTAGTCACTGAAATTTACAGTGACTATTTTTCTAAGTCGTCACATGTCGTCACTAATAACTCCGTCACTATTATATTAGTGACAAGTTTTATGCATTTTGTCACAATAAGTTATATTTTTTATGACTATATTTTTTGACACAAAAAAATTAATAACAGTGACTAAAATTTAGACACTAATGTTATTCTTATTAGTGACAAACATTTTATCACAAATACATATTGAAATAGTGTCTAAAATATTGTCACTTTCAATAATAAAAAAATAATTATATTATTTTAGTTGCAACCATCTTATTCAGGCAACACGCACACCGAATATTTCTCCCGCGGGGCGTAGCGAATGTGCTTAGATACCAACCCTTGACTTCTGCAACAAGCGCGATATAAGGCCCTCTGCCCCCAAACTGGTCCCTAGAAGGCCATCCACTTGGTCCCAATGGCTCGTACATTTAGGGCCCACATGAACCTATGAGAAGGTAACTTACACCAAGGTTAGCTCGGTTGCTAGCCCATGGTAAGGGGGTTAATTATAGATGATGTGGCATATTCATATATCAATTTTTAATAAATAAATATAATGCATGGTTTCGTAGGGGATCGAACCTGAAACCTTTAGGGAGAGAGTGCAATGTCTATCCACTAGGCTAGGCATGAAATTTAATATTATTTTGAAAGTAAAATATTATTTAGGTTAAATTGTAATTGAAATTAATTTTATTTATTTTAAAAGTATGTATTAATTATAACTATAATTAATATAACAATAATTTAATTATTTTTTATATGGTTTTCTATACGAAATACGTTTGTTGAAGAAAGTATATAAAAATAATTGAGTTGGTTTTAAAATATAAACATATGAATATTAAGATTTACACCTAAATTATTGATAGAATTATCCTTTATGTGATAATTATTTGCTATACTGACAATGCAAATTTTACCTCCACAAGAAAAGTTAAAACAAATATCAATTGTAAAATTTTTCACAAGGTAAAATTTTGCTATCACATATTATGTCAAGATTACATATTAGTCTTTTTACTTTAATTTGTTTACTTTAAGTTTATGTACTTTCTATTAAAAAAATATGTACTTTTTAAATTTTAAAATTTCGATCTTGACATGAATGATAGTCTTTAAATATGTTAAGTAAAACTTTTGATTTTTATTCTTTTGTTCAATCATTTTTAGTCATTGTAATTTAATCATATTGTCGTTGTCTTGTTTGGATTAGGATTGAAGTTTTAAAATTTCAAAAATATAGAGACTAAAATTGTTCAAAATAGAATGACTAAAACAACAATTTACACATAGTGTATAGACTAATAAAATTATTTTACCTTTTGGTAGAGTAGTTTATGCCTTTATGATAACTTCAATTTTTTATAATTGTTATTATTACTATAATTATAAAAATAAACTTATTATTGTGACAATATATAACTTGTCATTAAGTTTATTTTTTTATTGGTGACAAAATTTATCACAACAAAAGTAAAATTTTAAGTGACAAACAATTGCATTGTCACAACAAATATCAAATTATAGTGACCATTTTATATATCGTCACTATCATGTGTCAAAGTTTTAGTGGCAATGAAATTTGTGTCACAGTTATAGACTTATAATGAGAATTTAATTGTGAAAAATGTAGTCGTCACAATTACTACTATAATAGTGACCAAATAAAAATACATCACAATTACTTATGCTAATAGTGTCGCACAAAAAATCTGTCACAAAAGTTTAATATTTGTGACAAAATTATTGCAAGTCACTGTCAATTTGTCACTAAAAGTCTATATTCTTGTAGTGCGTGACTCCGCTGGCCCTCGTTTCCATGAGCGTCACTATGTCGAACTTTTGAACCTTGAACAAATACTTCAAGTTTAAATTGAAACTTAGAGTAATTTGTATTAATAATAAATTGAAACTTGGCAGTAAATTTAAAGTTTAAAGTTTAAATTAAGCGTCACTATTATACTTGAAGTTCAAATATATTCAGACAAAAAAACTTACGCATAACGAATTTAAAATTAGGATGAATTTAGTTTATATATATATCATAAAACTTCAATACTTATATTAAAAAAAGTTCAATACTTAACCCTCGGCCAATTATACTAGAACTTGGATGATGATTTTTTTTGTTTAACCATCGATGTTTGATTTATTGACCAACTAATTTAAATCGAATTTCGCAGAGGTTTAATTTATAACGACCCTTCCAGCTCAGCTTTCGTCATTTATAGTATCAAGATTCGAACTCTGATCTTACTTAAACACGTCGATATTTTTGTCAAAACATAAGTCGGTATATCCTAACGTTGGCATCTAACTAATGGTCTCACACGTCTAATTAAGAGAGGGAGGGCAGGACCGGGTACAGCTGTCCTAAATACATAAAGATGGATTGAACATCAAAAGTTGATGAATTTGACTCCTTTGTTTTATTTGTTAGGTCATGTAACTCCAAGAAATGTTGGTCCATCTTTAGGGTCACCGACTTCAATTTACTCCTAATCGTCATTAATTATATACGTAACCTCCCATTATTACTCTGATCCTAATATTTAATAGTGCAAATTAATTAAAGTTAATCTTTAAAACTCGACGAGTGCTTGAATGAACAAACTGCAATATAATCACATCAGTATAAAAAAATAATATTTTTATTATTGTTTATAATTTAGTTGGAGTTAGCAATTCGCACGCGGCAATCAAAAAGGAAAGCAGATGGAAGGAGAGTGAAGTAGAAAAATCCAAGGTTTTTGGGACCAGATGAAGCACCGGGAGGAGGATGTCGATTAACAATTGGAGCTGGTTTTAGTTCTAGGAAGAGAAACAGACATGAACTTGCCTACTCATACACTTGAACATCATTTATTTGATCAAAACTCGATAATAGAGGTGGGCAAAAAACTCGGTTACTTGATCTAAGTGGATCTTTACCTGAAATTGGTTTCGGTAGAACTGAGACCAAATTTAAAATTTAGGTCCTCGTTGCGACCGGGACTAGATCCTAATTTCTTGTACCTGATTCTCAGTAGGTATTCGGTACTGTACTGGTTTGTTAGGACCATTTTAGCTGATGTTTTGGTGGATGCAGACTTAGAGTTATTTAGTTTATAAATTCTCTTTATGTATGAATGTTATGAGTATGACTTGTTTTAAGACTTCAACCTTCAAGTCTACAATATTTTGATCTTGTTATTTAATATTATTGGTGGCTGAAATTTCCCCCTTGCTGCTCAAATTTTCTTAATAGTAGACCAATTGACCGGGTACCCGGTACTAGTATCAGTTCCCACTAGTACCGAGATCAATTTTTAGAATCTGGGATTCGGTCTGACCAGGACCGAGACTGGTTCTAATTTCCAAGAACTGGTGGCTACCGAGACCGAAACTAATTCTGAGCAAACTGTCCGGGTACACGGTCTTGCCCACCCCTACTTAACGACACGTAATCGAAACAAAATTTAATTCAATTAATTCATACAATTGATATATAAAACAAATTTTATCTTGTAAATTGATTCCATTTCTATGTGGTCCATTTAGATTGGCTTTTATGTATGATGATAAGGTTGAGTAATTGGTTAGGTTTAAGCTGTGTTTAAGCTGTTCTGAAAAGGCTTGATAATAACAAAGACCTAAGTTTCTCAACCACACATAGATATAAATAATGCCAACTAACCATATATTAAAGTCTCATAACGATTATTAAATGTATATATTAAAAATACCATGAAATTAATTGAATTCCCGTTGTTTAATTGGTTAATATTAGTGAATTAGGTCTAATGAGTCAAGGACAGGGCTGAATACTTGCAAAGGTTAAGTCCAATCTGTGGTATTTTGAGAAAATTTTAATAAAAGTGATGATGTGATAATTCACTTAAAATTTATTCATGACGTGACACAATGCCACATTAATAATGAACTATACATAAACTACTAATTTAATAATTATTAATATAATAAAATTATCAACTAAATTTAATATAGTTTAGTATCAATAATGTATTACCCTACAAAATTATAAATAATATATTAATATTTTGAGAAATTATACTATGGGTTATTCCCGCCACATCATTTATGAGACTAACCAATAAAAATTATTTATCTTATTATTTTTATGTCATATTTTTACTAAGTGAATCTTCACTTGCTAAAAACTGTTTTTAAAATTGATTTATAGTAAATATGAGTGAAGATTCACTTGGTAAAAATATGACATGGAAAAAAATAATGAGATGTGTGATTTTTATTAGTTGGTCTCATGAATGACGTGGCGGGAATGAACAATGATAAATTTCTCTAATATTTTGGTTGACACTGTAACTAATGTAATATATTCCAAAGTTTTTAAGCACACATTAATATCCTATCTAATTTTACCAAGAAAATATGCCCGGTCTGATTTAATAATTTTTAACGAAGTATATAGTAATATTTTTCCATCTTTAATAAAAAAATATCTGATCTAATTATATAAAAAAATAACATTCGGTCTAAGAGTTTAGGGATTATATATACCTTAGGTGTTGTATAAAAACTACTAATTAAATAAAACATCAATTTGTCAGTATTATTTGTTTATCTGGACAGAGACAAGATTTGAGGTTGGAGGGCAAGCTATAAAGTTAGAAAGTGGGGAGTAATTCATAAATAAACTAATTTAAAAAAAAATTAAATAGGAGGACAAAGGTGGAAAATAAATTTCTTTGGAGCTGGGGGCGATTGCCCCTCCCCACAACCATATAAACACGTACCTATATATATAAAATTAAAATTCATCTTCATTCATAAATCAAAGGATATTAAAAGCTTAAATATGTTACGCCCTACAAGCTTACATCCTCTTATATATTATAAAAAATAATATTATTTGAACTAAATTCAATCAACCATTTATTGATAATGTTAATCAGATAGGTTAGCTGATAGATAAAGAAGTCATAGAAATACAAAAAATGATTATATATACAATTCTTAGGGTTAATTGTCACAATAATGAAAAACAAAATCTTAATTTCCAGTTGTTATGCATAGAAAATTGCAACTTCTGGGGGCGTATATAGTTCGGTTCGATTATTTTCGGATTTCGATTTTTCTATATTAACTTTAAATTTTTAAATTTTATAGTTTATTTTGATAAAATAATAATTTTTTAAATACTATTTGATAAAGTTTTAACTTCTTTTCATAAATGTTTCTTAAAAAAAATCAAATTTTCAAGTAAATAAAATATAATTAATAATTCATCTATAATATTTTAAAGCTATTTCACTATTCTTAAGTATAAAATATTTAATTTTACATTATAAAATAATAAAAGTAATTATAAATGAAATAAATATGTTCAAAAAAATATAAATTAAATAAAAAATTAAATTTTATTTAGCTAACCTTAATTTTTAAACTTGTGAACCATAAATCATCTAAACACTAACCACAATTTCTCTTTTTTTTTTGCTCAACCGTATTCTCAACCCATATGATTAAAGAAGAGAGAAAAAATGTGACAAAATACCCATGGAAGCACCAAACAGATAAAATTCTTCTGTTCTTTTCGGTGCCCCTAGTTATGACCCACGCTCAAAATTAAATTTAGAATTTAAGGTTTAGCGTTTTAGGTTAGAGTTTATAGTTAGAGCTTAAGAAATTTAGGGCATGGTATACTTTTTAGGGTATAAAATGTAGGTTTTAAGATTTAGAGTTTAAGATTAAGGCTCAGAATTTAATTTTATAATAATTTTTAATATTAGGGCATAAGTAGAGGCACTAAAAAAAGACACATAATTTTTATCGAGCATCAAACACTAAAACAAAACCCACCGAATAGTGCAAGGCCATTGGCTGCCATGCAATCTTTTCAATGACCAAAAGAGGTACGTCTAAACAAATATTATTCAATACAAAATATACTCTTAATCACTTTTGATTAGAACATAAATTCTCTCCCTTTTTCAGTATTTTTATTTATGATTTTACGTTAAAAATTAGGTTTAAGGTTTAAGGTTTGGGTTTATGACTAGAGTTTAGAAAATTCAGGGTAAAGTATATTTTTCTAAGGTGTAGGGTTTATGATTTAGAATTTAAAGTTAGGGCTTAAAATTTAATTTTTTAATATTTTTTAGTGTTGGATCATAAAAAGAGACTGAATTTTTATCCTTTTGATTATGGATACGTGCGCTTAATTGCACCAGTCTTAAGAAACAATCCCCCTCTTGACCAGGACAAATGCTGTGCTTTATGTTCCTTAATCTACACAGCTTAAAATCATAATCCATATATTATTATATAAACTTTGGGTTTTCTAAGTTCTGTTTTTGACTGCCAATCCCAGTCTCTTTGGGTAAACCAAACTTTAAAGGATTCAAAGCACAAGATTTCGATATCTTCTCCTGTTTAATTATTCTGTTTCAAGGGAGGGGCCCTATGAAAACATTGTCCACACTCCATATAAATTATAACCATAGCTTTGCTCCGACAAGACGCTGAGCTTTGTTCTTAATCTACCACCTTTCTGCTTTCAAAAGCCAATCTTTTCTTCTTCTTCCATTTGAAGTCTAGAACCCCAAGGTAGAAATGGAAACTGGGTTTTATTCGGATTGGAAAACTGGTTCTTTGTTCGGATTAGACAATGTGGAAGAAGACGGAGAGCTGAGAGCTGCATCGTCTTTGCCGTCGATTCCACAGCCACAGACACCGAAAGAGCCTATGGAGTTTTTATCTAGATCATGGTCTCTATCTGCTTCGGAACTTTCTAAAGCCCTTTCTCTGAAACAGAAACAGTTCGAGTTCGAGTTTAGTCCAAGTTCATTTCCAGACACCATTGTTGCACCACAAATTGTGAGTAATGATCATCTTATAGTATACCCTTTTGCTTTTGTAGATTACATTGCATGTTTTGGATTTCTGATGTTATGGTTTACTGTTTTCTGCTGTTTGTAGGCTGGGAAAGTCTTGGATTCGATTCAAGCTCGGAAAACTGGATCGATCGGGAAATGGTTTAATCACCACAAGGAGTTGGGCACTAACGCAGTGAAGAAGAAGGATAAGATACGCGCGGAAAACGCTCGGTTGCACGCTGCTGTTTCGGTTGCTGGACTAGCTGCAGGCCTGGCAGCTATAGCCACAGCTGGAAACTCCAATGGCACGGCTGCAGGGTCAAAGATGAGCGTTGCATTGGCATCTGCAACTCAACTTTTGGCATCACATTGCATTGAATTAGCAGAACTAGCCGGGGCTGATCATCACCGTGTCGCTTCCGTTGTTAAATCAGCAGTTGATATTCAAAGTGCTGGTGATCTCATGACACTCACAGCAGCAGCTGCAACAGGTATCTAAAGATATTCAAAACCAGTACCATTTTTATTAATCCGGAATTGTTAATACTCCAATGTCTATTTAGTTTTTGTAATTTTATGAAATGGCTCTGAACCATAATCTTCAAAATCAGCTTTGAGAGGAGAGGCGGCTCTAAAAGCCAGATTGCCAAAAGAAGCAAAGAAAAATGCAGCCATAAGTCCTTACGAGAGGGCCATGACCGAAACTCATTGGTCTGCAGATTTTCTTACTCAAATGAAGGAGCCGAATCCTCCTTGTGAGGGTGAACTATTACAGCACACACGAAAAGGTAGTAATTTCAGATCAAAACTCGAAGTTTCTTAAACTCAGACTTCACAACTTTTTTGATATATAATTTGATTAAGCTGCTTTCGAGTTTCGAGTATAACATCTGAAGCCACTTGCTACGGCAATTCTCAGGTGCATTGAGATGGAAGCGCGTCAATGTCTACATCAACAAGAAATCTCAGGTAACAGAAACAAACTTGATAGTAAAAATACCAGAAAACATATTCAGATGCAACTTTTTTCACTTTTCAATTTCTTACAAACGCTCCATTGCCAGGTCATGATTAAGCTAAAAGGCAAACACGTTGGAGGGGCATTTTCTAAGAATAATAAATGTAAGCATTGCATTACTGTACCCTCTAATTTCGCATTAATCTAAGCAAAAGCAACTTTTGGCTCATAACTCTACTGCCACGGCCACCCACGTTACCTGTAACCCTAAAATAACTGAACATAACCATACACATACTCGTATCTGATACTCAACTACGATTTCTTTAGCTTTACATCTCCCATCATTTATACCAGGTATTGTTTATGGTGTTTGCGACGAGACTTCTGCATGGCCATATAGAAAAGACAGGGAAACCTGTGAGGAACTCTATTTCGGTCTCAAGACAGGTCAAGGTCTTCTAGAGTTCAAGTGTAAAAGCAAGATTCATAAGCAGAAATGGGTTGATGGGATTCAAATTCTTCTCCAGCAAGTCAGCTATGCCGAAGCAACAGAGCTTTCTATCGAACCTTTGAGTATCAGTGACACTATATAGGAAATAGTATAGTTTGTGCAGCACACATAGTGAATATGGCTTTGTGACAAGAATTGCATACATAATCTATAGTTCCATATTTAAGATATGCAACAAGTTCTTCCAATGTACCAAAAAGAAGTTCTTCCAATGTATCTTAAGGGAGATTTTTATACAGTTTTTTTTGAGACACTTCCACCATATCCATGCTTGCAAAAAAGTAATACTAATAATAACAATGATAACAAAAAAATTGCAAAACGAAAGAGATCGTAGCCGTCAATGTTAAGATTCCAATTGTTCCTGGTTGTTGGATTAGGGGATAGACTAGGGAAGACAAACAACAAGATTGAAATAGTGCAAATGGAAGACAACTTGTGGGAGGCATACAAACAAAAATATGCCATACCATTCCCATACTATCACAATCATTGCACTCGAACTAACAGTAATGATGCACATTGCTAGTTTTCAACTTTTCATTCATTTATTAAAAGAAACTCACCAATCACCATGGAAAATCTGCAATTACAGTAATGTGGTCCCTGCTCAGAGTTTGCTCAACTACTTAGTACTTAGCTTGATATTTGATTATTGATATTGCACACAAACCAGGCTAAGCAATCTAAGCAAATAATCCTATATCAAGAAGTTAACTGCACCAAATTTTCCTCTTCTTCTTTGGAAAAAGGCAGAGGAAGATGAATGAGATCCCCCATATTGACAAAAACCAGCTATTTTGCAGAACTTTAGAGAGTTGGCAGGCATATGCACTTAGAGATGTATAGAGTAGAAATACTTTTGCTAGGCAATCTAAATGACTTATAGAAGGTGCAAAATGACCCAACCTCCTCCTTTAACACTGCTTTATCTTCTGATTTTCGCTCTTAAAATACAACAGTCCTGTTTTCCTCATATGGTAACACCCGCAGTTCACAGTATGACCCGATAGCCTTTGCAAGGCATTGCCTCTCAAGGTTCTCTGATTTTTGCACAAAACTCAGCAAATTGTCTCTGTGAGAAACTCTTTCAACCTGTCAGAAAGGATAATTGAGGGCAGAATATTAAGGAAGGCCATGAAACAATAAAGTATAAATATCAAATTTATTTAATGGTTATGCAGCATCAAAACATGAATGTAACGAACATCACTGGACTATAGTTGAAAAAAGTGAAAATAAATAGATGATAAGAATCCGGATTAGCTAAACTTGGATGTTACTTCAACAGTAGCTAAGGAAGTTAGCACTTAAAGATTACGACTTCACAAACTCTGTTTTCAGCACCTTCTCCCACTAAGAAAGTTTTGCAGATCAACCATCAAACTGGCCGTCGGACAACCAGAAAATTTGTGAAGAGTGACAATCCACATGGTCAAACAGCAAGAAACTGCATTCTCAGCTATTACTTAAAGTTCTAGAAACTGAACTAAGGCAGTTCAAGTTGATTACTTCTTTGAATGGAAAATAATAGAGGAGAATAATCACCATCATGTAACCATTGCAAGAAGAATAGTAACACAGTTTAGAGCAGTGGTAAACAAATAGAATAATACCATTTGTTCAATAATGGGCCCCGAATCAAGTTCTTCAGTCACAAAGTGACTTGTTGCTCCAATTAATTTCACACCTGCATCGAAAGCCTGCCAACATAATCTAGAAAATTTAACATGCATATAGAGTTAGGGAGGAGGCATGAAGTGTTTCAATTCAAAAAGAAAGAGTAGTCACCTGTTTAGATGGATTCCCACCCTTAAATGATGGCAAAAGGCCATGGTGAATGTTAATTACATCCTTCCCATATGTCCTCAAAAAATGACCAGATAAAATCTGCAAAAGTTAGTTATTTTCCATCGTCCAAACATAGCAATAGTTGATTCAACCAATTTCAATACACCCGACATCGTAATAGTATACATGACTGTTTAACCAAACACAATGACAATACCAACAAGGGCAGACACTACATGGTTTTGATAAATGTTCAACATAGGTAAAAACTATCGGGAGTCATTTGTGAAAGAAAAAAAAAAAGTTAAGCCTATTCTTCCAGTTAATATTGTAGAAATCCATATTAAAATCTTTTCCAAATAAAGATTGATTTGCATTTAAACAAAATTGTGGAGAATCTTAAAACCAGATTTACCTGCATATACCTAGCAAGTACCAGAAAATCAGTATCTAGAACTAACTCTAAGATCTCCTCTTCTCTTTTATTCTCTTTTGTAGTGTGCAAATAATGATATGGAATCTTATTCCTTTGGAGAAAGCGCAACACATGGGTGTTTGGACCTCTTTCATGATTACTGCCATACAATGGAAACCGGAATCAAAACTTTGAAACAAAATGCAAATTGGACTAAAAGAGTTTTGAAGAAAAAACCACCAAAAGGGATGACCGTCTAAACATCACCTAATCACACAAGTAATGTCAACTGGAAGTCTTCCCTCCTGCCATCTATATAGCAAATCTACCAGGCAATGGTCCTGAAGCAAGATAAACAGTTTAATCATGCAAAGATTCAAACCAACAATAGGAGAAAAAGCAAAAAGTTATACCTGTTTTGAAGCAAGGATGCCAATTTTAAACTTGGGATCGATATCAGGGACCCTGACAACAGATGTTGCAGCGCCAAACAGTTTTGAAAGATTTAGGAAATCTTCATCCATTTGCTCCCGAGGCCATTTAACAGGGTCAAAAACAAACTCACTGCAATTTCGCACAGAAAAACATCCAGGTCTAATTATGGTTCACTAGATCACCTTGCAACCACAAGGTACAGTCAGTCAGTCACCATTGGACATATAACTGTTTGTTCGAACCAAACATCATTCTACAACAACGAAAAACACAGAAAAACACTGATATAGATTAACAATAAGCAACTTAGAAAAAAACTGAGATAATACCATCTCTTCTTGATTCCATTAACTCTCTATAATAAAACCAATCTGCACAGATTAGTTTCGTGGTTTTAACTTCAGCCAAAAGGTCAACCATCTAACAACAACAGCACAACTGTTCAAATAGTTCTTAATTGCAACACTAACTTGCTTTATTGATCCTACATTGATTCCTTGGGGTCATGTTTTATTAGGACAAGCTAAGTTTATAACACTTTGGAATCTAAAGTGAGGGCTACCAAGACTCAAAATTTGTCTCTTGCATTCATCAATGAACGACAATTACCATAGAATTACAAAAATTTCAGACCATTAAAAGTAACCTTACCTTCTGGAATAAAAGACGTTCTTTTTCTCAGGGACAAAAATATCAGCCCCAAGTATGTTTCCTCCCCTTGAAGCTATACATTCTGATAGCTTTGCAACAATCCCAACTTGATCCTACCACCGAAAAAAACAAAGAGCACCGTATTCAATTAAAAAAAGTAACAAAACCATCAATTTAAATTGGGAAAAAAGTTCATTTTTTTATATCAGGAATGAAAACTTAAAGAGGCAAATCCAATTCAACGACGGAAATCTGAAAATGGGTAAAGACAAAAGAGAGAGGGGACATACGGGGCAGTGGAAGACGTGGATGCCGTGGGTGAGAGAGGAAGAAGAGGAGGAGGGGTATCCGGGTAAATTGTAAGATTTGAAGGATCTCTTTGCAAATTCAACAAAATGGGGAATGCTTGATGAGACTCGTCTTGTGAGTGTCATTTCTTCAGTTCTCTCCCTTCTTACCCACAACTGCTAGGAATTTGCCTTACCGGCCTTCTCCTTTTGGCTGTCGAATTTCGCACAGAGAAGATAATACGACACCGTTGGATACAGGCTTTATACGTATCTACCAACCAAATATGCCAATTATACGGTTTAGTTCTAAAATTATTTGGGCATGATCGTAAAAAAAAAAAAAAATCTTTGTCACTATTTTTAATTATATTCTTATGTTTTGGGTAAACTACATTAAATTGATCATTATACTTTGGGTTTGGTTTTGATTTGACAATTATACTTTTAATTGAAATAAAAAGACCACTCAACTATTTAAATGGATTCAATGTGACCACATGCGTTACAATCTAACTGAGGAGTGACGTGGCAGTTAGTAAAAATTTATATAATTACACATTTGATCCTCGTTACTTATACGTTCTATTAATTTGGTCATAATTTTAATTTAATAAAATAAATTACACATCCAATTTGGTCACCACCTTATTGAAGGACTTTACTATTTATATTGTCACAACCTAATTGGAGGATGAAAATAAATATAAACAAATTGACTCTAGGGGAATCAAACATGGACGTGCTTGGTGTTATTGGCGTGGCTTTGCCACTAGGCCAAAGCTAATTCTGAGATATAGAATACAAATATTTATTATATGTCATAGTTGGTTGTTTATGCTAGAGAAAAGTAAATAAATGTGGATTAACAGGATTCGAACATGACACACTTATAATGCATAAAAACATATAAGCCAATAAAATAAATCTAATAATTAAACTAAAGTTAACAACATTTTGTATATATTTTAAATTATAATTTTAAATTATATCAATTCATTTGATTTATGTTTGTGAGTTTGGATTCACTAAATAAATTTAATATAATCTTAAAATTTTAAATTTGTAATATAATTTCATATATATATATATATAGTAATTTAATTATTTTTTAATAAATATTAAAATTATTAATTAAGTTAAAATCAATTCAACGATTATATATGTGAAATTATAAAAATAAATGTGAAAAAGAAATATATATTAAATTTAGTTTAAAAATACAAAACTCTTAAAATTATTTTTATATTAAATAGTGCACTAACTATAATATTTTGCATTTTATATCTCAAAAATAGCTTTAGCCTAGTGGCAAAACCATGCTAATAACACCAAGCATGCCCATGTTTAATTCACCCTAGTTCCAATTTGTTTCCATTTATTTTCATCCTCTAATAAGTGATCAAATTGATAAAATGTATAAGTGACGATGACCTAATGTGTAATTATATAAATTTTTACTAACTGCCACATTACTCCTTCAGTTAGATTTTAACGACAGGTTGTCACATTGAGTCCATTTGAATAGTTGAGTGGTCTTATAGCTTCAATTAGAAGTATAGTAGTCAAATCGAGACCAAACCCAAAGTATATTGGTCATTTATGTAGTTTAACCTTTTTTATATAATTTCAATCATAAAATTTAATTATGGGTAAACCACAAGAATGGTTACTTTTGTTTTATAAGTTCCATTTTTGTCATTAATTTTGAAAAAATTACATTTTGATCACTTACGTTATCTATCTATTATATTTTGATCTCTTAAATTATCAATTTGTTATATTTTGATCACAGACGCTCACTTTTGTTAGTTTATAAAAACTGTAATATATAAAAACTGTGTCATCACTATTAACAAGGTAAATGGTAGTGTAAATGACAATAGTGATGACACAATATTTACAGTCCTTTGTCTAGGATTCGACGCTCCCTCTCCCAATTATAAAAGGATAAAATACACAAATTACTAAATTAAGCTCAAATGATCTTTTTGATCACTGTAATTTTAAAAATTACATAATGATCATTAAGTTTTTGATTTGATTACTAGATTATCATATATATATATTTAAATGTTACAAAATGGTCATTTAAAATTATCAAACTGTTACGGAATGATCCTTAAATTTATCACTAGTAGGGACGATTTTGTAACTAAATCAAAAGTTTAAGAACCAATTTATAATTTCTAAAAGTTCAATGGTCAAAAAGATCATTTTAACATAGTTCAATGGCTTATCTGTGTATATGAACAATGTCCTAGTCTAAAGAAACATTTTACGGGTAAAAATTATGAAACTGAGAAAAAAAATCAGTAATTTAACTGTTGAACCGAGAACCCACTACTTTTTTTAATAAAGTTCACACACCGTATAGAACTGGTGCTCGAACCCGAATTACTTAAATGAATTACATCATTCTTTACTACTGGGATAACACGGAGTGAGCCCGAGAACCCACTATTTAATTATTTCAATAACCAGTCTAATTCTTATATCTTTACATTAAAACACTTTGTAACAAGATTCTTTATAGTTTCCACTTATTATCCAATTAGTTTTCAATTGTATTTTTCACTAAGTTTGATATGGCATCACAGTTGGGTGTATCATTTGTTGTGCCATATAAATTCATCATACATGATAGATACATCATAAAAAGGAAATTAATATATGCATACTGCATGCTATGATCAAGTTTTGCTCTATAGATAAAACAAAACATTAAATGAGAAAACTGATATCATTGAACCTGATTAGACCTGCTGCCTGGGTTCAAAATGTCATTTCCTGCACCAATAACCGGTTAGTTTAACGAGATGAGGTGTTAAGTCCCTTAAGTAAAGTTAGGAGTTCAAATTCTGGCGTTGTGAATGGAGAAAACTAGGTTAAAAAAGTCGTCTTCATATTAGGCTTCTACGAAACTTAATCTGAATTACTCGACCAATGAGTCGGATACCGTTGTTAAACAAAAAAATGCCATTTTCTGCCGCAGCTGAGCAAAAGCTATCATCACTTTCACTAGCAGGTTGGTCATAATGAGATTTGTAGCGACTAATTTTTTTAGAAAATACACTTATATATATGTATAGGTGTATGTGTAGGTGTAGTGGAAAAGATATTTTAGAAATTAGGGAATAGGGGTTAAAGAGGGAATTTTTGGAAATTGAGGGGTAAAAATGGATTTAAAAAAAATATTGGAAAATTGGGGGTAAAAAGTGGATTTTGAGAATTATCGGAAAAATATTCGGATTTTAAAAAATATATTTGAAAATAGGGGAATTTGAAAAAGGTTTTAAAAATAGAAAGAGTCGCCACCGACCACTTTGAAATGGTAGAATGAACACCGGAAATAGAAACCAGAGATTCGAAAAGGGTTCGGGAGTCGGTTACACGCGAGGAAGGGTTAGCACACTCGACGTGCCCAAAGTTGGTACCAAAACTTTACCGCTTAATTAAAATTAGGTTTTGCGAACCGAAGTGACAATTTTAACCGAGACTTGGTTACATACGCGAAAAAATTTCAAAAATCTTAATATTCGAGAGCGAACGCCCGAACCACCACCACTACGACTGGTACTGGCCTCGTTCGTTTCCGAATAAAAGGACATCGCACAATATATGATATTCCGGACACAACCTAGCATAGCGTACTAGTACAAACGAATAAATCATAAAAACAACACGCATAAGGTGACAAGGATGAATGAAATACATGAAGCATAAAAAGCAAGGATCAAAACGCGGTATTCAAATGCATGGCCAAGTATGAATATGAGTCGATGAATATGCGGTATGGTTCGAATCAAAATTAGACCAGGTGAAAACTATATTGTATATTTTATAAAGTATACGTGTGAAGGAGAAAAGGAAACTTGAGGTTTTGGCAGCAATATATATTACTTTCAAATTGTAGATTATAATATATTTATACGTATACGCAAAACATGAATGCACATATATATGAATACTATGTATGTGTTGTATACTCGAAAAATGTGCATAATATAATGTTTAAGCACCATATAATATGTGCATGCAACATCCGACCCTTATGATGAACGGTGTAAACAAATTTAAAATATAATCACCACAATTCAAGTCTAAATAAAAGGGCAGAAATCAAAACATGCATGAACCAATGGACTAATTAAAGGATTTTATTGCTATTTAAGGGACGAAATTAAACGGGTGCGAAAAAGTGAAGGTTCAAAAGGGGGTTAAACCATTAAAAATACTTTGATTGAACGGGGACGACATTGAGAAATTTAAATAAATCAAGAGGACTGGGTGTGCAATTTTGAAAGACGGGAACCCTTATGACGTGGTTTCAAAAACGCGGAGGGACTTTTCTGGTTATTAAACCATTGTTAAAACAATAAATAACCCCTTTTTGCCAAACCTTTTCCTTTTTGGGCATTTTTTGAAAACAAAAGAAAAAAAACAAGCTCTCTTCTCTTCTTTGCCGGGTTAAGGTTCAAAACATAACCGAGGCTCTTTTTTTCGGCGCCGTCGGTCGAAAACCGACGTCGGAACCCTCGGAAAACCCGGGAAAAGACCTCTCTCCTTCGTTGTTTCTTCTCGACTCGAGGGCTCACCCGAACGGGACTTGTTGCCGGAAGACGATCGAAACGAAAGGGGAGGATGAACGGCCGCTACAACTGATAACGGTAAAGAAACTCCTCTCCTCCCTTTCTTTTATTTTTTCTTTTCTTCGTACATGCAATCGAAAACTTGAAACCTAAAAACTCTGGAGATTTGAATTTTTTATTGATTTTTTGGGTTCCCAAACTGGGATTACATCGAGAGAGCTCCCCTCTAAAAAAGTTCCCCCCTCTTTTACATATGTTTGCTTCCGGATTTATATCCGAGGTTGCAAAAAGACAATCGGGTTTGACTTTGTTGTGGCTCCGAAATCTGCTCGTGGTTGCCTCTGTTTTAATTTCGTTTTTTGTTTTCTTGTTGCTGTTTTTGGTGTCTGTGTTGTCTGTGCTTCGCCGAAGTTGCTCGATTGGGAGTGGCAAAGCGTGATCGTGGCAGAGTGGTCAGGCGTCAGACGACATGCACACGTAGAAGGTAGAGCATCGCACGTGGCGCGTTGGGGCATTGAACCGCTGCGCGTGTGGAGCGTGAGGGGTCTGGAATGTTCCTTGGCTCAATCCGAGCCGTCCGATGTCATCCTCGATCCAATGGTCTGAGATGCGCGGCGCCATGTCTTGGAGATGGCTTGCTAGGGTTTCTCCATCAGGGGTAATCCGGACCCTTGGATCTCATCAGATCCGACGGTTCGAAATGGGGGGCGGCTGCAGTCAAAGTTAGAATACATATGTTAGGGTTTCATTGGATTTACTTGGTCATGGGCCGAACCAATGTATTATTATTTAATTGGGCTGAATGTAATAAGGACTTTGTTAAGCAATAAGACTTGGGCTTTGTTTATTTATTCTTATTTAGATTATGTTTATAATAATAATAATAATAATAATAATAATAATAATAATAATAATAATAATAATAATAATAATAATAATAATACCAAATAACAATAGTAATTATAATAATAGTGATAATAGTAATAAGGCATAGTAATGACAATATAATAATGATAGTAGTAACATGATACATGTACATATGTATATATTTTCTTTTTTCTTTTTGCCCTTTTTTTTTCTTTTTTTTTCATATTTTTTAATTATTATTATTTTAGCCCAATACAAGCCCGAAAATTATAAAAGAAATAAAATTAAAAAACGGGACAAAATTAACGATTACAGTTGCCCCTCTTTGCTTATACTTGTGCAACAAGGATAAAGCAAAGACCATAAGCACTAATTTTGTCCCACTTCCTTGTTGGATGTGGGTGATCCGCTACGCCACCTGTAACACCCGTGTTTTGGGCCTAGGAGTTATCCGGATATTTGTTCGAGTCAAATAAAACTTAATTAAAACAATTCAATTTCTAATAATGGCCTAATTGAGTTTTGGAAAAAGGGGAGGGACCTATGTTGCATTTTGACCCAAAACTTTTAAAAAGGCTAGACACTTTATAGAAAAGTTGTCATCTTTCTTTCCCCCATTCCCTCTCCAACGCCATTTTCACTAAAACCCTCCCCAAAACCCCTTCTTGCTTTGGCTACTATTCCACTTCATTCTAACTTCAATTCAAGGTGTTCCTCAAAGAAGCAAGAGGAAACGCGGAAGAGGCTTTGGGACCGAATCCGGGTTCGTAGGAAGATTGGTTCGAATTACTAAGGAAGGGCGGTGAGTGGTTCAACTTGTTTTAAGTTTGGCTCGAGCATGTTTAGTGTGTGTGGGTAAAGTGAGCTTGGTAGGCCACTTCCATTTAATTCAAGTTGATAGCTTAGCTTTTGATATCCTTAAATGCTATGTGCTTAATGACTATGCTCTTGTACTTGCAATTATATGGTGCATGTGTTTATATATCATGTTGTGGATATATGTGGTGAGCATGAGTGTGGGTGATGACATGTGATTAATGTGGATAATTGGCACTAAATAATTACCGGTTGTAAATGATCGATCATTAGGATAGTGTGCACACAAATTGAGTCAAAACGTACGTGGCTTTGATGGCGTTAAGTCATCAAGGAGGAGTACGGTGATGTAACATTCCACCGGAAGCTATTCATATATTTCTACGGGATGATGAGTGGAATCCCATCCGTAGGGCATGTGGCGATGAGTGGAATCCCGCACATGCAAGGTCCGGTGATGAGTGGAATCCCACCGAGGTAAAGTGTTGTCAAGGTTTATATCCGCACAATCGGGGTAATTAAAGTGGCCAATTAAACTTAAATCATGTATTGTGATATATGATGGTGATATATGGTTGTGTTATATTTGTTGCTACATGATGATGTTATATGAGATTTGAACTTGTTAGGATCGAGAGACCATATATGCCACTTGAAAGACTAGCTAGGTCTACTTGATATTATGCCTATGTTTGATGTATGTAGACTAGGATTAACATGCTTGGACCCTGCATTGTTGTTGTTTTTCATTTTAGAACACCCTCACTAAGCTTATAACTTACGCTCTCTATGTTCAACAATGCAGATCATTAGCGTGGCGTTAGCTCGAGGCAAGGCAAGAAGGGCTTTCCAAGTTGTTGCTCAAGTATGGTTAATTTCGTAGTAGTTAAGCAATGTGGCAATAGGGTGTGTTGTATGAGCCTTGTATGACTCTTTCGAATGATGTTGTTTTGGATTGATGTTTTGGTTTGTAAAGCATGTAATGCTATGTTGATGGATGGTGTGTGATGGCATGTCATAGATGCTTAGGTTGTCTTATGTATGAGTGCAAACCTCTAGTGTTAATTTGTGCCTTTTGGGCTCTTGAGCTCCATGTATGACTCTAAATGCTGAATTTTACCCTTTTGTTGGAATGCCATGTTTCGAATGCTTGATTCATGTTAAATGCTATCAATGGCTCATGTATGCTTGTTGAAATGGTCATATGTGCGTGTCTTGCGAGTGTTGACTCATGCTCTTGGTTCTTTTTATGCTTCTATACATGTCCATGCATGGCCTTAATGTCTTTCTTGGGTAGGGAGTCCATAAGTTGGGCAGAAAGTGATCCCCTGCACTAAGGTTTCGAAACCATGAGTAAGGTTTCGAAACCTTTGCAGAAATTTTGGTTCCAGGGGTCACTGCCAGCCAAAGTTCCAAAACCTTTGGGGTAGGTTTCGAAACTATGGTCAAAGGTTCCGAAACCTTCCCCAAGGTTTCGAAACCTTTGGAGAAATTTTGGTTCCAGGGCATTCTGCCAACCAAAGTTTCGAAACCTTTGGAGTAGGTTTCGAAACTATGGTCAAAGGTTCCGAAACCTTCCCCAAGGTTTCGAAACCTTTGGAGAATATTGGTTCCAGGGGTTTCTGCCAGCAAAAGTTTCGAAACCCTTGGTAAAGGTTTCGAAACTTCTGCTTAAAAATTTTACTGTTTGACTTGTTGACCTTTTTAATGGGATAATCACATAGGTTTTAATGTGCCTTTAGTCTAGACTGAATTTTGGTCGTTTGATTGTGGTTTGGGGTTCGAAAATGGCAAGTTTAAAATGAAAAAAAAATTTAGGGTTGCTAACTGAGGAGGAACCCTTTGGGTTTCGCTTCGGTTTTCCCCGTGTGGCCCACTCAGACCGGTCATCCGGCCAGACCGGGACGAGGGGGTTACATTTGTTGGTATCAGAGTCTGAGGTTACCGAGACATCAGGCAGGTAAGTGAGGTAAGATTAATGTGTTAAATGCTTGCGTTGTTTGATGTATGATTTGCCATGAATCCTTGATGCTTGATTAATCATATGATGTTTTGGATGCTTGAACTGTTGTGTCTGGTATAGAGTGAGTGCCCATTGCTACTATTACTTAATTTAAAAAAAAGATTTTTTGAAAAGAGGAATACTTGAGCACTATTGGACTCTTGCTTTGACTAACGTAATCCTTATCTGTTTCTTGTTGTAGTCTTACCTTGCTAGTTGAACCATGAGACCACGTGGGAGGCCTAGGATGGTTCGACCGGAACCACGGGCAGAGGCTCCGAGGGTTGAGCCGGTAGTTGGGGTTGGAGCACAAGTGGGAGAGCATGTGGTTGGAGTTGGAGCTCCTCCACCACCTCCACCACCACCACCTCCTCCACCGGGAGTGGGAGGCGAGGCCGGGCCCGAAGGAATGGGACCACAAGGAGGCCAAGGTGGCCAAGGACCGGCCGGGATTGACTTAGCTCCGTTGGTTCAGGCAATAGCCGGGGCATTCCAGGCTGCAGTAGCTGGAGGTCAGGCGGCTCATCATCAGGGTGAGGGCACCGGATTGCCATTAGAGAGACTTCGGGGCCTTGGGGCCGAAGAGTTTAGAGGTGCTACTCCGGAGAGGTCAGAGATGTGGTTTGAGAAGACCGTACGTATTCTTGCTCAGATGGGATGTACTGGTGAGCGCAAGTTGGGATGTGTTGAGTCTCTACTTCAGGGTGATGCCTACACCTGGTGGGTCACTGTTACTTCGGGGATGGATGAGACCGAGATCACTTGGGAGTTCTTTGAGACAGCTTTCCGGAAGAAGTATTTGGGTCCGCGATACCTCGATGAGAGGAAGAGAGAGTTTATGGCATTGCTTCAGGGGAGTATGTCCGTGACTGATTATGAGATTCGGTTTGTCAGATTGAGTCAGTATGCACCTGAGCTTGTACCTACTGAGGTGGAGCGTTGTAACCGCTTCCGATATGGGCTGAGCGAGGAGATCAAGACTTATACTCTAGCTTCAGATTACACTGATTTCGATGTCTTGGTCTCGAGGGCCAAGGACTTGGAGCACAGTTTGAGTTTGACCAGGCGGTCAGGGGGATCTAGTTCGGGTAAGAGGTCCAGCAACTTTGATAGAGGTGATGCCAAGAGGCATCGGGACAACCGGCATCAGTTTGATCATAGGCGTGGTGGCGGTAACCACGGTAGGGGCCATCAGGGTCAGAGAGCTGGCGGGAAGTTGCCCACATGTGCTACTTGCGGGAGGAACCACACCGGTGAGTGTTGGGGAAATTATCACTCTTGTTGGAGTTGTGGTGCTAGAGACCACATTAGGCGTGACTATCCACATCAGGTGGGACAGGCACCAGCTCAGGCCCCTGCTAGAGCCAATGATTTTCAGAGAGGCCGCGGGCGCGATAGAGGTAACTTCCAGCCGAGGAACGATGGTCAGAGAAATTTAGCTCATGTAGTTGCAGTCCAGCCGGAGGGCGGAGGACAGGCTAGGGTTTACGCTCAACGCGGGGAGCAGCATGACACCGATGTGATCGCAGGTAACTTCTCGATACAGTCTTTGAGTTTGCTTTCTTTGATTGACTCTGGGTCTACACATTCCTACATATTGAGTGAGCATGCACAGTCTTTGAATCTGCCTTGTGAGTTGCTAGAGGTAGGAGTTAGTGTTACTAGTTCCTTTGGGGACACGGTAGTAGTTAGGAAGATGTACCGAAGGTGTCCGTTGATGGTTCAGGGACATGTGTTTCCAGTGGATATGATGGAACTTCCTTTCTATGGATTTGATGTGATTCTGGGTATGGACTGGCTCACGGAGCATAGAGCTAGGATAGATTTTGAAACTAAGCGGATTTCTTTGAAGCTCACAGATGATTATGAGATTGTAGTGGTGGGTGAGAATGTGAAGTTCTTGTCCAATGTGGTTTCAGTGTTAGAGGCTAAGAGGTTAGTGGAGTTGGGGTGTGAAGCATACTTAGCGTATGTGATGAACCCTAACATGAGTGAGGTTAGACCTCAGGACATCCGGACAGTATGTGATTTTCCTAGTGTGTTTTCGGAAGAATTGCCAGGGTTACCACCGGACAGAGAGGTAGAGTTCAGCATTGAGACTTATTCTGATTCAGCTCCTGTTTCGATTGCTCCATATCGTATGGCACCGAAAGAATTGAAAGAGTTGAAGACTCAGTTGCAAGAATTGACAGATAGAGGTTTTATTAGGCCTAGTTCTTCACCTTGGGGTGCACCAGTATTGTTTGTGAAGAAGAAAGATGGAAGTATGAGAATGTGCATAGATTACAGACAGTTAAATCAGTTGACAGTGAAGAACAAATATTTGTTGCCTAGAATTGATGGCTTGTTTGATCAGTTGAGAGGAGCATCGATCTTTTCGAAGATTGATTTGAGATCAGGTTACTACCAGCTAAAGGTTAGAGAGGTTGATGTACCGAAGACGACCTTTAGGACTAGGTATGGACATTATGAGTTTTTAGTCATGCCCTTTGGGTTGACTAATGCACCGGTAGCTTTCATGGACATGATGAATAGGATTTTTCATCAGTATCTAGATCAGTTTCTAGTTGTGTTTATTGATGACATCTTGGTGTACTCGCGAACTGAAGAAGACCATGACCGACATTTGAGACTTGTTTTGAAGACTTTGCTAGATCATCAGTTGTATGCAAAGCTCAGCAAGTGTGAATTCTGGATCCGGGAAGTAGTCTTCTTAGGACATGTAGTGTCAGCTGAAGGCATTAGAGTTGACCCGAAGAAGATTGAAGCCATTGTTGAGTGGAAGCAACCGAAGTCAGTGACAGAAGTACGTAGCTTCCTAGGCTTAGCCGGATACTATAGGAGGTTTGTAGAGGGTTTCTCTAAGTTAGCCGCTCCATTGACACAGTTACTTCAGAAGAGTGTTCAGTTTGAGTGGACAGATGCAAGACAGAGAGCCTTTGAGAAATTGAAAGAAGCTTTGACCCAAGCTCCGATTTTGATTCAGCCTGAGTCCGGGAAGGACTATGTGATTTATAGTGATGCCTCGTATGTAGGGTTAGGATGTGTTCTGATGCAAGACCGAAGAGTAGTGGCTTATGCCTCAAGACAGTTGAAGACTCATGAGCGCAACTATCCGACCCATGACATAGAGTTAGCGACAGTTGTGTTCGCTTTGAAGATTTGGAGACATTATTTGTATGGTGAGAAATGCACAGTATACACCGATCACAAGAGTTTGAAGTACATTATGACTCAGCGAGATTTGAATCTCAGACAGCGTAGGTGGTTAGAGTTGCTAAAAGACTATGATCTTACTATTGAGTACCATCCGGGTAAGGCCAATGTAGTGGCCGATGCATTGAGTAGAAAGATGGCTGTAGACTTGAGAGCTATGTTTGCTAGATTGAGTTTGTCCGGAGATGGTGGCTTGGTAGCCGAGCTTCAGATTAGACCTACTCTAGGTCAGTTGATTCGAGAGAAACAGCTCTTAGATTGATCTTTGGCACCTCACGTGCAAGATATAGCCGAAGGTAGATCTTCAAATTAGAGCTTCAGCACTGATGGGGTTCTGTGTTTCAAAGATAGAATAGTTGTGCCAGAAGACAGTGACTTGAGACGTACGATCTTGACTGAAGCCCACAGTAGTCTGTTTGCTATGCATCCTGGAAGTACGAAGATGTACCGTGATTTGAAGAATGAGTACTTTTGGGTTGGCTTGAAGAGAGATGTAGCCGACTTTGTGAGCAAGTGCTTAGTGTGTCAGAGAGTGAAGGCGGAACATCAGGTTCCCTCAGGTTTGTTACAGCCGTTGAGAATTCCGGAATGGAAGTGGGAGAACATCACTATGGATTTTGTTTCGGGTTTGCCTTTGACTCCTACGAAGAAGAACTCAGTTTGGGTGATAGTAGATCGTTTTACGAAGTGTGCTCACTTCTTGGCAGTCAACACTACTTACACCTTGGATAGATTGGCCGATTTGTACATTGGTGAAATTGTGAGGCTACATGGTGTGCCGAAGTCCATTGTGTCAGATAGAGATCCGCGGTTTACTTCTAGATTTTGGGAGTGTCTGCATACAGCTTTGGGTACCCGTTTGAACTTCAGCACTTCTTATCATCCTCAGTCAGATGGTCAGTCAGAGAGGGTTATTCAGATCTTAGAGGACATGTTGCGCTGTTGTATCATTGACTTTCAGGGTACTTGGGAGAAGCATTTGCCTCTGGTAGAGTTTGCGTACAATAACAGTTTTCAGTCGAGCATTCAGATGGCTCCTTATGAGGCCTTGTATGGCCGGAAGTGTAGAACTCCAGTGTGTTGGGCCGAGGTAGGACAGAAACTGTTACCTATGCCGGATTTGCTCAAGGGCACAACCGAAAAGGTAAAATTGATTTGTGATCGATTGAAGGCTGCTTCGGATAGGCAGAAGTCCTATGCCGATTTGAAGAGGAAGGAAGTTGAGTTCTCAGTGGGTGAGAAGGTATTCTTGAAAGTGTCTCCGTGGAAGAAAGTGATGAGATTTGGCCGAAAGGGGAAATTGAGTCCGAGGTACATAGGACCGTATGAGGTTGTGAAGAGGGTTGGTCACGTTTCTTATCAGTTGCGTTTGCCATCTGAGCTTGAGAAGATTCATGATGTGTTCCATGTGTCGATGCTTCGCAAGTATAGGTCCGACCCATCACATGTTATGCCCGTAGAAGAAATTGAATTGAATCTGGATTTGACTTATGAAGAAGAGCCAGTGGAGATCTTAGCTTCTGACAGTAAAGTGTTGAGAGGTAGATCGATTGAGTTAGTAAAGGTGCGGTGGCAACGTAGAGGTGTGGATGAGGCCACTTGGGAAAGGAAGGAGGATATGGAAAAGCAGTTTCCGTATCTCTTTCAGCCAGGTAATTTCGGGGACGAAATTCCTTAAGTGGGAGAGAGTTGTAACACCCGTGTTTTGGGCCTAGGAGTTAGCCGGATATTTGTTCGAGTCAAATAAAACTTAATTAAAACAATTCAATTTCTAATAATGGCCTAATTGAGTTTTGGAAAAAGGGGAGGGACCTATGTTGCGTTTTGACCCAAAACTTTTAAAAAGGCTAGACACTTTATAGAAAAGTTGTCATCTTTCTTTCCCCCATTCCCTCTCCAACGCCATTTTCACTAAAACCCTCCCCAAAACCCCTTCTTGCTTTGGCTACTATTCCACTTCATTCTAACTTCAATTCAAGGTGTTCCTCAAAGAAGCAAGAGGAAACGCGGAAGAGGCTTTGGGACCGAATCCGGGTTCGTAGGAAGATTGGTTCGAATTGCTAAGGAAGGGCGGTGAGTGGTTCAACTTGTTTTAAGTTTGGCTCGAGCATGTTTAGTGTGTGTGGGTAAAGTGAGCTTGGTAGGCCACTTCCATTTAATTCAAGTTGATAGCTTAGCTTTTGATATCCTTAAATGCTATGTGCTTAATGACTATGCTCTTGTACTTGCAATTATATGGTGCATGTGTTTATATATCATGTTGTGGATATATGTGGTGAGCATGAGTGTGGGTGATGACATGTGATTAATGTGGATAATTGGAACTAAATAATTACCGGTTGTAAATGATCGATCATTAGGATAGTGTGCACACAAATTGAGTCAAAACGTACGTGGCCTTGATGGCGTTAAGTCATCAAGGAGGAGTACGGTGATGTAACATTCCACCGGAAGCTATTCATATATTTCTACGGGATGATGAGTGGAATCCCATCCGTAGGGCATGTGGCGATGAGTGGAATCCCGCACATGCAAGGTCCGGTGATGAGTGGAATCCCACCGAGGTAAAGTGTTGTCAAGGTTTATATCCGCACAATCGGGGTAATTAAAGTGGCCAATTAAACTTAAATCATGTATTGTGATATATGATGGTGATATATGGTTGTGTTATATTTGTTGCTACATGATGATGTTATATGAGATTTGAACTTGTTAGGATCGAGAGACCATATATGCCACTTGAAAGACTAGCTAGGTCTACTTGATATTATGCCTATGTTTGATGTATGTAGACTAGGATTAACATGCTTGGACCCTGCATTGTTGTTGTTTTTCGTTTTAGAGCACCCTCACTAAGCTTATAACTTACGCTCTCTATGTTCAACAATGCAGATCATTAGCGTGGCGTTAGCTCGAGGCAAGGCAAGAAGGGCTTTCCAAGTTGTTGCTCAAGTATGGTTAATTTCGTAGTAGTTAAGCAATGTGGCGATAGGGTGTGTTGTATGAGCCTTGTATGACTCTTTCGAATGATGTTGTTTTGGATTGATGTTTTGGTTTGTAAAGCATGTAATGCTATGTTGATGGATGGTGTGTGATGGCATGTCATAGATGCTTAGGTTGTCTTATGTATGAGTGCAAACCTCTAGTGTTAATTTGTGCCTTTTGGGCTCTTGAGCTCCATGTATGACTCTAAATGCTGAATTTTACCCTTTTGTTGGAATGCCATGTTTCGAATGCTTGATTCATGTTAAATGCTATCAATGGCTCATGTATGCTTGTTGAAATGGTCATATGTGCGTGTCTTGCGAGTGTTGACTCATGCTCTTGGTTCTTTTTATGCTTCTATACATGTCCATGCATGGCCTTAATGTCTTTCTTGGGTAGGGAGTCCATAAGTTGGGCAGAAAGTGATCCCCTGCACTAAGGTTTCGAAACCATGAGTAAGGTTTCGAAACCTTTGCAGAAATTTTGGTTCCAGGGGTCACTGCCAGCCAAAGTTTCGAAACCTTTGGGGTAGGTTTCGAAACTATGGTCAAAGGTTCCGAAACCTTCCCCAAGGTTTCGAAACCTTTGGAGAAATTTTGGTTCCAGGGCATTCTGCCAACCAAAGTTTCGAAACCTTTGGGGTAGGTTTCGAAACTATGGTCAAAGGTTCCGAAACCTTCCCCAAGGTTTCGAAACCTTTGGAGAATATTGGTTCCAGGGGTTTCTGCCAGCAAAAGTTTCGAAACCCTTGGTAAAGGTTTCGAAACTTCTGCTTAAAAATTTTACTGTTTGACTTGTTGACCTTTTTAATGGGATAATCACATAGGTTTTAATGTGCCTTTAGTCTAAATTGAATTTTGGTCGTTTGATTGTGGTTTGGGGTTCGAAAATGGCAAGTTTAAAATGAAAAAAAAAATTAGGGTTGCTAACCGAGGAGGAACCCTTTGGGTTTCGCTTCGGTTTTCCCCGTGTGGCCCACTCGGACCGGTCATCCGGCTAGACCGAGACGAGGCGGTTACACCACCGACGACGAGGCCAGACCAGAAGATTAGATTGGACCAAGCTACGACTCCGACGAAGAGGCATGATCCGGTGAGTTATTGGAGATCGAGCTACGACTTAGATGAAGAGGCACGATCTGAAGAGTTAGTGAAGATCAAGCTACGACTTAGATGAAGAGGCATGATCTGAAGAATTAGTGGAGATCAAGCTACGACTTAGATGAAGAAGCATGATCTGAAGAGTTAGTGGAGATCGAGCTACGACTTAGATGAAGAGGCATGATCTGAAGAGTTAGTGGAGATCAAGCTACGACTTAGATGAAGAGGCATGATCCGATTTAGATGGGAGATCAAGCTACGACTTAGATGAAGAGGCATGATCTGATTTAGATTGGAGACCAAGCTGCGACTTAGATGAAGAGGCATGGTCCGATTTAGATTGGAGACCAAGCTGCGACTTACATGAAGAGGCATGGTCCGATTTAGATTGGAGATCAAGCTACGACTTAGATGAAAAGGCATGATCCGATTTAGATTGAAGACCAAGCTGCGACTTAGATGAAGAGACATGGTCTGGTGAGGAGGAGATCCGATACACCATTAACGGCATAACAAGATCGATGTTGAAAGAGATCCGCTACACCACTAACGGCATAACAAGATCGATGTTGAAAGAGAACCGCTACACCACCAAGGGCATAACAAGATCGATGCTGAAAGAGATCCGCTACCATCAAAGGCATGACAAGATCGATGTTGAAGGAGATCCGCTACACCACCAAGGCAATAACAAGATCGATGTAGTAAGAGATCCTCTATACCACCAACGGCATAACAAGATCGATGTTGTAAGAGATTCGCTATACCACCAACGGCATAACAAGATCGATGTAGAAAGAGATCCACTACACCACCAACGGCATAACAAGATCGATGTTGAAAGAGATCCGCTACACCACCATCGGTATAACAAGATCGATGTTGTAAGAGATCTGTTACACCACCATCGGCATAACAAGATCGATGTTATAAGAGATCCGCTATACCACCAACGGCATAACAAGATCGATGTTGAAGGAGATCCGCTACACCATCAATGGCATAACAAGATCGATGTTGTAAGAGATCCGCTATACCACCAACGACATAACAAGATCGATGTAGAAAGAGATCCGCTACACCACCAACGGCATAACAAGATCGATGTTGAAAGAGATCTGCCACCATCAACGGCAGGACGAGATCGATGTTGGAAGAAGAGTTGGTGTTGTGGTTGTTCCTCTTGGTGGGGTTCAACTTCTTTATTGATTTGACCGTCTTTGTCGGTGCGGCTTTCCTTTGGGGGTCCGCCATCCTTGTTTTTGACTTGTTTGTTTGTTGTTGTTTTTTTGTATGAATGTGGTATGTGTGCTTAGTATGGATACATGTAACTTGATGATGTTAATGTTTGATGTGAATGCATGATGAATGCACTGATGTTGATGCAACTGATCTTGATGTTGACGTTCAAAGGGATGCCCCCCGATTTTGTAGTTATATTGGCTCGGGCTTGTAGCCTTGATCAAATGGTTTCAATGATGCCCAACCTTTTGTGGGTCCGGCCATCACCTTCTAAAATGTCACATTTTTAGGGGGGATGTCAACTATTGTATGCTTTATTTTTTTGTTTTTTTGTTTTTGTTTTTGCAAGCTTGCCGTTGGTCCTTGTACTTTTGAAATCGTTTGTGAAGAAATGTAGAGGAGAAGTGTGAGATGTTTATTGGAAAAATAATTGTATTATGTACATATATACATTTTGAAAAATCATGACAAATGATATTTATGAAAATCAAATTGTGGATTTTTGAAGAAGTATTTTTTGTTTGAAAAGTCACGAATGTCGCAAGGGCATACTTGTGAAAACCTTTCTGGGCTATCAAGATTCCGAGAGGAGAGACTCTCATACCTAGTTTCTACCCGATTTGATGGTGGCTCTCATTGACTCACTAACTCACCGTGCCCCATCCTTCTCTCGTTTTTGATCTCGATCAAGCATTATAAGCGTGGCAATCCTTGAAGGAAGGTTAACTCCGATAGGCGGGATGTATTATGAAGACAAATTCATCCATCCGTGTATGGTCGGAGTTGTCTTGTAGATCTTGAAATGTACGCTACGACCCGTGGTTGTGACAGAAGGGGGACATATGCCCCGAATTGAGGATCATCATGTCTCTTGTTTGGGTGTTCGCCTTTCATTAGGTGTAGCTTCAGATCGACTTGCACCTTTGCATTGTGTTGGTGCGTATTCCCGATTAATCTTAGTAGAGGTACAATTGGATGAAGAATTCTCATAGCTTGATTTAGCGCCTTCGCTTTTGGTTTCAACTTTGATAACCTTCAGCTTGGTTTGAATTGGCCTTTTGAGCACAACTTTCCTTTCGTTGTTTACATTGCCTTTATCTGAAGAGTTTTTTAACCCTTTGTTGATCCGGGCTTACGTGTTGGTGACTTTGATCTTGGTCTAGGTCGGCTTCATTGAGCACGAATTTTTGTTTTGTTTTGTTTTTTTTTAATTTAGACCAAGTGTCCCCTTTATTGCACTTTTTCTCTTCATAGCATGATTTAAATTGAAAGTTGCTCATTTGTTCATGCACTTTCATCCTCTTGCCCCCTAGTGTGGAAGTGATCCTTGGTTTGGGTCCAACTGTCTTCCCATACTTGGATATCAAAATAGTCTTCAGGTGGCAGATGTTTTCGGGTTATCGCTTCATTCAAGGATCTTAGACAACAATGCTTGAGAGGCGAATTCATTCAATGAGAGTGGCCCATTACTTTTGATCTCTCACTGTTACTCTTCCCTTGGCTTGAGTAGAACAGATAAGTGTTTCCATTTGTAATGTCCACAACATTCGGGTTTTTTGTTAAAAATTTCTTTTTGAATTGAATTTAAAATGTATTTCTATAAAATAGTATATACATGTATATTTAGAAAACAATAGTGAGTTCATAAATGAAATGTTTAAAGAATCAAAGAATGCAACAAATGTTTTCAAAATGGAACCATAACTTAGCTTATTTCGTTTGCATTTTTCCCAAATGCACAGGGATTAACGAATTTGAATTACCTTTACCGGTAGCCGTTTGCTCCGGGCTAGTCGTACCTTTTCCCTGGGTACAATCAGTTTTCACCAACTATGACGTTGGATTTTCCAAAGGGTTTATTTCCCTTTGACCATTCGTGAAAATGGATTTTCCGATAGACATTTGAATTATCCATGAATTGAGATTTGCATTTTTCCCAAATGCACAGGGATTAACGGATTTGACTTGCCTTTACCGGTAGCCGTTTGCCCCGGGCTAGCTGTACCATTCCCCTGGGTACAATCAGTTTTCACCAATCATGAGAATTGGATTTTTGCATACTGTATTGACTCCCTTTGATCTTGAACCAAGTGTCTTTGAAGCTGTTTGAGCTAGCAGCTCGGTTATTCATTCTCTTTCACTTGGGCAAGGGTCTCTCCCGATTAGCAATGATGTGATGAATGCATTATGAATTTGAACAAATAGTTTTAGCAAGGAATACGATGTAATGCATCATGGATTTAAATGAAAACTTTTGATGCCTAATTAGCGATGGATATGATGTAATGTATGATTAGAAATTTAATGTTGTGAATGATTATGCTATGAAATGATGTATGAGCAGATAATGTAATAAAAAATATATATGCAAATGTGTATGCGAATAACGGTGTTGGTCGTATAAGTGATTCCCCTTAGGCCGACTTTCATTTAGACAAAAAAGAGGTTCCTTATTGCAAGGTAGTCATAGCAGATTTTAACAGATGCCCCTTTGCATCTTCGAAAATGAAGGTTTTGAAAAAATGTCGAGGATGGATTTTCTTTCTTCTTCAATCGTCTAGAATTTGTCGGATTTGCGATTTGACATCCTTTTTAGCAATCTCCCGTCCATAATGAAAGCACTAAAATTGAGTAAAACCACCTTGACTCAACACCATTATGTCATGACATGTATGCAAAACAAATGCAAAAAGCAAAAGAGATACAAGTCAGTGCTTCATAGACATGATTAGTAAGATAGAAGGCAAACATAAACAAGCAGCCCTATTTATCCCGTCTAGTTCACCTAGGTTATCCACATGGCTCTAAAGGGGTAGGCTTTCTAGTTCGCTACATGCAATTTTGGTTCTAGGAGGTACTCGAATTGTCCTCGTTGTCCCCTACTAAGGGTAGCAAGGCCCTCGGTCATCACCCATTATAGGCTCATTTCAACCGAGTTCAATCCGAGGGGACCCTTTAGCTATATATGCACGGAGAAACGATATTCCCACGAAAATATAGGGTATTCGAGCCCTGAAGGTACTTACTAGGCCTATACGGAGGAACAATATCCACACGGAAGCATTAGCGTTTTCCCCCCACTTAGACAAACGGGTGTATATGCAAAAAATGAATGCGTTCGAAATAGACTCGCGTTTATAAACAAATAAGGGTTGAATTTGTCACTTTAGCTTGCAACCTTTGATATTAATTAAACGGTAAAGTTTTCTTGGCCTGGCTCTCTTTTTTGTTTTTTTAAAACAAAAATTTGTCCCCATCGGAGTCGCCATCTGTAGCGACTAATTTTTTTAGAAAATACACTTATATATATATATATATATATATATATATAAGTATATAGGTGTACGTCTAGGTGTAATGGAAAGGATATTTTAGAAATTAGGGAATATGGGTTAAAGAGGGAATTTTTGGAAATTGGGGGGTAAAAATGGATTTAAAAAAAATATTGGAAAATTGGGGGTAAAAAGTGGATTTTGAGAATTATCGGAAAAATATTCGAATTTTTTAAAAATATATTTGAAAATAGGGGGGTTTGAAAAAGGTTTTAAAAATAGAAGGAGTCGCCACCGACCACTTTGAAATGATAGATCTGACACCGGAAATAGAAACCAGAGATTCGAAAAGGGTTCGGGAGTCGGTTATACGCGAGGAAGGGTTAGCACCCTCGACGTGCCCAAAGTTGGTACCAAAACTTTACCGCTTAATTAAAATTAGGTTATGCGAACCGAAGTGACAATTTTAACCGAGACTTGGTTACATACGCGAAAAAATTTCAAAAATCCTAATATTCGAGAGCGAACGCCCGAACCACCACCACTACGACTGGTACTGGCCTCGTTCGTTTCTGAATAAAAGGACATCGCAAGATATATGATATTTCGGACACAACCTAGCATAACGTACTAGTGCAAACGAATAAATCATAAAAACAACACGCATAAGGTGACAAGGATGAATGAAATACATGAAGCATAAAAAGCAAGGATCAAAACGCGGTATTCAAATGCATGGCCAAGTATGAATATGAGTCGATGAATATGCGGTATGGTTCGAATCAAAATTAGACCAGGTGAAAACTATATTGTATATTTTATAAAGTATACGTGTGAAGGAGAAAAGGAAACTTGAGGTTTTGGCAGCAATATATATTACTTTCAAATTGTAGATTATAATATATTTATACGTATACGCAAAACATGAATGCACATATATATGAATACTATGTATGTGTTGTATACTCGAAAAATGTGCATAATATAATGTTTAAGTACCATATAATATGTGCATGCAACATCCGACCCTTATGATGAACGGTGTAAACAAATTTAAAATATAATCACCATAATTCAAGTCTAAATAAAAGGGCAGAAATCAAAACATGCATGAACCAATAGACTAATTAAAGGATTTTATTGCTATTTTAGGGACGAAATTAAACGGGTGCGAAAAAGTGAAGGTTCAAAAGGGGGTTAAACCATTAAAAATACTTTGATTGAACGGGGACGACATTGAGAAATTTAAATAAATCAAGAGGACTGGGTGTGCAATTTTGAAAGACGGGAACCCTTATGACATGGTTTCAAAAACGCGGAGGGACTTTTCTGGTTATTAAACCATTGTTAAAACAATAAATAACCTCTTTTTGCCAAACCTTTCCCTTTTTGGGCATTTTTTTGAAAACAAAAGAAAAAAAGAAAAAAAACAAGCTATCTTCTCTTCTTTGCCGGGTTAAGGTTCAAAACATAACCGAGGCTCTTTTTTTCTGCGCCGTCGGCCGAAAACCGACGTCGGTACCTTCGGAAAACCCGGGAAAAGACCTCTTTCCTTCGTTGTTTCTTCTCGACTCGAGGGCTCACCCGAACGGGGCTTGTTGCCGGAAGACGATCGAAACGAAAGGGGAGGATGAACGGCCGCAACAACTGATAACGGTAAAGAAACTCCTCTCCTCCCTTTCTTTTATTTTTTCTTTTCTTCGTGCATGCAATCGGAAACTTGAAACCTAAAAACTCTGGAGATTTGAATTTTTTATTGATTTTTTGGGTTCCCGAACTGGGATTACATCGAGAGAGCTCCCCTCTAAAAAAAGTTCCCCCCCTCTTTTACATATGTTTGCTTCCGAATTTATATCCGAGGTTGCAAAAAGACAATCGGGTTTGACTTTGTTGTGACTCTGAAATCTGCTCGTGGTTGCCTCTGTTTTAATTTCGTTTTTGTTTTCTTGTTGCTGTTTTTGGTGTCTGTGTTGTCTGTGCTTCGCCGGAGTTGCTCGATTGGGAGTGGCAAAGCGTGATCGTGGCAGAGTGGTCAGGCGTCAGACGGCATGCGCGCGTGGAAGGTAGAGCATCGCGCGTTGCGCGTTGGGGCATTGAACCGCTGCGCGTGTGGAGCGTGAGGGGTCTGGAATGTTCCTTGGCTCAATCCGAGCCGTCCGATGTCATCCTCGATCCAATGGTCTGAGATGCGCGGCGCCATGTCTTGGAGATGGCTTGCTAGGGTTTCTCCATCAGGGGTAATCCGGACCCTTGGATCTCATCAGATCCGACGGTTCGAAATGGGGGGCGGCTGCAGTCAAAGTTAGAATACATATGTTAGGGTTTCATTGGATTTACTTGGTCATGGGCCGAACCGATGTATTATTATTTAATTGGGCTGAATGTAATAAGGACTTTGTTAAGCAATAAGACTCGGGCTTTGTTTATTTATTCTTATTTAGATTATGTTTATAATAATAATAATAATAATAATAAATAAATAAATAAATAAATAATAATACCAAATAACAATAGTAATTATAATAATAGTGATAATAGTAATAAGGCATAGTAATGACAATATAATAATGATAGTAGTAACATGATACATGTACATATGTATATATTTTCTTTTTTCTTTTTGCCCTTTTCTTTTTTTCTTTTTTTTTCATATTTTTTAATTATTATTATTTTAGCCCAATACTAGCCCGAAAATCATAAAAAAAAATAAAATTAAAAAAACGGGACAAAATTAGTGATTACAAGATTAATGTTGGTATTCTTCAGTAGTAGTTCCTTTTGCTTTTGCACAACCGAGAGCCAACACCAATTATGCAAACAAAAAAAAACTAAAAAGACAGTACAAAAGAGGGGATAGAAATAAGATATATAATGTAGTTATCTATATGACTATATCTATGATAAAAGCAAGACTGTATTAATATCTATAAAAACTTAACTAAAAAGACTGGTTTTGATATGGTATAGATTCAAACAAAAATACAAACAAACAATCAAACGTGTGCACAATATATTTATATAGATATACACACCATCAGCTCGATAAAGCGGTTAGAATCTAATCAAACCGTCGTTTCTTCTGTAACTCGGCCAGCTGCTGCTCAGCTTCTCGTGCCTCCTGCTCGGCTTTCTGCGCCTTAGCTCTGTTAGAGGCAATCCGTTCTAGCAAAGTTTTCTTTTCACGGATGCCTGTCAACTTTTCTTGTAGCCACGAAATCTGCAAACCACTGAATTCCATGTCTCGGACCATTGACTCCATACTTGTGATATCTTCTAGCAGCATATTTTCCTCCCCACTTTTTATCTTTGTATACAATCCAGCTAGTGAGTTCATAAAGGAGTTTTTGAAATCCGGGTGGGAAATTCCAAAATTCTCATCAACATTGGGGTGCTTATCAAATATCTCTCGAAGCGCATCGGCATTGCAATTAGAAACCTTGTAGTTGTGGATGATGCAGGTATCATCCAGAATATCCACAGGAAAGTCAAAATCTTCTAGTTGTAGATGATCAATCTGTGTAGCAAGAAATTACAAGGAAAAACGAATCAGATAATAATCCAAAAATAAGCATATTGAATAACACACTTTGCAACAAAATACCAAAAACAAATCATCCGTTTAAGAAATTAGAGGAACAGCAAGTTCTACATATATGATGGAAGGATAACTGAAGGTTGAACTTAGTTTTAGCATCATTCCTTAAATGATAGGGACATGGAAAGTGGTCAACATGATTCTATATTCAGGTAGGTAAAAACTTGCTCGATAAAACTCGAAAATTCAGTAGTTGTTAGTGTTACCATCTCTGGATTGGCCAGATTTAATTCTGCTAGTCTCCCTGCCACTGATCTTATGGTTAAAGTCACTTCCTTCGATTGTTTCTCTTGATTGATCACCTACATTATGAATATACAGTGTAAAGATGAAAAGTGTTGACCTCTTAAAGAATGTTTCGAAACAATCTTACACTTGAGCTCTGCAAACTCAAATAAACCAAAGATAAAAAGACAGATTAGTAAAAAGGGTTATACCATCATAAAAACTTAGTTTCTTGTATCAAAGAATATTTTACTAAGTGTAACATGGCATCAATACAGTCTATCATTTCTTGTGCTATATCACATTCACACGGATTTGACTATCAAAGGGACTCCTAATATTTATTAGCTCCTCAATAGGCCAGTCTAGCTTTTCAAACACTATACTACTTCTTGCAAGCCAAAACACTACAAAACAGCACCTAAAAGTCTTCACTTTATACTCAAAATCTTCACCAACAACCAATAAAAACAATGAAATTATTAGGCACCATACAACCAGACAGTTTCTCCTTATTCCAAACAATTAAAAGGCCAACTGATTTTTCTAAGGAACTCCACCATCTGCTTTCACTGCTGTCAGATCCCCAAATCAGAGTTATTAAGCTTTCACAAATCTCATCTAATTTGGTTTTCTTACCAGCACCAGGTTCATGATGCCACCGCACTCCAGCTCCATTAGTTTTATAATGAAGCTACATGATACTGTTAGAACCGTAACGAGTCTGATATAAAACCTAATAACCTAAGGTCTGTCATGTCAGATCATCAAGAACAATGAAGTTTTGATCTTCCAAATCAGCATACAAGTATTTCGGAGAAAAGTTAACTTATGTGTAATAATTTTGGATCTTAATAAATAACTTTGAAGGTTAACCTGAATTTCTAATCAGCCCTTCAATTAACCTTAATCGTATTAGATCACTTTTAATTTGGACCTAACCAACCAATTTATAGTAATATATATGTAATGTCCATATGATCCAACAGTTACTCCTTCATCCAGTTCTGTTTGTCTCTGATGTCACAGATTCACCTCATCAGTATATTTCGAAATTGCTTTTCCACCTTTCCCTTTCTTCCCTTGCTTCACTCTCCTTCCTCTAGCTCTCTTAGTTTGCTTGAGTTTTGCTAAATCTCACAAAACTATATCCTCTATTATGCAAGCATGATCCGTTCAGACTCACGTCACATGCTTTGCTTCCGTTTAGGTTCCAAACCTCACAAAACCAAATTTCCTATCATATTCTAAACGTTTTCTAGGGATGAATACATACAACACCCTTCCATACAGTTGGGAAATAGATTTTAACCATCACAAGTCCATCCTATGAGGAATATTATTGATGAAAAGAGAAAAGACAGCACCCTGACCCCTCATTGCCTCCCACATTTTCTCCTATATTTATCTCACCAGAAAAAGAGAAAGGTCCTAAAGATTTAATTTGTAGGTCCAAGTATTCATGGTTTTCAATATTCATCACATTCAAAAGCCAGTCCCGGTAATCAAAATTCTTACCTCTTGGTCAAGAACTGGGGTTGGAGGAAAGATGAGTCTTAACTGCCCCTCTTTTCTATCATAAGTAACTGAGCCATCTCCATGATATCCCTGAACTAGATTACCGAAGTCTTGATCCAAAATGCCATATGCCATGGTTGAGCAAGAATAGACCACTTTCTCTAGCATTTTGGCGATAATGACATAAACATTCACATTCTTCATTAATTGGCCCTTTTGCTCTAGTATCGCCATTATCTGGATTTGCACAACCGAAAGTCATTAATAATAATCCAAACAAACAATTGAAAACTAAAAAGTACAGAGGGGATGGAAAGAAAATTGGTATTGCCTGATTAAGCTCCTCGTTAATGGAATGTGACTCCTCCTTTGTCCTTGACATCCATTCATGGGGATTATGTATATCTATAAAAGAAAGAATATAATGTTATAAATCATAAATAAAGCACAATTTAACATCCATCAATTTGGTGATCCCGTGGTACTAAATGAAGCACGACTGTATTAGGATTTTTTCCTACAGATTCAAAATCTCATGCTAATATTCATAGGATTAAATCAGCTGTGACAACTTTTTAATAGTGCAGGATAAGAAAGCATCAATAAAGCTAAAAGAATGATGCAGGGGAACACAGAGCTGAAAATTATACTTTCTCGGAAAGAAACAGATCGAAGTCTACTGTTAAGGTTCATTTTACAGTGATTCTCATAAGGATGCTATCGTAGTCACGCTTGCTGGTATTGGCAAGCTAGTGAATGCTAATGTGTCTAAGTTGCAGAAGGGATCCGGCTATGAAAGAAGGGGCTTTATTGGCTGCTAAGGAGAAGTATTCAATAGTTATATTTAAAACTGATACAAAAGATGTGACTGATGTCTTTATGATACAAGCAAGAAGGAAATTTGTAGCATTGGAGAATTTGAAGCCTGGATAAGAGTTTTTTCTTTTCTTTTGCAGATATTAAGGCTTCTAACTGGCAAAGTGTGGTGCAAATTTGGTTTGCAAATCATTCGAATCTTGGGGCTGTGCTCCTCTTGACGTTTTACACTCAGTCATGCTTCAAATTTGGTTCTTTTGATTCCTATCCGAGATTCATATTGAAGAGTCACTTCAATGAGCACTCAATAACTCAATAAACTTGTACCTTCTATCACTGTAAATTGGTTGGGGATGGAGTTGGAGTTGTGAATCTCATTTGCACCGTCTTGATTCGGAACTGTGTTATTTGGCTGCTTCAAAAATGATTGAAGCTCTTGCAAAGCCGATTCCGCTTTTCCGACATCATAGCCGGCACTCATATGTTCCCCAATAATCGGCTGCAACAACGATGCCAACCTTTCCAACACAAATTGTGGGTCTTTCAGCTTCTGGCTTACTTCAGTTACTAACTCGATCCTTTTGTCCCACTTTTTCTGCATAAAAAAATAATGATCAAGTGAGGAGAAACCAACTAGTAACAAGTAAAAAGAAAGAAAGAAAGCATAAAGGAGAAAGAGAAGAGAAAAGGGAAAGCCTTACTTTTAGATAACTTTCATCATCCAATATCATATATACCAACTCTGCCACTAGTTCCTTGCATGTCTACATATGGAGAGCAATTAAAAAAATGAATCATTATAATTAAAATGAGGAACTAAATACTACTGGATAACATGAAGAAAGGGAAATCAAAACAAAAAAAAAAAAAAAGAGAGAAAAAAAATAGATACTTTTGCTTTTCCACGACTAATTCGATGCACACTCATTTCAGTGGAATCCCTTTTTTCTTCTGATGCTGCTAAGCCTAAAATATGGGCGGATCGCAGCTTAAAAAGCCAACACAGATTCAGAATCTGAAAAAATATATATAAATAAAAGATCGTTATAAGACAGAGAAATCTAAATATGCAAATTAATAACATACGATTCTATTTCGATATAAGCAAAATGAAGTTGAACTCCATTTCTAAAAAAGAAACTACAGGTTTCAGGAAAACAAGTCAACGAAGTCAATAACTCAAAATTTCCCCAGAAAATAAAGGATTACAAACAAAGAAGTCGTTCGCTAGTAAATTCATGGGGAAGATGTTCACCTGAATCAGAAAATCCAGTAGAAATGGCTATGGAAGCTGTAATGCAGTTTCAGTTGCAAAGAGTTTTCCCGTTTTAAAGCCATCTGTTCGCGCGAAATTGTTCTCATTGTTGCGCTCTCTGGTCGCGCGAATTGACTTTTCTATATACCTTCTTTTATTTAGTAGTTAAAAAAAGAGCTGAATTATAGTTTTTTTCAGATAGTTGTTTTAAGTATTTAACTGTTCTTACCGATATTGTTTTAGATCTCCAGTCGTTAATGACCATAAAAAATAATTCTTTTAACCAATTAAATTATGGCACGTAATTTTGATTGTAATTTTTTTTATTATTTTTAACTTAATTTTAAAAGATTCTTAGATTTTTCAAAAGTCACAAAATAACCCCAAATTTCTTAAATCACAAAATCCAATCATTGTCGTTGATGTTCATCACATTGTTGACGACATAATGAAGCTTCATCCTTTTACTATAAGATCCGCTCGTCGTTCGTTTGATTGACTATTATTTGCCGTTTATAATTTTTTTCTTGTTGTTCGATTTTGTTTCGACGTTAGACATGCCAGCCATCGACTATCGATGACGAAAGGATGAGGGTAATAATCGTGAGGACAGACGACATAAGTGGTGGGCACGCCGCCGATTATTGGCGGCGACAGCAGCTAGAATCGAGAGCTGAGACTTGTGGATTTAAAGATGTGGAGAGTATTTTGGGAATTTTTGTATACATTTTAAATTTTTAAATTTTGTATGCATATCACGTGTCATGTTTTTATTGGCTAATGGAATTTTTTTAACTAGTAAGCCATTTTTAAAATATGTTTTTTTTTAAATCAACTTGTTTAAAAGTACGAACTGACTTTTTTGAATAATCTCAAGTTGATTACAAGATAGTATATGTTCATACATATTCCAACCCTTGAACAATACACCACCTTGTGGACAAAACGATTTGAACTTGAATTTTCTAGAATGAATATCATTTGCTTTTTCACTAAGAACACATGTTATCATATTGGGTTTATATTATACTTAAATTATCAGTTTAAAATGTAAAAAGTACATATATTTTTATCAACTTGATCATTGTGTTATACTTCAAAAAGTCCATGACACTAGAACCATTGGCATTGGTAAAATAACATAGCAACACACATAGAATTCATTAGTTTATTTATGATACTATTAGTTATTGGTGATCATTGCACGAACCAACTTGTCTCAGTGGTTAAGAGAACAGTTATTGTTCCTAGAGGTCATGGGTTCTCGAGCACCAAGAGCTGCAGCATGGTGATTGAACATGCATTGTCAAATGGTGATCACTTTTTCAACAATAACTTCACTTTAAACATTATTTCTCTTGACAATCATTCAGAACGTAGTTTTTACTTGAAAGATTTGTGTTAATTTATGGTATAATGTCAAAAAATGTATCTAACGTTTGACTGAATAGTTATTTTGTTTTTTTAATTTTTTTGGAGTAATTCAACTTCTAACGTTTCATTTTGAGTTAAAATGGCCTTTTCGTGAATGAAAATTGTTAGTCAACTGACGCTAAATAATTTTACAGAATGACGCGTCAGAAAAAAATTATATTCTATACAATTTTATAAAATTATTTTTAATGGGTCATTCTATAAAGTCAGCATATTTGCTTGTATGATACTAGAATCGTGCATGCATTTTTTTCACGTCATTTAGCGTTAATTGACTAACATTTTTAATACGCAATGGGTCATTTTGACCAAAAATAAAACATTGAATGTTAAATTGCTTAAAAAAGAATATAAGCCAAAATGACTATTCGTCAAATATTATGAACATTTTTTTTGATATTATGCCATAATTCATCCCAAATAAACGTTTCAACTCGGTATCCGGTTAGATGTGCTCACCCTATAAATTCATAGAGCACGTTGAATTATTAGGTCCATGGACGAACATAAAATTTTATGTTTGGAAGTATAAACTTTTAAGAAGTTATATTAAAAATTTAAAGATGTAAAATTATAAAATTTTAAGAGATATAAAATTAGATCATCAATAAATAATATAAAAATATTTAAATTATATCAACATTTTAAAACATACTTGTTTAATTTTAAAAAATGCAACTTAGAGCAATACTTTATAAAAAAAAATTAAATTATAAAAAATTAAAGTATACGTGAAATATAACTTGTTTAATAGAACTCTATTAATCTATCTGGGGCAATAATTTTAAAATTTATAATTCAAATATGGTAAGTTAATCTTCTAAATCATAATTATAGTATACAATATTAATTATTAATTCATATTAATCTTTTATGGTTTTCAATAAAATATAATGTATCAAACTTTATCTCCCCGAAAAAAATAGAACCAACGACAATTCAATAATTATGGATTGTAAAATGCAGGGCCAGCAAAAAGCTTATATATTTAATTGTAAGCGTATAATGCAATATGAAGGTCCAAATGAGATTCCAATGGCTTCAGTGTGATGGTGATGGTGATGGCGATAGATCCGGAGCATTCACAGCGATACAAACTCTATTATTACTACACTTATCTATGTTTATTATAGCTGCTGCGTTCTCGTTCCTTGGATCCTCTAGAGTGCCTTGATTGTTCTATCCGCTCGGCTGAAGGTGAGCGCGAATACCTCGACGGCTTCCTTTTGAAATGTCTATCATCATCACTGGATCCGTGATCTCCAGCGTTGCTACGACTGTTCTTCCTACCCCCACAGCTAGTAGTACCAGAAGTTGGCTTGGCGGCTGCTAAACTAGTCTTGTAGTCATCATAGTATCCGTTGGAAGTCGACTTGTGATGGCCAGAAGATGCAGGTGCATCCGAAGATGGTCTGCGTTTCTTGCTGAGTTCTTCCGGAAAGCTAATGCGAGAAAACACACTAGACTTTTGGGCCTTGTCCATTGCTTCTGTAGTTGCCGTGGAAGTGGCTTTGGTGACTGCTTCAGGGGCAAGCTTAGAAGACTCGGATCGATAGTGATGATGACGATCACGGTCGTGATCACGATCACGATCATTATGTTGGTCAGGTTTTCTCTTGGAAGGACGGGGAGGTGCTTCGTGGTCCTGCAAGGAAAGTTCATGTGAGCTCCTCTCTGATTGAAGACGAGGATGTTCACGGCGACGGTCACCACCTAACATTTGTGGGGTAGGCTTCTGCAACAAACAACCATGATTGAAATGATCAAGTTAAATGTGTTCCATCGCATCAAACAAATTTAGCAACTGAAAAACTCGCTCTAAATATGGATCCATTATATAAAAAAACTCCAACTTTGGTAAGTTGTTTAGTTTATTCCTCTGAATTCTTTTTAACTTACTATCCACCCCGACTCAAAAGACGATATTATTTTTTCCATGTCACTGCCACTGGACATGAGCATGACTGATACTAGTAAGACAAGAGAATCTTCAAGTAGAATTTCATGGATGGCGACCAGACCGAAGCATATCTCTCTAATGTTCATTTTAAGGACAGAAATAGAACAGGCCAAACTCAAGTGCAATGATAGATGAAACAAAGAACAACAGATGACAAGTACAGAATGATTGCAAATTAATTTTAGAAATACATGAAAAACCAGGCAAGGAGCAAACACAAACAGGATGAACTAGAAGGGAAATCTATGCCTTGAGACGTAAATAATGAATACATACAGGTTTTGATTTCAATAAAGAAAAATCACTGGTGCTACTCACTTCTCTACTGAATTCCCGATCTCTGGAGAAATCCCTGCAACAATTTCAGAAATAGTTAGTAATCCATTTAATCATGTGAAATCCACATCTATAAATAACAAGAAGAAACATGTTATTCCAAAATCAGTTGAAAGAAGTGAACAATTAGTGTCCATAGTAAGCTTAGAATCAGAGTATGTTCAGTACCTTTCACCTCCTCTCTGATTTTCATGCCGCCTCCGCAAATCAGCTTGTCGTGCCTCAAATTCCTCTCTACTCATATTTGGTGGGGCAGCATTCATGCCCATTCCAAACATAGCAAGATCTCTATGAAACATTCAAATCAAAGCTAGTCAGACCATAGATGTCCAAATAGTATAAAATTGTATATGAAGTTAAAACTGACAAAAATTCCATATGCATACACCCAACCCAAGCAATAAAATTCCGACTGTTAAAAATATAACATATAGGATATTTAACAAATATTACTCGTACCTTTGAGGTGGGACAGGAGGAAACATGTATCCTTGAGCACCAAAAGGATCTGGAGGCATGACACCTCCAAAAGGCATGTCAAATGGACCTAGTCCATAGCCCCCCATATAAGGCATCCCACCAGCATAAGGACCCATAAACCCATCCATTCCTGGCTGCATACCAGTCCAGTAAGGGTTATAGGCTGAAGGACCCATAGACATCATATAGTTCTCAGCTGCAAGATCCTGAGGGGTTTTCCAATGCTGGTCTAGAGGGCAAAAAGAATCAGATTCAGGTTAAACATTCCTAATGATTTTATGAATCTCACATTTAGCATCATCATCAAATACCAAAAGAATCTGTAGACCTACCATTTGCTAGCAAACGGACCTTCTTCTTCTTCTTTTTCTTTCCTGGAGAAGCAAAGCATCAAAATTAAAACTCAATCCATTTATTACCTCATCCCACTAGAGAAGGAAAACTACTCTCTCTCTATAATACAAACCAACATCAATCCAACTACGTGTGCAAGATGAAACATGAAAGAATATTACATAAAAATCTACCACCTGAAGATTGTATGTTAATATACCCACCAGAAGATTCTTTTCAAAAATGACACCCTAGCCACAATCTTTCAAGAAGAAGAATGGTACTAAGGCAGGCATGGAGGAGAATAACACCACTTCAAACATTTCCAATCCAGTTTTGAGTATATCCCTATGTTTTAAGGAAAAGGAAAGTAAACACCTTTCCCATCTTTGGAATTTTTTAAATTTGAGCAAGGGAAATTGAATGGAGTTGAAGATCTCTTGCGTTCCCTTCAAACACTCCATTTTTATTTACCCCAATCTGGGGGAAAGCTAGGGAAAGGATAGTTAAAAATGAATCATAATTGGAAAAGGTTAATAAAATGAATCATTTTCTTCCCACAGTTTAACCAAACAAAGGTAGTGAATATTCCTTTACTTTACTTTCTTAACAATTTCTAGAGGAGATTAGTGCCAATATTCTTGAAGGTTTTCTTTCAAACCAACATAGTCGATAGATAAAGAACAAATAATCATTACCTGCCTCTCCAGAAGCAGCCTTCTGTTGCACTTCTTCTTCTGTAAGTGGGACACTCCCTTGTGATGCAGGTTCCTTCACACTCATTGACTCCAGTGTAGCCTCAGAAGCATCAGCAGGTTTAACAACCTTAACTTTCGCCAAGGCCTGCTGTGGAGGAATAGCTACCTTTACCTCATTAGCGTTTTCATTCACAACAGCGAATTCTTCCTTAGCAGATACTGGCTTCTGTTGTCCCTTTGATGCAGCAGATGTAGTAGGAGATGGAATTTTTGGCTGTGGACATCGAGCGGATTCCATATCTAAATTTCAAAGACAGTACAAATCAATAATGATTCCTACATTATAGAACTCATTGAAAACTTCATTTTATTATGCCAATGGCTTCTGAACCTTGAATTTGAAAAGTGCTTCCAGCATTTTCAGCACTGCTGTTACCAGACTCCAATATACGATTAATTGTATCTCTCAGGGTCTTATTTGGCAAAAGATCATCGGCCAGTATGTTGGAAGCCCCACATACACACACTAATTTTGACATAATGTGATCCCTTATACCTGTGTTAAATTTTGTTATAGTGAGCTTCAACATTCATAAACAAATGTATCAGCAGGAAAAAAGAACCAGAAAAATTAATGGAATAAGTAGTAGGTATGAAACTCACATTTATCACAAAAACTCGTAAAACAACATTTGCTAGTTAGAACAGCATCTTTCATTACTTCCTTGCACAATGGGCAGTGAAATTCTGGTGGAAGGTCACCAACAGAACGAGTGGAAGGCAAGCCCTCAATTTCTTTCTCAAAAGCAGCCCTGTTAGAAAAACCAAATTAATTTTCAACCATAAAAACAAAGAATTCACTACAAGCATAGAGAAAATAGAACTTATAATACAAAACAGTTACTCATTAGGCTTCAAAACTGCAACTGCTCCACTTGGCAATGCATAAGAGCCATCTGGAGTTGCCATCAGCATCGACTTCGGAATCCCAGTTGGAGGCTTTACCCTTTTGATATCATAGTTTGGATCACCATTTGTGGGGCAGTGCTGAATAAAATGCCCTACATGACAAATTCCATAATAAGGGCAAGTTCGCTAGAAAGCATAATCTCCGGGAAAAGAAGTATTATCAACATACCTGGCACCTTACAGCGGTGACAAACATAACCCTGAGGAGGTGTTTTCCGCTCCAATCCTAAATGAGCTCAATTAAAACAAATATGATCTTCAGCTCCATATACAATCTCAGTACAGTTACATGAATGGAATGTCCCACAAAATCTCAAACCCGATTGATTTAAATGAGAATAAATGGCCAACATTCTATCAACCACAAATATTTACATAAAAATCATTACATGCTAGTGAGAAAAAAGGTGACAGTGCAACTTCAAAAATTTACAAAAGCATTGACCACCGACAAGCTTGCAAGTAAGGAACTATGGACAAGGTCATCATACTCGCATGCAAACATATATAGACAGTAAGACGCAAAATAATAAGAAATCGCATAACTAATATCACATGCAAAAAAGCAGACACATTTATGCCAAAATACTAAGGAACATCAACAAATGCCAATGATCTAGATATTGGCATACAAAGAACATCATATACAAACACATACCAATCCACCATTAATATATGATGCAATAAAAATAAAAAGGGCATAGGAGAATCACCAAAACCACGCCCTCCCATCCTGCCACCCATACCCCTTCCAAAGCCTCTACCAGGTCCAAAACCATCTGCACTTTGGCTGTCAATCCAAAATAATTAAAATTGTTACTAATGAAAATTACACCAAACAACAAACAAGAAAAGAAAAGAAATTAGCACTCATCTTACCGCTGCCAGTCCAACGCAGGAGTATCAATTAAAGCCTTAATCTTGTTGTCTTCGTCAGCTTTATTAGTTGGGGGAGCATTATGAACTGGATTGCTAGACTGAACTGGCAGCGTGTCGGGGATTGAATATAAATCATTTCCGAATTCATCCCATCCAGTGTCTTCAGGCTATAAGTAAAAAGATCAAGGACGATATTAGGTTTCCAGTGTTTTTCCCTTGTTTGTATGTAGAATATTCCTCAAATACACAATAGTTAATGCTAGAAGCATGAAGACAAAAGAATTTTCCTCAAGGAAAATATGTTAGGAAAAAGCTTACATATTTTGGGGCAGATGACTCAGCATCCAGAAAGTTAATCTTTTCAGGTTGAGCATTTTCAGTCTGATTTTCTACCTTAAGCCTGTGAAGCATGACAAAGCCCTAACTCAGACCCATAATTAAATTTCACCTACCAATAGTAGGCAGTACGCAACAGAGCAGATCTAAGCACACAACATATCAAATTCATGCAGTAAATTGAACCTGTTACACCTGCTTTTTTTAACAATTTGAATAATGTTTAATATTTGACTGGTTAGGTATCTAAAGGATCGAGATAATACTCTTGAGCAGCAACAATGGGCATGCGAGGCCTTCCAGGAACCCGGCGAATTAATACAGAAGTATTTTTTGGGATTAACATTGCTTCATCAAGATATTCTGAAATTGAAAACAGAGAACAAGTCTATAAAACACTACAGACTAATACAATGAGGAGAGATAATTTAAATACCCACTAAAGAAACAAAGTGAGCCAACATAAAGATAGATTTGGCTATACTCTGAACTGACATTTCCATGCTAAATTTAATTAAAAACCAGAATACCCTCCCTACGAAAACAATTCTTTATATTGACTTGGTTCTCAAGTAAACAGTTGGTCATCAGACTTCTAAATTTAAAACCCACCTCCACACACTCAAAGTACAGAAAGCTAGTCAAGGTTACAACAGCCTATACAAGAGAAGTTATGGCCGTGATAAAACTCTATTCGAAACCGAGGCAACCCAGTTGAAGATATACAACAATCAAATTAGAAAGCTTAAACACCGAAAGAGAAGACCATTCATATTAAGTATTAAGAACATGGTACTAAATGCAATCCCTTTTTCCCCTTTCAATAATAAACTAAATGCACTATTTGCTCCCAATTAACATTTAATTGAAAATAGCTACCAAAGAGCAAAGACCAACCTTCGTTAGTTTGGGCATTAGTGACAACGAGATCGAAATCTGTACCCCTTCCCAAGTGCTTTGATTCAAATATTTTTTCTTTCAAAGTACCAACGCTTATAAACGGGCCATCCATGGCAATTGAATCAAAATCTCTTGCACTCTTAAACTTGTAATAAACAGCCATTTTTCTTTTCTTTTTCCTCTTAATAGAAAAAAAAAAAACAATGATGATGATTAACAAAAAAAATTGTAATCAAATTATTTATTGGCCTTAAAAAAAGGCCTGATAAGAAAACAAAAACCAAAATGAACTGTACAAAAATTCTTTATTTTTTCTTATTCTAAAAGAAATAGAACCAAACTCGTGATACTTCGGCGATGCAAAATCCGAAGCTCTCTCTTCAACAAATCTATCCTGGCAATTTCTCCGGGATTTCATAAAAAAAAAGCCGAATTTTCACAATTTGCAAGCGAATCCAGAAGTTCCAAAAATATATCACGGCAAATCACAAGGAATTAGGTCAAATCCACTTGGCCATAGACATTCGTCAAATTCACGCGATCTCTTGCATTGTTTTATTAGAAAACTGGCTCCGATTCAATAAATTAACCGCTGATCCAGGTCTTCTAAAACTCGAACCAAAAGTAGTCTTCAACAGACAATCCCACCACCGATCGATCTTCAAAGAAAAACGCCGCAGCTTCGAAGGTTGTGATTCTGAAATTCCGATAGTGAAAAGGGAATATCCGAATGTTGTAGAACCTCGATCAAAGATTGGAGAGACCGGAAGGATTAGCGACCATCGCCATGAATCTTTTTAGGGTTAGGGTTTGAGGAGGGTTTCAAAGAGAGAGAGAGAGAGAAACCGATGGGAATTTGATCAGAGGCTGCTCAGAAAATCTGGACCTTCTAAAATCTAATCTGGATGGGCTTCCACAAACCGCGCACGTGCGACCCAAGTGCTGGTCTAAAAATAATTTCCCTCGTAATAAATATTATTTTCTTTCTTTTGTTATAATTACTTATTGGGTAAAGTCTAAATGGTCACTAAACTATCCTAAATGAAAAAAATGGTCATCAAATTTGTCTCGATTCTATTTTGATTTTTGATCTTTTAATTTTTTCAAGTAAACTATTTAACTGTTTAAATAATATCAATCAAGCCACTAAATGTTGAAAATTAACAAAAATAGTAATGTGACAGTTAAAAAAATTTATATAAATTTCAATTTAGTCCTTACCAAGATTGCGAAAAGAACTCACATCATGATCAAAGAATAGTGGTTTACGACTACTTGTCTTTCTCTTCTTTGAATAGATATATATTTAACTTTCCATCCTACCAAAAACGCACTTGATTGAAACCCTAGGATAGAAATAGCAGCTGGTTTAATTTTAATTTATATAAAATATATAGACCTTGTTTGGCAATTAGCTGATAGCGGATAGCGGATTACATTAGCTGATAGCTGATTGCATTAGCTGATTTGATTAGCGGATTGTATTAGCTGATTGTATGAGAGTGTTTGGTAAAATTAACGGATAGCTGATAGCTGTTAGATTATTTAAACAAGCAAAATGACATATAAGGACATTATTATATTCAATATTTGTTTGAATAGTTTATTAGTTATCAATATTTTGTATTTAATTAATATTAATTAGATCTATAAAATTATTTTTAATATAACATTTCTAAATATATTCGAATGATTTATATATTAATTTATTATTTATATAATTATTTTAATATAATTTAATTAATTAATAAATTTAAATACACATATAAATATGTGATAATAAAAAGAAAAAAGTAAATGAGATTAGTTTATAAATAGGGTGAGAAAATATTTAATTTAGGTTATTTTGAGATTTTTGGTAAGTAGTAAGGGTAAAAAAGTCTTTATAACTCTAATATCAAACCTCTAATCTCAAAAAGCTCCTATTATGAGCTTTTTCAAAATTAGCGGTTTCACCCCAATCCGCTCTTTCAATTCGCTATTCACCAAACAATAATATTAGCGAATTTAACTGATCAAATCTCTAATTTTTGCCCAAACCTCTCTTTACCAAACAGGGTCATAGTATTTTTTTTGAATTGGTATAAAATTATAATATTAATTAAGTGATTAACTTTCGTTATTATATACACTCTTTATATTACATTACAATTTTATATAATATTGCTTAAGAGGTGCTTTTTTTTTATTAAAGAATAAAGGTGGTTATCCAAGTGCCTCGTTAAAAAAATTTCTTAACCTAAGGTGAGGGAAAAAGAGTGCACTCGGTAACCTACATGAAACAATCACACATCGGAACCATCCCTAATATCCTTATATAAAATATTCAAAACAAAACCCGGAAATTGACTAAACACGACACTACCATTCACCATACTTAAACCATGTTTCGCTAAAGCATCGCCTACTTCATTAACCTTGCACGATACTAAACGAATATTTACCTCCCAATCACGCAATAGTAACATCTTAATATGATAAATCAAAGAGTAATTCGCACCACCTATTGCCGGCAAATTAAGAAGACGGACAACTTCCTTGTTATCTAATTCCACAAGAACGCGACGTAGGCCCAACTCCCATGCATGTTTAAGGTCTTTCAACACACCCCAAAACTCTGACTCTAACATTGAACAAATACCAATCAACTTGGAATAACTCAAAATCCAGTCACCATCGCATTTCGAATTACACCCCCACACGCCGTACGATCATCACCCTGAAACCGAGCCCCCATCCGAATTCAATTTAAACCAACCCGAGGGAGGAGCTTGCCACCGTTCCAGCCCACTATTGTCCGTAGCATCACCACTTGCTAGGCGAGAGTGAAGACACTTAACCTGTATGCATTCTTGGACCACCTTATAACATTTTTCTACCAGCGGCAATTGATCAACCGCTTCATTATCAAACATCACCTTGTTCCTTTCTTTCCAGACCAAGCCAAAGAAAGGAACCAAAAAATAAAGGCCACTCGTAAATTGATGAACCTGCAAACCAAGAGGTCGTAAATTGAAAAACTCTGCCCAGTGTGCTTCTTTAATAACCGATTTTCACGCTTCCTTCACTGTCGGACAGCAACGGAAACAATGATCCAGGGATTCCGCTTCTAAATGCGCATATCCAAAGTCAAATGTCGCCGCTCACGCTCGACATTAGTGAGCAAACTCCCCCATCGTCACGGCCACCGCTCATGCCGCCTTCACCACCATCTATTTGAATTAATTTACAACAGTGAAATTGCTCAAGGAAAATTTTTGGGTATTCCGTTGTATAATGTTAAATTAATTAAATTGTATGCATATCAGTTTAACATTATCTATGTGAATTGATTTAAACGGTGGAATTGTTTAAGAGAAAATGAGGGATTAGGGTTTTCATGGAAGAAGACATAAAAAAAAAAGAAATTTTACAGTTTAAACTAAAATAGTTAAATTAATGGTTAAATTGATAAAGTTAGGACCAAATTGATAGAAATGTACAAATTTTAGGTACTAAAACTATTATTATTCCAATTAAAATAAGCTACATCATTATATCTGTCAGTTTTTAATAGTCAGGTACCAAAACAAAAAAAAACATAATGTTAGGTGCTATTTTGTAAAAAATAATAAGCGGGGTAACAAAACAGAAATACGGTAGTAAGTTAGATACTAAATATGTAGTTTACCTTTATTAAAAAATTCAAAAATTTAATATATATATATATAGAAAATAATTTAATTGAATTTTTTTAAATAATTATTAATTGTATGTTAATTCCTTGAAAGTTTTAATCTTTATTAATGAATTTAATGGTGTTCAACGGTATTCAACATTAATGATATTTATCGATGTTCGTCGCACGTAGTAAATTTTTTTTTTAATGGTGAGTCCTAGGAAAGAGGACCAGAAAACAGCAGAAGATTTTTGTACGAATTAACTATATATGCTATCTAATTAAATGCATAATTGGCAAGCAAATCTTGTGTCATATTCTTTTCTGGAAACAAAATATCTCAGACAAACAATGGCAATAAAGCTTCTTTTGAAACCAGAAATATACAGGTTTGATCTTACAGATTAAACAACAAAAAGGGCTTTTCAAAATTATGTTACCAAGAACAAAAGGATATCATTCGATCAAATACGGGTGTTCGTCGCACGTAATAAACTCATTTTTGTTCTTCCTCTATGGCGAGGCACGTAAATTCGAGCCCACAGATGCTTCCGGTTAACCAGGAATTTGGCTTTTGATTGTCCATTCAAAACCATTGGAATAACCAAGGAACAAGTGAAGACAATACGTCCGAACTGAGGTTCCTGTCCGGGATGACTAACGTGTTCGATCACTACATCTTGCACAACTTCTCCCCAGTTCCTGCAATGAAAAACCAAACATGAAAAACCAGTTCACATATGTTTCAAATGAGAGAGGTCTAGATTAGTTTAGTTACATACGAGGTAAAGAAGTGGATGATTTCTTCCCGGCTTAAAGGGTGACCTTTCGAGAATGTTAGAAACATTGTTCTCGTATCTTCCGGTGTTTGTCCTGGACGAAACTCATCGGCACCGGGATTCAAATTCGATACGCCGGAAACCGGTGAAGAAGAGGTAGATCCCTCTTTAGCAACTGGCTTTAAACCAGATTCATCAACTTCAATAGCAGCATTGTCGCCAAATATTTTGTCACAAACAGTCTCCATAATGTGCATGTAACGCTTGTACATAAACTCCCGGTTGTAGTGAAAGAATCGGAAATTCATCGGCTCGTCGAAAAGGCCGAGGAAAACAGGAGTATCATGGGATTCACGAGTTGGTGATGAAGCATTGGGCTGAATGAACTCCAAGCATTGCAATGCCTCGTTGAATAGAGCCTCGATGGTGTCGTCGTCGTACGAATGAATGATTCGAATGAGTTCATGGTAACCGATTTCTTCGAGCATGAGCCACAGCGCCATCGCTGACTTGACCTGTTGGGAGTTTTTGGCCATTGTGATCACCATTCTGTTGAAAAGGACTCTTTCTAAAGTGTAGAAAAGCAAGAGGTCTACCAGAGTACCTATTCCAGTCATGTTTACAGTACTATGGATGGAAAAATCAAAATGTTGGGGGATTGATTTGTGGTATTAAATAAATAGTGAAAAGGGGGCTTGCAGAACTAAATTTGACGCTTTGGGACTGAGGAATTAATTTGGGACTCCTTGGTTAAAGAAAATGCATTTACTCAATTATTGCTAAAATGGAAATCTAGTTGAAAATTCATGAACCTTTGGGGCCAGATCTGATCATTTCAATTTCTAAACATAGTATGATACAAAAGTAAATGTAATACATTTAATCAGAAAATTGTAATAAACACAACCCCACATGTTGAAACTTGAATCAGTAAATGTTATATATGATCAGATTGTACTAAGGTCGTATTATATCATCATATGTTCTTCTCTGCAACTACACTTGTAATTTTTATCCGACACAAAATACATTACGAGGCACGTGGATAATAGGGTCATTTTTCTTTTATAAATAACAATTTAGTTTATTTAACTTTTGTGATAATAAATAGGTTTTCATTTCACAAGTTAAATAACCATTTGAGGAGGTCATTTTTCTTTTATATTGTAATGTCTTCGGATGAAGATTATTAGGACTTGATGGAACTTAGTAGCAATGACAGAAGCAGGAGATCTTGTATTGTTGCTTGATTTAGGTAATAGCGGTCTGTTGGATCTGTTTCGGTTTTAATTCGTACCTAGTTGCGTGTAAAAGAGTTTTTACAACTTTTATACTCAATCTTTTAATCTAAAAAATTCTTCAAATAAAATTTTTCAATTCAAAAGATGTCACCCTATCGGTTGTTATAATGTTTTGCTTATCAAACATCTAAATTAACGATTTTGACTAGTTAAACCTCTAAAAAGATAATAAAGAAAGTCAATCTCACAAAGTACTTTTTTAAACCTTTAGGCTTAATAGGCAAATAGGTGCCCAAACTATGTCTTTTTCTCAAGTTATGTGCCTAAATTATTTTTCGGGCTGAATTGGGACTTAAAGTTTCATTCGGTAATCCATTTAAGGTTCGCCGTTAATTTTTTCATTAAAGGACTCGTGTCATTTCCGGAAAGTTCTAAAAATTATATTAAAAATAAATAAAATTAATAAAATAAAATAAAAATATATCCTAAAATTTTCAAATATTCCCAAAATAGTCACCAAATTCCTAAATCCCCCAAATCCAACCACTCCCGCCGGCGGCGACCGCGTTGCCCGCGACAGAATGAAGCGCCCTCCCCTCGCCTAACAACCCACACATCGTTCGTCGCCTCTCCTGTTGCCGTTCGCCGTGAATTGTTCAAAAGAACTATTCGACAATTTCGTCGACTTGCACGGCGTCAGTCGATTTCCGATGACGGCATAGTGGGGAAAATGGTCATGATAGTCCGACAACCGGTGTGGTGCGCAGTGGCGTACAATCGGCGGCGGAATCGACCCAAATCAAGATTTTGGTTTTGGGGGTTGTTTTATAAAATCTGGAAATTTAAGAGATTTTTTAAAAATTAATTAATTTTATTTATTTATAATATAATTTTAAATTTTTCTAGAAGTAACACATGGCATTTAACGGTAAAAATTAACGACGAACCTTAAATGGGTCAAATGAAATTTTAGGTCCCAATTTAATCCGAAAAATAATTTGAGCATTTAACTGAAAACATGGCATAGTTTAGGTACCACGGTTAAGCCAAATTTTTATAATAATATTTTATCAATGGATTTTATCATTCTGTTATGTTGTATAGGGAAAATAACAACAAAAGTCTTTGTAAGGGAGGTGATTTCCATTTGGTTGTGGTAGAAAGGATAATTTGTTTTTAGTATTTCATGTTCTTTTTATGATTCGACTCTCCCTCTTAATAATACCGTCTTTAAAATTCGAACTTGAATTCTCTCCTTAATAGTGCAATTAAACTATAAAATAATACTATGATGTGGAACCTTAATTAAGAGATATCTTTCTTTGGTTACATTTAGGTTGAAATCCAGTCAGTATTATTTTGTCCAATACTTTTTCATACATTGATTATTATTATACATATACGTAGGATCCACATAATTCATGGAATAACCATTAAATTTGTAATAAATAAAACTTGACCTTGATAAATGGCTCGACACGTCGGACGTTAGTCACAATGCAAGGTTCAACGCTGCTGATTACAAGCCAAGAATCAAAGGTTTCAAAAAGGGTCACCAACTAACAACTACGACCTAATGCTAATTGCTAAGCATTGTATTAAGTTACTAAAGACTGCAAAACAAACTTATTTGAGTTGAACCCAAAAAAGAAATATATGATTAAATCCAAACCCTATAGTAAATTATTAGTCTTCTACTCACAATAAACCTGTCCTGTACTGTTCACAAGCCCTGAGCTATCCCAACACATTTACTTTCAGATGAACTTGATCTTATACCGCATGGATTGGGTTCCCACTTGAATCCATGCCAGATTTACTAGAACCAGCAGGGTTGGCATGAAAAGCAGACTGCCTAGACGGTCCATCGAGTTTTAATGAAAGAGACGATGAGCCACTATCACCGATTGTTTCTCCCAAACTCAACTTTGACATCCCCACCAGCTCATCAACGTTGATCGGGCTCTTCGAATGTACTGCTGTTGGCTTGACCACTTCATGCGTGTCCTTCTTGGTTGGTTCTGTGTTATACCCCATCCAATACGGAAATGAATATGGAAAGAATGGTGGGAGGTAAGCAGGATATATTACGGGGTAACAGGGTTGCGAGCTATCAGACTTTGGAGGAACACTTTCCCCATCATTCAAGTTGTTGGAATCCATTGATTTATCTTCTTCATCCAATGCAGGAGGAATAGGCAACTGGTCATTGCTCTGTGCTTCAGCCTGTGGATGATTTGCAGGAAAAATGTCCTGTGATACCATTGGAGTGTCAGCTGACTGCAAGAAATAAACAAGAAAAAGGTCTTTTAGACTAGAAAAGAAGGCAATTTGGATGGATGCCAGCACTGTATGCGTCGCATAAAAACAGATCCGTTGAAAAATATCGTATAGGTATCAGAAATAAATTGGTATAAATCTCTTATCTTTCAAAGAACAAAACTGAAATAACTAAACATGTTCAGCCCCAAAAAACTGTATATAGGAAAAACTGCAGCTTGCCCTTTTGATTCTACAAAGCAAACTATTTCCTCAGAACATAATATTATCTAGACAAAGTGAACTAATTATAAAACTTCGACAATAAAGAAGTAAAATCGTCACATGAAAATAGAAGAAATATCAATGGTATGTCAAAATCCTACTTGTACTACACTGTTAATTTCTAAAGGTTAAAAAGTAATTAGACTAGTTCAAAGTGCCATGTCAACCAAGAACCATCTAAATCATAGTTGTTATTCATACAAGTACGATATGGCGAGTGATGCATCATTATAGAGAGAAGGGTACTAACTTCATCTGCCACAATATCAAAAAGGCTAGAACGTCGTTTTCTCCTAGAAACATTGGACTGCCTGATGAAATATTTCTGAGCATGGCTAGCTACTTGAGTAGGAGTCCTTGATATAACATAATTGCGTGAGATTCCACGCCAGTCGCCTTTCCCAAGCTTCTGCAGACCAAGAAGAAACATCCTATGCTCCTCTTCTGTCCAAGGAACACCTGCGAAACAAAAATAACCCGGCTTCAAGAATCCCGGCATTACGCCCCTGTTTTATCATTACTTGAAACATCATTCAGTGCCTTCTGGACTTGTCATTTCCAATGTCAATGCTTAAACTTTTAAAGGATTATCCAAACTAGAATAATGTAGACAAACATCAGGCACATAAAGAACCCCATTTTATTACCTCCAAAAGTCAGAGATATCACATCTGATAAGCATTCTTTAGGACAAACTTCACAATTAGTTTCATGTTATAGCATAAATAATAATCCTTTGAGAGCCCTGCTTGTCTTATTTCAAAATACACCACTTTTGCAAATCTATAGATATTCTAAAGCATAATTAATGAAATTATCAGACCCATTTCTTATTATTCAACAAACCTGACAAAAAATAACAATTAAGTATAAGCTAAAATTCCAAAATAACTAACAAGAAAAAAATACAACTTCACTTCAAATCCTTAAACTATTTAATAATGCAAACATAAAGTTAAAAATAAATAAAAATATGAAAATTGGTAAAGAAATCCAGCATGATCACTGTATCAAAAAAAAAAGTGAAAGATTTCAAGCCAAAGCAAATACGTAAGTATTCGGAAGGTTTCTTCTGTCGCTTATAGTCTTACACTAATCATTGACCGAATAAATTCTTAAACAATAAAGCAGATAAAACCAAGAAAAGTAAAACCAATCCTTCAAAAAAGAAACCTTTTTTCCTTTCACGACTGGAAGACGACCCGGGGACGAAATCCTCAGAAGCATAACCGTCGGTGTGATCCGGCCCTTCACCGGGAGAACCCGACCCATTTCCGTTATGCGCGCCAGAAATCGACCCGGAATATTGGCTTAAGTTGCCCATACTGGCGCTCTTCCGAACTAACCCATCAGTCAACCGGACTCCAAAAAGCTTACCCCCTCGGTTCGGGCATGTCCGAGAGTTGTGCCCGTTGTGGCTACAATGCGAGCAGCGACGCGTCATTTTTCACGGCCGGATAGGGCCGTTTCCGATCAGATCAGAGGGTGAAGTGATAAATGCCAATCGGATCTTTGAGCATCCGGATCAACCGCAAGTTGATTAGGGCTTTGCTTTTGAATCCCCAAAAAAACGAACTTTTTTGTTTTCTTATTTGGCTCTCCCTCTGGCTGCGTTAGCAGATGGGAGAGAGAAAGAGGGACAAACAATATCCATATACACTGTATTTATTTATTCAAGCCAAATTGCAAAGGAAATTTAAAGATCTACTGCTTCGCGGAGTTTACTGTGGGTACTTGATTTTTAGCCGTTGATCTGGTCAAAATTGGTGTGCTATAATCATGCGTTTGCTGCGGGGAGTTGACTCCAATATGACTCGGTCCATTTCATTTTCTTTCTCTATTATTATAAATTTTATATTCTTCTGGCCGCAAAAAATCGGCAATTTTGAATGAATAATCCTTTTTAAATTATTATTTGGAAAAATGGCTCTTAAAAAATATTATTTGACAAAATGACCCCCAAACTTGCCACGTCGCTGAACCTCGCGTTGTGTAGGACGCGAGGTTTGATACCGCGTTCTGCACAACACGATTTTAGTCTACTTGGCCTTGTTGTTTGTGTTAATGTGCATTCATCATTTAAAAAACCCCACGACCTCGCGTCCTGTAGAACGCGATATCAAACCTCGCGTCCTACACAACGCGAGGTTCACCGACGTGGCAAGTTTGGAGGTCATTTTGCCAAATAATATTTTTTGGGAGCCATTTTCCCAAATAATAATTTAAAAGAGATTATTCTTCTAAAATTTCCCAAAAAATCTATTTGGCGAAGGAATAGGGAGAAAAATCACTTTATTTCGTCCAATTATAATTATATAAAATTTTGTTTTTGATTTATTTTTACAAATCATCAATCAATTAACGATGGGACATTATTATATTTATTTATAGTTATACATGTATTTCTTCCAAGTGAACCGGGTTTGAGCACTATATATGCATGGTGTGTGCACGTTATTAAAAGACTAAGAAAATTGAACATATATTACCTTATAAATTATAATTACACCCAACATAATAAGAAAATAGTTACACATGTATAATTTTGATATTTATAATTATAACTCTACTGCAAACCAATCAAAAGTGTCTAGTAAAGTTGCGCAGTATATTTAGTTTGTTTGTCAAATTATTCATATTTGTTCTATTATATTTTTTAAGTCTTGAGTTATATATCTACTAAGAGCACATCTTCTTCCTTTATATTCTTTTATTAATTTCTTCTATATGTCGTTAAATTTTAATAAAATATATTAAATTAGATTATTTTCAGTTTTTACAAAAATAGCCTAAAAATTTATAAATTTATTTGTTATAAACCAATACTACTAAAAAGGATAATCAACAATACGAGATAATTGGAGCGCTAAGTCAACAAAAATTGTTAATAGAAATTCCTAGGGGAAAGAGGAAAAAGAGAAAACTACAGATAAAGAGGTTTTATTCGTTTATAAATTCGTTAATAGTTTAGTTGTTATTTTTATTTGACAAACATACTTAATTAATCGACCAAATATACACATTTTAATTTAATTGTTGTTAGTTTATATCAATAGTGGATCTAAAAATTTAAAAATAAGGGTTCAAAATAAATTTTTTCGAATGAGTATACAAATTTTTAACTTTTTCCTATTTTATACACTAGATTAAATTTTTAAGTGAAAAATTAACACTAAATTAAAAAATACTCCCAAAAATGAGTGTGCAATTGCTCCTCTCCAAAGCTCTATATATCCGCTTTTAAAGGATTATATAAGTCCAATTCCAAAAAAAAAGGATTATATAAGTCAAACATGGAGTGGGTGATATGTATCAAATCAATAAAATCAGAATTCACGTTTTTACTTCTTCTATTATTCGAATAAAATTTCTTTTGACCTTTTCTGGTGCTCCTATTTATGTCTCACGCTAAAAATTAAGTTTTAAATTTAGTGTTTATGGTTTAAAGTTAGGATTTGTGGTTAGAGTTTAAAAAATTAGGGTATGGTGTAATTTTTAAGGTGTAGAAATATGGTTTAAGATTTAAAATTTAAGATTAAGGCTTAAAATTTAACTTTTTATATTTTTTAATGTTGAGCATAAAAAGAGTCATTGAAAAAGAAACAAAAGATTTTTATCCTCTATTATTTTTTGTTTTTTTTTTCTATTCGATTCTAAGTTTGTTTCTACGCTGCACGTCAGCTTTTTCTAAAATATGTTTTTTCTCTGCCCCAACCTTTGTGCGACAGCTTTTTTTTCATTTGATTTTTTTTCAATGGCTGACAACTAATTTTTAATTGTCAACTATCGGAATTTATTATTATTTTTAATAAAAATATATGTTTTGTGACACTTGTTTTCTCTATTTTTGTGGCACACCTTTTATTTATTTTTATAGTTCGTTTTATATGTCGTTTTGCTATAATTTCAGCATACCTCAGCGGTCGGTTAGTGCTCATACAAAGATCTTCACAATGCTAGTTTCTGATTTTAGTTCTGCCGGTGATTATAAAAAGATAAATCCCTACTCGGTTGACGGTTGTTTTCTGATGTAATTAGACCTAGGTAATGGAGCAATTTGTCTGATAGTTTGGTTCACTCACCACTCCCTTTTTATCTTGTAAAGCGTCTCGTTTGGATAGAGACAAGGAGATTCAGAAAGACTTCTAAATTTTGTCGGTATGCTAATCTCTATAAAAGTATTTACTTTTCTTTGCACCTTTAGATTTCTATGAGATTTTGATGGACTAGTCCTCATTGTTCTATCTTATGAATGTGTTGTATTTAGAATATCTTCCATAGTTATTAATAAAATCAAGTTGTTATTGTCAAAAAAAAATAATTTCTACCGTCATATTAGTAACTCTAACATTATTTGATATCATATTTTAAAGGTTAAACTATAAAATAAGTGCTCAAAACTATGTTTTTTTTTTACAATAGGTGGATAAAATATTTTTTGACTGAAATATATGTCTAAAGTTTTATTTTTGACTGAAATAAATGCTCAAAATATTTTTTTTGCTGAAATATGTGCATAAAGTTTTATTTTTAGTTGAAATAGGTGTCAAAGTAAGTAAGTCTATTTTTAATAGTTAAATCAAAATATACTTTAGACACATATTAAAAAAACATAATTTAAATATTTATTTGGTAGTTAAGCCTATTTTTTAAAAAAATGTAAATAACATAAATAAAACATTTATTTAGTAATTGTATTCCTTCTTATCTTATAGGGCAGCCAGGAATCCAAGAATCTATTTATTAGTAGTATGCCCTTTAATTTTCTTTAATAATACATACTCATTTTATAGTCTATATTTTATATATTATTTAAGGTATAATGTCATAAAAAATGCTATTAATATTTGATTGAATAGTAATTTTAATTTATATTTTTTTCTGAACCAATTTAACCCTAAACGTTTTATTTTGTGTCAAAATAACTCATCTACGAATGAAAATTTTTAGTCAACTAACGATAAACAACTAGAAATAACATAACAAACCTACATGACAGTGCATGATGCGATAGCAGTGTCATATAGACAAATATGCTGACTTTACATAATGACACATTACTAAAAAAATATTTTTATAAAATTTTATAAAGTATAAAATATTTTCTTCTAACGCGTCATTCTGTTAAGTCATTTTAAATTGTATATCGTCAGTTGATTAACAATTTTTAACTACAAAAAATTATTTTGTCTTGAAATAAAACATCAGATGTTAAACTGATTAAAAAAACCAAAATTACTATTTAATCATAGCTTTACGCCTTAATTTAATTGTTACTTGTTGTATTATATCTAACGGCCATCGGACGCTCGGTCATTTCGAAAATTTTGATTACTTTTTTGTGGATTTTGATTACTTTTTTATGCATTTTAAAATTAATTATTTATTTCATATTTCTTATGTCAATAATTATTTAAATAATTTGTAAAAATAAAATAAAATCATATAATAGACAATTATACTAAATCAAAATTTATATATAATATTATCTATCTAATAAAAAATTATAGATAATTTTGATATTTATTCCTGAAATGAAATATTAACTACTAACTAAAAAATACTAAAATGTTATTCTAAAAATTTATATTATCATTTTGAGGGAAATAATTGGTATGCCACGTGTCCGGCGAGGGACGTTACTTGGACGAGTGTAATCTTGGTCTGGATCCAAAAACCAAAGGTATGTGAGATCTATTTCGGCCGTACACGTGGACATTCCCCTTTTGCGATGCGCATATTTTAGGGAAAAAACAATTTTTTAAACTTTATCTTCAAAATTTTAGATTATATCAGTAGTTTATTTTTTAATTTTTGTTCATTTTAATGATGTGATACAATATTAAAGTGCCTTATTTTTAATTAAAAATTACTCATTTTGTTCTATTAAAACTGTTATATGTTTTAAAATTTTGAGTTCTTTAATTTAAATTTATTATTGATACAAATATAAAAAAATATATTTTAAAATTTTTAATTAAATAATTTTAAAATATATATTTTATAAATTTGAATTAATTAAAATATTTGAATAATTATAATTAAAGTTAAAAAAATTAATCAGAAAATATAAAATATGCAGATTAAAATACAATTCAAAGGTTATGTTGATAAAAAGATATTAAGATTAGGATGAGTCTACTATGTGCGACGAACATTGCTGAACACCACTAACGATGAACATCGATGAACACCATTAAATTAATTAATAAAGATTTAAAATTTCAAGGACTCATCATACAATTAATAATTACTTTAAAATTTTAATTAAATTATATTTTATATATATTACAATTTTATTTTTTTAATAAGGGTAAACTATATATTTAGTACCTTACTTATTTCCGTATTTCTATTGAACCCTTATTATTTAAATATTATTTCAATTTGACCCTATTCTTTATAAAAAAATAATTTAACCCTCAACCTAAAACCCTAAACTATTAAACCTTAAACCCTTAAACTCTTAAACATATATGAACATAAATATATATTTAAATATTATTTTAATTTGACCCTATTCTCTTAAACTTAAACCCCTATACTTTAGAATATCTGTGAAAGATTTAAACATGTCGTTTAACCCTATCTTTCTGTTTCTCTACACAAATCTAGATCTAAATCTCAATTCTCAAAGGGCCTTATGAAAAAGATGTGGAAAGATTTATTGATTATCTTATGGGAGATATGAAACGTAAATTGTTTTATTGGGATTCATCGTAGTGCACTGCGACATAATTCAATACTCCCTGGCATAAACATAAGCCCTTGGTTTTTAAAGATTCGAGGAAGCTTTGGGAAAAACATAATCCTGATATTTCATGGGAGAAGGGATATTATAATGAATGATAATCCTACAAAGCACTGCTTAATCCTCCACATACTGCAATATTTCCACATTCATTCAAGTTCAACATGAATGATAATATATTAGGTGAAGCTAATTTTTAAAGAATAGGGTTTAAGGTTTTATAGTTTAGGGTTTAAGAGAATTGGGTATATTTAATTCGAATCTATTAAAAAATTATAAACTGATTTCTATTTTTTTAAAAATTGATTTTGTTAGGGTTTAGGAGAATTGGGTATATTTGATTCTAATCTGTTAAAAAAATATTATAAAGTAATTATTAAATTTGATTTTTATTTTTTAAGAGATAATTTTAATTATAATTTTAGTCCTTTAGATTTTTAAATTTTTTTAAAAAATTAATGGTGTTCATCGATGTTCATTGTTAGTGGTGTTCATCAATGTTCGTCGCCCGTTATAGAATTTTCCTTAAGATTAAATAATAGTATTAACTAAAATAAAAATCGGATTAAATCTAAAAAAGAATATCAAATTCAGGATTATGATAGGGGAACTTGAGAGCGCTGGTCGATTGTGCCTTGGTGGCCAGCATACGCGAGTTGCTTCATAGACAATGGGAGGTACGAGTGCAACGAGTTTGTCGGGAAAGCTAACGTTGTAGCCGATCAGATTGCGGCGCTGATGCGTGGCCTAATATTTTTTTTTGTTGAGTTTGGCTCGTAATTTTTTTATAAATATTATTATATGCATATTTTATATTTAATATTAGAGAAATTTTTTAACGAGGCACACGGTAATATCTTATTTTTAATAAAAAATTTAGGATTATGATATTATCTTATCCTTTTCTAAGGTATATTAGCTTACAGGATAAGTCATCGTCCCAAACTAAAGGTTTTATTACCCAAACGCCTTTATTATCCACTTTATCCAAAGCCGCCTACTACATATTATAAATATGCTTTTATATAATATCTGATATATCTCTTGTGGACCCCCAGTGTTACAAAATCATTGCCGGTGATCTTTCGTGGTCCCACATTCTCAATAGACGGCTCAGATTTTTTGATGGAATCAATGTGATGGAAGTTGCGACAAATCATTAATCGTCATAATTAAGTATCAATGATAAGTTATTTACCCGATGAAGATTGGTTTAAGTGTTTAACAGCTTGGTTCATTTAAATATGTTTCGAGTTTAAGATTTTGTGTGTGTAAAAAAAAAATTATCGGATAACAAGACAAAACCATGGTAAACAGGGAGGGCAACTGAAAAAAATTATTTATGATCGATACTTTCTTTTTAGTATCATAAAATATTCATTTAATTGGTCAAAAATAATTATCTGTTTTTATATTGTATGACTTTAAATTTTGACATTTGCATTATAAATTTAAATGTCATAAGTTTTAAAGATATTTCATGCATAGAGTAAGAATCGAGCTCTCACTAACTAATTAAAATAAAAAGACATTTATCATTTCACCTGAATTATATAGTTTCTTTAATAATATTTTAGTTGGTTCATGTGGATTAGATAAAGTCATGAACTTTATCCTAACTTTATAAAGCCTTCATATTAAGACTCGAATTTATCCTATTTGATTTTTTTACAAAGAATTTCTAGTGAAACCTTTCACTAATTAGGAAAACTATATAAAATATTCAAAGGGGAAAAAAAGTTTTTCTTCTTTTTACTATTTGTTTTCAATTTTATTATAACGGTAGTTCGTCAGATGTCATCAACTGAAAATTTATAAATAAACAACAATTTACATGTTCTTCTGGTAAGTGTTTATAAATTAACAATCTAATTTCAACTATCAAAACAGTTTTTGTTTAAATTAACAATCTAATTTACATGTTCTTCTGGTAAGTGTTTATAAATTAACAATCTAATTTCACAAGCCTACACTTCAGTTTTTTCGGAGCCCATATTTTTGGACCGTTATCAATATTCACTTGTCGTGTCTTATCATGGCAATTGTCAAGTCTATTTAATTTATCAGAACTTATTACTTGATAAACGAGCTATATGTATTGATACAGATGGCTGCACTTTTCCGTCTTTCTTCTCTCTTCTCTCCTTCATTCCGACTACTATATTGTCTGCGATTTTCTGCACATTCTAGATATCAACATATCTAGCGATCATTTAAATTCATAATATTTTAAAAATTTTAATTTGCGTTGGGCAATGACAAGATTAAGGGCTTGTCTTTTGTTACAGTTGCGGTGGCCAACGGCCATTTACCAGCAACAACAACTCCAAACACTCACCAATTTACCTTCAAACGCTCGTTTACCAACCTATCTACGTGCTCAAACACCCGTTTTACAAAAATCAATTTTTTTAGTTTTTGAAGAACGCCCGTTTGCCCCCAAACTTGAATTGGGGACTTCAACCAGAAACAAAGCCTAAGATAAGATCAAGGTAAGATATGTGTTTAAAACCACACCATAAGTATCTAAACGCAATCGGAATCCGAATCATATTAATCTAATCATTTCCATAATCCCACTGAAAATGTAATTTTTAAAAAGAAAAGAAAAAGTTGTTAGATCGCAGACGGCGACAGAATCTAAAAGCCAAAAAAGAAACGTAAAGACAAAAGATGTCCAATGTCTTTTTCTGTCTGGCTCCTACAGAAGGCACGTGCAAGAAATCAAATGAGACCCTTGAAAGAAATGTATCCACGTGATCATCATACAATCTAATACGGTTTCCTTTCAATATCCACCACCAAAATAATAATTTCTTTTTCTCTTGTGGAATTTCTATTAAAAAAGGTTTGAAATTTGATTGGATATTTTCTTGCTTGACCCACACGTCTTTTACTTTCCCTACAATCAAACTGAACTAGAAGAAACATCCTTAGTTTTTCCGACCAACAGGCTTTATGGAGTTTACTAACCGACGCGTGTCACCGTAAACAGTCTTCAAAGTATTGCAAGAATACAGGTATGTATGGAACAAACAAACGTTGTCCAAGTCCAACGTTCATTATCGTCTTCAACTACGAACCATATGTAAGTCTAAGGCGCTCTAGCAAGTAGTCCCAGGATTTTATGGGTGGAAATCTGCATGTAACAATCAAAACATTTAAAAAAATATATAGAGAAAATTGAACATACCGATGCCACACTCACACCCGAGTCTAAGCCAGCGGCGGATCCAGAAATATTAACCATAATCAAATCATAAACATTGAAATTGCGGGTTGAATCAATACTTTGGTGGGCAAGCCTCACTGCAACAGCTTTCCAAACATTCCACGATAGTGTCTTTTCTAGGATCCAAGAAGAATGCCACCTGAAATGTTTGCAAAAAGAATTATAGAAGCGAAATTAGACCTCCCTCAATTGAAGGGGGATAGAATCAGCAATGTGCAATGACATTTCAATCTTTTGATCCTTGTCAACTGATCAGATAATATGCTCGATACGAAACTAACGGAAGTTGAAAGGACATTCAACAAACTGATCCTAACATAATTGAACTTTCAGCAAAAGATGATGTGGAACTATTATGCTTAAACAGGAAAGTGTGAATCGTTACAGAGTAGCGTTCTTGTCTGGGTGGCAGCACTCTATGCAGTGTTGACCTGCAAATGCATTGCACAAAATTAGAGGAGACACAAAGAAGCTGACATTTAAGATAACAGGCAGCTGGGTTACCTGAACAGACAATTAGTCCACCTCTCCATCATGTCCCCGATGTTAACAAGGAAAGCCCTACAGGTTCAGATCCAATGTTCAGGGGGCTGATTTGGCAAAGTTAATAACTATGTAAGAACGAAGCACCGTAAACCAGTACTTTTGTTCTTGTGATTACATGAACAATCTGCCATCACTAATAGTACTCACCCAGTCATGCTTGGCACATCCTCCCAAACCTGTGGTTGCTTGGATTTGTCCCTGCAAATCTGTTTTCACAAAGGTGAAACAAATATTGGGTCGAAATACATAATTTAAGGATTGCGGATTATTAACAAGGTACACACCTGAAGCCCCGGAACACCGTCAGTCGCCAGAAGTGTGATCATTCCATAATCTGAGTGAGCTGAAGCACCATATATGTCATCACTAGAAGAATCCAAGTCCCCTAACATCAAATATTAAGAGGCATATAGTCATATTCTTAAGGTCTTACAGCTCTGAACTTCTAATCATCTTCTCTATCTATATACTTCTTCACTCAAATGAAAAGCTTTAGATTCATACAAAAACTTCGGAACAATATATGGCTTCAACAGATATAAAAAAGCCAAGTACTGTGGTACCATACCTGGATAATGTAATAAACGAATAAATGCGTATGGTTCATTAAGGGCACCCACTTTTTCAAAGAAATCTTCATCTAACTTCAGGGACAAGGCAATTACAGAAAGCAATTTAGTCCCAGCAGACCTGAGGAAGCAAATCTAGCACCATTTAAGTCTTGAATACCAACAAGTGAACTAACAGCAAAGACTTACATCACTTTCTGATAATAAGTCTCCATTGTGCTTCTCCAAGATGGAAGATCTTCTGCAACTTCCAAGCCAAAAAGACATCAACTTTAACTCAATCGAACTTCATATATCAAGAAACTATTTATACAAGGGTCACAAAGGAAAGAACAAATGAAGAATGAATCAAGAAATTTGAGACAACAGCTACAAGATGTTTTGTATAAGACAACCATAGATACCTTGTAAAGGCCATTGATTGAGGTCTTCATGTAGTGGACCAATATAGAAACTTTCTTTAGAGTCACCTGTTTTCCAAGCAACAAAATGTGATCAATCTGAGCTTAAATCACCTTTTACAGTAAACCCCAAACAAATTAAGTAACTCTGGTGAAAGGGGTTCATTCTAAAATCTTGAATAACACCACTAGTACCTCAAAATATATGAAGAAAAAGGAAAGTTTAATCAAATCAAAATAAATAAAAAATACCTTTGGTAATTAAAGTAGGATCAAGCTTTTCAGCATAAAGTGGTGTATAGCCTCTGTGATTCTTTCTAGCCAGCTTCATCTTGTCTTGAATTGGTAGTGAAAAGAATTTCCCACTCTGCTCAAAAACTTTCTTGACCAAATCCTCATCAACCCCATGATTCACAAGGTAAAAGAAACCATGGTCAATGCATGCCTGCTCAAAAACCCACAAATTTGAAAGCAAGTTTTATTTTTTATTTTTTTGGAAAGAGTAACAAATTGTATGCAAAGGAGATTTCTTTGTTCAATAGACTCGAACTGCAACTACCTAAAGATTAATATTTGGAAATGCAAACGGCTAAAGAGTAAATAGAAAAACAACCTGACGAACGGAGTTGGCGGTGGAGAAGCGATCTGGTGAGGACAAGTCAATGACGGGAAGTTCAGCCATTTTCCTTTTTCTTGGCTTCTGTTGCTGCTTTCTTTGTTTTGAATGCTATCAACAAAAGAATGGTCAAATTATCCAATAGCCACCGGCCATTGAAAATTTTTTAATTCCTTTTTCTAATTTTTATGTCGTTTTCGTTCTCTTTTCAAAAAAAAAATCAAATTGTATTTTTTAATAATTTTACTTTGCTAATATAGAGATGACGCATGACCTTATTGATCATATGTTACTTATACGTAGGGTTGGGCATTTTACCCGAATCAATTGGTCGGGTTTTTAATATAAAAAATTAAGTTTAGGTTGGGTCGGTTTCAGGTATAAGTGAAAAATATCTGATCCAATTTAATCTGAGACTAATAATGTATTTTTTTAATTTTTAGGGATATTTGTAATAATTTCATATCTTTATATATATTTTTTATAATTAGGTCCTTAAATTTATTTTTTTATTTATAATTTAACCCTTAAAATTATTATTTTTACAATTAAGTCCCCTAAATTACTTTTTTTTACAATTAATTCTCTAAAATTATTTTTTCTACAGATCAGGCCTGAATCGGGTTTAGACTATTTATTTACGAGCCAAACTTTTAAAGAATGAGATTGAGTCGAGTCAAATTCAATTTTAAAATATTTATTTTCGAGTTCGAGTAGGCTAAAAACCGACCCGTACCCAACCCTACTGATGTGCCGAAGAGGATTTGAATCAACGCCTCAACACTAAACTAGGCGAGTGGTGTTATTAAGAGAGAAAAAAAAGTTACTTAAAAGTTGTTTTTAGTTATTATATTTTGTCATACTTTCAAGGCAGGTAGAATTTTTTTTTTGGTAGTTTGCATATTCGTCTTACGGTCTATGTTCGGGGGCATAACTGTCCTTTCCAACTATATCGTCTTTAAAATATGAACTTGCGTTCTCTTCTTAAGAGTGCAATGTACCTTACCACTGCAGTCAATAAGTGTTTAAAGAGTTCGCTCAAACAAGAACTTCACATTTATAATTAGGGTGTGTCTGGAAAAGACGTAAATTGTAATGCATGAAATGGTAAGCATAAGGAAGTCAATTTTTTCAAATATGTTTAACTGAGAGTATGTGGTATCAAAAATTTTCAAACTAAGATATACACATTCATGTATGCAATTCAAATAAATTTGCAATGTAAATGGTATGAAAAATATATACACAAACCAAGCAAATTAAGATACTCGGGAGCGTACGTGGTACAACAGTCTAATTTGAGGTTAAAAACGGCACAATTGAAATGTTATAAAAATATATAATATTTTCGGTTGGTACGAGTAACCGAAATGTTAACCCCACAACCTAAATGTTATACTTTTTGATAACATTTTCGGTTACAACTTAAATATTATCCCACGATACAACCGAAATGTTATCTCACGCACAACCGAAAATATTGTACCTTTTGATAACATTTCGGTTGTGCTCTTTTTAGCCCTTTATAACTCTACCGTTCCTTAGACTCCCAGATATGTTCTGATTCTGTTTCTTTATTTTTGACTGTCGTTTATCTATTTATTACATTACAACATATTTATAGAAACCTACACTTGTCTGTATCTGTGAAAATATTTATTACAATGTCTGCAATTTCTTTAGCAAAAGTGAGCTTGAAATACAGATAACAACTTGAACTACACGCCATATGCAAGTCTAAGGCGCTCTTCCATGTACTCTAAGTACTTTATGGGTGGGAATCTGCATGTAAGAATAAATCTGTGTCACAACTCCCTCTGATAATAAACATAACTGAAATTCGTGTTGCTCTAATTTCTCGTTTTTCGTTAAGTATCCATGTTCAACACATATTTAAATATCAATACGAGGATATAACCATTCGAGGACTCACGCCCCGAGTTTGGGATCACGGAGGTAAGCCAGAAGGCTCACAAATTCTCAGCATGAAGGTGAGTCTTAATTGTCTTTCGGTTGTAGTTTAGCATGAAATATGAATACCTAATTGAATGTAAAATATAGTAGAAAGTAACAGTTTAATCAATACCTTGGCGGACAAGATTCATTGCAACAGCTTTCTAAACACTCAATGACACAGTCTTTGCCCGGATTCGCGAAGAATGCCACCTGAAATGTTTGCAGACTAATTATATTACACACAAGAAACGACAATAGAAGTAAATATAAAAGGTGAATCGTTACGGAGTAGCGTTCTTGTTCCGGTGGCAGCACTCTATGCAGAACTGATCTGCAAGTGCACGACACAGATCAGAGGAGATACAAAGAAGCTAATGTTAATGTCTTACAAACTGTCCAAGGGAACTGTCCGAAAGCAATCGAAGTTAACAGGCAACTGGGATTACCTAAACATACAATTGGTCCACCTCTCCATCATGTCCCCGATGTTAACAATGAATGCCCTACAGGTTCAGATCCGATGTTTCAGTACTTTTGTTCTAGTGATTACATTTACATGTACAACCTGCCATCACTAATACTCACCCACTCATGCTTGGCACATCCTCCCAAACCTGCTGTTGCTCGGATTTCTCCCTGCAGATCTGCTTTCACAAAGGTGAAACAAATATCGTGTCGAAACTCGAAATACATAATTGAAGGTTAGCGTATTATTAACCAGGAACACACCTGAAGCCCCGGAACACCATCGGTGGCCAAAAGAGTGATCATTCCATAATCCGAATGAGCAGAAGCACCATATATTTCTTCACCAGAAGAGTCCAAGTGATCTCCTGACATCAAAATCAGTAGGCATATTGTTATATTCTTAAGTTTTTATGACTTGAACAAATATATTACAAGTCAAGTAGTGCTAGCATACCTGGATAATGTAATAAACCAATGATTGACAATGGTTCATTAAGAGCACCTATTTTTTCGAAGAAATCTTCATCTAATTTTAGGGACAGTGCTATTAAGGAGAGTAGTTTTGTCCCAACAGACCTGAGGAAACAAATATAGCACCATCTAAACCAAAGAAACAAATATTTCTGCCATAAATACTACTAATATGTGAACTATCAGCCGGGACTCACTCCACTTTTCGATAATAAGTCTCCATTGTGCTTCTCCAGGATGGCAGATCTTCTGCAATTTCCATGCCAAACGATGCGAAACGAAGAATGAATCAAGAAATCTGAGACAAGTACTACAAGATAACCATACATACCTTCTAAAGGCCATTGATTGAGGTCATCAGCTGGTGGACCAATATAGAAACCTTCTCTAGTGTCACCTGCTTTTATCAAGCACTCAAAAGTGATCAATCTGACCTTAAATCACCATTTACACTGCTGAATCGTTAGAAATTTGTATGCAGAAAAGTAAACTAAGCGAGATTAACATCAAACAAGGCACGCAAGAGAGACACGATTTAACGTGGTTCGGCCTTGTCTACCTCCTCCACGGGGAGAGAAACAAATAATCCACTATCAACGTAGAGATTGTACCCCAGAACCCGATATGTATACCAAATCTGGTGTATCAAAAACATTCTCTCAACATCTCTGCAACATAACCGCAATAGTTACACAGATCATAAAAGGAATTACATCTCTCTAGAACCTATCCATGTAAATAACTATTCTTCGACCACTAGAATTACAATAAAATTCAACCTAATTACCGATTCAAATTTATGTCAAATATCTAACATGAACAATTATAACCCTCCCTTGCAGAAGCATATCAACCAACTAATCAAAGTTGTTCATATAATCATTTTACAGGCAACTTTAGGAAATATTAAACAGTAAAAAAGAAGAAAAAAAATACCTTTGGTACTTGAAGAAGTAGAATCAAGTTTTATAGTATTAAGTGTTGTATAACCTCTGTGATTCCTTCGAACCAACTTCATCTTGTCTTCAACTGGGAGTGAAAAGAAGTTGCCACTCTGCTCAAAAACTTTCTTAACCAATTGTTCACCAACTCCATGATTCACAAGGTAAAAGAAACCATAGTCAATGCATGCCTGTACAAAAGTTCATCAGTTTAAAACCAGGTTTTTTTTGCTGTCGGAAAGAGTAAAAAAAATGCACGCAAAGGACCCAAACTGCAACTACCTAAAGATCGAACAGTACCAACTCAAAAGGCTAAAGGAGAAACAAAAGACAACCTGATGGATTGAGTTGGCAGTGGAGAGGCGATCCGGTGAGGACAAGTCAACGACGGGAAGTTGTAGAGCATCAGACATTTTTGCTTTTTTCTTTTGGTTTCTGCTGCGACTTTGCTTTGAGAAAAAAAAGTTTATACTATAGAACTAGCAGCTGCCTGTGAATCTCGGTATACTTGGGCGTTAAGAAATGCTTTGACTTTAAATTAATACTGCAAGTAGCAAAGAAAGAAATTCCATAAAAAAATTTAAAACAATTAGTCAATATTGTATTCTATATTAATATTGCATGTCAATCACATTCACATGATCGGGCCTTAACTGGTGATTCTTTTGCACTGAGTTCTATAACCAATCCCCAAGACAAAAGTAGGAAGCCTAATGCTTTGGGCATATTCATGGTTAAATCTGCGTTGGGTTGTTCTGAATATGTGGAATAAGAGCGACCGCACATGACTCTAGAAAAAGAAAGACTCAAAATGAGTCATGTTAAATGCGGAAAAACAAAATGTTAGTTATGGACTAGTGGTAGAGCACGAGGTACAAAAATATATACACAAAAGAAGCAAACCGGATATATTCAGGTTCTGTTTCTTCACTATCTCTTTTTACTGTCATCTGTTTGTTTATTACAGTACAATACAGAGGCCTGGACACTGTGGCCGTATTGATTTCAATGTTGGCAATTTCTTTAGCAGAAATGAGTCTGGGACATAATATGTGAAAATTATGCATAACTTCAACTACAAGCCGTATGTAAGTCGAACGCGCTCTTCCAAGTAGTCTAAGCATTTGATGGGTGGGAATCTGCATGTAAGAACGAAAACTTGTTACCTATCTTTCTGATGATAAACATGTATGAAATTCATGATGCTCCCACTTCTTATTTTTCTTCGAGTATCCATATTCGACACATAGATGGTATGGGGATATAACCATCCAAGGACCCTCCAAGTACATTAAAAATGTAGAAAAAAAAATTAAGTATGCATGTATCCGAAACTCACCCGAGTCTAAGCAACATAGCATGAAAAATAAATGAGCAAGGTAGATCCTATTTTTCTTTCATTTGTATTTTAACAAACAATGGCCTCGGTTTAGATTTCAATTAGAATGTGCTCATAAATACTATTTGAGCAGAATGCGTCAATGTTTTATTTGTTAGTTTTTTTTTTTAATTATAATCGAATCATAAACATCTAAAGTACCGGTTGAATCGATACCTTGGCAGACAAGACTCGCTGCAACAGCTTTTCAAACATTCCACAATACAATCTTTGTTGGGATTCGTGAAGAATGCCACCTGAAATGTTAGCAACATAATTATAGATCCTTTGTCCCCAATCAAATAATCAAACTATGAACAGATAATATCAGCTTCAATATGAAGCTTACGAAAGTGGAAAGAACATAAACAAAATGTTCCTAACATAATTTAAATTTCCAAAAAAGATGTGCAACTATTATTTGAACTACTTGGACATGATGATTCGACTAAAAGTAAACAGTGAAGGGTGAATCATTACGGAGTAGCGATCCTGTCTGGGTCGCAGAACTCTGTGCAGCGTTGACCTGAACCATGACACAAAAATAGAGATACAAAGAAACTGGCATTATTGTTTTACAAATCCTCAAGAGAAGAATAGAAAGCTATTTAAGATAAGAAGCAACTGGATTACCTGAATAAACAATTAGTCCACCTCTCCATCATGTCCCCAATGTTAACAACGAATGCCCTACAAGTTCAGATCCAATGTTCAGAGGCTAAGTGGCAAAGATAATAACTATGTTGTTTCTCTTTTCGTTTTCTTTGGGATCGGATTGAAAGGTAGGAACAAAGCACCTTAAACCAGTACTTTTTTCTTTCTAGTGATTACTTGAACAATCTGCCATCATTAATACTCACCCACTCATGCTTGCCACATCCTCCCAAACCTGTGGTTGCGCAGATTTGTCCCTGCAAATCTGGCTTTCACAAAGGTGAAACTGATGTTGGACCAAAATAAAAAATTTAAGGTTCGCGTATTATTAACAAGGAACGCACCTGAAGCCCCGGAACACCATCGGTCATCAGAAGAGTGACCGTTCCATAATCTGAATGAGCAGAAGCACCATATATTTCTTCGCTACAAGGGTCCAAGTCTCCTAACATCAAAATTTAGAGGCATATTGTTATATTCTTAAGGTTCTATGGCTCTGAACTTCTAATCATCTTTTTATCTATATACCTTTCTTCACTTGAATGGAAAATTGTATATATAAGTGTAATGCCAAAGATCATAGAAGAAAAGGGGGAAAGTGCTCCATAAAAAAACTTCACATTAATCGACTTCAAAAAATATACAGAAACTCTATAGTTCTACCTGGATAACGTAATAAACGAATATATGCCATTGGTTCAGTAAGTGCGCCCACTTTTACAAAGAAATCTTCTTCTAGTTTCAGGGACAAGGCAATTAAAGAAAGTAATTTAGTTGCAGCAGACCTGTGCAAGAAAATTTAGCACCATTTAAACCTTGCAGTCTTTCCATTCTGAAACACTTCTACCAGACTACCAGTAGAACAATGTCCTATTAACAGAGGTAGCTGAATCTCATAGTATAAATTCCAAGCAAGAGAAAGTCGAATTCAGAACTCAAAAGTATGTTTTGACCTGAGATCGCAAGGGAATTTATAAAAGGGTTAAAAATATTTATCAAATTATAGAAGAAGCTCTTTGCTAATATAAAGTCAAAGAGACCGGAGATGTATGAAATCATCTGTAGCATCTAAGCTTACATTATTATTTCAAAACAACAATACAAATATGTGAAATTGTGAACTAACATCAGGTACTACTCACAGCACTTTTTGATGATAAGTCTCCATTGTGGTTCTCCAAGATGGCATATCTTCTGAAGTTTCCAAGCCAAAAAAACATCTTAGTATAAACCAATCAAATCTCTCATATGAAGAAACTTATTATACAAGGTAAAAAAACAACGGTGCAAACGAAGAATGAATAAAGAAATTGGCAACTAAAACAAGATGTTTTATATAAGATAGCAACACATACCTTCTAAAGGCCATTGATTGAGGTCATCAGAAAGCGGACCAATATAGAAACTTTCTTTAGGGTCACCTGTTTTCCAAGCAGTCAAAAGTGATCAATTTGACCTTAAAATCACTTTCTTCAGGTAAACCATAAAGAAATTAAGAAACCAATGTAACTACTGAAACGAACTCATTCGAAAAGCTTGGATAACCCCGCGAGTATCTCGAATCAAATTCGTTGACATAACAGCAGAAAAATATCGAACAGTTAAAAAAACAAAAGGTTGATCAATCAAAACAAACAAACAAATAAATAAAAAGCAATACCTTTGGTACTTAAAGAAGTAGTGTCAAGTTTTTCAGCATAAAGTGCAGTATAACCTCTGTAATTCTTTCTAGCCAACTTCATCTTGTCTTCAATTGGGAGTGAAAAGAACTTGTTACTCTGCTCAAATACTTTCTTAACCAAATCTTCATCAACCCCATGATTCACAAGGTAAAAGAAGCCATGGTCAACGCATGCCTGCTCAAAAACCTCATAAGTTTAAAAGCAAAACTCATTGCATTTAGAAAGAGTAATGCAGAGGAGATTTCTTTGCTACTAAAACCAGTGTCTATATACGACAACCAATAGACCCAAATTGCAACTATCTAAAGATTGAATTTTGGGCAACGCAAAAAGCTAAAGAAGAAGTAAAAAGACAAACCTGACGGATAGAGTTGGCGGTGGAGAAGCGGTCCGGTGAGGACAAGTCAACGATGGGAAGTTGAAGAGCGTCAGACATTGTTTTCCCTTTTTCGTGGTTTCTTCTTCTTTGCTACTACTTTGCTTTGAATATTATCGGCCAAATAAAAGGTTCAAATTATTCAAACAGTCACTGTACTATAGGGTGCTTAGAATTTAGTCCATGTACCGTATACCTAAGTTGCACAGATACAGATACAGAAACGGGGACAAGAAACGATAATTTTTAAAATTATAGGGTACATGTACGACGATGGTACGGTAAATATAAAATAAATTTTAATATATGTAATAAAAAATTATTAAAATTTATAGGATAAAGTACACCAATGGTCACTGAACTTTTAAGGCGCGTTCATTTTGGTCACCGAACTTTTAAAAATTTTATTGAGGTCATTCAACTTTTATTTCGTTTCATTTTGATTATTCTCGTTACTTTCCGTTAAAAGATATTGACGTGACCCGTTAATTTTCCTCTGGGTCTCACATAAACCTTCTCTTTCTTCTTTTCTTTCTCCCAATTTCACTGTGGATCCCACACAAACCCTTCTTTCAATCTTTCAATTCTACACACATCTGCTTTCAAATTTATTCTCTTTCTTCTTTTCTTTAACACGAACAAGATTGGTATTCTCATCGTAGAAAAGGAACGACGAGCTCAGTCAATCTTAGTCGTTAAATTCCTTTTGGCTGCAGTTCTTAATGGTCTTCTAAATACTTTATGTCTGGTCGATATTCGAGTGATGGGCGTAAAAAATAGGATCTCTCGCGGCAGCATAAAAGGCTCCCATGTCTTCACCGTTCGGTAGCTTATCATCACCACACCATACATGAACGAGTCCATGGGGCACGTTTTCGACGGAACCAGAACCTCCATATGGCTCGTTGTCGGCTCGAAATGTCCACATAAGCATATTTTAACGGAAGGTAACTAGAGGGACCAAAATAAAATCGAAATAAAAGTTGAGTGACCTCAATGAAATTTTTAAAAGTTCGGTGACCAAAATAAACGCGCCCTAAAAGTTCGGTGACCATTGGTGTACTTTACCCAAATTTATAATACAATAAGGACTAAAACTATAATTGTATTAAACAATAATTATAATTGTAGTTATTTAGATTTACTTCTAATGATTTTAAATTACTTTTTAACACTTAGACTAAAAAATTACTAAAATTAAATGACTAAATTGAACGAAAATTTAAAAGATTACTAAAATAAAGAGAAAGTCAATGACTAAAATAATAAAATTAAAAGATGACATGGCTGAAATAGATATTTATCCATTCCTATTTAAAGCCTAAGTGAGTAAACGTTAAAACATGTTACAAATACAATACACACCTAATATCCCACATCCTTAAGATACATAAAGTAAGGAGAGAAAGCAGCTTATAAATAAACACTTATCAGATAAAACAAGAAAGCAATCTAGTCTTGGCCTTTTGGTTGATATTAAGTGTTAAGTTTATTGTTTTTAGGTGGAGTGTTTAATTTAGTAATTTTCAAGGATAATTTTTTAGTTTAATTATCCTGAGCTTTTTAAGTTCTTGCTCACAAAGAAATTGTGGATTTTGTTTTCCATTTTTAAAGTAAATATATTTAGGGTACGTCCTTGGTTATGTCCCCATCAGTAGCCTAGGTCTCTGCACCCTTTTGCGCTGCAACATTTTCTCCTTTCTTTGGTGCCATCTCGATCCTTCCTCGAACACTCGCTCTGATACCAAATGTCACGGAGCTAGATTTTTAAACTAGCAAACCGCGCGACCTTAGGCGAATTTCACCACACAAACGCCTAAGTAAGCTTAAATTCAAACTCCGAAAGATCAAAACTTACAAGGCACTCAAGAACGCAAGATCGTTCTAAGCGGAAACAAACTATAATGAATGACCTTTGAATCTGTAAGAAGAAAACCAAGAACACGAAGAACAACACAGATGATTTAGAGTGAATGCCTTGATTACTCTGAAGATAGAAAATTGAGTGATTTACAAGTGAGGGGAGCCTCTATTTATATTTGAACTTCCCCAGATCTGACGGTCAAAATTAATTTACATCGACGGACGAGATTTACATAATATCTTTACAAAATCCCTAAATATTACAACATTATCTAAATAAATCAATTCAAATGGATAATGTTGGACTAAATCTTCCAGGATCTTCCAGAACATTTTGGAACCTTCTAGAATCTCCCACGGACCGGGCTATGTTTGGTGGTCTCTTCCAGCTCAAAGTCTGTTTTTGAACCCCTTCAGTAGGCAAATGCGCATATGACATAGGCTCGAACTGGCGGCCCGTGACAGTATTGTACCAAAAAATGAGATTTTTTTGTAGGTTTACGGAAAAATAAATATTTATGTATATTTTTGAGAGAAATTATGTATATTTTTTATAGGGTAATCTTCACCGGATGTCTCTTTTGTTTAGTGCGTGTTTTGTTTTGGTCACCCGATTTGAAAAAAGGTTATTTTGGTCACTTATGTTTTCGATAGTTAATTTTTTGGTCACCCGACGGTTAGACTCCGTTAGCACCCGTGAATAAGATGACGCAACACATTAATAAAAAAAATAATTTTTAATTTAATCCCTAAATTTTTAAAATTCTATTTTTCACCACCTTCCCCAAAGTTTCACCCTAAAAATTACTCAAAGGCACGATTAAATCCAAAAAACAGCTCCAAATTACTCAAAGGAGAGACGACTGGTTCCGAAACAAGAACCAAAACCAATTTATGATGGTCAGTCGAAGCAACACCTTTCTCCAGCTCCCGGTCCATATTCGATCAAGTGACCGTAACATGGCTTTGAGCCCTCCGTAGTTGATTGGTTTGCTGGTTCTGAAACGACCTTCTCGCCTTGGCCGGATTGTAGAACCGATACTCTTCACCACGAACTCTCACTCTCCTGAATCTCAATCCTGTCCCCAACATAACTATAACTTTTTTCCTTTTCGATTTCTTTTTTCAAACTTGGAATCAGAAGAAATGGATTCGTATTTCCCTTTGCAGATCAAAGAAAAATGATAGGAGGGGAGAGAAATGGAGATATCTGTATGTGGAGGTTGAGAGCAAAATGGTCAATTCATCTGAATTAAAAATATAAGGATATTTAAAAGTTGGAATTGAACATTGGAGGAGGAGATCTTTAAATGCATTAGGGACAACCCCCTTCAAATTATTGGTGTTAAGATCTAAACATATCAAGCTTTTACAATCTCCAAGCTCTGGTGGGATTCTTCCATAGAAGGAGTTGTTGCTAAGCTTGAAAATTACAACACTCAAAAAACTTCTCCAACCAATAGACAAAATCTCTCCGGTCAATTGGTTGTTCAAAAAGAAATTCAATTCAATCTGGTAAAGTTGCTTAAACCCTTATTTTTAGGGTGAAACTTTATGAAAGATGGTAAAAAATAAAATTTTAAAAATTTAAGGGTTAAATTAGTAATTAACTTTTTTATTAACGTACAACGTCATCGTATTCACGGGTACTAACGGAGTCTAACGGTCGGGTGACCAAAAAATTAACGATCGAAAACATAAGTGACCAAAATAACCTTTTTTTCAAATCGGGTGACCAAAATAGAACACGCACTAAACAAAAGGGACCTCCAGTGAAGATTACCCTTTTTTATATGTTATTAATTTTAATATTTTACCTTTTTTCTTCTTTGTATTATATTATATTTGCTTTATTTTTTATATTAACCTTGTGTTATTACTTTTTGATGTTTTTAAGTAAGAGCGGAACTAAAAATTTATAAAAAGAAGGGATATAATGAAATTAAAAATTTTGAGTGGACAATAATAAGATTTTAAAAGGATTAAATGGATTATAGGACTAATTTTATTTTTTTTCTAAAAAAATTATTTTATTACTATTAAAAAAAATTTGGCAGAAGCTCACGCTCCCAAAACCCACCCCTATGTTCCGCCCCTGTTTCTAAGATATTATATAATGCTATTACTGAACAAACACGAACGTGGGCATGTTCATGTTCGCTCGTTTAATTTTAACCGAACAAATGAAGGAACACGAACAACTACACGAACACAATTTCTTGTTCGTGCTCGTTTGTTAAGGAATGTAGCTTGTTCATGTAAATAATGAACGAACACAAACAAACGAACATATGTGAATAAATTTATTTTTTAAAACTATAATACATTTATTATGAAAAATAATAAATATAAATGGATATATGCGAATAAATTTAAACAAAATAAATGAACATATTACCGAACATTCACAAACGAGCCATTTGTTCGTGTTCGTTCATTTAATTAGACGAACATAAAATATTGTTCATGTTCGTTTAATAAATAAACAAACTTCTCGTCCAACGATTCGCTGAATGTTTGGTTTGTTTACAAAATTACAACCCTAAATGGTATACACGGGCCACAATTAGATATCATTACTTTTTAAATTGAAAGAGTTTGGCTAATCATTTTTTTCTTTCCTAAAATAGTGTTTTTTTTTAAATATATATATATATATATATATATTTTGCTTTGACCCGTGCAATGAAATAACACGAAGCGATGATACAAACCTCATTAAAAAACTTTCCTAATCTAGATGAAAGAAAAAGAGTGCATCATATCAGTGCTAATTCAAATCTATAAGATAATAAAAACAACATTCAATTGAACACAAACGCGAAACCTCCTCAAACCCGTACCTTAAGTCATATTGAACTGAACTAAGTCTCTAACTTTGGATATCCTTTTTTTTTGCTACTGCAGTAAGCATTCTCTATTGTATAACTCAGTTTTTGTAGGGATTCTCCCAAGCATTACTTTTCAAACGAACAACTCTACATTAGGTGGGGCGGTGTTACATCTTACAATTTTCGGATATAATAAACATCAAATTGTTAAAAATATAATAATATTAATATTCATAAAATTTTTAATTTTCAGATATTCAGATTTTTGAATAATTCAAAACTTGAAATATTACAATCTGTATTTTACCTAAAAAATTAAAAAAAACAGATAAAATATTTAAATTTTCGGATCGAATCAACGAATAATCGAATCGGTCGGTCCGAACAGATATTTTTGAACTCTCCTATAATTCAGCATTGGGAACTTTCCCATAATAAAACAAAAGAAGAAGACTAAATTCATAATTTCAGCTATCAGTTAAAGGACTTTTTTACCCTTGAGCTATACTAGCACGTCAAATCCCATTTGTACAGAAAATCAACAAAAAAATATTATTGGTGATTTGGTATACGAATTAATTAGCAAAAGTAGTGTGGCAACTTAATCGACGAAGATAATTGGTGGAGATTTGGTAATGTAAATGTTTAAAACATTATCTGGAAATAGGAAGGCTCCAAGTGATGGCAGCTGGATTCAATCAATTGTTACATAAATATTATTTTTTTTAACGGAAAATATGATTTTATTAAAGTAAAAATCATACACAAAAACTATTAATATACGTCTTATTAAAAATCTCTAAAAAAATTTAAATGAAAGAAAATAGTATATATAATAATAAGAAAGAAAAAAAACTACAGACAACCTAGATAACAAAGAGCAAAGCTAAAAGAAACCAACGAACTACTAACAACCTACACCTCAACAACCCAAGTTATCATCCGAAAGCAAACTAGTCACCAACTCAGGTGGCGTGGCCAAAAACAGCTGTTCTAGGTAGGGGTGTAAATGAGTTGAGTCAAACTTGAGTAGTGCTAAGTTCGACTCAGCTCGTTAAGATTTCGAGTCGAGTTTAAGCTTGAGCAGTTTTTAACAAGGTTGAATAATCTGAACTCGGCTCGACTCGTTAAGAACTCGAGTCGAGTTCGAGCTCGAGTCGAGTTCAATCGAGTCGTGTGTTGACCTAGCTTTGACCGAGTCGGACTCGAGTAGCTCGCGATTTGTCTTGTCCATTTAAAGCCCTATTAAAAAAAAAAAACTTTGATACACAAGTTTAGGGTGTTAGTTTATGGTTTAGAGGTTTGGGTTGTTGGGTTTAGAATTTAGAATTTAGATTTTAGGGGTTTAAGACTTATGTTTAGAGTTTATGTTTTAGAATTTTAGGTTTAGGAATTTAGATTTTAAATTTAAAAAATTAGTATATTATATTTTCGAGTAGCTCGCGAGCTTTTCGAGTCGGGTATCGAGTAGCTCGACTCAGCTCGTTAAGAACTCGAGCTGAGTTCGAGCTCGAGTCGAGTCCAATCGAATCGAGTGTTGGTCGAGCTTTGATCGAGTCGAGCTCGAGTAACTTGTGATATGTCTCGCCTCATTTACAACCCTAGTTCAAGGTGATCAAAACTGATCGATTTGGCTAGTGCATCCGCTACTTTGTTACCACTACGAACATGTTGAACTCGAGCAGCCCAGTTACGCTTCCTCAACTCTGCAACATGCCAACTCAAAGAACTCGCTCCAACAAAATCATCTCGGAAAAACTACAAAGCTTCCAAACTATCCAATTTAAGAATATCTGTTGATAACCGGTATCCCAAACAAAAAGAAGACTCATGTAAGCACCCCAAAGCTCAGCATCGACCACGTAACAAACACCAATAAATTTGGAGAAACCAAATATCCACTCTCTAAGACTATTCCGAGCAACACCACCACATCGTGCATACCCATCTCCTTCACGCCAAAAATCAATATTGTCCTTGAACTCTTTAAAAAATCAAATGTTACCTCTATTGTCACATCAACATTCACGTGTACGCTGTCACGTCAACATTGTTAATAGTCACGTCAACATATTAACAGTCTGCGTTAGACAAAGTGTTAATTTGATGCAAATCGCAAACTCGATGACCAAATTATATGTATTTTTCGCGAAAGAACTAAATTGATTATTTGATACGAACCTATGGACAAACCAAACTTAAAATTAAGTTACCATGAATAAAAAAAATTACATAAATTATTATTATTATTATCATGCAATTCATAATATTACCGTTATGTAAAAAAAAACCCTTTTTATATGTTATAGACCGCTGTAGATTCTTTTCATAATGAGTTCAAAAATTCATACAGAATCTAAATTAAGACGTTACAAAATAAAAACAAAAACAAACGAACAAAGAGCGGGACATCATCCACGTGGCATTATGCTGAATTTGTTCAGTTTCAACCAATCGATGGATGGAATTATCTCTTTTTTTTTTGGCTAATTCAATCATTTTTTAGCGTAATCCGAAGGCATTTAATATCAAAAGAAGCGCCAAAATTTCCATGTCATGGCCAAAACAAAAGAGAATTTGTAATTTCCCTTTCTTTCATCTCTTTTGATCAGTTCAATTTCCAGGTAAGATTTGTTTTCAATGTCTCCATTTCCTGTATTGATTCTTTTTTAGATTGAATTCAGAATTGGATTATCTTTATGTAATTTTCAAACATTTTCATTTCTCAAAAACTATAATGCATTTTCGGGTTTCAAGTTCAAGTCGAAATTATATTAAAGGTCATTCGATTAGGGTTGTGATTTTTTTTAAAAGAATTTTACTACGTATTTGAGATTTTGTTTCAATGTCAAATCTGGGTTCGAGTATTTTTGTCTGTATGTGATTCTGAATGTAATTATATAATAAGAAACTAATTTTTCTAGATAGGTGAAGCATATTCATTGAAGATTTTGTTATGTCAACTTATTTTCAGAGATTTTGTTTGCCATGGGAATTGCATTTTTTGTGGTCGGGGATTCATTCATCAAATCTGCTGCAGATTTCATGTCGGAGACGAAGCAATAGACTGACCAAACACCTTGTCCTGATACTCAAAACCATGGCGCAATCGAATGTGACCAAAACAGGTTCTTAAAAAACTAGTAAAATCCGGAAGAATAAACTTCATTTCCCAGGAAAAATATCATTTTTCCCGCTCTCTTTTTCTTCAGATGTTGATACGAAAGTGGAGAGAATCTTGAAAGTGCTTAGGAGGAAGAACAGAGGGAAGACGGAGCTTGTCGGACTTATCGAAGACGTTCATAAACAATACCAGTCGCTGTATTCTCAGTATGATCATCTTAAACAAGGGCAAGGTAAGGAAGCTGCCGGAGGAACAGTAAAAGAAAGTAGTTCTAATCATGCCCACAACTCAGATTCAGAATATTATTCATCCGAGGATGTCGAAATTAAGACCGCAATCGGTCACAATCGACATGCCTGTAGGAAGAGATCAATGGACATGGAGGACGAACTTCGAAAGGCATACGGAAAAATCGCTGACTTGAACCATCAATTGGCCTGTACCACAAAAGAGAAGGAAGCTTTAGATTTGTACCACCGGGATGCCTTAAGTAGAATACAGGAAATAGAGAGCATGAACGGGGATTTGAGAAACAAAATTGATGAAGCAGAAAAGGGACATTTTGCTCTAGAGGAGCAGTTAGCTGGCTTGAGAACCGAGCTCGAGTCTCGGCACAACCAGGCAAGAGAATTAGAAACTCTGGCACAGAGCAAATCAAATGAAATTTCCCAGTTTTTGGTCCAGGTGAAAACCCTGAAGGAGGAATTGGCGAGAAAGAGTGCTGCTGAGCAGGTAATGTTGGAAGAAAAACAAGGGCTGCAGGTGCAGGTGATGGACTTGGAATCCGAGGTCGATTCGCTACGCAAAGAGAAGAATAAATCGGAAGACGAAGTGAAGAGTAATGCTCAAGAAATCAGTCAGTTGAGAGAGGAAAAAGGTAAACTGAATGAAAGAATTCTAGAACTGGAAACATTATATAGAAAGACTGGCACTGGGACTGGGAATGGCACCGGCATTGTGTGTTCTGCTCTTCCGGAGGACTGTAAAAGTAAAAGGGTTAACGAAACTGCTCAGATGAAAGTGGAGGTTGAGCGGCTGCAACCAATATTGGATTCCATGAAGATTGCAGATCCACAAAGACCAACAGAAGAGGAACACCAAAGCATTAGCAAATCGATGCCGCCGAAGACGAAGCTGGTGAGACGATTGTCGTTGGGAAACAATTTTAATTTCCATTGCCTAGAAAGAAAGATGGAGGATTTAGCAATAGAAGTCCGGAAGAAAGTGGACGATAGTATCCGTATGTTGTACCAGAGGGTGAAAGTTGTTGAAAGGATACAGTATGAGAACACAGAGCTTTACAAGTCAACAAAAAGAGGGCTTGTGAAAGAAATCGAAGCACTCAAGCACGAGATTGCCACATTTGAAGAGGATTACGATGTGCTCAGACAAGAAGTGGTCATGCTCGATGCCGGAAACGAAGCACTCAAACGAGAGGTGGACATGCTCGAAGCCGGAAACGAATCTCTCAAACAAGAGGTGGCCACACTTGAAGCGGAGCTCAAGAAGTTGAGGTACATAGCGGGAGCGGAGAGAAGCACCATGATTGGATTGAATTCAATGGTGGAAAAGTTAGAAGATGATCGAAATTTCCTGACCCCGATTTCGATTGTCACGGACGAGGATTGCGAAAGCAGAGTAGAAGAGGCTAAGAGTAATGTGGACGAATTGGTGGCGGAAATTCAGAAGGAAAAGGAGCAAGCGTTGTTAAGAGAGAAAGTGATGAATTTGGAAGCCAAGTTGAGTGAGGAAGGAGAAGAGAAGTTAAAGGTGTTGAAAGCCATGAGAGGAGTAGAGGAAAAGATGAGGGAAATGCAAAAGGAAGTGTTGTTTTTGGAAGCCAAGTTGATTGAGGAAGGAAAGGAGAAGTTGAAGGTGTTGAAAGCCATGAGCGAAGTCGAGGAAAAGATGAGAGAAATGCAAAGGGAAAACGAAAGATTGTTAAGAGAGAAAGTTACGAATTTCGAAGCAAAATTAAACGAAGAAGGAGAGGAAAAGTTGAAAGTGCTGAAAGCCATGCGAGAAGTCGAGGAAAAGATGAGAGAAATGCAGAAGGAAAATGAGAAGTTGTTAAGGGAGAAAGTGAAGAACTTCGAAGCGAAGTTGCGCGAGGAAGGAGAAGAGAAGATGAAGGTGTTGAAAGCCATGAGAGAAGTCGAGGAAAAGATGAGAGAAATGCAAAAGGAAAATGAGAAGTTGTTAAGGGAACAAGTGACGAAATTCGATGCGAAATTGAGTAAAGAAAGAGAAGAGAAGGTGATCGTTTTGAAAGCGATGACCGAGGTCGAGAACCGAGCGAGAGAGTTGGAGAAGATGAGCAAAGAAAAAGACGAGACATTGTTGGTTCGGGAAGAAGAAAAGAGGGAAGCCATAAGGCAGCTTTGCCTCTTGATTGATTACCACCGCACCTGCTGTGAGCATCTCAAGAAATCCATCTCAACACTAACTCGTAGACTTAAAATCAAGACTTAAAATGATTGAGGAAGGTGACACTGTCTAATTTTTTTACACTGTTTTTACATTAATCTCAATTTATTCATTAAATTTTGTGAAAAGAAACATATTTTTTTTACATTGTAATTCTATATTCGTTATTGTACCTTACAAGATTGCAATGCAAACACTTCTTGCGAGATAGGCATAACTGTAATGAAAGAACATATGCTTGGCTAGTTAAAAAAGCTCAAAAGAAAATTGAAAAGTATAAAATGTTTTCTCCGAATGGTAACGGAGTGGGGCAGGACGAGGATGACTTTTGGCCGCTCGACCCAATGTGAACATCAAGAATCTATACTCAACTCTAATCCATTTCGAATTTAGTGGTGTTTCATCTGTCTTGAATTTGTCCTAAATTTTAAGTGAAAATCATCCAAATTCAATCCGACCCAACTTGAATTAATACCAAAATTTTTCAAAATTTTCCTCATTTTCCCACTCAATTTCAGATTTTTGTCTCAAACCGCCCATAATCCAAATATCAAAATGCGTATATTCTTGTCATCTCCACCATTCTGACCCCACTAAAGAGGAAAACTTGTTTGCAATGATTTGGCAACTTCAAAGATCAATATAGAGGAAAATTGTTGTCAAAAAGAAAATAGATTTCTTGTTATATATACCGCTTGAGGATTGTTGTAACAAAATGTGTATCCATAAAAGGGAGGTGAATGTCACTACCCATCAACTTTCCCACAATTTGAACAGAGGTTTAAGCTACTTCTTAGGCATTTTTGAAGCAAGCTAGCACCAAGGAGGATACTAGAATGGCCTAGGACGACCTACACATATCTATAGAGTGCTACAACGTTCTAGAAGGTTCCGGGACGTTCTACCCAAGTCTAGACTCACCCCGGAGGCCCTAGAAGACCCTGGAAGGCTCGAAAAAGTTCAGGACTACTCCGGAAGACTCTGAAACTCTCTAGAACATTATAGATACTTATAGACATGTATAAATAGACGTAGAACTCTCTAGATCCATCTAGCATATGTAATTATCTCCAATACTCTAGGATTATCTAGAATGATCCTTAGGGGCTTGAGAGGCCTATAAATAGGATCATCCCCTCATTTTGCAACTCACCTAAGAGTTGAAGCACTCAAGCCTTGTAAACACTCTTGTAAGTTCTCTTAAAAGTTCTCTTAAAGTTCAATACATGTTCTTTCTTCTTCTAAGTTCACTTGCCTTCTCAACTTTGTGCCTGCCTGGCCAATTTGTTTGCGTGAGGATAAGGCTTGTTAGCATTGAGTCGAGAATGCTAACGCCGCACGGATAGTTTGGAGAAGATAAGTCCGTGACATGAAGCCCTTAATGAAGAAGGTGATGAAGAAAAAGAAGAAATGACAAAGAAAGAAGAAGAGATTTAAGTGGAAGAGCTCAACAAAGATTCAACGCGCTTGACGAAATAAGAAAATCGTGTCACAACATTACCTAAATGACTTGAAGAAAATTTGAAGTAAGATATTAAGACAATCAACTATAATTTTAAGAAATTAGACCAAAATATTCACTTTTCAAACATATATATGGGTTATAATGTCTTTCTTTTTCAAAAAATATATTTTTATTAGAGAGATTAAAATATACTTATAAAACGACCAGTCTTGTGGTTGGTCTCTGTATTGTACTATTTTGTTTCTCTATCTTCAATTAAAGATCCACATTATTATTTTTAAAAAATGAACTTTTAAATATAATATAAGGACTTTTTTGGTAATATGCATGTCTGTCTTACGGTCCATGTTCGAGGTGCGAAGCTGCCTCTATTGAGATTAATAGTCTGTTATGGGTTGTTAGTGTGTAACTAATTGTCTGTTACATTCTAATTAATTGAACTTATTTATGTGTCAGTTAGCTGGATTATGAAGGACTATATAAAACCTAAAAAGGGATGACTTTAGATTCAAGTTAGTCCTGAATATTGGGCCTACGTAGAAACCCTCTCTTCTTTTCAATATTGGGCCATTTCTCAATATGGTATCAGAGCCGTCGATCTTAGGGTAACCGCTTCCCCTCTTTTCACCTTTCTCTGTCGTCTCATTTTTTTCCTTCTCCGTTCTTTTTTGATATTGTTCCAATGGAGATTGATGATGTTGATGGAGTCGATTAGTCCAGTACTCCGACATTCGCTAACAAATAAATCAACGTCCGCTTTGACGATTCGAACTTCTTGCTATGGCGACAACAAGTTGTTCCCATGCTTCGTGGACACGAGGTGGAGCATTTTCTAGATGAATCTACGTTGATTCCGCCGAAGATGATCACCAGTGCCACTAGTGAAGTCACTATCAGTCCTCTTTATCATCGATTTTGTAAACATGATAGTTCCTTGGCTTCGTGGCTCTTGTCCACTATAAGCCCTAACATTTTTCCTCAATTGGTTGGTGCCGAGTCCACCGCGTCAATCTGGAAATAGGTGGTTCAACACTACTCCAAGTTTTCTACCACGAAGGTGATGCACCTTCATTGTCGGCTACGTGCGATGAAGAAAGGTACTATGTTCATGCGTGAGTACACGTCTCAAATCAAGGAGATTTGTGATCTTCTGTCCTCCTGTGGAAGTTCAGTGTCGAATGTTGAACAATTGGAGACGATCTTGAATGGACTACCAGCTGAGTTTGATCCGTTTACTGCCGTTATCACAGTGACCAAAGAGCCTTATTCCCTCGAAACCGCTATCTCTGTGCTAACAGATGCAGAGACTCGTCTTCTAGATCTGATGCATAATTTGATGAGTATTAACTACGCTCGTTATCACTCCAACACTAGAGGTCAGGATTCTGATGGATATCGGTCGACCAACTATACCTCTCGTGACTCCAAACCTCGTGATTCCTTGTGCGGCCGTGGTCGTGGACGGTTCAGACCTCAATGTCAAGTCTGCGGCAAGTTAGGTCACTTGGCCTACAGGTGCTGGCATAGGTTCGATAGAAAATTTAAAGGTGTTTCCTCTCAAGATCCTTCACCGCATATGGATTCTCAGGCCAATGTTTGTTTCTTTTCCTTTACTTCTTCAGGTTCTTTCTATAACCCTTGTGTTCAGTCTCCTACAGATAATGCTGGTGCAAACATTGAACCTCTTACTGTGGCTCAAGTGAATTCTCTTACGGCTCATGCTACTGGTGGTGCTGACATAAAGTGGTACCCTAATTCTAATGCCACTCATCATGTCATGAGAGCAGCCTCGCAACATTCAGCCCCATCGTCTAGATACTCAGGTAAGGGTCAAGTAATACTTGGTGATGGTTCTGCTATTCAAATTACTCATGTGGGTCAGACATCTATTTTGACTTTTGAGTGTACTTTAAATCTTAAGCATTTGCTACATGTACCTCAAATCAAGAAAAAATTGTTGTATGTATCTCGATTTACTAAAGACAACTAGGTGTATTTTGAGTTTCACGTTAGTAAGTGTTTTGTGAAGGATGAGGCTACACAGTCTGATCTCCTTGAAGGCACGGAACATAATGGTTTGTATCACTTCAGTTTTGCATCTACCACGCATAATATTCAGGCTTCCCCTATTGTTTCTACTATTTCTTCTTTGCATACTACAATCAGTTCTTCTGTTTATTGTAATTATGCTTCATTGTCTGCATCTGATTCTGATTACTCCTTGTGGCACCAGAGACTTGGTCATCCCTCTCCTAAGACTGTTAGTTTAGTCCTAAATAAGTCTTTTGTTGCAAATAAAGCTGGTATATGTACTGCATGTCAGCTAGGTAAGAGTCATAGTTTGCCATTTACTTTGTCTACTACTACTTACAGATAGCCATTTGAGTTGGTAGAGGCTGATGTTTGGGGTCCAGCTCATGTTAGGTCTACTGGATTTCAATATTATGTTGCTTTTATTGATATGTACAACGGAAATTGTTGGTTGTGCTTACTAAAAAGTAAAGTTGAGGTTTCTAGTGCCTTTAATATGTTTCATATGTTAGTAAAGAATCAATTTAACACTAATATTATCTCTCTTCAAACTGATAAAGGTGTCGAATTTAAAGCTCTTGAACATGTGCTAGCTCAGCTAGGTATTTAGCACAGAATTACTTATCCCCATATATCCCAACAAAATGGCCCCATTGAGAGGAAACATAGACATATTACTGAAACCATGCTTACCCTGTAGGTAGGGGTGGGAATTGTCGGGTACCCGGGATTCGGGTACCCGGAAAATCGGGTACCCGGTTCATCCGGGTACCTCATTAAACGGCTCGTGTCCCGGCCCATTATATCCGGGTACCCGGCATTCGGGTACCCGGGTAATCGAGTACCTGGTACCCGGTTCCTATTTTTTTTTTTAAATTTAAAAAAATCACATGTTAAACACAAAAATATTTAAAAAAAATTAAACTTAAAACTTAAAAGAATATAATACAAACATAAAAAATGTAGGCATTTAAACTTAATTTTAGAGTGAAAATATTAAGAAACATAAAATAAAAATATAATTTTAAATATAAAAAATATATATTAAATTTTATCGGGTCGGGTCGGGTACCCAGTAAGGGAAAACTTTCGGCCCGTGTCCCGGGAAATTTACCGGGTCGGGTAATTTTTTCCGGGAATTACCCGGTATTTTTATTTCAGGTCGTCGGGTTTTCGGGTCGGGTCAATCGGGTCAGGTATTTTCTCCCACCCCTACCTGTAGGCGCATGCATCTCTGCCCCTTCATTTCTGGTCACATGCGGCCCTTAGGGCTGTCTTCTTGATAAATAAATTGCCTACATCTGTTTTGAATGGAATGTCACCTCATGAGAAGTTATATGACAAAAAATCTGATTATAGGTATTTTAGAGTTTTTGGCTGCAAATATTTTTTGTGTCTTCGTAATTATAATTGCCACAAATTTGAGTTTAGATATAAAGTGTGCACATTCTTAGGATATTCCCCTTAACATCATGGTTACAAATGTATTGATGATAGTGGCAGAATATACATTTCTCAACATGTACAGTTTGATGAAAAATATTTTCCTTTTGCTAAGCATCACCAGCAGGCTTACTCTTGTTCAGAAGTGTTCCAGTCTTTTCCTCTTTGGTGTTCTGGTCAGGGTGAACAAGATGACACTGTCAACAACGACTCTTCTGTTGTGTCTCCTACAAATGTGGGTCCTACATCTACAACTGTGGTACCTACATCCTCCAATGCAGAACGTGTGTCTCCAAATGTGGAATCTACACTTACAAATGTGGCTTCTACCCCTCTATCTTCTCCTGAAGTGGAAAATGCCCCTAAAGATGGCATTGTCTCAGAGATACCAGGTGCTTCTGTTCCTCAAAGGTCCCTTGACCTTCCCAATAATTTTGACAGTGATGATGTTGCCGTCAGTTCATCTAATGAAGATAGTGGACCTTTGGTGACTGAGGCCAGTCATGAACTAGAAGTTGAGTAGATCAAGCTTGACCTGGATGCTAAACAACACAACTCTGAGGCTGTTGCATGTGGCAATTGGCATTCTATGATCACAAGGAGCAAAGCTGGCATATACAATCCCAAGGTTTATACAGTAAAGTCAGAATCTATACCAACTTCTATCAAAGAAGCCTTGAAGATTCCTCAATGGGAAACAAATGTTAAATTAGAATATGAAGCTATTCTTGCCAATGGAACTTGGGAGCTGGTTCAATTGCCAAGTGACAGGCAAGCCATCGGCTGTAAATGGCTCTTTAGAGTCAAGTACAACGATGATGGGTCAATTAATCAATACAAGGCATGTCTCGTTGCAAAAGGGTATGCTCAAGTTCCTGGGTGTGATTTTCAAGAGACATTCAGTGTAACACTCTAATTTATTTTAAGAAAAATAAATAAATGTGTAAGGCTAAAAAAATGAAGCGAAAGAAATTGATGTTGTGAGATTTTGAAACCACAACCTTTAGTAAAGCACCCAACCCCTCATGTTTAACCGTTGAGCCAAGTGCTCATATTTGTCAAGTGATATATTGAATTTGTTTTGAAGTTATGATTTGGGGGTTTTTATTTTGAACTAAATAAGTCTGGTTTGACTTTTCATTTGCCCGGAGCGACCTTTCGAATCTGATATAGGAAGAGAGGTTCTAGAATTTTTCAAGCCGCTCTCCTCAACCACCCCGTTCACCATCTCCGATCTCGGCCACCACCGCGTCATGGCCTTCACCGCCATCGTGGGTTTGTTCACCGTCGAACCCCGACCAAAAGCCTGTGCTCCACTCGCCGAGGCGCCGCGCCGTTCGTCGTGGAGATTCGGTTAAAGGTTCGAATGTAACATAACTCCCTTCACCTCTGTTTTGCGACGATTCCAGCGCCGATCAACGTCCGATCATCGCACCCTCGTCGCGGGTGAACTCCTCACTTCGAGATGAGTGAAACCCAGTTACCGGATCGATTTTCTGTGGACTTTTAGTCCATCGTCGGAGCTACGCCGAATCAACCGTGCCACCTTCGTTTTTGGTTAAATCCGGTAAGGTTCCAGCTTATTTTATGTTTTTAATGAATGGGTTTCGTTATGGGTCTGATAAACACCTTTTTCTGGCAAATTTGACGCAAAAAGGCATCTCCGGCGACTACTCCGGCGACCGTCCGACGATCGATATGCTTTAGGGTGAGTGATCGGTTTAATTGTGGTCTAATGATTCAAACCGGATTGAACTGTCCAACCCGGTCCAACCTAGTTCAACTCGGTCTAAGCCCAACGCGTACCCGACCCGTGTTTGACCTGAACCCGACGCCCAACCCGTCTATCGATTTAACTCAGCCCGAGTCAGCTCAGTGAGTCAGCGGAGTCAACTCAGTTGACCTCTGCCCGTTGACTGCTGACGTCAGCGTTGACTCTGACCCATTTTGACCGTTGACCTGCTGACGTCAGTGTTGACTTTGACCTAAAAGTCAAAATTTTCCGAAAAGCCCTATCTTATGTTTTTTGACGTCCCGAGTCCGTTTTTGAAGCCCGTTTTGCAAAATTCAAACCAGAAAGCCTCCGAATCTGACCTTGAACCCAAACTTGTATGTGTATTTAGTTATGCAGTTAAGAGTACTGTGAATAAGGACTAAAATGGGAATTTGTGTAATTGAAGGTACTCACAGTTCCTTACATACGAATTGTTAAGGGACGTCAAATCCAAGTTCAAGAGTGTTCGAATGTCAATTTCAAGGATCAACCGTTATAGCAATGTTTTAAGGTAATACATTACTACCTCTTGTATGCTTTATAAACATGTTTGTATTTGTTAATGCATGCATAAAAATGATGATGAGTACTATTAATTCTGCTCAAGTCAAACCGAATATGGAAATGAGTATGATAATCTAGATAAGATTACAATGCTCGAATAAGAAGATTAATAAATCAAAAGGATATGGAGTTCAATAAGTAATTAATAAGGTAGCAAATCTCCAAATCTGATTATTGGTGTCAAATGATAAAATGTGAAAAATATTTGGATATGAAATTATGAAAATGCCCTCAAGGTACGAGAATGACTAAAATACCCTTGGAAATTGGAAGCGATCTAAAAATCTACGCTAGATATGGTAAAACAACCTAATTCATCTGAAAACCTCGAACTACTTGGAAAGCTATGGTAACAAGATTTAAACTTTCAAGATTGTAAGGTGTTAGGCCTCCTTGGATTTGGAATGAATCTCCGACTATAGATTCAGGGGAATCTATCCATACCCCTGAATTAAACAAGTGGCTCAAAATTCTGAATTGATTGAAATGACTAAAAGTACTGGAAATACTAATATGGTTAAACTAATCGGAATGATTATATTGACCAAAAAGGGCTGAAGTATCCTCGGACAGCGGGGTTTGCAGATTTACCAGAAAAATGGATAAACCTTTGAGTTCTGAAATTGAATGAAGTGGTTGGAGGTACCGAAATTTTGTGAATAGCCGAATCACCCACGGGTACTTAAATGATTGAAATATTATATATAGTTCAATTGACAGGATCGATAGATATCCCGAGTTTCAAAATAACTAAAATACCCCCATTGACTAGAATAAGTAAATTACCTTTGATAAAATTCTGGAAATGCCAATAAAGCTAAAAACAACTAAAATGCCCCTAAGGGTTGAAGCATGAATCACGTATGTCAATCACTCCTGATGTTAGTACAAGGTTGGAAGTTTTTCCACCTAGAATATAAGTTCGACTACTCCGTGGCAAGTCCTGTGGTGAAATATGAAAGCAACCATTCAGATATACGATACAGCTGGATGTATTAGAAGGGTTAGTTAATACTGCAAGGATGGAGATGTTAATTCGAACCGATTGGAGGCTCGAAAAACTTTTGGAAATCTTAAATATTTTAAATCGTCATTTTATGATAGAAATCTCTGAATGCCTGGATGGAAAACTGATGAGCAAATAGAATTTCCTGAGCGACTGTTTATGCGTCGTTGGTATAAATTACCAAAACGCCCATGTATGATAAAATGACCATAATGCCCTTATAGGCTTAAATGACTAAGGTACTCATGATATATCTAAACTCTCAAAGATCTTGATGTATCAACTCCTGAATATCTGGTTTGAACCGTAATACGAATCCCCTTTTTTTAATAGGGACCTCATTTATGAAATTTGTTCAAATTGTCAAAAGTTTAATGTGTTCCCTTTTGTAAATGCCGAGTATCTTCAAGAAATAAAATGTTCTATCTAGTGTGTTCCATGTGTGCTATATTCTATTGAATGAATTGTATAATGATTACATATTAGTAAACAATCTAACGATTTAATCATGAACACTGCTATGTTTGATGAATGTTCAATTGTTATTGAGATTGGATCACTATGTTAGAAAATGAGATGAAATGATGACATTCTCTGCCTACCTGATGTATGTCCGCTCAATCTGTATACTTGGTATGTGATTGCTTGATTTGTGATGGTATTGCATGGCTGTTTGATGAATTTGATAGCATGATCTGTTAGCTTGACCTATGATGGTACAATCTGTTTGCATGATGAATGCTGAAAATGTCTACTCTGCTAAATGGTATGCCCATTTATCTGTCAAAAGCATGAATCTTCCGTTTCTGATACTCTGAATAGAATATGTCTGTCACATGTATTCTGTTACTCATGTCTGGAATTTGAACACCGATTACTATCTGGGGTATACTATTAGGTTATGTTATGAAGTTTCTGCAGGTGCAACCCTGATCTAGCTGGTAAATTGTAAAACTTGGGTTTAGGGGTCGAGTGAAAATAATATTTAAATAATATTTTGAGTTTCAGTTTTCTAATTAAAATAATAATATATTATTTTGAGGCTTCATATTTTCAAAGCAAACCTATCGTGTTGGACCAAATTGATTTGGAAGTCAAATTCCATGGATCTTAATTGTAAATGAGATTGCCATCTCATTAATGAAAATCCTGTAAATAAACCAACTTTCAAATTAAAACCCCTTTTATGATTAAAAGAGATTTTTGTCATCTCCTTCCTCATTTCCCCTTTCTCCATTTTGACGTGAAAACCCCCTCTCTCTCAAGTTACTCTTCCATTTCCTTGCTTCTTCATTTTGGCTCGGTTTTGAAAGGTAATCACTTTCCCATCTTTCTCTCATCTTCCTCTCTTTGAAAGTACAAATAGTTTTCATTTTCATCCATGTTTTAGGAATTTGTGATTTTGGGAGTTCTGAATAAAAAAATGCTACCTTTATTGTTTTTAACTTAAGGTTTTGACTTAATAATGTTAGGTATGTTGTTTACGAACCTTGAAGTCCAACATATATGAATTTCAAAGTGTTTTAACATGATTTTCCAGATTTGGGTTTTGATGGGATTTTTGAAGGGTTTTAAGATGAGTTTTTGGTGTGTTTAATGTTGGAAATTGAGAACTTAGGTTAGTATGATAGTTGGGGGTCGTTTTGGAAGCATTTAAGTGTGTAAAAAGGGTGAAAATCTTGAGTTTTGGATTGGGTTTGAGGGCTGCTCGGGTTTGGAGTTTTTGGGGTTGTTCTTAGCTTGAAATCTTGTGTTTGATGCTTGAATAGTGTTCCGGGTTTGCTACACTGTTGTGTGAACTGATTCGAAGTTGTTTTGTTTGTGTTGAGTTGATTTGAAGCAAAAGTTTGTGTTGGTGAAGCATCGAGAGTGAATCCAGAAGCTTGAAGGTCTTGGTTGCTTGGTTGTTGAGCTTGGAAGTGAAGATGAGTGGTTAAACGCTTTTAAATGGTTTTAAAGTGTTGGTTCAAGCATATGGACTAGGTTGGGCTTGGTAGACCCACCTAGAGTTGGGATTAGAGTGGTAGCCTAATCCCAAGCTTTTTATAGAGACTATGGTTGATCTTTATATGTTGTGGATGCCTCACTTTTAAATTGTGATTGTGGTGTTATGTATGATGTGTTATACATGTTGTTGAGGCTTGGCTTGATGCATTGTTATATGCACGTGGTTTGGTTTGTGGATTGTGCATGATGTTAATCATGGTAAGTACGTGCTAAGCACAGAAGTTGTTATGAAATGATGTTCAGAATTGTGTTTAATATTGGCATTAGTATGCTTGGGTACAAATGATCGATCATTAGGATGTTAGTGTGCACACGTGAGTCAAATGCGTGCGTGGTCTTGGTGATGGTAGTCATCAAGATGGAGTACGGGTTCGCCCGAAAAACCTTCTTATATATATATATATGTTAGTCGATAATGAGTGTAATCCCATCGACGGGGCGTGAGGATGAGTGGAATCCCCTCCGCGTGAACGGTGATGAGTGTAATTCCATCGTAAGGTAATGGTTGTTGTTGGATGTGTGTTCCAACGTGTTATCCGTGTATTCGAGTCATAGCTAGGTGCTAATATGAGTTGATATGTGTATCAATATGATTTGAGATGTGTTGCCAATACGGATTGTTATATGTGTTTACATATGATGTGATTATGGCTTGTTGAGCATGGCATATTATGAGTTTATGTGCATGCATCATTGATATATTGGCTCATGTGAATCGAAGGTAAGATCATGCATTCTACCTTGGTTGTTGCTCGTGCTTGGACCCTGCATTGTCGAGGTTTGTTTTAATGAGCTTACCCTCACTAAGCTTTATGCTTACGCTCTCTTTTGTTCGACAATGCAGATCCGTAGTTCGTGGGTTGCTAGTGCAAGAAGGGGCTTCCAAGTGTGCTAGTTGGGCTTTTGAATCTATCAAGTATGGATTTTATGTTAATGATGTAATGGTCAAGCAATGATGACTTATGTGGTTGATGTTGGTTTGTTTAGGAGCATGTTAGACTCCTTGATATGCTAATGTTAATTTGGCTTTTGGATGCATTGTCTTTCTTGTAAACCATGTTCGAATTGCCTACCTTAAATGCTTAAGTGTATGTTTGTTGAAGCATGAATCTTAAGTGTTATGTATAAAGCATGTGTTGGATGTTGTTGATTTCTTTAATGTATGGCTTTTGTATGTTGAAGTGTGCTATGTATGCTTGTCGTGTTTGACTTTGCCTTAGAGCTGATGATAGTGTGTTGAGTGAGGCTCTAGTGGTGTTTTTGGGACATCCTTGTACCAAAAACCAGCTAAAACCAATCTGCAGACAGAGGGCGTATCGAAACGGTTGGTCCCGTCTTGATACGGTCCCTTTGTTTCGAGCCAGGCGTTTCAGCACGCTAGGGGCTGTTTCGATACAATTTTGCTACTGGAAATCTGAGAAATTGACAATAAATTAATGTATCGAAACAAGCTCTAGTGTTTCGGAACGGCCTTCGTATCGTTGACCACGAGAAGTTAACCGTTGAAGTCGTTTCGATACGGGCCACCCCTGTTTCGAAACGGTCTCACCAGGTTGACTTTGGCCAGTTGACCTAGCTGTTGCGTGTAAAAGTGTCTATCGCAATGTAGTGCAAGTATACACGACGCAAGTAGTAAAGTGATACGTAAGTATCAGATATCGTCTCCACAGGGACTGGGCTAATAGCTTTAATCTTGGTTTTCTGCACGGAAGGGAAAAGAAAGAGTTTAATTGTTGTCACGAGATAATAAAGAAGATTGAAAATAAAGGATGAAAATATTCAGAGTAAAGAATGGGCCGGTATTGATCTGCTCCATAGTGCAGGTGTTGCAATGTCTAAGACTTCTCTGTTCTGTCGCAGTGCTTGTCGCAGTAGCACCTGCTACGGCAGCGGTCTGTTGTTGTTGCGGCAGTGAACACACAACTCAGCACTTCAAGCTTGGAAAGAATCCCTGCTATGCCTTGGCCTATCCCTAAGTCCAAGTCTGTCGATGAACATGTCTTTGATGATACCTCCCGACGTAAATCGAAGGGTGAACACCGAAGTTGTTGAATTCTTCCTTAGCCACTCAACCTCGTCCTATCCCTAGGTCCGAGATAGTTCAACCATAAACTGGAGAACCCGTACTTATTCCTTTCGTATACTTAACTCTCCCGATATTAAGTAAATGTGTAATCTCACAATGCTCTCCCGATACTCTTGCAAGATGTTGAAAACCAGAATAAGCAAACTTGAAGTCTATTTTATTGAACAAAAGAAAATCCTAAAACAATGCAATCCTTGCAAGTACTTTACAGAATCAACCCTTAGCCCTAGTGGAAGTTTAGAACATGATGAGAAGGGGAAAACGACTAGGGTTTAGGGGAAGACGGCTAGAGAGTAATATGTCCTTCCCTAGGTCGAATTACATGCCTTTATATAGGCCTTGGGTTTATGTTTTCTAATATGGCAAGAATACAAGTTTAAATTAAAGTACAACTCTATTAAAGACTAAATCTTCAGAGCATATGTCTTTAATTCGTCCTTCCTTCTTGCTTGGAGTTTCTTCCTTGAACTTTGGGCTTGGCCTTCATTCTAATCTAGGGCTCGGAAAAATATAAGAGTGTTCCACGACAGACTGACTTAATTTCCTCTTTCTGTCGAGGTCCACTTCACTTCTTCCCTTCACCATTGTTGTCGTCCTTAGCTGCCACGGCAGCGGCCATGGCAGCATCCTTCTTCTTAGCTGCAATCCAGTGTTCCAGCTCTGCTTCTCCACTGACCTTCATTTGCTATAGCAGCTACCTGCAAAAGCAACCAATTTCAGTAGAAACTATGCCATTTAATATAAGGGAAAACTATACCGGTGGTCCCCAAACTATTACCATTTTCCTATTTTGGTCCCCAAACTATGTTTTTCGGCAAACTCGTCCCTTCTGTTATATAGTTCTCCTGTTTTGGTCCCCGACGTTACATAGCTAACGGTTTTGCTGACGTGGCATTTTTTTAAGAGGGGAGAGAAATGATTAAAAAATATTTAAAAAATGCCACGTCAGCAAAACCGTTAGCTATTTAACGCCGGGGGACCAAAATAGGAGAACTATGTAACAGAAGGGATGGTTTTGCCAAAAAACATAGTTTGGGGACTAAAATAGGAAAACGATAATAGTTTGAGGACCATCGGTGTAGTTTTCCCTTAATATAATTGTTATGTTTGGATGAAATCTATCCTAAATGCAATGAATTATGCTTGAATGCAGCAGAAATATGGGTTAAATAGGGGATAAATTATAGAACTTTTACACACTCAACACCCCCCCAAACTCATAGTTGCCCTCAAGCAATTAAGACCTAAGAAAGGAAAACAAAATTTTTGTTTGGCTTAAAACAGTAAACTTTTCCTTACCTACCATTCATTCCCTATTGTGAGCAACACCCAGTTGGATAATTCAGGATTCATCCGGAACCTTGCTATAATTCTCGTGTAGTGTGTGCATATTTTGTGAACAATTATATGCCAAGACTCCCTTAGTTTACTAGAATAGCTAAGCTTTTAACTTGATATTTTATGCCAATTTTCATCTTTTTGGAGTCAATCCTTAGGCTCATTTAGATTTTATTTAGACTCGATTCTATTTTCTCAAGCTTAAGTTTGACTAGAGCCGGTTTCGGGCACCTCTAGCTAACTTCCTAGAGCCGGTTTCGGGTACCTCTAGGTGTATTGGGTCTATTTTTCTTTAACTTCTTTTCCTAGAGCCAGTGTTAGGCACCTTTAAGGGCGATTCAAGTGTTAAGCTTTTCCCTATTCTAGTTTACCAGTAGAGTTCTAGACAGTATAAAAGTCACAAAATGGTGTTTAAGAATCAGAACTATAGTAAGGCTCTAAACTGCTCCTAAAACTATCCTAAAGGAACTACCACGATAGGGGCTGTCACGGCAGGTAAGTGAAGTTCAAAGACTTAAGCCAAATTTTCACATTTTTAAGCAAAAATAAACTAACTAAGAGACACAATTTTTTAAACTTAAAGACACTTCATTAATGGAGGGATGCCACCCCCAAACTCAAGGGTTGCATTGCTCTCAATGCAAAATGACAGAATGAAAAAAGAAAAAGAAATAAAAACAACATCACAAATATAAAAAATAGCAGACAACAAATATAAGAAAAGAAACTTAAATTTTAAGTGCTGTCGTCGCTGCTGCTGCTGATCGGAATCTGCCGGCGGGTAGTGACTTTCCTTGTCAGTGCTGGCAGATGGCTGGGAGAGACAGAGGTGTTCTTGTTTTTGGCTTCCCTCGGAGGCTGGATGTGGGTAGGTGAGATATGGGGTGGTTTCTCCAACACCTGAACCTCCTCGGAGGAGCTGCTGCTGCTGCTACTGCTGTCAGATTTTCCTTGGTCGGATGGCCCGACTCTGGTGTTTGGTTTCTGCCGTTTCACCGGGGTGAACTCCTTGGACATGTTCCTCTTGACCGAGGGCTCGTCATCGGACTCCCCCCAAATAGAGGAGGAGGAGAAGCTAACTATATGCTTGTCGAGGTTGGACATGGGCTCTTTTCTCTTTTCTCCCCTGGCAGATGTTGTGGCCGTGTGGCTGCCGCCTGCAGCTGTTATGGCCGGGGTCGGGGTAGACGCAGCAAATGGTGTTCTCGGTGTGGCAGCAGGGGTAGGGGTATGGGCAGGTGTGGGGGCAGCAAAATAATGGTCGGGGAAGGCAGGAAACAGTACATCAGGAAAATTAAGATTGGTTTTAATGAAATGTACCGTTGCTGTTGTGAAGTCCCGAATGAAGCTCATCAGGCCCAGCTGTCGTTCCTCCATTTTCTGCAGGGCAGCAAGGATTTGTGTTGAGGAGTCTACTAAGGGAGGTACTGCAGTGGGCTGCCTTTGTTCTGTGGCGCCATGCTCTGTCTGGGTGGGCTTTGTCGGCTCACCTGTCGCGGCAGTGGGGTCGAAGGACGACAGGGGCGTGGCAGCTTTCAGCTCCATCAAGCTGAGGATGTTCCTTTCCGTCCATCCGTGTCTGCTGCGCGTCTGTTACGCATTTGCGTGTCTGCCGCGACAGCGTGTTGACATGCTGGATTTTCCGCGTCTGTCGCGGCAGCTGTAACGACAGGCTCCTATATTGGGCTTTTTGGGCTGATGGAAAGATGGTGGGCTGAATTCACTTCTCATCTTCTCCTTGTCTTCTTTATTTCATGAAAGTAATAAAAACAAAAACTTAGTTCCTAAAAATAAAATAATTCTAACTACCTAATAAATATATATAAATAATAAATAATAAATAAAATTAAATTAGGTTAAATTAGGGATGCCAGGAGAGGCATCTCCTAAAGCAACCACTTCCTGTATTCTTGGGGCTTCAGTCCCCTGATAATGCTTTAATCTCTGTCCGTTGACTTTAAATTGGTGTCCATCCTTCAAAGATTTGATCGTGATGGCACCATGAGGAAAAACTTGTACCACTTGGAATGGGCCGGACCATCTAGATTTCAGCTTCCCTGGGAAAAGTTTCAACCTAGAGTTGAACAATAACACAAGCTGCCCTGGGCAGAACTGTCGTGGCAGCATTTTCTTGTCGTGCCACTTCTTGGTCTTATCCTTGTAGATCCTTGCGTGGTCATAGGCCATCGCTAGAATTTCTTCAATCTCATTCAAGTCAAGTAGCCTTTTCTGTCCTGCCTTTTCCAAGTCCATATTCACTGCCTTGATGGCCCAGTATGCTCTGTGCTCAATCTCAACAGGTAGATGTCATGTTTTTTCATAAATCAGCCGGTAGGGTGACATTCCCAGTGGAGTTTTGAACGCTGTTCTGTAGGCCCATAGTGCATCATTGAGGTGTAGAGACCAGTCCTTTCGATTTGGCTTAACCATCTTCTCAAGAATGTTCTTTACCTCTCTGTTGGATATTTCAGCCCGTCCATTGGTCTGAGGGTGGTAAGCTATTGCTATCCGATGTTTGACACCATACTTTTTTAAGGCAGCAGCTATAACCCTATTATCGAAATGCCTCCCTTCATCACTGATGATCGCCTTGGGGATGCCAAATCTAGAAAATATGTTCTTGTGTAAAAACCTTTGAACAGTTTTGGCATCGTTTTTCTATGTATCGATCGCTTCAACCCATTTGGACACATAGTCCACTGCCAGAAGGATATATAAGTTCTCACATGATGCTGGGAATAGTCCCATAAAATTAATCCCCCAAACGTCGAAGATTTCGACTTCAATAATATTTTGCAGCGGCATCTCATGTCTTCTTAAGATATTTCCAGTCCGTTGACATTTATCACAGCCCTTGTAGAATGCTTGGGCATCCTTGAATAGTGACTGCCAGTAAAATCCAGACTGCAAAACCTTGGCAACAGTTTTTTTACCACCTAAGTGTCCTCCATATTGTGAAGCATGGCAGTGATGGAGCACAGCTTCCTGCTCATTATGTGGTACGCATCTCCTAATAACCTGATCTGCACAACATTTGAAAAGAAGAGGTTCGTTCCAATAATAATGCTTAACATCAATTTGGAACCTCTTCCTAGCTTGATAGTTAAGGCCAGGAGGAGATATCCCGCTAACTAAATAATTAACAAAATTAGCATACCAGGGGAGTTTAGAAAACTTACCTGCCGTCGTGGTTGTCGCGGCAGTGCTTATGGCAGCGAACAACTGCTCGTCAGGGAAGGTCTCCAGTATGTGTGTCTCGTCCGTTGAGAGACTCTTTCCCTTCTCTAATCTTGACAAGTGATCTGCGACTTAGTTCTCTGTCCCCTTTTTATCCTTGATCTCAAGGTCAAATTCTTGCAGTAGTAGAATCCAACGTATCAGTTTAGGCTTCGCATCCTTTTTGGCGAACATATACTTTAGTGTAGAGTGGTCTGTGTGGACTATGACCTTCGTTCCAAGTATATATGAACGGAACTTGTCAATCGAGAACACCACATCTAATAGTTCATTCTCTGTTGTGGTGTAGTTTACTTGGGCATCGTTCAGTGTTTTGCTGGTTAGTATATAGCATGAAAGAGCTTGTCCTTCCTCTGCCCAAGTGCTGCCCCAACAGCATAGTCACTAGCATCGCACATGATCTCAAATGGCAAGTTCTAATCTGGTGGCTGTACTAACGGGGCTGTTACCAGCTTTTCTTTCAGAATTTTGAATGCCTCAGTACATTCAGTGTTAAAGTCGAAGGGACGGTTCTGTTCTAAAAGATGGCATAACGGCTTGGTGATCTTCGATAAATTGGCTATAAACCTTCGATAAAAACTAGCGTGCCCTAAAAAGCTTCGAATTCCCTTGACTGTGGTGGGTGGTGGCAGCTTTTCAATTACCTCAATTTTTGCCTTGTTGACCTCTATGCCGCGACAGCTTACTTTGTGGCCTAGGACTATCCTTTCATCCACCATGAAATGACATTTTCCCAGTTTAATACTAAGTTCGCTTTCTCGCATCTCTCGAGCACTCTCTGCAGGTTGCCTAGGTAGCTTTCGAAATTGTCTCCAAAGACAGAAAAATCGCCCATGAATATCTCCAGGAAGTCCTCCACCATGTCGGAGAATATTGCCATCATACACCTCTGAAAAGTTGCTGGTGCGTTGCAAAGTCCAAATGGCATCCTCCTAAAAGCGTATGTACCGTACGGGCAAGTGAAGGTCGTTTTCTCTTGATCCTCTAGTGTGATGGCTATTTGGTTGTAACCTGAGTAACCATCAAGCAAACAGTAGTAAGGCTTTCTCGCTAATCTATCAAGCATTTGATCAATAAAAGGCAGGGGAAAGTGGTCCTTCCGGGTAGCTTTGTTAAGCTTCCGGTAGTCCATACAAACCCTCCAACCGGTCACAGTCTTGGTTGGGATTAACTCGTTTTCTTCGTTGGTCACCACAATTATTCCTCCTTTCTTAGGAACACACTACACCGATCTCACCCACTTACTATCCGAGATGGCATAAATTATCCCAGCATCTAGCCATTTGATAATTTCTTTTCGGACCACTTCTCGCATAGCATCATTCAAACGTCTCTGGGCATCAATGGTCGGCTTGTGATCATCCTCTAAGAGGATTTTATACATGCATAGTGCCAGGCAGATGCCTTGGATATCATCTATCGTCCATCCAATAGCCTTTTTGTGCTGATGCAGCATCCCTGTCAGCTGCTGTTCCTGTTTCTGCATCAACTTGGAAGAGATGATTACGGGCAACATATCATTTAATCCAAGAAAAACATATTTAAGCTGCCCTGGCAGGGGCTTAAGATCTAGAACAGGTGGCTCTACAGTTGATGGCTTTTGGACTATATGTTCATTCGAAGTATAGTTCAAGGGCTCGAATAACTTACCTGGACGATTGCCTATCCAATTTACCTCCTCATGATCTTTAGTATCAGATATGTCAGAGTCTGAGGAGATGCTGTCGTCGTCGCTGCCGTGACAGTCTTCTAAATGGCTGCTGGGGCAGTGGCCAAATTTGATGTCATGGCAGTCCGACCTGATGCAGGGTTGGTCAAGGATAACTTCAGTGATAGCCTTGCATTCTTCTTCTGCATCAGTGTGCTTTATTGCTTGGAGAACGTTCAGCTTGATCTCTTGATCGTTTACTCTCATAGTGAGTTCTCCCTTTTCTACATCAATCAGTGATCTTCTTGTGGCTAAAAAGGGTCGCCCCAGGATGATTGGTGCATTCTCATCTGCTTCACAATCTAAAACAAGAAAGTCAGCAGGAAAAATAAATTTATCCACTCTTACCAGAATATCTTCTATCTTCCCTTCTGGATGTACGTAAGAGCGGTCTGCCAGCTGCTGTACGACTATTGTGGGCCGTGCTTTTCCATTACCTAACTTCTAAAACACAGATTTGGGCATTAAATTTATACTAGCACCAAGATCTCAAAGTTCCTTACCCACAAATTTGTCTCCGATTATGCACGGTATTATGAAGCTCCTAGGATCCTTCTTTTTTTGGGGTGGATGCTTGTGTAGAATAGTCATGCATCCCTCTGTCATTTTAACCGCCTCAAATTCCCCAAGTCTGGATTTCTTCGACATGGCATCCTTGAGAAATTTGGCATAACCAGGCATCTCCTTGATAGCATCTAACATCGGAATATTGATGTGAACCTGCTTAAAAATATCATAGATCTTCTTAAGCTGGGATTCCTGGTTCAATTTCTGTAACCGCTGAGGGAAAGGAGGTGGAGGACGATAATCTGCAATGCGTCCTTCCCACTGCATTCGGATCTGAGGAGGCTTAGGTTCTTCATCCTTCTCCTCTATCCCTTCTGCTGTCGTGACAGGTTCATCGGCAGCAGGCTGTTTATCGTCTACCGGGGCAACGTTCTCGGTAGTCGATTCTAGGGCTGGTTCCTTAACTGGTTCAGCTTCCTTCTCCGGCCCTAGTAATTTCTTCCCACTCCTAGTTGTGATGGCTTTGCACTGCTCATGTGTGGGTTGTCTAGCGTTTTCAGTATCGCTAGGGAATCCTCCATTATGCCTCGGTTTAATATGCTGGGAAACCTGACTCATCTGTGTCTCCAGTGATTTCAGAGTAGTTTCATGGTTAGTCATTCGCATCTCTGTTTTATCCATGAATGACTCAGTTTTCTTGACGAAGTGATTCATGTTTTCAATGTAAGTTCCTGTTTGAGACATAAACGTAGCCAATATCTGCTCCAGTATACTAGTCGTGGTAGCTGGTGGCTGTTGCAGCTGCTGCCGAGTCAGTAATCTAGGTCCCCCCTGATTTTGAGTGTTCTATGCTTGAGGTTTCAGGGCATTGTTAGGGTTGCTCCAAGAGAATTTGGGATCCTTTCTCCAGTTGGGATTGTAGTTTTTGGAATTGTAGTTCTTTTTGTTGTAGTTCCCAACATACATCCCTTCCTCCAATTGTAGCGGACAATCTTCCGAACTGTGATTCCCATCGCAAGTTTCACATACCTCTTCAGCGGAGTAGACAGGTTTTGAATCTTTTTTTCAATAGCTTTTTCATTGCCTTTGTGAGATATGTCACCTGTGTTTTTAGGGAACTGTCGGCCTCATAGTCTTTCACAGCTAGTACTCGTTTACCCCCTCTTCTTGCTTTAGGAAACTGTTCCTCGTTCTTTGCCAGGTTTTTCAATACTACCATTGCTTCATCTGGATCTTTGTCCAACAACAATCCATTTGCTGCTGAATCAATTCTCATACGAGTCTGTACGTTGGCATCATTATAAAACTTAATTACCTGGTTCCAAAAGGGGAATCCATGCATCGGACAGTTCCTCAGTAGAGTGGTAAATCTATCCCATGCCTCGTGCATTGGCTCGTCATCTTCCTGTTGAAAATTAGCAATTTTGTTACGTAATCGCTAAGATAAATGTGAAGGATTAAAACGAGACAAAAATTCATGAGTTAAATCTGCCCAAGTTCGTATTGAACCCGACGTTAGTTTATTCCACCAAGTTTTCACCATGTCCCTCAATGAATGAGGAAATAACTGAACCCTCAGTATCTCTGGATTTACTCTTGGTAGTCTAAACGAACCACAGATTTCCTGGAACGTTTTCAAATGCTCCCTAGCATCCTTTTTAGCAGCACCACTAAATTGGCCAGCGTTATTAATCATGCTGAACATGACGGGTTTCAGCTCGAAATTTTCAGCTTCTACGTCTGGCAGGGTGGTCTCTAATTCCACATGATCGTTGATCATGTAGTCTCAGCATGACCGGCGTGCGGCAGCAACAGGAGGATCGGCAGGCTGTCCGTTTCCTCCATCTCTGAAAGGATCATCAGGACCTTTTCCTCCTTTCTTCACGCCTTTCATTCACCATTGCTTCTAATTGTTCCTCCAGGTATTTGTTTCTTTCTACAAAGAGGCGGACTCGTTTCCTGAGATTGACGGTTCGTTCAATTTCAGGATCTAACTGGTGCTCAGGTTCTTTTCCTCGTTGAGATCTGCGCAAAAGCAAACAAAAGACCTTGTGAAAAGCATAGGATGAACAATCCAAGTAAAAACATAAAAATAAAAGAAGTGCAGTAAAAGGTAGGGTAAAGATATGTTGCCAGTCCCTGGCAACGGCGCCAAAAACTTGTTGCGTGTAAAAGTGTCTATCGCAATATAGTGCAAGTGTACACGACGCAAGTAGTAAAGTGATACGTAAGTATCGGATATCGTCTCCACAGGGACTGGGCTAATAGCTTTAACCTTGGTTTTCTGCACGGAAGGGAAAAGAAAGAGTTTAATTGTTGTCACGAGATAATAAAGAAGATTGAAAATAAAGGATGAAAATATTCAGAGCAAAGAATGGGTTGGTATTGATCTACTCCGTAGTGCAGGTGTTGCAATGTCTAAGACTTCTCTGTTCTGTCGTAGCGCCTGTCGCGGCAACACCTGCTGCGGCAGCGGTCTGTTGTTGTCGCGGCAGCGAACACACAACTCAACACTTCAAGCTTGGCAAGAATCCCTGCTATGCCTTGGCTTATCCCTAGGTCCAAGTCTGTCAATGAACACGTCTTTGATGATACCTCCCGGCGTTAATCGAAGGGTGAACACCGAAGTTGTTGAATTCTTCCTTAGCCACTCAACCTCGTCCTATCCCTAGGTCCGAGATAGTTCAACCATAAACTGGAGAACCCGTACTTATTCCTTTCGTATACTTAACTCTCCCGATATTAAGTAAATGTGTAATCTCACAATGCTCTCCCGATACTCTTGCAAGATGTCGAAAACCAGAATAAGCAAACTTGAAGTCTATTTTATTGAACAAAAGAAAATCCTAAAACAATGCAATTCTTGCAACTACTTTACAGAATCAACCCTTAGCCCTAGTGGAAGTTTAGAACATGATGAGAAGGGGAAAACGACTAGGGTTTAGGAGAAGACGGCTAGAGAGTAAGATGTCATTCCCTAGGTCGAATTACATGCCTTTATATAGGCCTTGGGTTCAAGTTTTCTAATATGGCAAGAATACAAGTTTAAATTAAAGTACAACTCTATTAAAGACTAAATCTTCAGAGCATATGTCTTTAATGCGTCCTTCCTTCTTGCTTGGTGTTTCTTCCTTAAACTTTGGGCTTGTCCTTCATTCTGATCTAGGGCTCGGAAAAATATAAGAGTGTTCCACGACAGACCGACTTAATTTCCTCTTTCTGTCGAGGTCCACTTCACTTCTTCCCTTCACCATTGTTGTCGTCCTTGGCTGCCACGGAAACGGCCATGGAAACATCCTTCTTCTCAGTTGCAGTCCAGTGTTCCAGCTCTGCTTCTCCACTGCCCTTCATCTACTATAGCAGCTACCTGCAAAAGCAACCAATTTCAGTAGAAACTGTGCCATTTTATATAATTGTGATGTTTGGGTGAAATCTATCCTAAATGCAATGAATTATGCTTGAAAGCAGCTGAAATATGGGTTAAATAGGGGATAAATTATAGAACTTTTACACACTCAACACTAGTCAAGGCGTATCGAAACACCCAATGGGCGTTCCGATACGACCTGCTGTATAAGAATAAAAATGGGTTGTTGTCTGTTTACCTCATCGTTTCTTCCGCTGTTGCTTTTCTCACATAGGGTTTATTAATACATCTAGAAAAGATGATTAAAATGAAAAAGTTTTCCTTGGGTCGGTAACCGAAGTGGAGCATTAACGGGTTTCACCTCGGTTATCCCCGTGTAGCCCACTCGGGTTGGTCAAGCGTCCAGACCGGGACGAGGGGGTTACACTTGTTGGTATCAGAGCCTAAGGTTTCCGAGACCTTGAGTAGGTAAGTGAGGTAAGTTGAGTTCTCGTTTTTATATTGCATGGTGGTTGCTTGCTTGTCAAGTATGCTCGATGTATGTTTGCTTGTTTATCAAGTATGCCTTGTTATATGTCTGTGTGAGCATGTATGTATGTTGTTTTGTTTGAAGCATGTTGTGTAGAGTCTCATTGCTACTATTACATCGGAAAAAGGTTTTTAAAGTGAGGGAACATACTTGAACCACTTGGAGCCCTTGCCTTGCTAACCCTATCTTTTGTGTTTTCTTGTTATTGTTGTAGTTGTTGTTTGTGAGCACGATGTCGAGGCCGAGAGGTAGGCCGAGGGTGGTTCATCAGGAACCACGTGTTGCGGCTCCTATTAATGAGCCGGTGGTTGGGGTTAAGGCTCATGTAGTAGAGCCTGCTGCTGGAGTTGGAGCTCCTCCACCACCTCCTCAGCCTGGAGTTGGAGGCAAGGACGAAGCTGGGGGAGAGGGACCTTAGGGTGGCCAAGGTCCAGCCGGAATAGATATGGCTCCGCTTGTGCAAGCTATAGCGGGAACATTCCAGGCCACAATTGCCGGAGGTCAGGCTGCAGCTCAGCCTAGAGGTGATGATACTAGTTTACCGTTAGAGAGGCTCCATAGCCTAGGGGAAGAAAAGTTCAGAGGGTCTACACTGGAGAGATTCGAGTTGTGGTTGGAGAAGACTATCTGTATTTTAGCTCAGATGGGTTGCGTTGGTGCTCACAGATTGGGCTGTGTGATTTCTTTGCTACAGGGTGATGCCTACACCTAGTGGGTTACCATTACTACTGGGGATCCTGAGGCTGAGATTGGTTGGGATTTCTTTGAGCCTGCCTTCCGGAAGAGATACTTGGGGCCGAGATATCTTGATGAGAAGAAGCGAGAGTTTATGGCTCTTGTTCAGGAAGATGCTTCAGTGACTGACTATGAGATCCGTTTTGTTCGTTTGAGTCAGTACACTCCAGAGTTGGTTCCTTCTGAGAGGGACCTTTGTAACCGTTTCAGATATGGGCTTCATGAGGAAGTTTAGAAGTATACCTTAGCTTCAGATTATTCAGATTTTGATGTCTTGGTTGCTAGAGCCAAGGACATTGAGCATAGCTTGGGGCTGACCAAGCGTTCAGGAGGATCTAGTTCTGGTAAAAGACACAACAACTTTGACCGTGGTGATGCCAAGAGGCATAGAGGCGATGGACAGCTGTTTGACCATAGGCGTGGCGGTGGCCACCATGGTAGAGGCCACCAGGGCCATAGAGCTGGATGGCGTTTGCCCGAGTGTACACGTTGTGGGAGACAACATTCTGGAGAGTGTTGGGGTAACTTCCATGCTTGTTGGAACTGTGGTTCGAGGGACCACTTTAGGAGGAAGTGTCTGCATCAGGCGGCACAGGCACCAAACATAGCTCAGGCTCTTGTGAGGGCGATAGATTATCAGAGAGGTCGTGGGCACGGTCGTGGCTACTTCCAGCCTAGGGTTGATGCATCTAGGGTAGATGCGTAGAGGAACCTTGCTCATGTTGTGGCAGTGCAGCCAGAGGCAGGTGGGCCAGTGAGGGTCTATGCTTAGAGAGAGGCCGGGAACGACACTGATATGATAGCATGTAATTTTGAGTTACAGTCTATGTCTTTGCTTTCTTTGGTTGATTCAGGTTCTACGCATTCCTACATTTTGAGTGAGCATGCACAGAAGTTAGATATACCTCTTGAGATCTTAGATGTAGGTATGCATGTGACTAGTTCTTTTGGTGAGACAGTTGTAGTTAGACGAATGTATAGGAGGTGTCCGCTGAAGATTCAGGGTCATGTGTTTCCTGTTGATATGATGGAGCTTTCGTTCTATGGGTTTGACATTATTTTGGGTATGGACTGGTTAGTTAAGCACAGAGCTAGTGTAGGCTTTGGGACGAAGAGAATTGCCTTGAAACTCTCTGATGACTACGAGGTAGTAGTGGTAGGTGAGAACATTAAGTTCTTGTCGAATGTTGTGTCAGCTTTGGAGGCTCGTAGGTTGATGGATTCTGGTTGTGGGGCTTACTTAGCTTATGTGATGAATCCGAATATGAGTGAGGTCAGGCCGAAGGACATCAGAACAGTTTGTGATTTTCCAGATGTGTTTCCAGAAGAATTACCAGGGTTGCCTCCTGACAGAGATGTTGAGTTTGTGATTGAGACTGTTTCAGGGTATGCTCCAGTTTCTATAGCTCCGTATCGTATGGCTCCGAAAGAGTTGAAAGAGTTGAAGAGTCATCTTCAGGAGTTATTAGACCGTGGTTTCATTAGGCCTAGCAGTTCGCATTGGGGTGCTTCTGTGTTGTTTGTAAAGAAGAAAGATGGCAGCATGCGAATGTGTATTGACTACAGGCAGTTGAATCAGTTGACTGTGAAGAACAAGTATTCGTTGCCTCGTATAGATGATTTGTTTGATCAGTTGAGAGGTGCTTCAGTGCTTTTGAAGATAGATTTGAGATCAGGGTACTATCAATTGAAAGTAAAAGAGTGTGATGTTTCGAAAACAGCTTTTAGGACTAGATATGGTCACTATGAGTTCCTTGTGATGCCGTTTGGGCTCACGAATACACCTGCATCATTCATGGATATGATGAACAGAATTTTTAGAGACTATCTAGACCATTTCGTAGTTGTTTTCATAGATGATATTCTTGTGTACTCGAAATCAGAAGAAGGGCATGATGAGCACTTGAAATTTGTGTTACAGAGATTGTTGAGCAATCAGTTGTATGCAAAGCTTAGCAAGTGTGAGTTCTGGATTCGAGAGGTTTTATTTATTGGCCATGTTGTTTCAGCCGAAGGTATCCGTGTTGATCCATCGAAGATTGAGGCTATTGTTGAGTGGAAACAACCTAAGTATGTGACTGAGATTAGGAGTTTCCAAGGATTAGCTGGTTACTATAGGAGATTTGTTGATGATTTCTCTAGAGTAGCTGCTCCTTTGACTAAATTGTTGCAAAAGTGAGTTAAGTTTGAGTGGTCAGATGCGAGACAGAAGGCTTTTGAGAAATTGAAAGAAGCTTTGATGAATGCTCCAGTGTTGGTACAACCAGTTTCAGGTAAAGAATTTGTGATCTATAGTGATGCTTCCTACATAGGTTTAGGTTGTGTTTTGATGCAAGAAAGAAAAGTTGTTGCCTATGCTTCGAGACAATTGAAAGTGCATGAGAAGAACTATCCTACTCACGATATTGAGTTAGCCGCAGTTGTATTTGCATTGAAGATTTGGCGTCACTACTTGTATGGTGAGAAGTGTATAGTTTACACCGATCATAAGAGCTTGAAGTATTTGATGACACAGAGAGAGTTGACCTTGAGACGTAGAAGATGGCTTGAGCTGTTAAAAGACTATGATTTGACCATAGAGTACCATCCGGGTAAGGCAAATGTAGTAGCCGATGCTTTGAGTAGAAAAGTTGCAGTTGAGTTGCGAGCTATGTTTGCTAGATTGAGTGTATCCGATGACGGTGGTTTGATCACAGAGTTGCAAGTGAAGCCTTATTTGATTCAGTCGATTAGAGAAAAGCAGTTGCAAGATGTGTCTTTAGTTCCTCCTGTTCAGGACATAGCCGAAGGTAGACCGACCGAGTATAGTTTCAGTGGTGAGAATGTGTTGTGTTTCAGAGATAGAGTTGTAGTACCGGAAGATGTTGAGTTGAGATGTCTGATTCTGAGTGAAGCACATTCGAGTCCTTTTTCTATGCATCCGGGTAGTACCAAGATGTACTGTGACTTGAAGAATGTTTATTTTTGGGTTGGTTTGAAGAAGGATGTAGCCGAGTATGTGAGCCGTTGTATGGTTTGTCAGAGGGTGAAGGCAGAACATCAGGTTCCTTCAGGTTTGTTACAGCCTTTAAAGATTCCAGAATGGAAATGGGAGAGGATCACCGTGGACTTTGTGTCGGGGTTACCGTTGTCTCCTTCGAAGAAGAATTCTGTTTGGGTGATTGTTGATAGGTTCACTAAGTGTGCTCACTTCTTAGCAGTGAACACTACAGATTCTTTAGACAAGTTGGCGAACTTGTACATCCGTGAGATTGTGAGACTTCATAGAGTTCTGAAGTCTATTGTTTTAGGCAGAGATACGAGATTTACTTCGAGGTTCTGGGGTTGTTTGCATAGTGCCCTAGGTAGCCGTTTACATTTTAGTACTTCTTATCATCCGTAGTCTGATGGACAGTCAGAGCGAGTGATACAGATTTTAGAGGATATGCTCCGTTGTTGTGTGATTGACTTTCAGGGTTCTTGGGAGAAGCACTTACCCTTAGTTGAGTTTGCGTACAACAACAATTATCAGGCTAGTATTCAGATGGCTCCTTATAAGGCTTTGTATGGTAGACGATGTAGGACTCCGATCTGTTGGGCTGAAACAGGTCAGAGGTTGTTACCTATGCCGGATTTGCTTAAGGGGACTACCGAGAAAGTGAAGTTGATTTGCGACCGTTTGAAAGCAGCTTCCGATTGTTAGAAGTCTTATGCAGATTTGAAGAGAAAAGAGATTGAGTTCTCCGTGGGTGAGAAAGTGTTTCTGAAAGAATCTCTGTGGAAGAAGGTAATGAGATTTGGCCGGAAAGGCAAGTTGAGTCTGAGGTTTATTGGTCCGTATGAGATAGTTGAGCGGATTGGGCCAGTAGCTTACTGTCTGAGATTGCCTTCTGAGTTAGAGAAGATCCATGATGTGTTTCATGTGTCGATGCTTAGGAGATATAGATCAGATCCTTCTCATGTTATGCATGTTAAGGAGATAGAGTTAAATCCGGATTTGTCTTATAATGAAGAACCCGTTGAGATACTTGCTTCTGATAGCAAGGTGTTGCATGGCAAGATCATAGAGTTGGTCAAGGTGTTGTGGAGACATAGAGGTGTGGAAGAGGCCACGTGGGAAAGGAAAGCTGATATGCTTGAGCAGTTTCCGTCAGGTAATTTCGGGGACGAAATTCCTTAAGTGGGGGAGAGTTGTAACACCCGGGGTTAGGGGTCGGGTGAAAATAATATTTAAATAATATTTTGAGTTTCAGTTTTCTAATTAAAATAATAATATATTATTTTGAGGCTTCATATTTTCAAAGCAAACCTATCGTGTTGGACCAAATTGATTTGGAAGTCAAATTTCATGGATCTTAATTGTAAATGAGATTGCCATCTCATTAATGGCAATCCTGTAAATAAACCAACTTTCAAATTAAAACACCTTTTATGATTAAAAGAGATTTTTGTCATCTCCTTCCTCATTTCCCCTTTCTCCATTTTGACGTGAAAACCCCCCCTCTCTTTCAAGTTACTATTCCATTTCCTTGCTTCTTCATTTTAGCTCGGTTTTGAAAGGTAATCACTTTCCCATCTTTCTCTCATCTTCCTTTCTTTGAAAGTACAAATAGTTTTCATTTTCATCCATGTTTTAGGAATTTGTGATTTTAGGAGTTTTGAATAAAAATGCTACCTTTATTGTTTTTAACTTAAGGTTTTGATTTAATAATGTTAGGTATGTTGTTTATGAACCTTGAAGTCCAACATATATGAATTTCAAAGTGTTTTAACATGGATCCTACTAAAAACAATCCCAAAGCAAAAAAATGGAGCGCGGGTGGAGATCCTCTGTGAGGAAGGAGAGCAGCGGCTGGAGGGCAGCGGACAGATCTGTTGGTGGCGGCGTTCGTGGTCAATCTTTTCCGTCTACTCATCGAGATGCAACAGTGGCCTTTGTCGACAATCTTAGCAAAAGAGTGTCCAGGGGAGCCTTATGGGAAATCTTTAGCTTTCATGGAAAGGTTACGAAATTGTATATTCCTTTCGTTAACAGGAAACCTAAGTATAAAGTCTCCACTTATGCCTTCATCCATCTGGAAAATAATAGAGATCTTTGGAGAGTTATTCAAAAAGTCGATGGCACCTTCATCGACGGCAGAAGAGTGAAGGTCTCTCAGGTGAAATACCAGAGGAATGATAGTCAGACCGTTCATCATGCGCGGGGGCAGCCTGCCTGGGTTCCGAAATCTACGGTTAATCGGTCGGGGAACACTGGAATATCGGATGATCAAACAAGGAGAGTTGAGGGAGATTTCAAGTCTTTTAAAGAAGCACTCACACGTGGAAGAAATGGCTTGGAGCACGACAACTCGGAAAACAACCCTAGGCCAGTGGATCCTGATACTGAGAATAAGAAGCCAGACAGACAAGATGGAATCTCGGAAATGGACTTCAATTTTCAAGCAGACGATTTGAATTGGATTGACCGTTCTAGTACGGGCATTTTGAAGAAAGATTTTGATAGAGAATTCGTAGAAAAGGCGTTGGCCAGCGATGGAATTATCGCAAAGGTGGCGAAATGGGGATTGGCGTATAATGCGTGCATTATCACCTTCATGAGTTTGGAGGACAAAGACAGGATCTGGAATAGTATGAGAGAAGAACTATCCTTTTGGTTTGATTTTATTGAAGAAAATGTCATTGTTGATGGTTTTCCTCAATTTTTCTGCTCGATATCACTTTATGGCGTCCCTATTTTGTGTTGGTCTGAAGATTTTTTCTCTTCGTTAGCAAAGGAATGGGGCACTCTCATCCACATCCATGAAGACACGAAGCAGAAACTGGACCTTAACACGGCGAAAATCATTGTTATGACTCATAATCAATTCATCATACCATCGACTATTCGCTTGAATGTTATGGGAAAAATGATTAATGTCAAGCTTTCCGTCGGAGAAGATTTCTGGATTGATGCTACACATAGGGAGGCTAATTTGGATATTCCCTCGGAAGATGATCCAGTGTCCCAAAGGCCTCCGATAGAGGCGGACGACGTCGAGAGCCTAGTCCGGCAGGACTCTCCATCTGCCAACTCGCCGGGCGTGCCGGTTGATATTCATAAAAACAATAATTGCATTGGGGACATGGCTTCGAATGAGCGGCTGGGTGTTTATTATTTAGCAGAGCAATCAAAGTTCAATAATGGGGACTTTTTTCCCGAGGCTTCGGGGAAGAATAATGCCCACAGTGAGAATCATCATTTTCAATGCTCAAATAATGAGGGCATTATTAACATTACAGTGTCTGATTGTGTGGGCCCCTTGTTACCTAATTTCGGCAATATGGATGTTGCGGGTCCTAGGGACGCCGAACCTGGGTCAAAAGCTTTTTCTGAGACAGAATATGGGCTGGACCACCTAATTGTGGAGGATTCACTTGTGAGTAATAGTAGGCCCAAGCAGCCATCCGGTGATCCAGATTTTGTTCCTGACAACATTATGGAGAATACATCCTCGGATTTGGCTATTTCCTCAAACATGGGTATTCCCAACTCCACCTTTTCGAAACATGATTCTTCTCTTCCCCTTCAACAAACAAATTTGCTGCAACTAGTGGATCAACTCGGGGATTTCTATAACGTTGAGCATAGGAGATTTATTAGAAGTCACGTTAGAGATTCTTTGGAAAACGGCAATTCCAGAACCCCTGCTGATTCTTCTGGATTTTCTCGCGATTCCATCCATCTTAGTCTCATTGAAGAAGCCATGGCAGTTTGGGGTGTTAGCAACCTATTGGGCATTTCATTCAAGGGAGGTAAGGATGCCTTAATTGAGAAAGTAGTGGAATTAGAGAAGAGAGCTTGTTAGTTTGTGGGTATGGAGTATAATCTGGGGGTTTGGAACGCTCGTATGGATCTATCTATTATCAGTTGGAATGTTAGAGGTTTAGGAAAATCTGAAAAAATTTGTGCAATCAGGAGATTGGTCAAGAAAGAAAAGCCGCGAATTTTATTTATACAGGAATCTAAATTGAACTGTGTCTCGGCTTCGGTTTTTAGAAGATTGGGTTGTGGTAAAAGCTTTGAACATACTTTCGAACCGGCTATTGGAACTTCTGGTGGTCTCATTTGTTCATGGAATTCAGAGTTTTTCTTGGTGTCTGAAAAAATAAATAGGAAGAACTTTATCGCATTACTCGGAAATTGGCGTGGGTGCACAACTAAAGTCGGTCTGATTAATGTATATGGTCCTCACATTGATTCTGAGAAATCTTCCTTCTTCGAGGAATTCCAGTCCTTCATCTTATCCCGGAATATCGAATGGTGCCTTGGTGGAGACTTCAACGTCTATCTCGGATGCGAAGAAAAAATCGGAGCTGGCCATAATTTTGGAATCATGGAACTCTTTAGGACCTTCTTACAAGAGACAAGCTTAATCGACTTGCCACTTAAAGGTGGATTATTCACTTGGTCAAGCAACCGAGAAGCCCCTACTTTGATTCGTCTTGATCGTTTTCTAGTAAATGCTACATTCTTGAACAGCTTCCCGAATTTATTACAAATTTTGCTGCCTAAAAGCATTTCCGATCACAATGCTATTTCTCTCGTTAATAAAGGGGTCTTCGGCGGTCCTAAACCTTTTAAACTTTTTAACTACATGATGGACCTTGAGGACTTTGATAATTTGGTTGAGGAAGCTTATAAGCAACAGAAGAATGGTAACAAAAGAAGAGGCATCCTTGGGCTATTGAAAGGTACCAAGACGGCGATCAAGATTTGGTCTGCAAACTAGAATTTGAATCATAATGGAGCAATTCCACAAGTTGAAGCCAACATTGCAAACTTGGAGAGCAAACTGCTTTTGGATCCTTCGAATCTGGAGAATCAAAAGCACTTGGCTGCCTTCAAAAATCAATTGTGGTCTCTTTTAAGGAGGGAAGAATCAACTTGGCTTCAAAAATCCAGATTAAAATGGTTTTCGGAGGGCGACCGAAATACTCGGTTTTTTCATATTTCAGCATCCAATCGTAGGCGAGCCAACCTCATCCCAGCGATTAAAGTTAATGGGGAAAATATTTCCGATCCCGAGGGCATCAAGGCTTGCATATTTAAACACTTTTCGAACATCTACAAATCCAGCGAAACTTTGGAAATAGATGAGATGTTGCTTAATTTCAAGAAAATTTCAACAGAGATGAGTTCTTGCCTTGAGAAGGAATTTGGGGAGCAAGAGATTTGGGAGGCAATTTCATCGATGAACAGCTCCAAGGCCCCGAGTCCCGACGGCTTCAACATGGGTTTTTTCAAAAAATATTGGCACATAATCAAGGGGGACGTGCTAAAATTCTTTGATAGCTTCTTCAAACATCGTGATTGGGAAGATGGGGTGAATCATTCTTTCATCACATTGATTCCGAAAAAAATTGGGGTGGAAACTTTGGATGATTGGAGACCGACCAGTCTTGTTGGTGGGGTATACAAGATTTTTTCCAAATTCTTAGCTCGAATGTTAAAAAGAGTTATGGATTCCATCGTCAGCAAATCCCAGTTTGGTTTTATACAAGGCAGACACATACTCGACTGTTCGTTGATCACTAATGAAGGCATAGACTCCTATCAAAAACTTGGCAGGAAAGGTTCGGTCTTTAAAATAGATTTTAAAAGAGCTTATGACACCATTGATTGGCATTTTTTACTGCGAGTTATGAAAGAGATGGGCTTCGGGGAGCGATGGTGTAGATGGATTCTAAAGTGCATTTCGACAGCGTCGATATCAGTGTTAGTCAACGACACTCCAACGTCGCGCTTCTCCTTATCAAGAGGACTTCGACAAGGTTGCTCCTTATCTCCTCTTTTATTTAATCTTGTTGGAGAGGCGTTGCACTTGATGCTTGAGAAGGCTACGGAGGTGGGTCTCTTCAATGGCTTTACTATCGAAAAGGAGGATAATTCATATAGCTTATCGCATCTGCAATTTGCAGACGATCTTATTATTTTCTGCGGTGCATCATGTAAAGAAGTCAAAAATGTAAAGAGGGTTCTTCGTATCTTTGAAATAGCATCCGGCTTACAACTTAATTTGGTCAAAAGTAAACTTTTTGGCATTAATGTTGAAGAGAGTTCACTTTCGGAGTAGGCAAAACAAACGGGTTGCGGCATTGGGAAATTCCCATCGGAATATTTGGGATTGCCTCTTGGACATAAAAGAAATTCGGCGGTGATGTGGGAACTCATTCTGAGAAAATTTCATCAACACCTAGCGAGCTGGAAGGGGCTCCATCTTTCTCCTAGCGGCAGATTTGTTCTGATCAGGTCCGTACTCACTGCACTTCCCTCTTATTATATGTCTATTTTTAAGCTCCCTTGCATAATTGCCCGAAAGCTTAATGGCATCCTGGCTAGCTTCTTGTGGGGTTCATCGGACTCAAAGAGAAGAATTCACTGGTTACGATGGGACTCGGTTTGCTTACCTTTTGATCGTGGCGGGCTTGGCATCCGCAATCTGAATTTTCATAATAGAGCACTGCTCGGCAAATGGTTTATTAATTTTGCGAACATCAAAAATGAGGAATGGAGGAAATGCATTTGCAGCAAACTGGATTGGGACAAAAATTCTCTACTTCCTCCCCCGGATCGAAATAAGATGTGCTCCTGGATATGGAGGGATCTCTCCAACCTCTACTATGATATGGACGATTTTGGCACTAATTTTCGACAGCATGTCAGAGTACAGGTAGGCTGCGGCAAATTCGTTAAATTTTGGTCAGACGCTTGGATTTGTGAAACTCCGTTACAACTTCTTTATCCCAGAATCTTTGCTCTATCGCGCAATAGAGTTGGATTGGTTTGTGAATTTGGTAGGGTAGAAGATGGCAGGTGGCTTTGGGACATTCCCTTACGCAGGCAGATTTTCGATTGGGAATCTGATCAAATGTCTTCCCTTTTGAATTTGTTGTCAGCATTTCGATCAGAAGGATTCCCGGAAGATTGTGTTATATGGAGAGGGAGCGGGGATGGTTCTTACTCTGTTAAAGCAGGATATGAATGTAGCATTAGTCTTGCGAAATCTGACTTTGAATGGAAAAAATGGGTTTGGTCAGGATTGGCTCCCCCCGAGTGGATTTCTTTGTTTGGCTCGTTGCAAATGGGAGGATTGCTGTGAAATCAGTTCTTCAAAACAGGGGCCTAAATATTCTGGGCTCATCTTCGTGCCCCTTTTGCGAGAAAGAAGAGGACTCAATCTCACATTTATTCCTCCACTGCCCTGCTATTTGGAAAATCTGGATGTTCTTCGCGGCTTGCTGGAACCAACCTTTAACAATTCCTGGGACGTCTGCACCTTGCTCCACAGGTGGTGGGCTGATAGCCCCTCGGTTTCAATTTGGTGCCTCATCCCACATTGCATATTGTGGTCAACATGGTTGATGAGAAATGAGATAGTCTTTCAACACAAGATTTTCGATCAAATTCAGCTATGTTTCATTATTAAACATCGTTTGGCAATTTGGTACAAAGCGAAATGTCCCAAGGTGATAATTTCTTTGGAAGACTTAATTTCTAATCCCTCTCTTGCTAAGTTTTCTGTTGGCAAAACAGATAAAGTCCACCGTTGGCAACCACCACCCATAGGCTTTCTTAAACTTAATGTCGACGGGGCCATGTTGAGAGATGGAAGTGTTGCGTGTAAAATAGTCTATCGCAATTATAGTGCAAGTATACACGACGCAAGTAGTAAAGTGATACGAAGTATCGGATATCGTCTCCACAGGGATTGGGCTAATAGCTTCACCTAAATTCACTGCACGAAGTAAAGGAAATAATTATGAGAAGTTGTCACGAAAATAATAAGGAAAACGCAAATAAAAGAAGTAAGATATCAAGATAAAGAGAATGGGCTGGTATTGAGTTGCTCGGTAGTGCAGATATTGAATTGCTTAGGATCTCCAGTTCTGTCGTCGCACCCGTCGCCGACAGCACCTGTCGCGGCGTCTGTCCGTTAGCTGTCGCGGCAGCGAACACTAACTCCGTACTTCAAGCTTGGCAAGAATCCCAGATCTGCCTTGCCCTATCCCTAGGCACAAGTCTGTCGGCGATCACGTCTTTGATGATACCTCCCGGCGTGAATCGAAGGATGAACACCGATGTGTATGAATTCTTCTTTAGCCACTTAACCTCGCTCTATCCCTAGGCACGAGATGGTTCAACTATAAACTAGAGAACGCGCTCTTATCTCTTTCGTATACTTAACTCTCCCGATGCTAAGTAAATGGATAACCTCACAATGCTCTCCCGATGCTCTTGCAAGATATTAAAACCAAGATAAAAGAACTTGAAGTTTATTTTTTTGAACTTGAAAAATCCTAAAACAAAGCAACCCTTACAACTACTTTACAAAACAACCCGTAGCCCTAGGGGGAATTTAGAATATATCGGTGACAGGTAAACGGCAGGGTTTAGATTTCGGTTATGGGGTTATCGGTTATGCCCTAGGTTTAATCTATGCCCTTATATAAGCTTTGGGCTCAAGTTATCTAAGGTAACAAGGATTACAACTTTAATTAAAAGTAAGATTTTAATAAATACTAAATCTCTAAAGACTCCTACTTTCCAGCCGCATCCTTGCTTTTAGGGATTTCCTTTCCTTGAGCTTTGGCTTGACATATCTTTTGATCCGGGGCTTGGAAAAATATTCGGCTTCCACACGACAGACGAGCAGATTTTTCTCTATCTATCGAGGTCCACTTCACTTTTCCTCTTCATAAATCTGTTGTCACCATGCTGTCACGACAGGTCCATGACAGGTTCGTCTTCTTCAGCTGCTTGTCCAGTTTAGCTCTCCTGCTTATCTGCCCTGCGCCTGCCTTCGACATCTACTGTGACAGATACCTGCATAAATAGCCATCTTTCAGTAGAATTCGTGCCTTTTATATAATTGTGATGTTTTATTGAAAACTAACCTAAATGCAATGCAATGATGCTTGAATGCAGCAGAAATATAGGTTAAAAAGGGTGTAAATAATAGAACTTTTACACACTCAACACACCCCCAAACTCAAGTTTTTGCTTGCCCTCAAGCAATGTAGACTTAAAAGAAAACTGAAAATTTTTGTGTTGGCCTTCAAACAGTGAACTGTCCCTTACCTGTCGCTCATTCTCTATGGCGGCAGCAACCTGTCGGAAAGGTTAGGATCTGTCCGGAATCTCCCTATAGCTCTCGTGCAGTGTGTGCATGCTTGTGAACAGTTATATGCTAAGATTCTCTTAGTTTCACTAGAATATTCAACTCCTTAACTCGAATTTTTATGCCAAAGTTTATTTTTTTAGAAGGCACATTTTCATGCTTCTTTTTCTTCTATTTTCAAGCTAAGTTTTTCTAGAGCCAGTTTCAGGCACCTCTAGTTAGCTTCCTAGAGCCGATTTCGGGCACCTCTAGGTTTTTGATTTTCTTTTGCTAAACTTCTTTCCTAGAGCCAGTGTTAGGCACCTCTAGGGGCTATCCAAGTTCTAAGCTTCCTATTCTAGTTTGGCTAAAAGAAATCTGAGCAATATAACAGTCACAAAAGTGTTTAAGTTTTCAGAACTATAGAAAGGCTCTAAACTTTTCCTTAACCTGTCCTAAAGATGCTGCCACGACAGAGCCGTCATGACAGGTAAGTTAACTTCACAGTTTTAAGCCAACAGTTTAAATTTTCTAATTTTTTTTTAAAAACTTAAATAAATAACACAACAATTAATAAAATATGTACTAAGACTCCATTAGAATGGAGGGTTGCCACCCCCAAACTCGAGGGTTGCATTGCCCTCAATGCAAAATGACATGAAAAATAAAGAAAAACAAGATGAAAAAGTACATCACAAAAGATAAGGCAGGCAGCAGTAAAGGGAAAAAATAATAAAAACTTAAATTTTTATTCGCTGTCCTCGCTGCTGCTGCTGACGCGGATCTGATGGCGGCGTCTGCGCTGTGGAGGAGGCTGAGCAGGTTCCGGAGCAGGTTGATCAACAGGTTCATCAGCCTGTTGAGGGGCAGGTTCATCGGCAGGTTGAGGGGCAGGTGGCTCCACTAGTCGGACATCGGAACTGTTGCCGCTGTCCCATGATGTGCTGGTTGTGATGGCTTTGGACAACCTTCTCTTGTTTGCCACGTGCTTAATACGTTTTACCCGCGTGAAGTCGCTGTCCAAATTCCTCCGGACAAGAGGGCTGTCATCAGTGGCAGCTCGCTTGGTTCCTCGAGGGGAGGTGTCTGCCGGTGGGCTGCCGTCTGCCGTCGGGGCAGGGGATGGTGTGGAGGAGGCAGATTCTCCGTGGGGAGAGACAGGTGGTGTGGGAGTGGGGGAGGGGATATTGAAATAATGGGCGGGAAAGGTGGGGAAGATGACATCCGAATAATTCAAAGTATTAGTGATGAAATTTACCGTTGCATTTGAGAAGTCACGGATAAAGGTCATCAAACCCATTTGGCGCTCCTCTACCCTCAAGATGGCAGCAAGGATGTGGGCGTTCTGATCTGCCGGAGCGGTGTTGGTTTCAGCTTCTGGGGCAGGTTCGGTGGCAGGTTCATCATCGGAATCAGCAGGAGGGGCGTTGGGGTCGAAGGCATTGAGTGGCGATACGACTATGACCTCCATGAGGCTGGAGATGTTGCTGTCTGTCCAGCCGCTGCCCTTCTTGATTTTGTCGGAGGGCTCCTCTGGTACGGCAGCACAGCGGCAGAGGGCGGTGATGGTGAACGGCAGGCAGAGTCGTGAGTCTGTGCGGAAAGCACAGTCGAGGATGCTGTCCCTCATGTATCTGCCCACATTGATGGGCCTGTTGTGCATAATGGAGTGGATAAGGGCCAGCCGCTGTCGGTTGACTGTCGTATGGTGGGACGAGGGCAGGATACGCTTTTTGATGAAAGCGTTCCATAGTTTTGCCTCAGGGAGTAGCTGCGCCCTATTGACGGAGTTGGGGTTCTTCTTACTGGTGCTCCATGTCGTGCCCGCCTCTGTCAACTCCCTCATGACAGCATCATGTCCAGCAGCGTCGAGGGTGTCCCAAAATTGTTGGTGAGCATCATCATTGGGGCCAAAGAAAAGGCCGAACACATGGTTGATGCTGCTGGCGGTGAAGGGAACTGCCACTCCTCGGACGGTGACAGATGTCGCCGTTTGGCCTCATAAAATTCTCGGACCAAAGTATCATTAAGCTCTGCCGGCTGCTCGGCAAAATCCTCCCAAAGTTGTGCTGTTATGGCCTGCAAGATGAACGGCCGGAGTCCCATATGAGGGGCATCTCTGTTGTATATAAAGCCACGCTCTTCCCATAGCTCCTTTTTAGCGAACGAGGATGCTGCTGCTGAAGAGGAAGCGGCAGCAGCGTTCTGACGGGTTTGTCGTGATGACATTTTTGGTTGCAAGGGCTGAAAAAAAAGAAGAAAATAGATAAAACTAGAGGAGAATAACAAGAGAGAAAAAATCAGAAGTGAGGAAAAAATGAAAAGGGGAAGGGGTTTATATAGCGGTCGAGTAGCTGCCCATTTAATGCCGCAACGGCAGGCGGGAATAACGGGGCGGCAGATTGAATGTAGCGTGTCTGACGCGTCTGACACGCATTTATGCGTCTGCTGTGCGTCTGCCGCACGCTTCTGCGTCTGCAGTGTCAGCCTGTTGACAGCCTGTCAAGTCCGTCTGCGCCGGCAGTTGAAACGACAGGTTATCATAAATGGGCTTTATTGGGCTGATGGATGGGCGGTGGGCTTGGGACACTTCTCCTTTTCTTCTTGACTCCTTTATTTCCTAAAAACTGAAATTAGAAAAACAAAACGTTATTCGAATAAAATAAACCTAATTTCCTAATAAATAATACTAAATAATAAAATAAATAAAAATAAAAATTAGGTTAAATTAGGGATGCCTTGTGGGGCATCACCTAAAGTAACCACTTCCTGTATTCCTGAGGCTTCAGTCCCCTGATAATGCTTGAGGCGTTGTCCATTGACTTTGAATTGGTGCCCGTCTTTTAATGATTGAATTGTAATGGCACCATGGGGAAAAACTTGAACCACTTGGAACGGGCCAGACCATCTAGATTTAAGCTTCCCTGGGAAGAGTTTCAACCTAGAATTAAACAACAACACAAGCTGCCCTGGGCAGAACTGACGTGGCAACAACTTTTTGTCATGCCACTTCTTTGTTTTCTCCTTGTATATTCTTGCGTTGTCGTAGGCCATCGTCCGTATTTCATCGATCTCATTCAAATCTAACAGCCTTTTCTGGCCTGCCTTGTTCAAGTCCATGTTTACTGCATTGATTGCCCAATATGCCTTGTGCTCTATCTCGACAGGCAGGTGACAGGTTTTCCCATAAATCAAACGGTATGGAGACATGCCTAATGGAGTTTTGAAAGCTGTCATGTATGCCCATAATGCATCATTCAGAAGTAAAGACCAATCTTTCCTAGTTGGTTTAACCATCTTTTCAAGAATGTTCTTCACTTCCCTGTTGGATATCTCAGCCTGTCCATTGGTCTGTGGGTGGTATGTTGTCGCGATCCTGTGCTTGACACCATATTTCTTCAAGGCGGCAGCAATTACCCATATTTTCAAAATGTCTCCCTTCATCACTGATAATCGCCTTAGGGATGCCAAATCTAGAAAATATGTTTTTGTGCAAAAACTTTTGGACCGTTTTGGCATCATTCTTTTGAGTTGCGATTGCTTCTACCCACTTGGAGACATAGTCCACTACTAGGAGGATGTAAAGATTTCCACATGAAGATGGAAAAGGTCCCATAAAATCAATCCCCCAAACGTCGAAGATCTCGACTTCTAAAATATTTTGCAGTGGCATCTCGTTTCTCCTCGAGATGTTACCTGTCCGCTGGCACCTGTCACAGTTCTTGTAAAAGTCCTGTGCATCTTTATACAGTGTCGGCCAGTAGAACCCTGACTGCAGCACCTTGGCAGCAGTTTTATTACCTCCTAAGTGTCCTCCATATTGTGAAGCATGGCAGTGATGGAGAATGTCTTCTTGTTCTTCTTGTGGTACACACCTCCTTATAACCTGATCTGCGCACATTTTGAAAAGAAGAGGTTCGTCCCAATAATAATGCTTAACATCATTTTGGAACCTCTTCCTGGCTTGATAATTAAGATCAGAAGGAAATATTCCGCTAACTATAAAATTAACGAAATCAGCATACCAGGGAAGGTCAGAAGACTTACCTGCCGCCATTGCTGTCGCGACAGCGATTGCGGCAGCAAAGAGCTGCTCATCTGGGAATGTCTCCAGTATGTGTGACTCATCGAATGGTAGACTCTGTCCCTTCTCCAACCTCGACAAGTGATCTGCCACCTGATTTTCTGTCCCCTTTTTGTCTTTGATTTCAAGGTCGAACTCTTGTAATAGCAAGATCTATCGTATCAACCTAGGCTTTGCATCCTTCTTTGCGAACAAGTACTTAAGGGCAGAATGGTCGGTGTGCACTATTACTTTCGTCCCAAGTATGTAAGAACGAAACTTGTCGATGGAGAACACCACAACTAACAGCTCCTTTTCTGTGGTGGTATAGTTTACTTGGGCATCATTCAATGTTTTACTGGCGTAGTATATGACATGAAACAGCCTGTCCTTGCGCTGCCCAAGTGCTGCCCCGACAGCATAGTCACTGGCATCACACATGATCTCAAATGGTTGTGTCTAGTCTGGTGGCTGTACTATGGGGGCTGTCACTAGCTTTTCCTTCAGAACCTTGAATGCTTCAGTACATTCTTCATTAAAGTCAAAGGGTCGGTTCTTCTCTAAGAGATGACATAGGGGCTTCGTGATTTTTGAGAAATTCGCAATAAATCTCCTATAAAAACCAGCATGCCCTAGAAAACTCCTAATGCCCTTGACTGTGGTCGGCGGCGGCAGCTTCTCAATTACCTCTATTTTGGCCCTGTCGACTTCTATCCCACGGCAGCTAATCTTATAGCCAAGAACTATCCCTTCATCCACCATAAAATGGCATTTTTCCCAATTTAAAACGAGATTAGCTTTTTCACATCTTTCAAGTACCTTTTGTAAGTTGCCGAGGCAACTCTCAAAATCGTCTCCAAAGACAGAAAAATCATCCATGAAAATCTCAAGGAAGTCCTCAACCATGTCGGAGAATATAGCCATCATGCACCTTTGGAAGGTGGCAGGTGCATTACAGAGTCCAAACGGCATCCTCCTAAATGCGTATGTTCCGTAGGGGCAGGTGAAAGTCGTTTTCTCTTGATCCTCTGGTGCAATAGCAATTTGATTGTAACCTGAGTAACCATCAAGAAAACAATAGTAAGGTTTACCCGCTAATCTATCAAGCATTTGATCAATAAAGGGTAAAGGAAAGTGGTCTTTTCGGGTAGCTTTGTTAAGCTTCCGATAGTCCATACAAACCCTCCAACCGGTCACAGTCCTGGTTGGGATTAACTCATTGTTTTCGTTGGTTATCACGGTCATGCCTCCTTTCTTGGGAACACATTGCACCGGGCTTACCCATTTGCTATCGGAGATGGCGTATATAATTCCAGCATCTAACCATTTAATGATTTCCTTACGCACTACCTCCTTCATCGCATGGTTTAACCGCCTTTGGGCATCTATAGTCGGCTTATGATCTTCCTCAAGGAGGATTTTGTGCATGCATAATGCCGGACTAATGCCTTGAATGTCTGCTATCGTCCATCCAATCGCCTTCTTGTGCTGCCTAAACATGTCGATCAGCTGTCGTTCCTGTTCCTGCGGCAGCTTAGCAGAGATGATTACGGGCAGTGTGTCATCACAACCAAGATAAGCATATTTAAGCTGCCCTGGCAGGGGCTTAAGTTCTAAGACAGGTGGTTCAACAGTCGATGGCTTTTGGATTAAATGGTTATCCGAAGTGTAATTCAACGGTTGGAATAACTTACCTGGACGATGGTCTAACCAGTCTACCTCCTCATGACCTTCAGTATCAGATGTAGCGGATTCAGAGGAGTCGCTGTCGTCGGTGCTGTCGTCGTTGCTGTCATCATTGCTGTCGTGACAGGTCTATAGATGGCTGTCGCAGCAGTGACCAAATTTTATATCACGGCAGCCCGACCTGATGCAGGGTTGATCAAAGGTCACCTCAATGATGGCCTTGCATTCTTCATCCACATCAGCATGTTTCATCGCTTGGAGAACATTCAACTTAATCTCTTGATCGTTCACGCGCATGGTGAGTTCTCCTTTCTCCACATCAATCAATGATCTGCCCGTGGCTAAGAAGGGTCGCCCAAGGATGACTGGTGCGTTCTCATCTGCCTCACAATCTAAAATAAGAAAGTCAGCAGGAAAAATAAGCTTATCCACTCTTACCAAAATATCTTCAATTTTTCCTTCGGGGTGAACGTAAGAGCGGTCGGCTAGCTGTAGGGTAACTGTCGTGGGCCGCGCCTTGCCAATACCTAGTTTCTGAAAAACAGATTTGGGCATTAGATTAACACTAGCACCAAGATCACATAATGCCTTACCCACAAATCTGTCACCAATTACGCAAGGTATGATGAAGCTCCCCGGATCCTTCTTTTTCTGGGGTGGCTGCCGATGAAGAATACTCATGCAACCTTCTGTCATCTTTACCGTTTCAAATTCCTCAAGTTTAGATTTTTTCGACATAACATCCTTGAGAAATTTAGCGTAACCGGGCATCTCCCTAACAACATCTAACAACGGAATATTAATATGAACCTGTTTAAAAATATCATAAATCTTTTTAAGTTGAGATTCATGCTTAGTTTGCTGTATCCGTTGCGGAAAAGGTGGTGGAGGACGGTAATCAGCAATGCGTCCTTCCCACTGCATGCGAATCTGAGGACGGTATTCATCTTTCTTCTCCTCTGTCGCTTCTGCTGTCGTGACAGGCTTATCGGCAGCAGTCTGTTTATCACCTGTCGGGCCAGCTTCCCCGGCAGGTTTATCCAAGGCAGGTTCCTTTTCTGTTTCAGCTTCTTTTTCCGGCCCTGGTAACTTTTTCCCACTCCTAGTAGTAATTGCCTTACATTGCTCATGTGGGGGTGGTCTAGCATTTTCAGTATTACTAGGGAAACCTTCATTCTGCCTTGGCTTAATATGCTGCGACACCTGACCCATTTGTGTCTCTAGAGATTTCAAGGTAGCCTCATGATTTGTCATTCTCATCTTGGTTTCATCCATAAAGTTTTCTGTTTTCTTGACAAACTGATTAATATTCTCCATATACGTACCAGTCTGAGACATAAAGGTGGCCAGAGTCTGCTCCAATATACTACTCGTGGCAGGTGGTGGCTGCTGTTGCTGCTGAGGCGGCAGGTTCTGCGGCAGGTTCTGTCGCGTCAACAATCTAGGACCCCCCTGATTCTGATTATGCGCTTGTGGATTCAGGGCGTTGTTTGGGTTACTCCAGGAGAATTTGGGATCCTTCCTCCAATTGGGATTGTAGTTGTTGGAATTATAGTTCGGCTTGTAATTTCCAACATATTTTCCCTCTTCTATATTTATCGGGCACTCATCCCTACTATGATTTCCCTCACAAGTAGCACAAACTTCCTCGACAGCAAATCCTTGTAATTCATCATCATTCAATAACTTTTTCATGGCTTTAGTAAGGAATGCTACCTGCGATTTCATAGTGCTGTCAGCCTCATAGTCCTTGACAGCAAGTACCCGTTTACCTCCTCTTCTAGCGGTTGGAAACTGCTCCTCATTCTTAGCCAGATGTTTCAAAACTTGCAGGGCCTCGTCCGGATCTTTATCCAATAATAGTCCATTTGCTGCAGAATCAATTCGAATGCGAGTTTGTAAGTTAGCAGCATTATAAAACTTAGTTACCTGATTCCAGACGGGAAATCCATGCATTGGGCAGTTTCGAAGAAGAGTTGTGAATCTGTCCCAGGCCTCGTGCATTGGCTCGTCATCTTCCTGTTGAAAAGTAGCAATTTCATTACGTAATCGCTCAGCTAAATGTGAAGGATTAAAACGAGACAAAAATTCACGAGTTAAATCTGCCCAAGTCATAATAGAACCCGGTGTAAGTTTATTCCACCAAGTTTTAGCTCTGTCCCTCAATGAATGGGGAAATAACCGAAGCCTCAGTATCTCCGGACTAACTCTTGGCAGTCTAAACGAACCACAGATCTCCTGGAACGTTTTAAGATGCTCCCTAGCATCTTTTGTCGCAGAACCACTAAACTGCCTGGCGTTGTTGATCATACTAAACATGACAGGTTTAAGCTCGAAGTTGTCAACATCAATATCCGGCAGCGTGGTCTCCAGCTCTACATGATCGTTCAACATGTAGTCACGACATGACCGTCGTCCACCTGCCGCGGACGGGTCACCGACAGGCGGTACATCATCACCAACAGGCTGATTACGGGCCATCTGCTCTAGCTGTTCCTCAAGGTACTCGTTCCGGTCTAAAAGGTGGCGAATTTGTTTCTTGAGATTGAAGGAACGTTCGATTTCTGAATCTAACTTATACTCAGGATCTTCGCCTCTTTTCGATCTGCGCATAAACAAGAAAACCTTGTGAAAAGCAAGAGTTTAAAACACAAAAGAAAAATTAAAGAAAATAAAAATAAAAACAAAAACAAAAACGAAAATAAAAACAAAAAGTGCAAGGAAAGAAAGGTGTAGTTATGTTGCCAATCCCCGGCAACGGCGCCAAAAACTTGTTGCGTGTAAAATAGTCTATCGCAATTATAGTGCAAGTATACACGACGCAAGTAGTAAAGTGATATGAAGTATCGGATATCGTCTCCACAGGGATTGGGCTAATAGCTTCACCTAAATTCACTGCACGAAGTAAAGGAAATAATTATGAGAAGTTGTCACGAAAATAATAAGGAAAACGCAAATAAAAGAAGTAAGATATCAAGATAAAGAGAATGGGCTGGTATTGAGTTGCTCGGTAGTGCAGGTATTGAATTGCTTAGGATCTCCAGTTCTGTCGTCGCACCCGTCGCCGACAGCACCTGTCACGGCGTCTGTCCGTTAGCTGTCGCGGCAGCGAACACTAACTCCGTACTTCAAGCTTGGCAAGAATCCCAGATCTGCCTTGCCCTATCCCTAGGCACAAGTCTGTCGGCGATCACGTCTTTGATGATACCTCCCGGCGTGAATCGAAGGATGAACACCGATGTGTATGAATTCTTCTTTAGCCACTTAACCTCGCCCTATCCCTAGGCACGAGATGGTTCAACTATAAACTAGAGAACGCGCTCTTATCTCTTTCGTATACTTAACTCTCCCGATGCTAAGTAAATGGATAACCTCACAATGCTCTCCCGATGCTCTTGCAAGATATTAAAACCAAGATAAAAGAACTTGAAGTTTATTTTTTTGAACTTGAAAAATCCTAAAACAAAGCAACCCTTACAACTACTTTACAAAACAACCCGTAGCCCTAGGGGGAATTTAGAATATATCAGTGACAGGTAAACGGCAGGGTTTAGATTTCGGTTATGGGGTTATCGGTTATGCCCTAGGTTTAATCTATGCCCTTATATAAGCTTTGGGCTCAAGTTATCTAAGGTAACAAGGATTACAACTTTAATTAAAAGTAAGATTTTAATAAAGACTAAATCTCTAAAGACTCCTACTTTCCAGCCGCATCCTTGCTTTTAGGGATTTCCTTTCCTTGAGCTTTGGCTTGACATATCTTTTGATCCGGGGCTTGGAAAAATATTCGGCTTCCACACGACAGACGAGCAGATTTTTCTCTATCTATCGAGGTCCACTTCACTTTTCCTCTTCATAAATCTGCTGTCACCATGCTGTCACGACAGGTCCATGACAGGTTCGTCTTCTTCAGCTGCTTGTCCAGTTCAGCTCTCCTGCTTATCTGCCCTGCGCCTGCCTTCGACATCTACTGTGACAGATACCTGCATAAATAGCCATCTTTCAGTAGAATCCGTGCCTTTTATATAATTGTGATGTTTTATTGAAAACTAACCTAAATGCAATGCAATGATGCTTGAATGCAGCAGAAATATGGGTTAAAAAGGGTGTAAATAATAGAACTTTTACACACTCAACACACCCCCAAACTCAAGTTTTTGCTTGCCCTCAAGCAATGTAGACTTAAAAGAAAACTGAAAATTTTTGTGTTGGCCTTCAAACAGTGAACTGTCCCTTACCTGTCGCTCATTCTCTATGGCGGCAGCAACCTGTCGGAAAGGTTAGGATCTGTCCGGAATCTCCCTATAGCTCTCGTGCAGTGTGTGCATGCTTGTGAACAGTTATATGCTAAGATTCTCTTAGTTTCACTAGAATATTCAACTCCTTAACTCGAATTTTTATGCCAAAGTTTATTTTTTTAGAAGGCACATTTTCATGCTTCTTTTTCTTCTATTTTCAAGCTAAGTTTTTCTAGAGCCAGTTTCAGGCACCTCTAGTTAGCTTCCTAGAGCCGGTTTCGGGCACCTCTAGGTTTTTGATTTTCTTTTGCTAAACTTCTTTCCTAGAGCCAGTGTTAGGCACCTCTAGGGGCTATCCAAGTTCTAAGCTTCCTATTCTAGTTTGGCTAAAAGAAATCTAAGCAATATAACAGTCACAAAAGTGTTTAAGTTTTCAGAACTATAGAAAGGCTCTAAACTTTTCCTTAACATGTCCTAAAGATGCTGCCACGACAGAGCCGTCATGACAGGTAAGTTAACTTCACAGTTTTAAGCCAACAGTTTAAATTTTCTAATTTTTTTTTAAAAAAAACTTAAATAAATAACACAACAATTAATAAAATATGTACTAAGACTCCATTAGAATGGAGGGTTGCCACCCCCAAATTCGAGGGTTGCATTGCCCTCAATGCAAAATGACATGAAAAATAAAGAAAAACAAGATGAAAAAGTACATCACAAAAGATAAGGCAGGCAGCAGTAAAGGGAAAAAAATAATAAAAACTTAAATTTTTATTCGCTGTCCTCGCTGCTGCTGCTGACGCGGATCTGATGGCGGCGTCTGCGCTGTGGAGGAGGCTGGGCAGGTTCCGGAGCAGGTTGATCAACAGGTTCATCAGCCTGTTGAGGGGCAGGTTCATCGGCAGGTTGAGGGGCAGGTGGCTCCACTAGTCGGACATCGGAACTGCTGCCGCTGTCCCATGATGTGCTGGTTGTGATGGCTTTGGACAGCCTTCGGACATCGGGTCATTGTGTTTATATTGATTCACACTTGGTATCTTAGAGCTCCATAAACCAACAAATTATCTCTCGCTCGACGATTGAGGCTGAATATCGCAGCCTAGCAGATGCATCATCTGAATTAATTTGGGTACATGTTGTGTTACGCGATATAGGAGCTGATGCGCGTACACCACCACCAATATGGTGTGATAATACTAGTACAGCGGCTTTAGCCGCAAATCCGATTCTTCATGCTAAAACTAAGCATGTGGAGTTAGATCTTCATTTTGTTTAGGAAAATATCCTACAACAGCATGTTCAAGTCAATTATATTCCAGCTCATCATCAAGTGGCTGATGTTTTGACTAAGCATGTGTTCGTGTCTCGATTTCAAGAATTGAGAAAGAAGTTGTATGTTCTATCTGACTTGATCATTGAAGAAAACAAACAAGCGTCATGAAGTGGAGTGAATATTGAGACTAATAGTCTGTTATGGGTTGTTAGTATGTAACTAATTGTCTATTATATTCTAACTAACTGGACTTATCTATGAGTCAGTTAGCTGAATTATCAAGGACTATATAAAATCTAAAAAGGGATGGCTTTAGATTTAAGTTAGCCTTGAATATTGGGCCTACATAAAAACCCTTTCTTTTTTCGGTATTGGGCCGTTTCTCAATATCTTCTTTCAACAATATTATCTCCAAGGTTTGAATTTGTGTCCTCTTGAGAGTGTAATGTAGCTTATCAATGCACTAAAATTTGTTGGTAATGGACTTTAATACATTTTAACCAAAAAGGTATACGGTGAATGGGGACAAAGAACATTGGTACTATTCACAGATACAAAATTTTTCACTATATATATTTTAAATTTTATTGTAGTTTATATTTATTATTTTACAGTCCTAACAAGTAGTTTTAGTGGAAAAAAAAGACGATGTTTATTGTAGGAGACCTGGTTCAAATCGCTTTGACTGCAATTGTGTACATTGTCAAAGAGTTAAGAATATGTATGAACATATATTATCTTGTAATCACCTTTACTATTTAAAAAAACTTATTTATTATTACTTTAAAAGATAAAAGTATAAAAAATATTTTTTAATTAATTTCAAACAAACCTATATTTTTTATTTTAAATATTTTTTCAAAATTAGAATAAATATTTTATTACCGAATTATTATTACAATTTGAAAATTAAACGTAAATCAAAATGTAATAATAAAATTCAATAAAACAAAAAATTAAAATAACATGATAAAAATCTTCTGCTCCTTTTCAGTGCCTCTACTTATACCCCAACACTAAAAACACTACAAAATTAAATTTCAAGCCCTAATCCTAAATTCTAAATCCTAAACCTTGCACCATATACTCTAAAAAATACACCATACCCTAAGTTCTATAAACCCTAACCCAAAACCCTAAATGTAATTTTGAGTGTTGGAGTAGAAATAAGGGCACCAAAAAGGGCAGAGGATTTCCATCCAAAATAACAAAATTGATTCAGTTTCTTATTCACAATGTCAAAATTCAAATCTATAATCTTACTTAAGGGATCTGACAATTCATCCTACTAGATCGTCTGATTGTTGGTATTTAACTATCCTTCAATGAATGCAAATTCGCCACATGGAAACTTGTCTCCGTTTTTAATGGTCGGTATGCATATATCCGTGAACTCAGTCACGTACATTTTTTTTTTCCTTTCCGGATCATAACCAACGGGATGAACAAACCAACTACTACCAAGCAGCTTTTTGTTCACTTTTCCTCCCAAATCTTGCCACTCACATATAAAATTTTTCCTTTTCGTTTTCCCTCTTACCAAACAACATGGACAGATCCCAAGCACAAGGCCAAGACGGCAAGCATCTCTCATGGGACTGTAATAGCAATCTTTATGACTCGTTTGAGTTCAACTCGTTCAGGCGTCAACTTGACTCAGCTATCCATTCAAGAGCCATGTCCATGCCTCATTTAACCGACACCACTCGACCTCCTCCTGTTTCCAAGAAGCAGCCTTCCAAGTTGTCTCGCTCCATTCAGAAACTCTTCAAATCCGTGTTTAAATTCAGACAAAGTTCGAGTTCTTCAGCTATGTGGATGAAACAAAGATCGAACCAGGAGTACAACGCGGCTTACGACAAGACAGGTTCACTGACAACGATTCCCGAGGTTCCGGAGATCGATTTTGGAGGGCTTTCACCAGAGATTAACTCGTTGGTCGTTAAGAGAACTGCATCAGAAAGATTCACAACAGAAAATTATATATAAAAAAACATATAGAGATCTCTTATAATAGTTTGTTTATAGTTTTGTAATCATATTTTGCAGTTACTTGGAAGTTTTGAAGTTTGACCTATTCATTTCTAAATTATGAACCGAATCAAATCATTTGGATCATTTCTTTATTTATTTTTCATTTTTTTTGTTAAACCTCATGTTTAGCCTTCTTGGATTATTAGTTAATCGATCTCCCATGGAACAAACCATTGTTGTTGTTTATGAGGTTGCCTACGTATTTAATGAATTATGTATATCAACATGGATGGAGGGTGCTAAACCGGCAGTTGCCTATTTGAAAGTTTTAAATTTCTCTAATTAAACCTCTAATTTTCTTTGTATTTTCTAATAATTTAGATCGTAAATTTGGATATGTATAGATATTCAATGTGATTTTGTTACCATATGTAGGCTGAATTTATTAGAAAATAAAATAAAGAAGTATTTAAATCAAAATAAAAATTTAGCAGAAAAATAACAAAATAAAGTAAAATTAAAATAAAAATTAGAAAATGAAACATCAGACCAATAAAAGACACGTCTAGTGAGCTACAACGACAGGATGCGATGAAACAATAGAGAAAAGAAACACGAAACAAAAGTCCTTATCCACCTACAAGCTTAACTATTGAAGTAAGGGTGGTGGGCAAAACCAACAATCTTGCAGTTCATTCCGCAAAACAAATCTGACTGCATCGACAACAAATCACAAAAAGAGATTAAACTACTGAAAAACCACCGACAACCGTAAACCAGAGCTAAGCGTGTGGGAAAACTATTTACGAACACAAATTTACCACAAGTAGGCGAAAACGTGGCATAAGGTAAAAGTGTATCACAAGAAAAAAAAACGTGCCATAAAAGTGATAAAAACTAAAAGAAAATTGAAATTCAAAATAAAACAGAACTAAATATAAAAAGTAAAAGGGAAAAATATCGACGGTCGATAACTAGCCCTGAAACTGACACTACCGCCGACAAATAATAACGAACGAACAAAGAAAGCGACACTCCTAGGGTTTTAAAAAGAGACAGGAGCTTGTGGATATATATGTTATAGATTCAAAACAATTTATAGATTCATATATTAAAATATTATTAGGGGCAAGATGAAATAGTCATCATCAAATATCCATGATTTGAACCCGTTACTTATATAGATTCATGTTGTAGATTGAAAAATACAATGTGATAAAATATTTTTAACGTTTAACTATATAGTTATTTTGGTCTTCGTTCTATTTTTTGAAGTAATTTAACCCTTAACTTTTCACTTTGAGTCAAAATAAGCCCTCTGCGGATGAAAATTGTTGAAATTGTTAGTCAACTAACGATAAACAATTTAAACTGATTTGACAGAATGACACGTCAACAGAACTAACGGTAAAATTATTTTTTGCCTGATACGACATTCTTTCAAGTCAACACATTTGTTTGTATGATATTGCCATGTTAGCGTGCATTGTCATGTAGGTATGCCACATCATTTCAAGCTATTTATCGTTACTTGATTAACAGTTTTTATCTGAAAAGAAGTCATTTTGACCCAAAATAAAACGTTGAGAGTTAAATTGCTTAAAAAATAAGAATTAAAGTTACTATTCAATCAAAGTTTGGTGCAATTTTTGACTTTATTTCATTCAAAAATTCAAATATAACTCCAGATTACAAAATGAGGAAAATGTTAATTTACTTCAAAGGATTTTGAAGAACTAATGTTTTGATATAATAATTGAAAAATGTTTTGGACTAATTTGAAAAGAATTTAAAACTTGGTTTTAAGTCCAAACAACTTGAAATTATGTTTGAGGTATTTTAAAAGGTTTTTGGCAATGTTTTTACTAATTTTAAAGAGCCAAACTTGACTTTTCAAGCTACCCGTATCGATACGGCTGTACCCGTACCGATACCTTTTTGCCCCAGTTTGGTCACTGCCAAAACCCGTATCGAAACAGGCTTGGCCGTTTCGATACGGATCGGGATCGTTTCGATACGCCTGGTAAGCGTACTGATCCTCTTTCAACCACCCCAACGGCTACTTTCCCAACGGTCATTTAAAAGTGAACCCGTACCGATACGCCCAGGCTGGCAAGAGACCAACGGCTAGTTTCTGATGAAGGCCGTACCGATACGGGTCCAAGCGTATCGATACGGATGGCTGCAGAACATCATTAATGAAGGGAAATAAAGTCCTCAACGGCTCCAAATCATCCCCAACGGCTAGTAACGGCTATAAACTCATCAAGTAGTATAAAAGGGACCTCCAAGCATCTTGTAATGGTTAATGCTTCAATTGTTACAACATTATGATGTCAAAATTTGTCTAGAGCTTAAATTGTTTATTTCTTGCTTAGACAACACTTGTGAGCTTACATTGTTAAATTTGCTCAAGTGTTTAAGTTTTGGGTGAGTGCTTAGAATTACAAACAAACACCTATTAGAGGGATTTCTAGTTTGCTAAGTCTTTCTTTGTACAAGAGAGTGTTTCCTCAAGCTTTGGGTAGAAAGCTTTGAGGGTTGTAAAGGTTGCCTCCTTAACCTAAAAAAGGGGACGAAATTCTTAGTGAATTTGTTTGGAAATCCTTAGTGGGGAGCTAAGGTAGTGGATGTAGACCTTGGTTAGAAGGTTGAACCACTATAAATCCTTGTGTCAAATTGCCTATTTTTTCACCTCCCACTAAAACACCCAATTATCCAACTTCTCCATACTTGGCGAGCAAGAACGGTTGATCAAATCGAGCCCCACACAACTCAACAATTGGTATCAGAGCTTGGCTCAATCGAAGGGGATTCACATCCTATTGAGAAGATCTGGCAAGCTCGTTCAACATTTCACCAACCGGCTCAATGGCACAATCAATCGACAAACCGTCTTTCTTCGACGAAAATCACTATGCCCATTGGAAGACAAAGATGAAATTCTTCTTGAAGTCAATAGATTACAAGCTATGGGACATAGTTGAAGATGGTCCGTTCGAGCCTCAAGGAAGCAAAGCGGAATGGAGTGCCGACGATCGCAAGAAGATGGAGCTTAATTGCAAAGCCTTGCACATGCTCTTTTGTGCATTTGGCCCAACCATCTATGAGAAGATGTCTTCTTGTGAGAGTGCCAAGGAGGTATGGGACAAGCTTGAAGTCACATACGAGGGAACCGATGAAGTCAAGGAGACCAAGATTGGGCTCCCAACCTTAGAGTATGAGAACTTCAAGATGGATCCGGAAGAGAACATCGAGAAGATGTTTGATAGGTTCTCCACTATCACCAGTGGTCTTAAAGGTTATAGAGAAGCCATCCCGGAAGAGAAGCTTGTCCGAAAGCTCATCTACTCCCTTCCCGAGTCATGGGACTCAAAGAGGACCGCCATCATCGAAGCCAAGAATCTCAAAACCTTGAAGCTTGATGAACTCATGGGGTCTCTTCTCACTCACCAAATAATGAAGAAAAACAAAGAAGAGGAGAAGAAGAAGGAAGAGATTAGAGCGATGGGGAAGAAGAAGATCATGGAGCTAGGCATCAATGCTAGTGCCGTAGCTCTCAAATCCTCCACATGCCATCATGTAGATTCAAGTGAGAAGGAAAGTGAAGATGAAGAGATGGCCTATCTCTTCAACAAATTTGTCCGGTTCATGAAGAGCAAAATGGAAAAATCCAAGCATGAATCGATGAAGAAGATGAAGGACTCCCACAAATCCAAAAAGAAGGGATCATCTTCAAAACAAGCATATGTGGCCACATAGAGTGATGAAGACTCCACCGATGATGAAGTAGCCCACCTATGCTTGATGGCCCTCAATAAGGGGGAGGTAACTTCTAACTCATCTATTTCAAATTCTTATACATTTGATGAGTTACAAGATGCCTATGATGATTTGCTTTTGGAATTCAATGCACCATTTTCCAAGAACAAAAAGTTGATTTCAAAAATAAAAATTGAAAATGATTTGCTTTCCAAAACAAATCTTGAACTTGAAGCAAAATTGAAAGACTTTGAACAAAAATGTCTTGATTTACAAAATTTGCTTCTTAAACTTCAAAAAAAAAAGATTTGATTTCCAAAGAGCTTGAAAAGAAAAACAATTTTGGAAAATCAAATTTTTATGTAAGACAATCTAGTGCCCCTAGATTTGTGAATAGAAAATGTTTTAGAAGTGTTTGGGTCCCAAAAGGACTAACCACTTCAATTAAAAAGGATGAAATTGAAAAATAGATTCCTAAGGGGACTAAATTTTGTGCTACTAATGTCTATGGATCCAAAGCAATTTGGATACCAAAAATTACTTGATTGTCTTTTGCTAGGTGTAATGGAGAGTGATCAACAAGTCAAACTTCGAGGGGGAGCTCCATGCACACATAGGAAGAACACTTGAAGAAGGAAGGCTTCACATCCTCCCTTGAGTTCAAGTGTGGTAAAATCTAGTTGCTTTTACTTTTTATTTGATTAATTTTCTTTTAAGTCAACTAGATAATCATATATGTTGAACTAACATTCTTAGGATGCTTTGAGTAAGAGGGAGCCAATTTTAAACTAAAATTTTAAGTGTGTCAAATTCCTTTCACCTCTATTGTTATTTTGAAACTTAATGTTTTAAATTCTTTTTGATATAACAAAAAGGGGAGAAATTGTTTGAAAAATTGAATTTTCAAATGAATAAGGGGGAGCTTTATTTGATTTCATATCTTTAATCTCTTATTCACATTTTTAAAGTTAAAGGGAGAGAATCCCAAACAATTTTTCAAGTGAGTTTTATTATATCAAAAAGGGGGAGATTGTAGAACTAATGTTTTGATATAATAATTGAAAAATGTTTTGGACTAATTTGAAAAGAATTTAAAACTTGGTTTTAAGTCCAAACAACTTGAAATTATGTTTGAGGTATTTTAAAAGGTTTTTGGCAATGTTTTTACTAATTTTAAAGAGCCAAACTTGACTTTTCAAGCTACCCGTATCGATACGGCTGTAGCCGTATCGATACCTTTTTGCCCTAGTTTGGTCACTGCCAAAACCCGTATCGAAACAGGCTTGGCCGTTTCGATACGGATCGGGATCGTTTCGATACGCCTGGTAAGCGTACCGATCCCCTTTCAACCACCCCAACGGCTACTTTCCCAACGGTCATTTAAAAGTGAACCCGTACCGATACGCCCTCAAGTGTATCGGTACGCCCAGGCTGGCAAGAGCCCAACGGCTAGTTTTTGATGAAGGCCGTACCGATACGAGTCCAAGTGTATCGATACAGATGGCTGCAGAACAACATTAATGAAGGGAAATAAAGTCCTCAACGGCTCCAAATCATCCCCAACGGCTAGTAACGGCTATAAACTCATCAAGGAGTATAAAAGGGACCTCCAAGCATCTTGTAATGGTTAATGCTTCAATTGTTACAACATTATGATGTCAAAATTTGTCTAGAGCTTAAATTGTTTATTTCTTGCTTAGACAACACTTGTGAGCTTACATTGTTAAATTTGCTCAAGTGTTTAGGTTTTGGGTGAGTGCTTAGAATTGCAAACAAACACCTATTAGATGGATTTCTAGTTTGCTAAGTCTTTCTTTGTACAAGAGAGTGTTTCCTCAAGCTTTGGGTAGAAAGCTTTGAGGGTTGTAAAGGTTGCCTCCTTAACCTAAAAAAGGGGACGAAATTCTTAGTGAATTTGTTTGAAAATCCTTAGTGGGGAGCTAAGGTAGTGGATTTAGACCTTGGTTACAAGGTTGAACCACTATAAATCCTTGTGTCAAATTGCCTATTTTTTCACCTCCCACTAAAACACCCAATTATCCAACTTCTCCACACTTGGCGAGCAAGAACGGTTGATCGAATCGAGCCCCACACAACTCAACAGATTTGAACTTTAATAATCTAACTTCTAACATATTTGAATTTATGCGGATTCGAATATTCAACCTATAATTTAAAATTGGAAAAACGACAAAAATGCCTCTAACGTTTGCATGTTATGCCATTTGCCCCCTATTTATTTTTTGGAGCAAACAACCCCCAATGTTTCAATTTGGTCCAAATATGCCCATGTTAGATTAAAACTGCCAGTCAACGACTGGTGTTGACTGGACTTGTCACGTGTTAAGATATGCTAACGTGTCAACATCATATTCGCCACGTGTCACTATCCGTTTTGACCACGTGTCATCATAAAGAAGGGTATAACAAAATAATTTTTTTAAAAAATCTTAGGTGACATATGACACGTTAACAGATCTTGACGCGTGGCAAGTCCAGTCAAAATCATCGTTTGACCGTCAATTGACTGACAATTTTCATCCAACATGAACATATTTGGACCAAATTAAAACGTTGAGGGTTGTTTATTCTAAATAAAATAGGGTGCCAAATGATAAAACATGCAAACGTTAGGAGTATCTTTTGTTATTTTACCTTTATAAATGTATATTCAATTTTTTAATGATTCAGATAATAAATCGACGGATATTTTTAAAATAAAAATTCCATCAATTGCCATTGGTAATGGTAGGTAAAAGTTCGGCGACCCACCACACACAATTTTTGGCCTTACTCATTTCAATCCATTTCTCGACTGTTGAAATACTCTAAACACATAGAATTACTAAACATATTTTTCACATTTTTAGCTCACAATTGCTTGAAATAAAAATATTTGGTATTGGTTCATGTAGGCCATCGGTTAAAACTACTATTTATTAACTTTGATGTTTGAATTCAATATACTAGTATTTTCAAATTATTGTCCATAATTTCGCATTATGTTATTTCAAATCCGATTCAAAAGATCTGATCAAAATTTAAAATGACATGTTAATTATCAAAGTAACTAGTGGAGGATGGTGATGCGACTAATGGGGTCATGACCCCACAAAAATTTAGAAAATTAAAATATGGTCATTTAAAATTTTAATTTGACCCCATAAAATTTTTAAAAATTCTTATTAAGCTTCAAAAAATGAATATTTTTAATTAAAATCTCTCTCATAATTTTTAAAATATTCTCATTAAGCCTTTAAAAATTTTAGTTTGACCTCAAATTATTTGAAAAATATAAACTAAACTTTTTAAAAAAATTTGAAAATTTTAATCAAAACCTTTAAAATTTTTGAAAATATTCAGTTGACTCTCAAATTTTTTCGTCAAATTCTACCGTTAAAAGTAACCTAAAAATATTATTCGCATTTGACTAAAAAAATTTCTTTCTATTAAACACGTAACAGTCTTGATTTTGATACATGAAATTGTCTAAAATCGGTAATCGAAAATTTTCAAATTTTATATTAATTGAATGTCGGGTAATCAAATCCCGTTAATTCTGATGCGATAAATATCGCAGTGACAAAAGGGGTACCAAAGGAAAATGGAGAGAACTTGAAGCCCATGTTTATGAATTTATCCAAATGATTATCCAAAAGAAATTCATTAATTGAATAAGTGATAATGATGCTCATATTGTCATATGTCATATAGGTTTAAATATCAACATTTACTTTAATTGTGTAATTGTCTATCAACTTAAACAAAATAATAATAATTATCTTAAAAGAAATCCAATAATGATAGTAGTTTGTTAATTTCTTTGGGCTTAAAAGTTAAATAAGAGTTTAAACTATACCTTTTTTTATAGGGTAAACTACACAGATGACCACTAAACTGTGAGTTTGGTGTGAAAATGACCACTATATTATTTTTTGTCGCAAATGCACCACACAAATATTTAAATAATTTCATTTTAGTCACACACCGTTAAAAAAACAAAAAAATTTGACGGAACTGTTAAAAAATTAGTATAATTACATATTTGGTCATCTATATTTATACAATATATCAATTTAGTCCTAATTTTAATCTAATAAAATAAATTAATTATTCAATAAGATGGTGAAACGTGTCACCCAATTGGAGGTGGAAAAATGAGAGCAACAAAATCACCCTCATTAAGAATCAAACCCAGGACCTTGGAATACCAAAGGTGTGTGCTTACCATTGAACCAAGCACGCTTTTGTGCTATAGGGTACAACAATTAATATATGTCTTTAATGATTGTTAATGCCCAGAAAAATTAAAGAGGAAAAAATGCAATTGGACAAATTAAAACCAAGGACCTTGTGGTCTAAAGCGCATGTGATTGCTACTGCAATAAGTGTATGCCTTGTCATATAAAGTACAACATTTAATATATGTCTTATATAGATTTTAATGCTTGAAAAAAAGGAAGGAAATGTGATTTTAGAAAATTCGAATATAATATTTTTATGATGCATAAAAATATCTAACCCAATTAAATAAATCTAATAACTAAATTAAATAAATATCATTTGTCAGCTATATTGATAAATGATAAGTTCATCTCCTTTGATCAATTCGAAGCCACCCATTCAACTTTGCTTGCTGTTTCGATATTGATATCATAACCAAGATATATACAGGTATTTGTGTGGCTTAGAATCAGCAAAAAGTGGTAAATAAGGAACACATGTTTTGCCCAATGATTTTTTTTTAATAACAAGAGAACAACTAAAGTCTTATCATAGTACAATTCGAAGCCACCCATTCAACTTCGACAACCACTTTTTCGGTACGAAACCGCCTAATTAACTAAAATTATTATATATTACATATACATGTTTTTTTGTTATTTAACTTTTAAAAGTTATAAAATGATCATTAAATCTCTTTTGGTGTGTTATAGAATGATCATTAAACTTTATCAAATTAATACAAAATGATCATTTTTAAAAAATTTATCAATAATTTATAACATACAATGGTCACAATATTGTAATAGTTCATTAAATGTAAGTTTATTCTTTAACGGCGAAGGGATGATAGAAATTGAACACCACCTCATGCTACAATTACAAAAATTTTGTTATTATTTGTCGTACTTAAAATTAATACTTTAAACTTTTATTATATTTATAATAAAATTTAGATATAATGTGTTCAAATCATTATAATTGAATTATTTCAAATTAAATACAGGCATGAGAGAAGAGTGATTGAATCACTGTGGAGCAAGTACAACAACTTGTTTTCCCACATTGCGACCACTAAACAGTCCGATTAAAGCAGCTGGGCCATTCTCCAAGCCTTCAACAATGTCTTCCACATACTTTACCTTCCCTTCTCTGATGTGAGGCAATATAAAGTCCAAGAACTTGGAATATTGAGGATAGTAATCGAATACCGCGAATCCTTCGATTCGAACTCTGTTGTAAACAATTGACATTAGGTTGTGTATCCCTTGAGGTTGAGGCCGATTGTACTGCGAGATCATCCCGCATACTGCAATGCGACCATGGATTCTGATGTTGAGAAGCACGGCATCCAGCATTTTGCCCCCGACGTTCTCGAAATAGATATCAATGCCTTGGGGAAAATACCTAGATTAATATCATTCAACTCAAATCGATTTGATTTAAGATAATTAATCAGCCAATTCAACAAAAACATGTAGTTTACCTTTTCAAAGCTGCATTAAGATCAGGCTCCACCTTGTAATTGAAAGCATCATCAAACCCAAACTTGTTCTTCAACAATTCAACCTTGGTTTTGTCCGACACAAATGAAAGTTAGTACAGATGTGAGTGAATCCTTGTAAATAAATGATGATTTATAACCTTGTCTTGAGTTCCAGCACTACCAACGACATAGCAACCCATGAGCTTAGCAAATTGGCCAACAAGCTGTCCGACAGCACCAGATGCGGCGGACACAAACACATAATCCCCTTTCTTTGGTTTACAAACCTCATAGAACCCAGCATAAGCAGTCACACCAGGCATACCTGTTTAGAATCATGTTACAACTTACATGATTAAAAACAAATGTCCAATTAAATAATTAACAAAAGGGACAATTCTTTTAACAAGTTACCAAGAATTCCAGTATAATAGGAAAGTGGTACATCAGTGTGCTGAATTTTAAAGACACCATCGGCTGATTTTAGGACCGAGTACTCTTCCCATCCTACCATGCCCCAAACCAAGTCTCCTTGTCTGAACTCTGGATGTCCTGATTCCATAACCTTACCCACTCCGTACCCGGTTATCACCTGACAGAAATAGGATAAATTCAGTAATGTCACAGAATATGAATTCCACTCGGGATTAGTAATCATAGTGGAAAGAAAGAGGCTTACGGTTCCAGGAGTGTAGGGACTGAATATTTCAGAACTTTGGTTGGACATTAAGAGCCGCATATAAGGATCACACGACAAGTAGAGATTCTTCACAACTATGTCTTTGGAACCAGCCGCCACTTTCAGTTTCACATTCTCATTATAGGTGATAACCATGTCTGATTCCTCCGGAAACGTACAGATGTAATCCTTGAATATCACCTGTTTGTTGCTTACGACTACTTGTTTCTCACTATCATCCGCCATTGTTGTTTGCTTAAGCTTCTTCTCTCTCTGCGATTATATAGTGGCTTTGAATTTGTATTATGATTTGATTGCGTATAGGGTTGGGAATTGTGAGCCTGGGAAATTTGTAATGCATATTTATGGGGTAAACTATGTTTCTACTCACTTAACTTGTCTCCTGTTTCTTTCTTGGTTATTTTATTTTATTTTTTTAATTCTATCACTAAACTTTCAAATTTTACTCATTTTAGTCACTCAGTCATTAAATATTTAATGTTGTTTGAATTTTTTGGGTAAATTTATGAGACAAAAAAACTTGAAATTTTCCTCTCACACCCATATTTCCAAACTTACTTTGATTCACCAGTGTCATAGTATTCTTTTAAAGTCAAAAAATGGGAGGTTGAGAAGGAGGAGAAAATAATATATCTCAATTACACGCTGATCAAACAAAAGAGATTGTAGATCATACTAAGATAAGGTCAAAATTTTAATTTGAGTTTTGAAAATTTTGAGAAAAACCAAATTGAAAATAAGGATGAATGTTTTCGTACTAGTTACGTCGCAAACAATTGATTAACAGTGGTCAAACAATTATTGAGAAAGATTTCAGAAGAAGGTTAAAAATTTAGGAAATAAATAAAAGCCTTGAAATGCAACATTTGGGTCCCAATGATAGTAGATAGAAACTTAGCGGTTGAGTGACTAAAACGAGTGAAATATAAAAGTTTAATGACAACCTGTAAATGTTTAAAACAAAAATACGGACAAAATTGAGTGGCCCGGAAACGTAATTTACATTTTCCACGGAACATCATTAAATCGTGGCTCTAAGGTCGACACGACAACTGTTAAATCGTGGCTCTAATAGCCAACACGACAACAATGTGATAAACAAAAGACGTTTTTTCTCGTTTTCTTTTAAATTTTTTCAGTGGGATACAAGTGTGGTGTTTCACATGCTTAAAATAATTTATTAAATGTACTTTTGCACTATTCTTAAGCAAACTGTTGATGTTTTATTGATGTCAAAATGTGAGGTATTAAACAAAAGAGGTGAATTCGATGAACTAAAGTGATTGTAAAAGAATCAAACAACTATTTTTATAGCTTTATGATTGAGAATTACAATTAATACGGTGATCGAATTAAAAAGATGAAAACAAAAAAGAAGAAAAAAGATGAGTCCGGCAACAGTTGCGGGGTACAAAAAATTTTGCTAAAGTTCATGCAGGAGAACAACCTAATCGACATTCCTCTCAACGGAGGTCCTTTCACCTGGTGTCAAGGGGGAACATCTCCGGCAGCAAGTAGATTGGACATATTCTTAGTATCACCAGAAGTATTATCGTGCCTCTCTGCCTATATTCAAAGCACACTCCCCAGGAGTCTCTCGGATCACAAACCGATAGTTTTGAAAGAAGATAAGGGGGGATTGCGAAAACGGCCGTTCAAATGGTTCAACCACTGGGGTAATGATGAAGAATATAATAAGTTCATCGAGAAAGTATGCAGAGAACTGAAAGGTATGAGGGTGTCGAATCTGTTGCAAAAGGTGAAAAGAGCGACGAAAGATTGGGCAAGCAGAGAAAAGAGTAAGAACAAGGTCACTATCAAAGAGGTGGAAAAGAAAATCAATGATCTGGAAGCAGCTTTATTTGTGGATGTGAACAATGTGCAATTATTTCAGGATATTCAAACTCTTAGAGCAGAATTGTGGAAGAAATACAGGGTTGAAGAAAAAGACTGGTTACAGAAGTCGAGGCTTAAATAGTTTTTGGAAGGCGATAAGAACACGAAGTTTTTTCACTTAACGAAAACATTAAGGAATATGGTGAATAAAATTGAAAGAGTTTGCACATGTAATGAAACCATATCAGACGAAAAACTAGTCGTGGGTGTGTTCTATAACCATTATCGTGAAGCTTATAACACAACATCAACGATTCCAGTAAGTTGCCTACACTTGGAATTTAAAAAGCTTAGCGAGAGATCTGTAAAATTTCTTGAGGTTCCTTTCCTAGAAAGCGAAGTTTGAGCAGCAATCCAATGTTCAGATGAAAATCGCGCGCCAGGCCTCGATGGTTTCAACCTCAACTTTTACAAGAAATATTATGGTGTTCTGAAAGGCGAAGTCATGAAACTCATAGAATCCATACATGAGGGGAAGCGGTTGGACAAAAAAATAAACCATTCTTTCCTAGCCTTACTTCCAAAGAAAGAGAGCCCAGAATTTGTTGGAGACTATAAACATATATCCTTAGTGGGAAGTTTGTACAAGATCGTTGCTAAAGTGCTGTCGAGAACACTATCAGCGTGCATTTTAGAAGTTGGTGAGTTTGGCACGAAAATAAACGGAAAATGGGAATGGAATGTTGAATTAAATAGAAACTTGTTTGAATGGGAAATCGAACTACGGGAACAATTCAAACAAAAGCTAAATCAAGCCTCCATGTCTCCATCAATGCAAGACAAAATCGTGTGGGCTGGTAAGTCCCAAGGTATTTATAAACCCAAAGATTTCTGTGAGATTGCAGCAGCTTCAAAGGTGGAAACAGACATGTTCTGGAAATGAATATGGACAAATTTAGCGCCGCCTAAAGTAGAATTTTTTGTGTGGAGAACAGTTTTGGGGAGAATCCCAACATTTAAGGAACTTTCGAAAAGAGGGATGACATCTTTAGGACATTGTATGTGTGTGTATTGCAACAAGGAGAATGAGACTGCAGACTATTGGAGGTTGTTAAACCTTTGGTTGGTTATAACCAACTATGGCCCGTTATAACCATCAGCCCGTTAAGGATAACTAACTGGGTTTAGTTGTACCCACTGTTGGTTATTACTTGCTGGGTATATAAATAAGAGTCTGAGACTCTGGCCCAATCAAGCAAAGATTAAGGCCTACATTCCTTTCTTTCTTTCAGCCCGTTTGTAAACCCTTCTATCAGTTTCTAGACTTTACTAGTGTAACATGGTATCAGTCGTCGGACGGTCTTGATTTTGCCGTTCTCCGTTGCCGTTCTGTTTTCTTTCCGATCGAATCCTTTAAGCTTTCTTTTCGCTTCGTTCTTTTGCTTCGTCTTGTTCTTTTTCTTTGTCTTGCGTTTCTGATCTTGTTGCGTTCTTTTGCTTCGTCATGCCTTCTGTTTCTGATCTTGCGCCCAGTGACGATCTTCTTGGATCTGGATCGTCTCAATCCGGCAAGATGTTCACTAACAAGCGGGTGAATATCCTTCTTGACGAAACTAATTTCCTCGTTTGGAAACAACAGGTTCTTTTAACTGTGCGAAGTCATCATTTGGAAAAGTTCATCACCGGTGCGGTTACTGCTCCGCCGGCTACAGTGAAAGCTGCTGATGGTACGGAGGTCGAAAATGAGAAATACGAAGATTTTGTGGCTCAGGATAGTGCATTGGCCTCTTGGCTTCTATCCACGATGAGTCCACATCTTCTCTCCCAATTTGTCGGTGCTGAAACCTCTGCTGAAGTGTGGAAGAAGGTTGTTGAATTTTCCAGTAGCAAATCAGCAACAACCGTCATGAGTCTTCATTTTCGCCTTCGATCTGTGCGAAAAGGTGAGATGAGTATGCGTCTTTACATTTCCAAGGTGAAGGAGATTTGTGACGCACTTGCGTCGTGTGGCAATCCCGTATCAGTTACTGAGCAGATCGCGTCTATCCTGAATGGCTTGTCTGCTGAGTACAAGCCCTTCGTTGTTGTTATCACGGCCAACCGTGAGCCACATACGCTGGAAGCAGTTACATCCATTCTTGTTGATGCGGAGGCTCAACAATCTCTGTTTGATCATGAACGGTCTTTGCCTATGAGTGCTCATTCAGTTCAATTTTCATCGGGGGCTCGTGGTTCAACTGGGAGGTCTGGTGGTGAAGTTGAATCAAGGGAGTCTCGTCCTCAATCTCAGTCTGGTTTCAATGGCAGAGGTCGTGGGCGTAATCGCTTTCAGTGTCAATTGTGCGGTAAAATGAGGCATTTGGTCGATCGGTGCTATTGACGTTTTGACAAATCTTTTGCAGGAGTTACTGCTTCGACCTCCAGGCTCTCTTCCACTGGAGGTTCTTCCTCTAATGCCAACTTATGTTCTTTCGACACTAATGCTACCTCTTCGCATCACTCTGCAGGGATGACTACTCCACTTGCAAACTGTACTCAGTGCACTTATGGACACAACGCTTCTACCTCCGGCAGTTCTGATCAGTGGTTTGCCGATACTGGGGCAACTCATCATGTAACTCCAGAGGATTCAGGTGTCCATCATTCGTCGGACTACTCCAGTCCAGGTAAGCTCTTAGTTGGTGATGGTAAGGGACTTACTATTTCGAAAGTTGGTGATTCTTATCTTGCATCTGACTCTCGTATCTTGAAATTGCATAATCTGTTGGTTGTTCCTAAAATAACAAAAAATCTTCTGTCGGTATCTCAGTTTGCTAGAGATAATGAGGTTTTCTTCCAGTTTCATGCAACTCACTGTGTTGTCCGTGATGAGAAAACTGGTGTTGAATTGCTTCGTGGTACTGAAACGGGTGGTCTTTATGCTTTCAATAAGGGTAGTACTAGGGTTGTTAATACTAGTACTCAGGTTGAATCCAATTTGGTTCAGATGAATTCTGCTTTGTATGAGTTGTGGCATCGTCGTTTGGGGCACCCTGCTCATTCGACTTTGCTTAGTGTTTTGAAGAAATGTAATGTTTCTGATTCTTTTGCTAAGAATAAGACTGATTTTTGTTCAGCTTGTCAGATTGGCAAGAGCCACAAGTTGCCTTTTACAGATTCTAGTACTACTTACACTGCACCTTTCCAATTAATTTTTACTGACCTATGAGGACCTGCCCATGTGACTTCTACTGGGTTTTATTACTATGTGGCTTTTGTTGATGCGTACTCTCGACATTCTTGGGTCTATTTGCTAAAGGATAAATCTCAGGCAGTGAAATCTTTTCAATTATTCTCTCAACTTGTGTCTACTCAATTTGGTGCTGTTATTCAGGAAGTGCAAAGTGACTGGGGTGGTGAGTTTAGAAGTCTTTCCCCAGTATTAGCTGAAGCAGGTATTCGACATAGAATTACGTGCCCTCACACGTCCGAGCAGAATGGCGTTGTCGAACGCAAGCATCGGCATATAATTGAGCTTGCACTTACGCTCCTTGCTCAAGCTTCATTACCACTTCGGTTTTGGTCGTATGCTGTTGTTAGTGTTGTATATTTGATTAATAGACTTCCTACTAAAGTTCTTGATGGTGTTTCTCCTGCAGAAAAACTCACTGGTAGCAGTTTTGATTATACTTTTATGCGTGTGTTTGGATGTTTGTGTTTCCCTCATCTGAGACCATTTCAAAAGCACAAGCTAGAGTTTCGGTCTCAAGAGTGTACTTTTCTTGGTTACAGTCCACATCACAGGGGCTATCAGTGCTTAACACCAGAAGGTAAAGTAATTGTTTCTCGTCATATGGTTTTTAATGAGGGTGTTTTTCCCTTTGCAGCAAAGGTACAACCATCGGTTGTTTGCAAGCAGAACAGTTGTAAGTCTCCTCCTTTAGTTGTGGTAAATGATGTCTCTCAGTTTTCGAATTCTGCTGCACCTGCGTCTTCAAATTCTTTACATCCTACTGTTGATACTCAAGAACCTCAATCTACTGGTGTGGCTCAAGCAACACAACCTGTTGTTGTTGCTCAAGCTTCACAACCTACTGTTGTTGCTCGTGTATCACAATCAGCTGGTGATGCTCAGGAAACACAGGCTGGTGCAACTTTTCCTGCGAATGCAGTTCATTCTACTGCAGAACAGTCCATATCTGGTGGTGTATCCTCAAGTGCTGCTCATGGTTTTGATAATGTTTCTGTTGGCAACTCCATCTCGAATGATGGCCAGTCTGTGTCTCCAGTTGCATCTGCTGCAGGCCAGCATACTTCCTCTCCAAGTGTGGGTTCTCCAAGTGTTTCTGCTCAGTTGTTTGACTCTTCAGCAGTTCAGTCTCCTCCTCAAATGGATGCTGAAGTTCAAGCTGGTTCTAGTTCTCATGGTGCTGAAGGATGTGCATCCCATAATTGTGGTCATGATGTTGTTGTTTCTACAGGTGAAACAGAAGTTGAGCATGTTGCATCCCCTGTTAGGAACACACATACGATGATGACACGGAGTAAAATGGGTATTTTTAAACCTAAGGTATATTCTGCAGATCTTACTTGTGATGAGTTAGTTCCTGATACAATTCAACAGGCTTTTAGTTCTCCTGTTTGGAAGAAGGCTGCGTTTGATGAGTATCAGGCTTTGGTTGACAATGAAACTTGGGAGCTGGTCAGTCTACCTGAAGGTCGAAAACCAGTCGGATGCAAGTGGATTTTTCGTGTTAAAAAGAATCCCGATGGAACAGTTGCTCGGTACAAAGGTCGACTAGTTGCAAAAGGTTTCTCACAAATTCCTGGTCAAGACTATAGGGATACATTCAGTCTAGTAGTAAGGTTTACTACTTTGAATATTATTTTGGCTCTTGTTGTTTCGAATAAGTGGCAACTTCGGCAAATAGACATAAATAACGCGTTTCTTAATGGGGATTTGGATGAGGAGGTGTACATGGTTCAACCTCCTGGTTTTGAGCAGAAATCCGAAAATGGTGTGCCTCTTGTTTGTAGTTTAAAGAAGGCTTTGTATGGTCTTCGTCAAGCTCCGCGTAACTGGTACAACAAGTTTCGTGCTCATTTGTTGAAGATTGACTTCCGAGAATCAAAGGCTGATCCTTCTTTGTTTATTTGTGACAAACCAAATGCTGTTACGTATCTGTTAGTGTACGTTGACGACATTATTGTCACCGGCCTATCTAAAACTGCAGTTGAGAGTGTAATAGGCAGTTTGCGCTCTGAGTTTGCCTTGAAAGATCTTGGTGAACTTGAATTCTTTCTCGGAATTGAAGCACGCAGAACTGGAAATTCCATTCATCTCAGTCAGAGGAAGTTTGTATTAGAACTTCTTCAGCGAACAAAGATGGCACAAGCAAAATCAACTCCTACGCCCATGTTACCTTCGACTAAATTAGTACAAGATGCTGTTAGTCCTTTGGTTGATCCTCAAGAATATCGTTCTATAGTCGGGGCTTTGCTATATGTATGTCATACTCGACCCGACATTTCGTTTAGTGTTAACAAAGTTGCTCAATTTATGCATCGACCGTGTGAAGGGCATCTTGCAGCTGCAAAGCAGATTTTGAAATATCTTGCTGGAACATTAGACTTTGGTTTGTTGTTTGTTGGTTCATAAGATGACTCTTTGAATGTTGTTGCTTATTCAGATGCTGATTGGGGAAGTGATCTCGATGATAGGCGTTCGACAACCGGATATTGTGTTTATGTTAATGAGTATCTTGTGGCCTGGAGTTCAAAGAAGCAGAAGTCGGTATCGCGGTCCACGACTGAAGCAGAATATAGGAGTATTGCTGACACAGTTGCAGAAGTAACATGGATTAATTCTATTTTGCATGATTTGGGGTTGTCTTCTCGGTCAGTTCCTGTTGTTTGGAGCGATAATACGAGTGCTGTTGCACTCTCAGCCAATCCTATTCTACATTGCAAGTCCAAGCACGTTGAACTTGATGTTCATTTTGTTCGAGAGAAGGTGAATCAAGGGAAGATTCATGTGAATTATGTTCCAGCCGAACATCAAGCTGCAGATGGCTTAACCAAGGCGTTGTCTAAGTCATATTTTCAGATGTTTCGTGGCAAGATGGGTGTATATGCTTTTGAATGAGTGAAGTCAGAGAAGTTTTGTTTCTCTTTTATTTGTTGCGAAGGAGTGATAAGGATGTTGATTAAGATGTTTGGTGAGGAGCAGGGAGAATATTGGAGGTTGTTAAACCTTTGGTTGGTTATAACCAACTATGGCCCGTTATAACCATCAGCCCGTTAAGGATAACTGACTGGGTTTAGTTGTACCCACTGTTGGTTATTACTTGCTGGGTATATAAATAAGAGTCTGAGACTCTGGCCCAATCAAGCAAAGATTGAGGCCTACATTCCTTTCTTTCTTTCAGCCCGTTTGTAAACCCTTCTATCAGTTTCTAGACTTTACTAGTCTAACACAGACCATCTTTTTTGTCAGTGTAATTTCACGTAGGGTATATGGCAAAGGTGGTGGAAGCTATGGAATCTACAAATCACAATCTCAGGAGACTACAGATCCCTAGTTCAGGTATGGCACGCTCAATCCATCAAAGAGTCGAAAAAACCAATTTGGAGCATGACCTTGTTTGGTTTTACTTGGACAATTTGGCTATGTAAAAATGAAAGGGTTGTCAACAAGAAGATTCTGCCAGCTGACCAGATCTTCGACTTAGCTTTGGTGAGAATTGGTCACTGGGCGAAATGTAAATGGCCAACTTCGATAGGTTCAGTTGCTGAATTCTTAAGTATGTCAAATGAAGTAAGCATTCGCGTGGGTACTTGTAACAGACCAAAGCTAGGTTCGTGGGAACCTCCAATTGCAAAATGATTAAAATTCAATGTTGATGCAGCGGTTAAAGGGAGCTTTGGAAGCGCTAGTATCGGAGGCGTTCTTCGAAATCATGAGAACTCAGTCCTAACCAGCTTCTCAAAACCTATCGGGCTAAATAACCCCACCATGACGAAATTGATTGGAATAGCTGAAGCCTGCAACATTTATGGATCATCGAGATGGGAAGAATTTTATCCTTTGACGATTGAATCAGATAGCTTGCTCGCGGTGCAGTGGGTGAATAATCCTTTCGTGGTTACGTCTATTTTTAAGCATGTGGTAATGCAATGCAGGAATGCGTGTGAAAAGAAGGGTTGGCAGATGAGGTTCGCTCACAGAGAATCTAATTGTAATGCTCGTATGTTAGCTAGAAAAAGGCATGCTAGGAAATTATGTTTCTACAGTATGAAAAATGAAGTGTAAGCTAGCAGTAGACTAAGTGTACTGGAGTAAGGTGTTGTGATTTTGGGTGTAAAATTGAAATTGGAAGGTTGTATTAGTGTGGTTCGAAATAATAATAATATACATGCGCTTTTTTCCCCATAACTAGGACTTAGAGAGGGTTTTTAACGAGGCATTAATTTTTAAAAAAAAAGTTTTTTCGTCAACGATCGTTAAAAAATTTCATCGTCCAATCAGAACATGACACATAGCCTATTTTTTATATTTTTAATTTTTGAATTTCTTTAAAAATATAAATTTCTTTTTTGAAATTGGATTATATTCAATGATGAAAGAATTACAAATGAATCACACCGTAAACAATAAAAGTTCAGTGCAAAATAAACAATGCAGAAAAATCTAACAGTGTGAAAGACGTTAAAAAATCAAACCTAACACTTTCAGAAGAAACTTCTAAAATGAAATCCAAAAAGCTATTACTTTGTCTTGGGTGCTCTTTGAAGACAACATAACTCTTTCGCTACCCGTTCTTGACATATCGGCACAGCCACAAAAAGGAAATCATAACATGAAGTGTTCAGCCTTCCTTCGTTGACAAAAAAGTTCGATGATACTCGTCACCCAAACTCTAAACTATCAAACGATAGACTGAAACTGCCATAAAAGCAGACAAAGAAACCATCATACAGTCAGACAAAAGAACTGCCATAGAGACAGACGAAAAAACTGCAAAAAAAATAGATATGGTAGAAACCTGGCAAAGTAAAAAAGAAAACAAAAAACATGAAACTAAAAAGTTCATCGGCAACGATGAGACTTATTTATATACATAACCAGCGGCATTTTTCATTCACCCCTAAGCGACATTTTCCATCATCTACTCATCAATGGAATTTCAATCGACCTCTTTTTTCATTGTTGGGTGTTCGTCGATAGTACAATTAACGATTCATTCGTAGTTTTTGACGACAAGATGATGAGGTTTTCGGTAGAGGAATCTGATGAAGATAAGGGTGACCGGTGGCGGTTGAATCGATGGTCGTAGTGGAAAATTTTAGGGATTTAAAGATAGGGTTTATGGGGTTTTAGAGAAATTAAATATTAATGGGTTAATTAATATTTTTTATTTTTTTATTTTCAGATTTTAATTTAAAAAAATGAGAAACTAAGTTATTTGTTTGAATTTTATTAGATAACGAAAAGAATGACGTATGTTAAAAAAACATTGAATAAGTATCTAATGAAACATTAACCACATATATTTTAAGAAAAATATATATAATTTAAACATTTATTTGATTGTTAAGTCATATTTTTTGGGCTATATAAAAAAAAGCCCCTGTAGAATTAGCCCAGCTTACTAAGACAGGACAGATTGTTTGTCCAAACCCAATCGATCAAATTTCTGTATTTCATGAATCTAGTATCCTCATCCGCAAGAGCAAAAAATCCAAACTCCACAAAAACAGACCTGAATCAAAACTGCAGTATTGTCCCGATGAATCTCAGCTGTCTCCAACCTCTGTCTAAACCACCCAATTTTCTTGCCCCTGTTTCTCCAACATTTTCAGGTTCTTTTCACTTCCTGCAAAACCACCCAGCACTGATTCCAAACAATTCGAACAGAAACTCCAGGAGTTACAGGAAGACAGGGATTGTGCGTGGTTGGTTGTTTCCAGTGGATCCTTGGGCACCAAACATCGACTCACAAAGCATTGCTTCTCAACTCTTTGCGGTTTCTTTGTTCCCGTACATTGGGTTCTTGTACTTTATTACCAAGTCTAAGTCTGCTCCCAAGCTCACCCTTTTTGGCTTCTACTTCTTGCTTGCCTTTGTGGGTGCCACCAGTGAGTTTCCTGGGACATACCCTTTTCTTTCTTTGCTCTAATTTATATTCTGATGTTGCTTATCTTCTAAGTTTCAAAAATTAGGTTTCCATTACTAGCATGATTGTAGACCAAGTGAAAAGCCTATTAGTTACTTGTTATTGATGATTTTGCAAGAAACCTACTTTGTTGATAAATGTATTGGTATTCACTTTAGCATATATCCCCTTGTTTTGTTAAATGGTCTAATTGAAATGTTTGATATTCGAATTTAGTTGCTATTTTTCTCATATGTTTGTGTACATTTTGATACTTATGGATTGATGGCTTCTCATAGCTAGGGCAGAGATGCATATTATGACAATGGCATTGGCAGTTCAATTCTAAGCAATCTATATATTCTACAACATGTTTTCTTCTCAATTGTGAGGCTGGAAATTTGTTTTATTTGCTATTGGTGGCTTGTTTCAACTCTACTAATTTCCTTTGTATTGGTCTTTTGCTGACTTTGCATCTACTGAGCAGTCCCAGCTGGAATATACGGTATGTTCTTCTCGGTAATGAACAACGATTGCTTTTAAGACATGTTGATTTCTACTCTTCGTTACCAAATTGTGACTCGGTCCGTTTGATGTTGAGACAGCAAAGGTGAATTATGGTACTTCCCTATCTAATGTGGATTGGTTGCATGGAGGGGCTGAATCACTTCTCACAATAACCAATTTATTCATCGTCTTGGGGTTGAGACAAGCTCTTAGGAAGACTGAGGATGCGAAAGAAAGCACATCGAGCTCCGTTGCAGACGCGAAACAGAAGAAACCTTAAATGTATACAAACCAGGTGAATTCAATTGGGAGTTGCCTCTTGTTACTGTTTGTTTTATCTTTTCCATCGGTCAAGTGCAGAGGCAAGCAATGTTGTATCTACTAAAGGGATCATTGGAATGTAGATTCTTTCGCTATGTAGATATGGATTTTTTTTACAGAATCCGGGATTTGGTAACTTTCACGGTATGTTGTTTTGGAAAATTTATTTGGATTATAAATGGCCATTTTTTAATACTCATTTGCAGGTTGCAAAGAAATTGCAGCAAGTATGAAAAGGACCTTTGCATTATTTATGACTTTCGCCAGAAGGTTTCTATATGCCAAAATCATCATTTTGGTGAAAATCTGTGCACTAGTATTATGCAATTTCAATTAGAACAAATGTCAAAACTTGCCATCTGAAAATTTCTTGCATCCAACATTGAATTGAAAGAGTCTTATGTATTCTACAATAGTTCTTGGCGAAACACAGCTCGCCATGAACAGATGCAACCAGCTACTCTGGTTGTGGAACCTGAATTCAACATATCACTCTTATTTCAATTGTGAAAAATAGAGTTAAGAGAAAAGTCCCGGGGTGTCAAATGTGAAATTTGGATCCAACACCACATGATCGAGCGAGAAATCCAAGTCCATAATCGGAGAATTGGTGGCTGAAGTGTTGGCTGAAACCAACTCGGTGAGATCAGATTCAGAATGTTGTGTATTAAGAACGTCCCCAAAGTTGTTCATCTGAGAAGCTGAGAAGTAGCTTACTTCAGGTGTACCAGGAGACATGAAAGGCGAAGAAAAGCTGCCTAAGATATTGCTGTAATCAAGTACTCCTGAAGGTGAAAAGCTATGGTTTTCCTTCTTTAAGCAACCAAACGATGTTGAAGGAAAAAAGGAGGGTGCCATCTCGTTATTGTCTAAGCCCTCGGTATCGACCCTTAGGCCTGCTCGGAAATCCAAGAGGATATCTTGTGATTGCAATGGTTGGTAATTGTTATTATTAAGGCCGTTTTTGTTCGATTTACGTTCTTGTTTTTCCGGTGATGCTGGTGGTGGAACTCCCTGGTTGCCAGTTCCACATGTGTGAGTTCCTCTGTATGTGACCTCAAAAATGGTGGGATCTTCATCTGATCTCTGGACTTGCTTTGTTGCCCAGCAGTTTTGGGTGTTTCGATATGTGCATCTGTAATAGCTTCTGCTAAAAGTAAACAATCTATTTTCAGGGTTTTGAGTAATATAAAAGTCCAACATATTTGTATTTTGTATGTATTTGTATATGTTTAATAGTTAGCAAATGATTAGAGATACAAAGTGAAAAAGGCTCACCTAGGATATTTGGCTCCTAGGATATCTTTCTGCCCATATTTTCTCCAACTGTAGCCATCATCGTGAGGACCCTCCAGCAGGTTTTCAGAGCTCACTCTCACCTGATCCCTCCTAGGTATCATCTTTCTGCAAAAACCAGGAATCGTTAGCATCAACTTTACTACATAAAAATTTCCAACAACATACAAGAATTATATTGTAGCTTCCAAATTCACCTCTTCTTCGAGACATCTCCGGTGTCCCGTTTATCGTTTTCTGCATCGCCACTCCAGGGGCTGCCGTTGATTGTTAGAGGAGACTCTGCAACACAAGTTGTTGCTCCCACATTTTGTTGTGGCTGCTCCATAGGTCCTCTCGGTTCCAAGATCAGAAGAGCTTTCTCATATGAAGATAAAATCTTCTGTACCAACAAGTCCCGGGATTCAACACAAGATGATGACCTTAACTGCTTTGCTAACTCGAGTCCTTGAATCAGCTCACTCACCAGTGTCCCCTCCCAGTTCCTCATGTTCTCCATTTTTTTTATTCTTCTTTCTGCTCAGTGTAACAGGAAGCAACAACCATGGAACTTGGAGTTGGCCCTGAAAGTATGTTTTGTTTCTGAATGAGAAACTGGAAATCTGGGGCTTTTAAAGCAAGTGTTTTGGGGTTTTGGATTAGAAAATTTTAAAAAAATGGTTGTTGGGATATGTAGAAAGTTTGAAGTTTGACCGAAAGAAACCGAGTTATTCAGCGTAGACCAGTCTTTGGTCATATGATGAGTTCGGAGTAAGAGTAGTGGAGTGAAGAGTGAGAGGTCCAACCCCCAAATGCTGACCAATTCTCCCTTCAAAATTACATCTATCATGGCCATGGACCCCCCCCCCCCCCCTTTATCCCTCTTTTGTCCTTTTTATGACATGAATCATTGAGTTAAGAATAACAATAGTTTACCAACGGCGTTATCCAACTGGTAAGCAGTTCGGTATCGCTTAAGCAGGTTTTCAGTTCGAGGCGTTGTTTATGCAGAAAATTTTCGCTAGGAAACTCACCTACTAAAGTCATGTGTGTGACGCGGTTCAGTCTGGATTAGTCAGAGCAAAGCCCTGAAAATCGGAGGGCAACCAAAAAAAATAACAATAGTTTAATTCTGAATTCCAACCTTCTATTTTATGTAATTCTAAGAAGTTAGTTCCTTTAATTCTTTACAAAAACTACGGCGTTAATTCATATGTTTACCACCAACTAGACTAGTTTCTTAGTTTTCATAAAGTATGAAGATCAATTTTTGATAAATTAAAGTGGAGGGACTAATTTTTCAATATTCACAGAATGAAGGGATAAATTTTAAAATTAGACCAAATAAAGGTATGGATTAGTATGAAGAAAGTTTCTATAAGAGAGTGGACCAAAAAAATTTCAAACCAAATTCCGCGTTATTGCACTACCCATGTGGGGAAATTAGGCTTACGTGTTCTGAAAATTGCCTATTTTTAACGACCATTCGAACATCATCTGCTTATTTGTCCCTGTTGGCTATTAGATTCTTCACGTGTTTTCTATTTATTTATTTATCTCTTGCAAATTCATTCTATTTTTAATGATGATTCTTAACTGTCGAGAAAACATGCACTGCTCAGCGTTTTACTTGTATAATAAAAGTTTTCTTTTTTTACAAAAATGTCAACAACTAAACAGCTTGATGTAATAACAATATCTTTTATATTTTTCTCTCTTAGCCTTGCGTCGCTTGTCTCTAGGGTTTTCATTTTTCCTCTATCATGGGTGGCGCTTCTTGTCTCTGTTAACGCTAGGGTGAGCATTCGATCGAGTCGAGTAAAAAAAATTTGAGTTATTCGAGTTGACGAATCATATTTTACAACTCAAACTTTATTTAAAATTTTTTCGATTCGAGTCGAGTTTTCGAGTTCCTATAAAAATTTAACTGTAATTATTTATCATGTTATAGTAGGGTTTGATTCCAATTTAAACACCTTTCTCTACTCATATAAGATATGCACATATATATTTTTTCACATGTGACAATATTTCTTCATATTTTTATATATCATTATGTATATATCATAAAAATAGAGGGACTCGTCTCAAACTTAAAAATAAATTCACTAATTACTAAAAATTTCGAGTTATTCGAATTTCTATTTTACAACTCAAACTTTATTTGAAATTTTTTCGAGTTATTCGAGTTTATGAAATTTCGAGTCGAGTCAAGACGGGTCAAGTATTTTTACCTCAAGTCGAGTCGAGTTATTCGATTTTTTCGAGTCGAGTCGAGTTTTGCTCACCCCTAGTTAACGCGGTAGCCACCCTCCACCTCCCCCTTCCTCCTCTGCTCTGCTCATCTCTTGTTTTTCTCTGTTTTTTATGCTCGCTTTTTCTCTATTTTTCACTTTTGTTTCAGCCGTTTTTGTGAAGAGTTTCAATTTTTTGTTGGGAGTTTCATCTCTCCGACGTCAGTTGTGCTACTCTCGAAGGTCAGCTTCGATGGAGATAGGTTTCCTTTTTCGAATTTTTCTTGGCTCTTTTTTCAGGTTTGAAGATCTGCCCTGGCTCTCATTATCTTTACCAGGTGCTCTTTGCTGCTCCGATGATCTCACCGTCGTGCAAAAGAAGAGTCTAATTTTGTGTGGCCTTTACGGCCTTCCTCTGTCGTCTCTGTCAGCTCGGCCTCTTGAAACACCTGTTAGTTTATCCGACCGCCAAAAAATTACCGTTCGACGAACCAAATGTTGGTTAGGGGTCATGGAGGCGCTCCTCCTTCATCGGTGGTTCTCTGCTGCTTGTTTCCCCTTTCGGTGGTTGTCAGCTCTTCTCTCAAATTTTTTGTGTTTGTTCTTTCTCGGCACTTGTCTTTGCCTCGATTTTTTCAAACCTTTGTGCTTTTGTTTTCTCTTTTACGGTTATAATGCTTGGTTGTTTCTATGAATGAATCGGGTGTTATTTGTTTCAAAAAAAAATATTTGACAAGATATAAAACTAAGTATTTAAAACAAAGATTTAAATGCTAAAATAACACTCCTAACAAGTGTGGTGCAATAGCAAGGTACATTATTCTCCCAATGAGAGAAAACAAATTCGATCCTTAAAAATAACATTGTTAGAAGGAAGAATTACGAATCTTGAACATTGACTATAAAAATGAACATGTACTTTATAAAAAAAAATAACATTAAATCAATATAATAAATTGTCAATGTACTTAAAAGTTCAAACTGAGACTTCTTCCGATGTTGATGTTATTTCTTCACAAATCAACAAGAACTACTAACGTTTGCACAAAACAATCCGAATACCGAGTTTACAAAACCCAATGATACATATCTAATTTATTATAGTTCATAAAATTTCATAAACATAAGCATAAAAGTTACAAGAAATCATGACGAATAATTATTTCGTCTAGCTAGATGCTACCACCTTAGCAACAAATAAAAAAAAGAGAATCCTTTACTATAAAAACGTTAGTCAAATTCATTACTGTAAACAAAATATAATTTTGGGAAGTAAATTCTCAGGGCGAACTTTCTATTGATTTAAATGAAATAGTGAACAAGTTAACCGTCTGTATCACGCTGGCGAAAAGCGCGGCCCAAAAAACATGTCTAGGGCCGACTGGCATAGACAAAAAGGCACCCATTTATAGTCTAATTTTTTTTCTATAACATTTAATAGTATGGTCTAATTTTTTTCAATACACACCGTTAGGGGTTACTTTAAAAATTTTAATTTTTTTAATATTTTTAGAGGTCTAACTTTTTTAATACTTCTTATTACAGGTTATTTTTTCAACACTTGTTATTAGGGGCTCAATTGTTTTTTTAATATTTATAATTAGGGGTCAAATTTTTTAATACTTGTTTTTAGGCCTCAATTTTCTCAATACTAGTTATTATGATTCATTTTTTTCCAATATTTTTTATTAAGGGTCTAGTCCTAAAATTCATTTTTTTTAATATTTGTTATTTTTTTTGAAAATTAGAAGTTTATTGATATTTAGATATAGTCACATGGATTCATGCCTCGTTAAAAATCTTCCCTAGACCTAAGTGGAGGAAAAGAGTACAACGAATCTATGTAATACACAATTCGCAAGCTAAAGGACAACATAATCACTACCAATCACCAGGTGCAGACTCGCTAATACAATTCCCATTAAATAACAGCACCGAAAAACCAATAAACATAAACAAAAACAACCAATAATAGACTACTGGAAAATGCGGGACTAAAGCACGGGCAAACCTTGGCTTCCTTCTTCTTCACTTAACATCCACGATCAACCGTTTGAATTAAACCATTGAGGAGCGTCTCCAGATCAAAGGAATACCTCTGTCTATACCAGATTTTGCTAGCTTGTCAGCAGTCGTATTAGCATCACTCGAAATGTGTTGTATACGCTAGCTAAACTTCAAACACAAATTCAGACGACATTTTATAAGCTGTGAAAAAAATACTAAGAGCAGTTGAAGGGCGCTGGAGCCAATCCACCACTGCACTAAAATTAGTTTCGATAACAAGGGAGAAATTATGTCCCCACCCCGATTCTCTAAAGAGTTGGCAAGCCTCTTTAATTGCTAAAAGTTCAGCCGACGCTGCATTTAATAATCCGATTGATCTTGAAAAACATATAAGGGCTTGGTTATCTTCATCCCTCAACAAACCACCTATACCAGCTCTACCGAAACCACCATCAACCGCTCCATCAACATTGAATTTAAGGGATCCTGGCTCTGGACTCATCCACGCGCAAGGCTTCGCCAAACACTGTTTGGATTTTCTGGATATCAGAACTTTAGGGTCTCTCAAAATGTCCTCCACGCAAAGGGGAGAATCTGAACACTTTTCCCTTACCCACCAGCTCAATCTCAACAAACATAAGTCATAGATTTCATTTTCATCAACAACAGGCCCTCTAAAGATCACCTCATTCCTAAACAACCATAACGACCATAAAATGCACAAAAACAAAAATATTCATACCTCATTTGAAAGCAAGGGGCAATGCAAATGGATCCAGAAAAAGTAAAAAGATTGAATCTTTTCTAGGATAACTATGGATAAACCTCACTCTTTAAGCCACTTTTTCCAAATTCTTCAACTAACCTTGAATTGGCAAAAAAGATGAGACACAGATTCATCCGCTTTTGTGCAGAATGGGCACTTTAAACCATCGCTGAGACGAACTCCCCTTTTTGCTAACTCCACCTTTGTGGGGATCTTCCCGTGCAACACTTTCCACAAGAAAACCTCAACTTTCGGAGGTGCCAAATTAGGCCTGGAGAAATCCCAATAATTGCTACTTGGATCGCCCTTTGACGATATAAGATTTTCGTAGGATTTTGCAGAGTATAGCATGTTAGAATTACCACCCCACTGCAAGCTGTCTTTGCAAAAATTTTCAAAAGCAACGCTGTTTATCAAAGCTATGAAGTCATTCCAGATTTCTTTCTCCCATTCGAAAAGGTTTCTGTGTAAAGATATATTCCACTGCCATTTTGCATCAACCAAGTGATCGAAATCAGCTATAACCCCAGATTTGTTAAGGGCCATCGAGAACAAGCAAGGAAAAGCTTTTTTAGTGTTTTGTCACCCACCCACTTATCAAACCAAAACAAGATGTTTTTCCCGTCACCAATGAGCAATTTTAAGTTTTAACAGAAGCTATCTTCTGAGTCACAAAGGGGCGAGATAATACCTTTCCATATCCATAAATTATTAGTGGCATTAAAGTTGGAAGGCAATAAGCGGCATTCATTTTCACCATATTTGGCAGCCACCACCTTTCTCCACAGGTTACTTTGTTCTGTACGAAATCTCCAAAGCCACTTGTTGAGAATGGCTCGATTTCTAATATGCAAATTCGTAATTCTCAAATCACCACAAGATTTAGGAAGACACACAATCTTCCAGCTCACCCAATGAATAGCTTTTTTTGTCTAAGGAATTCCATATGAATTGAGCTATCAATCGCGAGAGGTTGTCTTTAATCGAGGCTGGCATAGGAAAAATAGACATAAAATAAACATGAATGCTTGTTAGAACTGATTTAACCAGAGCAATTCTTCCCCCCATCGAAAGTAGTTTAGATTTTCAGCTTGAGAGTTTTCTTTTTTTGAATTTATCAATGATTGGTGACCAAATTTGTCTCGAGTTTTTAAAATCTCCCAATAGTAAACCCAGGTACTGATTAGGGAAGCTATCCCCTTGACAATGCAGTAACTTCGCCCAGTAATCGATAATCCCGGATTCTATATTAACTCCGAACAGTTTGGTTTTTTGCATATTAAGTTTGAGTCCAGACATAATCTCGAAACCTTTTAAAATTCGGAGAATGTTCCTGATTTGCCTCTCCTCTGCCCCACAGAAAAGAATTACATCATCGGCAAATTGAATGTAGGACACTTCTACATCATTTCCCCCATACGGATACCATTAAATAAACCAAGTATATTAACTTTTTTTAATAGAGCACTTAAAGCTTCATCCACAATGTTAAACAACAACGGAGATAGTGGGCAACCTTGCCTTAAACCACGACTCACCCTAAAAGACTGAGTTGGCGAACCATTCACCAGAATCGAGATTGACGCAGTGGAAAGGCATGTTTGAATCCACCTACACCACCGCGACCCAAAACCCATTTCTTTCATAACAAACAGTAGAAAACTTCAATTAACTGTGTCATAAGTTTTGCGGAAGTCAGCTTTGAACACTACACCATTCAAGTTTTTTTCTTCTTAAGAAATTAATGGTTTCGTTAGCGATTAGGAAACAGTTTATAATCTGTTTCCCCGGTGTGAAAGTGAACTGATTTTCCTCGATAATTTCCCCTATGACCTCACTTAACCGCAAAGCAAGGCATTTAACAAGAAGCTTGTAAATACATCCCACTAAATTAATCGGCCTAAAGTCATCAATATCAGTTGCAACCTGCTTTTTAGGCACTAGGACAATGAAAGAGCTGTTGAAATTAAAATTTGATAACTCACCCTTGTAAAAGGCGTTGAAGAAGGCCATGATATCATCCTTAAGACGGTTCCAGAACTTTTTAATGAATCCCATGTTGAACCCGTCGGGACTCGGGGCTTTGGAATTTTCACACAACGATAATGCTGTCCAAACTTCACCAACTGTAAACGACGATTCCAAAAGGCCTGCAGACTTAGCGCTGATATTATTAAGGCAACAGCCTAGGTGTTTCAACGGGAGAGTAGTGGCCAGGTTATGAAAAATCTTGAAATGCTCCATGATGGCTTTTTTAACTTCTGTCGGATGACTAAAGCTTCTCTCGCCAATCCAAATCTGGTTGATCATATTGGAATTTTTGGAATTTTTTCTGGTGGAAGCCGTGATGTGGAAAAACCTCGTATTTCGATCCCCAACTTTAGCCCAAATCAGTCTAGACTTTTAGATCCATTCGCGTTCCTCCCTCCTAATACATTCCCAAAGCCTTCTTCTGCAAGTTTTTAGTTCATTTATCAAATCCAAATTTTTATCGCCGTTAGAAATTGCCTTCTCGATGTCAGCACAACGTATCTCAAGGGTTGAGATGTCATTCCCCGACTTCAATCTCCTGATATTAAGCCATTCTTTTGATCGAATTTTGCAATTTTTCAGAATATTCACGATTCCCCTCCCTGCACACTTACCACATTCTTCCGAGATCATATCAACAAATGTCTTGTCTTCCGCAAGATAATCGAACCATTTGAACTGTCTAGGACCCCAATTTTCAGCCTCAAATGATAGGCATATTGGATTATGGTCAGAGATGCTTTTCGAAAGGATACTTTGGAGAAGAGAAGGCCACAAACTCAGAAACTCAGAAGAAAGAATGACCATGTCCAGTCTGCTGAAAGAGGGATTCTCCCTTAAATTTGACCACGTAAATTTTCCATTCTGAAGAGGGAGATCCAGCATGCTTAAATGCTCCATAAAATCAGCAAACCGCTCGATCGTTTTTCTGTTAGCGCTCCCACCTGACCTTTCTTTCGGGGACAACACAGTGTTGAAATCTCCCCCGAAGAGCACGGGGCAAGGAAAGTTAGCTATGAATTTTTCCAATTCATCAAACAAGCAACTTCTTTCAAAATTCTCATTTGGAGCATAGACATTAATTAACAAACAATTGAAACCTGACTCTATAAACTTACCTGCAATGGCGATAAAATTTCGATTTATAACCCTTTTCTCACACAAGAAGAAGTTGGGATCCCATATAGAAATTAGGCCTCCCGCTGAACCAGATGTCGGAGAGCAAATAATGTTGAATTTTGAATTCAGTCCGCAAATCTGCCTTGAAAGCCTCTTATCAACCTCCTTCAATTTTGATTCTTGAAAAAAAAGCAGCTTCGTACCGGTGCTTCGTAAAAGCTTTTTAACGGCTGCCTTCTTCTCAAACTTAACCAATCCACGAATATTCCAGGAAACAATAATATTGAGCTTCATGAGAAACAGAGGGTCCAATTTTTTCTCAATACTTGTTATTAAGGTTCTAATTTTTTCCCGATATTTGTTATTAGGGACATACTTTTCAATTTTAGTTTTTTCTAATACTTATTATTAAGGGTCTATTTTTTCAATACTTATTATTAGATGGCTTAATTTTTTTTCTAATATCTGTTATTAAAGATCTAATTTTTTTCTCAATACTTGTTAATAGGGTGTCTAATTTTTCTAATATTTGTTATTTGAGACACATCTTCAAATTTAATTTTCTTTCTGATACTTGTTATTAGATGCTAAAATTTTTTCTAATACTTCTTATTAGGGTCTACTTTAAAATTCAAAAATAAAAATTCAATACTTGTTATAAAAGATCTAATTTTTAAGTTCACCCTGAACCACCAAAATTTCAGGAATAGGTATGTGCGTGCCTTCTGTAGAACTCTTCCAACTGAATACATTTCTCCTAGTATGACACATGTGTTAGTTCTAAAAATAATTTTGAGCGAGTATTATTTGCTTAAATAATTTATTAAAAGGATAATATTGGAGTATTATTTGACGCTTCAATTCGTCTGATTTTTTTCAAAAAAAAATATTTCCCTTTTAAGAGTGCATCATATCTTTACATGCAACAATTAATTTATTATTTAATAATGCAAATACATAAATAATTTGAATTAAAAGAAATGTTCAGAAAAGTAATTGTTATATTATTTTCTCTTGGGTGGCCTAGTGTCCAATTTGCTAGATATGCATATCTATGCCTAATATAAAAGTTATCCCCTACAAAATTCTCTTGCTAGAATTTGGAAATCAAATGCTTGATTTTGTGACAACTTAACAATGTCTTTTATGCATTTGTTTAAGTCATTTTAGGAATTTAGCTGAACATGATTTTGTGATAACTTTTTAAAGTTATACATTTGGCTTTAATTTTTTTAATTTTTTGAATTAGTCTTTAAATTTTATAATTTGTGCCCACCTTGAAATTTTAGAATTTTTATAATTTGTGCCACCTCAAAAATATTTTGACTTGTGCCCACCCTCAAAAAAACATTCTAGATCCGCCACTACTCGAATTGCTATAATACTATATATCTTAACAATTATTTTACATAAATTTTAATAAATTCACTTACATGTTTCAGATGCATATTAGTATTTTTTTTCAGGGGTGGGAATTGTCGGGTACCCGGTTCATCCGGGTACCTCATTAGGCGGCCCGTGTCCTGGCCCATTATATTCGGGTACCCGGGATTTGGCCCGTAAAATTCGGGTACCTGGGTAATCAGGTACCGGGTACTCGATTCCTTTTTTTAAATTTTTTAATTCTAAAATTAAAAAAAATCACATGTTAAACACAAAAATATTTAAAAAAAATAAACTTAAAACTTAAAAGAATATAATACAAACAAAGAAAAAATGTAGGGATTTAGACTTAATTTTAGAGTGAAAATATTAAGAAACATAAAATAAAAATATAATTTTAAATATAAAAAAAATATTAATTTTTATCGGGTCGGGTCGGGTACCCGGTAAGGGGAAACTTCCAGCCCGTGTCCCGGTAAATTTGTCGGATCGGGTAATTTTTATTCGAGAATTACTCGATATTTTAGATTTGGGTCGTCGAGTTTTCGGGTCGGGTCAATCGGATCGGGTATTTTTGTCCATCCTAATATTTTTGTGTGCATTATAGTTATTCATGTATATTTTGTTTTAGCGTCATCACATATTTTAATCTTTTTTATGTTTTATGTTGCCTTAATACATCTATATTTTACCCCATTTTTTAAAAAAATAACTTCAAAAGCATTTTATTTAGAAATTGGATTATTACACCTATTTTATATTAATAAAAATATTATATTACTTAATTTTTGAAACAAAGTGAGGGTATACAAGGATGGACGTGAGATTTTATGTCAAATGATGCAATTTTTTTTCTAAAATTTATATTAGAAATTAAGAGTGTAATATTAAAAAATTTCGGGGTGAAGGCACCTATCCACGGCCACGAAAAATTATTAGATGAGTCTGGCTCACTACGTCATTGTGTTCCCATCCAATAATATTTTTTCATGTTATTTTTTTCCAAGGTGAATCTTTCGTCTTTCTTATATGTAAAAAATGAGTAATTATTTGAAAATTAAAATAAGAAAGATGTACTTTATTGGTTGTGACCATAAATAACGTGGTGAGTCGGGTCAATCTAATAATTCTCCACGATCACGGTCCATCTGATGGCATATTTTATCAAATTAAAAAAAGGCTAATGGATCATGGAATTATTTTTAGCGTTGACCTTCAATTCATGCATGGATAAGGATAGGATTATGCCGAAGCCCTTAAATAGCTACTTTAATTATTCTCTCTTTTTGAAAAATAAAACAAAATCTTGTAGAGAAAGCTAATTGTTTTGTGACTTGTCAAAGGTTCTTAGAGCCAAATCCAATTCTCATGTTTTAGGGTCTTTCTTGAAAGGTTTTCCAACGCTAACATTGAGCTCCAAAACCATTCAAAATCCATTAGTGTATTAGCACTTACAAAGTGTCTTTTACCGTCAAAATTCGACATTTGAAATAAATGATAGAACAAATTCGTTTGCTTCTTTTCTGTGTTACTTTATATGTTTCACCAATAATTTTATGTCATGTGTATTAATGATTTAGTTTCACTATTTTATTGATAATACACTGACATAAAATCATTGATCAAATATATAAATTGACATTATCAATTTTATCCGCAAATGGTGGAGTAACAAAATGTCAAATGCCAAGATATGGGGATAAAAATCTTCTGTCCCTTTGCGGTGCTTCTACTTATTGTCACGGTCCGTTAGCGTGATAGGCAAGACCGTGACGAGATGCTTGCTGGTTGTGCTTAAATTGGGATGCGGGATAGCATTAAGGGTGTAGTACGTGCCGTACAGTCGATCGGTCCTGGGGGCCGAGCGTGCTGGTTAGGCACCACACTGGTCGGGAGCTGTCCCCGCTTCCCTGATGAGCCCATGGGAGGGCGAAACCAGTAAGCATCGAATGGAAAAGGCTTAGCCCCGGGCTTATGGGAGCCCTGGGTTGCCGCACGGGGGAGTTGTCCCTGCGTGAAGACTCTGACCCCGTGACAGATGGTATCAGAGCAGGTCGTGTGCTAGCTGTGAGCTTACCAAGCGCTCCATGTGCTGCGCGTAGCGGGTCAAGTGGACGAGCGTTAGACTCACACCCGAGTGAAGTGGTGTCCGCGAGTGGGACCTCTAGAAAGAGACTGAGACGAGGTAGGGTAGGCAGGAAGCTACAGCGAAAGTTCGCCAAGCACTCGCAGAACCTCGGTAATGAGGGCGAGCAGGCAGGGAATTGCACACTCGATCTGGGTTGGTTCCCCATTGATGTGGGAACGAGCTTTCTCCCCATGCACGAGGGCGTGCATGAATTGAGTGGGGGAGATTGTCACGGTCCGTTTGCGTGATAGGCAAGACCGTGACGAGATGCTTGCTGGTTGTGCTTAAATTGGGATGCGGGATAGCATTAAGGGTGTAGTACGTGCCGTACAGTCGATCGGTCCTGGGGGCCGAGCGTGCTGGTTAGGCACCACACTGGTCGGGAGCTGTCCCCGCTTCCCTGATGAGCCCATGGGAGGGCGAAACCAGTAAGCATCGAATGGAAAAGGCTTAGCCCCGGGCTTATGGGAGCCCTGGGTTGCCGCACGGGGGAGTTGTCCCTGCGTGAAGACTCTGACCCCGTGACAGATGGTATCAGAGCAGGTCGTGTGCTAGCTGTGAGCTTACCAAGCGCTCCATGTGCTGCGCGTAGCGGGTCAAGTGGACGAGCCCAAAACCGCGTGCATCACAAGGTATGAATCTTTTGAGTTTCTTGTAATGCCATTTGGCCTTACAAACGCTCCCGCAACGTTTTGCACTTTAATGAATAAGGTACTTTCACCTTTTCTTGATCGTTTTGTTGTCGTCTACTTAGATGACATTGTCATCTATAGTGAGACTTTCCATGAACATTTAATGCACTTGAGGAAGGTTTTGCAGGTTCTTCGTGAGAACGAGCTTTACATCAAACGCGAAAAATGCAGTTTCGCTCAACAAGAAGTCCCGTTCTTAGGCCACATCATTGGAGGTGGTAAGATCCGAATGGATCCAAGCAAAGTTCGAGCCATCGACGATTGGGAACCGCCGACTAAGGTAACCGAACTTCGTTCTTTTCTTGGTTTAGCTAACTATTATCGTAAGTTTGTGCAAGGTTACTCCGCCATAGCAACGCCTTTGACCGAACTCTTGAAGAAGGACAAACCTTGGGAATGGAGTCCAAGTTGTCAACAAGCGTTCGAAAGGCTTAAACAAGCCATGGTAAGTGAGCCCGTTCTTGCCTTGCCCGACCATTCCAAGCAATTCGTCATCCACACCGATGCATCCGATTATGCCATTGGTGGAGTTTTGATGCAAGAAGGCCATCCCATTGCCTTCGAAAGCCGGAAGTTGAACGACACCGAAAGGCGTTACACCGTTCAAGAGAAGGAGATGACCGCCGTCATCCATTGCCTTCGCACATGGCGACACTACATATTGGGTTCCAGGTTTGTCGTCTTTACCGATAATTCTGCCATTTCTTATTTTCTAACCCAAAAGAAGTTGTCTCCTAAGCAAGCTAGGTGGCAAGACTTCTTGGCGGAATTCGACTTTTCAATGGAGCATAAGCCCGGAAAGACCAACACCGTGGCCGATGCGCTTAGCCGAAAAGCTAGCCTTGCCTCCATTAGCCAACCTAGTGGTGAGTTGTTAGAATCCATCAAGGAAGGCTTGACGCATGATCCCACCGCAAAGAACCTAGTCATCTTTGCCAAAGAGGGTAAGACACGGAGATTTTGGGTCGAAGACGATCTTCTCTTCACAAGAGGCCAACGCTTATTCGTCCCCTACTTCAACAACTTGCGAAAGACATTGATAAAGGAATGTCATGATTCGAAGTGGGCCGGACACCCAGGTATGCATCGTACCTTAGCTTTACTTAATGAACGTTATTATTGGCCTCGTATGAATGAAGATGTAGAAGCGTACGTGAAGACTTGTCTTGTTTGCCAACAAGACAAGATCGAAGCAAACAAGCCGATGGGACTACTTCAACCTTTGCCAATACCGGAAAGACCATGGGAAAGTATTTCTCTTGACTTTATTATTGGTTTTCCTTGTGTTAATAATTTTTCGAGTATTATGGTTGTAGTAGACAGGTTTTCAAAGTATGCTACTTTTATACCCGCCAACAAGACATGCCCCGCCGACGAAGCCGCTCGTCTTTTCTTGAAGCATGTCGTGAAACTTTGGGGCATTCCAAAGTCTATAGTAAGTGATCGGGACGCTCAGTTCACGGGTAAGTTTTGGACCGAGTTGTTCAAGTTGTTGGGTTCCTCCTTGAACCTTTCAACGAGTTTTCATCCACAATCCGATGGGCAAACCGAGAGGGCCAACGCGTTATTGGAGATCTATTTGAGACACTTTGTTAGCGCATCCCAAAAGAATTGGCCCGACTTGCTAGACGTGGCCCAATTCTCCTACAACTTGCATAGGAGTGAAGCCACGAACCAAAGTCCGTTCGAAATAGTGATGGGCCAACAACCGCTCACACCCGATGCCATCGTGACCAAGTACCAAGGTCCAAATCCAGCCGCCTTCCATGTAGTGAAGGACTTGCAAGAGCAACGAGATCTAGCCAACGCTTGCCTCCACAAAGCAAGCAAGCGAATGAAGAAGTGGGCCGACAAGAAGCAACGCGACGTCGAATTTCAGGTAAATGATTTAGTTTTGGCTAAACTTAATCTAACACTTCGAAATGCTTCTGTTCACAGGGCTCTTGTGAGGAAGTATGAAGGCCCATTTCGTGTGATAAAGAGAGTAGGCAAAGTGGCCTACAAGCTAGACTTGCCATCCAACATCCAAGTTCATCCCGTCTTCCATGTGAGTGTTCTCAAGCCTTATCACAAGGACGAGGAAGATCCGGAAAGAAACATCTCTAAGCGAGCACCCGTTGGAGTTAGGACTTCGTTCGAGAGAGAAGTCGAAGCCATCCAATCCTATCGAGTCATTCGACGCAAAGGCTACCAACCGAGGCACGAATACTTTGTGCTTTGGAAGGGTCTAAACGAAGCCGAGGGTAGTTGGGAGTTAGACAAAGACTTGTGGCAGTTTGAAGACAAGATTGTCGAATTTAAAGCCCAACAAGCGACGAGGGCGTCGCTCAATTCGGTGGAGGAGAATGTTACCGTCCAGCACCCTAGGGTCCAATCTGCCGCACACCTAGGGGCCATTTCCAGCACCCATGGGGCCTCAAACCATTCAGCCCACTCTGTCGCACCCATGGGGCTACAATTCAGCATGTCCGCGCGCACCCAAGGGCCTGTCCGCCCAGCACCGAGCAGGCCGCCCAGCAGCACCCGAGGGCCTGTCCGCCCAGCACCCAAGGGCCTGACCGAGCAGCACCGAGCAGCCCGTCCAGCCACCCCTATGGGCCCATCCGAATTTTCACCATCCATGGCCATTCAAGCCCATTCCTTGGGGAATATCTACCCCTTTGACCATGGCATACAAGGCAACAAGCAAGCATCCATCCATCCCTCAATTCATGGAGAATCATATCCATTTCACAAGGAAAGAAGATCACCCAAGATGGAAGGAATTCTTAATAGTAAACTCTTGCCTTTATTAGATAGCCTAGGCCAATCTTGGCCATCCATTGTAATCAATAGGGACCGTTAGATCGGGAGGTGCTAGGCTATAAAAAGGGCCTCACCCCCTCATTTGTAATCATCCTGAATTCTCTTTGTTTTCTACTTTCTTTCATCAATAAAAGCTTAGCAACGTCGAGTACTCTTTTCCCCCTAACTAGGCTTAGAGGGGGTTTTTAACGAGGCTCTTCGTTTTGCAAATCACTCGAGCCATCTTGTTCTTTCTTTCTTCGCAACGCTTCCGCAACTCTAGCCAAGCCAAGACTTAGCTTTAAGGCTTACTTGGTCCCTTTCGAAGTTCATTTCCCGACCAAGTGCCGCACGAGCTAGCCATATAAGCCTAGCCCCGTGACAAGTGGTATCAGAGCAGGTCGTGTGCTAGCTGTGAGCTTACCAAGCGCTCCATGTGCTGCGCGTAGCGGGTCAAGTGGACGAGCGTTAGACTCACACCCGAGTGAAGTGGTGTCCGCGAGTGGGACCTCTAGAAAGAGACTGAGACGAGGTAGGGTAGGCAGGAAGCTACAGCGAAAGTTCGCCAAGCACTCGCAGAACCTCGGTAATGAGGGCGAGCAGGCAGGGAATTGCACACTCGATCTGGGTTGGTTCCCCATTGATGTGGGAACGAGCTTTCTCCCCATGCACGAGGGCGTGCATGAATTGAGTGGGGGAGATTGTCACGGTCCGTTTGCGTGATAGGCAAGACCGTGACGAGATGCTTGCTGGTTGTGCTTAAATTGGGATGCGGGATAGCATTAAGGGTGTAGTACGTGCCGTACAGTCGATTGGTCCTGGGGGCCGAGCGTGCTGGTTAGGCACCACACTGGTCGGGAGCTGTCCCCGCTTCCCTGATGAGCCCATGGGAGGGCGAAACCAGTAAGCATCGAATGGAAAAGGCTTAGCCCCGGGCTTATGGGAGCCCTGGGTTGCCGCACGGGGGAGTTGTCCCTGCGTGAAGACTCTGACCCCGTGACATTATGCTCCAACACTAAAAAAACACTACAAAATTAAATTTCAAGCTCTAATCCTAAATTCTAAATCTTAAACCCTAAACCTTAAAAAATACAGTCTACCTTAAATTTTCTAAATCCTTAAACCTAATTTTGAGCATCAAACATAAGTAATAACGCCGAAGAGTTACAGAAAATTTCCGTCCAAGATATGGTGGGGCCCGTTTATCTGATTAAACTCATCAATTGTTTTCCTCCACAAATACGATATGCTCTGTCAAGTCCTATAAAATGCGGTCATCTTAGACTCAATTCCGCAACAAAAACCAAAGAAAAAGTTTGAACCTCAAGGGCTTCCGGCAATAAGTTGGAAGCCTTTACGTGCACTGATGTTAAGGGCTTCGGAATTTACAATGGAATCCATGGCTCACTCTCCCTCAAACGCTTCCGAATTAGCCTGTGTTAAGGGCTTGAACAGAAGCGGATGTTGAGAGAGTGGATGATGGTCACCATTCTTTCTGCAGTGCCATATCTATACGAGGTTTGCTGCAGCTGCTGCCTCATCATTCATTTATTTCTTTGCTTGCAGTAAAATCTGAACTGGGATGTTGCTACTTTCAGAACCCATGTCTGATGTCTCGGGTTGCAGCTCATACGCAATATAGCCTTATCAATGGGTTAATCTGGTGGATCCTGTCGGTTTTGTTTTCCATATGCATGTCTGGTAAGGACAAGAAATCATCTACCTTTTGGTGCCGTTATGTATACCTAAACATTAAAAAATGGATAAATATTATATACACAAGCGCATTAGTTTTAGGGTATTAGGTGTAAGGGTTTAGAATTTAGGGATAGTTGTTTTAATTTAAGGTTTAAGGTTATAATTTAGGGTTTATAGGCTAAAACTCAAATCCTCACCGTATTATGCTAAAAACTAAACCCTAACATATAAACCCTAAATCTTAAATTGAAACAATTATCCCTAAATTCTAACCCCCTACACCTAAACCCATATACCCTAAACTAACTCCCTATACCCTAAAACTAAGGCGCTTGTGGAAACTTTCAGTTTCCACCGCCGGTGTATAGGATATAAATCCTTAAAAAATTAGGTTTAAAATTTAGATTTAATGTGTGAAGTTAGAATTTAAAGTTTAGAGTTTGAGATTTATAAAATTATGATGTAGGATTTAATTTTGAGGTTTACAGTTTAAATTTTAAAATTAAGGTATAGGGTTTAAAATTTTAGTGTTCGGACCTAAAGAAGAAACAATAATTTTTGTTCTTCTTGTAACTGTATAGAAAAGTTTCCGAAAGCTTTTAATGGCTCACAACTTCAAGTCACAACCGAGTACACAAAATAATAACCAAAGTTAAAAAGTAGATCAATATTTTGAAAATAGCATACAATGGCTTTATCAAGATAAACATCAAAAAATTTATATTTTTACCGAAATATGTAACATCTATCATAGTAATTTTTTTTATCAAAAGATGTATCTCGATACAAAATTTATAACAATTATAAACTAAAATATCTAATGATATTTTCTTAGAAATTGTGACCCACTTTAAAAATTTTAAAGGGTGAAGTACAGGGACGGAGCAAAGGTTAGGCCCAACTGCCCAAGGGGGCTTACTGCTTAGCCCCTATAAGAATTAAAATTTTCATAATTTGTCTTTTATTTTTGAAAATTTTAATTTGATCCCCTCAAATTTTTAGAAATTTATATTAAAAATAATATTTTTAATATCTTTAATTAAATTCTCTAAAATTTTAGTTTGGAAACTTCAATTTTTTTAGTCTAATAACAATTTAAGTCATTATAAATTTAAATATTAGATAAATTAAACATTGTCCCTCAATTTTGAGTTTAAATACTATAATGTTGTTTTATATTTTTAAACAATAATTCCAAAAATTCATTTAAAAATATATATTAAAAATCATAATATATATATTTAAAATTATATTTTTGTGATTTTTTAAAATACAAATTAAACATCCCCATTGATTTTTTTTTATTGTGTTTATCACCCCCTTCAAAAGTTTAAAACTAAATTAAAAACAACTAGTGAAAACAATATCTTAATTGTTCAAGATGAAGACTTGAGTAACAATTTAAAAGTAATTCAATTCCAATAGAAAAATTTATCAGTATTTAATTGAATTGTTCCACATAAAATTAAGATCATACATTTCAGCACAAAAGAACTATGTTAAAATAGGGAAGTTCCGGCCCCGACCCGTGAAATTTAAATTAAAATTCAACTCCGACTTGACCTGAATAATTTTAATGATTTACAAATCTCGACTTAGACCCAAAGTTAAACAGCTATACCTAAAATCGACTCGATCCAATTTTTAAAATTTTCTCAGCAATCAAACATGATGAAAAATCTGAAATCTAAAAAGTTGAAAATATTACCCATCAAATACACAAAAAATAAGAAATCAAAAAAGAGAAAAGTAAGATTCCATTCGAATTTGTTTAAAACCAAATATTCAACAACCCCTTACTTTCAAAAACAATAAAACCATTTGCATATATATGAGGAACAAAGAAAAAACAACCCACCATCTTATTTCGCTAATCAAATGAGGACGACAACTCATAACTAAATTAAACTCCTTTAAAAAAACCCTTATAACTTAAAAAATAAAAATGAAAGAAAGATAATACCTTCAACACATATTTAGGGGTGTTCAAATGGTTAATTCGGTCAATTCGACAACTGAACTACCCAAAATTAAATTAATCGAAAATTTTAAATCTTTAACCGTTAGCCGAACCAAACTCTTTTTTCAAAAAAATTAACCGAACCGAACAAATTTCGGTTAGTTCGGTCGGTTTTCGAATTAACCAAAATGTATCAATTTTTCCCTAATCAAAATTATTACACAATAAAAATCCTTGGAAATACTTTTTAGTTCGCAAAGATAGTTTGTATTTAATTTAAACAATATCTAAACATAGATAAAAACATTATAATTTTAGATTAAACATTAGATTTTTCATTTGGGTTAGAAGTGGGTTTTAGAATTTTAATGGGTATGGGCTTAATATGAATAATATATATATATATATATATATAATTCGGGTAATTGATTAATTCGGTTAATTAACCGATTTCGAACCGAATTAAACGATAATCGAACTTTGAAAAGTTCTTTAATCGTTCACCGACCGAAAAAAATTCGGTAGCCGACCTTTTAACCGAACTAATTCGGTTTGGTCAGTTAATTCGATTTAACCGACTGTTTGAGCACCCCTACACAGATGAGTTAGAAGAATCGATCAAAGTCCGAGTCCCGTTAGAAGAATTGTAATTTTATTTTTATTTTTAATAAATATTTTAAAAATATATTTGGAGCTGTTTAATTGTTTGCTAAACCCGCCAATAACGTTCAAATATACATTACTATAACACGAACCAACTTGACTCAGTGGTTAAGGAACGGTTGTTGTTCCTAGAGGTCATGGGTTTGAGCACCAGCAGCTGCAGCAGGGTGATTGAGCATGAATTGTCAAATGGTTGAGAGTATATTTAGAACAGATACTACTTGTAATCACCTTAACTTTCAAAAAAAATACATTACTATAATTTTAAGATTGTGAATTTCGTTAATGAATGATTGAGTATAGAGAAGTATTTTTAATTGTTTCAATTTTATTTTAAAAAGTTTACAGAATTATAATTTTTAAAAGTATTGTTATTAATTTAAAAATAATTGTAAATTTCTATATTTTTTATTTTTTCTGATTTTTTTGAATTCTTGTTCGAAAATATTTGAAATATATTAAAGTACAATTTTAGTTACGGTTGATTGATGAAATGAGGTGTTTACTATTGATTTTTACATGTTACGTCACCCCTTAATAGTAGCTAATAACATAATGTCTGTTTTGTAAAAAAAATATTTATTTTTATAATATTTAAAAGTTAAATAATTAAAATAAATACTTTAAACTAATTAAGTGGTATTTTTAAAATTTATCCCAACTTAAAACTTGTTAAAAACGAAAATCATTTCGTAAGCAAACACGCAAACCTCCTTTGGTCAATCAAGTCGCTGTTTACCCTTTTAATAAATCTTCAAATTGCTTGATATTTTCTTAAGATATCATTTTTTAGAGTAAATCAGATACTACAATTTTTTAAAAAAATAATTATATCGCTCAACTAAAAAAATACTATTTTTTTGACAATAACAACTGAATTTGTTAATAACCATAAAAATATCTCAAATACAAAGCATTCAAAATGGAGAATAATGAGATCTAGTACATCAAAATCTCAAACAACCCAAAGATACAAAGAAAAATAAATATTTTCATAGATATTAGCATACCGATTGTTAGACGGTGAAACCTTATAGAACATTTTCAACAGAAAAGAAGAGATATTTTGTTAAACTTTCGAATGAAAGAAAGAACAAAGGGATTAGAAGAATGGGTTGAAACAATAAGGAATGTAGGCCTCAAACTCAATGATCTGGGCAAGAGTCAGATGACTCTAATTTATATAGCTCAGTTGGCCATAACTGAATATTGGTAATCTTAACCAAATCGGTTAAGCTAAAATGAGCTTGGGCTAAAATAAGCAGACTGGTTGTTAAAACATAATATAACAACCCACAAGATGGGCCAGCAGGCCTGTATATTTGCTCACGGTAAAAATCAATTGTTGGATATTAGACCCGGCATCCAACACCGATAAATCCAGAAGTTTTCATGAATCTCCTTGGCTCTATCCAAGCGAGACGCTTTACGATGTGAAAAATGAGTGGTGAGCGAATCAAACTATTAGGCAGATTGCTCTGCTACCTATGTCTGATTACATTGGCAAACAACCATCAACCGAGAGGGGATCTATCTTTCTATGAACACCGACAGAATCAAAATCAGAAACTAGCGCCACTAAGATCATTGTAAAAACACCAAATGAACGCTAAGGTATGCTGAAATCATGCCAAAACGACAGATGAAACAAACCATAAAAATAACAAAAAAGCGTGCCACAAGGACAGAGAAAATACGTGCCACAAGGACAGAGATTTTATTAAAATATAAAAAACAAAAAGATAAAAAATGGGTAACTAATGAATCCGGCGGACGATAACCAACATAAAAGTTGGAACCACCGCTGGCTAATTAAAGAAAAAAGGAGGGAACCCTTGCGGCACAATTGGAGTAGAGAGGAAAAACTAGGTAATATAAACGGATTTTAAAAATTTGCGTGACAATAACATAATTGAAGTCTGAATGAAATTTCAATAATAAAATAATATTAATTTTTAATAGGTAATATAATTTATACTAAACTTAAAATTTAATGGTGCGGAGATAGTTTACCATTTTTTAATCAACCGTAATGAATAACTTTAACGCGTTGTTTCTGTCCCAAACCTTTTAAAAGACTTCTGGAACACAACCACAGATTTCAGTGTGAACGGCATCTCAAAATTCAGATCTAACCCCTTAATTTTATTTATTTTTTTAATAGATACAAATTTAGATAAACTATAACAAATAGTCAACTCAATTATTATCATTTTTATACTTTGGTCATCAAATTATTTTTTTTTTCTATTTTGGTCACTTATCATTAAAAACTTAATGAAGATGGTGAAGGATATAGTATGATTATAGTTTTAGCCCTCGAAATTTATATATTATATTAATTAGGTCCTAATTCAAAACAATTCATTAAATTTACTCTTCATTTTAAAATTTTAGGTCAAACCCTAACTGATTTTTGAAATAACTCTATCAATTCTCAAATACCCAAGATCAACTGATTGTTCAATTTGATGGTGTATCTCTTGTAAGACATGGTGATGGTGTTGGGTTTAGGGTTTATTACACATTATTCTTTTTAATGTTTTTATTGTATTTAATTTTTTTTCTTTTCTCTCTATCTTAGTTATTTATTTATTTATTTATATATAAATAAATATTATCTCTATTTTGGTCATATGTTCAAGGAATATTTAAAAATAAAAATATTATTGATATAAAAATTTACGGTCGTATTATATAATAAGTAGTGAACTCAATCTGATAAGAGATAATCGAAAAAAAAATCATGAAATATTTTGAATTTTCAAAAATTTTAATATTTTAATAATTTGTTATATTTAAAATTAAAAATATTTTAAATGAGCTATTGAACTTTCTAAAAAAACTAATTTTGCTCATATGAAATGTCATCGTTCACAGTCAACGGTCATGACATTGTCTATCATAGACTATCAATCAGCAGTCAGCACCATAAATTATATGGCCAGTCTTGTAATAATCAACGTAGAATTTCATTAGTTAAAGAAACCGCAATTTTGGGTGAAAAACCCCTTTTTAATTATTATTAGTGAAAATGACTCCCAAAAACTTTTATTTGGCAAAATGATCCCTAAACTTGCCAGGTCGGTAGATCTCGCGTTGTGTAGGACGCGAGGTATGATATCGCGATCTGCACAACGCGATTTTCGTCTACCTGGCCTTGTTGTTTGTGTTAATGGTTTTACAGGACCTCACGTTCTGCAGAACGCGAGGTCCCCGAGAAATTGAAACGGCGGCTGAATATATCGCACAGACCTCGCGTTCTGTAGGACGCGAGTTCTGTGCTAATCTGGACTGAAAAACAAGAGAAAACAAGTGTGGGTAGGCCTGTTCGAGCCCAATTTCAAGCGTGTAAATCGTATATTTTTAGCGATCATCGAGTTTGGGGTCGTAGTACTGGAAATTGTCTATCGTATGATACCAACATGGTTAATTTCCGTCCATTCTACAATGGTTTAAAATGGCTTCGAAAACCCTATGCTATCATATTTTTTTTATTGAAGTTGCATTTCAACTAATGTCGATAGGCATGTTCGAGCAGAATTTCATACGTAGAAATTTAAAATTTTTAGGTAACATCGAGTTTGGGGTTGTAGTAGTGGAAATTCTCTATCGTATGACACTGACACGGGCAATTTTCGTCCACTGTACGCTGATTTAAAGTTGATTCGAAAACACTATCATAACATATTTTTTTGAATGATTGAAAATATAAGATGACGTACTGTATAAATCGAAGTAGACTGACTTTATTGATTCGATTGTCATGGGCGAACTCACATATACAAATTAAAAATAATTAATTAATACGAGGGGTTAAGCGATTAGGACACTTAGGAGCTGTGTGTCCAGGATTTCGACATATAGTACAATGCTTCTTTTGTCCGGTTTTCTCTCGATGTTCGACCATATCCTCGGCACAGTATAATCTTGTAGAACGTGGACGTCCTTTGGCTCGTAGTAGTGCTGGATCTAGGCGTATGATCGGTTCAGTGTCCACAGCATTCGGATCAAGCTCATTTCCGATTGGAGGAAACTCTTTTTCGTAAACCTTAAACACCGTTTTGAGTAAGTATACCGCATCAACCATATGCATGTATTCTATTCGTTGGTCAGTGCAAGCAGCAATGGCGTGTGCGCACGGGTATTTGAAAGTTTGGAAAATTCCGCACTCGCAGGTTCTTGCCCTCAGATCTACCACGTAAGCGTTGTGTTGAATGCCCTCCAACCGCCTGGAAAATTCTGCAACACGAAACAAGTGTCCTTCTCGCGAGAAGAGAGTTGCTTGCATCTGTCTTGATTGGCCCAATTGAATATGCAGTTTTGTGCAGAAATCTGGATGGACTTTGTGTCCACCTGCCATGTACTCAGTTGCTTGCCTTCCCAAGGTTGCAAAAAGGGTAGCTAAACGATAATATGTCGCTTTGACAATGGAAGTGATAGGCAACTGCCGCACTCCCTTCAGTGATGAGTTCACTGCCTCAGCCAAGTTCGTTGTCATGTGACCATAACGTTTACCCTCGTCATACGATCGAAGCCATTTTTCATTTGGGATTTTTTCAAGGTATTCTGCGCCATGTTTGTTTCTCGCTCTCAGTTCCTCGAGCAGGTCAGCCACCTCTTGTTTGTAGTGCGAGTTGCCTACGGGATGACAGTTGAATAGTTATGGGCGAAAAACACATGCAAAAAAGTGGTAAATGAAAGCGAGTAACAAGTAATATAGTAAATGAAAATGACATAAAGGACGTACCCATATCGAGCACCATTTGACGTTCATCACGATTCTTGTATTTCAGCAGGTAGTTTGTGGCTATGTGCCGCAAGCAAAAACGGTGGTGAATGTATGGATGCTTCCAATAGTCACCCAAATTTTCTATCGCCCATAACAGCGTTGTGCCTCTGTCAGAAATAACACACACCCCTTCATCCCTTCTTCGTATTACATGATCAAGGACATATTTTCGTAGGTTCTGAAGGAAGAACGTCCAAGACTCCAAATCCTCCTTCGGGACGATTGCGAATGCAACAGGAACGCATTTGCGATTGTCGTCCTGTGCTATAGCTAGAAGTAGGATCTGTGTATATCTTTCGTACAACCATGTGCCGTCGATTTAGACCATCGGTTTGCAGTGCTTGAATGCGTTGATGCACTGGGGGAAAGTCCAAAATAACCGGTGGAATTGAGAAACACCTCGGACGACACGATTATTTTCGTATGCCAGAACCGTATCAAGTTTGACAACCATTCTGGGGATGTGTTTCTGCAGGAGATTAAGCCACGGGCGCAACTCTTTGTAAGATTCCTCCCATCGGCCATACATTTCCTCTTTGGCCTTTTTCCTTGCATACCATGCTTTCGAATAACCTGGACGGAAGCCGGTGACAGCTAGAGCTGCAGCCTGACACGTGGGGACCGACACAGTGGGATTTGTTTTCACCAGTGTCGAAAAGATGTTCGCGAGGTACTTTGCATCCAGGTTCTTGTGATCCTGGTTGAGGCTAGCAACGGTGCATGTATGGGGCCCCTCAAGTTTTGTTATTTTCCAACGGTTTTCTGCCCTCTTCAACTCTGATATACGGATTTTCCATTTACAGCCTTGATTTTTTTGGACGCAATAAGTCTTGTAGTATGTGGATTGGGTTTTATCCACTGCCGTCTCAACATTATGACGAAGGTTGTACTGTTTAACTACCGCCACCGCAATTTCCTTGTTCGAGAACGCCATACCAATTCTTAGTTCACCATCAGAACGGTTGACTCGGCCATCTATTGTGTCGTCATGGGGAAAATCAGGGATGTCCATTGCATCCATATCAACCGTTGTGAAGTGGGATGGTGGATGGAACATAGAAATTGGTGTTGCGTCTACAGGAAAGTTGGTGGCAGTCGGTTCTTCGTCCAAATCTGGTGGTGGAACGGTAGTATCTTCCGGTAACTCTGTCAGGTCTTCTGGTTCGGGATAGAATGGCCCCAGCTCGTCTCCGTCGGGCCCGGGTTCTCTAATCGGTTCTTCGTCAGAAGCATCCTCCGGGAGCTGGAATAGTAGTGCTTCATCGATCACTACCCTTCGAGGCGAGGATTGGGGTCGATGAGCGGGAGACCTCTCACGAGATCGCTCACGAACCGCATTTCCAAGACCAAAATCAAGATCACCATAAGAAGAATGTATTCCCATAGATGGTTGAACGTACTCCGTGCTAGGGACATACGTTGAGTGTCGTCCATATGAGGAATCATGGTCGTGCATAGCGTAAGAAGACGACGTTCCCTCACCTCCAAAAGAAGAATGTCTCCCCATAGATGGTTGACCGTAGTTGGTGTCAGGGACATGCATTGAGTGTCGGCCATATGATGCTTCATGGTCGTGCGTAACGTAAGGAGCCGACGTTCCCTCCCCCCCAAAACTATAAGGATTGTATGGATTGTACGATGCATTTGTTGGTGCATCGAATTCATCGTTTGGGGGTTGGTTCAGGTCGAACCCGATACTAGCTACGTACGACTGCCTTGGAGGAGCAGATGACGATGCACCAAACTCGTTGTCTCGGCACAGTAGGCTAAAATCACATCGTAGACCTGCGGTCGGGCTAGCAACGTTGGCATTCGGATCGAAGTCGAAATTCGCTCGGCACCAGCTTGGTATTTCGACAACTGGATTAGACTCAGAGAATGATGCATACAGCTCGAGGGGCGTTCCAATTGAATACTCGAAGTGGGTTTCCATCATCATTTCCACATCAGCATTTTCCGCAATTTGGCATACAGAGTACTGTAAAGGGTTTATAGATGTTGGCACCCAATACTTTACGTCGGACAAACGGTGATTATCGAAATGAGGGACTTTTGCCTCCAGTTCCTTGACCAACTTCTTGAACGATAATCTCCTCGGAAGCTTTATCGTTACCGGATCTTCGCAGTGAAAAAGGACGCCGAGTTCGGTACCCTCGAATATCTGCTCATCGTAGTAAACTAGCGTAGTAACGCCTCGTCTGGCCATTTGAATATTTTATGAAAGACTTTTGAATTTTTTATACTTGGAAAATTCTAGGAATTGTTTGCCAATTGAAACTTATATTTTCATTTTATGGTTCTTCTTCATATATAGGCAAAATTATTGGCCCTTGAAATCCCGGAGAATCTGGTTGTGTAAGGCAAATAATGGTTTCGAGAGGTAACTTTGCTTGTCCATTACCTAAAATCGATAAGCAGGTAAATGATGAACAAGTCAGGAATGGCGTGTGCCTAGGAGGCGGTCCCCTAACTTTCGACAAGTAAGGGATAGAGTTGATGGGAGGCAGGGTTAACCAGTACCTCGCGTCTGTTCACGCGTCTATAGGACGCGAGGTCACTTCTGACCGTTCAGTTCACGCGTCTATTCCGTGACGCGCCTTTTCAGTGAACCTCGCGTTCTATAGGACGCGAGGTATGTGAATATCGCGTTCTGTAGAACGCGAGGTTCATTAAAATCGCATCCCAAAAGCCGCGAGGTCTTCTATAAATTAGAGGTTTTTTTCTCAAAATCAACCACAGAACGCGAGTTCTATAGCTTTCTTACAAAAAAATTAGCAGCAATTTTTATATTTCGTTCGATATAATGGAGCCCTTACTACGCAACCACGCGACTCACTGCAGTCAATATTGGCGAAACACTCCAGAGGTATTATTTTACTAACTATTTTTTAATTTAATTATATTTTTTTATTTTACTAATTAATTTATTTTATTTTTTCAGGGATACGAATGTAACTTACAATGTTACCTTAACCGTATCAACACCGCACCCGTTGATGCTGTTATGGAGTGGATTGACCGCGCTGGTTTTGGGCACATAGCTCGGTATATAGGGGATGAAGGTAAGACCGCCGTTGATCAGCGCGCTGATAGAACGGTGGAGAATCGAGACGCACATCTTTCATCTTCCATTTGGCGAGGCAACAATCACGTTGGAGGATGTTGCCTACATTCTAGGGTTGCCTATAAACGGCAGCGTAATCACGGGTGTAGCGTTGGCAGATTGGCCAGCTCTATTTGCTCAAGAAATGGGCGTGATGCCCCCTGAGGACGTGTGGGACGGAGGGAAAATCGATCTAGCATATTTGGAGGAACAGTTTGGAATCCCTCCCCCCAATGCGGATGTAGTTGCACTTCAGGTATTTTTTCTATTTAAAAATTATGATGTCTTTATTATATATTTAGTATGCTTTTATTAGATTTATGATGAAATTAAAAATATTTATTTGAACATTAGGATGGTTTATGAAATTTTTAGGATGACTTCATTAAATATTTAGGATCCTATTAATAAATTTAGGATGCAATTACAATAATTACTTGAAAATTAGGATGCTTTTATTAAATATTTAAGATGACTTTATTAAATATTTAGGTTGCCTACATTAAATATTTAGGTTGAAGTTACAAATATTTATTTGCAAATTAGGATTAAGTTACTAATTTCTTTGTATGTCTTTATTAAATTTAGGATGAACTTACAATTTTTTTAATTAGCATGTCTTTATTAAATCTTTATTTTCACAGCGGTGTGCGCAAGCCCACATCTTGCGCATTATTGGCGGGATATTAATGCCAGACAAATCCCGCACAAAGGTGCACGTGATGTGGCTTCGTCATCTTACAGATTTAAATGAGTCTACAAGAAAATTTTGGGGGTCAGCTGTCTTGGCGTTTCTTATCAGAGACCTCTGCAGAAACGTTGACGCCTCCAGAGCATCGATGGGAGGATGTTGTTTACTCCTACAGGCTTGGGTTTGGTTTCGGATGCCTACTTTGAGACCACAGCTTAGACAGCCCATCGCTATGTTATTTCCGCTTCTACGGAGGTACTACGTAATCTACTATATTTTTTTATTTTTAAATTATTTTATTTAACGATGTTTTTCATTATTTATAGGTGGACCAGCACACTGACCCACACCGGCCTGCCGGACTCCCAGAAAGCATACAAGCATGCTTTCGATGCCTTGACGGAGGACAAGGTAATTCGAATATTAATTTGAATTTTTTAATACTTTTTTCCCAATTATATTTCATATAACCGTTACAAACGCTTTCATTCTTTTTAGTTCGTGTGGAGGCCCTACGATTCAGAGGAGATTCGGCAGATTACTCCACCAGATATTCTGCGAGACCGAGACCTCTGGATTTCCGTCGTGCCGCTGCTGAACTACGAAATTTGCGTGTGGCATTCTACGGATAGGGTTCTCCGACAGTTCGGGTACATCCAAACTGTTCCAGCCCCTCCTGAAGATATGGACCGCTTCCACAATCTTACGTGCCAGGGGAAGACGGAGGTTGACTGGGTCAAGCACCACGCTACCTGGATAGCGCTTTGGGGTCACCGATTTGACAGACGCTCACAGTTTCTCCAACAAATTATGGAAGGGGGTCATTCGGTCGCTTTCAATTATGACTAGTGGTATAGGAATAATGGGATGCCGCATATTCTTACTCAGGCCGAGCGCGAGGCAGGGCTTCCCCAGCAACCCCAAAACCGCCCACGCGGCAACCGTCGAGCGACCCAGAGGCAGAGCCAAAGCCAGAGGCAGTCGACGCAGCGCGGTCCGAGACCAGGATATGACACTGCAGGGGCATCATCTTCTGCCGCACCATTTCATGCTTATAGCGGTCCATCGAGTTTCCAGCAGACGATGCATCCACCCCAGTTCGGCTCCTCCGATGCCTATCGTCCCCATACGCCCACGACTGACCTTCAGCTTATCGATTATCCACGGCTGCACTCTCAGTATGAGTTACCCATTGTGGAGAGTACGCCGATCGGTAGCTTGTTTTACTCGCCGCCTGGGCCCAGCACAGATCCGCATATCGCCCACGATGGTCAGGATGATGGGGACCAAGGACCACCACACGATGGATGGAGGAGGTATCCGGAGCGTGAGCGTCATCCACCCGACTGCAGAACGGGTGGACATAGGCATTTTTGGTCTTTTCCTTTACTGTTTTGTACTTATGTTTTTAATATTTATGTAAAACACATTTGAATTTTGTAATGTCGTATTTTAATTTTGTTTACATATTATAATTTTGTTTACATATTATAATTAAACTTTATAAGTTTTATTTAATTTCAGTTTTTAATAAATTTAATGGGATTACTAAACCGAAAATCGACATTAGTTGAAATGCAACTTCATTCAAAAAAGGCATGATAGCATTGGGTTTTCAAAGCCATTTTAAACCATTGTAGAATGGACGGAAATTAACCATGTTGGTATCATACGATAGACAATTTCCAGTACTGCGACCCCAAACAAGATGATCGCTAAAAATATACGATTTACACGCTCGAAATTGGGCTCGAACAGGCTTACCCACACATGTTTTCCCCTGTTCTTCAGCCCAGTAAGTGCACAGAACTCGCGTCCTGCAGAACGCGAGGTCTGTGCGATATATTCAGCCGCCGTTTCAAATTCTCGTGGACCTCGCGTTCTGCAGAACGCGAGGTACTGTAAAACCGTTAACACAAACAACAATGTCACGTCGACTGAACTCGTATTGTATAGAACGCGATATCATACCTCGCGTCCTACACAACGCGAGGTCTGCCGACCTGACAAGTTTAGGGGTCATTTTGCCAAATAAAATTTTTTGGGAGCCATTTTCTCAAATAATAATTAAAAAGGGGTTTTCACCCAAAATTGCCTAAAGAAACAAATTGAATTTTTTTTAGTTTAAGGGGCATGTTAAATTATTTCCCCAAGAATGTGAGGGCCTTATATACCATTAAGCCATTAGTTTTTGATAAATCATAAAACACGCCATCTTTTTAGGGTAAACTACAACGTAGGTTACTCAATCATAGGTAAGATTATATATAGGTCAACCAATTATTAAAAGTTGTATTTTGGTCACTCAATTATAGGTAAGGTTACATTTGGGTCACCCTATTATTAAAAGTTGCACTTGGGTCACCCAATTACGGGTAAGATTACATTTGGGTCACCCTTCATATTTAATATATATATATATATCAATTTTTGTATTAGATTAATTGATGATTTCAAATGAAGTATTCTATTGTTAACGAGGGTATATAAGTGATTTGGAAGAAAAAAAATACTAAATTGATATATTTTTTAAAATATGAAGGGTGACCCAAACCTAACCTTATCTGTAATTGAGAGACCTAAATATAACATTACCATAATTAAGTGACTCAAATATAACTTTACCTATAATTGAGTGACATTCGTTGTAATTTACTTTCTTAAGTTTTAATTCCGAAACCACGTGTTGGTCATCGTATTGCCCGTTTCTGCCCTTACCTTCTCTTTTCAAGTCAAAACAACCGGTCCAAACCCCAAACAAAACTACCTACTGCCGTATATTAATCCTCCATTTGTCTCCGTTTACCAAAACCTCATATTTCATTACAAAAATGGCTAGACTCGCTTTTTTGTTCGCCCTTCTCCTCCTCCTCTTCACCTTCTCTCACGCCCGTTTTATCACCGCTGAATCCGATTCTGATGTCACCCCCGACGAAACCCATACCGATTTACCCGAATTCACTACCACCATCTTTCTCCCTAGCCAGATACCCGACTCTGAACCCCCCAAACTACTTGATTTCAAGCACGACGATGTCTCCGAAACCGACTCCGGCGTCGGATCCGTCCCTTTGACCAAAATCCGTTTTCATCCTGTCAACCGTCGCTTCCCCGGGCGTCCCTTGTTTCCGTTCCGTCATAAGCACGACTGCCGTTTCCATAAACGCTTCCATCAGAAGCGCCTTATTTCTTACGGCAACGACATGATACTGTCCGACGAGAGAAGTTTTGACCCGGAGTCTCGCGGCGTTGTTCCCCAGATCGAGGCTAGATGGGGCGGTTTTCATGACCATGAGGACAAGCATCGCCACCACCGGCATCATCACAAGCACCATCATCAGCACGGAGAGGAAGAGGAGCACGAAGGCGGGTTCATGGAGAAATTTCGCAGGTTTTTTATTCATTTTTGAACAAGACACCGTGCACTTTCCCAAATCATAGTGATCTAGTTATGCATATATATATATATATATATATATATATATGTGTGTGTGTGTGTTTGTTTGAGTATTTTCACTTTCTTGTTATCAGTTCGAGATAAACATTATGATATATATTCTTGTATATGTTCAAATAAAGTACAAACCGACTCGACTCGAAAAAATTGAATTATTCGACCCGAGGTAAAAGGAAAAAAAAAACAGAGGAGAGAAAACTGTATCTTATATTATGAATGAATCTTAGAAATGGATGGCGCAAGAACCACCTTGTTGCGGCGGACTGGCGAGTTCGGCGCATGGCAATGGGCTTACCTCGATTGCAGCCCCATTTACATCAGAGCACTTCCATGTGGGAGGTCTTAGTCCGGCCGTGCCCTGGAGGCTAACGTTCGAAAGACAGATGCCGGTGAAAGGGGAGGCCTTGAGGCCTTGCATTGAACCGGCTCGCTGGACTTTCACACCCCAAATGTTCTTTAGTATAACATTGTTGACATTTGGGAGGGCGTTTGGGTTGAAGTTGTTATCGGGGTGGTCGCCGGTCTCACCCGATACTTTTATACCTGTTCTTACGTTTTCCATGAACACTTCGGACACCGTGATGTTCTTTATAAACCCTCCCCTGCCAATGTTGGTCTTGATGCTAACACCAACTCCGGAGTTGTAAACAACTATGTTCTCGGCCAACACATTCTCCACTCCTCCAGATGTTTCACTTCCCACTGCAATTCCAGCAAACGGGGTTGTCCCTGTTACTCTTCGGATGGTGATGTAAGAACTGGGGCGTCCATAAGCGATCCCGTATTCATCCCATCCACTCTTCACTGCCACGAGGTCATCGCCGGTAGAAATGAACGAGTCTTCTATGCAGACATTGGAGCTTGAATCTGCATGCATGAAAGTAAAAAATGCTGAGTCTCCTAAAAGTTTTCCATTCAAATAAATCAAAAGAACATGGGGCATCATAACTTAGACCTAATCAATGAAAAACAATTCCATTCTTCAGTTTCTTTTCTACCATTTGTTTAATCAGATCCAAGCAGTAATAACTTAGGTTTGAGTTTTACAGGATTACACGCGGTTCAACATGATCAAACCTGTCTCGGTGCTTGCTTGTGTTAGAACTGAAACTCTTAAGATGAATTTAACAAATAAAAGCTGCAGTCATTTTCCTTTTACCTGGATCAATCCCATCAGTATTTGGAGAGTCAGGCGGAGCCAGAATGGTAACATTTCGAATAACAACATTGCTGTGAAGATAAGAGTATACAAGTTATGGTTCTAAACCGGAAATTTTAACACGGTATAAAACTACAACAGCCAACAAAGTTACAACAGCCATAGAAACACCTTTAGAGCAGCCTGAAATGTGCATACCTGCTTCGGTACAGTCCCTTAGTTTCTAAATGTCACAAGGTGCAAGGCTTGGAAATCACCAGAAAAGAAGGCAAAATATAACAAAAGTTGAACATAACAGAATGGTTTAAAATTGATAAACAATCAAGTCGTCGAGTTCTTTTCGATTATCATGACGCAAATATGAGAATTTCCAGCAGACTTGAATGTAAAAGTTCAAAATTTATTTGATTAACGAAGGATTATAAATTTTAAAACAGATACAATCAAATCCAACATTCTATAGTGACACTAATCTACAACATGGTCAACTCACACTCTTCTCTCAAATCCTTGCATGGCTTATAAATTCCATCAAGAAAGTAAATTTTTGGATGTAAAAATCAAGGCAAAAAAATACCTGCAATAAACAGGGTGAATGTTCCAGAAAGGGGAGTTTCGAAAAACGACGTTGGAAATGAGAATGCCTCTGGAATCCACAAATTCGACGAGACTTGGTCTTGTAAACTCGAGAGTCCTCTGCCTCCACATGTTCCACCAGATATCTCCTTGACCATCAATTGTGCCATTCTCACCTGTTATAGTTGAAACAAAACAAAACCATGCAGATTAGAGTAGAAGACATAAACTGTCAATAAAACATAGACAATATAGATGCAAGGAGCTATTTTCGTCCGGCAAAACAAGTACATGTAGAACATATACGAGGAAAGCTATCAAAATATTCAGAACGATCGGCCGCATTAATAGCAAGACCTACCAGTGATCACCACATCTTCCAGTCCATCTCCATGAATAAAGCTCATATATCTTCCTCCAGGGCGCTCCCTTCCCCTTCCATAAGATGGCAAAGGAGCAATTAATGGCCAATTCAAAGTGTCCTGAGATGTTAATGGAGGAAGAAAGTTTTAAGATCTCCAACATATCATTCCATATTATTTAACTAGGATAAATATTTTATACACAGGCGGTGGAAACTGAAATTTTCTACAAGTGCCTTAGTTTTAGGGTATAGGGTTTAGGAGTTTAAGTGTAGGGGTTAGAATTTAGGGATAGTTATTTCAATTTAAGGTTTAGAGTTATAATTTAGAGTTTATAGGTTAAAACCTAAATCCTCACAATATTACTCTAAAAACTAAACCCTAAACCTTAAATTAAAATAACTATCTCTAAATTCTAAATCCCTACACCTAAACCCCTGCACACTAAACACTAGACTAACTCTTTAAACCTTAAAACTAAGACAATTGTGACACTGTATAGGATATTAATCCATTTAACAATACCAAAAGTTTAGAACTTTAGATCAAATAAAATAATAACAATAATAAGTAATAACATCAACACTGTAACAGAGCTGCATTATATTATTAATCTAAGATTAGATATGGCACAATGCACACATGGGGCCATATCATACAAATTACACTATTATCTGTCTGTAAAGCAACCAAAACCCAAATCTTTAGAGGGAAAAGAAAAGGGAAAGAAAAACAAGACTTGCAGTCTTGAAAAAGAATCAACCTTGCAATTATTATCATAATCAAAAACCCAGATTACATCTTTCATTACCATTTTAGATTTTGAGTATTAACTAGAACTAGAAGGTACCTGGGTAGCTTTGATAACAGCACCTTGAGCCAAAAAAAGAGTCATATGGCTAGTAAGATTGAAACTGTCGGTTAAGTACACCCCAGAAGGCACATAAAGTAGCGTGCCACCTCCCCTTCTGAGATGTTGAATCCGATATATAGCTTTCTGGAAAGCCTTGGTATTGAGCGTCTTTCCGTCGCCGACACCACCAAACTCCGTTATCGAAATCCTGTCGTTTCTGTAACTCATAGGTACAATCCCCGAGCACGTTATCGCATCCCCGTAGGAAATGGGGATACAAAATGAGGCTTCGAGGAGGAAGCAACAAAGCAAAACCGAACCCAGTGCTCGTAACATTCTGCTTCAAATTCAAAAAAGAAAGGGATTTTTATTTGGGAAAAGACAGAAAGATAAAACAAAGGTGTAGATCTGGAGATTGAAACAAGGAGATGGCTCCAAAGGGTTTCTTTTTAAGAAAATGAAGGTTGGAAGAAAGGATTGGTACTCTGCTAGAAGCAGCAACAGTAAAGAAGAAACCGAAAGACTATTCAAGATTGACAGGAGATTTTTTTTATATATATTTAAAATATGAAAATGCAAACTAACAATTTATATAAATTCCTAACCTTTTGTATAGCTTGAGGAATTTTTTAGGTCACTTTTTTGTGTTCTTTTTACTCGTAGGTACGGGTAAGCGTTCGGTCGAGTTGAGTTAAAAAATTTTGAGTTATTTGAATTGACGCGTCATATTTTATAATTTAAAATTAATTTGAATTTTTTTATTCGAGTCGAGTTTTCGAGTTCCTATACAAATTTAATTGTAATTATTTACCATGTTATAGTACAATTTGATTCAAATTTAAACAACTTTCTTTAATCATATAATATATATATATATATATATATATATCTTCATATTATTTTTCACATGTATAAGTAAGATTTATAATGTTATTTAATAAAATATATCATCTAAACTTCTAAAATATATTTATAATTTTATTTTTAAATAAAGAACTTTTGAAGATAAAGTATTGATGGGACTGTAAATGAGTCAATGAATTGATGTGAAGAAAAAATTACAAAAAAATGAATTGAATAATTAAATTGAATAAAATGTAAAATTAAAGGACTAAATTACAAAAAGAATATATTTGTTAAAAATATGAATTGAAATTATATAGATATTATATAGTGTTCGTGAATCATGTGGTTTAATTTTGGTCAAAAATAGACTTAAAACGAAAGAGGAATTAAAAAAATGGGAAATCATTCAAAGTTGAGGGGCTAAATTGTAAAAGTTAAAATTTTGATTTAAAAATATGAATTGAAGCTAAATATGTATTTTACGGCATGTGGTTCAAATTTGGTCAAAATTGACTTAAAACGAATGACGATATGAAGAAATGAGGAAATCATACAAAGTTAAGGGGCTGAATTGAAAAAATGTGAAATTTATTTTCAAAAATATAAATTGAAGATAAATAAGTATTCTATGTTGGTTTAAGAATATGTGGTTGAAATTTGGTCAAAATAAACTTAAAATTAAGGAGATATTGAAGAAAAAAGAAATCATGAACTAAATTGCAAAACTGCAAAATTCTGTTTTCGGTTTTTTCAAGTTTAGCAAATTTCAACTTGACTCGAACTCAATATTTTTCGAGTTACTCGAGTTGCTCGAACAATTCAACTCGAATAACTCAAAATTGAAAAAAAAAATCAATTTTTTCGATTCTAGTCAAATTTTGCTCACCCCTTAGCGGTTTATTATTTTTTAGTAGTAATACACATATTATTTAGAGAGAAAAAATCTTAATTTTTTTACAAAGCGAATTAAACCTTGAGTCTTTTAATATGGATAACATTTTCTTTTCTACCGTTATTATTAGTTGGGTTTATAGATAAAAGGCTTTAAGTTTAACTACTAAGCTAAATTAGAGATTTATTTAAGGGTGATATTATCATGCACCGACAATGGAAATATTTTTTTCCACAAACATGATTAATTTTCTATAAAAATTAAAATCTTAAACCATAATCTTAAAATCCTAACCTCTAACCCCTTAAATTTAAATTAAAATCATAAATCATAAATTTTAAGCTTTACATCCTAAAACATAAACTCTAAACTAAACCCCAAATTGAACTCGTTTATGGAAAAAAATCTACTACCAACTAGGGGTGTAAATGAACAGAGCGTTCGACGAACCGTTCGTATAACGTTCGTTTATGTTCATTTATTAAGTTAAATAAACGAGTATGAACAAAATTTTTATGTTCGTTTAATAAACGAACGAACATGAACAAAGGTGTGTTCGGCTCGTTTATGTTCACGAACAAGCTCGTTTATGCGCTCATGTATAAGCTCGTTTATAGTCTCGTTTATAAGCTTGTTTATAGGCTTGTTTATAAGCTCGTTTATAGAATGAAAATGTTTGTGGATGTATCTAAATACTACTTTTTGTTGTTGCTAAGGATATTATATTAAGTTCATGTTTAAATGTAAGTTTTAATTTATTGCTTTTTATTTATTTATTTATTGTTAATTTGGTTAACATTTTTTAAAATATAAACAAACATGTTCGTGAACGAATAAATGAGCACATTCGTGAACACTTAACCGAACACGTTCGTGAACACTTAAACGAACACGTTCGCGAACACTTAAACGAACATGTTCGTGAACACTAAACAAACAGACACGAACACCTTCAAAAATAAATAAACGAACACGGACACAATATTAAAAATTTAAACGAACACGAACTGAACATGAACACCTTTAAAATTAAACAAACGAACACGAACAGAGGCTTGTACGTTCAAGCTCGGTTCATTTACACCCATACTACCAACACAAGGAATATTTTCCCATTTTTTAATTCTCACGGACTCTAATAAATAAATTTAAATTTGTCATCCAGCAAAACCAAATAAAGAACTATTATTTATTTTTATAAAACCTATATTAGAACATTATAAAAAAAACTAAATTTTATATTTACTTTGATAGAATGTAAATTTTAAATTATTTGAGAATTATTATTTAGATTTAAATTTATTAAGTTAATTTTTATACCGTCGAATACAATATAATTATAAAATAGATAAATACTTATCTTCTATCCTCCTATTTTCTTCCTTCTTCATTGAATCGACCTCGGCTTGTTTCATTTGGCACCAAAGCTAGTTCTTGATCCAAATCACAAGTTGGGTTTAGTTCAGAGAATGGGCTCTTTAGGCTTGGTTTGTTAAGCTGGATAAAATCCAGCGTCGATAGTACCTAATTGAATGTTAAGACCAAATTTATGTATCTTATTGGACCAAAAAAAAAAAACTTAAGTACCAAATTGTACGTTTAATTCAAGTTTCCAGTACCAAAATGTATTTTTACCATATATTTTTAATATAAAAAGTAATTACTCACTTTTTTGTGGTTGTAATGATTCATAATTTAAATGGTTATATCATATATTATTCCATCATGTTTGTTAAAAAAATTAGAATTTACCGACAAGTGTTGGGTGTATTGGTAAAATATATTGCACTCTCAAGGAGAGGACACGAGTTTAAACCTTAGAGACAACATTGTTGAGACTTGAGAGGGACAACCTCGCACCCCAAACATTAACTGTAAGACAGACATGCATATTACAAAAAAAGGGGTTAGAATTTGTCGACACAATATAAAACTCAAAAGTTTTATATTTTTCTATTGTTGAATTATTGAAAATCGATGGATGAAATTAAAGGTAGATAATGAGACGATTTTTACATGGAAAATCAAGATAATTATCCTTAATATAAAAATTAAAATCTTAGCCATTAAAATCAATTAATAAAACAAGTAAAAAATATTTAAAATTTTTAAGTTTTACATGTGCATGTAAATCCTATCCCGTTACAAAAAGTTAAATAATTATTTGATGTCAATACTTGTCTATTGCTTTTTTTATTATTATTTTAACACTCAGGGACGGAGCCATTAAGGCTTCGGGTGGGGCAATCACCCCTCACCCCCGAATAATTTTTTTTTTCACCTTTGTACCTCTATTTAAATTTTTTTAAAATTGGTTTATTTATAAATTTGTCCTCCATTTCAAATATTTATAGTTTGTCCCTCATCTTAAATTCTGGCTCAGTACCGGTTAACACTTAAATTTTTATTCAGCCATATATCTTTATTAGTTTAGTAGGTTTCACAAATCAATCAAATACCAATATTCAATTAGAAAAAAAATAAAAAAGTTTTAAAAATATAATTAAAATTGTTATAAGAGTGCTTTTATTTTTCACATTTTTCATAATATTTTTTAAAAATCAACTGAAGTCACTAGTGAAAACTCAAACACAAAACTAATCAATTTATATATAAATGTTTTATCACTTCATTAAAAATAATTGATTATTTATATATATATATATATATTTACGTATGATAAATTTATTCATCCACTGCGAGTAATAAAATCTAATTTTTATAGCACGGGCACGGCTTAGCCCAACAAAAGTAAAGAAGAGTTTTGTTGGACCGGGTCGAGTCGGGTGTTATCCCCAATGCGTAGAACCAAACTTTAGTAAAAGACAATCGAGTATTGAAAACGAAACATCCCACACAATCAAGTAACTATTTTACTCTTTATCGACAATAGTGGAGTGAAATGATAAGGTACATTATTCTTTTAAGAAAAAAAATATGAATTTAAAATTTGAAAATGATATTTCTGAGAGGAAAAATATTAAAATTTAAACTTGGCCCGATTAATCCTAATACTTATTCATCTAAGAATTCAAGGCTTAGATCAACGCACTTTCGTTGACTCAAAAATTTAGATCGTTACATGTATCACATAATAACGGATGTGATAACACCATCATAAATTGTTCTTATTTACTCACTTTTAAAGTGTACATTGAATAAATTACTCTTCTTTTTTCAAGAGGGGTCAATTTGTTCAATTTCAAAATTAAAAAGAGATATAAAATGTGTTTAAACAAAAATATTTAAGTCAACTAACTATAATTTTAAAAATTTGGATCGAAATATCCACTTCTCAAATACACATAGACTAAAATATTCATTTTTATAGTATAAAATATTAAAATAAACTTTTAGATATATTATAAGGATTTAAATGTTTACTTTTATAATAAAAGAATTAAAATAAAGTTTTAAACATAATACATTTACCTTGAGATAGAATTTAGAGTAAACTACACCAAATATCACTGAACTTTAAGCATTATATCTTTCATACCATTGAACTTTCAATTGCTTCAATAGCATTAAACTTTTATTTAGCTTCAATTATACCATTGGACGATTGAAATTCAAAAGATGCGATGACTGGACATATCTTTCCATAACTGTGATGATGTGGCTAAAGTGACATCATTTTGGTGTAGCTATTATTGCTCAAAACGACGTTATTTTAGACACTGAAATGTAGTGGCTATTGTTATCACTAAACTTTAAAACATTTTTATTTTTACCACATAATATTTTGGCCATTGATTTCGGTCATCCACGGCAAGATCAATTCTAAAGTGTTCTCATTTCAATCCTCTTTCTTCTCCTTGAATTAAAATTCAATGAAATCCACTCAAAGTTAACAGAAATTTATGAAAAGGTTCGATCTCCTAATACTCTGATCTCTTTCAATGACATCTTCATGAGGCTAGTTTCGAGTTATGTTGTTCGCCAACAGAAAATAATACTTCTCACTGTTAGATTTTCAAACAAACACCATAAACCCTTCAAATCCGAGAAATCTCTAAACTCTCAAATTGTTAATTTTTCCTTTAATATCATCGATTTTGACTGAGTTTGATGAAAAACCAATCTAATGGGAGCGAAAAAAGAGTGAAATGTTAACATTGTGATATTGATCTTGTCGCGTATGGAAACCAATGACGGGCGGTGATTGACCATTAACGACGGTTGAAATGTTCAGTGGCAAAAATAAAATTGTTTCAAGGTTTAGTGACAAAATTGATACATTTCTATAGTTCAGTGCCTGAAACAAATTCATTTTGGGCACCAATAGCTATACCAAAACGGCATTGCCTTGTCCACATCATCATGTCCTTTAGATATTAACGGCCCAGTGATATAATTATAGTGAAAACTAAAATTCGATGCTCCAATTGACGAAATTAAAAATTCAATAGTATGAATGGTACAACACCTAAAGTTTAGTGGTAGTTGATGTAATTTACCCTAAATTTTAACCCAAAACAAAACCGGTAGTTACAAAGCATGTGAGACGTAGCATCATGTTGATGCCGCGTTCGAGCAGCCGGTTCGTCCACGTTGATCAAGAACGTGCAGAGAAAACTACCAATTTTCCTTTCATGGTAGGGTAGCCGGGACAGCACGTGGGTGGGCCCCTCGGGAAAATTTGTCAGACAGCACGTGCAGTCACATGAGTTGATTTAATGCTCCCTTAGAGTGCAACACGTGTCGCCGTAATCCCCGGATTTATAGGGTCACAAGTATCACCGCTGATTGCGATTTGATAAAGCGAGCGTTTTATCGTTAACGTGGCTGCCGGAGGCTTGACGGCTCACCACATGCTATTGCCGACCGCTGTAATAATCCGCTTCAGTTTTTACCCTTCCGTTTAGTACAAAGCTAGCTAAATACCGTAAAATGTAGTAATATTATATCTCTTGATGGATAATGGAGAATTTGGGATAATGTCACATTTGGTGTTTGTATTATGATAAAATATTTAATGCGTACCTATATTTTTTAGATGTTCAGTGTAATATTTATAATTACAAAATGTCTAATGTAGTATTTGAACTATCGTTCCATGTATTTATTATGGTGTTTAATGTTAAAATTCTTAGGGCCGAATCAACAAATGAAAAATTCAAAACGTCAAATATATTTCCAATAAATCCACTTGGATATTATGATATGATTGAAAAATGTAAACGAAACAAAATTTTTATGTTCGTTTAATAAATGAATGAACACGGACATAGGTGTGTTCGGTTCGTTTATGTTCACGAACAAACTTATTTACATGTTTATTTATAAGCTTGTTTGCAGGCTCGCTTACAGGATGAAAATGCTTGTTAATGTATCTAAACACTACTTATTATTGTTGCTAAGGATGTTATATAAGTTCATGTTGAAATGTAAGTTTTATTTTGTTGCGTTTTATTTATTTATTGTCAATTTAGTTAATATATCTTAATATATAAACGAACACATTTGCGAACACTTAAATGAACACGTTCGCGAACACTTAAACGAACGTGTTCGTGAACACTTAAATGAACACGTTCATGAGCACTTAAACGAACGCATTCGTGAACACTAAACAGATGAACACGAACACTTTCAAAAATAAATAAACGAACTCGAACACAATATTAAAAATTAAAATGAACATGAACCGAACATGAACACTTTTAAAAATAAACAAACGAACACAAACATAATCTTGTTTGTTCAAGATGAGTTCATTTACACCCCTAGCTAGGTTGAACATTTTGTTGAAGTATAGGTATCATATGTACATATTAAAAGTACTCATACCATTAACCCTAAAAAATACATATACTACACTAAATATTTTGTCAAAGTACAAGGGCTAAATGCGGTTTTATCCCAAGTAATTTTTATTTTCATAATTATTAGTTAGGCATGCATTACATATTTTAAATTTTACAAATTATGTTTTTACTTATTTACGAAATTTAAAATATTCTATTGTTTTCTCATAATTAATCATTGCACGTGTAAACAGGCTTATAAACGAGCCTATAAATAAGCTTATAAACAAATTTATAAATGAGCTTATAAACAAGCACGTTTACATGTTCGTTTAAAATATCAGTCTTGTACCCGTGCGACCCACTAAAATCTAATATGCGACCCGACTTATTGAATTTGACTCTTACCTTTGACCCATGTTGACTTGACCCACTAACTCTGATATTCTCGATCCAAATAATTTGATTTTGACATGAAACCCTTAGTTTATGTTTCATATTATTATTAGACTTATTATTCTAGAATGCAAGTACTAATAAGGTTATATATATATATTGAAGACGGTTAAGTCTCTTTTGTGCATTCTCGAACTAGTCCGACACTTCTCATTCAATAGATTTGCATATTATCTGTTCTATGAGAGTTACATGTAAGATGTCTATGATATTAGTTTATAATTTTTTTTGAGAAGTAGTGTCTCTTCATAGATATTTTTAACTCTTTAATAATATACATACACTTTACAGATATATATTGTAATTAAACTCAAGTCTCTTAAAATAAATATCACCTATTTTTTCATTAGACTACTTGTTAGTTCTTAGTCTATATAATTCTAGACTTACGATTTAGATTGTGTTTGTATTATTGTAATATTATTTTGGCACATAGGTTCTTGTACAACATGATTCATAGGTAGAGTTTCATATCTTGCTAGAGGTAAGTTACTAATTTCTACGTGATTTTCATATTATTATTAAAATCATGTTACTCTAATCATAACTCATCAATTTCAAATTATTAAACTCTAAATTTTAAAATTCAACTATAAACTTTAAAACTAACGTGCTTATAATTTTTTTTTTGTTTTCACCTATCACCACATAATTACCCATTTATAGGGGTAGTCTAACGTAAGGCATGGTCATAGTGCGGTACCAACCGAAAATGTTATATGACATGAAACTTAAAACTGAAAACCCTTTTGATAACATTTTAGGTTGGTGGTTAAATTTCGAAACTTAACTTCGAGTATCTATACTTATCGCTTCTGATAACATTTTAAGTTTTTGTGAAGATCGAAACTTGTCTTTAAGTATCGATACTGTCGCAAGACATTAACCTAAAAAATTATCAAAAAGTAATAATTTTAATTTTGTATATAAAAACCCAAATCAAACAAGAAAGATTTGGAGGGGAGTAGTGAGAAGATCTACGTCGGTTGGGGAGGATGTTAAGGAGCTCTGATTCCGCTGTCGGATTTTACACACCCACACCTACTTTACCTCCATGTCTTTACCTTCCTCCAACTTCCGCACTCAAAATCCACCAATCCAATTAAATATAAGTTTACATTTTAATTACATATTAAAAATGACATGGGTACTTTATTAGAATGCCGTATGTGGTTTGGATACTTCACAGTATTTTATAAAACGGGGAAAATATTAATTAAAACTCAATCCAAATTTAAACATGGAAGTTTTAACTGTGAAAGGAGGTTAATGGTGTGGATAAATCAATCAAATCACTTGAAACAAACAACGTTTAATGAAAAATCGTTTTCACTGGGAAATCCACAATCATTAATTATTTAAATTTGTGGTAACATTTGTTTTGAGTTTTGACCATCCCAATAATAAAAGCTGCCCCCCAAAGATTTTATTTTTGTTTTTATTTTCTCCTCGTTTAAATTAATTTGTAGAGATATTTATGAAATCTGTAGGGGGGCTACAGAAATGATATTGTTTAATGAGATATCATTGTTTTATAAATATTGGTGTGGGGCTGAGGAAAATTCCCACTGTCTAATTGTGTTGCAACTTGCAAAGTACAAAATATTTTAAGCCATCATATTGGGCTACGAGACAAGGCAGGAAATGACATTATACCAAAGATGATGGTTGAATCCATTTTTTGGTTTAGAATTTGTAAAATCTCAGCAAGATTTTCCTCTCTTATTGCGTCCAAAACAATAAATTGTCGGAGTCTGAAAGAATTATGTATATATATGTATTGAATATGCTGGTGTGATTACAAAATAATATTTGTTCATTTTTTTTAGCATTTTTAACAAGGTACACACCGTACAGGCATAGTGTTCGAACTCGAATCACCTGAATAATATGCATCATCCTTTACTATTGAGATCACTTCACGAGTTTAGGAATTATATATTTTAAATTAAATGAGCATAGATTTATAGCATTAATCAAGCTCCCACTTTGAATCCAAAAAACAAAGAGAAAAATTAAAAGCATAAGGGAACAAAATTCGTGGGAATGTTAGTGGAATCGTAAAGAATGTAAAAACAAGAGCATGAAAGGATGTATCTCAACTGCTCCAAACAATGCTTGGACGAACAAAATGGTACGAACATATATTTAAATTGCGGTCACGGTGTTTTATCACAATTGCAAACAAAATAGATGTTATCGCAAGCTTGCAGTCATTGTAGACTGTTATTTTTTACAATAACAAGTTTAGAAAGTGTTATTACCGCCATATAACGATTGCTATTCGGGAGTGAACCGCTATTTGAATTTATGGTACGGATTTGAAAAAGAGTAGAGAAAGAACATAGAGAGGGGCGGAAAGGGTGATTTTCCGTGATTGGCTCGCTCGATCATGGTGGCCCTGCTCGCTCCCCCCCCCCCTTTTTTTTTCTACGGCGACCAGTTGAACTTTTATATATATTGTTATGGTGAATAATTTTTTTTTAAGTTCAAAATATGTTTTTTATGTTTGATTGGATAGTCAGTTCAGACCATAATTTTTTAAGTACTTTAACCCTTAACGTTTCATTTTAAACTAAAATGACTATTTGTTGATGAAAATTGTTAGCCCATTAACGATAAATGACTTGAAATGACGTGACAAACTTATAAGGTAATGCATGCTGACATAGCAATGTCATATATACAAATGTACTAATTTGACATAATGACATATCAGTCATAAAATGATTTTAGTAAAAAAAAGTACGATATTGTCAAACCAAGCGAATCTATAGGATGAAAATACAATTGAGCAACTGCATTCTATAATAAAAACAACAAATTGTTATCACACTAGAAAAGTAATATAAATTGATAGAATTTTTAAAATATAAATGATTAAATTTAGGATAAATATTCTATACACATGCGTTGGAAACTTTCAGTTTTCACAAACGCCTTAGTTTTAGGGTATAGGGAATTAGTTTAGGGTCTAATGTTTAGGGGTTTAGGTGTAGGGGGTTAAAATTTAGGGATATTTGTTTCAATTTAAGGTTTAGGGTCATAATTTAGGGTTTATAGTTTAAAACCTAAATCCTCGCCATATTATCCTAAAGACTAAACCCTAACCTGTAAACCCTAAATTATAATCATAAACCTTAAATTGAAACAACTATCCCTAAATTCTAAACCCATGCGGCTAAACCCCTAAACCCTAAACTAACTCCCTATACCCTAAAACTAAGGCGCTTGTAGAAACTTTCAGTTTCTACCGCCAGTGTATAGGATATTAATCCTTAAATTTATTGATTTCTTTCAAATTATGACCGAATTAATAGAATATATAGGTTCATGAAAATCAGGTGGTGCTTCTTGTTGTATGGTTCAACCACAACCAATCACCCTGTGAGTTTCTTAGATAAATTCCTCAGATAAAACAATGGTTACTTCTACAAATGGGCGTTTGAAACATTTAAAGGTGAAGGTGGGGCTTGGGAAAGGTGATGGCCAAAATATCCTTACAATTTACAGACAGTTGAGTTTGGAGGTTAAAGCTTAAAGGCAAGTTTAGAGATAAGGGCAGGACCCCTCGCATTTAAAACTTGAACCACCCATCAATCTCAGTAGGAGACATGCATATATCACCCAAGATCTTCAAAGGACCACCTGTCCCTCCCAAGGGTATTATTTCGCACGTGTGAATGCACAACTTCAACTCAAATTGTTAGGCTTCTTCTCTTTTCTTCCGGTATGAACAGAGGAAGATGCACATTTTCCTAAAAAAATAATATTGGTGAAGATTTTGCCTAAAAAAACTTTAATGACCAAAGTAGAGAAGTGGTAATAATTTGGTAACTAATAGAGTAATTTACCCTAAAATATATTTAGAAAAATAAAGTTCGTGTCTCATAGCTTTTGTAGAAGCCCACAAACTGATTTCATCACCGAGTCACCGACGGCTCCTACGAGCCCCCTCGCCCTCGTACGAGCAATCGCACGGCGGAACTAAGGGGGATTTAAGGGGTTTGGTGCCCGTCAATTTTTTTTTTCAATACAAATAGTATAAATTTTTTTAGAGAAAAGTAAAATTATTTCTATAATCCCTTCAAAGTTCGTAAAATCTTAGTATGACCCATCAAAAATTTTAATTTCATTTTGCCCCCCTTTAAAAATTTCTATTGTTTTTTAATTTTATTTTGGTCCCATTTATAAATTTTTAGTTCTGTTGGTAATGCTTCAAGAAGTTACCAAAGGCAAAGCTATATCCCACATTGGTTGGGAAAATAGCTAGGGAAGGGTATTTATACCCATGCTTCCTCCCTCCCTTGTTGAGTGGGAAAGAACAAGGGAAGTCCTCGCGCACCGCCGCCGCCGTCGTCCGGCGGGGCTCGGGCTCGGGCTCGGGCTCGGGCTCGGGCTCGGGCTCGGGCTCGGGCTCGGGTTCGGGTTCGGGTAACACGTGTTTGAATTGATTCGAACGTTTAGAATTTTATTTGATTTAATTCGAACGTTTTGATATCACAATCAAACATCATTCCAGCTTCTCTCTGCTTTCTCTCCATTTGTTCGAGCAGTTCCACCGTTGTTCACTCCGAGAGTCGAGTGTACGATTCAAGGAGCGTCCGTGTGCACCTCGGGGGACAGCCTGCCCGTGAAGCGACTACACTGTTCGGGGCAGTTTTGTTTCTAAGGCAGTGGCCACCATACCACGACACGGTCAACCATTTTACGTTCTGTTTTTGCTTATAGTTTTCAGTCAGTACTAACAGCTGTTTTGCAGTTTATTTTACCAACAATTTAGAAACAAAACTGATTCCGATTCTGCAAAATGGCTGCTTCATCCGAACTACAAAGCAAGCTTATTCCCGATCTTTCCAAGCTCGATGCTTTAGATGGCTTCAATTATCGAAGGTGGTCCCAACGTATTCTTATCTTCTTTGAGCAATTGGACCTCGATTATGTGTTGCTCAACGAACCACCAGTTGCACCACCTACCGTTGCTGTTTCTGCCGATAATCAAGCCCAAACCGATGCTGCCGCTGATGCCCTTGCTGCTGCCACCTTTGCCAAATATGAGAAGGACAACAAGACGGTCTGTGGCCATCTCCTTAGTCACATGTCCAACAAATTATTTGACATGTATCTAAAGGAGAGGAGTGCAAAGGCGATATGGGATTCCTTGGACACCAAGTATGGCACCGATGATGCGGGAATCAAAAAGTACGTCGTGGGAGAATGGTTGAAGTTCCAGATGACCGACAACAAGACTATCATGGACCAAGTTCATGACTATGAGAATCTTGTCTCGGACATCATAGCGGAAGGCATGCAAATGTGTGAAGTTTTGCAAGCAAACGTCCTTATCGAAAAGTTGCCAAAGTCATGGTCAGATTACCGCAACTCCCTCAAGCACAAGAAAAGGGACATACCACTTCAGGAGCTGATCGGTCACATGAAAATCGAGGAGGCCAACCGTTTGAAAGATAAGGTTACGAACAATTTTAGTCACTTATCTTTTAAAACTAATATTGTTGAGTCTGGTGGTGCTTCAGGGTCCAAAAAGCCCTTTAAGAAAGGCCCTCCAAACAAAAGGCCCAAACCACAAAAGACGACAAATTTCAAGAAACCCATGAAGGCTAAGCCCGACGTGAAAACCATGAAGTGCTACGTGTGTGGACAAGCTGGTCACAAGGCGTACCAATGTCAGCACCGTTCGGACCGCCAGAATGAGACTAGACCACGCATGCATGTGACAGAGAACATGGATGATGATGTCATAGCCGCGATGGTTTCGGAGGTCAACCTCGTAGAGAAGAACACCGAGTGGGTCGTAAACACCGGAGCTTCTCGACACTTCTGCGCAAAGAAGGAGTTCTTCACCGAATTCGAGGACGTGAAAAATGGTGAACGTGTGTACATGGGGAACTCCAGCAGCTCTCAAGTGGTGGGCAAAGGCAAGGTTTTACTCAAGCTGACTTCCGGTAAAACTTTGGCCCTTAATAATGTCCTATATGTGCCTGCCCTGCGTAGAAATTTGTTTAGTGGTGGCCTCTTAAATAAGGCAGGCATTAAGTTAGTTTTTGAGGCAGATAAACTTGTACTTTCCCGTAACGGTGATTATGTCGGGAAAGGTTTTTTAAGCGAAGGTTTATTTGTCATAGAAACTCAACTTAATGAAAATAATAAAGCTACCACTTCTGCTTATATTGTTGAGTCTATTGATATGTGGCATGCTAGATTAGGTCACGTAAATATTCAATCCCTAAAGAAAATGATGAATATGAATATTTTGCCTAAACTAGACATAACAAACTATAATAAATGTGAAGTTTGTGTAGAAGCAAAGCATGCAAAACCTACCTTTAAAAATGTTTCTAAAAGAAAGACTGAACTGTTAGAACTCATTCATACTGATCTAGCAGACTTTAGAAACACTGAAAGTAAAGGAGGAAAACACTACTACATAACTTTTGTAGATGACTTCTCTAGGTTTACAAAAGTTTATCTCCTAAGAACTAAAGATGAAGCTGAAAATTTCTTTCTTATTTATAAGGCAGAAGTTGAAAATCAGTTAGATAGGAGAATAAAACGTGTTAGGTCTGATAGAGGTGGTGAATATGGATCTAATTTTCTAAAAGAGGTTTGTGAGACGAATGGCATAATACATGAAACTTCAGCCCCTTATTTTCCTCAACAGAACGGTATAGCCGAGAGGAAAAATAGAACTTTAAAAGAGATGATGAACTCATTGTTGATAAGTTCTGGGTTGTCTGACAACATGTGGGGGGAAGCCATTCTATCGGCTAATCATATTCTGAACCGAGTACCTCATAAGAAAATTAATTCTACCCCTTACGAACTATGGAAAGGGTATGCCCCAAATTTACAATACCTGAAAGTGTGGGGGTGTCTGGCCAAAGTGGGGTTGCCAGACTTTAAGAAGTCCACCATTGGACCTAAGACCGTTGATGCAGTGTTTATAGGCTATGCTTCTAACAGTGCCGCATACAGATTCATGACTCTACTAGACTTCTCTATTTGTGAATCTAGGGATGCTGTTTTCTTTGAAGAAATCTTTCCTCTCAAGAAACCTAGATTAAATGTTGAAACACAAATAGAAAACTTGCCATCCACTTCTTCTAGTGTGCCTGCTAGGTCTTCTCAAGAGATTGAATTTGAGCCTAGAAGAAGTAAGAGACAAAGAGTTGAAACCTCTTTTGGACCAGATTTCATAACTTCCTTCATTTCTGAGATAAATGACTTAGACACTCTTTCTGATCCTATAGCTCAAGCATATTTGTTAGATGAGGATCCTAAAACTTACGAAGAAGCTATACGATCTATTGATGCTAGTTTCTGGAAAAGCGCTATAAAAGATGAACTAGAATCAATAATGTCTAATCATACTTGGGAATTAGTTGACTTGCCTAGAGGATTTAAAACCATTAACAGTAAGTGGGTCTTTCGAAAGAAACTTAGACCAGATGGTTCTATCCAAAGGTATAAGGCAAGGCTAGTAGTCAAAGGGTTCACTCAAAGATTTGGTCAAGACTTCTTTGATACCTACTCTCCCGTCACAAAAATCTCAACGATCCGTGCATTGTTTGCACTAGCCTCCATTCACAAGTTGCAAGTACATCAAATGGATGTAAAGACTGCATTTTTGAATGGGGATCTAGATGAGGAGATCTATATTAGGAGATCTATATGGAGCAACCTCTTGGCTTCGAGGCGCCTGGTATGGAAGGCAAAGTATGTAGACTTAAAAAATCACTTTATGGCCTGAAGCAAGCTCCTAAACAGTGGTATGAGAAATTTCACAAAACTATTCTTAGTTTTGGTTTTGTTGTGAATGGTTCGGATGCATGCGTGTATTCGAGGATGTTTGGTACTGATTGTGTCATCATAAGCTTGTATGTTGACGACATGCTGATTTTCAGTACTAACATTGAGTCCATTAACAAAACAAAAAGTTTCTTGTCCACTAAGTTTGAGATGACTAACTTGGGAGAAGTCGATGTAATCTTAGGAGTCAAAGTAATCAAATCTGAAAAGGGATTTTCTTTAAGCCAGGCACACTATACTGAGAAAGTGTTAAAGAAATTTGACAGTTTTGATGTCGTCCCTGTTCGAACTCCTTATGACTCTAGCATACATTTCTTTAAGAATGAAGGAAGTAGCGTTTCTCAAACGGAATATGCCAAAATAATTGGCAGTCTAATGTTCTTAATGAACTGTACTCGGCCAGATATTGCCTATGCTGTTAGCAGACTCAGTAGATACACTCATAACCCTAGTTGTGAGCACTGGGTTGCTCTTAGACGCTTACTTAAGTACCTTAAGGGTACTATGGACTGGAGACTAGAGTATGTTGGCTTTCCTGCTACATTAGAAGGATATTGTGACGCCAACTGGGTTTCCGATAGTGATGAATTAAGCTCTACGAGTGGGTATGTATTTACTTTGGGAGGAGCAGCAATTTCTTGGAAGTCTTCAAAACAGACTTGTATTGCTCGCTCTACTATGGAGTCAGAGTTTATAGCTCTTGACTTAGCTGGGCAAGAAGCTGAGTGGCTAAGGAGTTTGTTAGCCGATATTCCGTTGTGGGGAACTCCGACTCCTCCTGTTTCCTTGTTTTGTGATTCACAAGCAGCGATTTGTGTTGCCAAGAGTCATGTTTACAATGGCAAAAAGAGACACATTCGCATAAGGCATGAATCTGTTAGACACTTAATAAGGAATGTAGTACTCTCTTTAGAGTATGTGAAGTCGGAAAGAAACCTAGCAGATCCGCTTACCAAAGGGTTAAGTCGGAAATTGGTCCTTGATTCGTCGAGGGGGATGGGTTTAAAGCCCATTGGTTGAGGAATTCATGGTGGATACCCAACTTAGTTAACTAAGTTCAATGTGGTCAAACGAAACCATGGAAAGACTCATAGTGTACATTTCTCACTGCCTATCCCTATGACGAATAATGTACATGCCCAGGTTGAGTACTATTACTCTTAATAAATTCATAGCCCAGTTTTTGGGTGGTCTTTGTGAGAAAGACTTGATGAATTTACCGAATCATGGTTGAATACTTATTCTTAATAAGTTCATAACACAAGTATGAATGTGTTGTCCTATTGAGAAGGACAAATATGGACTTACCGCAAGAAAGGTTGAGTTTCGAGAAACTCTTAATGAATTTAAAGTTTAAATGATCCTATTGAGAAGGACATTTTGAATTCACCGACAATGAGGTTGAATATTTATTCTTAATGATTTCTTATCCCAATATTGGGTGGTTCATTTTAAATGGACTTGAAGAAATCACCATAAGTCTATAAGAGGTTGAACCATTACAAATGGTTCTTAATTATTTCATAGCCCAGATTCAGGGTGGTTTATATCGAGATAAACCTGATGAAATAACCTATGTAAGTGAGAAGGATTAGCCACCTTCTGTGAAAAATGTTGGGCCGTTTTTTCTAAAACACTTACTAGAATCCTGAGGGTAAGATGGCCAAATATACACTTGTGTATATATATCTTACACATCGAGAACTTCGGTGGACGAAGGAGTTAGTTGTGTGTTATGAGTTTACCCCTATCTTAGAAAGTTCAAGACTAGTTTCACTTATCTAAGAGAATGATCGCTCATTATCACTATGTACTAGTTCAAGATACGTTCACTAGTGCTTAAGCAACTAATTCCGCAACTGCTCATCTGAGGAGGGCTGTGTTTGAGATACAGATGAATTCTTTCGCATTAGTGGGGGAATGTTGGTAATGCTTCAAGAAGTTACCAAAGGCAAAGCTATATCCCACATTGGTTGGGAAAATAGCTAGGGAAGGGTATTTATACCCATGCTTCCTCCCTCCCTTGTTGAGTGGGAAAGAACAAGGGAAGTCCTCGCGCACCGCCGCCGCCGTCGTCCGGCCGGGTTCGGGTTCGGGTAACATGTGTCTTCGACACGTACGCGCGCGTATATATTCTTTTTGGAGAAAATTCGTAGGAATTTTCTTATGAATAAAAGATTATATGTGAAAGAATTTTTTCTTATTTATAGGCTTGATAAAACTGTTTGAATTGATTCGAACGTTCAGAATTTTATTTGATTTAATTCGAACGTTCAGAACAGTGCAGTTTATTCGAATTAATTCGAATATATACAGTCTGTTCAGTGGATGAATTTAGACTGTTTTTCAGTCAGATTCAAAGTGTAACAACATGATTATTACAGAATTAAAACAGTGTTTATTATAATCTGTTACAGCAGATTTAAGATGGCTGTTATACAGATTAATTTCTGTAATTATTGTGCATGTGAAATGTCATTTATAGACATGTTTTACAGCCTATAAATAGAGCTGCTGCATGCAGCATTTGATATCACAATCAAACACATTCAAACATCATTCCAGCTTCTCTCTGCTTTCTCTCCATTTGTTCGAGCAGTTCCACCGTTGTTCACTCCGAGAGTCGAGTGTACGATTCAAGGAGCGTCCGTGTGCACCTCGGGGGACAGCCTGCCCGTGAAGCGACTACACTGTTCGGGGCAGTTTTGTTTCTAAGGCAGTGGCCACCATACCACGACACGATCAACCATTTTACGTTCTGTTTTTGCTTATAGTTTCCAGTCAGTACTAACAGCTGTTTTGCAGTTTATTTTACCAACAAGTTCCGCCCCTGCTTGGATACTAAACTTTTTCTTAGTTCGACATGAAGCGAATATGACTGCTGATAGTCTAGCCAAGTTCCCGAACAAAATATAGTGTAAAAATCACATCGAGATATCCACGCCCTTGTAAAATAACGTTTGACCTCACGATGAGCCCTTAGATGGTACTATTTCTATTTTCTCTAGTCCACCGCTCTTTTTGAGTGATATTTTGGCTCGCAATATTCATGGTCCTCTTCATTTGAGGTTGCCAATAGACACAATGTGATGACCTTTTGGTCTTATTATTATTACTATTAAAAAGCGTAAATTTTCTAGAGCCAAAATTCTTACTTATCAATTCGGTTGAATCTGCGTCGTAAAACATTATCTCTAGTAATTAAGTGTTTCCAAAAAGGAGAATTTGTTGTTGGAGCAAAAATGTTACTTTTTGAGTTTAAAGATGAAAAATAAAAAAGAAATTATGGTTTTTGTTTGGAAAAAGAAAATCTAATCACATGTCATTTTTGATTTTGTTAGGATGAAAGAAAGAGACCGTGGGTGGGAGATATGAGACACATTTATCTCACACCACATGTCCTTTGCACTCTCTTCTCACATTTCCCTTTCCAATTCATCTCTATAGCTCTCCACATCCTCATTTTTATACTTGATTGATGCTTAAGGGCAAGGCAATACTTGTATGATTTTATGAGATATATCTAGGTACAAGCATGAACTGCTTTACTTAGTTAAAAAACGGATAATATCTAACCAACAATCAATTGGTCTAACGAGATGAGATGTTAAGTTCCTTAAGTAAGGTCAGAGGTTCAAATTCTGACGTTGTGAATCGAGAAAAATGGATTGAGAGGGTCACACACATATTGAGTCTCTGTAAAAGTCGACCTGGATTAGTCAGCCAATAAGTCGGATATGGATGGTTAAACAAAAAGATAGATAATACCTAAAAGAAGTCTATAATTTTTTTATCTAAACAAACAATTAACATTAATCAATCTCTTATTTGAAATAAAGCCTTATTTTGATATAAATAAAAATGGGTAAAAATCATCATTGGTCACTAAATTATGCATGCTTTCCTGTTTTGGCTACCAAACTTTTACTTTGTGCAAAATCATCACTAATATTATGTTTTCCCCAATTTTAGTCACTAATATTACTTTTTTTCCCTGTTTTGGCCACCAATCTATTGCTTCTTTCCTATTTTGGTCACTAAATTATTCCAGCTTTCTTATTTTTCATAAATTTTTTAACGGCATGTGATCAAAATAGGAAAAAATGTAACATCAGTGATTATTTTATTAAAAATAATAGTTAGATAATCAAAATAAGAAATCAGAAATAGTTTAGTGACAAATATAGCAACGTTTACCCAATAAAAATATAGGAGCTTATTTCTTAAAAAAATATGCCACTGGTCCCCCCTACATGAATGAAACTAGAGATTTAGTCTCCATACTTAAAAAACTTAAAATTTAATTTCCCTACTTTTCATATTTAAAATTCCTAATATAATGGTTGAGGTCATTAATAATTCTAAATCAAAATTTAGCTCTAATTGCAGGAAAAAAAACAAAGAAAGGAGACCTCAAAGTCTGAGACTAAATTGAACTAAAAAATAAACTAAATTTCAAATTGTACACGATCCTAAGCTTACAATTTCTAGTCAAAAACTCTCTCCTTTTCACATTACATATAAATCTACCAATAAAAGATGCATAATTTTTTTTTTTCAATTTCAAAGTATAACCTAATTGAACTAATTTAATTAGGCATATCTCCCCCCAAAAATTTGTTAGATTGTGAAGCAAACTTGAATTCTTTGGCAGGCACTACTCCACTTGGGTTGCATAACAATAGTATTGTAATATATATATATATATATATATATCGTTTTGTCTGAAAGATGTGTGCAATGGCGGATGACCACCATAAATTTTTCAAAGTTTAAACATTTGCCTACAATTTCTTAACTTTTACAAATTAATCCTTAATTTTTTTATAATACTTATGACTTGTGCCCACCCTAAAATTTTAAGATTTTTTGTGCTCACTCTCAAATATATTTCTGGATTTGTCTCTAGGTGTGTGTGCATCGCCAATGGTTAAGAATATATGTGAACATATACTGCTTTATAATAACTTTAAGACTGATCAAATATATATATATATATTGTAGTGGTGGAACCTAAACCCTAAAAAGAGGAAACCAAAAGCAAAGTTTGTGGGATTATTTTGGGGGGAGGCTGCCCCTTTTTTTACCAACACCAAAGCAATAGTTCCCACTCATGGAAGATGGCAACGACTTTTATGCCTCTCATTGGTGAACCGCAATAGTACGTTGATAAAGTCTATTTTATTTTAATAAATATATTAAGAAAACAATTACACACTTGTATTTTCATATTTGCAGTTTTACATTGACTTTACTGGTTTTCTTCTACGTTTACATGTACATTCAATTCCTAGACCAAATTTAGGTTTGACGAAAAATGCCTAACCTTAATTTAATATCTCTTTTTTAGAATTAACTCGGAAAATATTTAAGAATAAAGGTGTTCATAACCAGGTACACGATACTTAATTTTAAATTAGAAGTTTCAAGTACCTGAATTTTCAGGTATTAAAAATGACTGTTATTGTTTGAGACATAATATATCAATTTAAGGCTTTTATTTCTTTGTAAATCAATTAAATGTCATTAAATGAGTGAGTGAAGGAGTAATATAGAGATTTAGGAATTAGGGTACAATATTGAGAATGAGATATTTTAAGTTCTAACTAAAAAACATATATAATTTTTTAAAAAATAAAAATTCGAGTCGGTTACCCATGAGTTCCAAAAATTACAGCATGAGCACGACCCGTGAACACGTAGAATTTAACGATTTAGATTCTCGACTTGATTTTTTTAGATAAAAAATTATTTGTTTAACTTCTTAATTAACGAGTCGACGGATGAACAAGACGAATACTTATAAACACCACTACCTAGGAACAAATTGACACAGAGATTATTATTTTTTTTCGAGTCGAAAGCACTAAGGGCCTGTTTTTGGTTGCGTTTCGCAACCAAAAATCACTTTTAAAGTGCTTTTAGTTAAAACAGGCTGTTTTTGGTTGTTTTTAAAACTAGCTTTTCCACCCAAACCAAGAAGCTGGATTTTATAGCTTCTTGGGTGGAAAAGCTAGTTTGAAAATAAAATTACTTTTTTACCCTTATTATTTAATTATAATTTATTGTTAAAATAATGTTTATGCACACATAATTGTAAAATAATATATATTTTATAATATTTATATTGAAAATAAAATTGTTTTATTTGTACTTTATTTTATATTTATTATTAATGTGTAAGTGGTATGCCCGTATATAATCTAGAATGTAGTTTATATTTTTAAATTAAATTTTATAAAAAAATATTTTTTTATTATAATTGAAATTGATTTATTTCATAAATCATAACATTAATTAATTTGAACAATCACCCAAATTTACTTTTACTTTTCAATATTATGTCTAAAATAGACATTTTATCTCCCAAAATCATTTTTGACATCAATGACAAACACTAACCAGCTTTTCAAAACTACTTTTCAACCGCTAATTTAAAAATCACTTTTTTCACCGCACTTTTTAAAAGCAACCACAAACTAAGCCTAAAAGTAAAACTCTCTCAACAAGTGCGTTTCTATCGTATGTTGAACTAATAGTTCGTTGGTAACCCTCAATAAAGTTTTGGCTTAATGAGAATAGTACGATTCTTTTGAGTTTTAAGTTCAAATCACTGTATAAATTTAATCTAATTTACTTTGGTGAGCTATCAAAACATAATCAAATTTATTAATTTAAATTCACTTAAATTTTAAAATGATTGATTTTGATGTATTTAAATTAGGGAAGACTACTCAAATAACCCAGCTATTGCTGAAATATTGTTTTAGTACTCCCAACTTATTTTGGTAAAATGGTACTTAACGTTACGTTTCGTTTTCATTTTGGTATTTCACCGTTAAAAAATTAATTGTGTGCTGACTATGAGAGAAAAAATCACATGTGTCAGCATGTCACGTTATTTTCTCTCATCTAATCAGCATGTCACGTCGACTAAAATAACAAAAAACACATGTGACATCTTGACTAGGAGAGAGAAAATGACGTGACAAGCTACCACATATGATTTTTCTCACTTTTAGTCAGTGTGTTGTTAATTTTTAACGGCAATGTACAATTTTAAAAACGAACCATAATATTAAACATTATTTTGTAAGAAAATAATTGGAGTACTAAAACAATGGATACTATTTGGGTAGTTCCCTTTAAATTGTTTGTAGATTTGAAAATTGAAATGAATTAGGTTGAACTGCTAATTAGATATCCTCGGAACGGTACTTCGTGAAGCTGTGGGAACTAACCCCGACAGCCGGTGACTGCATTGCCTAGGTAGTCCATCAGTAGCCGTGATAGAACCGGCGTTAGCCGGTAATTGCGGAGCCTTGCCTCTTTGACTCATACGTGTCTACTGTACACATCTCTTTATTTTGTTAAAACTTTATTAAATATTAAAAAAACAGAAACGTTTTTACTTTTTTTAAAGGGCAAAAAATGCAAAGGGACAAAAGAAATTTCGGCAATAAAAGGGAAAAAGAAAAAGATTTTAATCCTCTTTTTCGGCGGAGGCTGCTGATTGCTCTTGGGAATTAAGCGCTCTGACAGTGAAACGCTCTTTTTGACCGGATTTCCCCCTTTTTTTCTTCCTTTTAAATAAAATAATCAAATCAAAATGGACAATTATACACTTGATTTTACAAAGGATGCCATGGTAAATTTTTTACCGTACCCAAAAAAAAAAAACAAATTTCCGAAGGAGAAAATATATATTACCGGATACTGTCGGTGGACGTCTAATAAATATATTATTCCCACAAGAGAAAATAAAATGGCGAGTGAGTGTTGTTTTGTCGGGTTTGGTTTTATCCTGGTTACACCACGTTTTCCTGTTTTTTTTTTAACATTTAATAATTAAACTAATTGAAATTAATAAAAAAATACTGTGCACTTTTTGTGGGTGCTAAACTTGCTGACGAGGTTGGAAAGATTGTAATTTTGTGATTAAAAATTCAATAATCGAGAAAACTATTATTTAAAGCAATTTAAAAATGGGTTGAATTCCATATTAAAATTGGATGAGAGATTCAATTTCAGACCAAACTCATCGCCATATTCATAAAAACCAGAATCCTTTTTTAGCTGGACAAAATAATGGCTTCTAGTTGAGAATTTAGCCTTTGCATTCCTACATCCAACCTTCCTCATCAATATTGTTTTAATAATGAATCTCACAATTATATTTTTTTCAATAATGTATTTATCTGAATTTGTAGGATTTCATTGATGGCCGAACCTGATAAGCTTCAAATCCGAACCTAATAATATTGTTTTCGAACCGAGCTCGAACCTTCAATTTTGAGCTCGGCAAGCCCGAGCCGAACTTAATTACACTGTTCCAGCTCGGGTTTGGCTGGGCTTGACACCACATGTAAAGAATCAAGCAGAGTTTGCAATTTCCCCATACGTACACCAGGAGAGGCAAACAGACAGGCCACAGACCTGCAGAAGGCAGAAGTTTGATTTCAAAATATCAAAAAGTTCAAAACTTCAAATGGTGTTTTGATTAAAATTGAAATTGCATTAATTACGGTTCAACTAATTTTGAAATTGGGTCAACTAATTTAGCAATTAATCTAAATTTGCACACTCCATCTGTCCAGATTTTTTTTAAACCCACAACACGTTTCCATGTCACATGGCTTTTGAAAATATGTCCGTAATTAAGTTCAGCGGAAGTTTCATTCTATACCCCAATATCAATTTGAATTCAGCTTGTTTAAGTTTATTGTCTGTCTGAACCCAATAAACAGTTTCAGTGAAAAACAGATGTTGTTCATCTTAAGGGACTCGAGTTCAATCGTTCTATCTACAATATATGTGAACAATATTTAAGGTTAAAAATATATATGTACATATACTATATTGCAGTCATATTCGGAGTATTAAAAAAAATTATTGTCCATCTGGTTAGGGTAAACCTTGATACTGAAGGCAGCCAGGAAACATGCAATTTAATCAATCAAACATCAAGCTTTTACAGTTTATAGGTACAAGATTTTCATCTTTTGCAGCATTTTATTTTCCTGTCAAATAACCATTAAATCCACACCGACTCTCCCCACAGGGACACCCACATGACTTTGTTCTTTTCTTTTATCAACCCTTTTCCTCCCCTCCAAAAAAGTGAAAAAATAGGTTTAAATATATATTTGGTACCTGAACTAATTACATTTTTAAATTGGTACCTAATTTTTTTTCTCTCCCATATTAGTATTTGAATTATACACTTTCTCTCAATTTGGTACTTAAAAAAATTTTGCTCCTAAGTTAGTACCAAAACTTATACATTCTATCAATTTGGTCATAATTTGAAACAATTCAATAAATACAACTCTCTATATTTAAAAATTCTATCAATTTACTATGTGTTATTCACCTAAATTGTTTGTTCTTCTCTTAGAAATGTTATATTACTTTCTTGGTATAATAAAAGTTTAAACATAACTTGTTGATAGAATTCAGTTATCCAATTATTGCTTTGATCCGATAGACTCGCTTGATTCGATATTCTCCCAAAAATAATTAAATTGATGGAATTTTTAAATATGAAATGTTAAATTTATTGAATTATTTTAAATTATGACTAAATTGATTGAATGCATAAGTTTTGGGGACTAAAACTGTTTATAAAAATTTAAAATAGTGAATGGAATTAAAGTTTGGGTACCAAATTGGAAGGAAAAGTTCTTTAGGTACACGTTGGAGAATGTGTATAGTTTAGGTACTAAAGCTGTATTATTTCAATCTTTATTTTCCCTGTTTTTAACCTCTCTTCCTTCCCTCCACAATATATAGAGGCTTGAGCTCTTCCTCCAATCTCACTGCTCTTTTTTCTCTCAAGAGTTTCTTTTCTTTTCTTTTCCTTTCCTTTCCTTTCCTGGTGGGTTTATCAGGAAATTCAAACTGATAAATATTTATACCCACATTGCATTTTTTGTTTTTAATTTCTCTCAATTTAAAACGGGTTTATTGTTTCAATTTTAGAAAGTTGAAAGAAATCCCATTTTGCTGTCTTCTTATACCTGTGAATGCATGGAGAAGCTAACGAGACTCATTTCAATGGCTCCTCTGCTTCTGCTACTCTGTCTTCCTTGTGCATTTTCTGGCCATGACTACAACCAAGCTCTGAGCAAAAGCATTCTGTTCTTCGAAGCTCAGAGATCCGGTTACCTTCCTCATAACCAGAGAGTTAACTGGAGAGCTAATTCCGGCTTGAATGACGGCAAGGCTAGCGGCGTAAGTTCAAAATCTAAAATGTTGGACTTATTTCTTCTGGGTTTTGAATTCAAAATCATGGGTTTGATTTGTCAGAAACTTTTTTGACTAATTCTACAGGTGGATCTGGTTGGAGGGTACTACGACGCAGGGGACAATGTGAAGTTCGGACTGCCCATGGCATTCACCGTAACAATGATGTCGTGGAGCATTATAGAGTACGGCAAACAAATGGCCGGAAACGGCGAGCTCGGCCATGCCATGGAAGCCGTCAAATGGGGCACCGACTACTTCATTAAAGCTCACCCCGAGCCTAATGTTCTTTATGGAGAGGTATTTTTCTTAACCCACCGTTATTTTGTCACTAATATGTCCATATCTTTTTCAAATCTCAAGAAAACAACACTTGTCTACTAAAATAATACTAATTTTTTACTGCTAAAACTCCAAAACCAGTTAATTAAAAAGAAATGGTTCGTTTTTTTGGTTGAGAATCACCTAAATTTGGCGCTGAATGTTTAGGTCGGAGATGGTAACACTGACCACTACTGTTGGCAAAGACCAGAGGACATGACCACCGACCGTCATGCTTACAAGATTGACCCAAGTAACCCAGGCTCGGATCTGGCAGGTGAAACCGCCGCCGCCATGGCTGCTGCCTCTATCGTCTTCCGCCGCTCCAACCCTGCTTATTCCACCGAGCTTCTTCGCCATGCGTATCAGGTTATTTTTTCTTTAGATTAAGTTTTAGCATTTAAAAATTAACTTACTAATTAATCTGAAACGGCGTCGTTAGCTAGATCTATCGTATCGCAATGAGTTATTTCGTTTCACACGTGCCAAAAGTGTCGGTGCTCTCCCAATTAACCTTACATCCTCAAATTACCCTTGCCTCTTCCCACATATTGCTTTATCTACCCTTTCATAATCTTCCAACAAAAATTTCAATAAATTCACAATATTACGATTTTTTTTTTAGAATTTAAAGTTTATTTTTTTTTGTTTTCAGCTATTCGAATTCGCTGATAAATACAGAGGTAAATACGACAGCAGCATCACCGTTGCTCAGAAATACTACCGATCCGTCAGTGGCTACAATGTAAGCTTTTTTTTTCCTTTAAATTTTCATTTTTTCTCCCAATTTGTTTTTTTTTCTTTTTTTTTTCTCTAAATTTTCTTTAAAAGCAAAAGGTGGCATCTTTACTTTGTACGGTTTATTGATTAATTTGGAATTTTTGTGCAGGACGAGTTGTTGTGGGCCGCTGCATGGCTGTACCAAGCTAGTAACAATGAGTACTACTTGAACTATCTTGGAAGGAATGGTGACTCAATGGGTGGAACCGGCTGGGCCATGACTGAGTTTGGTTGGGACGTTAAGTACGCTGGGGTTCAGACCCTTGTCGCCAAGGTACTATTTTCGATATCAGAATCGAACATTCATCGATTTGTTTATGTTTTCGAAGTTTAAGGTTGTAGTTTTTTTGTTACTTTGTAGTTCTTAATGCAAGGCAAAGCTGGGGTACATGCACCTGTGTTCGAGAGGTACCACCAGAAGGCAGAGTACTTCATGTGCTCATTGATTGGAAAGAGTGGCCGGAATATTCAGAAGACTCCCGGCGGTTTGATTTTCCGACAGAGGTGGAACAACATGCAGTTCGTGACCAGTGCTTCCTTCTTGGCCACTGTCTACTCTGACTATCTCACTTCCTCTAGGGGAAGCTTGAAGTGTGCTGCTGGCAATGTTGCACCATCCGAGCTTCTTTCGTTTGCCAAATCTCAGGTGAGTTACTTATCTTTTCGTGTATTCGAACATTATTGAACACTTTTTATGATTGGTGACAAGTTCAGCTTATGATAAATGTTTTGACGGTGTTTTTGCAATGTTGAATTCTCAGGTGGATTACATTCTTGGAGACAATCCGAGAGCCACGAGTTACATGGTTGGTTATGGGAACAATTACCCTCGACAAGTTCATCACCGAGGTTCTTCCATTGTTTCAATCAAGGTTGACACCAAATTTGTTGCCTGCCGCCAAGGCTATGCCACTTGGTATTCAAGGAAAGCAAGTGATCCCAATGTCCTCACCGGTGCTGTGGTCGGAGGACCTGATGCATATGATAACTTTGCTGATGAAAGGGACAATTATGAACAAACAGAGCCTGCTACCTACAACAATGCTCCTCTTCTAGGCATATTGGCTAGACTTGGTGGTGGTCACGGCGGTTATAACCAGCTCCTCCCTGGTATATAAAGCATTATTTTTACTTATTCGAGTTCTCGAACATTCCATCAATCACAATGTTCATGACATTGGCTTTTCGTGCAGTGGTTGTTCCAACTCCTAATCCTGTTGTTGCCAAACCAAAGCCAGCACCAAAACCGAAATCGACTCCGACTCCTGGTATATTTTTTTTGCTTCTCCTTCAAAGATTAGGCTGTTAAATTGCAAAATCTGATGTGGGTGTATTTTTGGCAGCCTCCTCTTCGAGTCCAATTACCATAGAGCAGAAGATGACAACTTCCTGGAATGACAAAGGAAAAACTTACTACAGATATTCCACAACAGTGACCAACAAGTCCTACAAGACTCTCAAGGATCTGAAGCTCTCAATATCAAAGCTTTATGGTCCTCTATGGGGTCTGGCTAAGTCTGGCAACTCTTATGGTTTCCCAACATGGCTCAACTCTTTACCAGCTGGAAAGAGTCTCAAGTTTGTATACATCCATTCAACTTCTCCCGCCGATGTCTCGGTTTCAAGCTACAATCTGGCTTAAAGGAAGAATTGTGCAGCTGCTATACAGAAATACCAATCCAGGAAAAAAAGGGTTTTCATTTTCTTGCTTGGAGATCTTCAACTTTACTTGTTGATTAGGGTTTTAGGTAATATATTAGCTATAAATAACAGTGAAGATAGGAGGAGGAAGGAGTGAAGAGACAAATTGAAAAGGAGTGCTCATCCTCATTCTCCTCTACTTCATTAGTTATATATATAGTATTATATATGATAGAATTGAGACATGAAAAAAGAGTGAGAATTGAGAAGTTAAACAAATGGCTTCTCAATAGATTGAAAGGAGTCTGTTTTTATTTGTACTTCAAAGCAGCTACTTTTGGTGGTGTCATGCTGTGATTAAAGCTTTTGCAGCATTTTATTATGTTTTCTATATGAATGCAGTTTGCGCAACAGTGTGTCTTGTCTCTTTGTAATGTTTTTCTATGTAAACTATTTTCATGGAAGTTGGCTGTTCTCTCTCACATGGGAACTTTCGTCTACTGTGACAATTTTCAGTACATTGGGAAGACGTGCTCTTGCTGTGTGTTCAGTTGCTTCCCAAATAGTACATTTGGCAAGACCAGAATCGATTTCTTAACTTTTGCATATACAAGGCAACTTCCTAGAATTGCTCAATTATAATTTATCCTCTATTTCCCCCCCTTGTTCTCCTTTGTTTTTTCTCTTGTACTCTGTTTTATGTTTAATGTAGGGGTGATAACGTGTTGAGCCAAGCCCGATCAGGCTCGACTTGGCTCGAAAATAGTGTTATTGAGATCGGCTTGAGCTCGAAATTTTAGACTCAATCTCGGCTAAAAAATAATACTATTGGACTCAGCTAGGGCTCGGCTCAGCTCAAAATGGACAATTTTGCTATAGTTTTTTTATATATATAAAAGATGTGGCCTCGTTAAAAGCCCCTTTTATAACCAACACTGAAACGATATTCAATGTCGGAAAAGGGAGAAAAAGTACTCAAAAATTAAATTAATCCAAATAACCAAGAGATATTCTTACAATACAAACACATAATTAAAGAAAATACAAAATCAAACAACAACCGACTAAGGAAAATGCCCAATTTATTACTTTTAGTGCATACGTAGTATATATATAATTATTTCGAGTTTGTTCACGAGCTTTTCGAGCCAAGCTTAGGTCAGCTCGGCTTAAGATCTCGAGCCGAACTCGAGCCCGAGTCAAGCTCACTCGAGCCGGTCAGACTTATTATCACCCCTAGTTTAATGGATGTCGACGTTTTTATGTTTAAAAAAACATTAATATCCAAATCCTTAAATAACCAGCAACCACCTAGCAAAACCCTTCATCTATTTAAATCAAGGGTAAACTACATAAATGACCACCATACTATTGGAAAAATTGCGATTTGACCATCTTACTTTTTTTTCGAAGCAATTAAACCATCATACTATTAAATTAGGTGCAATTTGACCACCAGCCGTTAAAGGTTAACGGTAGGGTGACGTGGCAGTTAAAAAAATATGGGTATAATAACACATTTAGTCCTTATTATTTATACATTCTTTCAATTTAGTCCTAATTTTAATTCAATAAATTAAATTAATTATTTAATTAGGTGGTGACACGTGTCACTACCTTATTGGAGGGGTTTAATTATTTATATTTGATTAAATAAATTTATTTTCATCCTCCAATCAAGTGGTGACACGTGTCACCACCTAATTAAAGGATGAAAATGGAGAAAACAATAAATGCACCCTAGGGGTGTCGAACCTGTGTCTCTCAAACAAAAGTAGAGTTGGCTTACCACCACACCAAGTGTTGTTTTGTAATTTAATTCCTGAAATATATTATATCTACTTATTCCTTACCTTTGGGTTCTTACCTTTGCTGAATTCTCCGCGCAGGACATGACAAACCATTCTATATTCACGAACGAGGCACAGACCTACCCCTTGCAATCTCCCTACTCTAATCTGATAGTGAACTTATGCTGAAACAAATCATTAGGCTTCAAACAATCAATATGAATGCGTCAACTTACTGATCTAAGAGAAATTTTAAGATTTATAGGTGAAGACTTTTGTTTGAATCGTAGCAGAGATCCAACGGTCCCTTCCATTCACAGCCTCCCTCTCCTGAGTAAGCATGTTCACAGATTTTTAGTTTAGGTGGCATATACAGATTGTAGGGAGCTATGTAAACACGTGCAAGAAACATTAAAAGTGAGCATCGGATTAACGTTTACAAAACCGATCTATCAACTTACAAGAGCAGATAAAATTTCTTCAACTATTTTTTGGGAGAAGCATCTATCAATGACATCTAATCTGCAGCCATATAACCAAGGACGATGAGGATTTAAAAAGTGTAGTTAGTCTGTTATTAGCAAATTTGGGTTTTAAAGAATACATATACTAAATAATGTATTGAATCATGGTGTTGAACTACATTGAGAATATGTGCCTTCAGTTTACAGTTAAAAGGAACCTTCTCTTTCATAAACATAATTGAAATACAAGGGCAAATACTCAGTTTCTTATATTTACTATCAAACCAATTATACAGGAAAATGCGTTGTTAATATAAAACTAACCGATTGTACACACTTTGTTCTTTTAATGAGGGCTGCTCTGAGTATTGACCAATAATTGATGAAATGATTTCCGAATCACTGGAATCTACAGCATATAATGCAGCTTTTAACATGGATAATTTCTGTTGATTAAGTGAAAACATGTAAACATATTAAAAACAATAAAGTGAACTTTCTGAGCCATAAAGCAAGAGAGACACAGGCGTGGATAATTTGTGAGGGACTATGCTTGGATTCTATCCAGTTAGCGTGCTGCTTTCGAAAACAAATAAGTACATATTATGTATTTCAGGAATTAGATCACAAAACAACACTTGGCGTGTGGTAGACGAGCTCTCCTTGGGCTTGGAAGACACGAGTTTGACTCCCCATGGGTGCATTTATTGTTTTCTCCATTTTCATCCTTTAATTAGGTAGTGACACGTGTCACCGCCTAATTGGAGGATGAAAATAAATTTATTTAATCAAATATAAATAATTAATTTATTTTATTAAATTAAAATTAGGACTAAATTGAAAGAATGTGTAAATAATAAGGACTAAATGTGTTATTATACCCATATTTTTTTAACTGTCACGTCACCCTACTGTTAACCTTTAACGGCTAGTGGTCAAATTGCACCCAATTTAATAGTATGGTGGTTTAATTGCTTCGAAAAAAAGTAAGGTGGTCAAATCGCAACTTTTCTAACAGTATGGTGGCCATTTATGTAGTTTACCCTTAAATCAATAGATTTTTGCAAAACAAGGGAGGTGGTCTGAAATTGGGACATTTCTCAAATTTCTCCTTCAAAGGCTTGGTCAAGTTGCTGATAAATGGGTCATTTCTCATTGAGGCATGTGTCAACTCTAATTGAGCTTTTGACACTTCATGATAGAATGCACAGGCAGTCGGATATGTGTATCAGGCCTGGCAACGGGAACAATTGCAGTCTCCACCTCAATGTACACTCCTGGATCAATGGAGCTCGTTCGAACTATTAGGAAGTTATATTAGAAATGTAGGGGATACGAAATTAAATAGTCAATAAAAAACTTATAGAAAATAACTAAATTATAGAGAAATTTAAAATTTATAGTCAATAGAAAATCTTCTTTGTATGAAATTTCTTTAATTGATTCCGTACAGAAATTGTACCCAAAGATCATGAAACAGTGAGAGCAAATGGTTCCGGGGTCTTACGACACAAGGGGCATGCCGCATTCAATTTCAACCACTCGTCGATACAATCCGCATGAAAATAATGCTTGCAATCGGGAATCGTCCTTAACGTCTCTTTCGCTACGTATTCACCAAGACATATTGGGCAAGTGTTATCGTTAGGCCTCGGTAATCGCCGGCTTTCACCGACCAATGTTACCGGGTACGCCTCTATGGTATTTCCATCCAGACCTTTGGCTACGGCATCGATTCTCGGGGTAATCGAATCCGGCAACGCTTCCGAGCCGTTGGGATGATGGTGGTCGTAATTGTCAGCCTTGTTGCGGAGGTAAATTACCAAGCCGAGGACGAGCAAGATCGGTATTCCCACACCAAACATTAAGCCGTATTTAGAACGCCTTGAAAGACCTAAAATGAAAGAAAAATAAATCAAGAAACATTCATCTTGTAATTTGTACATTTTTAAAGAAAAATATGAAAAATGCTGAGAACCGTTGACTGCCATAAATCTATGATATTGAACCGCAGCCTGACGTGTTCTTTGCTGCATGAAAGCGATGCCTCACCAATTGATTCAGAACTCAATAGCAGTTTGATATTTGCTTTGTTCAACTAATTACGTTATCCTTCCTCACCATGTTCAAATAATTACGAGTTATTGATTTTGAATTTATTAAATTACGTAAATTATCACAAACCTATTTTGACTAGAGAAGTTTTAAAATGTTCAATTTACTCATTGAAGTTTAGATATTGAACATTTTTTTTGTCACTTCACCATTCACCATCGTCGGACGCACACCGTAAATAGTAGTTGTTCGGTTCTAAATTTCACCAGTCGTTTCGTCTCTCCCTTTGAGTTCGAATTCGATCTTCAATTTGCCGAAAAGTGACCCAAAGCTTATGAATAGAGCACTAATTCGTCACTTGCTGATCCCCGTCCTCCACCGTTTGATGGAGCTTATTTCTCAATATATTGCTTCCCTCGTACCAATGAAGCTTTCCACCGTTCAAATTTTAGAGAAATTTTTTCGTTCTTCGGTAATTGAACGTCGTCAAAAAGTTAACGGAAGAGTAACAAAAAACGTTCAATGTCTAAATTTCAACAAGTAAATTGAACATTTTAAAATTTTAATAACCAAAATAGGTTGAGAGTAAAAATAAGTGATGATTTACATAATTTACCCTTTTAAATTTATTAATGTAACAAGTTTGAAAACCCATTAAAAACTAGGATGAACTACAATGGAGATCACTCAATTATTGGTAAAGTTACGTTCAGGTCACTCAATTATTAATAGTTACATTTTGGTCACTCAATTATAGGTAAGGTTACATTTGAGTCACCTAATTATTAAAATTTACATTTGGATCACTCAATTATAGATAAGGTTATATTTGGAACACTCAATTATAGGTAAGGTTACATTTGGGTCACCCTTCATATTAAAAAAGTATATCAATTTTTGTATTAGATTAATTAATAATTTGAAATGAAGTAACCTAATGTTAAAGAAGGTATACAAGTGATTTGGAAGAAAAAATGACCAAATTGATGTACTTTTAAATATGAAGGGTGACCCAAACGTAACCTTACCTATAATTAAGTGACTCAAATGTAACCTTACCTATAACTGAGTGACTCAAATATAACTATTAATAATTGAGTGACCCAAACGTAACCTTACCTATAATTGAGTGATCTTAAATGTAGTTTACCCTAAAAACTACAAATCGGGCTTAAACTAATTATTTTTTAAGCTAGTTGTTGATAAATTTCCCAACTACTACCAAAAAAAGACACATGTGTACCATGTTTTTAATAAAAAAAAACAACAACATTTTTTTACTACAAATGAAAATAAAACATACCATTGCCAAAACCATCGGAGCATCCAACACCCAAGCCCGTATCACTCTTGAACAAGCAACTCCCTGCTCGGCTTTCACAAAACAGGCAATTAGGTTCATTCCATGTCAACATAATACCATTGCCAGGATTCGACCAGCCCGTCCAGGATATCGGAACCGGAACCGTTGCTATCACCGAACACGACGTCGACAACGACGTCGACAAATCGAGTCGGTCCGCCGGTATAGCCACGACAGAAAAGTTTCTGCCGCTAAGACAAGATATATACTTTGCTTCAGGTATCTCTGTGGATGCAGCAGCTGAGCAATTGAAAAACGTGAAGCTTTGAGGATACAGCAAAGCAAAAGGAGTACCGGAGAGATTAATTCCCCGGAGAAGACGTTCCATGGCGCAATAATCGGGGTCGTTGATCCATATGTTTTGGAACATATAGTCGATGTTTACGACCTCGAAATCACCGGAAAATGGAAGCGAAAGGACAGTTTGTGTTTGGTTTTTGCATGAGAGATTGAACCGGGGATAGCCACACCGATCAGGCTGGTTGTCGAGACGGAAAGGGAAGCGAATCGATTGAGTCCCACATGAAACACGGCAAATTTCAGCGCTTGTTGATGGCCGAAGAGACAATAAGAGGAAGATGAAGAAGATGGTTTCAAAGAGAGTCATGACTGGATAACTAAAAACGAAAAAATAGATCTCTACTTTTTTTCTTTCTTTTAAGTTTACTTAAAGTAATTTCTGAGAATCCCGATTATAAAATACAGGGAAAATAAGTTGAAAAAAATATGTAGTGACCAAGATGATTCCCAGAAAATGAGTTCAAAGATGTCACTTTATACTTATTCAGAAGGCAACAAGATATAAGGTTAATATTATCAAGTATTATATTATAAAGTAAAGAAGAACAAGAGGGGTAAATAAGAGCAAAAACGAGAGACAAAGAGAGAGACTTTTATTGTATTCTTAATGTAGGGTTGTGTACAATATTTTTTTCAAAAGTCTATATTTATAGGCATAAGATAGAAACCCTAATTTCAATGGGCATTAAACCCTAATAAAAAAGCTCATTAAAATCTCATTTAATATATAGATATCCACCTTAAATAAAGATATTTATAACAATATATATATATATATATATATATATATATATATATTTTTTTTTTTTGAAAGAAACTTTCATATTATATATTCATAAAGGATAAATTACGTGAACCACTAAATTTTACTTCCAAACCTATTTTGGTTATTAAAGTTTTTAAAATGTTCAATTTATTCATTGAAGTTTAGACATTGAACGTTTTTTGTCACTCTTCCGTTAACTTTTTGACAACGTTATTACGTGGATGTCGTCCACCGTTCACTGTCGTTGAACGGCATCATCAATGTTCGCAGATGGTGGTCTTTATCCTAAATTTCACCGGTCGTTTCATTTCGACCCCTTGAGTCTGAATCTGAGCTTCATTTCGTCGGGAAGTGTCTCGAAGTCCACAAATCGGGCAAAAATCTTTTGATTTTTTTCTCATCGATCTCCCTCTTTCATCGTCGGATGAAGCTCGTTTCTCAATATGTTACTTCCCTCGTGCCAATGAAGCTTTCACAGTTTAGATCGTGGAAAAATTCTTTCATTTGTCAGTAAATGGACATCGTTCAAAAGTTAAAATAAGAGTGAAATTAAAAGTTTTGAAATTTCAGTGACCAAAATAAGTTTAAAAGTAAAATTCAGTGATAATTTATGTAATTTACCCATTTATAAATGGTTCAAATTGAATAAGACAGGGGGAGGTTGACATCTTGGATTATTTTAGAGAATTATGCAGCAGCCGATGATGGACTTCAAAGTAAGTATGGACTAATAATTTAAAATTTGTAAATTAGTTGCATTAAGCGTATTGTTTGACTTCTGTTAAAAGGGTTTACATATTTAGAATTTATTTAAAATTAAGAGATAAATATCAAAATCACATACACCTATAATTTTATTTTCTATATAAACTTTGATTTGGTCCAATTGTATGTATAAGATTTTAAATCAATTTTCACAAATGACCAATACTATTGTCTGTGTAACGCTATTTTTTTTAGATGAATCTGTGTTTCATCATGTTGGTAATATGATGGCAATATAATCTGAATCTAATTTGAAGAAAAAAAATAAATTTAAATCTAATTGAAAAAAGTTTGAATTTGATTTCGAAAAAGGGTTCAAGTCCTAATGGGAGGTAGATCGGATATGGACATTGTCATGATCCGATCCTGTAGAACTAATGTTTTGATATAATATTTGAAAAATGTTTTGGACTAATTTGAAAAGAATTCAAAACTATTCCTAAAGTCCAAATAACTTGAAACTATGTTTAGGGGATGTTTTCAAAGGTTTTAACATGTTTTCAAAGCCAAACTAAACAAAACTTTCCAGGCGTTTCGAAACACCCCTAGGTGTTTCGATACGAGGTCTTCCAGTGGCAAAACGTTTCGATACTGGTTTCGAAACGGGTCCTTTCTAGAAGAGGTTTTTGCCTAGCGTTTCGATACGCCTACGTGGCATCGACCACAACGGTCATAAACCCTAACGGCTATTTCCCAACTAACATTTAAATGCAGATCGTTTCGATACGGTGAAAGGCGTTTCGATACGGGTGTTCCAAAACGGCCAAGAGTGTTTAGATACGGGTGTTGCAACGGCTCTTTCTACTTGAAGAGCGTATCGAAACGGGTTCGAGCGTATCGAAACGGGTTCGCGCGTTTTGATACGGTTTGCAGCAGAATAACATTTATGATGGGAAATTATGTCTCTAACGGCTCCTATTCAACCCCAACAGCCGTTACTAGCTACAAACTCATTAAGAAGTATAAAAGAAACCTCCAAGCATCAAGATACAGTTAATGCTTCAATTGCCAATCAACAAATGATCAAGAATTGTCTTTGTACTTAAATTGTCATTTCTTTGTATAGACAAACACTAGTGAGCCAAAATTGCCAAATTTGCTCAAGTGTTTTAGGTTTTGGGTGAGAGCAAAATTGTACAAACAAATACATATTAGAGGGATTTAAGTTTACTTATCTTTTTCTCTTTGTAAAGAAGGTTTGATCAAGGTTTTGGGTAGAAAGCTTAATCGGTGTATAAGAGTTTCCTCCTAAGCCTAAAAAGGGATGAATCAATAGTGGATTGATTGGAAATCCTTAGTGGGAAGCTAAGGTAGTGGATGTAGACCTTGCTTACAAGGTTGAACCACTCTAAAATCATTGTGTCATTTATCTTTTAGCTTCCACACCACATCCACCCAAAATCCTTAAAACTCAACAGATCCAAATTCATATTCGATCTGAGTCTGATCTATATATGAATTCGAATAAAAACATTTAAAACTCTTAGATTTTAAAAAAATATAGATATATATTGAAATCTTAATTAAGTTGAATTGAGATTATGTATATTAATATAGATATATGTTGTAATCCTAATTAAGTTGAATTGAGATTATATTGAAATCCTAATATAAGTTGATTTAGGATTACAAATATTATATAAAAGCATGAGAGATCTAGCAGTCATTAATGTTTTTTTAAAAAAATCTTTAAATAGTTCAAAGAGTTTTATATACTCGTTTCAATTGGGTGAACTACGTAAAGGTCGGAGCGTTATCGTTGCGGCTTAGGAATCGACATCATGGAATCGTGATTGGGTATCTATCTTCTCCAAATTCAGAATTCCAAATTTTAAACAGATAATTCTTCACCCTTAATCACCTTGATTCGTTTGATGAAAATTATTTGTTATTTTTTATTTAAAGATATTTGTTTGAGTTGTTACTTTAAAAAAAGAAAAATAGTTAGATTCGGACTTTCGAATTTAGATTTTAGATATTTTATTAGATCAGACATGAATTTATGTAATCGGACTTAAATTCAGACTTCAACTTTTTTGAAGGTTCTATTATTAATTAGAATGGACTTGGACTTTATAAAGTCCGATCCATTGTCATCTCTAGTTGGTGCAAAAGTTGAGTGACACCCAAACTCGATCTAGGAGTTTTGACCGAATGTGAAGCATCATATTGGTTTCACGAACAACTCAGTTGATAGTTTTCAAGGATTTCCCGTCACAGCCTAAAAAACAGGCTAAAATTTTGAAAAAGAAATGTAATCGGACTTTTAGAAACTGAAAATTTGAAAATCGAGATCAAATTGTATAAATTATAAGTTTTGCAGACCAATGTGTAAAATTAAAATAAATATGGGTCTTAATCCTAAAAATCGTAAACACGAGACTACATCTTGAAAATTTTGGATTTGGGAGGGGTCTAACTGTATTTTCTCTCTCTAAATTTAGGGACTAAATTGTAAATTTGAAATTTAGGTTAATTTTCTAAAATTTGAGGACTATAATTGAAATTTTCAAAACATTTGGACTAAATTAAATCATGTGTGAAAGTTAAGAGGCCATTGTGTATTTTTCAAAAAAGTCCAAGGTTAATTTGTAAATTTTTTAAGATTTAAGTCATTTTTTATAATTCTAAAAGCAGAGGTGTATTCTTTAAGGGACAAGTGAGGGTCACGGTCCCCAAAATTTTAATTTTTTTTAAAATTTTGCCTTTAAAAATTTTAATTTGACTCCTCAAGAATTTTAAAAATTCATATTAAGCTTCAAAATTTTGAATATTTTTAATTAAATTCTCTCTCTATTTTTTTTATTTTGTTAAATCTCTCAAAATTATTAAATTATTTTTGTTAAACCCTCAATTTTTGTTGAAAATTTTCATTTAAGCCTTCAAATTTTTAAAAATTTAAGTTAACACCCTCAAACTTTTACTTAAAGTTCTGCAACTGTCTATAAACCTTAATATCTTTTAAAAAAACCTAAAAGAAATTAGTCCCAGTTTTATTTTAATATACATGAGGACATGAGATCAAGCATGCTTAATCCCTTAATATTTTTCGATTTATAGGAGGGGAGGGATTTGGACAGTACATACATTGTACACATATTATTCAATATATATATTCACACACTCTGGGGTGGAGCTTGGTGAGGGCCAGAGGGGCCGTGACCCCTTAAACTTTTGAGCTATTCACAATTTACCCCCTCAAACTTAAAAAAAATAAAATTTAGTCCTTTCAAAAATTTTAGAATTTTCATTAAATTTTATTATAAAAGATATTTTTAATTAAGTCCCATTTTATTTATTTTTTAAAAATAACATTGAGTCTCATTTTTTTTTTTGAAAATTTTATCTTAAGAATTTAAAATTTTCGAAAATTTTAAATTGGCTCCCTCAACTTGTTTTACCAAGATCCGTCCCTGCACACACGAAAACATAAATGACAAAAAATCATTATCTAGATAGAAAAAAGTGGGAGGGTAATATGTTCGTTTTAACTTTTAACCAAAGTCATTTAGGGAATAAAAACACTAATAAACAAAATCAATCTATCACAAATAAAGAAGCTAATAAAACTCACATCCTCGGACAGTATATATATTCACAACAGCTGATATAGTGACATACAGTAGAAATTCCCTATGGTGATAAGAGAGCAGACGACGATGACGACGAAGATATAGATGGTGTAACTTGAGCAGTTCCACCGGGCGAATTCCGACACAAAGGGCACGAAGCATTCATCGTCAGCCACTCGTCTATGCAATTGGCATGGAAGTAGTGGTTACAGTCCGGTATAGACCTTAATGTCTCCTTCGGCTGATATTCAGACAAGCAAATGGGACAAATATTGTCGTTCGGCTTCGGAAGACGCCCGCTCTCACCAAGTTTAGTCTTGGGGTAGGACTCAATTGTTGGCCCGTCGAGTCCTGTTATGACAATCTCCGGTGATGGGGAAATTGATGCCGAGAATTCAACACTAGGGAGGTTACCTCGACGTCGATCCGCTCTCTTTCGACCACCGATGAACAAAACAAGCCCGATTAGACTCAAGAGTCCCGGAATTCCAATGCCAATGGCAATTCCATACTTGGCACTCCTAGGAAGACCCCCTGTAATGGGAAAACGAAAATCAATGTATGCTCTAATCTCTATATTTCTAAGTACTCTCTATAACTTGACGACCGGTACAATACTTACTTATATACTTATGGTCGAAAAAATATGAAAAAAATATCGGGCATGTAGTACGACTTTAGACTGAAATAACCGTGCTTTCAACACAATTTCATGACATGAATTCGAATAAATGACTCTAAAAACTTTTCGTTAAAAATATTCTATTTTCAAGTGCTATTAGTTTTAGGTTCCTAGTCGCTATAAGCAATTAATTCAAATGGTTTAAAAGTCCACCATTTTTCAGAACAGAGCACCAACCAGAGGGCTGTAATTAGTAGCAGCTTACCTTCGCTTGGCAAATTAAAGCACTCAATTTCCAGAGCGGTCCCGTTCTTGAACCGGCAATCCCCTCCACGTTGACTACATGACCGGCAATCGGGATTGTTCCATTCTAACCGGACGCCGTCCCACCAACCATACCAAACAAACGGAACCGTAAAAGTTGTTATAGGACGACAACCAAACTGGCGAACATTGGTAGACTCGACGGCGGAGGCTGTCGGGAAAGCCACAACAGAATAATTCCGATTGCTAAGACAAGGGATTGGCCTTAACCCACCGTCGGCAGCTTCGATAGCGGTAGCGGAGCAATTGAAGAAGGTAAAAGTATACAAGAATTCAAAGTCGAAAGGAGTTCCTGATATATTGAATGAGTCCAAGAAGCGTCGAGGGAGGCAGAGATCAGGGTCGTTGATCCATATCCGTTGGTTGTCGTAATCGATGTACCGGACTACGAATTGTCCGGATTGGGGGAGATTAAGGACAAGTTCTTGAGTTTGGTTGCTGCAAGAAAGACCGAAACCTGGATAGCTGCAAGGACCGTTCGGGTTGCCGTCAGGGTTGAGACCGAAAGGGAACTTAACTTCCGGGCCACCGGCAGGACATGAGGTGGAACAGGTCTGGGCTGACGTTGGTTTTAGAAGAAACAGCGAGAGGAAGAAGAAAGGGAGAGCCATTTTTGGTGCAATTCTTTTTTATTCCATGGTTTTAATTAAGGCTTTGAAGAGTCTTTTAAGCTAAGTGAGAATTTGAATGGTTTAATCTACGATCAGAGCCAGGCCCCCCGCAGTTCCCATCAGGTAGATATGCTTCAATGGGAACTTGACACGTGTTGTTCCCATTTCACCCCCACATGCATTATTTCATTCAAATCAACATTGTTACTTGGGAATTGAGACTTTTTAATCATTTGACCAATACTCAATGGGTTCTAATTCAGTCGATTTTGTAGGGTTTGTTTTTTTTATTATGAAAAGTTCGGTTCAGGTTTAGTTTTTTTGAGGATAAGATAAGGTTAATTGGTTTGAGTTTAAGGTGAAAAATACTTTATTCGACTCGACTTAAAATAATAATTTAATTTTATTCTAAATATTTAGGTATAATTGTTAGTGTCCCTCTTTATATATATATATCATTATTTTGCCTAATAAAAATAGAATAACTATTATAATACTTCCTCTTTATTTGTATTTTTTCAAGTAGCTCTATATTTTATCAAATAATAATAATAAATGTTAACTTTTTTATTTATGACGGGCCGAATTAGGTCGGATTCGGGTTTTTACTTTAAAATTCGTGTTTGAGTCGAATAGGGTGGAACATCATAAAATGACGAGTCGAGTCAGATTTGAATGGATGTGTTAATTTTTCGAGTCGAGTGCGGAACGACCAAAAACCCGACTCATGACCATCCTACCTATAGGCAGGATTATTGTTATTTTAAGTTTTCTATTTCAATTTAAGCTACAGTTAATTTCATAAGTATTGATATAGAAAAAGCTTAATTGTTTTATTTATGGGTAAGTAAAAATATTTCATATTCAAAATAAGTAATAGTTATTCTTCTCTTTATTTAAATTAAGTCATGCGAATAACTAAAAATTATAATATGATATTAGTTTATGAGAAAATATTTTTTATATTGACGGTGAAAAAAATATTTTCTACAAACAATTAGTTTTTAATGTTTACAGTTAAGATTTTAATATTTTTTAGTTAGTGAAAAAAAATAATGCAGAATAGAAGTGTGAAGTGTCCGATGGCGGGTCAGCAAGAGCATTTGAGCTACGTTTTACATTATTTATTTATTTATTATATTATTATTATCTTCCCAAATCCCAAGTCGCTTTGTTCGGTATGAGAAATAATTCTTAATACGGTATGAGACAATTTCAATATTCAAACTATGAGAACCGAAGAAAAAAATGTCATATCATTTTTTCCTTATTATTTTTATTTAAGTAATTGTTTTCAATTTAATAACACGCCGTTTCTCCCTTGTTATTTGACGGTTTGGATTGATACCGATGTGGTTTTCTCCCTCTAATTTTTTAACAGGTAAATCATATTAGATACTACTAAATTTTAAGTTGTTATTTTCAATTATATTATTTTTAAAATCGATATTATTTTAGTACTGAAATTTAGTTTAGACTTCAATTATATCATTGAGTCGTTAAAATTTCTACACGACATTCAAGGACAAAGCTAGGATCGAATATTAGGATGAAGCAAAAATATTAAATTTAAAAACACATGACTTTATTAAGTATTAAACTCAAAATTCATGGGGCAAAGCCTAAACTGTATAATCTTTAAACTTATAGGGAGCTAAACTTTTATTAGATAAAAAAAATTGAGGGCACGAGCTCATGTTTCTTTAATTCAACCCGTACATGATTAAATATTTAATAAGCTTTTCTTTTAATTTACATATTTAATTTTTATATAGGCCAAATTGTTATTCGACTAAAATTCATTAAATATTTGAAAATTGTAATTGGGGCCTAGGCTCCATTGGGACCTTAAGGAGCTCCGTCTCTGACGTCATCACACGTGGACCGTAAGTTCCGTTCACATCATCGATTTTAATAGCATAATGTTATAATTAAATTTTAAATTAAAAATTAGTGTTATAATACATAATTTGTCAACCAGACCATTTATAATTTTAAAATAATATCAATTGTGTCACTAATGCTAAGAGTCAACATAAATACTAACTTGACAATTAAACAAATTTGTATAATTACATATTTTTGTCTATCTTTGAGAGCAATAAACTTATATGGTTGAAAAATTGTTCTGTTCAATTAATAATAATCTGTAAACATGTTAATAGTCAAATTGATAAAACTGTAAACATTGGGACTAAAGCATTGTTTTATCTTTTTTATAGTTGTCAAGTCAGTAAGTAACCCTAAAATTTATTAGGTGAGGGACTTAAATTTTTAAAAGAAAAAAATATATAATTAAACTAAAATAATAATAATAAAATAGAATTTTAAGGACCAAAAATTCATTGAATATTACACTATAAAAAGAACTTTTTAACTAACATCAATGTGAAATTATGCTCATTATCTCTTTCAATAATTAAGACTCGTGCAAAGCGACGACTTTTACTTTCGATCGTAAATATTGTTCCATGTGTTGTTAGATTTGTTGAACCGAGAATGAGTCAATATGAAGACCATTTTAAAAAATAAAAAATACAAAGCACACTTGTTTACTTTGAATTTATTTATTTCCTCTATTTTTTACTTAATTTTTGATATCTTGTATATTAGTCAATTAAATTATATTGAATATATAGTAAATGTAATTATAAGACGATTCTCTTAGTCTAATTAGTTATTAGTCATGCTCACCCCTTGTTGTCCTATTAGTAAATGATGATGTAATTTATTTAGTTGACCCGTGTTCGAACACCAGTTCTACGCGGTGTTTGTGCCTTATTACAAAAAATGACTAAAAAATTAAACAGATGTCACCCTTCTATCACACCAGCATATTAAAAAAATAGTTATTAGTCATTCTTTTCTCAATTTAATTTTGAAATGTAGACAAAAGTATAATAAAATCAGTAATTCTAACATATTATAGGAAGTTTTTTTAGGAAAATATGTTAAATAAATAGTAAATAATAAAATCGTTCTTATATGTTAGGTGTTTTATTAAAGGTGTCTTGTGTTATTAAAATTTGGAGGGCTTGCAGCTAGTCAGCTAGTAACAACTTCGTCTAAATTATACGTAGTTGCGTACGATTTTCTTTCTGAAAAATACCCTCAGTTGGTGACATTTTTGGTCGATGCATTCTGAAATATAGTTTATAATTTTCTAGTATATAATGTTTAAATCTAGTTTTTAATTATTTAGTATATAAATGTTTAATTAATTTGTAATGACTCTGATTTTTGATGCAACATGTAAGTGTTGACCCGAGCTATGAATTTGATTAGAGGGGGCAAACTGAATTGAGACCCGAACCGATTTTATCTGATTTAAGATTCAATATTGACTCGAACAGGATAATCCGAATTTGATCCGAAATTCAAAACAAACTAAATCGAATTGAAATCAACCCGATTTTTAGTTGAATCGATATGGACCCGATTCGATTTTTGAACCAAACCAAACAGACTCGAACCGATTTTCAACCGAACCAAACAGACCCGAACCGATTTCATTTGAATCGAAAATAACTCGAACCGAAGGCAACCCCGAAATAAAAAAATATTGAAAGAAATAATGAAAGATTTGATGTGAATCGTCGCACAACTCACAAAAAAATCAAATATAATAGCTTTTATAAAGCCATATATGGGTTTAAAAATTTGATCCGGCCTAAAAAACAGACTAAAACATATTGATCCCCCCATTGAACCGGTTTTGACCCGACCCGAAATCAAACGATCTAAAACCAACCAAACCGATATGACCCCATCCAGACTGATACCCAATTCAGATTAATACCCGAACTGAACCTGATCTGAACCGAAATAACCCGTTTGACACCTCTAAATTTGATAGTTTAGTTGAGCATTTGGAGTAATTGGGTTAAGATTGGGGGCTTGTTGGATATTAATTGGGCTTTTGAACTTTGAAAAGTGCCACTTTACCTTCATTTCTTTCTCTCCTCTCTCTCAAGCCATGTCAAATGGTTACATAAAAAGCTAATGTTAACCACTCTAATCTTTTATCTGGGATTCAAGAATGCAAGATTAGTAATCTTTAATCCAATAGCTTTAAGAAAAGATCAAAATTGTTGGGAAAAGGTGGAAAGGGGTTATTTGAGGATTTAGAAATGTGGATTTCATTTAGGTTGGTTCAATCTCGTTTTATATTGTAAATTCAATATTACTTTCATTAATCTTTTAGAAGTGTAGGTAATTTATTTTACACTTGTTTTTATTAGTGAAAGAAGTTAAAGGCTCCTTAAAAAATATAAAGAAAAAGTTAGTGAGAGCTGAATTGGGAGTTGAAATTCATGTTTTTGCTTAAGGTAGTACACTTTTAACTTTGAAATACTTCCTAAAAATCATAAATGTAATGATTTGTATGCCAAATGATCTTATACAAATACCTTAAACTTTAGAAACCAATTAGAGTCATGTTGGGGGGTGCTTGATGAGGGTTTGAATGTGATTCTCAGACCCAAAAGTATTTTCTGGTTCAAACCCAAATGATCGCAAATTATCTTGTTGTGTCGATGATGATGAGTCAACTTTGATGACTCGATAGTACGAATAAAAAGTTTTAAAACTAATTAATTACTTTAAAATTAATTTTTTTTAAATCCATGTCACGTTATCAAAATTGACCGTCATCATCTTATTGAAAAACATTAATTTATTATAGAAAATGACAAGTGAACATGCTAACTCATACGTTGTTAATTAGATAACGACGGAGTGTCTGACATAATAAATGACGATCGATAATAACAGTTCTGTTAGTTCACGAAAGTCAAAAGGCGAGATTGATGCAATTTAAGAGTTTGAAGGCTAAATTGATGAAATTAAAAAAAATGACAACATTACTGATTTTAGAAGACTACACGAACTAAATTAATGTAATTAAAAAGAAGGTACAACATTAATCATTTGAGATTATTACATGCACAAAATTACTTTTAAGCCAAAAAAAATTAATGCAAGCATAAACTTGAATTCAAACAATTTTATTTTTAATTCGAATTACACTAAATTTTTTTAAGTGAAATTCGAACTTAACTTTCAGGTTTTGCTTGATTGGATGAGAAAATGAAAGAGGGGGAAAGTGGAAAAAAATAAATTAAGTGTACTTGATAGGAAAGAAAATAAATTAAGTGTTCTGTCCTTTTTTTTTTTTCTCATTTATTCTTTTGTGAGAATGCTGGGTGCTGGAGGAAACTTGTGTATCTGCATTGCCATCTGTTTTAGCTAGATATCTATTAATTGTATTTCAAGTCCTAGCAATTTTTAAATTATTGTAATTAAATCATGGCTTAATACAATTTTTTCCCCCTAAACTATATATATTTTCCCAACTTGCCCCCTAAAGTTCATTTTGACCACTTTTTCCCCCTAACGTTTTCACCGTTACTCATATTGCCCCAAAAAGTTAACACCGTTAAAAAAATCTGTCTTGACCAATAAAAATGTGCCACGTCATTTTCTTTATTTATTTTTAAATTTTAAAATAAATAAATATAATAAAATATTTATTAATTTAATTATATCTCCTAAATGCCCAAAATACCCCCATCTCTTCTTCTTCCCCAATTTTCCAATGTTATCCAGCATATTTCTCTTCCACCAAACTTTAAAATCCTCGCCACCGCCATCGTCCCTGTTAATTCCAAACTCCACCGCTTCGCCGACTCACTTCAAGACAAATATCCTCCGATGAGCATCCGTCCGATCTCCACAACTCGATTTCATCACTGTACGAAACACTAAACAAGTCCCTCTCGCCATCACCCGACTCAGTCTCTTCCCTGTCAAAACAATTCCAAGCACAAGATTTCATCTCGACCGTGGAAACCGGAAGCCAAACAATTTTAATTTTCTTACCTTAATCCATTGACTGAAGAACTGCCAATGAATATCTGAACGGCGGAGAGGTAAGGAACGTAGTACTAGACTATTGTTTCGCCGTTGTTCAACTCGATCGGAACACCGGCACCGTACGCATTCCATTCGTCGTAACAGTTCCAAAGATCACCCAATGTGAAATACTCGACTGTTTCTCTCTCCCATGGGTGCCATAATCGATTAAGATTCCTAATCTTGCTCTGCGAATGAAAACCATGTTTAAAAACTACAAAAAAGAAGCTTAAACATGGATGATTTTGGTGAATTATCAAACCTTGGAGAGGAACTGGGATTTGACAGTGGGTGTTGTGTAATGGAGGAGGGTCGGCGTTTTAGGAGTGGGTGTTGGAGTTCGCGTGAGAGCAACGCACTCTCCGCCATGTCGAGCGCCATGGCCGCCGCTCTTTGCAGGATGTTCAACTTGGGCTTTACATCTTCACCGGAATTCGGGTACGTTTGTTTGGGAAAATGAATAACGGAAGGAGAGTTGAGGGATGGGGGATGGGGGATGAAATTGAACAACCCAGGATGAGGGGTGGGGTGAAGTTTGGGGAGAGAGGTGGGTCTATTTTGGTAAAATAGAACTAATTAAATAAATATTTTAATGTATTAAATCGAAAATTAAGAAAATAAAATAATTAGGTGACGTGGCGCGTTTTTATTGGTCAAGACAGATTTTTTTTAACGGTGTTAACTTTTTGGGGCAATATGAGTAACGGTGAAAATGTTAGGGGGAAAAAGTGGTCAAAATGAACTTTAGGGGGCAAGTTGGGAAAACAGGTATAGTTTAGGGAGAAAAAGTTGTATTACGCCTTAAATCATTGCTCCTAAATTTTTATGATTTATTATTTTTTAAGACTATGTAATCTTAAGTTAATCAAATTAAACCTTGATCGCTATTTTTTCTGGTTTTAAAAATTAATTTTGGATCATCGTGATTTTAAGAATTGATTTTAAAGTAACGTGATTTATGTTTGGGAATTTTTTTGTTAAAAATCACGACGAAACACAAAAGCTACTGGATAATAGCTTTTAGTGGCTTTTCTTAAAATCGTGTTTGGTGCCCAGAATTAATTTAAAATTTTTACATCCAAACATGTAGGCACGACGTTCGAGACACAAAATCCCGACTAAACGGGATTTTGTTCCTCCTAAGTCCTAACTAAGAATTGATAGTCAAAAACTGCTTCTTACCATTTCATACATTGCAGAGTTTGAGACAGAGAAATCAAAGAGAATCATCAGTTTGGATCCTTCTTCTCTAACATAGCTTCAAGAACAACAGACTTCGGGTTCTTCATCGGAGGTCCTTTTTCTCTGCGCTCGAGTTCCTCGAGCCGAAACGTGATCAATCTGTCCCAGTTTCCGCCTTCAAAAAGCACCCCTGCCTTCCCATCGGTAATCCTCTGCACAATGCCGCAGTACATGTAGAACGGATTGTTCGGATTCTTGACAATTGCGATCATTCCCGGCATTAACAGCGGCAACTCCGGTGATTTCGGCTTGGCAGGCCTAACAATACTCACAGAATCCGAAACTGGTTGCTTTGCCGGGGGAGGGTTTTCTTGGATGAACTTTTCCAGTCCCTTTTCACCGCCGGGAAACCCTCCGGTTAGCCCCATCATCTCCTTCTCGAAACCATCTTCCGGAACTGGAATCGGTGTGGTATCAGAGGTTTCAACAATTGTTGTACCATCTGGTGAAGTTTCCTCCACGTTTCTCTTGAGCTCAACTTCGATACCTTTTTCTCCATTGCAGAGTCCCCTGCCTCCCAGGATTTCAAATGGATCAAACTTGGCATAAAAGGCTTTTTTAGGCTGTTTGGCCACCGGGAAAGATGAGTTATGAGGACGAGGAGTGATGGGTTTTTTCCCCAAGAATTGAGATCGAAATACAAAACCTTGAAGAGTTGGGAGAGTGATTGAAGAAGAAGAAGAAGCCATGGTTGATGTTGTTTTCTCTTCCAGAAGCAATGGTGGAGAAATAGCTGCCTTATTGATTCTAATCCTGACCACAACTGTGTTGCAATTAATGGCTGGTTTTATCTTCAGCTATTCGCCTCACAATTTTATTAAAACATAGGATAGGAATAAATTTAACCAACCATGTGTTGACACCTCACAATGTCAATTGGTAGAGCTATCATAAAATAGTGGCATGATAAGTTCGGAGAATAGAAATCCTTACCTCTTTTCGGCACCTCTATTATGTCTCACACTAAAAATTTAAATTTAGAGTTAAAGTTTAGGGGTATGGTACCGAAAAGAGTTGAAGATATGAAGTAAAGTTGACAATAGAATAATGTTTCGGTGCCCCTTTCTATGCCTTATATAATAATTTTTTTAATGTGAGACATAGAAAGGGACACCAAGAAAGGTAGAGGATTTCTATTCTTCGAATCTTACTTTCATTATTGGAATTTTGTTTTTAACCATGGGGCATCATTATTTTCCCCCCTGATTGTTGGAGCTGCTAATTATGGGTTAATTGATCAGCTTTTGATGTGACAAATAAAAAGAAAAAAACTGAAAACTCAATGGTTTAGTTGTACTTATGTGGTTTAATAATTTCTACATGGGTTGGGCTAATTATGCTGTATGCTGCCTGTATAATCTCACATATGTCTTCCTGCCCGGAGATTAAGAATTTCGACTTCATGTTTTCTCAATGTTTAAGGGTTCTTCCTCGATTCGTTGTTCTTCATGGCATTGCAAACGGACCACAAAGTGGGTTCTAAATCTGACGTTTTAGTTCCAAATGGTTGAAACTAAACAGTAGAATCATTTACGGTCGAATTTACGATTCCTGGCCTGGGACTGATCCCACTAACATTCTATATTATAATTATGCTTGTTTACCAGCTAAAAATCAACTGGGGGTGTAGCTCATATGGTAGAGCGCTCGCTTCGCATGCGAGAGGCACGGGGTTCGATTCCCCGCACCTCCATTCTATTGTTTTGTTCCTCCGCCCTCATCGTCATTAACTTGGTTATTTATTCTCCTCCAAACACAGCAAAACTTTGGTCCAAATAACATTTTTAGACCTCAAACTTGTCAAAACAAATCATCTAGTCCCATTTTTTTTTAAATTTTTTTTGTCAATTGAACTGGCGTAAGAAATTAAGTAGTAAGATGACTTTTTTAAGTTTGAGATTAAAAAATGTAATTAGGCCAAACTTATTATGAGTATTTCTCATTCTCAAAACTCAAAACAAACTATTTGGCAAAAAAATATAATCAGTACTAATTTTAATTCAATTCAATAAATTTAATCCACAACAAGTTTAGTGGTTTAATTGACAAAATTTATAGTGGTTAAACAGAATCAGACCAATAATTTAATGACTTTGAAGGTAGTTTACCCTTTATTTATATAGTAACAACACATTGCATTTAGGGGTCTTAAAAATATCCAACCCAGGTGATCTAATCCGTTGACCCGAACCCTAAAAAGCTGGATATTTCTTTAAAAAAAACTACTCAACCGGGCTAAGTACCCAACTCATGATTTTTCCTATGTAGTTGGGCCGGGTATAGACCGAAAATATTTTATAACCAGGTACATGACATGGTATTTTTAATATATATATATATATATATTAATTTTAAATTATATTTTTATTTTAGGTTCTTAATATTTGTAACTTACAACTAAATTTAAATCTCTAAATTATTTTTATATTTGTATTATAATACTTCTAAATTTTAAATTTTAATTTTTTAAAAAGGTAAATAAACTACATATATGACCACTTAACTATGGGGTTGGTGTCAATTTGACCACTATACCTTCAATTTTGGCAATTATATCACATAACAATTTAAGTGGTTCCAATCAAGCCACTTGCCGTTAAAACCTAACGGAGATGATGATGTGGAAGTTAATAAAAATTTGTATAATTACACATTTAGTCTTTGTTGTTTGCTTATTATATTAATTTAGTCCATAAATTTAATAAATTCAACTTCCAATAAGAAGATGACACATGTCACCGTCTGATTCATTAGTTTTATTAATATATTAATAGTTCAATAATTTTATTAAATTATTACTAAGTAGTTTATTAAATATATGTAACCCCTCGTCCCGGTCTGGTCGGATGACCGGTCCGAGTGGGCCACAAGGGGAAAACCGAAGCAAAACCCGTTAAGGTTCCTCCTCGGTTAACGCCCCAGAAAATTTCTTTTAACTTTATCTTGTTTATAGGCATTATTAAATCTTATGTGAAGCACGACAACGGAAACACAACAATCCAACATCGATCAACCAAGACAACACTTAAAACAACTCATTTTAAGCCTTTACGGTAGGCCGTATCGAAACGCCCTTAGGGTGTTTCGATACGCCTTGACTTAGTAAACAGGCTAGGGTCAACCTAAGGAGACTGTTCCGAAACGGGGGTGACCCGTATCGAAACGACCCCCAACGGTCAACTTCTCGTGGTCAACGAGATTTGACCGTTTCGAAACATCCTAGACCCGTTTCAGAACACCTTCATCTCGCCAATTTCTCAGAATTCCAGTAGCAAAAGTGTACTGATACGGCCCCTACCTGTTTCGAAACGCTCGGCCAAAAACAAAGGGACCGTATCGAAACAGGGTATCCCGTTTCGAAACGCCCCCTGTCTGCAGACTGATTTTAGCTGATTTAAGGCACTAGGGTGCCCCTAAACCCCACCAAAACCCCCAACAACACACTAACAACAATCCTAAAGGCAAACCAACATACGAGCATGCTTGAACATCATTATAACAAGACTAAACACTAAGGCACAACATCACAATTCACACATCCATACATAACATTAAAGGTATTAAGCTTTAACATGTCCAACACTTAGGCAATTCTAGGTAGCAAAATACTAACATGGTTACAAGCATGGCATACGTCCCAAAAGCCAATTTAACAAACACATACGAGGAGTCTAACATGCTCCTAAACAACAATAACAACAATATATTCCAAAAAGCATCATAACACGACACCTATCCCATTGCTTTACTATTACAATCTTTAAATTTAAATATCATACTTGAGCTAACCGTAAGCAACACTTGGAGGCCTTTCTTTGCCCTTGCCACTCACAAGTTACTGATCTGCATTGTCGAACAAAAAGAAGCGTAAGCATAAAAGCTTAGTGAGGGTAAGCTCATAAAACAAACCTCGACAATGCAGGGTTCAAGCACGAGTTTACGACCAATGTATAATGCATGTTCTTACCTTTGATCCACAAAAGCCAATCTACACATGATGCATGATCATATATTCAATATCATGCCATGCCTAACATGTTTAAATCCACAATCCGTATTGGCACTTAGCTATGACTCGAATACGCAGATAACCTTTAGAACTCACATCCAACAACACAACCATTACCTGACGGTGGGATTACACTCATCACCGTTCACGCGGAGGGGATTCCACTCATCCTCACGCCTCATTTCACGCGGAGGGGATTCCACTCATCCTCACGCCCGTCGATGGGATTCCACTCATCACCGACTATTATATATAAGAAGATTTCTGGGCGAACCCGTACTCCATCTTGATGACTACCATCATCAAGACCACGCGCACATTTTGACTCACGTGTGCACACTAAACATCCTAATGATCGATCATTTATACCCAAGCATACTAGTGCCAATACTACACATTTCATCAATCTTTCACAATATCAATTCATAACACTTCCGTGCTTAGCACGTACTCACCATGACTTATCGTCATGCACAAACCACATTTCTATGCCTAGCATGTACTCACCATGATCCTCGGATCATGCAACCACCTCATGACATCATTTCACATGTCAACATCACATGTATATCATTAACACCCATATCACATCATATTTTACACACGTGTATAACCATATCATATCTATCGTCAGCATGCATATAACAATGCATCAAACATGCCTCAACATACATGTATACAACATATACATAATCAACACCATCACAATTTAACACGAGGCATATACAACCATTAAAGAGTGCAACCAAAGTCTCTAATCAAAGCTTGGAATTAGGCTACTACTCTAATCCCAACTCTAGGTGGGTTTCCCAAGCCCATCCTAGGTTCACATGCTTGAACCAAATACTCAAAATCATTTTAAAAATATTTAACCACTCACCTCCACCTCCAAGCTCAAATACCAAGCAATCATAGACTTCAAATTTTCGGATTTGTTCCCAAGGCTTCACCAACTCAAAACCTCGCTTCTAATCACCTCAACACAAGCAAAATAACCTCAAATCAACTCAAACATCAAAGTAGCTAACCCGAAATACAATTCAAACGTCAAACTCAACATTTCAAGTCATGATCAAACCCCAACTTTATCAAATTCGAGCAGCCCATACACCTTGATAAAAACCCAAATTTCCAACACATTTTACACCCACAAATGATCCCAAATCAACCCCTAACCATAGTACTACCATTGGACTATCAATTCCCACCTAAAACAACCCTCAAAACTCACCCAAAACCCTTCAAAAAAACCCCATAAAAACCCAAATTCGGGATTCCACATAAAACCATGTAAAAATTGACTATGTTGGACCTTATGGGTAGCAAACAACATATATAACAATAATAAATCAATAGCTTAGGTTAAAGACCATAAAGTTCACATTTTTAAACAAAACCCTAAAACTTCAAATTTTAAAATCATGAACAATAATGAGAAATATTGGTACCAACATGAAGAGGAAGACAAGGCTAAGTCAAAAACACAATTACCTTTTGAAAAGCTCCAAAGATGAAGTTGAAAGAGATGAAATGGTGAAATGAAAAGAAACCCTCTTCTTTGTAGTGGAAATGGGGAAACAAGAGTGGAGAAGAAGATGACTAGGCTCACTTTAGTGAAAAAGAGGTTTTAATTTTGAAAGTCCATTTATTTACCCTTTTGCCATTAATGAGATGGCAAATTTCATCTAGTTGTAAAATTCCATGGAAAAGGTGTTTCGATTAAATTTTTGGTCCAACATAAAATGTTTGTATTAAAATATGAATACTAAAATAATACTTTATTATTTTAATTATAAAACCGAGACTCAAAATATTATTTAAATATTATTCTCTCCCGGCCCCCAAACCCGGGTGTTACAATATATTAGTAGTTTCATATCTAAAATATTATATTAAACTATTAGTATGTTTATTAAATATATTAGTAGTTTATTATATTAATTTAGTCCATAAATTTAATAAATTCAACCTCCAATCAGAAGATGACATATGTCACCATTTGATTCGTTGATTTTATTAATATATTAATAGTTCAATAATATTATTAAATTATTACTAAGTAGTTTCATATCTAAAATTAATATATAAAATAATTTAATATATAATTTTTCCTCTCCTCTAACCTTTACTTTTACTTATTTAATTTTTTTTCCATAAGTTATCCTTTAATAAAAGGCATAAGGTCAAAAATAGCCTCCAACGTTTCACCATTTGGTTAATTTACCATTTAAAATTTTAGGATATTTTATTTTTAATATATATATATATATATATATTTTAAAAAATATTTTTAACCAATCAGATGATGCCACATCAACAAAGTGCCACGCAACATCATCCGATTGGTTAAAATATTCAAAAAATAATTTTTTTAAAAATAATTATTTATTTATTTTTTAAAATACCACGTCAGCAAAGTGCCATGTGGCATCGCCACGTCAGCCTTTTGACCGCTAGTTGATTAACAGTTTTCATCCACTTAGGATGAAAGTTGAATGAAAATCAAACGTTGAGTGCATGTTTGCACCAATAATAAAACCTTTTGGGGCTATTTTTGACAAATACCTTAATATAACAATTTGTAAACTTTATCCCATAAAGTAGGTTTGGCTCATTGGCTTTGGCGTTGGGATTTCTTCCTACATGTCCTGGCTTTAAACCCCATGGAATGCAATTGCATGCTTTTGCTTCGAAAATTTTGTTTAATCAAAGAGTGATATATGTTATTGTTTGATTGGATGAAATTAAAAATAATAATAATAATAATAATAATAATAATAATAATAATAATAATAATAATATGCAAATAATATTATAGACTAAACTAATATACTACCTAAATAGTAGGACTAAATATATAATTATACAAATTTTTATTAATTGTCATGTCATCCTCTTAGTTAGATTTTAACGACAAATGGCTTGATTAGAACCACTTAAATAGTTACGTGGTATAATTGCCAAAATTGAAAGTATAGTGGTCAAATTGACACCAACCTCATAGTTAAGTAGTCATTTATATAGTTTACCGTTTTTAAAAATATTTGTATTAATTTGTCAATATAAGATTCGAAGAAGAAATCACTATTGAAATTAATATTTTTAATACATTCTTTCGGCGAAAAACTTTAACATATATCCAAATATTTCTCCCTTAAAACTAACTTTAAGTTACTATTTTTATAGAACTTTAAAATTTATGTACTACTTATGTAATTTGTATTATATGGCTTTGTTGGTCGGTCACGTAATTGGGGTGTTGTAGCTCAGCACATTCTCAAGATCGTGAAAATCTCGGTACCTTAGTTTCGGGTACCGTTTACCTTTGAAGAAGCCGTTGTTCTAAGAGTACTTTCAAAATTACCAAGCGCAAAAACATTAAGAGTCTGTTTTTGAAATTTTTAGAATGCAGAGGTTTCAGATATAACAAATTATAATACAAGAAACAAAAAGGAAATATTAAAATGAAGGGGGGCTTGACTAATAACTATATCGTAAAAGCATTGGACGGTGGAAGTTTGAAAAAAACAGGTGGCCTGGGGTTAAGGTTTCACAATCAAATCTCCTGCCGCGTTCAGCAGTTGAAATACCAAAGAAAATATATCATAAATGTTGATCGAGTCTTAATTCGATTATTATTATTATTATTATTATTATTATTATTATTATTATTATTATTATTATTATTATAATAACATGCAAAAAAACATACGTTCGAACATACTTAAACTTATGATAACATTTTTATATTTGTGAGCGGAAATTATGTAATTTAAGCATTATAAATATAATGTCTTTTAAATATTGGAATATGCTCTCAAAAAACCTATTGGCTATTCTCTCAAAATTATTTTAATTTTAGCCGTTTTTTTTGTTCAATCTCTTTAATCGGTGATCGGCAATAAATCTTTGTATTGATTGTCGATCACCGATTTTATCAATTTTTTTGTTTTTATTTTAATAAGAATCTCTACTTTTATAGCACGCTCTTTCTCTGTCCTAGTGACACGCTTCTTCTTCTGTCTTTGTGACATGTTTTTGTTTTATTTTTTTGGTTTGGTTCATCTGTCTTCGTGGCAGGTTTCAACATACAATAGCGTTCAATTGTTGTTTGCACAGAGATTCACTCGGTGCTAGTTTTTGAATAATGGTGTTGTCGATGGTCACTTGGAATGTTTTATCCCCACTCGTTGATGGTTGTTTGCCGATAAAATCAGTTCTAGGTAGCGGTACCTTTTGCCTGACAGAATGGATCGCGCACCACTCCTTCCTTCTTTATGCGTCTCGTTTGGACAGAGACAAGGAGATTCAGGAAGCTTTTGAATTTTTGTTGGTATGCGTATTTCTATAAAAAAATTCGTTTTCATTGTTTTTGAGTTGTAAGAATTTTTTGGGATATTTTAACTTAAATTTTATTCTTCTTAATTGCGTTGTAATTGAATTTTTTATGGTTTAATGAAAATTCAGTAGCTATTTCAAAAAAAAAAAGCATTATAAATATAATCAATTAGTGTAAGGTGTTGTGCTGGGATATTCCCTTCCTCCAGCAGAAGTTTGGGTGGAGAAACACATGTGAGTAGAAATGTTTTTATTCTGTAATTATGAATTGGATGATTAATGAATGGTGGGTTTTGAAATATCAAATTATATACGGTCCAAAATGTTAGGGTGGAACAAAGATGGATGTGGGGTTCACATCTTTATCTTATGAGTGTTGTTGACCTATCAATTACAGGTGTCAAACCAAATGTTACAAATTCCGTTGCCCTAAATTAACAGATAACTAACTCCAACCAGGTTAGGTTAGGTGGATGCAATTTGCAAACCCAATCTTATTTTATTTCTATTGTGCTCTCTTAACAATACCACTAGAGTGAAACAACGTCAACTAATATCAACCAGTTCGGTTGGCTAAGCTGTTTATTTTTTCTTCTTTGTATTTCCTTACATTATGGGATTTAGTACCACTCTGTTTTTTTACCATAGAATCTCTTTCATCTCCCCTCTAGGTAGGATTAAGATTAGATTTATGATTTGTATAAAAAAGATACGTTCAATCAGCAAAACTTTGAAAATACGCATCTTCTGTTTAGTTGTAATATTCCATGTAGGTAGAAGGTGCACTCAATCATATGTGTATTTTCAAAGTTTTGCTGACTGAACGTAACTTCTTTTTATTTGGCCAAAATAAATGTTATTTTTGTAAATGATTTTTTAAAATAATATTTTATTAAATAATTTAAAATTTGATAATAATGGTAAAAATGTCCATAATCTACACTTTTTGGATTTCTTTTGGTAAACAAAAGTTGGCACAACTCAACCTTTCTGGCTATTATATGGAAGGAGGCATCTAGTAGTTATTCAACTTTTGGCGTCGCATTCATTCACCGACTACTATTATTGCCCTTGCGTGTCCTTTCCTTTGCAATTAAAAACCTAATATTAATTTCTTTAAAACCTCTAAAATTTAATTTTTTTTAATAATCTTTAAATCTTATTTCTCTCCCCGTCCTACGTTCTCACATCGTCTATCGTTCACCATTCATCATTCAAACATTGGGTATATCATCATTAAGTATCTCTCACTCTTTAGTCGTCGGTCAAAAATTTAAATAACTTTTTCCTCACTATTGGTCATTCGTCGATTGGGTTAGTAGTGCAATCGGTCGTTCATTTATCGATTTTTTACGATAAAAAAGTGGAATTATCAGTCGTGACAGTTCAACGAAGACAAAGATGGTCGGTGATGGTGAAATCGACATTAATGATTTCAGGTTAAAGATTTTGGGGTTTGTGAATTTCACCGAATTTATGATTGTTTTTCATAAGAAACTAAAGTTTTTATTTTTTAAAAAAATAAAGGAAATTAAAATAAAAATAAAAGTAAAAGCAGACCACATGTCATATTTTTATTGGGTAATAATTTTTTTAACTATTAAACACCTAAAATGATAACGATATAAATGTTAAACATCTATTTTAACCAAAAATCTTTAGACACCTATTAAATATTTTTTTGAATAGACCTATTAAAAATTTGAATGTTAATATTATAAATAAGATAAATTGAGTTGTAAATGTTATTCTATAATACATATCTGTCATATCTGATTCAGATTACACTACAGCAAAACAGGCTTTTCGCGGCGTTTTTATAACCCTATAGCGGCGTTTTTTAGCGCCACTAAAAAACCTCCCGGCGTTAAGAAAAACGCCGCCAAAAACGCCGCAAGAAGTAGCGTCGCAATAGGTAGCGGCGTTTATATCGCATAAACGCCGCTAAAGGTTTTGATCTATCGCGGCGTTTGTATATACAAACGCCGCAACTGTCGATGTTCTTTAGTGGCGTTTGTATTTCAAAACGCCGGTAATGTAATTCTATAGCGGCGTTTCAATATACAAACGCCGCAAAAGGTGAATGGTCTATAGCGGCGTTTGTGAAATAAAACGTCGGGGCTGATGCTTCAGTAGCGGCGTTTGTGTTCAAAAACGCCGGCATTGGATGCTCTATGGAGGCGTTTTTTATAGAAACGCCACAGTACGTTTTGGATTTTTAGCGGCGTTTATTCCTTGAAAACGCCGCTAAACTCACTGCTTCTATAAAAACAATTTTTAAAAATGTAAATACCCAAATAACCTGTAAAATAAATCCATAATAACATCAAATTCAAAGTCTACAGCATCAAATCCATAAAACTCCAACAATTAAGTAAACACAACAATAACAAATTCAAAGTCTACAACATTAAAGTGAAATATAGTTCATACGATGTTCATAAAATGTAGTCCAACATTTTCATTTAAATTCACACATAGCCATCATTTCTTTGGTTGGTTCTGCAACATCGCCATCATTTCTTCAAATTGTTCTTGAAGCTTTTTGTGTGCTGCTTCTCTCTCAGCTTCTCTTGCATCTCTCTCAGCTTCTCTTGCTTCTCTCTCGGCTTCTTTTCTTTCTCTTTCAGCTTCTCTCGCTGCTACCTCGGCTTGAAATTGAGATAACTGTTGTTTTAACCGATTAACTTCTGCTTGAGAAGATTGGCTCTGTGATGGCATGTATTGAGACGAGTTAGCCCCAAAATATTTTGTCGGGGTAACGAATGATCCTTGACAGCGAACCCGACCATATCTTTCAGGACCCAAGACGTCAACAATAACTTGATTCTCGATCTCTTCCATATTAACAGAACCATTAGTTGAAGCTGTAGCTTCATACTCGGTCTTCTTTTCCCTCAATTTCTCCTGACAATCAAATCAAAATTTTATACAATTGATATTAATTATAATATAATCAAAATTTTCTGTCTAATTAACATACCATAATTTCTGCAGCTTCGGGAGTTATAGGAGAACCATCTTTTTTTGTATGCGTAATGTCGAAGAGCTTTATTCGTCCAATGCTAGTGCCAGTTGTAATTTGCTACAACGTATAATAAAAATTAATACTAAACCAGTAATTCATTAAAAATTAATCAATAATTAAAAATAATAATACCTCCTCATTAGCTAAACGAGCAAAACTCTTCGATCCAGCGGTGTGAGTAAACTTCTGTTTTTGTCTGCTAGTAACTCCAACGCGCTCTCGATCCTACAATTTAAAATTTGCATTATATATAAAGTCAATATTATAATGACAATTTTTTAAAGTGCATCGATCATACCTCTCCTTTTTTTGAACTCCAAAACCTGACTGCATCTTCCCATTGATGTCGCATAATTCCCGGCGGGATATTTTGCAGCTTCTCTTGAAGAGTGAGATCCTTCTTGAAATATGTCTTCTTCAAGATACTCTTACTGTCTCTCTATTTTTTCCCTAATGCATGCTTCAGATAATCATCTGAGACTTCTAAAGAAAATTTATCCTACAAATGATACAATCAAAGCAAATATAAATATTATTTTGAATTTTAATAGATTATTATTACAATGACATTATTACCTTAATAAGTTCCAGAGCTTGATTTTTGTTACCATTCGGCATCTGACGCCATGACTCATAATTAATCGGCAAAATCGCATGATTGCGTGCAACAATACCTAAGTAACTGCCCAGAACACCTGCTTCTGCCCCAATGGGTTGGCCGACATCGTTTCTTGAAACTTTCACGCGTTCACCAGCGGGAAGATTGTATAATTCATTCAACGTCGTGCGCCCTCTACTCTTACGAGTTCGACCATTTCCACCTATATAAGAAATAATTGTTTATATTCAATTTTTAAAATAAAGTCAATAATAACAAACAACTAGCATTTAAATAAAGTGTTGAACATTACCATCAATCTCTATATTTTCAACTGTCTCCGGAACTGTCTCTGGAACTTGCGAGGATCCAACACCAGAAAAATCATCATCATTTGTTTCTTCCCCCTCTCTCGGTGCTTGAACTATCCGCAGATCACTTAATTTCCTCCTAGGCATAGTATCTACAATAAACAAAAGACATTTTAGTAACTAGAGACAACAATACTATTATAAATTAATAAGTTAAGATATAAAACTTACTACATTGTTATGCAGTTAGTTTTCATTAAAATCTTCATCCATGTCCTCTCGAACCCATTGGAATTGTGAACTAGAACTAGGGATTGTTCTATCTAGGTTTTGCGCTGCAAAAGGTAGAGTTTCTGATCTTATTTCAATGTCATCTCTATTTCCTTCACCGATGTCTATCAAGTCTCTAGGAGTGTTACGGAGTACAACATACCAACCCTCTTTTGTTGGATCAGGGCAATAGAAAACTTGTTTGACTTGAGAAGGAAATACATATGGTTCGTCAATCAATTGGTGACCTGTGTGAATTAACCGAGAGAAGTTCACCATTGTAAAACCAAATTGATCTCTTCTAATGCCTCGAGCCGTATTTACATCGGCCCAGTCACAACGAAATAACACAACTTTCTGTTTGCCATAATAATCCAACTCAATAATATCCGTAAGAATTCCATAATATTCTACATCTCCCACCACAGGATGATTGTCCCTAGCACTAGTATAACTTGTAGTTGAAGAAGTTACAACTACTCCACAATTTTGTGTCCTCCTTAATCTTTCTCGAGATTTCGTGTGGAACCTAAACCCGTTAATGAGAAAAGCATTATATCTTTTAACAATTCTATTTGGACCTTGAGAAAGCCACTTAACCTCTTCACTAACTTCTCTCCCACACCAAACCTATTACACATAAAAGGTGAATAAGTTATCATTTATATTGATGTAGCAAAGGAAGAAAAGTTATTAAGTACGTGTAGTACAAAGATTCAATTGCTTACCATCTTCGCTAACCAATCATGAAAATTTTCTATGAACAACTTATGAATTTCTCTTTGATGAAATCTTCGGGAGCGTACTTGAGATTGTAGCTCTTCTTTAAATTCACTACAAAGTAAGTTATGTGGTTAAAAAATAGGGGTAATGTAAAAGATGAAGTTAATACATTAGAATTTATATAAACTTACGTCCGTAAGAGCTCTGTTGAGTCATGATGGAAGAGAACATATCGATGTGCTTGTACCCAAGACTTGTCATCTAACTGTGCAATTTCAACTTTGCCGAGTGGTTCACCAAAACTTTGAAACAAATAAGTCTCAGCTAAGTTATCATTGCTGCACACTTCATTTCTATGTGGTCTATTGAATCTCGTTTCAACATCTTCCAAATATCTAGAGCAAAAAGTCAAACATTCCTCTGCTAAATACCCTTCAGCAATTGATCCTTCTGGATAACGCTTATTACGACAGTAAGACTTCAACTTGCTCAAGAACCTAGACCGTAATAAACAGAACATTATATAAGTAGTTGTAATTAAATTAAATTGTTAAATGGTGTGAATATATGTCAAACAATTTGTACCTCTCAATAGGATACATCCACCGATAGAAAACAGGTCCACCAACTTTAGCTTCGTGAGGGAGATGAATCAACAAATGCACCATAATTGTAAAAAATGAAGGTGGAAATATCTTCTCCATGTTGCATAAAGTCAACGCGACTCGATCTTGTAATTTGTCAAGTTCTTCAACCATCAAAACTTTCCCACAAATAGCTTTCATTACATTAGAAAGTTCAATAATACAAGATGTCACCTCAGTTGACATACAACCACGTAATGCAACTGGCATTAAATCTTGCATCAATATGTGATAATCATGTGACTTTAGAGAATAAAGTCTTCGATCTTTAACACTGACACATCGAGATATATTTGATGCATACCCATCTGGGACCTTTATATCTTTCAACACCGTGCAAAATACTTCTTTTTCTTTCTTCGACATCGTAAAAATAGATGGCGGTAAAGAAAATTTTCCATTACGAAGTTCTTGAGGATGAAGATCATGCCGGATTCCCATGTCAACTAAGTCAAGTCGACTCTTTAGATTGTCTTTGGATTTTCCATCGACATTGAGAATGGTCCCAATAATGTTCTCACAAACATTCTTCTCAATGTGCATTACATCAAGATTATGTCTCAAAATGTTATGCTTCCAGTAAGGCAATTTGAAGAAAATACTTCTCTTTTTCCACAACTCCGCCTCATTTGGATCATCCTCTTCATCAGAGTCATCATCACTAAGCTGCTCAAGCTCACGGTCATACACCTCTTTTGTCTTCTTCTTTGATCGTGGGTTTGGTGGTTGGGTCGTTTTTCCATAAGTGAACTTGATGTGTTTCAACATCGACAAGATATCAGACCCGATTGTTTGCTCAGGAGCTTTTCTGAACTCTTCAGTACCATCAAACAAATTTTTTTCATATCTAAATCTATGATTTTCATCTAACCACCGACGGTGTCCCATGTAAGAGAACTTCTTTCCATTATACAACCACTTCGAGCATGTCTGTGCAGCGCAACAAGGACAAGCATAACGGCCTTTGGTACTCCACCCAGATAAATTTGCATAAGCGGGAAAATCATTAATAGTCCACAATAAAGCTGCACGCAAATTAAAGTTCTCTTTCTTCAACACATCATATGTTTCGACACCCACCCATAATTGTTTCAGCTCTTCAATAAGAGGTTGCATGTAGATGTCAATATCATTTCCTGGACCTTTCTCACCTGGGATTATCATGGATAAAATAAATGATGATTGTTTCATGCAAATCCATGGAGGCAAATTGTAGGGAACAAGTATAACAGGCCAAGTACTGTATGAAGTACTCATAATTTTAAAAGGATTAAACCCATCAGATGCAAGACCGAGCCTAACATTGCGAGGATCTCCTGCAAAACTTGGAAATTTTTGGTCAAATGTCTTCCAAGCTAAAGAATCTGCAGGATGCCTTAATAATCCATCATTTGTTCGTCCATCGTGATGCCACCTCATAGACTCAGCAGTCTTTGAAGACATAAAAAGTCTTTGAAGTCTGGGTATTAGAGGAAAATATCTCAGAATCTTTATTGGCTTCTTTCTTGCTCGTGTTGCAACTTCGTCTTCACTCACATTTTCTGTGTCCCCATTCGTCCACCGAGATTTACCGCATACATGGCAGGACTCTTGGTTTTTTCTATCACCCCAATACAACATGCAATCATTCGGACAACTATGAATTTTCTCATAACCAAGCCCCAAATCGTTTATCATTTTTTTCATATCTTTGCCAGATTGAGGAATTTTTGCAAAAGGAAAAATTTCAGTCAACAACTCTAATAATTGTGTAAAAGAGTTACCGGTCCACCCTCCCAAGCATTTTAAATGGAAAAGGCGAATGCAAAAGGAGAGCTTTGAATACTTTGATCCCTCATAAAGTGGTTCATTCATTTCATTCAGCAAATTGTAAAACTTTGACGCTTCTCCATTTGGCTCTTCATCACATCCACTTCTTCTCATCTCGGTGAAATCAGTAACACCAATATCACAATCTTCTCTAACAGACTGATGATAATCGTGCATATTAAATGCATCTCGCAACATGCCCTCCATGTCATCTTCTCTAAGAGATCCACGATGAGAATTATGATGAAAAGGTAGATTGCTCGTGGAAGAAGATGTACGAGATGTTAACTCTCCATGGAATGTCCATTTTCTATAACCCGGAATAAAGCCAAAAATAACTAGATGTTCGTGCACAACTTCACGAATGTGCCAATTAACGTTACCACACTTCTTACAAGGACAAAGAATCATATTTTCTTGGCTTGCATTTGCAAAAGCTAAATTCAGAAAATATTCTACCCCATTTCGATAGTCAGCGTTTACCCTTGGCAAATTCATCCAACTCCTATCCATTTTCAATTTCTGTCATATCCAAATTAAAGATATAAACTACCTATCAGTCATACTTGAAGAATGAAAAGAGATGTAACTAATATATTATCAATTAAGTCAAAAATAAGTCAAATACATAAACTTAATAATGATAAGCAGTATACCTAAAGAACAAGAAAGAAAATTGGTGTACTATATATTCAGCACAAGTGGAGGATACTTTAACACGTTTGAATGTTTTAACATTTATTATACCCTAAGAACAATTAGCAGTATACCTAAAAAAGAAGTGATTCATAAACTTACTAATTAGTGTTTGATTACCTAATAAATTATGGTTTAAATTCAGGTTTTGTCACTCTATTTGGCTGGCAAAGAATTCCTTTTTCTCATTTATTTAGTACTTTTTATTTAACAAAATGCCTTGTTGTCAACCGTGGTTTTAGCCTGTGGTGGTGGATTTTATAACTAAATTATGGAGCAGATATTCATGGTCATTGCTAGTTTGTTTTTCCGAATTATATGATATGATAAAATTTTGAGCATTTTCTTGTCATTATCTCGTTGGCATACAATGGTTGCATTGTCGTGGTCTTAAAATGTTTTCTTGAAACTTGGAAGTTTTATCTTTAATGTAATATTTTTGGATAAAATTATGATTGGTAGGAAGAGAAGAATAATAGAAGATAAAAAAACTTATCTCATAACCAAGATTATAAGTTATATATTTCGTATCCAAATCTTCAAATCAAATGTTTTGGTGCAAGAAACTTCAAAAGGGAGAGAGACAACAGGCAGAAATTTCCATTTTTATCTCTTTGAATCTTGGGTTACAAAAAGAAATTTCTACATGTTAAAATGACAATGCTTAGAGAACTCTGGAGAAGTAACTTTTAAACGAAAATGTTACTTCTTATACTCTTTAAGTTTTCTTTTCTTTCTTTTTTTTTTATCTTTTTTCTTTTTGTTATCTTGGACATTAAAGAAGCATTTTACCTTTTTCTTTTAACAAATTTTTTTAGGTGACAATTTTTAAGCAAAATTATATGATGAATTATTACTTAACAAATCTGCCTCCAATGAGAAAAACCTAGATGCATCCTTAATTTTCAATCACCATTGAAGGTCTCAAGTTAAGGCCTTTAGAGTACTTATGCACCAAAACATGAAGGTAATTATCAAAACAAGCGGTCCCAATTAGAATATTCAATTGTTTTGTTTTAATCAACTAAATCCTTATTCTTAATGTCCAAGAAACTCGATTAAGCTCAATTGTTTGCATTTTTAGTCAAAATCCAATTTCATTAAGAATTAAACATAAATTGACATGAGCTCTCGATTTAGCCCGGGTTTAAGATATGTTAGGCATTTCATAGTTTTGGGTTGAATCCCTTAAAGTTGTTCAAACTCATTGCACTCTAAGTCTTCATAATAACTAAACTTACAAATCAACCTATCACTACTCATTAACCAATAAAATAGCAGAGTCGGGGAGGAGCGGCAACATTACTAACCTGAGCGGGAGGAGCGGCAGTCAACAGCGAGGAGTGACAGTCGTCGGGGAGGAGCGACGGCGAGCAGAAGCGACGGGGGAAAGAGGAGCAGAAGCGGCTAGGGCACTGGATTTGGGGTTTTTTAATTTGAACGGGTTAACAGCGAGGATTGACAGTCGTCGGGGAGGAGCGACGGCGAGCAAGAACGACGGCGAGCAGGAACGACGGCGAGCAGGAACGACAGGGGAAAGAGGAGGCGGCTAGGGCACTGGATTAGGGATTTTTTAATTTGCACGAGTTTTGAGTCTGAGAATGGGATATATGTTTCACATCGCGACGTTTTAAATTAAAAACGCCACTAACTAGTCCCTATTGCGGCGTTTTCATTTAAAAACGCCACTAACAATCCCCTTTTGCGGCGTTTTCAATTAAAAACGCCACTAACCAGTCCCTATTGCGGCGTTTTAATTTAAAAACGCCACTAACAATCCCCTTTTGCGGCGTTTGCAATTAAAAACGCCACTAAACTGTCACATTATTTTTATCCAACTTTTGAGGTCGAGGGTTTAAGAAATCTATGGCGGCGTTTTCTTAACAAAACGCCACTAACCCTACACATATAGCGGCGTTTCTATTGACAAACGCCACTAATATGAACAGATGGCGGCGTTTATTTAAGAAAACGCCATTATATGTCACCCTTTGGCGGCGTTTTTCATACAAACGCCGCTAATGTTGCCGTTTTATGGCGTTTGTGTCAAAAACGCCGTTATAATTGAAATAGTGGCGGCGTTTAATTCAAAAACGCCACGAATAGCGCCGCGATAGAACAAGTCTGGTGTAGTGTTAATTAATAAATAGATTAAATACAAATAAATATAAAAAAAATAAAATGTCAAATATTAATTTTTTAAAAAGTTCAAATCACTTGATCCAGAAATTTCTTCATGCTTCAAAACATTTCCCCTTTTTTCCCCATCATAAATAAATTATTTTAATATCAGCTGCCTTTCAAGGATTTATGGCACATTTACATTTCTAATTTATTTTTATAAAGTCAGCCTACCACCGCACTATCACGTGATTATGCAATTTTACTCATTCAATTCTCGTTTCTTCGTTTACAAAGCAATCACACCACTACCACCGCTATACTATTTTCTTTTTCAAAAATATTAAATAACTACTATTCTATATGCTACGAATAATTTTATTTTAAACATTTCTAATAATAAAGATAATTTTTAGTGTAATTTTGATAAAAAAATCACAAGCATTGATAAAATGTATAATAATAAATGTTTTTTTAATAAATTAAGTATTAAAAAAATTAAAGAATGAAACGCATGTCAATATCTTAATTTTACTCGTAAATTTTTCCTGACTATATAATGTTTTTGAAAAAAAATAAAACATGAATATGTATTACATTATTTTATCATTATTTTTAAATATATTTTAAAATAATATGCATAAACCTATTATCTAGATAACATTTTTAAGTATTCTAATTCAATTACAAAATAATATTTTAATATGATTTTAGATTATATTTAACTCACATACATTTAGAGACTACGCTGCTTGAACTTGCATCATCTAGATAATATTTTTTAATATTATGATTATGATGTCATCGGTTGTTGTTAGTACTTAGTGATAAGTTTTTTTAAGAAAAATATTAATAATTCCAGTGATTCAATATTTTAAGAATGTTTGATAATTTAAAATTAAACTATTCATTAATATTTTTAATGAAAAGTGTGGAAAATGTTAGGTAGATAAAAGGCTCGATTCACTTAATGAAGATTATTTTCTAACATTTTTTATTTTATTTTTCAACTATGTCATTTTTCAAAAATTGCATTTATCAAACAATTTAATTATGTTAAGTATTTAATTCTAAGTAAAACATCGAATAAAATTATATTCTAAATCCAATTTTTGAATTTTTAAGTATATCAAACAATACCTAAATTAAAAGGTTACTTAAAAACCTTTAAAATAATAATAATAATAATTTATGTAAAAAGAGTCTTATAATATTTTATTTGATTAACTTCTTCTCATTCACCCAGTTAGTTGAAAAATTACATCATAGGTTTGTCCCGCCACGTTATTTATGATTTCAACTAATAAAAATCGTTAATTTTATTAAAAAAATTTATGTTATTTTTTTTACCAAGTGAATCTTCACTTGGTAAAACTTGTTCTTTTAATTTATTTACAGTAAACATAAGTGAAGATTCACTTGATAAAAATAATATGGAAAAATAATAAAATAAATAGTTTTTATTGATTGAGACCATAGATAATGTGGCGGGACGAATCTATAATATAATTTATCCAGTTTATGAGATTGGATATAATCTAATTTAACTAATTTATTTATTTGCTGCAATTATTTCCCTCTGAACTATTTGTCTAATAAACTGATTTCTTTGTAAACTTCTGCCCAAAAGTTCACTACTACAACTCTTTTTTTCTGGCAAAAGGTCAAAAACAAAAGCTTCACCAAATTTTCTGGAAAAGAATTATTGAAGAAAAGTACAAAAACATCCAGAAGAATCGATTGCAAACAAGACAAAATATAAATTAGCCCAAGGTTAGTTTAGTCCAAGCCCATCCAAAACTGCCACGTATAGAAAGACTCCCGCACTTAAACGCAAACAAAAATCTCTCCACGTGGCCTATTATCATTCCTTTATCTTTTTTTAATATTTTTAATGACATCTCTATTTATATTTCTTTTTTCATAACCACACATATATAATTCATTAGCTAACTAATCAGACTGGTACTACAGAAGCCCATTATCAGACGACTCTTTCAATTAGAGATGGACATAGATCAGGAAGAAAATAATTACCCTAAACTCAAATTCAGTCCGAGCCAACCACGTCCTTTAAAAATCTCGACCCATTTTAATCTATAAAAAACAATTTAGGGACTTAATTATAAAAATTTAATTTCAAGGACTTAGTTGTAAATAAAAAATTAATTTTAAGGACCTAATTATAAAAATATAAATAATGAAATTATTACAAGTATCCCTAAAAATACATAGAAAAAATTACACTACTAATATTGAGTCGGTCAAATAAGATATTTTTCACCCTAAAACATCCTTAATAAAAAAAACCCAACATGAACTCTTTTTTTTACAAAAAAATGCCCCGATCATATCACATTAAAAATTTAGAATTAGACTGAGTCGGGTGAGAACCTAATCGAATCGGATAAAATGTCCATCACTATTTTTAATCGAATTATTTCATTTATAACGTCAAGACTTAAACATTTGATGTTGTTTTTAGTTGCTCTTCTTGTTGCTCGAACTCTCTACTGAGTAATTCAAAGCAATTCGTTTTGTACATCTGAATTTGATAAATAATAAAATTTTCCCATACATAAAGTTAAAAAAAAAATCAATAAACGTAAAGAAAACATTTTCCTTTCCCTTTTTTATTTTTTCGTTACTCTTTTTTCATTTATTATTTGTTCTCTTCTTTTATTTTTCCTCATTAATTCTCTCATTCCTCCCGCTATAAATACCCCCGTTCTGATCTCCCGTTTAATTCAAAGGAAAGTCATTATCTTCCTAAAGCTATTCTCTCCGTTTCATCTTCTCTTTGGGGTTTCACGTTTTTCTCAGTTCTGCTCTGTTTTCTTTGTTATTTTGTTTGAGCGGATCCATCATGTCGAAGAACATTCTGGTGACCGGTGGAGCCGGTTATATAGGGAGCCACACAGTGTTGCAGCTGCTTTTAGGCGGATACAAAGTGGTCGTCGCTGATAATCTGGACAATTCCTCGGCCGTCGCTGTCAAAAGAGTCGAAGAACTCGCCGGCGAATTCGGAAGAAATCTTTCTTTTCGCCAGGTTCGTTGAACTCGTCGAATTTCATTTTCTTTACAAAAAAGATAGAGAAAAGTTGTTTCGAGCTGTAACTTTGTGATATTTTAATGGCGACTGCTGAGTTGGTTGCCAGAGTAGGAACCGAGGAACGCGTATTTAATTTCTATGCTTAAACTGCTAATTTTGAGTCTAATTGGTTTTGAATTTGATTAACTTGAAGGCTTCCTTGATAATTAAATTGCTTTAGCTGGCAACACGGTCTGTTCTAAAATTCGGTGATTTTTTCAATTATTTTTAAATGAAAATTTGTTGGAATAGTTGCGATTATTCGAATAGTTGAGTAAGTATTACTTTTAGCTCTCCATTTTTATGTTCTATTTTTCCACTTAAATCTTTAATTTTGATTGATAAAGGAATTAGTGAATTAATTTGTAATTATTTTTTCCATTAAACTATAATGGCGATTTATAAGTTATGATTGCAGTTTCTAAGAATTTTAACAGAGATTACTTGAAATTCACGTGGAAGAAGTTAGACCTTTAATTGTTTATAAATTGGAGAATTCAGTGAGCTAATAATTTGATTAAACAGAGTTACTGGGTTGTCAGGTGAAGATTCTCTTTAATATTTATATATATATTTGAGGAAATATATAAATATTAAAAGCCTATTTGGTGTGTTTCAATAATATTATTTTATTTTCAGTAACCCAAAATGTTAATGAAGCTCTGCTTTTGGAATTGCTTTAGCTGGATGATATTGAAAAGTTTCCCACCTTAATTTTCTCCCGTAGTTAATCTAATTGTAAAGCTTGTAGCTTCTGTGAACTTACAGTTGAAGGGTCTCTATTGTTCTGCTTTTGCTTCTCTTGAGAATAAAATGTTCATGGGAATGTGTCGGCTATGCCAATAATCAAATTCACCATGTGCTGTTGAATTATTATATTATTTAAGCATCCAAGATTTGTTCTGACCATAAATCTGTGGTGGACCTAATGTTTGAACCATTGTTTTCTACTGCAGGTGGACCTTCGGGATAGATCAGCACTCGAAAAGTTTTTCGCTGAGATAAAGTACTGTGTGGAATCAATATGCAGTTTTCTTTGCCTTTTTCTCTGGCTCAACCTCTAACGTATTTACATGGTTATATTGCAGGTTCGAAGCTGTGATTCACTTCGCTGGACTAAAAGCAGTTGGTGAAAGTGTAGAGAAACCATTGCTCTATTATGACAACAATCTCATTGGGACAATCACCCTGTTGGAAGTCATGGCTGCTCATGGATGTAAAAATGTATTTCTCTTTACCCTCCTTTTGTATCATAGTTTAGTAATTAATGCAGTTTCCAGCCTTCCGCTTCTTTGCATCAGCTAGGAGCTTATTAACACTAGAGATAAAGAAAAATAAACTTTGTTTTCTTCTCGATCAATTCAAAGGCTATGTTCTTGGATGTTCTTTTAATTGCAGAGGCTGACCCTATGGAATCTAGAGTTGCTTTATAACCTTGTATAGTTCAATATGAATAGGATTGTCAATTTTAGTTTTATAACTTGATCAATCTTCTAATTTAGTACATTTCAGCTTGTGTTTTCATCGTCTGCTACTGTTTATGGTTGGCCGAAGGAGGTTCCATGTACAGAAGAGTTCCCCCTGGCTGCAGTGAATCCATATGGACGGACAAAGGTATGCAGTGAACCTTTCATAAATGCTTACTCTTGGTATGGATAAAGAAAGAACCATGGATTGTTGTTACAATTCTACTAGTTTTACTTAGGAATTTGTCAATTGATATTTTTCCCATAGTGTCATCTACTCGTATCTGATTCTGACATGGTTGGTCTTTCAGCTTTTCATTGAAGAAATTTGCCGTGACATCCATAATTCTGATCCTGAATGGAAGATCATACTTCTAAGATATTTTAATCCAGTTGGCGCACATCCTAGTGGCCATATAGGTGAGGATCCCCGGGGTATTCCAAACAATCTCATGCCTTTTGTGCAACAAGTTGCCGTTGGGAGGCGACCAGCATTGACAATTTTTGGAAATGATTATTCAACAAAGGATGGTACTGGGGTAAGCTTTTTATCCATGACTTTTAGATTCCAAAGTGAATTTATCTCATATTTCAGAATTTGTTTTCAACATGTGTAGGAACAGTATGATTGAATTCTGTATAGATTCCATCTATAACCTTTTTTGTCAGCTAAGCTCGACATGTGTTTAAACTCCCAACATTTCCTTGGATTCCTTTTATCTTCCTTAACACTGGGAATCCATGCATCTTTCACATAATCATGAATCCCCATTTTCCACTAGCAACTTCTTTCCTTTAAGCAAAACCTTTTTTCCTTATAAACAAGTAGACCACCTCGTGAAGCTCGGGCTCCCTTTCCGGCAGTGAAGTTTGTGCCTTTCAACATTTTGAAGCAATATGCTTCAGGAGTTTAGGATTATTCTTTGCATTAGCTTTGGCAAAAAAAATTTAAACTTAAACATCAAGTTATTGGGAAATTTATATTCAAGGTTGTGACCCCTTGTGACGAAAGCTTGTTCTCTTTTTTCAGGTACGTGATTATATCCACGTTGTTGATTTAGCAGATGGCCACATTGCTGCACTACGCAAATTATCTGATCCAAATATAGGTATGTCCGTTACATTTTTTGTTCTGTTCCCTCCCCTTTCATACATGTATGTTTGTGACTGTTGAAACGCCTCAATTTGGTTTATGGTTAAAAGAAGAGCAGAGTCATATACTGAAATGGTTCTTTCTTAATTCTTCCTTTTCTGTATGTGCAACTATTTATTCCATGAAAATCGAATTTTGCTTAATCATATTAGCACTGCTATTATAGGTTGTGAGGTCTACAACTTAGGAACCGGTAAAGGAACATCGGTTTTGGAGATGGTTGCTGCGTTTGAAAAGGCATCCGGGAAGGTATTTGTTTCCTTGTTCAATCTTCGTTCTTTATATTCCTTCTTGCTTCTTGCTTCTTTTGTTCTGTCCCACAGAGCTAACATGCAGAAGTTTAACTATTATCAGAAAATACCTATTGTAATGGCTGGACGTCGACCAGGTGATGCCGAGATTGTGTACGCTTCAACCGAAAAGGCGGAGCGTGAGTTGAACTGGAGGTAAGACCATTACATATGAAAAGCACACATCTTTTCTTTTTTACTTCATGAGGAAAGAGATGGTTATAAGGAATTGTTGCAGGGCGAAATACGGCATCGAAGAAATGTGCAGGGATCAGTGGAACTGGGCCAGCAAGAATCCTTATGGATATGCGCCTCCCGAGTCGAACTGAGGGCCTAATACAGTGTCAATTATCAAACCACCATTCTTATAAAGACATTGAATTATACTAGATTCTTCATTTTTATTGTTTACAGAAATTTAGGTGATTAACAGTGATTAAAGATGTTACGAATTGCAGAGAATGAAGAACACTTAGTTTACAGAAGCTTGTATTATACACTGCTCCCCATTCCTAGCCATCCTCTATGGCTGTTAGCAATAGGAGTAAATTGTCATATGAACATGAACTACAGATACATGTAATGAAATACCTTTGTTCTTTTTTTTAATCTTTTCTATGTGCAGTATTGAAATTACAATATTAATTATTCAGAATTTAAATTTATTAAAGGGTAGATCACTTGAAAAAAAAAACTTAAAAGATTTTCCCCTTTATTTTCAGTGGTTAAATGTGTAGAAAAAATGAGTGTGCATACTGAATGGTAAAATTTTGATACACAGGCATTATAAAATTTAAATTTTAAATTCATAACTTTATCTTTAAAAGGTTAAACTCTAAACCTTACGCCATATACCCTAAATTTTAAACATTAACTTTAAATTAAAATGATGTTTTAAATTGATGAATTTTGAACTAATTGATAATATATATATGTGTTTTGGATTAAAACCGTGATTATACCAAGTCACATCATCATTTTTGTTAGTTTTTAACTGTCGGGGTATCAAAATAGAACAAAAATGTAATAGGTACAATTTTGCTAAAAATAATAGTTGGATACTAAATGTGTAGTTTTCTCTAAAAAAATATATATAAAAGGACAATCTGATTAATTTTGCTTACAAATAATCTTATATTCTTCAAACAAACATTGTAATCTTACATTTATACCAAATAAACCAAAAAAATCAAAATTTAATGGTCAAAATGATTAAATTAGTTTAAAGGCTTAATTTTTTTGAATGGTCTAAAGGTGATTGCAAGATAATATCTGTTCATACATATTTTTAACTCGGTTTAAAAGGCTTAATTGAGTGTAGTAAAAAATTTGGAAAGTGATGGTTCACTTTCTTTAGGTGCAGGGTTGCTTGGACAGGGGTTGAGGTAAAAGAAAACACTTAGTCCAGTTAGTACCTGTAATGATGCTCTGCAAAATGTATACATACACCCACATAATGTTGATAAATATAAATATACCCTGCAAAATGTTTACACACCTCAGGATTAGAACAATATGTACACGTTTTATTGCTCATTTTGAGCTATAAAATCCTGTGATCTATGGAGAGTCTTAGCAGAGTAATAACTCGATCATCTTCGACTCCGTTCGATATATACGATAATCAAATAATTTGACAGAGTAAAAGAAAAATAAATAAAATTGAAAGCATCTCATTCTCATAATTTGCAGTCCAGAAAAATGGACTCATCATTATGTGAATGCAGCAGCAAAGAAATTGCACCTAGTTATTTTTGTGGATGATGACAATGAACTAGGTAAATTCAATTCGCGAGCTTGTCAAGCCAAGTATCCATGACTTCCGAGATGCTCTGAGTAAATGCAGCTTCACTCATGCCTGGAAGTATGGAATCCCGAGCTTCTTGAACGATCTGCTCGATCGCAGATTCCTTGTTTATGTTTTCCCTGCACATGATGCTTCCGATGGCGTAAGGAGTGAGACCTCGCTCAACCCCTTTCTTCAAAAGCATGGTGGAGATGCGGAGTGTTCGAGCGCACTCGAGAGGAATGTCGAAGCCATACGATTTCAGAAGTGCAATGTCTTGTTCAGCGTCCAGTGATTTTATGTAGGCAATAGCATCTGGAGAGTAAGGCTGCCGTGACTGTGGCCAATTGAGCCACTCAAATGTGCAATCCTCAAACTGCAAGTAGAGCCAAAACGAAATAAGTTTCGAAATCGAAATACATATGTCATATGTGTGTGCAAACATGGCATGCATTATTGGAATGATAGTACTTACACACTCAGGCAGGCAGTAGCCATGATCGATTGGAATAAGAACGGTCCGGCCACCGTCCCCTTTTCCAATCAAGATATTCCCAGCATGCCTATCAGCATTTGCCATTCGTATATCGAACACGGTGATCTTGTGCACTTCCTCTACAGGGAATGCCCCAGGACCGATGTCCTCGCAGCTCCCAGAGTTGTTCATAAACATCTGCAAGGATCCAACCTTAACATTCTCGGGTGAACAATCATATCCATCAGGATGATTGAATCCTTCATGCAGGCATCGAACCATGCAGGTAGGAGGCACACCGGCAAACCCCAACATGTCACGGGACAATGTTCGAGGTCCGGTTTTCGGATGATCCAATATATAAGCAGCCACTTCTCTTAAAGCTCCTTCTCCAACCCTGGTACCCCTTTTCAACCCTTCACCATTAGTTGAAACAGGTAGCCCCTGTGGATTGTTTGCAGCCATTGGCTCCTCATCAATAGGCTTAAAAATCGAAACATAATCGAACCCGAACTTGTCCTGCATGAAGTATGTCCCTCCGGTCCCTTCGGATGATCTGATCGGCCGGTTTCCTACAAGCAATCCTTCGAATGTCGAATCTATCATATCCCACACAAAGAAGGGCAATTTCACCTTAGGATTAATTAGTACAGGTTCCAACCAAAAATCTCTAACAGCGGGTTCTTGTGTCACAATTTGAAGCCCCTCGGGCTTGTCTTGTTCACCTCCTACAATCCCTCCTCTTCGCTCATCGGAATCACAGTCGGCGAAAACGGAAAGTTCCAAATCTTTCTCGACGGGCTTAGCTCGAACTTTGGCCGATTTCTGAACCACCAAATGAATCACAGCATCATTATCTTTGCATAGATCCTCAACTAGCCTTTGGTCATCGACTCTTTCTCCATCGCAGAAGATTTCTTCTTCATCAACATCAACAAAGCCCTTGCCTTCTCTGGCAATCCGTCGTTTCAAATACCCAACGTTTCTACTCCGATCAACATGAAGTTCAAATTCTTTACCGCAACTCGTCCGTACGGTGACGAGCAAAAGATCGGAAAGTTTCAAGACTAAATGCAAGACATTACCGCCTTTTATGCCGTAGTCTTTAACGAGGGAATCGTTACGAGCCAATTCCCTGCCTCCGAAAACAAGCTTCTGTTTCTTCACTACAAACCCTTCACGCGTCTGGATCCGAAGCTTGACTGAGGCAATCGGGTCCGACTCCAGGACTCGCATCGGGATTACCGAACCGGAAATTGAGAGGTAAATCAAGATGGAGTCACCAGCAGCTGGGTGAACCGGTTCTTGACTGACCCGCCTCCAAGCAACATCTGCAACGGACATTTCTGCAAATGTTGATTCCCGTTGCCAAACTCAGACGGAAAGAGAAGCAAAAGAAACAGACGGAAAAATACAATCTTTCTTTCAATCTCTGCAATGGCAGTCAAGAGACTGGGACATAGCTGCTGAAATCCAAAACTTTCTGATCAGGCGAGACGGCGGATTCTTTACTGACGGAAAAGAATCGAAAGCAAAGGTTGAAAAATGGGAGGTTTTTAAAATGAAGAATGGAAACAACAATCAACTGTAGAGGTGGGCGATCCAAAACTACCCGATTAATTTACACTACTCGTCATCTCCTTTTTTTCCGACATTTGTGCTCTTTCCGTTTCCAAATTCGCGCGATCTTTTTGCCGATTTTCTCTACTCCGGTGCTACCGTCGACGTCGATTTGAGAGAGAGAGAGTGGGGGAAGAACGGTAATGTAGCCGTTGGCTTTATATAAGGCTTTGAAGTTTGACCCAACGAGTACAACGGAGCCCTGATATTCTTCTAGAAATATTTATTATTCATTAAACATAACTCTTTATATTTAAAAATTTCGAAATTACACGTTCTTGACACACCCTTTGACTACTTACCGCACTATGTGATATTGTTCACCAGTTCAATAATCAACAGTTGTAATAGTTGGACAAAAACTTTTACTTTACTACTGGACAATTGACAAAATAATAGAATATACGCATTATGACCTTATGGTCGTCTGTTAGTAAGCACAATCACTTTACTAATAAAAATTCTAAATATGAAGTGTTAAATTTATTGAATTATTTCAAATTATGACTAAACTAATAGAATACACAAGTTTCGGGAACTAAAATTGTTATTATACTAAGTCTTTGTTTCAATTTTACGACAGTGCGTCACAGAATTTCAATTGAGTGATGTGTATGTTCCTAAACTCATAATTAAGTGACTGAATTGTTACTAAACATATAATTGAGTGACTCAATTATGTTCATCACGACTGATTTTTTTGGCTAGAAATTCCCCCAATCCTCAGTTCTCCTCTACATGGCTCTTCTTCTTGTTCGTTTGGAATCATAACTCCATTGTTATGCATCAACAAATCTAATTGAATTCATTTCAATTCGAGACACTCCAAAACAAAATGAAGTAAAATGCTATAATTTAAACCAACACCACTAGAAATTGTAAATTAATCATGATTAGTTGAGAGGGTTGTTACGTGTGACATGAACTTATTAATGATGTGTTCACGAGCTATGTTTTGTATTGAGGTAACATGCAACGAACATTCATCAAAAGAGTTGATTTAAGTACATGCACCCAATGTTTTAAATCTACATAAAAACGAGTGATTGGAGGGAGGAGGAGGGGCATCGGGCGGGTTTAGCTGCCCATAACCTAGGAAACTGCATTATGGCTCATAATGAATTGTTTTTGAGGAAATTTTATTAAAACCATTGAAATTTGCTTACATAAGTTCTCGAATTTAAAATTTACTTAAATTTTCTTTCTGTTTTATTGTTTTTTGACTATTTGTTTGTATTCATACTTTTGATGTTTCTGGTCTTGTTTTGACCATTATACTTTAGGGTAAACTACATAAATAATTCCCCGATTATGCTCTAATTATCTTTTGCATCCCCCGACTATCAGAAGTTACAAACTGATCCCCTGACTTAAAAAAATAAAAAATTGATCCAGTGCCGTTAAAAATTTAACGGCTGGTGACGTGGCAGTTAACAAAAACTGGCATAATAACACATTTAGTCCTCAACTTTTAAACTTTGTTTAACTTTGCCCTAATTCTAAAAAAAATGACCCTTAACATTTCAAAATTCTATCAATTTAATCCATTTTTACTCTCCACACAATCCTAAACAAGAACAGTCTTCTAAATTAAACAACCTTGATATCAAATCATGCCTGCTCTTTAATTCCATTGTTGCCAGCAATCCCTGGCAGTACCTTCGCCCACTCGCATAGAATTTGAACACAGTTTGCCCTTCTTTCAACAACAAAGGCGAGTCCTCCCCTTCTCCAACGCCCAAAAGATTAAAATTTTTCTCAAAGATCGAACCTTTCGTAGCAAACTTCGCTACCCATGCCAAAGCAAGATTCTCATTTTCACGTTTACCAGTGAAGTAATTGATCACAAAAACAATCAAGAAAGACCCACAGACAATCTCCACCGTAAACGACTTCTTCGAAACCATCACGTCTTGGGATTTCGCGGTCGTTTTCGGATCTGGGTCATTGGGAGTGGCGTTTTCAGTATCCTTTGCAGGTTCGGGCGGCGACTGTTCGACGAGTAAGCCCTCGAATTCGTCCTTATCCCAGTACTCAAAAGATGTAGCGGATGGCTTTTGAAGATCCGATTGGGACGGAGTATCCAAAGCGGGAACAAGGTTGGGATTAGGCTCGGTTTGGGTTTCAAGATCCGTAAGGGGGTGTGAATCTGACTTAGTCACGGGCGGCGATCGGATCGAGTGGTGGTCTAAGATCTCTTCCTCAATAGTTTCATCATCTTCGGCGTCGAATCCTTCAAAGTGGGAATCGGCGAGGACGCGAGAGAAGGAGAGATGAGTAATCAAAAGAGATAGGAGGACAAGCAAATGGAAGAGAGAAACGTTCATTTTGGGGGTCTGGGGATTGTTCTTTTTAGGTATCTGATTCGGGAAGGAAACATGGTTTTGTTAGCGGCTATGGAGTTGAGAACGGAGATAGTCCAAGCCTGTGAAATAGGAGACGAGGGAAGTGAAGAAGATAAGAGAGTCGGAGATAGCCTAAGCCTGCAGTAATGTTTTTGAAGACATTTGCACGGGTCTTCTTGTTTAGGATTGTGTGGAGAGAAAAAATGGATTAAATTGATAGAATTTTTAAATGTTAGGGTCATTTTTTTAGAATTAGGGCAAAGTTAAACAAAGTGTAAAAGTTGAGGACTAAATGTGTTATTATGCCAATTTTTGTTAACTGCCACGTCACCAACCGTTAAATTTTTAACGGGACTGGATTAATTTGTTATTTTTTTAAGTCATAGGACCAGTTTGTAACTTTAGATAGTCGGAATATGCAAAATATAATTAGAGCATAGTCGGGGAACTATTTATGTATACTTTATTTGTTTTTGTGTTTTTGGCTTTGTTGGTCGTTTCTCTCTCTGGCTTGTTGGCTAACTTCTTCTCCAATCCCCTATATCGTCTCTTGTTTGAAATGTTTCTTTGTCCGAAAAAACTATTTATTACTCAGATCAAACTGTTAATTTTATAGAGTTATATATTTTAATAAATCGAATACCAATATTAAAATATAATGGTGTGGCAAATACCATTACTATAGGAAGATAAGTGCTTTGAAGTACACTTATTATTCTTCCATGTGGCTAAAGGTCCCACATCACATGTGGAAGCAACCAAATTATTAAATTATTCATCCACTAATGTATAACAAACCATTGATTCTTGCTTCATAATTAAAGAAAAAGAAAAAAGAGGAGAGGGGCAAGTGTATTAAATTTATTATAATTTAATAAAATTAGGTAGTAGGTCGATATTTGTCACACCGACCATTTTCTTTTGTTTATGATGGAATGGGAAATATCATGTTCCATTTCTATTTTTAATTACAAATTTAAAAACTTTTCTTTAGGGACTCCAACTATGAAGTTATAATTTGGACAAGTTAGTTGCTTTATGAAACCCACTTTTGAATATGTATATATATATGGAAAATTTTTATGTGTATTTTACCTGATTCAAGTAAAAGAGGGGGAAACTTCACTTAAAATGACCAACAGACACCATTGTTGAAACATATTATTCTTGCATTTGTGTTTGAGATAAGTTATTTTCTCGGGGTGAGTATTTGATTGAGTCGAGTCAGGTTCTGTTAAAAAATTCGGAGTTAGTCGAGTTTACGAATCCTATTTTATAACTCAAATTTTATTTTAAAATTTTTCGAATTGAGTTTATAAAATTCAAGTCAAGTCGAGTTGTTCTAATTTTTGTTATTTTTTTTTCAAAATTAAAATTTTGATTATTGTGCGATATCTTCATTGGATTCAAATAATTTTAATTTCGTGTGTGTATATATATATATATATATATATATATATATATATATATATATATATATATTTCCGTAGTGGTATAAATTACTGCGTTTAATTTTATAATTAACATTTTTATTAAATTTGTAAGGTTTACATATCTTAGGTGTCTTTGTACTATTTCAAAATTTAAATTTTTCTCTAAACTTTAATTTTCCGACATTAAGATCATGTACTATAGTTTTTTAGATCATGGTCTCCACTAACTTCTATTCAATTTTATTGTTAATTGTTTTATCTAAAAGATCTAAAAAGGCAAAATAATTTTTTAGTTCTTTGTGTTTGTAAAATTTTTATCAATTTTTTATTTATATTAAAAGATTACATGAGAAATTGATAAAAACAATAAACATAGATGATTTAAAAAGTAATTATTTATTCTATAATTTCAGGTCAATAATTAATAATAAATTGAATAGAAGTCGGTGAAAGTGTAAAAATTTTCAAATAAAAACATTATAAGGATCGACATAGCAAAAATTACAACATTAAAACTAAATTTTAAGTTTTAAAATAATACAAAAATATTTTACAATTATACCAATTTTAATCATAAAAATTATAATATTAATATAATATTTTAAAATAATAAAATTCTTAATCATAGTCCGGTGATGTCAAAGAAAGTAGGAGTAAATTATTATTATTATTATTATTATTATTATTATTATTATTATTATTATTATTTGCTACGGTGGTCACTCTCATTGAAGAAACCTTAAAGTCACCGCCAGAGTTAAATTTTGAGAATAAACTTAGATGTTTCAGAAATGGAACACCTGTCCATTTTGGGTGTTCCGTCACAAATTTGATTGGCGTAATTAAAATCGAGTCATCCAACTATTGATTTATTTATTTCTGTCATTAATGTTTTTAACAAACGAATCACTAATTAGGTTCTGTTTTTATTTTAGTCGTTTGTAGTTAATTTTGTTTTCATTCTAATCATTCATAGTTACTAGATACACATGTGATGTCATCATATTGGGGAAATATGTGTCATCTTTTGGTTGGTTAGAGAAAAAATACAGGACTAGGTTTGGATGGTCTCAAGTAGAACTGTGTATTTCCCGACATCGAATTGGATTATGTCTTAACAATTCTTAATTCGACGTTATTTTTGGAGTTTAGGGGTGATTTGAAAAATGAGTTTAATTAGATTTATTAAGAACTCGAACCGCTTTGGATTAGGCAGATCGAACACCTGGAAATATAACCTAAAATATAACTAGAACCTAAAAATATAAGCATAAAAAGAACTTAATTGAAAAATAGAGAATTTTAAAGGGTGAAAATGCAAATAATTGCACAAATTAAGGATTAAACCGCATTGAATAAAAAAAGGAGGGACCAAAACAATAAATACCCTAAATAAGTTAGAAAATCCAAAAATCGTAGTTTTGATCCTTTATAAATTATAACCCCCTCCATATTTCCTATTTATATACCTTTGTGTTCTTTTAGGTATTTTATATTTGCAATTAAGAGAGTAAGCTGCTTTTTATACATATAAAATAATTGAGAAAATCATACCAAATTAAGGTTCCATGGTCTAGTGGTTAGGACATTGGACTCTGAATCCAGTAACCCGAGTTCAAATCTCGGTGGAACCTTCAGTTGGCATTTTTTTAATCTCTTTTTAAAGTCATCTCCTAAAATTTTTGCATCTGATTTAAACCAAGTGATTGAAAATGGAAAATTCATGCAAGCAAAGTAAAGATCTCTGCTTCTATCCATTTGTCTTCTTATGCAAATAACTTGCCTGGTATGCATTCAACTTAAGGATTTTCCTTAATTTGTAAGGATGAGTCTATCACGTGCGACGAACACCGATGAACACCACTAATGATGAATACCGATGAACACCATTAAATTAATTAATAAAGATTTAAAATTTTAAGGATCCATCAAATAATTAATAATTACTTTAAAAAATTCAATTAAATTATTTTTTATATATATTAAAATTTTATTTTTTAATAAGGGTAAACTATATATTTAGTACCTCACTTATTTCCGTATTTCTATTGAACCCTCATTATTTAAATATTGTTTCAATTTGACCCTATTTTTTATAAAAATAATTTAACCCTTAACCCTCGACCTAAAACCCTAAATTATTAAACCTTAGACCCTTAAACTCTTAACCCTAAACCATATACCATTAAAAATAATTTTACCATCATCGATTCAATTCAATTCAATGAATTGTTGAATTCTCTTAAAAAATTCAATAATCAACAATTTGAAGAAAAAAAGTGATGATCAAAGTCGGTACAAGTTCTTCATTATGTGATATCACAAAGATTAAAAAAAACATGGACTTGAGCTCTTTAAATATGATATCACTGTTTTTAAAACTTAAAACTTCTAAAGAGCAGAGGAATTTCAAAGTTTGGTATTATTAACTAAAACTTCTAGTTTGATATTATTAACTAAAGAGGAGAGGAATTTCAAGTCACCTTCCCCTCTATGTCCCAAATCGTTTTTGTATAAGAGAAGTCTTGACAGTTGATTCAGCTTTTCTAACAAAGGTACTTTTTCATCTAACTGAAGTAAATTCAGTTTTGAAACATTAAACAATGAAATCAGGATTTGTCAAGAGAATTGGCTTTCCCTTATAGAGAAGAACTCAACATATGGCATAGTGGTTTGTTGGTCGGAATGAAGAGTACCGTGAATATTGTTGTTACCAATATCAAAATGCCTTATATCGTGAGAAAATTATTGATTTTTTTTAATCTTTGTGATATCACATAATGAAGAATTTGTACCGACTTTGACCATCATTTTTTTTTCTTCAAATTGTTGATTATTGAAATTTTTAGGAGAATTCAACAATTTATTGAATTGAATTGAATCGATGATGGTAAAATTATTTTTAATGGTATATGGTTTAGGGTATAGGTTTAAGAGTTTAATGTTTAATAGTTTAGGGTTTTAGGTTAAGGGTTAAATTATTTTTAAAGAATAGGGTCAAATTGAAATAATATTTAAATAATGAGGGTTCAATAAAAATATGGAAATAAGTGAGGTACTAAATATATAGTTTACCCTTATTAAAAAATAAAATTTTAATATATATAAAAAATAATTTAATTAAATTTTTTAAAATAATTATTAATTGTATGATGGGTCCTTGAAATTTTAAATCTTTATTAATTAATTTAATGATGTTCATCGGTGTTCATCATTAGTGATGTTCATCGGTGTTCGTCGCACGTTGTAGAATTTTCCAATTTGTAATCTGATAACTGAAATTATTCAGTTTCTATTTGAATTTTCTCTTAGGACCCTAAAATTATTCGAGATGACTATGTTCTATCTTGGTTATGTTATTCCTTTTGCAGGTTCTTCTTAATCAAAAGCAGATCAATGGAGAGGAAATTGACTTCATTTTCTCACTTCATATTCATTGGTTTCTTAAAAACATCCCTAATCAAAAACTATATACATGAAAACTTATAAGGAAGCTTACAAACCAAGATAAAACACAAAATTAACCAAGAAGAGAAACAACCCGCCCAATAACAACCAGAAAATCAACCACTATCCACTCCGACCAGCATCAAAAACAAAAACAGCACTTGAAGCAGCATCCAACTGCAACCGTCATAAACAAACACTCGGTGGCGAAAAGAAACGATGGCACAAGAGATCCTCGGACAATGCACCATTGGTCATACTATCCGCAAGACGATTTCCCTCCCTAAACACATACTTCACCGTAACCGACCATAGCCCGAACATTAGAGCTACTATATCTGCCACAAGAGAATAGCCCCCACTATTTCCAATTTATTTACCTTTGTTTTATTTTAGGTATTTTGTATTTGCAATTAAGAGAGAACAATTTGTCCAAAATAAATATTAGAGTAAGCTATTTGTAATTAATATATATAATAATTGAGGCTACATGTCCAACCATGGTTCCATGGTCTAGTGGTCAGGACATTGGACTCTGAATCCAGTAACCCGAGTTCAAATCTCGGTGGAACCTTTTGGAGTTTTATCTTTGTTTACGGTTGCCTTTACAGCTCGTTTAGCTCATAAAGCGGCCCACACCCTCGCGGGTTGGGCTCTTAGGCCCAACTCTTGTTTTTTTTTTCTTTTTTGACTCCGTTTGTATCGAGATTATTTTATTTACTGTCCAAACGGATGTAATTCCGTTGTGACCTAATTTATTTTATTTTTTATTTTTCAAAAAATAAAGTAAAATGGTTTGACCATGAAGTGATAATTTACAACATTGAAAAGCTATTAAATCCTTTTTTAATTAAAAATTGAATTGAATAAAGGTTCAAAGTTGGATGAATATGCACACTTTATTTCTAAATACATTGAAAATAATTTTCTAGGAGATAAAATCCAAAGCTTTTATTAATGAAAAATATTTTTTATTTAATTTGTATGTATTTTAATGGATGAAAAGTTATTTTACCTCTTTTATAATTACAATGCCAACAATCAACAGTAAAGTGGGGGAAACTTTAATTAAGGGGCAATTAATTTTTCTTTCAAAATGAACGGCCGAGATAATTTAACCATTTTTTAGTAGAATGATATAATACAAAAAATAGTACCCTATCATAATTTTGGTAAGTTGAAAGTCTCTCTCATCTATGCTGACAAAAATCATGTCCTTTATGTTTCTTTTAGTGCCCATTAGGGGTGGGCAAGACCGGGTACCCGGCCAATTTGTCTAAAATTAGTCCCGGTCTCGGTAATCATCGGTTCCTGAAAATTAGAACCAGTCTCGGTTTCGGTTAGACCGAGTTTAAGATTTTAAAAATCGGTCCCGGTTAGACCGGGTACTAGTGGGAACCGGTACCAATACCGGGTACCCGGTTAATTAGTCTATTATTTATAAAATTTGAGCAGCAGGGGAAAAAATTCCAACAATCAATAAAAATATTAAATAACAAAGTCAGAATATTATAGGCTTGAAGGTTGAAGTCGTAAAACGAGTCATACTCATAATATTCATACACAAAGAGAAATAAAAGAGCGCCTTCAGTTGCTTTCAACCTCTTCAACGCCATTCGGTACCAGACCAGTACCGGGTACCTGGTACAAGTCCCGGTCCCATTGGGTACCCACCGGGTACCAGGTCCAAAAAAGCAGGATCCAGTCCCGGTCCCGGTTGCAATCGGGACTTAAATTTTGGATCCAGTCCCGGTCCCACCGGAACCAATACCAGGTAAAAATCCACCGGGTCCGACCGGGACCGGGTAATCGAGTTTTTTGCCCACCCCCTAGTGCCCATATATAAAAAAACAAACAAATTTTAAATTTTAACTCTAAATTTTAAATCTTTAATCTCTTTAAAATGCACTATATATTCAATATTTTAAATTATAATCTTAAGCCCTAATTTTAAACCATAATCCTAAACTTTAAACTTAATTTTTTTTAATAATGAGGCATAAATAGAGGTACTAAAAAAGAAAAAAATTATTAGATGTGTCTGACTCATCACGTCATCCATAGTTCATCTAATGAAAATTTTCTTTTTCATATTTTTCCAAGGTGAATCGTCACGTATGCCTTACATATGTAACTAATGAGTGAAAAGTTACTTAAAAGTTTCACTAATATGTAAATGTTGTTGAATGGGTCATGAATTACGTTATAAGCCGAGTTCATGTAATAATTTCTTCGAAAAAGACAAATAATTTTTTTAAAAAATTTTAAAAGACGACCTCTTAAAAAAAGGCTAAAAATGACTGTGTACAAATTCTTACAAAAATCGTGAACTCAGTATATGTACACAAATATTTATTATTTTTGTAAAAATTTTTATATATGTATACAAAAATATATACACAATTTCTTACAATTTTTTATAAAGATGTATGTCCGTATTTTTTTAGTTTTTTTTTTCAATTTCTTCTCTATCTGCCCAATTCCCAGTTATAAATGAAACTCTTTTGCGGTGACTCAAAATACCATAATTGCGATACAGAAATGGGGTGTCCAAGTCTGAAAGATCAATATGCCACCACCGCAGGACCTTTCAATTCCTATCCTTTTCACACCGTGGAACGCCTTCCATGGACAGACCTGAACCGTGTGTTTGCGGCAATTTACGGCTGTGCCATCGTAGCTCTACTCTACCACCATGTACAAACACTTGCCAATTCCAAAACCTTGGCCTCTTTCTCTCTCACACTCTCTTTACTCATCTCGGATCTTGTTCTTACCTTCATGTGGGTATCCGCACAAGCTTTTCGAATGTGCCCGATTCGTCGTAAGCAGTACCCTGAAAACCTCAAAAGGTTAGTGAAAGAAGAAGATTTTCCAGGGTTGGATGTGTTCATATGCACGGCCGATCCTTATAAGGAGCCGCCGATGGGTGTGGTGAACACTGCTTTGTCGTTGATGGCTTATGATTATCCGACCGACAAGATTTCTGTTTACGTATCGGACGATGGAGGATCGGCTTTTACTCTTTTGGCGTTCATGGAGGCTGCTAAGTTTGCTGGACATTGGTTGCCATTTTGCAGGAAGAAGAACATTATGGATAGACGCCCCGATGCTTATTTCTCCTCGCCTCAGTCTTCCAGCTCTGACGCCGACGAGATTAAGGTAATCTTTCTTTACATAATAAAGAAAAACAAAACTTTGAGTTGTTTACTAGAAGAGAAAAATTATTAGATGAATTCGGTTCACTATATCATCTATAGTCCATCTAATAATATTTATTTATTTTAACATAACTTTCAAGTAAACCATTCACTCCTTAATTACGGTATTATTATAATTCTTAAATAATATAAGGCACACAAATGCTCTAGAGAGCTCTAAAATATAAAGTATTATTATAATAAAAACAATGTAAAAAATATCTATACTTACACCGCCTTAGTTTGCCTATAAATAGCTATGACATGTGTGAGGTAATGTGGGTGCAAGAGTGTAAGATGTGGGTGGGAGGTGCAACTTGCAAGAGTCTAAGAGTGACGTGAGTGTACTGTGTAGGTAGGGTTGAGCATTGTCAGGTACTCGGGTTTTGGGTACTAAAAAATTAGGTACCTGATTCATTCAAGTATCTCATTGTTCAGCTCGTGTCCCAATTTATTATATTTGGGTACTCAAGACTCGGGTACCCCTAAAACTATGGTATCATGTTTATTTTTTTTTTTAATTTTTTAATTCTATTTTTTTAAAAAATAACATGTTAAACACAAAAATATATTTTTAAAAAAAATTAAACTTAAAACTTAAAAGTATATAATACAAACATAGAAAGAATTTAGGGATTTAAACTTAGTTTTAGAGTAAAAATATTAAAAAAATTAAAATTAAAATATAATTTAAAATATAAAAAATATATATTAAAATTTATCGGGTCGGGTCGAGTATCCGGTAAGGAAAAACTTCCGGCCCGTGTCTTAGAAAAATTATCGGGTCGGGTATCCGGCCCGGTCGGATAATTTTTTTATAAGATTACCTGCCTAATTTATCTCGGATCATCAGATAATTGGACCGGGTCAACCGGGTCAGGTAATTATGCCCACCCCTAAGTGTAAGTGCAAAGTTTGAGTGTGAGGTGGCGTGTGTAAAAGTGGGGTACAAGTGAGGAGTGATATATATATTTTGTAATTTATTTTGTGTAGTAATAAAATTGTTTTTTTTTTCTTTGTAGTTAGAAGTTTTCTAGTTAAGCCTTAGTTATGTATTTTTTAGTGTATTTGAATTGGTTACTATCGTCGGTTATGTCGCCTAAGTTATATGGTCGGCTCTACCGCCTGAATAGTATATGATCGATTCTACCGCTTAATTGGTATATGGTCGGCACTGCCGTCTAAGTATTGTGAATTAAGAAATTAAAAGATAGAAAGTCTAACAGACTCAGAGAGTTGGTTTAGCACTAGTGGCCAGTCTTAGGTTCTCTATAGTGGGTGTGTTGGGTCCGTCGAGTTTTTAACAATTACATGTAGAAAAAGGTAAAGATTCACCTTAAAAAAAATAAGATAAATTGTTTTTATTAGATGAGATCATAAATAACATGGTGAGCCAGTACATTTAACAAATTTTCGTGGGGAGGTAAAAGATTTGTATAAAGGAATTGTGAAAAGGATCTAACAATTCTTCAATAAAGGAAATTGTGAAAGAATGAAATTAAGAGAGAAAAAATAGAATGCACGACACAAGTTAAAAGGAATGAGTGACGATTTTTTTTATCGAGACACACGGTAATAACGAAATTTTTTGATTGAAACGATTCTAATAGATTAGTTAAAATTTTGATAGATAGTCGGAGTTGTTTAGCAAGATTAATCTTTTTCTTTTATCATACAAATATTTTGAATAAAAATCTTGTTCCTTTTTCGGTGTTTTTATTTATACCCCATTCTAAAAAAATAGTTTAGATTTTGTACTTGGAGTTTAAGGTTAGGGTTTGTGGTTATTGTTTAGTAAATTTGAAGTTAGGGTTTAGAATTTAAATTTTTAGTGTAAAGGTAGAAAGAATGCCAAAAAAGAACATATGATTTTTGTCCAAATACTTTATTCAACATAGTCAAAAAATTTTAACATATGACATATGTGCATTGCAGGAAATATACGAAAGCATGAAGGGCAGAGTTGAAAATGCCATGAACAGAGGAGAAGTTGGTGAAAATTACATCAATAATGATGAAGAACGTGAAGCTTTCAACAAATGGAAAGCTGGATTTAGTCCCCAAGATCACCCTACTGTTATTCAGGTTTTCCTTTAATTTTTAACCTTCCATTATTAAAATGTTTGAAAAATCTACTCAAAAACTCTTAATCATCAGGTTCTGTTAGACAGCCGCCATAACAAAGACATCACCGGACATTTCTTGCCAAATCTCATCTATGTTTCCAGACAGAAAAGTAAGACATCACCCCACCATTTTAAGGCCGGTGCTCTAAATGTTCTGGTATGCTGCTCATCATCACCTTACCACGTATCCAACATTGTTAAACATTTTGTTGTGTCTAATGTTTCTTGGTGTTTTTCGTATATCGAAGCTTCGAGTATCGACGATCATGACGAATGCTCCTTTAATATTAACCCAAGACTGCGACATGTATTCGAATGATCCCATAACACCTTTGAGGATGCTATGTTATGTATTCGACCCTGCAATTGAACCAACTCTGGGGTTCATGCAATTTCCTCAACGATTTCGAGGAATAAACAAAGATGACACATACGGATCCGAGTTCAAACATCTTATGCGGTTGCATCCTCGGGGAGCTGATGCTCTTTGGGGAGCATATTACTTTGGGACCGGAGCCTTTTTCCGTCGACGAGCTCTCTTTGGTGATCCATCAACTTGTGTAAAAACAGGATTCCCTGAACTCAGCCCTGACTATGCTGTGAAAAATCCAATTAAATCTCTTGATGCTTTGGAATTAGCACATACAGTAGCAAACTGCAATTATGAGAATCAGACCAAATGGGGATCCCAGGTGAGCTTATTAGTAACAAAATGATTCAAGATGCTGGCAATGTGGCATTTGAACTTCAAATGTAATCTCTTAATAATGATTGTATGAACAGATCGGGTTTAGGTACGGATCACTGGTTGAGGACCTATTCACGGGTTATCGGTTGCATTGTGAAGGATGGAGGTCCATATTTTGTGATCCTGAAAGGGCTGCATTTCTAGGGAGTGCACCGATTAACCTCGTCGATGTACTGAATCAATGCGAGCGATGGGGCGTTGGCCTACTCGAAATGGGTTTATCCAAATACTCTCCCATAACTTTCGGAAGTCGTAAAATGGGATTGCCAATAGGTCTTGGCTATTGTTGCTACACATTCTGGCCTGTCTTGTCCATTCCAACAACAATCTATGCCTTCCTCCCTGCATTAGCACTCTTCAATGGAGTCTCCATCTTTCCAAAGGTCTAATTATAAACCTTATTGTTGCATATTGTTCATTGCATTTGCAATTTGCATCCACTTATAGTGATAAATCTATTGCAGATATCCGAACCATGGTTTCCCCTATACTCGTTTCTTGTCATCGGTGCTTACGGACAAGATTTCCTTGAATACATGGCTCATGGATCAACTGTCAAGACGTGGTGGAATGCACAGAGGATGTGGATGATTCGGAACATTTCGAGTTTCTCCTCCGGTACCGTGGAATGCCTTCTTAAGTCGATCGGCTTGTCGACTTACGGGTTCACCGTGACCAGCAAAGTGGTGGATGGTGAGCAAAACAAAAGATATTCTCGAGGGATGTTGGAGTTTGGAGTCTCATCGCCATTGTTTGTGCCACCAACAATGGCAGCAATCATCAACTTGTTCTCATTCATTTGGGGAGCAATTTCGATCTACAACGGCGACACCGATGTTGGAGAAAGCCTATTATTGCAGATGCTACTTGCAGGGTGCATTGTGATGAAGTGCTTCCCAATTTATGAAGCGATTGCTTTGAGAAGTGATAATGGAAAAATGCCTACTAAAATTACCATGATTGCAACATTTCTTGCAGGGACTCTTTTCGCTGCAACTTCTATTATTTTCAAGTAGAAACAACATTTTTTAATAAATTGTTGATAAAACAACAGTACTACTTGGAGTGTTTGTTTATTCTCACTCATTTTAATATGAATATTGTACTTTAGCTATGGGATGGAAGTTTTAGGTTTCATGGATGTGTTGTGTCCTTGTGATATTATGCTTTTATCCCAAGTAGTCAAGACGAGCCGAGTATTTTTGTATTGAGTCGACTCGAATAGTATTATTTTTACAAGTCGAGTTGTGTTTTGTCCACCCCTAATTGGCGTGCAGCATGTTATGAACGTTCATCGAGTATAATCGAACATTTTTCTTCAATTTGAGGGGCTTAATTGATCGTGAATTAAACAAGAACTTAGTTGAGATGCCATTTCTAATCAACCCTGCTTTGAAGCTTTCTTTTACCTTCAATATTCTTTGGCGTGCAGCCTTTCTTGCCACCCAGTTCTTCAAAAAGGATTGGTTCCAGTTAGGCAAAGATGGAGTTCGATGGGAACCCTCTAAATAGTATTAAATTGCGGTTGCATTTATTATTGCGAAAGTTACAGCTGTCGCGAGTGATTTTTTTTAAAATATAATTATAATTTTCAACGTGATTACGATTAATAATGTTATGACAAGTGACGACCTTCAAAACAGTTACAATATAATTATTGCATTACATTATGTTATGGCCGTAATTTAATACCATCTCCAAGTGACAAGTAACCCTAACAGCTTAACTAACCCTAACAAACTAACCGTTCTAACAGATTTTCTAAGTAGAACTATGTACAACAATTTATGTACTCACACCAAATATATTAGGCTCAGAGTTAAGGTTTAAGGTTAAAGTAAGTTAGAATTTAAGAAATTTAAGATATAGTGTATTTTTTAGGGTTTAAGGTTTGAAATTTAACATTTAAGTTTGAGCTTAAAATTTGATATTTTTTAGTGTCGAGACACAAAAATGACACAAAAAAGAAAGAGAAATTTTGTTCCCAAATCAAGGATTCAAATGGTGGCCGCTATACAACAATAGTGGTATTGTCCAAAATTATTATTGTAAAACATAACGATCCGTAATGACTATAAATATCTGTTATTAATCATAACAAAAATAAAATATTATGAACGAAAACGCAGTCGCAACCCGCAACCTCTATTTAAATCTATACTACCAATACCATAATCACCCAAGGAAGAAATGAGTTCTCAAAATCCGCCTCCTTTTCACACCGTGGAACGCCTTCCACAGACTGGTCTGAACCGCTTCTTTGCGGCAGTTTATGCATGTGCCATCCTAGCTCTACTCTACCGCCATGCGCAAACACTTGTGAATTCCACAACCCTAGCCTCCTTCTCCATCACCCTCTCCTTGCTCATCGCCGATCTTGTTCTCGCCTTCATGTGGGCAGCCGCACAAGCTCTCCGAATGTGCCCGATTCGTCGTAAACAATACCCTGAAAACCTCAAAAAGTTTGTCAAAGAAGAAGACTTCCCAGGGCTGGATGTGTTCGTATGCACGGCTGATCCTTACAGGGAGCCGCTGGTGGGGGTGGTGAACACGGTTTTGTCGTTGATGGCTTATGATTATCCGACCGAGAAGATCTCTGTTTACGTTTCCGACGACGGAGGATCGGCTTTTACTCTTTTCGCGTTCATGGAGGCTGCTAAGTTTGCAAGCTATTGGTTACCGTTCTGCAGGGACAATAACATTATGGACAGAAGCCCCCATGTTTATTTCTCCTCGGTTCATTCGAAGAACACTGAGACTGACAAGATTAAGGTAAACCCATTTTCACTAACTTTAACTTTTGCCTTAAAGCATTTTGTTAAGATAGTGTTTAATATCATGTTTAAATTGATTTCCTGGATACCTTCACATTAATATTAAATTAAGCTCATTATTTGTGATTTGTAATGATTTTTTAGTTTTTTTTTAATTTTATATAATATAACAATAATTCTCTTGGCACAATATTTATACGGATGGAAATACTCTGCCCCTTTTCGGTGTCCCTGTTTATGCCCTACTCTCAAAATTAGGTTTAGGGTATAGGGTTTTAAGTTAGTGTTTTGGAAATTTAGGGTAGGGTGTAGGATTTAAAATTCAGGGTTAGGACTTGAAATTTAATTTTGTAGTATTTTTTAGTGTTGAGGCATAAATATGAACACCGAAAAAGGGCAAACGGTTTTTATCCTTATTTATACTACCTAAATTTCTCACAAACTATATGTTGGAAGATAATGAAACTTTAAGCAAACTCGGCTCCACGTCTTCTTGTATAGTGTTTTAACCTATTTAATCAGCTAATATAACTGATACTTGAATGATGAATATTTCAAAATTGTATAATACAAAATATTATTTAAATTTATAATTTTATGATATCAAATAAAAAAATAAAATTGGATTTAGAAAATGTAGCACCAGTTTTATGTAGAGTCTAAAATTTAAAATTAATGTAAAAATTTACAATAATTTATGGCTTGACCATAACTTCTCTGTGTTGTCCTACAAAATAATAATTAACCTTACATGTTTATGAAAAATATAAATTTATTCCTATTATATATCTTAACGATACTTACTTGAACACAAACAAAATTTTATATGATTTATAAAATTATTTGTTGAGTTGGTGTTCCTAGTCAATTTAGTTGGAAAGTAACCAAAATAATTTTATTTTTAAAGTACAATAAATTTATCAATAATTATTGGGTGCAATGACAAGGCACATTGTCTTCTTAAGAGAAAAATCAATATTTGAACTTTAAAATTAATATTATTTCGAGAGGAAGAGTTTCGAATTTCGAACATAAACTATAAAGTAAACATGAATAATACCAAGAATAAAATAAATTTCATTGTAAATGTTTAAATGTCTTTTCACACTTTTACAAATATTTAAATAAAAGAACTAAAAATCATTATTTAAGATACAAGTGCATAAAAGCTATTATATACAAGTTTTTTTAAAGCATCATTGATTTAATGTTTTTTCAATATAATATCTTGAATAAAATATTTATTTTACTTTTAATGCGCTAATACTACTAATAAAAAATTAATTGAGTTTGGTGTCACGAGTAAATTTAGATGCTATTATATTAGGTTTTTTATTTTATTTTATGCCTTTATAATTCTTTAAGTAAACAAATAAAAATAATTATTTGAGGTTCAAACACATGGTTATTAACTTTTTGTATACATAACTTTTACCACTCAACTGATAATCATTTGTTAGGTCAATTATTTTTTTTCATTTTTTATAAAAAATATATTTTTAATGTATCTATAATATTTATCTATACTACTTTTAAAAATATGCTTTAGGGTTGTTAGCTGCTATATTAGGGTTTATAAATTTGTTAGAAAGTTAATTAGTTTTCCCGCCCATCTAAAAGCTTGTATTTATATAAGTTTATATTCTCTTCTCCAGTGAACACGTTCTTTCTTTACAAAATAATAAGAAATTATTTTTATCTTTACGCTACCTAAGAAGAAAAGGAGAGAAAATTTACTTCTAATAAATATTTAACTCATAATCTAAAAAAAATCCTACCTATGTAAAAAACCCCGCAAAAATAAAGTTTTGCTACTTTGTCAAAAAAAAAAGTAAAGGTTTGCTAACTAATTACACTTGTCTGTATTTTTATTTCACAATAATAAAAACAATAATTAAAATTATTTAAAAAAAATCAACATGGATTGACCCCAAGTGATAAGTGATTTAATATAATTTAAGTAGATTTTGAGTTCAAGATCTTGTGTATACAAAAAAAAATTCTTGTTGGAAGACTCACCCACCAAAATTAGATATGCGACGCGGGTCGGTCTGGATTAGTAAGTGAAAAGCCTTGAGAAACCAAAAGAACAACAAAAAAAAATTAAAAGTGGTCTCATTAAATAAATGAAATTATTAATTACTATTTAAATTGATTACAATATTATTTTTATTAGTATAAATTATAAATATATATATATATATATATATTAGTTATTAAATTATTAATTAATACTTTGTCAGTAAAATATTTTCCATTAAGTACTATTAAGATCGTGATATGTGTTTCATGTATCTATTTAAAAAGATTATAATTAGATGCAGTAATAATAGATTCCTTTTGCCACAGGTAAAATTAAAATAGTGACAAAGATCTCATTTTCTTATTTATTGAATTAATCATAAACTTATTATAAAATCGCTTATCAAAATTCTACTACTACTTGTAAAAATTATTATTTTTTCATAGGATGAGTCTACCACGTGCGACGAACATCGATGAACACCACTAATGATGAACACCGATGAACACCATTAAATTAATTAATAAAGATTTAAAATTTCAAGGACCCATCCTACAATTAATAATTATTTAAAAAATTTAATTAAATTATTTTATATATATATTAAAATTTTATTTTTTTAATAAGGGTAAACTATATATTTAGTACCTCACTTATTTCCATATTTCTATTGAACCCTCATTATTTAAATATTATTTCAATTTGACCCTATTCTTTATAAAAAATAATTTAACCCTTAACCTAAAACCCTAAACTATTAAACCTTAAACCCTTAAACTATTAAACATATACCCTAAACCATATACCATTAAAAATAATTTCACCATCATCGATTCAATTCAATTCAATGAATCGTTGAATTCTTCTAAAAAAATTTAATTAAATTATTATTATTATATATATATATATATATATCAAAATTAACTAAACTCGAATCTCCTAGAGTTAACGCTATCATCTTATTTGAGATGAAGATAAACTCGAATCTCCTTCATCCAACATCCTCTCAAAAATTTAATTAAATTGTTTTACTGTTAAGCTCCATTGCCATTGTTGGCGGAGCTCGTGATCCTTTCAATATTTTGATGTCCCAAAATTTTGCCGGAGGAAGGGTTTCCGATATCTTTGATATTGGCTTGTACCTCGGTGCAATCAAAGAGTCAGGTCCAAGTCCCGGTGAAGGACACAAGTTTACCGATAGCCAGACTGTTGGAGGCATTAAGAATGCCGGCCCGAGCTCTGGTGTAGGGAACAAGTTTAATTAATTTTGATATATAAAAAATAATTTAATTAAATTTTTTAGATGAATTCAACGATTCATTGAATTGAATTGAATCAATGATGGTGAAATTATTTTTAATGATATATGGTTTAAGGTATATGTTTAAGGGTTTAAGGTTTAATAGTTTAGGGTTTTAGGTTAAGGGTTAAATTATTTTTTATAAAGAATATGGTCAAATTGAAATAATATTTAAATAATAAGGGTTCAATAGAAATACGGAAATAAGTGAGGTACTAAATATATAGTTTACCCTTATTAAAAAATAAAATTTTAATATATATAAAAAATAATTTAATTAAAATTTTAAAATAATTATTAATTGTATGATGGGTCCTTGAAATTTTAATTCTTTATTAATTAATTTAATGGTGTTCATCGGTGTTCATCATTAGTGATGTTCATCGATGTTCGTCGCACGTTGTAGAATTTTCCTTTTTCATAAATTCATTTAGTACATCTACTTTCTAAAAGTGGGACCCATAATAATCTCAATTATTAAGCACCATTATATTATAATTAATCAATCTTAAGCTGGATTTACTCCCAATATCACCCTACTGTTATTGGGTTTACCTTCATGAAAGACCGAGACAGAATTTTAGGTTGAGTGACAAATTATAAATATTTAAAAGTGAGATAAATGATTTAAACTTTATATATAGAGAGAGAAGAACAAGAGTTAAAAGAAATTTTGGGAGGTGAGGGACAATTGCTCCCCATCCCTCATGTAACTCGGTCCCTGATTTAAACTTTTAATCTTAAAATGTTTGAAAGTGCTTGTCAGTTGTCAATAATAAAAATTACTCAATCATAATTTTTAAATGATTTAAATTCGATTTTTTTATATAAAATATCAGCTTGAAGTTCTTTTCTATTTAAGATTGTAGTTTCAATGTTTGATGATATATGTGTATTGTACGTGCCAGGAGATGTATGAAAGCATGAAGGCGAGAATTGAAAATGTTTTGAACAAAGGAGAAGTTGGTGAAAATTACATCAAAAATGATGAAGAACGTGAAGCTTTTAACAAATGGGAAGCTGGATTTACTCCCCAAGATCACCCTACTGTTATTCAGGTTTTCCTTTAATTTTTAACCTTCCATTATTAAAATGTTTGAAAAATCTACTCAAAAAATCTTAATCATCAGGTTCTGTTAGACAGCCGCCATAACAAAGACATCACCGGACATTTCTTGCCAAATCTCATCTATGTTTCCAGACAGAAAAGTAAGACATCACCCCACCATTTTAAAGCCGGTGCCCTAAATGTTTTGGTATGCTACTCATCATCATCATCTCACAATGTTTACTATTAATCTAAATTTTGTTGATTTCGTCGTTTTTCCTTGTTTTTGTGCATCGAAGCTTCGTGTATCGACGATCATGACCAATGCTCCTATAATATTAACCCAAGACTGTGACATGTATTCGAATGATCCTGGAACACCTCTGAGGATGCTGTGTTATGCATGTGACCCTGCAATTCAATCAACTCTGGGGTTTGTGCAATTTCCTCAACGATTTCAAGGCATAAACAAATATGACACCTATGGATGTGAGTACAAACATTTTACTCGGTTGTATCCTCGAGGCCTCGATGGTCTTAGGGGACCATTTTATGGTGGGAGTGGAACCTTTTTCCGTCGACGAGCACTCTTCGGTGATCCATCAACTTCCGGGACAACAAACATCCTTGAACTTAGCCCTGACTATGTTGTGAAAAAACACATTAAATCCCAAGATGTTTTGGAACTAGCACATAAGGTGGCAAGCTGCAATTATGAGAATCAGACCGAATGGGGATCCAAGGTAAGCTTATTCATAGGGAACTAATTACGCATTCTTGCTTTAAACTAATTTCTGCAATGTTTTGTTTTTTTAAAAATGCATACAAATGGGGTTTAGATACGGAAAATTGGCCGAGGACTTCTACACAGGTTATCGGTTGCATTGTGAAGGATGGAGGACCATATTTTGCGATCCGGAAAGGGCTGCATTTCTAGGCGAGATGCCGATCAACCTCGTTGATGGACTTAATCAATGCAAGCGATGGGCCGTCGGTCTACTCGAAGTGGGTTCACATGAATACTCCCGAGTAATCTTTGGAACTCATTCAGTGGGATCACTTATGGGACTTTGCTATTCTCACTTCATATTTTGGCCATTGTTCTGCATTCCGACGACCATATATGCCTGCCTCCCGCCATTAGCACTCTTCAACGGAGTCTCCGTCTTTCCAAAGGTTTTGATTTGCACAGTAGATGTTATTAATTATAAATTCTATTGATGAATATAGTTCATTGCATCCACTTATAGTGATAAATGTATTGCAGATCTCTGAACCATGGTTTTTCTTGTACTTGTTTCTTGTCACGGGTGCTTACGGACAAGATTTCCTTGAATACGTCGTTGATGGATCGACTTTCAGCAAGTGGTGGAATGCTCAGAGGATGTGGATGATTAGGAACCTTTCGAGTTTTTCCTTCGGTACCGTGGAATGCCTTCTTAAGTCTATCGGCTTGTCGACTTACGGGTTCACTGTGACCAGCAAAGTAGTGGATGATGAGCAAAACAAAAGATATTCTCGAGGAGTGTTCGAATTCGGAGTCTCATCGCCATTGTTTGTGCCGCCAACAACGGCGGCAATCATCAACTTGCTCTCATTCATTTGGGGAGCAATTTCGATCTACAATGGCGACACAGATGTTGGAGAAAGCCTATTATTGCAGATGCTACTTGCAGGGTGCATTGTGATGAAGTGCTTCCCAATTTATGAAGCGATTGCTTTGAGAAGTGATAGTGGAAAAATGCCTGCTAAAATTACCATGATTGCAACATTTCTCACTGGAACTCTTTATGCCATAGCTTCTATTATTTTCAAGTAATTACAACAATTTTTTATTAAACAACAATACTACTTGGGGTCTGTTTATTTCGACTCATTTCAATAGGATTGTACTTTAAATTTTCAAAAAGTATACCCCACTCTCGAACAGAGTCCACCTGGCATAGCAAATTATGTAATTAGAAAATGGATAAAACTTTAAAGTGGGACATTGACCAATGTTTGACAATTAGCTGATAGCTGATAATATTAATTGATAATCGATTGTATTAGCTGATTTGACTAGTAAATTGTATTGGTCATGTTTGATAAATAGCGATTTGAATCAAAATTAGATGTTTAACCGCTCAAGTCCACTAATTTAAATGTTTGGTGAATAGCGGAATGGGTGAAACCTCTAATTAAAAAAAATTGCTAATAGAAACTTTTTAAAATTAGAAGTTTTGACATAAGAGTTATAAAAACTATTTTACCCTTAACAGTTTTAAACAAAATCTTCAAATAACCTAAATTTAACTCTTTTTTATTTTAATTTTTCACTTTCACGTATTTACTTTGTGACATTTGTAAACAAATATTTTTTTTATCTTTTTACTCTCACGCATTTATATTCGTATTTAAATTTAATAATTAATTAAATTATTTTAAAAATAATTATATAAATAATAAATTAATATATAAATCCTTGCTTAGTAATGTTATATTAAAAAATTATATTTCATAATCTAATTAATATTAATAGATACAAATATTGATAACTAATAAACTATTCAAACAACTATCGAATATAATCATGTTCTTATATGTCATTTTGCTTGTTTAAATAATCAAACAGCTATCGGCTATCAATTAATTTTACCAAACATTTTTATACAATCAGCTAATACAATCTGCTAGTCAAATTAGCTTACACAATCAGCTATCAACTAATGTAATCCGCTATCAGCTATCCACTAATTGCCAAACAGGGTTAGCTGATTGTATAAAAGTGTTTGGTAAAATTAACTGATAAGTGATAGTTGTTTGATTATTCAAACAAGCAAAATGACATATAAGGACATAATTATATTCGATACTTATTTGAATAATTTATTAGTTATCAATATTTTGTATCTATTAATATTAATTAGATTATGAAAAATATTTTTTAATATAATATTATTAGGCATATTTGAAGGATCTATATATTAATTTATTATTTATATAATTATTTTTAATATAATTTAATTAATTATTAAATGTAAATGTAAATGTAAATATAAATATAAAAGTGTGAAAATAAAAAAATAAAAATATTACTTTACAAATTTCACAATGTAAATACGTGAGGGTGAAAAATTAAAATAGAAAATGTTAAATTTATGTTATTTGGAGATTTTTATAAATGTTAAGGGTAAAAAAGTCTTATAACTCTAATGTCAAAAGGCTCATATTATCAACTTTATCAAAATTAAAAGTTTAACATCAATCCGTTATTTACCAAACATCGTCGGGCCCAGGCCGGCCAAGCGGCGACGCACAAAAATGTCCCTTGTTCTTTTCCACTCAACAAGGGAGGAGAGAAACATGAGTATAAATACCCTTCACAAGTCTTTTTCTCAATCAATGTGAAATATAAGCTTTTGCCTTTGTAACATCTTAAGCATTACCAACAAAACTTTCTAAGTTTTACACGTTTTTTAAATTGTTGGGTGAGTGAAATGGATAGATGAGATTAACAATAAAAAATGTAAAGATTGTCGCTTGAAAAAAATAAAAAAATAATCTTAATCATTTATTATCATCATCAAACAGTATAAAAAAATATAAAAATATTTATTTACAAGTAAAGCAAATTGATCTTGGTCCTTGCAGCAATGAGTCGTATTTTAGAGCTGATAAAAGTTTTCTTTACTAATTTTTTGTTTTTACATCCAAATTCATACCTCGGTTTTCTTTTATAAGAGTGAGCAATACTCTTCCTCGAACAATTCTGAATTGTTGTTGCTGAAATTGAGAAAATTATATCATTTTAGTATAATGTGATTTTAGTTTCTGAAAACCAACAGCTTAGAAGTGTTGTTCTCGTCAAAATGTTTTCATAATTTTCAGTGGGGTTCTGGACATGTATAAGTGGAGCGATCATACAGGGCCCTTGAAAAAGGAGGGGCCCAAAATTAATGACCAAACATAAATTAAATATTTATAAATTTTTATATTTGATAATTAACAACTTGCGAACAATTTACAACATCCTTACCAACATTAATATCTCCTAAGAAGTTATTTAGAATCAAATACTTATTGTATATTTTCAATCAAGCCATTATTTCTTTGGTTACAAGATTTGAATAACATCAATTATATGACAATGTTTTTGACTTTTGTTTCATTCTAATAAAGCAGATTCATTGGACATCGTTAATCTCAAAACTCATTGTAATAATTTTGAAAATACATTTTTTGAACAATTTTTACCTAAGGGAGGGGAAAGCAGAATTTTACTCCTATTGGGTCTTGATAATTTTGAAAACACTCTTAAGAAATGTGATTTATTAAAATTTTAAAACGTTTTAATTGCTTCCCTACTGTAACAATTGGTTATAGAATTTTATTGACTATTTCTATTATTTTTCCTTCTATGTAATATCCCATTCTCGGCCTAGTCGAGAACCAGGTCGGAAGGTGATATCGATGAACAATACGGTGATCGGTACAATAAAATTTTACCTTATAATAAATACTTTGAACAATGTTGTGCAATAATACATTACCAAAATGCATCTTAGTCCAATTAACTCATTACGAAACAATAACTAATCGTTTAGGACCAATTCTTACCTATTACAAGTTTTGGGCACTAAACTGCAAATCTTGACTATTAGAGGTCCTTTGATGCAATTAACTATATCATAATGAAATTCAATACAATATTAGCAAGTCTGTAAACTTTCATGCAATTTGGAGTTCATTTACTCATTTAATTCAATTATCTGGAACATAGTGACCAAACTGTGAACAATGTAAACTTTTAGTTCATGCCCTTTTAACCAACTTAACTAACCTTGTATCGAAACACCTTAAGGCTGTTTCGATACGGGTGTACGATAGTCAACTTGAGTTGATTTTTCCCTTTACACCGTATCGATACGAGCAAGCCTTGTATCAGTATAGGTTGACTCTCTTTGACCTTGACTTTGACCCGTTTCGATACAGGTTAGACCCGTATCGAAACAGAGGATTCCAATAGCAAAATGTTCCGATATGTCTCTAAACCGTTTCGGTACGATCATTCCTTAGGATCAATTATGCTTAACCGTATCGATACGCTATGACCCCGTATCAATACGACCTAACCTGTAATGACAGATTTTTGTTGGTTTTTACTCAAATTGACCTACCAAACGATGTTCAAATGCAATGAAACTGTACACATAATATTTCAATGCTATAAACTACTAACATGAAAAATTTTATCATCATTCGAATATGTTTACTATGTTTTCACCTATTTAGGCCATATAAACATATTAGTCTATTTTTAAACAATCTTTAACAAGTCATTAAGGCACTTAAACCACATATAACACATAGTCTTTATACACATAGACAAAACATCAAAATCAACTAGTTTAACTACTTTTCCACTATTCTAGGAGTTCATGACGATAAAATACTTTACTTTAGGCTCGAGGTGACTTGCCGCTCAACCAACTAGCTCCGATCTTGAAACGATAACTCTTAACCTGAAATGTATAGACAATGAATGCATTTGACTTACATAATCTAAGTGAGGTAGCCAATAACAGAATTTAAATTTGAGGTTAGGGTTTAGAATTTAAATTTTTAGTGTAAAGGTAGAAAGAATGCCAAAAAAGAACATATGATTTTTGTCCAAATACTTTATTCAACATAGTCAAAAAATTTTAACATATGACATATGTGCATTGCAGGAAATATACGAAAGCATGAAGGGCAGAGTTGAAAATGCCATGAACAGAGGAGAAGTTGGTGAAAATTACATCAATAATGATGAAGAACGTGAAGCTTTCAACAAATGGAAAGCTGGATTTAGTCCCCAAGATCACCCTACTGTTATTCAGGTTTTCCTTTAATTTTTAACCTTCCATTATTAAAATGTTTGAAAAATCTACTCAAAAACTCTTAATCATCAGGTTCTGTTAGACAGCCGCCATAACAAAGACATCACCGGACATTTCTTGCCAAATCTCATCTATGTTTCCAGACAGAAAAGTAAGACATCACCCCACCATTTTAAGGCCGGTGCTCTAAATGTTCTGGTATGCTGCTCATCATCACCTTACCACGTATCCAACATTGTTAAACATTTTGTTGTGTCTAATGTTTCTTGGTGTTTTTCGTATATCGAAGCTTCGAGTATCGACGATCATGACGAATGCTCCTTTAATATTAACCCAAGACTGCGACATGTATTCGAATGATCCCATAACACCTTTGAGGATGCTATGTTATGTATTCGACCCTGCAATTGAACCAACTCTGGGGTTCATGCAATTTCCTCAACGATTTCGAGGAATAAACAAAGATGACACATACGGATCCGAGTTCAAACATCTTATGCGGTTGCATCCTCGGGGAGCTGATGCTCTTTGGGGAGCATATTACTTTGGGACCGGAGCCTTTTTCCGTCGACGAGCTCTCTTTGGTGATCCATCAACTTGTGTAAAAACAGGATTCCCTGAACTCAGCCCTGACTATGCTGTGAAAAATCCAATTAAATCTCTTGATGCTTTGGAATTAGCACATACAGTAGCAAACTGCAATTATGAGAATCAGACCAAATGGGGATCCCAGGTGAGCTTATTAGTAACAAAATGATTCAAGATGCTGGCAATGTGGCATTTGAACTTCAAATGTAATCTCTTAATAATGATTGTATGAACAGATCGGGTTTAGGTACGGATCACTGGTTGAGGACCTATTCACGGGTTATCGGTTGCATTGTGAAGGATGGAGGTCCATATTTTGTGATCCTGAAAGGGCTGCATTTCTAGGGAGTGCACCGATTAACCTCGTCGATGTACTGAATCAATGCGAGCGATGGGGCGTTGGCCTACTCGAAATGGGTTTATCCAAATACTCTCCCATAACTTTCGGAAGTCGTAAAATGGGATTGCCAATAGGTCTTGGCTATTGTTGCTACACATTCTGGCCTGTCTTGTCCATTCCAACAACAATCTATGCCTTCCTCCCTGCATTAGCACTCTTCAATGGAGTCTCCATCTTTCCAAAGGTCTAATTATAAACCTTATTGTTGCATATTGTTCATTGCATTTGCAATTTGCATCCACTTATAGTGATAAATCTATTGCAGATATCCGAACCATGGTTTCCCCTATACTCGTTTCTTGTCATCGGTGCTTACGGACAAGATTTCCTTGAATACATGGCTCATGGATCAACTGTCAAGACGTGGTGGAATGCACAGAGGATGTGGATGATTCGGAACATTTCGAGTTTCTCCTCCGGTACCGTGGAATGCCTTCTTAAGTCGATCGGCTTGTCGACTTACGGGTTCACCGTGACCAGCAAAGTGGTGGATGGTGAGCAAAACAAAAGATATTCTCGAGGGATGTTGGAGTTTGGAGTCTCATCGCCATTGTTTGTGCCACCAACAATGGCAGCAATCATCAACTTGTTCTCATTCATTTGGGGAGCAATTTCGATCTACAACGGCGACACCGATGTTGGAGAAAGCCTATTATTGCAGATGCTACTTGCAGGGTGCATTGTGATGAAGTGCTTCCCAATTTATGAAGCGATTGCTTTGAGAAGTGATAATGGAAAAATGCCTACTAAAATTACCATGATTGCAACATTTCTTGCAGGGACTCTTTTCGCTGCAACTTCTATTATTTTCAAGTAGAAACAACATTTTTTAATAAATTGTTGATAAAACAACAGTACTACTTGGAGTGTTTGTTTATTCTCACTCATTTTAATATGAATATTGTACTTTAGCTATGGGATGGAAGTTTTAGGTTTCATGGATGTGTTGTGTCCTTGTGATATTATGCTTTTATCCCAAGTAGTCAAGACGAGCCGAGTATTTTTGTATTGAGTCGACTCGAATAGTATTATTTTTACAAGTCGAGTTGTGTTTTGTCCACCCCTAATTGGCGTGCAGCATGTTATGAACGTTCATCGAGTATAATCGAACATTTTTCTTCAATTTGAGGGGCTTAATTGATCGTGAATTAAACAAGAACTTAGTTGAGATGCCATTTCTAATCAACCCTGCTTTGAAGCTTTCTTTTACCTTCAATATTCTTTGGCGTGCAGCCTTTCTTGCCACCCAGTTCTTCAAAAAGGATTGGTTCCAGTTAGGCAAAGATGGAGTTCGATGGGAACCCTCTAAATAGTATTAAATTGCGGTTGCATTTATTATTGCGAAAGTTACAGCTGTCGCGAGTGATTTTTTTTAAAATATAATTATAATTTTCAACGTGATTACGATTAATAATGTTATGACAAGTGACGACCTTCAAAACAGTTACAATATAATTATTGCATTACATTATGTTATGGCCGTAATTTAATACCATCTCCGAGTAAAACCCATCGTTCTTGTCTGCTTTATAGTAATAAATATGGTCAAAATAGTTATTTAGCTCAATCAAAATCAAATCTAGTTGTAATTGTATATTTGTTAGGTGTCATTGTTCAAGCTTATTTACTATATTTGTTAGGTATCTTTTATGTTCTATTGGTTCATATAAGAGTAGATATTGGCCACAAATTGTAGAATTGTTCTATGTCTAGAGCGATAATCGAGCCTTCAATCACAAATTTCAAAGCCTTTAAGAAGCTCGTAAATAAATTTTGATTCTTCCTTTCAGGACCTTTTATCAAGTATACGCAACTTCAATATTAAAAATAAAAATGTTAAAAATCTACTTTTCAAAATTTTATCGAACACAACGTCATCCACGATTCAATTACTATATTATAATTATGTATATCCTCATCATCTTACGACCTATACGAAGCATTGGAGATATATTGGTATACAGATACGGAGCTTAGGTCAAGCCCAAGGGGCTTTGGTCCCTCCAAAATTTTGAATATTATTTTTTTATCAATGTAAGTATGATTATATTGATGAATAAATCATACAAAATATTATCGAGAGTCTCGTTAAAAAACTCTCTAAATCTAACTAGAGGAAAGAGTACACGCGATAATAAAAAAAAGGTTATAACACAAATAAAGAACGAAAACTACACCCAATACACGAATCACCAAACAAAGAAAATAAACATCCATTAGCCTGCTCAAACCCCAACACATCTCATTAAACGCATTACCCAAAACATGCTAAGCAACAAACCATTATGTTTCCATGCAACTCTAATACCAACCCCAGCTCTCCACAACACCAGCTGCACAACTATCACGTACGGAACAATACGCACACCAAACCACCACGTCATGCCTCCTTGACCCAATTACTCCAAATCACTGCTCAAATAACATCAACAATCGAAGATTCTACTTGAAATCAAACTTTTTCTCAAACCACCAACACACTTCTCAGTCAACCAACGACCAGTGCAAACAACCAATCTATTATTTTCAAGTAGAAACAACAATTTTCAATAAATTGTTGATAAAACAACAGTACTACTTGGAGTGTTTGTTTATTCTCACTCGTTTTAATATGAATATTGTACTTTAGCTATGGGATGGAAGTTTTATGTTTCATGTATTTTGTCCTTGTGATATATATGAGAGTGAGAGACTCGACTCGTTCTTGAAAACTAATTTACTAATTAATAATATTTTTAAGTTATTTAAATTTTTATTTTATAACACAAATTTCATTTAAAATTTTAGTGATTTTGCTGGTAAATAAGTGTCCGGTAAGAACAGTAAGAACGATGGTCCCTTTTGGAAGATCCTGGATGAGTCTAAACAGATGAACATAAAGGATGTAAATTTGGACCACCTTCCACTGATGCATCAATGAAAAGGATGGGTTTTCGGTAGCGATCTTCATAGTTAACCAAAATATTATAGTAACAATTAATTTGTAAGTTATGTTCTTGGTGTAATTAGAACGTATTATTTTTAAACATTATCATCTGATTGTACAAAAAACATAACTTATGAATCAATCGTTGTAGTATTTAGATTAACTATAAACGATCCTAATTTTCAGTTAGGCAAGGATATGGTCAAAATAGTTTTTTAGCTCAATGAAAATAAAATCTAGTTGTATTAATTGTATATTTCAGGCTGTAAGTTGACCCCCAAAACTATTGGAAAAATCAGCTCATATATGAACTGCTCACAGTTTTACAATTAAAAATGATCAAATATTGGTTGACTTTGGGAATTGTTTCCTCATTTTATTATTGCTGACGGTAGAATCATTGCTCAAGCAAAGCAGTGTAAATCAAAATCACAAAGCACTAACTAATAAGAAAATATAGGTATGTCAGGAATACAATTCCTCTATTATTTTTAGTGCTATATTTATTACTCGACATTTAAAAAAATAAATTTAAGGTTAAAGATTAAAATTATAGTTTATTATTAAAGCTTAGGATATAAGGTTTAGGATTTAATTTTTTAGTGTTGAGGCACCAAAAAGGGCATAGGATTTTTGTTCGTATGTCAATGAATCTTCTTTTTTTTCCATATCTACCGTCGATTAATCTATTTTTATAATTATTGGTATCTTGATTTATTGATCGAAAAATCTAAATCGAGTATTATAAAGGTTGAGTATGAGATAATTCTCCTAATGGTAGGATTCAAACTTTCTATCTTACTTAAAGATTTTTATGTACTCGAATAAGACAAGTTCTTAATATAGTTTAAAAGAGGTAATCATCTTCATGGTGGAATACTAGGGTTAGGGGTGATAACGAGTCGGGCCGAGTCTGAGTCTGGGCAGGCTCAGCTCGGTTCGGAAATAGTATTATTAAGTGCGGCTTGGGCTAAAAGCTCGTCGAGCTCGAAATTTTAGGCTCAAACTTGAGCTCGAATTGGATAGTTTGAGTCCGGCTCGCGGCTCGAGCTCGGCTTGTTGCTTTCCTTAAATTGCTTTTAAATATATATTTTTGAAGTTTTGAAAAATAATATGTAAAAACCTGTTTGGAAAATGATAATATATATTTTTTAAGTTGAAAAGTAGTCATAGTACATTTTCTAAGTTATACAAGTCCACAAAGAGAAAGAGATTTAAAGTATTTAATCATGATAACAAGTTAACAATACTGAAACATACATGTATATATGAAGTATATTATATATATATATAATTATTTCGAGCATGTTCACGAGCTTTTCGAACAGAGCTTGGGTTGGCTCGGCTTGTTAAGGTCTCGAGCTGAGCACGAGCTTGAGTCGAACTCACTCGAGCCGAGCTTTGACCGGGCCCGAGTAACTTGCGAGCCGGTCAAGCTCATTATCACCCCTAACTAGGGTAAGTCGGTGGTGCGACAGCAACCGAAAATGTTACAAAATACGGAACTTAAAACAGAAATGTTACACTTTTTGATAACATTTTAGGTTAGTGTCTCACGACAATATCGATACTTAGAGACAAGTTTGATACTTACAAAAATTTAAAATATTATCAGAAGTGATAAGTATCGATACTCAAAGGTATGTTTCAATACTTAACTATCAACTTAAAATATTATTAAAAAATATAACATTATCAATTTTATGTTTCGTGTCTTGTAATACTTTCAGTTGGTACCACAACAAATCATGTCACACGTTAGACTCGCTCGAATTACTATATGTCCTTCAAATAATCAACTTCTATTGTAAATCATTTAAAGAAAAATTAGTAATTGAATCATTTTAATAATTTATATTAAAAGTTTGTGCATGCTGACAAATGGGAGCACTTCATTATTTTACCTATTCCCTCACGGTATAGGCTAATTTAATTAGTCTTATTTTATTTTATTTTATTTTTGGTTTCCCTCTGGTTTTCGGGGTTTGGCCCTGACTAATACAGATCGATCTGCGTCGCACACCTAATTTTAGTGGGTGAGTATTTCAACGAGAATTTTCTGCATACACAACGCCTCGAACCGAAACCTATTTAAGCGATACCAAGCTACTTACTACTTAAACTAATTTCTTGAATTGATAATTAGTCTTATTTTATTAATTGGGATGGTTTGGTGGACCGTTTTAGGCATAACTAATGGAGTGGTTCTTTTTTCTTTTTCTTTCACAAATGATTTCAAATGTCATTAAAATCGGTCTAAAAAGGTGAATGAAAATGGAAACATATTTCTAAAATTAGTTGAGCCACCAACCAACAAAGTAGCCCTGAAACAGTGTTTGCGGTTGAATATTTTAAGGTTACATTGTTTGATATATTATAAATTATGTGAAATGCTACTTAAAAAAACGCCGCCCCTCTTTTTTTTTTAATCTTAGTTTAATTGAGGACAATTTAAATTGTTAGTTATCGATCGTCGGTGTTTATTATTTTTTTATTTTTATATATTATATTTTAAGTTTTTTTCTATTTTTTTATTTTAATAAGAATATCTGCTTTTATGACGCGTTTTTTCTCTATCTTTGTGACACGTTTTCTTTTACTTTTGTGATATATTTTCTCTGTCGTTTGGCACGATTTCACATACCTTTACAATCGTTTGGTGTTATGCAGATATACTCACGAGTTTTGTTTTCTTATTTGAGTTTATCGATGGTCATAGAAAATTTGATTCCTTTTTATGATTGTTTGCCGATGTAATTAGATTTTGATAGCGGAACAATCTGCGTGATAGTTTGGTTTGCTTATCACTTTTTTTTCACCTTGTTAAATGTCTCGCCTGGATTGAGACAAAATAGATTCATGAAGGGTTTAGTGTTCTTTGCCGATGAATGTCGTTATCAATGGAAGAGTTCGCTGAGCAATCTGTAAGACGAGTTTACTCGATCCTCACTACTACATCAATATAGTGTCTAGTTAAAATAGAAACAAATGTACCATTGATAGTTGTTGGCTTTTTATGGAAGATGAAGCTTGTATTCAAGAGAACGTTTATTGTTTCATTTCTTCGTATTGATTTTTCATGTTAGGTATGTGTTATCTTTGTTTGCCCTCTAATTTTGTAAAAATAAATAAATAATGTGAAATCTAATAACTAGTACCACAAGACATCAACAAATGGTTCAAAAATTAATAAGAGATAATTATGCTTTAAATCCTTAATCTTTCCCTAATTTAAGCATGGCAGTGTATTCTGAAAATCAAAATCGAAAGCTCTTTAATCGTTTGACCAGGGTAACCCTATCCTCATCTTCAACCAAATAAGAGGAAGAGGATGTTGGAATACAAAAGTTAAGGTTCCTTTCACATATGGGGGTAGCTAGCTGGATGAGTTGACACCCCCAAAAAGTTTAGATTTTTTTAAATATAGATTTTAGGGTAAAGTTAATAAATGGTCATTAATCGATGTCTAAATATTTATTTTGGTCACAAAATTTTTAATTGTTACAAAATGATCATTAAGTCTTCACTAATGTTAAGTACGGTGACATGACAATTTTGGTAATATTGTTTAATAGCACAGATAGTCATTAATATTTATACATCTGATTAATTTGGTCATAATTCAAAAAAATCAATAAATTTAGGGTCATTATTTATAAATTATATCAATTTAGTACTATTTTTATTAGAAATAATTTAATATTTTTATTCGAGTAAAAATGGAGTATTAAATTGATAGAATTTGTAAATAAATGATAGAAATATTAAATTATTAATTTGGTCACCATCTAGTTGGAGTAAATTATATTAAATTATTTCTAATAAAACTATGACTAAATTGATAGAATTTTTAAATCTAAATTTATTGATTTTTTTCGAATTAGGACTAACTTGATTGAATGTATAAATATTAATTATTAATTGTGTCATTAAACAAATTTACCCAAACTGACATGTCAGACAGTTAGGGCTCAATGCCATTTTGTAACAAAATCAATAGTTTAGTGACCATTTTGTAACAATTAAAAGTTTGGTGACCAAAATAAACATCAAGGCATAATTTAGTGACCATTTATGAACTTTACCCTAAAAATGAAAAATATAAAAAAAAAGAATTTGACACCAATTTAAAAATAATTGAAACTTTCATGTTTTAAAAGAAATTGACACGCATTATTTTATTTTCATATATTTTTAATAAAACATCTATTAACCTAACACTGCGAATTATATTTTATGGCTTTGCCCATGCTTTCTCTACGACAATTGTAGCTTTCGGAAGATTGGGAATTTTTGTCAACTTGAAACGCTACGATTGTGAGAGATTATCTCTCCACCATAGCCACCTACATGTATCAATATTCTTTAAAATCTCTAGTAATTAAAAAAAACATTATCAATTGTGTTACCCTAATAAAAATAACAAAATAAAAATGTTATACGTTATAAAGAATATTCTAAATTTTTCGTCAACTTTAATAGAAAGAGGAAAATTAATAAGATTTTTAAAAAATAAATGTATTATTGAGTATATTCAGGGACGGATTTACATGCTTCGAAGAAATTTTTTTCACCTTTATTTTTTTATTTTTTTATTTTTAAAAATTAATTTATTTATGAATTTGTCCCCTTACTTTCAAACATTTATAGTTTGTCCCTCAACTTCAAATCTTGGCTCCGTCCCTGAATTTATTATGAATCCCTTCATTGTATCGTTAATTAATTTTAGATTTAAATTGAACAAATGGCATAAAGTAATAATAATTTTCATTCTATTTTTGCTAGTTTATGAGTTGAAGTGTGTTTATTCTTAATAAATAAAGAAATGAGTTGGAGTGGGTGAGAAGAAAGAAAAATTAATTTACAAATTCGAGAGTAAAAAATAGTGTATATTGAAGCAAGTGAATCCTGGGTGACGCGGATGGCCAATGGTAAACGTCGATGTTCAAAGAAACAACAAGCAACAAGTGGATTGAAAGTGGGGGTGGGAAGGTGAATATTATTATTATATTACCCCACCACGCTCCATTTTATGCCCCAAGTAGGGGAGTAAACGAGCCGAGTCCATCTCGAGTAGTGCTAAGCTCGGCTCGGCTCGTTAAGATTTCGAGTCGAGTTCGAGCTTGAGTAATTTCTAACGAGCTTGAGAAATTTGAGCTCGACTCGACTTGTTTAGAACTCGAGTCGAGTTTGAGCTTGATTCGAGCCCAATCGAGTCAAGTGTTGACAGATCTTTGACTGCGTTGGACTCGAGTAACTCTTCATCTGTCACGTCTCATTTAAAGTCCTATGAAGAAAAAACTTCGATACACAAATTGTGTAAACTCAAGCTTGTTAATTTTAGGGTTTATGGTGTTAGTTTAGGGTTTAGAGGTTCAGGTTGTTGGGTTTCGAGTTTAAGATTTAAATTTTAGAGTTTATACTTATGTTTGGGGTTTATATTTAGGGTTTTAAGTTTAAGAATTTAGATTTTAAATTATAAAAAAAAAATTAGTATATTATATTTTCGAGTAACTCGTGAACTTTTCGAGTCGGGTATCAAGTAGCTCGGCTCGGCTCGTCAAGAACTCGAGCCGAGTTCGAGCTTGGGTCGAATTTTGACCGAGCTTTGACCGAGTGGAGCTCGAGTAGCTCGCGATATGGCTCGTCTCATTTACAGACCTACCCCCAAGGTTTAATCCATATAAAAATTAATGGTTTTACCATTTTGCTTAAATATTTAAAGAAGCAAGGATTGAAATATGGTGTAAGTTTATATAAAAATAATATTTATGTTGTTCACATTTTGTATGAGTTTGAATTCTGCTATTTTATTTAGAAGTGTAATTATTTCTACTTAATAAAAAAATGTGTGTTTTTAAGTCTTTGAAATTATTTTTTAAGAAATCAATTATGTCCATAGATTTTTATATCCAATTAAGTTCATGCACTCTGAAATTTCATCAATTCACTCATTTGACCAATATTGACTATTAATTACAGGTTTTTTTGGATTAGTAAGTGTCATTGTCGCGTCACAGTGTTATCACTGGATAATTTTAGATATTTTTATTTTATTAAAAAATCTTACAACATCTAAAATTCTAAAAAAAACTTCTAAAATTTATTAAAAATGGTGTAAAAGAATCTATAAATGTCATGTAGCAAAAATGTAGTGTTTCACACGAAGTAATATCTAAAGAGCTTGCTTGATTCACTTCTTGAGTAAAATGTTTTAATTTGGTGTGACAGAGTGAGGATCAAGGGATGTCATTCCCCTATTTGGTCCTTTGGTATTTTTGAAAATATCATTAGCCCATTCAAATATTTGAATGCCCCAAATTTTAAAATTTTATCATTTGATCTTTTGTAATTTTTAAAATATTATTAGGTCATTAACATATATATTTATATTTTCGACATCAACAAGAATATAGTCAAATTCAAAAATGATGCAAATGTTAGGGGCTAAACATGTCATTATGTTTTCTCTCAAAATCTTGATCTATCTTTTTTTATTTATTTTTCTGTTATTTTTTTATTTTTCTATATCAGAATAAATTATTATAAATATTCAATTAAATAATCATGTAATTACAATCAATATATATCATAACAAAGAGAATAATTGATAAGCAACAACTAACTCAATTAAATAACTAACCACACATGATTTGTACAAAATTAAAACTTAAAATATCAAAAAAATCGAAACCACAAACTTTGTGAATTGCACTAAATCCTCGTTGTAAAAAAACTTTTTATTTATTTATTTATTTAGGTTTTTATTTTATTTGAAGGTGATTTTATTTATTGAGTTGATATTGTGAATTGCATCCGAGGCAGCTCACAACTGGGGTAGTGGGGACCCCGCCGTCTCTTTCTCGCTATTTATGATGGAAATGACTTTAGAAAGAAGAAATGCCCAATCAGACTTCTATTCGAGATTTGCACCTTATATTATAATAACATTTAACATTATATGGAGACGTGAAATGATTTTAAAATGTCGGCTCCCTCTTTCTTATTTTCTGAGATTCAATACAGATTTGTAAACCTCTTTCTGAAAATTTACTATAATAATTTGTATATGTATATATCATTAAATAAATAAACAAGTAAAAAATTTTAAAACATAATAAATATTAAAAATGTAGTAATTCTTTATAGGCAAGTACATACGTAAAATTTTATGTTATGAGGTGTGAATTGTTAGAGTTTTATATTTTAGAGAGTTCGATATTATAAAATTTTAGGAGGTACAAATTTAGATCATCAATAAAAATACAGAGAAAATACATAAATTGTATAAGAGTTTAAAATTTTCAAAGAATGTGACTGCTCTTTCCAAGTTCAAACACCATTCAGTCGATCCTTGTTTATATGCCAATAATAATTAAATTATTTGTTGTATTTCTAAAGTTTAAACCCAATTATTACATAAATGAACTTTTAAATTTGTTGTCAATAACTACTTAGAAATTATTGATATAATAGTCAATTAATAGAGATTGTAGATAGGGATGGGCACGGGTCGGGTCGGGTTATTGGCCTACCCGAATCCGATCCGAAACTAATAATCCTAAAACCGAAGATCTGACCCAAAAATAAATATTCTAAACCTGACCTGACTCGGCCTATAGAAAAAAATAATTTTTGGGACCTAATAGTAAAAAATAATTTTAAGAGACATAATTATAAAAAATAATAAATTTAAGGACTAAATTGTAAATAAAAAATTAATTTTAAAGACTTAATTATAAAATATATATATAAAGAGGGGGTATTATTACAAATATCCCTACAAAATTTAAGAAGAAATTACACTATTAGTGCCGAATCGGGTCAAATTTTTTTTACCCTAAAACCCGTACCAGACCTAACACTACACAAAACTCAATCCGAACTCAATTTTTTCATAAAAATACTCGACCTGATCGAGCAGGGTCAGATCGAAATCCGTCAAATCTAGGTGAAATACCCATCCTTATTGTAGCAAAACTGTGATCGAGAAAAAAAGAAAAGAAACGACACTGAAATCTATAAGATGGAAATCAAAATAAATAAATCTGACGTAATCGAGGTGCGATCTCGAGAAGCCTCAAGCAACTCCATAATACGGCAATACAAATAATATATTTCTATAGCAACGGTCCATCTCTGTCTGCTTGTTCTATTACGTATTTGAATATCTAAAACAAATTTATGTGAAAAATATAAAAATCATGTAAAACCATTTTAAAAGCAAATAGATCACTTCTCCATTCTCACACGCATATATTTGATAAATTTTTTATTTATACTAAATTTTGTTTTTTTATCTGAATAAGTATGGTTTATTGAAGTAAATCATACAAAACAGAACCATGTAATAAAATCTATAGACAAGAAAGAGGATTTGAGAAAAAATGGTTATCGGAAAGTAAAACTTAACCAAAGAGTCAACAGGAAAATAAGAGAAGTGTTTAACAGAGTAAAGAAATCTGATCCATTAAGAATGAGTTTAACCCAATTGTAATGCATACACAGTTATTTATACTCAAGTCTAACAAGCCCAACTATTGAGTAACTGCCTAACAACCTTTGACTACTCCTCAATAATCTGTTACAAGTTGTTATAAGTTAAACTAGACAACTTACACAACCACATACATTATACTCTATTATCTTTCTAGTTCTTTCTTTTCTATGGAAGAACACCGAGTCTCTCTTGCATTTGACCAAACAAAGTTGGATGAATCGACTTGGTCAAAATATCTACCACTTGTTCTGTAGAAGGAACAAAATTAACCACGAGCTGTTAAGTTAGTACCATTTTCCCTTACAAAGTGCACATCAATCTCGACATGCTTGATCTTAGAATGATGAGTAGGATTAGATGCAATGGACACTGTGGAGGTGTTATCACACCATACAACAGGTTTACCAGTGACAACAACACCAATTTCAGAGAGCAAATTTTCCACCCACACGAGTTCAAAGATAGAATTTACTATGCTCTTGTACTTCGCTTCAGAGGTTAACCGAGACACCACTCCTTGCTTCTTCGAGCTTCACGTGATAGGATTGCCCCTAAAATAAATACAATATCCAGTTGTTGAGCGTCAATCTTCAACTGAGGAAGCTCAGTCTGCATCAACATAACACACAAGTTCCAGACTGTTAGTGCTTTTGTACCACAAGCCATATTCAAGAGTCCTACATAAATATCTAAGTATCCTTTTGACAGCTCTCTAGTGACTTTCACAAAGGCTATTTATGAATTGAGACACTTTATTGATCACAAAAGAAAATCAAGCCTAGTCAAAGTGATATATTGCAGACCACCTACAACACTCTTATAGAGGTGGATATCAACAAACATTTGGTCCCTATTTGAATGAAACGATAACCACTATGGGAGTTGGGGTAGGATGAGATCCAAACATGTTGGCCTTGGTTAGGAGGTCTATAACATATTTTTTTTGTTCAAGAAACATGCTCATGGGGGTTGTATGTACTTCCATACCCAGAAAGAACTCAATGTCACACAAGTCTTTCAACATAAAGTTAGAGTTTATCTTTTATCAATCTTTATTGAGTCATTTTCAATTATAACAATATCATCAACATAGACTATTAACAATAAGTGACTACTCTGTGTGTTTCGAATGAACAATGAAGAATCAGACTTCGAAGCAGTAAACCTCAGCTTTGTTACCAGAAAATCTTTGAGAGTATCATACTAAGCCTTTGGTGCTTGTCGAAGACTATACAAGGCCTTCTTTAGATGAAACGCCAATTCCTCCCCATTAGGTCCATACTGTTCAAACTCAGGAGGTTGACTCATGTAGATCTCTTCTGTCAACTCTCCATCAAGGAAAGCATTATTGATATCTATCTACCGTAACGTTCATTTCTTTGCAACTGCTGTGGCCAAAACAGTTCTGATTGTAGATTACCTCACCACAGGACTGTAAGTTTCTCTGAAATCACAGCCAACAGTATGAGAATAACCCTTTGCGACTAGCCTGGCCTTCAATCGCTCAACAGAATCATCTAGTTTGCGTTTGACCTTAAACAACCACTTGCACCCTACAAGCTTACGAGAAGGAGGAAGTGCGTGCAACTCACATATACCATTGTCCAGCATAGCTGAGTATTCAACATGTACAACTGCTCTCCAACCATTATCCTTAAGTGCTTCAAAAATTGTAATAGGTTTTGGAACTTCCGCAACCTTCTTGTGCAAAAGATAAGCCTTAGGCTTGAAAATGTCAGCTTTACTTCTAGTAACCATGGAGTGAGTATTCAAGCCAGAAACATGAAAAGAAACACGACATGAGGAAAATGAAGGTAGAGTGGAGATGAAGGATGATGGAGGATGTAGCTGAGAGGAAATATGGGAATTTATAACAAGAGGAGGAGAAGGCACATGAGAAGATGGAATGGAAGAAAATGATTGTATGGAAGAATAAACTAGAATGGATGAAGGCAAGGGGGAGACAAGATTGTTTGAGTGTGAAAGAGATGATGAAAGCAATGAAGATGCTCGTGAAGTATAAGCATGTTATGAAGAAGGAGATAAAGTGGGTGAAACATGTTGTGGAGAATGAGATGCATGCAATGGTGATGCTGGTGGAGTATGAGCATATTTTGGAGAAGGAGATAAAGTGGGGGAAACATGTTGTGGAGAAGGATGTGCACACAATAAAGATGCTGGTGGAGTATAGGTATGTTGTGAAGAATGAGATAAAGTGGGTGAAACATGTGTTGGAGAAAAAGATGTATGCAATGAAGATGCTGGTGGAGTATGAGCATGCTGTGGAAAAAGAGTATTTTGAGGCAAAATAAAGTGCACCATATATGTACCATTAGAAGAATGTGACTTAGAAGCAACTCCAGCATGTAGAGATTTTGACTTAAAATAATCAAAAAAACCAGTCACATAAATAATAGGACACTTATTACTCAAACCACCAGACTTGTATAGATGATGATAATAGAGAATATGCTCATCAAACTTTACATGACGAGACACATAAACCCTCTCAGTAGAAACATCTAAGCATTTACACCTTTTGTAGACATGAAAATACCCTAAAAAATGCATGTAACACACCTAAATTGGAGTTTATGCTTGTTATAAGGTCGAAACAAAGGGTAGCAGACACAACCAAAGACCCTTAGCAACTGATAATCAAGTAATTTATTAAACATCTTATAGTAAGGAGATATACCTAATAGAACATCTGTTGGTAGTCTATTAATCAAGAAAATTGATGTAGAGAAAGCATCACTCTAAAATCTCACTGGCATGGAAGCTTGAGATAATAAAGTAAGCCCAACTTCAACAATATACATGTGTCTTCGTTCAACCAAACCATTCTGTTCTGATGTATGAGGTAGGAGAGCCTGTGAACTGTGCCTTGGCTTTGCAAATAGGCTTGAAGGGTAGTAAACTCTCCCCCGCAGTCAGTTTGCAACATGAGTAATTTGTGACCAAGTTGCCTCTCAGCTTCTTTTTGAAACCTTATAAAGGTGTCTTTGACCTGAAACTTTAATTTCAAAAAATATACCCATATAAATCTAGTACATGCATCAGTAAAAGTTATGTAATACTTAAAATCATTAGAAGTAAGGGGTGCATGCCCCTAAACATCATCAACCACCAATTGCAGAGAAATGTCATACTTAGTTTGAGATGGAGTAAAAGGAAATTTATGAAGTTTTTCATATTGACATGCTTGACACAAACTTGAACCAGAAGAACTTTTATTAACATAACATGAAATATTACGACTGGTAAAGCTTTAGTTAGCACACCTGAAGAAGGGTGGCCAAGTCTCTTATGCCATATGTTAGAAGAGTACTAGTAATCAATTATAACTCATAATAGAAACATTATTTCTAAGACATTTGGTGTTCAACACACCACGATTATACAAACCATTATTCTCACTGCTTTATAGAACCACCTTGTTGGAGTCAAACTCACGAACTTGGAAAATGTAGGGTAAAACTCTAGAGAGACATTGTTATCCTGGGTAAACTTAGACACAAATAATAATTTTTTGGTTATACCAGGTACATATAACAATTTATTCAGATGAAAAGACACACCATTATGTAAGAAATCAGACTGACCAAAATATTTAACATATAAAACATTACCATTCTCAAACTTTACATTACCTGAACAAGGGTATGTACCACTAGGCTGCAAATTGTTAAAGTTTTTGATGACGTGATGGGTAGCTCCTGGGTCTAGATACCAAGTGAGGAAACTTGAGGATAAGCCTGTGACATATTCATAAGAGGTGGTGCAGAATAATAAACAGTGTTGATTGGTGTGCCAGATGTGTATGAAGGTGAAGCAAAGGAACCAAGATTAGCCTGAGAAGTGACCCTATTACTCTGACCATTCTTAATAGATTCATTCTTGAAGTTTGTATCAAACTAAGAGTAGCACCTTCCCACGAAGTTCCCTATCTTACCACACAGTTGACATTGATATCTGGGAGAACCTCTGCCTCTACCTCTTCCTCTGTTATTGTTGTTATTATAAAAATACTGGCCATCCTAAGGCTTTTGTTCATTATGAGTGTTAGTTAAGCCAGTAGACACAGAAGGTTGAGTAACCATATGAGTAGGAGGCCCCTGACCCTGACTAAAGTGTTGTTGAATAACAATATGAGCAGAAGAATTCATAGGATCAACAAAATTTACTTGTCTAGCATCAGCATCTAACAAAATTGTACTAACAAAGGCAATACTAGAGGCAGGGGGATTAGCTGCTATAACAATTATAACAGACTCAAACTCAGGTGACAGACCATTCAAAATAGCAGTAGTTTGTTAATGCTCAGAAATAATCTCCCCACAATTGGTAAGATTGTCACAAATCGACTTAACTTTCATGAGATAGTCATTCATCTTTAAATCTCATTTTTAGTATGCAAAAGCCTTCTAAAAGACATAAGCCTAGTAGTGGTTTTACCACTGTACAACCTATGAAGAGCGTTCCAGACATCAAATGTAGTGTTAAGATCAATCAAGTGAGTAAGACACTCTCGCTAATCGTAGACAATAATTATGTAGCAAGAGCACCATCTTACTCCTCAAAAATTTTAAAGTCAGGATTAATAGACAGGGAGCCATCAACAGTAATGTATTTAGGTAGAACTGCAACCTTAGAATATATAAACCTTAGCAACCTATGTGTTTTAATCGTGAGAAACACTTGTTGAAGCCATGACAAGTAGTTTGAACTATCTATAGTGACATTTATCTTCTTAGTTGAGAAAAATTTAATAGACGCCAACAAAGTCTGTGAGGGTAACCCAGTGGTAACAGGCTGGGCAACATTTGAGGAATCAACATGATTTGTGGTAAAAGTATTAGCAACCGGATCTGTAATAGTAGGTTCCTCAATAGTCATAAGAAAAACACACAAACACACAAAGAGGAGCAAGCACATAGGAAAGAAGAATGCGAAAACAAGAATTCGGGCCAAACAAGCAAAGCACGAATGCAGTTACAACACACAGAAATAAGAAGCACACACGAATCTAAAAATCCAGACCGTAGAGAAGCAGAAGAAATGTAGATGCAGATGGAACATAGTTGAAAAAAGAACATGAGGCAAACGAAATAATAATCAACAACAATATGAGAAAAAGAATAGCGAAAAATAAGAACAATCTCATCAAAGATTCCAAAGACTCTGAGCGAACGGCAAGATCCATCAACGACGAACCCTAACAGCCTCAACTATACACGATCCGAGCACGAGTGAAGCAACAAGCCAGAGAGCAAGATAGATCTCATTGACGCCAACGACGACTAGGATGTCAACTAGATCGAACTGGCTCTGATACCATAATAGAATCTATAGGCAAGGAAGTGGATTTGAGAAAAAAAAAGTGATTATCGAAAAGTAAAACCTAGCCAAAGGGTGAACAGGAAAATAAGAGAAGCGTTTAACAAAGTAAAGAAATCAGATCCATTAAGAATGAACTTAACCCAATTGTAAGGCATACACTGTTATTTACACTCAAGTCTAACAAGCCCAAATACTGAGTAACTACGTAACAACCTTTAACTACTCTTCAATAATCTGTTACAAGCTGTTGTAAGTTGAACATAGACACCTTACACAACCACATACATTATATTCTATTACCATGTGCCTCATTAAAAAAACATTTACATTTAAATAGAGGGGGAAATACAACATTATACTGTGAAAATCAAGTCCGAAGAAGAAACACATAAACGAACCAACACCAAGACATAATATAATCAAAGAAACCAAAATGTCGTGAGTAAAAAAATTGTTTACGCTTAAATTTTGTTATATTCACGTCATGAGTATTGGAAAATATTTATATATATATATTATTTATTTTATTAAAATTTATTTAATAAATAATCATGAATAAAATGATAAATGATTAGTACATAAAATCATTAATTATTGGTGGATCTTGACAACCTAGCTTCAAGAGGTCTATTTAAAAAGTTTAGAAGTCTACATTAAAAATTTAAAATTTTAAAGAGTTTAATTTAAAATTTTCATAAAAATTTAAAGGCTTAATTAAAATTTTCAAAAACAAATGAGACTTAATGAGAACTTCAAAATTTTTAAAGAGGATTTAATTGAAAATATTTAAAACCTTGAAATATAAATTTTTTTCTCAACTTGGTATTTGAACTAGGCACTTTCTCTCAAGTTGGTACCTAGAAAAAATTTTCTCCTAATTTGGTACCTGAACTTTAATTCCATCCACTATTTTGGTACTTTTATTAACAATTTTAATCTCTAAAACTTGTACATTCAATCAATTTGGTCTTAGTTAAAAATAATTCAATAAATTTAACCATTCATATTAAAAATTCCATCAATTTAATCAATTTTTGTGACATTATCAAACCAAACGGCAAACGAGTCTATTGGATAAAAAGAGAGTTGGATAACTAAATTCTACTATAAATCAACAATTTACTTTTAAACTTTTATTATATCAGGGAAGTAATATAATATTTCTAGGAGAAGAACAAACAATTTATGTGAATAAAAAAGAGTAAATTGATAGAATTTTAAAATATAGAGAGTTAAATTTATAGAATTGTTTTAAATTTAGATCAAATCGATATAATGTATAAGTTTTAGTACTAACTTGGGAGAATGTACCTAGTTCATGTACCGATTTGGGATAAAAATTCTTGAGGTACTAACTTGTGAAATGATGTCTAGTTTAGGTATCAATTTGGAAGCAAAAAATATATAAGTACCAACTTGAGAAAAAGTACATAGTTCATGTACCAAATGTATATTTAAGTCTAACTCGAAAGAGATTAACTCTTACTTACATTAGACCAAACAATAGATCCTTTGATCAAATATTTGATTAATAGGATAAATATGTGATTAGTGTGACAAAACTTAATACTTATCCTCTTAATTTTATTCTAACCTATAAATTATAAAATAATTTTTCAATCTGGTCCTATCCAAATAATCTTATATATATATATATATATATATATACACACACACATTGATTAAGACATTCCTTTTCACCAAATTGCCATCACTTTGACCAGCAATTTTCCACTTCTCTTTCAAAGGATAGAAATGTACTTGGGGTAACATTGTCCTTTTGCAGCTGGTCGGGCCTTGGTACACCCCACTCAATAATCTTAATTAAAATAGGATTAAGTGCTAATGCCAGCTAAATTTTTATGGTAATCATCGTGTTAAAAAGCAAACTTTTCCCCACAACTTGTGTTTATTTAATAACTAATTAAACAACCAAGAGGTTGGTCCAAGTATTAGGTAATTTGGTATCGCTTAAATAAGTCTCGAGTACAAGGCCTTGTGTATGTAGAAAATCTTCACTAGGGAACTCATACACCGATAGTAGGTATGTGACACAAATTAATCTAAATTAATCAAGACAAAGCCCTAGAGAACGGAAAGAAAAAAATAATTAAACAATTTTCGTTTGAATAATTTTTCCATGGATTCATGATTGGTTGAATATAAAACAAAAGCAGTGTTGCAATTAGCCAATTAATATAATTTTTTTTTGAGTGGGCTCATATAATCATGGACGAAATTATTAAGAGAACTACAGAGGTCATGCCTTTAATATTTTTATTTAATGATAATTTAAGTTTTGTTAGTCTGAATATTTATTAAATTAATCATTATTTTTTAATTTTGAATAAATTTCTTATTAGGTTCATGTTAATTTTAAATATAAATAATTTTATTTTTCATTGTCTAATCCTAACTCCGTTCGGTAAGTAATTAAGTTTTTAAAAATGAGATTAAAGTTAAGTTAATTGTGAAAATGCCGCATTAAGCTTTCTTCAAGATTATTTTAGTGATGAGTGGTTAATCACTTTTTTTAGTCGCCCATTGGCCATTAGGCTGGAGGTGAATACTTTCCAAAAATAGATGGAAAGCTTTCGGATATATTAAGAAACATCTTTATAGATTGTGTATATAAATGGGGAAATAACAATATAGACCATTATGCATCATAAAGTATTAAAGTTTACTCCATTTTACTTATTTATTTATTTATTTAAAAGCACACATCACCACCGTCCACCTGTTTAATTATTCTCTCTTTCTTTCTTAGTTTTTGTTTAGAAATTCTTTCCTAATCGATAAGAGAACAATGGGTATTTTTTTTTTGAATATTCTAATACGATTAAATGATAAATAAAGATTAAAAATAAAGATTAGAAATTCTTATTCTGATTTTATATCTGCATAATTTCACACATATTTATAAAATATATTGTTCGAATCTGAATTACTAAAAAGAACAAAGAAAATTCTTCAACCAGCGTCGAACACCATTAAATGATAAATAAAGATCAAAAATCTCAATGACTCAACATACAATTAATACTTTTGAGGTGAATGGGTCGTCCTCTTACTTGACAATGGCATTTATATTTTTTTGAAATAATTGGATCAAATACTAAACATAGTCAATCCCTAAATTAAAAAAATAATAATTATTTTCAATTATTTGAAAAAATTAGAAATTATAGTATATATATAGAAAAAAATTAATTAAAATTTTATTTTAAATAATTATTAATTGTATGTTGAATTCGTGGGATTTTTAATATTTTTAAACAAATGATATATACAAACAAATATTATTTTCAATGACAAAGAATAAGCATCATCAACACGAACATTAGAATGCATATAATAATGATGATGACATGTTTGACAAAATGACTTTACCACAACTCAACTGTAACTAATCTTCGGTAATTGCGAACACCTATTAATATTATGCTTGAATGTCCAAAGCATGGTTAGTCAGATAAATAATCAAGATAATATAATAAACATCATTTAGAGAGATAATATCAAATCCAACCATGATAAAAACAAAAATGACGTGGCATAAAAGTAGGCAAAAAAATATGTCATAAGAATAGACAATATTATCCAATAATTTTACACGAGAAGAGAAAGGCTAATTAAACAAAATAAAAACATAACTCAAAATGAAAATATTATAAAGTATATAAAAAGAAGAGAAAAAGAGGAACGAAAATAAAAGGAAAAATGCTAACGATGAACTAAAGTCAATGTCGTAGTTGGCGATAAATTGAAACAATTAAGGCTTAAGAGGGTAAAAAGTTTTTCTACATTTAAAAAATAGTAATTAAGTTTTTAAATTACTTTTACTTCCAATTCTATCAGGTTACATTTAAATCTTTTTCAAACCTACATTTAAATGGTGATGATCAATACATTTAATACTAATGATAAAAAATAATGAATTGGATCATAAGTCGAAATAAATGACTTAAAACTAAAAGCTAAGTAATCGACATGACTAGGAATACCAAATCCATTCAAATTATCCTATTTCCGGTCACAATTACAATAATAATTAATGTATTCATATAATAATCAAAATCTATTTATATTTATTTTAAAATAATTTTAATATAATAAAATTATTGAACTCAACAAGTGATATTAGTGAAAAAGCGGATGATGTTCATCCTAAGAGACCCCAATTCAAATTACTTTGTCTGTAAGATGTATATATTGTCAAAGAATTAAGAATGAGATTTAAAATATGATAAAACTAGACTAAAACTATATTTACGTATGATAAAATTTAAAATTAAACAATCAAAATCTCAAATTTTAAATCTAAACCTTAAACCCTAAACCAAATAATTTCTAAATTTTGTGAGTATATAAAGAACGGCAACATTAAAAAAAAAGACTAAAAATGACTAATTTAATATTACCACAACCTATAACATTTTAGGTTGTGTGTACATTTTAGGTTGCAACAAAAAAATATTATTAAAACCTATAACATTTAAGTTGTGTTGGTAATATTTTAAGTTGCAACATATAACGTTACCCAAGTAAACCTAAAATATAATAGATTTTGTTAACATTCAGATTAATTGTCTTTTAACCGCTTTTTAAGCTGCCGTATTGAAAATTCACCCTAAAACTTAGAAAACTTTTATCATGTACTTTCATTTATATTAAGGGTCTGTTCAGCACAACTTGCTGAACGCAAATTTCTTGTCAAACGGCAGTTGGATGAAAAGCTAAAAAAATTAGCTTGCTGAAAACGCCAAAAAACGACCACAACACCGCGTTGAAAATGGTATTCAGCATAATTTTTTTGTTTAACACTCGAACGGTCGTTTTAAAAATTGTGCTGAACGAACCCTAAATTATGTATCTTTTGAAAAAAAAATCCCCACGTTTCAATTCATACAAATAAATAAATAAAAATAGACACATAATTAATGTTTTTTTTAAAAAAAAAGTACTCCCTCTGTCCCACTAAAACTGTCACATGTTGACTTTTTTGAGTCAAATTTTTTCAATTTTGACCTCTTATAATTTAAAATTTATTATTGATAAAAATATGAAAAAATATATTTTAAAAACTTTGAATCAACTAGTTTTTAAATATATTTTTTATAATTTTTAATTAATTAAAATATTTAAATAAATTATAATCAAAGTTGAAAAATTTTGACAAAAAAAAATCAACATGTGACAGTTTTAGTGGGACGGAAAGAAGACAAAAAAAAAAAAAGAGGATGATGATGAGTGATGAGGGGTGGGTGGTAATGGAGGGGAGCAGCAGAGAATCATCTCCTCACGACATTTTTTATCCACATTGTTGCGGCAACTGGGCGTGGATTGCATCAATTTAAATATATTTATAAAAATGGAATCACTGTCTGCAATTTTTTACCACTACCATTTGCATTATGTATGTCTCATTTTTTTAATGTTTTTTTTTTCTCTCATTTTCTCTCCTTCCAAACACCAAAGAGAAAGAAAAACTCATCCGCAGCCACAGGGAATATTTATTAAAGAAGCCAAGTTCCTTCCCGTTTGTTTCTTCCCCAGAAAATGTGCGAGTCGGAGGAAGACAACGCGTGTCCTTTGCCGCCAAAACAACACCACCACCCGGGGATAATGGATATGGATGATCTGGATCTCGAGACTTCCTGGCCCTTGGATCAGTTGACTTTCCTTTCTAACCCCACCTCTCCTTTTATCATACCCTCTTCCTCTGAACAGCCCTGTTCCCCTCTTTGGGCTTTCTCCGATGAAGATAAGTTCGGCTCTGCGGCCGCCGGTTACAATCTTATTGTCACTTGTTAGTCCTTTTTTCAACTTATCCCTTTCTCCTTCTCTTGGTTTACTGATTTGGATTAGTTTTCGCTTTTGAATGTTTTAATTTGGATTATTTCTCCTGTTAAGAAGTTGATTGAATGATATAAAATTTGGAAATTTGGAAATTTTGGTTTGTCTCGATTGAACGCATAGATTGTCAACTCTACTTGTGTTCTCTTAGATTCAAACTCAGTTTCTCAAGAACTAGAAAGTAAAAGGACTGTTCCAATGGAATACAAAGCTTATGGTTTAGTTAAACTTGTATGTTTGCTTTGTTTTCCCACCTGAAGTTTATAATTTTCTGGGTTTAGTCCATATCATCATACTGTAAACTATTGCGCATGTTTAATTGGTTCAAGCATCTATTTTACATGAGTTTATTTGTATTTTGAATTGTACTAAATGCAGGTACTCCCAATCCTGTAAGTGAAAATGCAAAGGAGGACAATGATAATAAAGGGTTTCCATCTCCATTTTTGGGATTGTTGCCCCTTGAAAACCCGGATAGTTATTGTGTTATTAAAGAGAGAATGACTCGAGCACTGCGTTACTTCAAGGAATCAACTGAACAACATGTTCTAGCACAGATTTGGGCACCTGTAAAGAGTGGGGGTCGGTATGTGCTGACAACTTCGGGGCAACCCTTCGTCCTTGATCCGCGTAGCAATGGATTGCATCAGTATAGGATGGTTTCTTTGATGTACATGTTTTCAGTGGATGGAGAGAGTGATGTCCAGCTAGGACTTCCTGGCCGTGTCTTCCGGCAAAAATTGCCAGAATGGACTCCTAATGTACAGTATTATTCCAGCAGAGAGTATTCACGGCTTGATCATGCTCTGCATTACAATGTTCAGGGAACCTTGGCGTTGCCAGTCTTTGAACCTTCTGGACAGTCTTGTTTGGGTGTCGTTGAACTCATAATGACTTCACAGAAGATTAACTATGGACCCGAGGTTGATAAAGTATGCAAAGCACTTGAGGTTGGGTTTCTTTCCATCTCCAGTATAGACACTTAACATTTTCTTATTTGATTACTGCTAAATCATCAGTATAGTCATTTTTGCTGATAAAACTTTTCCTTTCATCCGTAATCGTTGGTCTTTACAAATATTTCTTGCTTTAATGCTCTGAGATTCCCCAGTCATGTAAATTCAGTTCTTGTGCAGGCTGTGAATCTGAAAAGCTCAGAAATATTGGATCATCCAAGCACCCAGGTGAGTTTTAATATTTTATCAAATGTCATTATTTTTGGATGCTTGAAAAATGTTTCTTTTTTTGTTCTCCATATTCTGACAAACTGATGCTTCTTTTACCAGATTTGCAATGAAAGTCGCCAAAATGCACTAGCTGAAATTTTGGAGATTTTGACAGTGGTCTGCGAAACTCACAAATTACCTTTGGCTCAGACTTGGGTCCCTTGCAAGCATCGCAGTGTTTTGGTCCATGGTGGTGGTCTAAAGAAGAGCTGTACAAGCTTTGATGGTAGCTGCATGGGACAAGTTTGCATGTCAACAACTGATGTGGCATTCTATGTTGTAGATGCTCACATGTGGGGTTTCCGGGATGCTTGTCTTGAGCATCACCTACAAAAGGGTCAGGGGGTTGCTGGGAGGGCATTTTTATCACTCAGCTCGTGCTTTTGCTCAGACATTACCCAATTCTGCAAAACTGAGTATCCCTTAGTACACTATGCTCGCATGTTTGGATTAACCAGCTGTTTTGCAATCTGCTTACAGAGTACTTATACTGGAGATGATGATTATGTTCTTGAGTTTTTTTTGCCCCCTGCTATTACTGACCACAATGAACAACATGTGTTATTGGGCTCTATATTGGCAACGATGAAGCAGCATTTCCAAAGTCTTAAGGTTGCTTCTGGAGCTGAACTAGAAGAGGATGAAGGATCTATTGAAATCATTGAAGCCTCTTCTGTAGAAAGGCTTGAATATATTCCAATTCATCCATCTGTGAAGTCACCACCTGAGAGTAACCCCTCACCCGACCGAGGAGAACAAGAATCAGATTCTTCAAAACAGCGATTAACTGTGAATTTTGACCCTGCAACTTGTGGAGGCGACACAGTTGCTAGTGGAAGCCACAATCCTGTTTGTCCTCCGCAGAATAAAGACATTAAAAAACCAGAGAGAAAACGTGGTAAAACTGAGAAGTCAATTAGTCTGGAGGTGCTCCAACAGTATTTTACAGGGAGTCTCAAAGATGCTGCAAAGAGTCTTGGTGGTATGCATTTCTCTTTGAGAATTTTTCAATGCCTTCCAAATTAAATTTGTGTAAAAGAATATATGTTTTGGTACATATAGACATGGACTGTGCTCATATAGATTTTTTCTTTGCAGTTTGTCCCACAACAATGAAGCGCATCTGCAGGCAACATGGGATCTCCCGGTGGCCATCTCGTAAGATAAACAAAGTTAACCGTTCCCTCACTAAGCTAAAGCATGTTATTGAATCTGTACATGGTGCTGATGGAGCATTTGGTTTAACTTCACTTGCCAAGAGTCCACTACCTGTTGGCGTTGATTCTGTTTCGTGGCCAACCAGTTTGAATGGGGCCAATCAACAAAACTCACCGAACTCTAGACCTTTTGAGCTTCAAGGTGAAAGAAATGATTCACCAAAACGTATGACACCAGGAAGTAATGAACGTGTTTTAGTCGAAGATCAATTGTTGGGAGGGAGGACATTGAGCCCAGAAGAACTTTTCCCTCGACAGAATGGACTTTCATCGGACTTTGATAAAAGGATAAAGAGATCCAAAACAGGGAGTGGTTCTAGAGAAGAGAGCGCTGGGACACCAACTTCTCATGGTTCATGCCAAGGTAGCCCTGGAATAGAAAGTGCTTCTAAGGCTCCGCAGGAATTCTTTAAAGCACACGGCTCTCCTGAGCTGGCCTTTCAACATCCTTTAAGGGATCAGAATATATCGGCCACATTCTCAATGCCTAAAGCTCTTGTGACAGCAGAACCTGAAGAGCCTTTTGGAGGTATGCTAGTGGAAGACGCTGGAAGTTCAAAAGACTTGAGAAACCTTTGCCATTCAGCAGCAGATATTGGTGGTAATGAGCGATTACCGGAATCTAGTTGGACGCCGCCTCCATGTTCTGATCTGGGTCTTAAGCAAGCCATGACTACCTTTACTCAGCCAACACCCCATGTAACAGCTAGACAGGAAACGAAGATCGTGACCATTAAAGCTACTTACAGAGAAGATATAATTAGATTCCGGATTTCCTTGAGCTCCGGTATTGTGGAATTAAAAGAGGAAGTAGCCAAGAGGCTGAAGCTAGAGGTGGGTACCTTTGATATCAAATACTTGGACGACGATAACGAATGGGTTTTGATAGCTTGCGATGCCGATCTTCAAGAATGTGCAGATGTTTCAAGATCATCAAGTAGCAATATCATTAGATTGTCTGTTCATGATGCCATGGCCAATCTAGGGAGTTCTTGTGAGAGCACTGGTGAGTTATAATTAGGTTGTAGATATATTATTGGTGTAATTCTTACTCCTAGAATTATAGGAGGGTAAAAGTGCAGATTTTGGTTCCAAGAGTTTTCTCAATTGTAAGAAACTTCTGTTTGATCTTTTATGATAGGTGGTTTAATTGTAACTTGGTAATCCATTTCATTCTTAATACATGACAATTTCTCTCTAAATCTTGCAGCTTATGAAGAAAGAATTTAATAGGTAAGAAAAGTAATGTTATCTTTTAAGGAAAAAACATTATACACAGGCCGTGTAAACTTTAGTTTACGCAAACATTTTAAGTTTAAGATTTAGGGGTTTAGTTTAGGTTTTAAAGTTTAGGTGGTTAGGGTTTCGAATTTAAGGTGTATGCAGGGATTTAATGCCGCAATATAGTGGTTGCGCCGCTGTCCGAAACCGCGATTGGGGTAAAAACGATCCGCGATCGCCGCAATTCAAACGCTTTTGTCCGAAACTACGATATAATGCCGCAATCGCGAACGATCCGTGATCGCCGCAATTCAAACGCTTTTGTTCGAAACTACGACATAATGCCGCAATCGCGACTTAAAACTTTGGGTCTATTACATATTGTTTAGGGTTTAAATTTTTAGAGTTTAGAGTTAGGAATTAGGATTTAAGTTTTATAGTGTGTATAAAATTTTACCTTTTTTAACATGTTGAAAAATTATGAATATCTAAAACTTATCCTTTAATAATCATTTTTTATAATGAATAAAATACGTTAATTTAATAATGTTGTGTTTCAATTTTTTTTGTATTTCATTTATGTTGTGTTTTAGTTATCCAATATTTTATAGTTTGTAATAGTGGTTCAATTTATAGCTTTTTCGGTTCATGTTATGTTTCGATTCAACTTATGTTATAGTGATTCAATTTATATTTAAATTATATGCTCATATTGTGTTTGTATTATCTTTGTTTGTTTCAAGCATTATATAAAATCTATTATTTAAAATAATCAATTTACTCATTAAATTGATAACTATTGCAAAATAAAGAAAGTTAATCAAATTAATTTATTTAAAAAAAATCGACTTGAATCTATAAAATTACTATTTGGGTTATCTCACTTCAAATCAATTTTTTTTAAACGAGTGAGTTTTATTCACCCTTAATTATCTATGATAGACTAACGGTATAATCCATTGCATTCGGAATTTTACTGACCGGCGGATCGAGCCAAGAATCGGTCCAATTATAGGTAAAAACGATAGAACTGTGAACCGTTTTAGATTTTTTTTGAGCCACGAACTGAAAAATGGTGGGGCCGCTAAAAAATCAATGACTGATGACCATGAAAAATAATTTTTTGTAGCCTATTTGAGGATGGTTAACTAACGTTCCAACCACCGGACCAGGACCACACCATATTTGTCAATCAATCACTGTAATGTAGGGTGTTCAAACTTAGATTTTAACTGAATTAATAGACTAAATTAAATTTTTATCGATTAATCGATCGGTTAATTTTAAGTTCGATCGGTTAACGGTTAATAAAATTTTTAAATTTTAGTTATTTGTTAATTCGGTTCGAAATCAGTTAATTAATTGAATTAACCAAAATTTTTTATATATTTTATATATTACATATATTTATTTTCGGTCATTGAACTTTTAAAAATTATAAATAATCATTAAAGTTTTTGATATATTATAAAATGATCATTAAACTTTATTAAATTAACACAAAATGATCATTAAATTTATTGAATTATTAAAAATGATCATTAAAATTTTCAATATTTATCAATAATTTATAACGTGCGATGAATCAATGACCATTTTGTAATAGTTTGATAAGTTTACTTTATTGTTTTATAACTTTTGAAAGTTGAGTGGCTAAAACGATTATTTCAACATAATTTAGCAATCATTTGTGTAATTTACCTAAAATTTTATAATAAATTTCGGTTAATTCGAAAACCGACCGAATTAACCGAATTTTTTCGGTTCGATAAACGATGAATAGAAATCAAATTCAGTTAATGAATTTTTAGTAGTACAGTTCAGTCGATTAACTTAACCGACCAATTCAACATCCCTACTACAATGGGTAAAGTCAATGATAAAGATTTTTTTATTTTTTTAATAATTAATGAACCGATTTTATACTTAACACCGTATCTTTATCGACACGGATACTAATTAGAAAATGGTGCACGTTTAGAATTCTCTCTGGGCATATGTTAGCGGGTATTCTCTTTTATATTAATATAATATCAAACTAAAGTGAATCGATTGAACCAGCTGTCGGATAGGAATCGGTGGCCTGACCGGTCCGGTTCTAGAAGCACTGCTGCATGCACTTGATTGCTAGCAAATGTAAAGCTCCGAAGCAAAACCAGATACAGATCATGGCCTATATATTTTCTAATCATTTTCTTAAAGAAAAATCAATCCATTAAAGCTTTGTTCTCAATATCCCATACCATAGATTCAAAAACAAGAGTAAAATGAGGAATTGAGTACTCGAAAGGACTCGATGTTGAAAACGAGGAATTTAAATGGTAACGGCACCGTTTGAAATTGTTATTGCGAAAATATCGGTCTGCAACAACTAAAATAACAATTGTTATGTTTGTAACCACGATAAAACGTTACGGCCGAAAGCATGGCCCCAACCGCAATTTAAATCCTTGTCGAAAACTAAAACAAACTATCACGTCTTTATAAATAATACAAACGTATAGTTGGATACATAATTATATCGGAAATGGATGGTTTGGGTCTCTTAAGGTGCTGCTCCGGCGGTCTTCTTGGGACCAACCTGGCCGTTGGCGACGGCCACCTCCGACAGCGAGACATGCATCTCCAACTTCGTCTCTTTCCTTGCTGCTATTATTCTCTTTGTGGACTTGTAATATGTAGCGTATAACAACAGCTGGGCTAAACTAAACATCGTTCCCACTCCATTTGGAACCTGAAACACAACAATTTTTGTTATTGGCTTTAACCAAGTTCATTTTTAAGGTTAAATGATGGTAAAAAGTAAAAAAAGAAAGCAAAACTTACAGCAATAAAAGGGTCAAAAGGGAGGAAAGCGTAAGTAGTCCAAGCAACACCGTTGACGAAGGAAGCCAGTGAGAGGAAAAATGGCATGTACTCCACACTTTTGGTCGTAATCACCAGTTTCTGCACAATCATGCAAAACTCGACTCGAATAATTTTCTAATATGGTTTAAATGATAAATAATACTCGAATAAATATATTATATAATTTTAAATGGTAATTGATTTGTGCAATAATATAAAAATTTTACTTAGGTATATCATATAGTTTAAATTGAAATCAACCACTATCATAATATTATAAGTATTTATAAATTTAAACAGAAATTCGAACAATTTAACTCGACTCGAATTTTATAAACTCGTTTAATTTTTTTTCAAATAAACTCATCAACTCGACCAACTCAAATTTTTTTTGACTTGACTCGATCGATGCTTACCTCTAACAACAATAACAACATTCTTCTAATTATATAGTAATTACTATAAGAATATCCAACCCAGCAAAATAAAATAATGCAAATTATTTCACCATCATTTAGAAATGTTGATGGAAAATAAAAAATTATCTAGTTAGGTGTGTTATGGTCCATCTAAATTCATTAGTAAAATAATTAAATAAATGCATGCGCATGCATTTATTTTAGCAGGTAATTAAAACGATACTTACAGTTACAGTAGGCGGCAGCGAATCTTGACAATATAATTTGAAGAAGTACTTTTAATTTTAAAATCTTGAAGGTTTAAATTAATCTTTTCAAAAAAATTAATTCAACTGAAGTTTTCAAAATTTATTTAAAAAAAAATTAAGATGTCATAACTCATCTGCTCCATAAGGATCTGTCCCTGCTTTTAGGGTAGTTAAATTCTATGATACTTACCATGACGGATAATGGCGCAGCATACATCATGACATTGAACAAAATGGCTATAATTCCGACGATCATGGAGCGGCGTTGAGTGGTGTGAACTGTGGTAAGGACGACGATGGCGAGGGCGGCTATTATAACGAGCTCAACGATGACGATCAGCACCACAATGAGTCGCTTCTTCTTGTCGTGACAGAATACGAGGAAGAGGGTTACGAAGACGACCTCGATGGCGGTCCCTGCGCCATTGATGGTCACAACAAGGGTGCTGTTGGGGTGCACCATCGGCAGCCCGTATAGCACCCAAACCATGCAATTGATTAAGGTTGCTAAGTACGGGACTGGGGAGAACTGCTCCACTGAACCTTTCTTCCAGATTTGAATAAAAGTTGGCCTGCAATAATTGATGTAACATTAGGCAAAAGGACGATTAAAATAATGGAGGGAAATTAATTACATTAATTAAAAGAAAAATACATTTAATCCATTGTAACCAACATCAATATTCAAGGCCCACTGCTTAAAATTGATTAATTAATTAAACTAAGTTGACTAAGTTTCATTTAAAATTTAGGACACACGATTGAATGTCTTCTTTTATTCTTATATTATTTTCTCCTTTGTAATAAAAATACTATAAATTTATTTTCTAAATAATCTTAAGGTGATTACAAGATAATATTTATTTATACTACAAATTCATTTTGGACCCACACTTTCTTGCTTGAAAAAAATAATAATTAACTTTACATTACCCCTGATCCGATCTGAAATAATTACAAAGTATATTTTTTATTTTTAGTTTATTTTTACTAAAAATGAAAAAAAATAACATATAAGGTACTAGAATTATAATATCAAATTAAAAATTATATTAATTGTAGATTATTAAATTGCATTAATTAATATTTTATTCGATTGTTTTTGTATTTTGACAAAAGGATATGAAAAATTAAAAAAATATATTAAATTAGATCAAATAAAATATTTTTAAATTTGAGTCGAGGTTGTTTATTCCGTCATGTTTCCATCTCTAGTTGTGGAACACAAAAGAGACATGTGGGACTATAAACCCAAAAATATTAAAATTCTTCTTAAAATATATAGATTTATATTTAATAAAAAATTATACTTCTAAAATACGTTCCAACAAATAATATTGAGATCGACCAACAGTGATAGCAACCATGTATTCTAAGTTTCCACTGATAAACAATGGATGTTAATTTATTCTCTTTCATTTTTGGGATGAAGAAAAAAATAAAAAAGGAGGGGGACTGTACAATGAAAAGATTATGCTAAAGCATAAAAAAAAGCTTACACGGGAGACAAGAAAAGGAAGAGTGCGATAACGTTCCCTGGAAAGAACAAGAATAACCCATATTAGTTCATTTTTGAACTTCCGATATGAATACATGTAGAAACGGACTCAAGATTTTATATTTTTAAGAGATAAAAAATTATATACGAATTTTAAATTTTCAAGAGATACCGCCCCTCTAGTCTCTTCGGTACATTTCTGAATAAACATATACACACATAAACGAACATACCGGTGATCCCAACTACATTTCGGACAGTGTTGACGAGGTGAGAGACCATGATCGTGAGTTGAAGAGGCCGAAGGAATAATGGAGAGAGAAGGCAAACCTACGTTTTATATGGAGAACAAATGCTGATGAGACGTCTGTGAGTTTTGTGGAAGCGTATATATAGAGTGGAGAATGAGTAATAATGGGTGTTCAATGCGGTGGGACTGCCACTGGGGAGTGGGGCGGAGTTTTAAGTGGTTTGGCAAGGTATCTAGAACAGGTGGTTTATATCGATTATCGGTTAGATTAGACTTATGAGATGAGACGTTCGGTTCTAAAGTAAATTTTTTTTTAAATAATAGTCGGATTTCCTTTAAGGTAAGGAACTATGCAATAAAGCACACCCTAAATATGTTGAGGGATTTGGAAACCATGCCCACTAAAAATTTAAACGAAAAGAAAACAACACATGGAAAATTAAAAAGGGTGTGAAGAAAGACAAAACATTTCCTTGAACATGACATTCAATTTCTTTAGAAATTTTGTTAACGATAATCAAATTTTTTGTGTCTTTAATTAATTAGATGCCCATGTATTAATGTAGGAGAGGCGATGGATATAATCAATTTTACAAATATACTTTGTTAAAAATAATGATTATGTTAGCAAACTGCCACAAAAAAAATCTTACCATACTAGATCACCGAGCTTCCCTAATCAGGGACATGTGCCATGATGATAGTTTCACGAAAGCACCACACCACAAGACAAAAAAAATCATGTCACAAAGGTAAATGGAATAAAACAAACAGAAAAATGTGAGGAAAAGGGTTAATGCAAGATAAAAAGAATTTTTATTGAGAACTAAAAATAAAAATAAAAAAGATTATCAGCAGTCAACAACTAGTACAAAGATGATGTTGCCATCAACAACGCGAATAGAAAAATTAAAGAGAACAACAATTAATCAATTAATAAATTGTTTTTTTAATAAATTTTAACAATAATAAATCGAGACTAATCAATTAATAAATAAAATATCAATATTTATATAAAAAACAGATGGTTTGTTGCATCACATGTAGTGAGTCGTTATATGTCTCTCATAAAACGCTTGGAAAAAGTTCCATCACGAATCAAAAGGGAAAAAAAGGCTTTTTGATGAATTACAGATGGGTTTGATGCGACTGAATTTAAGATTCTCAAAATCAGTGATTTACTTGGGGTATATTATATACAAGATTATTTTCCATATATATGGTTTATTTTAGCAGATAATTAAGACCAAAGAACTAGTTCAAAGTGTCAATTAAGTTTTAATTCGATTAATAAGAACGAATTTACGAGGTTTGAATAATGTGAGGGGTTGAACTCAACAAGTGATTTCAGTGAAAAGAGAATACTATTTATCTTAAAAAATTCGGGTTTAATCTACTTTGTTTATTTTATAATCACCTTAAAATATTAGCAGCTAATTTATGCATTAGCCTATAAGGAAATTCAATTATTTTTCTGATTCATGGTATTAATTAATTACCTCATCATATATGGTAAGATATCCAAATGTATATAAGACCTATATTATTACAATTAATGTTGTATAACCTCGACTGTAAACATTTCTGCAGCGTCAACTACACGTGGGGTCATGGTAAGAATAGAATCATTGGACATAGAGATGGAGATATTAAGGAAATTGGAGATATAGAAGTACACACATCGTGCAGATAAAGTTGCTAGAATTTGAATCTTTTAAAATAAATAATATATTTTTTTTGCTGAAATTACTCGTTAGGTTCGAACATGTATTTAGTTTGCATGGTCTATTAACATTCGACATAATAACGTGACAATGTGAATATAAAAACATGAAAGGCCAAATGCTCCATGGTGTTGTGATTCAAACGTGAGCGAGGGAGTTCACAAAAAGGGAAAAAAATATGGATGGCTTTACAACAGCTGTAATATTATTAATATTGCATCAACATTTCTGTACTGTGCACGTTTTTGTATTGATTAGGGGAATTTAGAAGAGAGATCCAATCTAACTGATCTCCAAGGTTTTGTATCTTGAAAAAACACGACCAAATACGTTCGAGGAATGGAATGTTGGTCGAATGTAATGATGGAGGTTGTGAGTTTGACAAATGCTGAGATTAGAGCAGTAGACATGAAGGAGTGGCGAAAAGAAGCATGTCCTTGTCAAGAAAAGAAGGCACTCCCAAATCCCAATATCAATGGCGATCGGGGAGTCTTGACTTTGTAGTAGGGGTGGGTAAGATCGGGTACCCGGTCAATTTGGCCAGAATTGGTTCTGGTCTTGGTAACTACTAGTTCTTGAAAATTAGATCCTGTTTCGGTTTCGGTCAGACCGAGTCCAAGATTTTAAGAACCGGTCCCGGTACTAGTGGGAACCGGTATTAGTATCGGGTATCCAGTCAATTGGTCTATTATTAATAAAATTTGAGCAACATTAAAAAAAATTCAACCATCTATAATAATATTAAATAACAAAGTCAGAATATTTTATGTTTGAAGGTTGGAGTCTTAAAACGAGTAATACTCATAATATTCATATATAAAGAGAAAGAATATATTAAAGAACTCTATCTATTACAAGTAAGAACACCATAAAGTTTGATAAAGAGAAATAAAGGGGCATCTTCAATTGTTTCCAACTTATTCAATACCAGACCAGTACCAGGTACTCGGTACTGGTCCCGATCCCATTGAGTGCCCACCAAATACCGGGTCCAGAAAATTAAGATCCAGTCTTGATTTCGGTCGTAACCGAGACTTAAATTTTGGATCTAATACCAGTCCTACCAGTTCTAATTCCAAGTAAAAAATCTACCGGGTACAACCAGGTCCAAGACCAGGTCGAATTTTGTGCCTACCCCTACTTTGCAGCTCAACATATTCTCTCATCTCCGACAAGTGTGGTCGTTTAGGACTGAATGAATGAATCAAGTTCTGATAACGTCCATCTCTCTTTTTCACCTAAATTGGGTGATTGGACAAAAGTGCAAAGATGATATATGCCTTCACAGGTGTCCATGGTTGGATCGTGCGACAATCCATAAAGTTTTATGTCTTTATTCTAAAGTTTTCTTGTTTATTGTTGCATTCTCGGAATCGACCAACGTCGCACACCTAATTTTAGTAGGTAAATTATCTGGTTGAATTTTTTGAATATACAAGATAACAATACTAAGTTACTTACCATTTGAATCATTCTAAAGGTTTTCTTGGATGGAATAGAAATTATCTACTCTTTTTTTTACCCTTTTTGGTGTTCTTGTTTATGCCCCATATTAAAAAAAATAAGTTTAGAGTTTAAAGAATTAGTAGTAAGGTATATTTTTTAGAGTTTTAAGTTGATGTTTAAGATTTAAAATTTAGAATTAAAATTTCAAATTTATTTTTTAATGTTTGAGCATAGAAAAAGATATAAAAAGGAACAATACAATTTTATTCCTCTTAATATATAGTTTGATACAATTTCTATACCATTCAAATCTTTCCAATTGAAAAAAGATATTAATTTATAGAAATATTATATATATATATAATTATATATATATATATATATTCCGGTAATTGTTTTGTGAAAAAAGTTTGGTCAACGGAAAGTTAAACTATTTTTTCAATAAATTGTCTTCCCTCTTTGGGAGCATAAGACAATTTTCGAGAAACAGTTTCTTATAAATAACGTAATTTTAAAAAAGTTAACTTATTTTAATATGGTTAAATATACATATCTATATTTTAATAATATGTGTTGTGATAAAAATAAAATAACGAAGAACAACAAATAAGAATAAAATAACAAAAAGATGAGAGAAAGATAGAGATTCATATTATTATCAAAAATTAGACTTGCGTACAATGTCTTCATCTATTTATAGGCATAAGAAGTACATAATACATTAAACTCTAATTAATGGAGATAATATTCCTAATGATAAAGTAAATCAAATCTCCTAGATAAAGTTCTTATCATTATAGACATCCACATAGATAAATATTTATAGCACTCCCCCTTAGATGTCTATGAAGATAATATGCCTCGTTAAAACCTTATTAAGATAAAATCTAGTAAGAAAAAAATTCTTTAGTGAAGGATAAAGAGTATACACATCTTTGATACGCATAACATGTTGCCTCATTAGAAACCTTATCAGGAAAATTCATTGGGACAAAACCTCGGTCAAGGGAAAAAGAGTGCAACGCCTATTTACACCCCCTCATCAAAACATCACATAAGATCTTTTAATCTTCATAATTAAATCTTGAATACTATTTTTCTAAATATCGTGAGGGATGAAACTTTGGAGTAATATGTTCCATGATGTATTCACCTTGCATTATTTCTACAACATATCATTTGTATCATATCTTGTGAAAGTAAATCACATATCTTCTGAATATGTTAGGTCAACGGTCTTAGCAAAACACATTTTTGGCTTGTCTCATGCATAACAATTATTTCTACAAGATTTTAGGAGGCATCGACGAATGTTTGAAGATCTAGAGGTAATGATCTTTGTATATAGTGCTTCAAGACCAAGAAAATATATAATTATCTTTGTTCATATCCAACAATTTTACAATTATTGGGATACTTAATAAATATGCTCTATCCGTATTGAATCTTTTTTAAGATTCATTCAGTTTGTGTCCATTCATAGACAAAACACATATTTAAGTGTTTGATCTCAGGTTGAGATAAAATTGGATGTCAAGATTATTTTTCCCAAAAGCTTTCATTAAATGCATTGAAAGAACTTCACGAGCTTCCAATTTGAAGCTCTTTAGGTGTTCTAATGATATAATGAATCTTGATCGAACTCCTTTATAAAATATATAAGGAAATATGATCATACATATAGTATTTCCTCAATTAGTACCCACTAAGTCGATTATACCAAATGCGCAAAAATATAAATATTCAAGGGACATATCTAAATAAATTTTCTCGAAAATTTCCAAATGCTTTTAGCATTTTAAATCCTTCAAGAACAAATAAGGATCCACAAAATAACTAGACGCATATAAAATATTTCATAACTGCCAAAGTAATTGCGTTCACCATGAAATAATTAGAATTTTTCATAAATCATAATTTAGTTGTATTTACGATTACTTATTTGTGACTCACTTGCATTACACCTTTAGATGTTTGGACTGTTGGTCTAAATACTTTTCTTTTGAAAGTTCAAAGCGTCTTTCTATATTAACCAATTTAATATATATACTTCTTGATAGATTTCTATACAAGATCCCCATTTTCTTTCTTTATTTCTATAGAAGTATTCCATGTAAAATTATTTGTAAAATCGTTGTTGACAATTTTTTAATTTTCTGGTTCTATTCTCGTAGTGACATAACTCATCGAGATCTCTTCAAGATTTCAATCTTTATTTCAGGTACCTGAAACTCTTCAAGAGTTTTATTATTAGTTATGTCTTGGGTCACTTCAGGAGCACCCGCCTCCAATATATGACCACCTCGTACTATTTTTCATTTACGATAATTTTGATCATTGGAACCAATTTTCAACTATCATGCTTCAAGAATGATTTACATCCATTCGCTCTAACATGTAATTTAAATTTAGAGCATTCCAGTTGGTATATGAGACTTAATTACTTTCACTGGTCAGTAAATCTGTATGGTAGTTGACATTTAATAATATAAATTATCTTATGAGCTTCTAGTTCATATACGAGGATCTAGATAATGATAATTCATTCTCTTTTATCTAGCTAATTATTATCTCCCCTGATGTTGAGAAAAAGTCATGTCATAAATGACTTTACAATTAATGTTTAAGAATTTAAACATAAAAGGAGATTCGTACTCAATGTATATTCTCAATTTTTTTTATTTACCCATTTTATGCATTGTGGTGGAGCAATTCATGTCGCACATTCAAAAATTATAAAATGAGAAATGTATAGCTTCTGACCAAAAACTAGTCATAACGGGAAGTTTATTATAACTCGTTGGTTTGATGCGTATAAGTGCTGCTATATGGAAATACCATATAAATAATAACTATCTTGTTCTTATAGTTTAGCTATTAAAAGGAGGTATCCAATTGAAAATTTGCTAAAATGTATTTTTCATAATCAATAAGCTTTGTATCAACTGATATAGCCTAAAATATAAACCCACTAACTTTTGCAAGACGAATATTTTAATTGCATAATCTGAACCCTTTTAGAATTAATATCACAAATTTTTGGTTGTAAGTTGATAAAATAATATAGATGTATCTACTAAAATCATATAAAATTTTCCGCATTTGTGAATATATGAGCCCATATTTAATTCAGATATGCAAGACATACAGTCTCAATTTTAGTACAAGAACTCTAAGTTCTAGTTCTTTTGGTAACTATGATCAACTAAATTCTTTAGGAACAAACAACACAAGAACTTCATGTTCTTTAATAAGCAAAATTTAATCAATTCCTTTGAGAATAAGCACTAAGAGAACTTCAGGTTCTTTTGATATATGTACATGTAAATCTCAATAATTTTTGCATCATTATTGATCAGGATGATCTAATTGATCATGTCAACAATATACATGTGTGTATATACATTTCTGAATTTGGTAAACTTTTAGTTTACCATAACATATGATTCAATTTCACATGTACATTTCTAGTACAACCATCAAAATTGTTCCTTTGAATAGGAATATTTTTAGCTCTTTCGAAGCTTTTAATGAAAATTATCTTTTGGTAGCGATATATAGCTTTTTTAGAGTTTTCAACTGACTTTTGGCTACCAGAATTTATATTCACATTAGCTTATTTCAAATGTCAATTAATAACACATGTTATTTATAATCTCTGAAGGATTATTTTGTGAACTTATATCGCTCTCTTAAAATTTCTACTTCTAGTGGTGACGATATCATTACCATTAGCGGTAATTATTACAATATTTACAATGCTACACTTTTCAAAATGTGTTTTCTCTCAAGAACTTATTGCTCTTCTAGAGCATCAATATTTTTTAGAACTTTGAGATATAATACTCACATTATCCCTTGCATTAAATGAGAAAATATATCTTATGCTTCTGCTAAGCATAAATCGTCACCATAAATTGTATTTAATAAGTAATCATGTGAAACAAAATTAATAAATATCATAATATATAAATATAAAACGTAAATAATTAATGTGTAAAGTAAATAAACATAAAACAAAATAAATAAAAAATAAAAAATTCTCTTCAAAATTATGAGAATAATTAGAAGATGATTTATTCCCTTCGAGGGTTATATGTAAATCAACAACGTCCAAATAAGTTGGACCAGCAATGTCCAAATAAGTTAGACCAATATCATTTTCGTCATTTTTCGCAAACAAAATTTACTTCTATTTTCTTTCCTTTATTATTCAATGATTACTGATTTTTCAACGTACGACAAGTACGAGACCAATGAGTTATTACATCGCATTGGTAATAAAAAGTATTTTACTTCCTTAGAATGATCTTTTACCACTCTTGTCATCCTTATAACCTCACTACGGGTGGGTAGAAGTATTCTTAAAATGAACATAATATTTATGTCCATGGCCTCGACCATGACCACAACTACTAATGTGGCATTTACTCTTTCAATTATAAAATCTCACATTCACTTCAGGGAATGAAGTAGAGCCAGTGGGTCTTTAAATTTTTTTTTTCACGATATTGTGTCTGAGGACAACATTATTTGTCGTGAAAAGTGAAGTATGTTTTTATTAACATATACTCATCACATAGAACAAATATTTAATCCTCGTACACGACATTGTTAAACCAGTTCACAAGGTTCTTTAAAAACCTCCTTTTAGACCAGTAACTTCACAGAATGGGATGTCCAACAATATACTTGGATTATATCAAAGTTATGTTGCCATTTGAATAGTGATTTTCCATGTTTGCATTCACTTCAAGAAATGAAACAATTTCAATAATCGCATGGAATAAACATCATGCTTGAATTCACTTAAGGGAATGCCTCCCATAAATTTTTTTGGATCAAGACGAATTTTTGTAACTTGAACTTGGGAGAAGTCAATAGTTGAGTTCGACACATGAGAATTATTGCTTTAGAGAAAATATAGACTTTATAATAATCTTCTTGTAAATTCAAAATTATCATGATTTATCGCACTTTAAAATCGTATTTTAAAGGATAAAAATAAAAATAGAGTTTATCAATATTGTGTTTCCTTTCGAGACGATGAAGACATAGCAAACGGCCAAGACAACTTCTCATAATCTCTTTATGTCACGCTCTTACACCAAACCATTTAAATATATCATGAAAAACTCAAAACACACTTAAAAACATCAACTCATTATTATAATATTATAAACAAATATTAATCTTATAACAAAGAATCAATCGTTATATAAATTCTCTTATTGAAAATATTTTCAATATTTACTTATTGATGTATGTGTTATTATTCGTATCCTCCATAATTAAGTAGCAAGTATTTTCAATAGAGCATGTGAAATAAACAACTAATAATAAACGAATGTACTTAACTAGAAAAATTCAAATAATAATGATAATTATTTATAAAATTAGGATGTTTAGCGGAATACAATTCAAATCAATTAAATTTGATAAAAATCTAATTCACCGCATAAAAAGTTTTTAAGAAATTCAATTCAAGTCAAATACTCAAACTTGATTATGTAATTAAAGTTGAAAACATTAATAGTTTTACCTGAATGTCCATTAGGGAACTTTATCGCCATATGCATCACTAGTATTCTTTAATCGAGAATCTTGATGATTGGGATTTTCGATTGCCGCAACATATTAGCAATGTTTTTGGAGTAAGACCATCGACACATCCGACTGAAGATTAATTTTGTTTTTGGTTAAATTTCAAAAAAAAAATTGTTTTTGGTTTCGTCAAAATTCCTCGAGTAAACTCGTGTTGGTAACATGTTAGAAATAAAATAATAAAGAACAACGAATAAGAATAAAATAACAAAGATATGAGAGAAAGAGGGAGATTCATATTATTATCGAAAACTAGACTTACGTACAATGCATTCATCTATTTATAGGCATAAGAAGTACATAATACATTAACCTCTAATTAATGGAGATAATATTCCTAATGATAAAGTAAATCAAATCTCCTAGATAAAATTCTTATCATTATAGACATCCACAAAGATAAATATTCATAACATGATATAGTATTTTTATTTTGATTTCCCAAGTTTCAAATTCATTCATTAATTCATGGATAGACGTTGACCCATGTTTTAATATTATTTATTCCTAGATAAAATTCTAATTATTATAGACATCCACAAAGATAAATATTCATAACATGATATAGTATTTTTATTTTGATTTCCCAAGTTTCAAATTCATTCATTAATTCATGGATATACGTTGACCCATGTTTTAATATTATTTATTGTTTGAATGTGCAAATGCAAATGATTAAATGTGTTATTATATATAATATTTTAATTATCACGTCACACTTTTAACATTTGTTAATGGGTCAATGACTAATTTAGAGCAAAACTAAACATTTAATGGTAACATTGAAGCAATTGAAAGTTTAGTTACCAAATTGAAAATTTACCAAAGTTCAGTTACCATTTGTGTAATTTGCCTAAAAAGGAAAAATATAAAAAGTAATATAAAAATTGTATTTTAGATTTTATTCTAAAAAGGGAAAATAACGTTTTCGGTCCCTATACTTTTAAAAGTAATTAAAACAACTAATGGTACATAGCGGTACACATAATTAGTGATACATAACGTTACATTGTGTTTATTGTAGAATCATCCTTATTCTTAATATTTTTATTTAAAATTATAAAAATAGTAGCTTAATAATAACTAAATCGATGTAAATAATATTTACTCATTAATATAATATTTTAGAAATAATAAACATGTTCATCTAATTTCGTGCATCGCATACCGCTGGATATCACTAACGTTAAACACGTTGAACACTATTAAATTAATTAATAAAGATTAAAAATCCGAATGACTCAACATATAATTAATAATTATTTAAAATAAAATTTCAATTAAATTATTTTTCATATATATTGTATTTTTAATATTTTTTTTAAATAATTAGATCAAATACCAACCATAGTCAATCCCTAAATTACAAAACATAAATCTTTTTACTGAAGCGAATTTAGAGTTTTAATTCCCAAGTTGTGGAACCGATTTAGGGTTTTAATTCCCAAATTAAAGATAAAAACGGACATTGATTAACTTGGGTTTTAATGCGTTTGGTAATTGTGTTCGGCGGCTTAATGTTTGAACAAAAATAAAAATCGCCATTGATTAACTTGGTTGAATGGACCCAAATTCCCAAATTCTCAAACAAGTTAATCATCGAATGCGATTGCATCAATGGTGGTTCTAATTCTCAAATTAGCTTTTCTTTGATCCAATTATTTGAAAATAAAAATTAAAAAGTAGAAAAATATAAAAATACTTTAATTAAAATTTTATTTTAAATAATTATTAATTGTACGTTGAGTCTTTCAGATTTTTAATCTTTATTAATTAATTTAATGGTGTTCAACGTTAGTGATGTTTAACGGTGTGCGACGCCCGCTGTAGAATTTTCCATAAAATTATTACTTTAATAGTAAATAATATTTATTAATATAATTGATTATTTTAATAGAAATAGTATTATACTAATAATATTGAATATTAAAAAAGCTATTTTTATCTAAAAAATAATATTGTTAATATTATTCTTTTTCTAATAAATGTTGAGTGTAATAAGTACTTTGTACTACAAAGGAAAAGGCACGATTTCACATCATGAAGACAGCACTGATGGAAGGTGGAGCCATGAACCCGGAACATAAATTTTAAAACAAACATAAAGACTATAAAAAAATACAACTTAATTTTTCAATTTAAAAAATTGTAAAAGATAATGTTTTAGTAATTACTATATTAATAAAAATAATATTTAGTAATTATTTCAATAATTTTAAAATGATAATTTTATCTTTTAATAAAGAATATTATTCTTTTATATATTTAATTTTATTTATTCATTATATATTTAATATTATTATAATATGTTAGTACCAAAATTATTATTACATATTAATTTTAAATTACTTCAAATATTAGTATTTCAAAATTTATATTAATATTATTGTTTAAAACGAAAAAAATGATAATTGTTCAGAAAATAACCAGACAATGGAAAATTTTACACCGCTATCTAAATATAAAAATCTCTACTTTTCAGGAAAACCTTCTTATTTTCTCGAAATTCATTTTCTATGAAATAAACACGTCCTTAAATACATAAAAAGATATTTAATAATTTAATATTAACGTGTCATCTTTTTTACATATGAAAATACCTTGAATACATATGTGCATTTAAATAATTTTATGTTGGGGGACTAATACATTTATTTTATTTTTATAATTACTTAAATTATATTATATACTCTTTTGAGACGCTATATATTTATTTTATAAAATGAATACATCAAAATATTAAACGAACTAACTTTATTTTAAAAATAAATTTTGTAACAAGGATAATTCAGTATAATAATATAATTTTATGTAATCTTACATTCATTACTCAAACATCATCCAACCAAATTAATCAAAACAAGATAATATAAGATTCTACAGATTTATTTCATAATTTTGTATTGGTAAATTCTACCACGTGCTTCGAACATCGATGAACATCATTAAATTGATTAATAAATATTAAAAATTTTAAGGACTCAACATATAATTATAAATTATTTAAAATAAATTTTCAATTAAATTATTTTTCATATATATTATATTTTTAATTTTTTTTGAAATAATTAGATCAAATACCAACCATAGTCAATTTCTAAATTTAAAAAAAACCTAACTCTTTTCCCCAAAATTAAAACCCTAAATGCTACACAACACAACTCTTAAAAACCAACTATTTCTTAAAATATTAGCGGCGACATGTTTAGACAGTACAACTACGAAGAGAAAAGTTTTCTTTTTTGGAGTAGTGTTGTTTTTTATTCTTCAGCGGTGGCTTTGGATCTTAAAATCTATGATTTTAATTTGGGGGAAATTTTAGGGTTTTCTAATTTAGAGATTAATATAGTTATATTTGATCTAATTATTTGAAAAAAATATGTATATGGAAAATAATTTAATTGATTTTTTAAAATAATTTATAATTATATGTTGAGTCCTTAAGTATTTTAATCTTTATTAATTAATTTAATGGTGTTCAACGGTATTAAACATTAGTGATATTTAAGAGTATTCGGCGTACATAATAAACTCACTCTTTTATATTCTGTAAATTTATTTCCAAATGTAATGTTACATTCCATGAACAACACGATGATAAACTATATTTTGAACGTAAAAGTTGTATAGTAGAATTTATGACCGACATGGAATGACAGCACTAAAATTTTGTACATTTTTACTAGAACAAGAACACCTCCTCAATCTTTGTTTCATTTTCCTTTTTTGCCAACGTGGAATATTGATTAATAATCCATAACCTAACCTATTTCTTCTAGAACTAGAGGGATAATAAATATTCTTCGGCTTTTAGACATGGAATTTTGTACATTTTTTTACCTTATATTCTTTTTTTACTATTCTCTTTATGTGATTAATCAAGATTTTAAAAGGAATTAAAGTTACATCAAAATGATACACAAATAATATCCTTATGAAAATTTTATCCGTAGTCATATTTATTTTCGAGTTTATAATTAATTATAAGCTAATCAAATGCAAATTCTTGAGTTTAATTAGTAACACTATTAATTGCTTTTAACGATCGAAAAAAATGGTGTTAGTGGTGGCTTGCAAAAAGTAAAATTAATTGCTCTCACATGATAAAGAATTGTGTGGGTTTTTCAAAAAATAATGAGTGCAGAATTTAGAATAAAATTAACATGATTTGGTATAAAGGGGAAAACAACAAAACTTGAAGATAAACTTGTAATTATTTATATTAAAGTTGAAATTGTGAATCGGAATCATGAAAGTGGATGGCTGCATATGAGTTGTATGCGTAAAAATAACTACTATTCTTTTTTTCTTATTACAAAATAACTATTATTCTTAAATAGTCACCACCATATATATATATATATATATATATATTAATTTAACGGTTTAATTTTGATACACATGTTGTGTAAAATTTATTTTACACAAGCTTGTATATTTATATTATAAACTCAAATCCTAAATTACTAAACCTAAACCCTAAAAAAACTAAACCACAAACTCTAAACCCTAAATTCTAAATACTAGCCTTAAATTCTAAACACTACAACTCAAACCCCTAAACTAAACCTCACCCCCCCTAAAACTAAAGATGTATACTAAAGTTTACACAACATACATATTGAAGTTTTTCTCTTAATTTAAAGATGTATGCTATTTATATATATTTTTGTTGACCGTCGATATATATTTTATTATTACCATTTTAAAAGGAGGGTAAAAATAATATAATGTTGTGAATAAAATAAAGAATAACGAGAACAAAAGAAAGATGAGAGACAAAGAGGAACTTGTATTATATTCTCAAAATAGGGTTGTGTACTTGTGTACAATGCTTTCTCCAATATCTATATTTTTAGGCACATGGGGAAAACCCTAATATCAATGAGCATTAAACCCTAATAATAAAGTACATTAAAGTCTCATTTAATACATGTATATTCACCATAAATAAATATTCATAACACTCTCCCTTGGATATCCATGAAGGTAATGTGCCTCGTTAAAACCTTACTAAGATAAAAAAACCCAGTGGAAACAAATTCTTAGTGAAGGGAAAATAGTGCACACATCTTTAATACGCATAACACGTTGCCTCATTAAAAATCTTACCAGGAAAACCCACTGGGACAAAACATTGGTTAAGAGAAAAATAGTGCAACGCGTATTTACTCCCTCTCATGAAAACATCACACAAGATCATTGAATCTTCATAATCCAATCTTGAATACGATCTTTAAATGTTGAAGTAGACTATGCACTAGTGAATAAATCTTCCAAATTCTTAGTGAAGGAAAAAGAGTGCACACATCTTTGATACGCATAACATGTTGCCTCATCAAAAACCTTACCAGGAAAACCCATTGAGACAAAACCTCGGTTAAGGGAAAAAAAGTGCAACATGTATTTACCCCCCATCATGAAACATCACATAAGATCATTGAATCTTCATAATTATGAAGCTCGATAAACACAATCGAATTTATTGCCAAGTGGTGGAGAAGTAATAGTTTGAGTGTTTGTGGTGGAAGCAAAAAGATAGAAAAATATGAACAAGGATTTAGAGTGGTTTGGCTTTCTAACCAAAGCCTACATCCACTACCTTAGCTCCTCACCAATGATTTCACCAATTCACTAAGGATTCTTCCCCTTTTCTAAGCTTAGGAGGCAACCTTTTACAACCTAGACTTATAACTCAAGCCTAACATCCAAAGCTCACAAACCGAGCTTTGGGAACTCTCTCAAACAAGAGAAAACTTAGCAAACAGAAATCGCTCTCCGAAGGTTGATGTCTGCACAATAAAGGACTCACCCAAATCCTAGAACACTTGAGCATACATTGACAATTTGAGCTCACAAGTGTTTGTCTATACAAGAATGGACAATTTAGCACTAAGACATGATTTTGATCATAATGTTGTTGACTTGTGGATCATTACTCTTCCATAGATGCTTGGAGGTCCCTTTTATACTCCCAATTGAGTTCGTAGCCGTTGGGGACCGTTGGGATTGAATTAGAGCCGTTGGGGCCTTTATTTCTCGCAATTGATGCAGTTATGAAGTTGTCCGTTTATATACACGAGTAGCCATATCGGTACACCCTTCTTCAGAACTAGCCGTTAAGTTTGTTGCAGCAATATCGTATCGATACACCTTGGTGCATATCGAAACATGTATTGGTGCATATCGAAACATGTATTAGTAAAAAGGGGAGGGACCAATGTTGTAATTTGACCCAAAAGTTTTTAAAAGCAAGACAACTTTAAAATTAAAGTTGTCATCTTCTCCCCCAACCCCTTTCTAACGTTAGAATACCCCAAACCATCTTCAAAACTCTCCCAAACTTGAAAACACTATTCCATTGAATATCTTCTTCAATCCAAGGTCTTTTTGAAAGAAGCAAGAGGAAGTGTTGGAGAGGCTTTGGGACCGAATCCGGGTTCGTAGGAGAATTGTTTCGGTTGCTAAGGAAGGGCGGTGAGTGGTTTCAAACTTGTTTTAAAGTTTGGTTCGAGTGTGTGTGTAGAGTGTGTGTGTGGAATGTGCTTGGTAGGCCGTTTCTTTATTTCAAGTTGTTAATTCTAGTCATTGATTCCATTAAATGATATTGTGTTTGCCTATCTATGCTCTTGTGAAATGTGGTTAAATTGGTGCATGTATATCATGAAATGTATATATGTGATGAGCATGGAATGTGGTTGAGGATATATGATGTGGTTATGAAAATTGGCACTAAATAAATTACCGGTTGTAAATGATCGATCATTAGGATTAGTGTGCACACAAATTGAGTCAAAACGTACGTGGCCTTGATGGCGTTAAGTCATCAAGGAGGAGTACGGTGATGTAATATTCCACCGGAAGCTTTTATATATTTCTACGGGATGATGAGTGGAATCCCATCCGTAGGGCATGTGGCGATGAGTGGAATCCCGCACATGCAAGGTCCGGTGATGAGTGTAATCCCACCGAGGTAAAGTGTTGTTGAGATTTAAATCCGCACATCCGGGTAATTAAAAGTGGCCAATTATACTTGTTCATATGTTGTGATATATGATGTTGATATGTGGTGTTGTTATATGATGATTGAGCTTGGTAGGATATGAGAAACCATATTATGCCACTTGAAAGACTAGCTAGGTCTACTTGTGAAATTGCCTATGCATGTTCGATATGAGATTTAGGGATTACATGCTTGGACCCTGCATTGTTGATGTTTTCAATTTTAGAGCATCCTCACTAAGCTTATAGCTTACGCTCTCAATGTTCAACAATGCAGATAATTAGCGTGGTGTTAGCTCGGAGCAAGGCAAGAAGGGCTTTCCAAGTTTGTGGCTCAAGTACGGTGGTAAATTTTGTATTAGTTAGCAATGTGGCAAGGGTTTTTGTATGAGCTATGTATGACTCATGTATGTTGATGTTTTGAATTGGCTTTGGTTTGTAAAGCATGTTATGCCATGTTGAATGTTTGAGTGTGGTAGCATGCCCTCTAGATGTTTAGGTTGCCTTGTGTGTGAGTGCAAACCTCCTATATGTTGACTTGTGCCATTTTGGCCTTTTGAGCCTTTATGTATGCCCATTTATGCTTAATTTGCTCTATTGTTGGAATGCCATGTATGGATGCCTTGTCTCACGTTTGAATGCTTCCTTTGGCTCATGTATGATTGTTTAAATGTTTGTATATGCATAGGAGAGTCTGAAAGTGCATCTAGAGTCGTGTTTGGGGTAGTTAAGCTGGAAATTGTGGAATTTCCGAGCAGGGGTATCGATACAGTTGGACCCGTATCGATACGGCCTTCTTGTTTCAGGCCACACGTTTCGATACGCGAGGGGGTGTTTCGATACTTTTTTTGCTACTGGAATTCTGAGATTTTGACGAGAATTTGGGTATCGAAACGGGCCTCTGGCGTATCGATACGGTCTTCTTAGCGTTGACCGCGAGAAGTTGACCGTTGGGGAGAGTATCGATACACTCTTTGGGTGTATCGATACGGTCTCCACGGGTTGACTCTGACCAGTTGACCTAGTCAAGGCGTATCGATACACTCCTTAGGAGTATCGATACCGCCTGCAGTTTAAGTTTAAAATTGGGCTGTTAAATGTTGTTTTGGGTTCGTTTGATTGTCTCGTGTATGTTGTTCCGCTGTTTGATCACTTAGGATTTAATACTCCTCTAGACAAGATTAAAAGTAAAAATATTGGAAAAAAATAGGGTTGCTAACCGAGGGGGAACCTTAACGGGGTTCGCTTCGGTTTTCCCCATGTGGCCCACTCGGACCGGTCATCCGGCCAGACCGGGACGAGGGGGTTACACGAGTTTTGGCAGAAACATAACCTGTAGCTGAAACCCTTCAGGTGTATCGATACGGGGTATATCGAATCAGTATGGTCAAGCTGAAATATTTGGTTTGGCTACATTAAAAACATTTCAAACCTTACCAAAATATTTTGAAAACTCCTCCAGCATATTTTCAAGTTGTTTGGACTTAAAATCATTTTTGAAATCTTTTCAATTTAGTCCAAAACTAATTTTCAATTATTATATCAAAACAAATATCCTAACAATCTTCCTCTTTTTGATATAATAAAACCAACTTGAAAATTTGTGTTTGGGATTCCCCCCTTAGTAAAATAAATTTTGAATAAGAGACTATAGATTCAAAAGAGTTAAAAGCTCTCATTATTCATTTGAAAATTTAATTTTTCAAAACATTCTCCCCTTTTTGTTATATAAAAAATGGTTCAAACCAAAGTTTGAAAATTTTTAAGTCCATAAAAATGGAGTGTTAAAAACATTTGACAAAAATAAGATTTTTGTTTGAAAATTGACTCCTTCTAACTCAAAGCATCAAACAAATGTTAGTCCAACAAATATATGATTATCTAGTTGAAATAAAAAAATTGAATTTAAAAACAAAAAAAAATCAACTAGAATTTTACCACTTGAACCAAAGAAGGATGTGAAGTCTTCCCTTTTCAAGTGATCTTCTTTGTGTGACAAGAGCTCCCCTTTAATTTCATCACTATGTAGATCAATACTCCATCACACTCATAATAAGACAATCAAGTAATTTTACCACTTGAACCAAAGAAGGATGTGAAGCCTTCCTTCTTCAAGTGATCTTCTTTGTGTGACAAGAGCTCCCCCTTAATTTCATCACTATGTAGATCAATGCTCAATCACACCTATAATAAGACAATCAAAGTAATTTTTGGTATCCAAATTACTTTGGACCCATTTTACAATTTCATCCTTCTTAGTTGAAGCAATTAGTCATTTTGGGACCAAAATACTCCTAAAACATTTTCCATTCAAAAATTTAGGGCACCATATTGTCTTTGATAAAAATTTGTTTTAACAAATTTCGATTTGAAGCTTTCTCCAATATCATATTTTGGCACATTTTTGTTAAACAAATTCTTTTAGAGGTCATCAATTTCCCTTTGATGATCATCTTGAACTTTTTGAAGTAAGTTTTGTAAATCAAGGTTCTTTTGTTTAAAATCTTTAAATTTTGCTCCAAGTTCTAGATTTGTTTTGGAAAGCATTTCATTTTCAATTTTGAAAGCAACTTTTTATTTTTAGAAAATGAAGCCTTGAATTCCAAAAGAAAATCATAATAGGCTTCTTGTAACTCATCAAAAGTATAAGAATTTGAACAAGATGAGTTAGAAGTTACCACACCCTCTTAAAAGATCATCAAACATAAGTGGGCTACCTCATCATTGGTGGAATCTTCATCACTCCAAGTTGCCATATATGCTTGCTTTAAAGATGATCTCTTTTTGTTAAAGAGAGGGAAATCGTATTTGGTGTGCTTCGTCTCCTTACATTGATGATTTTTTGGAGATCCTTCATCTTTTTCTTCGATTCATGCTTAGATTTCTCAATTTTGCTCTTCATGAACGGGGTGAACTTCTTGAAGAGATGAGCCATCTTTTCATCTTCGCTATCCTTCTCACTTGAATCTTCTTAATGACTCTTGGAGGATTTAAGAGCGATAATGTTCACCTCTACTCCTTGTTCTTTGATCTCCTTCTCCTTCACCTTTTTCAAAGGAATGGACATCAACCCATGGGTAAGAAGAGATCCAATAAGTTCATCAAGCTTGAGCTCCTTTAAGTTCTTGGCCTCAATGATAGCCGTCTTCTTGGACTCCCATGGTTCAGGAAGTGAGTAGATCAACTTCCGAACAAGTTTGTCTTCCGAAATTCCTCTCCATGACTTTCGAGTTGGTTGACAATTGTGGAGAAACGGTCAAACATCCTCTTGATGTCTTCATCTGGGTCCATCTTGAAGTTTTCATACTCAAGGTTCAGAAGACCGATCTTGGTCTCATTTATATCGTTTGTTCCCTCGTATGTGGCTTCAAGCTTGTCTCATACTTCCTTAGCAGTCTCAAAAGAAGAAACCGTAGCATAAACCTCCGATCCAAATGCACAAAATAGCACTAGAAACGCCTTAAAGTTTAGCTCAATCATCTTCTTGTCATTGGTATTCCAATCCCTCTTCCTTCGTTGAGGCTCGAACGATCCATCTTCAACAAGGTTTCAAAGATGATAATCCTTTGCCTTGATGAAGTACATTATCATATTCTTCCAATAGGCATAATGTTCACTGTTGAAGAATGGCGGCTTGTCTATGGATTGCGCCATGAGCTTTGGTTGGTTGAATGGTTGATCAAGCTTTCTGATATCGCCTCAATAGGATGTTAATCCTCTCGATTAAGCCTCGCTCTGATATCAATTGTGGAGCCCAATAAAAACAACTGAATTGCTTGCCAAGTGGTGGAGAAGTGATAGTTTGAGTGTTTGTGGTGAAAGCAAAAAGATAGAAAAATATGAACAAGGATTTAGAGTGGTTCAGTTTTTAACCAAAGCCTACATTCACTACCTTAGCTCCTCACCAAGGATTTCACCAATTCACTAAGGATTCTTCCCCTTTTCTAAGCTTAGGAGGCAACCTTTTACAACCTAGACTTATAACCCAAGCCTAGCATCCAAAGCTCACAAACCAAGCTTTGGGAACTCTCTCAAACAAGAGAAAACTTAAAAAACATAAATCCCTCTCTGAAGGTTGATTTTTGCACACTAAAGTACTCACCAAAATCCTAGAACACTTGATCATACATTGACAATTTGAGCTCACAAGTGTTTGTCTATACAAGAATGGACAATTTAGCATTAAGCCATGGTTTTGATCATTATGTTGTTGACTTGTGGTGTAACATCCTCAATTATTTATGTAACACCCGGGTTTAGGGGTCAGGTGAAAATAATATTTTAATATTACTTGGGCTCGGGTTTGTAATTAAAAATAATCTTTTAAGTTTCGGGTTTCAAAAACCAATCTTTTAAGTTTCGAGTCTTGTATGTTTTTGCTGAGTTAGGGAGTTTTGCAGTGCAGGGCGTATCGGTACGCCTAAGGGCCGTATCGATACGGTCTTGCCTCCAGGGCTCAAGTTTGGCTGGGCGTATCGATACACGGGGGGTATCGATACGGTTTTTACTCACTGGAATTATGAGATTTTGGTGAGATGTTACCGTATCGGTACGGTAGATTAGTGTATCGGTACAGGTTTATCTCGTTGACCACGAGATATTGACTGAGAAGGGTGTATCGATACACTCAAGGGCTGTATCGATACGGTCTTCCTGCGTTGACCCTGGGTGTTGACCTTGGTTAAGGCGTATCGATACCCTTAATAGGTGTATCGATACGGCCTGCTTAACTACAGAAAATGGGCTATTTTATGAATGATATCTTGAATGGTTGATCTTTGTATCGCTCTTGTTTCCGCTGACGTGTTTCACATAGACAATGGTAATGCATTTAGACAAGATAAGTAAAAAGAAATTTTTAGGGTTGTTAACCGAGGGGGAACCTTAACGGGTTTCGCCTCGGTTTTCCCCGTGGGGCCCACTCGGACCGGTCATCCGGCCAGACCAGGACGAGGGGGTTACACTTGTTGGTATCAGAGCCTAAGGTTACCGAGACCTTGGGCAGGTAAGTAAGGTAAGTTCAAGTTTTGGATTGATATGCACGGTGTTTGCTTGCTTTGTAAGTATGATTGCGTGTGCGACAAGTATGTTGATTGTTTGTTTAAAAGCATGTTGTGTAAGAGTCCCATTGCTACTATTACATTGGGAAAAGGATTTTTAAGTGAGGGAACGTACTTGAACACTTGGAAGCTTTGCCTTGCTAACCCAACTTTGTATGTTTTGTTGTTGTGGTTGTAGTTAATATCTGTGAGAGCAATGTCTAGGCCGAGGGGTAGGCCGAGAGTGGTTCGTCAGGAACCACGGGTTGCGACTCCTGTTGAGCCGGTGATTGGTGTGGAGGCTCATATAGAAGGGCCGGTGGCCGCGGGAGTTGGCGCTCCTCCACCACCTCCACCACCACCACCTCCTCCGCCTGGAGTTGGGGGCGAGGATGTAGCCGGAGGAGAGGGACCTCAAGGTGGCCAAGGTCCAGCTGGAATTGATATGACTCCGCTAGTGCAAGCTATAGCGGGAGCATTTCAGGCCGCAGTTGCGGGAGCTCAGGCTGCAGCTCAGCCTAGGTGTGACGATGCTAGTCTACCTTTGGAGAGGCTCCGTAGCTTGGGGACCGAAGAGTTCAGGGGATCTACTCCAGAGAGGTCGGTGTTATGGTTGGAGAAGACAATTCGTATCTTGGCTCAGATGGGTTGTGCGGGCGCACGTAGATTGGGCTGTGTGATTTCCTTGCTTTAGGGTGATGCCTACATCTGGTGGGTCACCATTACTACTGGGGTTCCGGAGGCAGAGATTGATTGGGATTTCTTTGAGTCCGCCTTTAGGAAGAGGTACTTGGGACCGAGGTACTTAGATGAGAAGAAGCGAGAGTTTATGGCCCTTACTCAGGGAGAGGCTTCTGTGACTGACTATGAGATCCGTTTTGTTTGCTTGAGTCAGTATGCTCCAGAGTTGGTTCCTACTGAAGTGGAACGTTGTAACCGTTTCCGCTATGGGTTGAGTGGGGAGATTAAGAGGTATACGTTAGCTTCTGACTACTCAGACTTTGATGTATTGGTCGCGAGGGCCAAGGATTTGGAGCATAGTTTGGGTTCGGCCAAACGATCTGGTGGTTCCAGTTCTGGTAAGAGGCATAACCACTTTGATGGTAGAGATGCTAAGAGGCATAGAGGTGGCGGACATCAGTTTGACCATAGACGTGGCGGTGGCCATCATAGTAGGGGTCATCAGGGCCATAGAGGAGGAGGGCGTTTGCCCGAGTGCACCCGTTGTGGGAGATAGCACGCTGGTGAGTGTTGGGGTAACTTTCATGCTTGTTGGAACTGTGGCTCGAGGGACCACATTAGGAGGGATTGTCCGCATCAGGCGGAACAGGAACCGAACATTGCTCAGGCTCCTGCGAGAGCGAATGATTTTCAGAGAGGCCGTGGGCGCGGTCGTGGCTACTTCCAGCCTAGGGCTGATGCACCTAGGTTAGATGCTCAGAGGAACCTTGCTCATGTTGTGGCAGTGCAGCTAGAGGCGGGAGGACCAGCGAGAGTTTATGCTCAGAGAGAGGCCGGGAACGACACCGATGTGATAGCAAGTAATTTCGAGTTACAGTCTATGTCTTTGCTTTCTTTGGTTGATTCGGGTTCTACACATTCCTACATCCTGAGTAAGCATGTACAAAAGTTAGATATCCCTATTGAGATCTTAGATGTAGGTATGCATGTTACTAGTTCTTTCGGTGAGATAGTTGTGGTTAAACGTATGTATAGGAGATGTCCACTGAAGATTCAGGGTCATGTGTTCTCTGTTGATATGATGAAACTTCCTTTCTATGGTTTTGATATTATTTTGGGTATGGACTGGTTAGTCGAACACCGAGCTAGTGTGGATTTTGAGACGAAAAGAATTTCTTTGAAGCTTTCTGATGACTACGAGGTAGTAGTAGTAGGCGAGAACATTAAGTTCTTGTTTAATGTGGTGTCAGCTTTAGAGGCTCATAGGTTGATGGACTCCGGATGTGGGGCCTACTTAGCTTATGTTATGAATCCGAATATGAGTGAAGCTAGACCAAAAGATATCAGAACAGTTTGTGACTTTCCAGATGTGTTTCCTGAAGAGTTTCCGGGTTTACCTCATGACAGAGATGTTGAGTTTGTGATTGAGACTGTTTTCAGGGTCTAATCCAGTTTCGATAGCTCCGTATCGTATGGCTCCGAAAGAGTTGAAAGAATTGAAGAGTCAGTAGTTCTCCTTGGGGTGCTCCCGTGTTGTTTGTGAAAAAGAAAGATGGTAGTATGCGCATGTGTATTGACTATAGACAGTTGAATCAGTTGACTGTGAAGAACAAGTATCCGTTGCCTTGTATAGATGATTTGTTTGATCAGTTGAGAGGTGCTTCAGTGTTCTCGAAGATAGATTTGAGATCCGGGTACTACCACTTGAAGGTGAAAGAGTGTGATGTTCCGAAGACAGCTTTTAAGACTAGATATGGTCACTATGAGTTTCTTGTGATGCCATTTGGGCTCACGAATGCACCTGCAGCATTCATGGACATGATGAACAGAATTTTTAGAGACTATCTAGACCGTTTCGTAGTTGTTTTCATTGATGACATACTTGTGTACTCGAAGACAGAAGAAGAGCATGATGAGCACTTGAGATTTGTTTACAGAGATTGTTGAGCAATCAGTTGTATGCGAAGCTTAGTAAATGTGAGTTCTGGATTCGAGAAGTTGTATTTTTTGGCCATGTTGTTTCGGCCGAAGGTATCCGAGTTGATCCATCGAAGATTGAGGTGATTGTTGAGTGGAAACAACCTAAGTCCGTGACCGAGATTAGAAGTTTCCTAGGATTAGCCGGTTACTATAGGAGATTTGTTGATGGATTCTCTAGAGTAGCTGCTTCTTTGACTAAATTGTTGCAAAAAGGAGTTAAGTTTGAATGGTCAGATGCAAGACAGAAGGCCTTTGAGAAATTGAAAGAAGCTTTGACAAATGCTCCAGTGTTAGTGAAACCTGTTTCAGGTAAGGAGTTTGTGATTTACAGTGATGCTTCCTACGTAGGTTTAGGATGTGTTTTGATGCAAGAAAGAAGAGTTGTTGCTTATGCTTCTAGACAGTTGAAGGTTCATGAGAAGAACTATCCTACTCATGATATAGAGCTAGCCGCAGTTGTTTTTGCATTGAAGATTTGGCGTCATTATTTGTATGGTGAGAAGTGTATAGTTTACACCGATCCCAAGAGCTTGAAGTATTTGATGACACAGAAAGAGTTGAACTTGAGACAAAGAAGATGGCTAGAGTTGTTAAAAGATTATGATTTGACCATTGAGTACCATCCGGGTAAGGCGAATGTAGTAGCCGATGCTTTGAGTAGAAAAGTGGCCTTTGAGTTGAGAGCTATGTTTGCTAGATTGAGTGTGTCCGATGATGGTGGGTTGATCACCGAGTTGCAAGTGAAGCCTTCTTTGATTCAGTTGATTAGAGAGAAGCAGTTGCAAGATGTGACTTTAGTCCCTCATGTTCAGGACATAGCCGAAGGAAGACCGACCGAGTATAGTTTCAGTGGTGAGAACTTGTTGTGTTTCAGAGATAGAATTGTTGTACCAGAAGATATTGAGTTGAGACGTCAGATTCTGAGTGAAGCACATTCGAGTCCCTTTTCTATGCATCCGGGTAGTACCAAGATGTACCGAGATTTGAAGAATGATTACTTCTGGGTTGGTTTGAAGAAAGATGTAGCCGAGTATGTGAGCCGTTGTATGGTTTGTCAGAGAGTGAAGGCAGAACATCAGGTTCCTTCAGGTTTTTTATAGCCTTTGAAGATTCCGGAATGGAAATGGGAGAGGATCACCATGGATTTTGTGTCGGGGTTGCCTTTGTCTCATTCGAAGAAGAACTCTGTTTGGGTGATTGTGGATTGGTTCACTAAGTGTGCTCACTTCTTAGCAGTGAACACTACGGATTCCTTAGACAAGTTGGCAAACTTGTACATCCGTGAGATTGTGAGACTTCATGGAGTTTCGAAGTCTGTTGTTTCAGATAGGGATCCTAGATTTACTTTGAGATTCTGGGGTTGCTTGCATAATGCTCTAGGTAGCCGCTTGCATTTCAGCACGTCTTATCATCCGCAGTCCGATTGGCAGTCAGAGCGAGTGATACAGATTCTAGAGGATATGCTTCGTTGTTGTGTGATTGACTTCCAGGGTTCTTGGGAGAAGCACTTACCGTTAGTTGAGTTTGCTTACAACAACAATTATCAGTCTAGTATTCAGATGGCTCCTTATGAGGCTTTGTATGGTAGACGATGTAGGACTCCGATTTGTTAGGCTGAAACATGTCAGAGATTGTTACCGATGCCGGATTTGCTTAAGGGGACTACCGACAAGGTGAAGTTGATTTGTGACCGTTTGAAAGCAGCTTCCGATCGTCAGAAGTCTTATGCGGATTTGAAGAGGAAAGAGATTGAGTACTCCGTGGGTGAGAAAGTGTTTCTGAAAGTATCTCTGTGGAAGAAGGTAATGAGATTTGGCCGAAAGGGCAAGTTGAGTCCGAGGTTCATTGGTCCGTATGAGATAGTTGAGCGGATTGGGCCTGTAGCTTATCGTTTGAGGTTACCTTCTGAGTTAGAGAAGATCCATGATGTCTTTCATGTGTCTATGCTTAGGAGGTATAGATCGGATCCTTCTCATGTTATGCCCGTTGAGGAGATAGAGTTAAATCCGGATTTGTCTTATAATGAAGAACCCGTTGAGATACTTGCTTCTGATAGCAAGGTGTTGCGTGGTAAGACCATAGAGTTGGTCAAGGTGTTGTGGAGACACAGAGGTGTGGAAGAGGCCACGTGGGAGAGGAAAGCGGATATGGTTGAGCAGTTTTCGTGTTTGTTTCCATCAGGTAATTTCAGGGACGAAATTCCTTAAGTGGGGGAGAGTTGTAACACCCGGGTTTAGGGGTTAGGTGAAAATAATATTTTAATATTACTTGGGCTCGGGTTTGTAATTAAAAATAATCTTTTAAGTTTCGGGTTTCAAAAACAAATATTGAAATGGGACCAAATTGATTAAATTACAAGTTGGAGAGTTTTTAAAGAATAAGGGAATAGCCATTCATTAATGGCCTTTTGGTAATTTACCCATTTTTCAATTTAAATCCCCTTTTTCACAAATAAACACTATTCACTCTCTTCCTCACCCATTTCCAACGTGAAACAAGAGCTCTCTCCCCTTCATCACTATTCCATCAAAAAGCTCATCCATTTCAGCTCTTTTTTGAAAGGTAACAACATTTTTGACTTCCCCTCAACTCCCTCTCTTTAAAAGTACCATTTATTTTCATTTTCATGGAAGTTTAGAAAATGGGATTTTCAAAGGATTTGATTAAAAATGGTGTCTTTGTGTAGCTAAACCAACTATTTTGATTTAATATGGTTTGCTATGGAATATAGGAGCCAAATGGTGCATCATATGTGAATTTTGAATGATTTTGAGCAATTCCCGAAACTGGGTAAAAATGGGGTTTTTGGAGGGTTTTGGGTGAGTTTTGGGGGTTGTTTTGGGTGGGAATTGATAGGCTATTATTAGTACTATGGTTAGGGGGTTGATTTGGGATCAACTGTGGGTGCAATGGATGTTGGAAACATGGTTTTTGGACATGGTTTTGGGGTTGTCTGAGATTGCAAATATTGGGGTTTGTTCATGGCTTGCAACGTTGTAAATTGAATTTGAATTGTGTTCCGGGTTGGTCTTTTGATGTTGGGATGATTTGGAATTGTTTGAAATATGTTTGAGGTTGTTTAGAAGCGGGAATTTGTGTTGGAGAAGCTTCGGGAAAAATCCGGGATTGTGAGAGTGGTTGCTTGCTTGGCTTGGAGCTTGGAAGCTTAGGTGAGTGGTTAAATGTTTTACATGGTTTCTAAATGGTTGGTTCGAGTATGTGGACTAGGTTGGGCTTGGTAGACTCACCTAGAGTTAGGATTAGGTTGGTAACCTAATCCTAAACTTGATCTAGAGCCTTTGGATGAACTTATATATATATGGATGTTCATGCCTCGTATGACTTGTGATATGGTTGCTTATGTATATTGTGTTATACATGTGAGATGAGGCATGATTTGTGATGCTTGAGGCATGCATGGTAATGGTTCATGATTGTGTTCATGGTGAGTACGTGCTAAGCACGGAATTAATTGAAATGAGTAATGTGGAAAGAGTTAAATGTTGGCACTAGTATGCTTGAGTACAAATGATCGATCATTAGGATGTTAGTGTGTACACATGAGTCAAAAGTCGCACGTGGCCTTGGTGGCGTTGAGTCACCAAGGAGGAGTACGGGTTCGCCCGGAAATTGTATTTATATATAGTCGATGATGAGTGGAATCCCATCGACGGGGCGTGAGGATGAGTGGAATCCCCTCCGCGAGACCTGTGATGAGTGTAATCCCATCGTGAGGTAAAGTGGTTGTTGGATGTGAGTTCCAACGTATTTATCCGCGTATTCGGGTCATAGCTAGGTGCCAATGTTGATTGATATGTGTATCAATGTGTTGTGATATGTGATCCTTACTTGGATGTTATATGTGTTTACATGTGTTGTGGAATAGAGCTTATGAGCATGGCATTTATTTGGATTTTGTTCATGAATCTTTATCTTGTGGCTCTTGTGGATCCTTGGTAATTATGTAATTTTGCCTTGGCTAAGATCGTGCTCGGACCCTGCAATGTTGAGGTTTGTTTTTAAGAGATTACCCTCACTAAGCATCATTGCTTACGCTCTCTTTGTTCAACATTGCAGATCCTTAGTTCGTGGGTTTCTAGCGCAAGTGGAGGGCCTCCAAGTGTGGTTGTTGGCTTTGAGTACATCAAGTATGAGCTTTTAATGTTTGAACATGTAATAGCTAAGCAATGGGATTCGTGTTATTTTAATGAATATTGTTGGTTGCTAGGAGCTTGTTTAGACTCCTTGTTATGTTGCTTTTGTATAGCTTGTTGATGCCATGTTTGATTTGTAAACCATGTCCTAATTGCTTACCATGAATGTTGGCTATGTGCCTTTTGAGGTTGCCTTTGTGTTTGAGTGTTGAAGTATGAGACCTTGAATGCTTAAATGTCATCTTTGATCAATTGCATGATTTCCTTGATGTATGTACATGTTGGGTGCTTGTATGGCTAAATAGTGATCTGTAAATGTTGTATGAATGCTTGTTTGGGTCTAGGGAAGTCCTAAATTACATCTAGGTTCGAGTCTTGTACGTTTTTGCTGAGTTAGGGAGTTTTGCAGTGCAGGGCGTATCGGTACGCCTAAGGGCCGCATCGATACGGTCTTGCCTCCAGGGCTCAAGTTTGGCTGGGCGTATCGATACACGGGGGGTATCGATACGGTTTTTGCTCACTGGAATTCTGAGATTTTGGTGAGATGTTACCGTATCGGTACGGTAGATTAGTGTATCGGTACGAGTTTATCTCGTTGACCATGAGATGTTGACTGGGAAGGGCGTATCGATATGCTCAAGGGCTGTATCGATACGGTCTTCTTGCGTTGACCCTGGGTGTTGACCTTGGTCAAGGTGTATCGATACCCTTAACAGGTGTATCGATACGACCTGCTTAACTACAGAAAATGGGCTGTTTTATGAATGATGTCTTGAATGGTTGATCTTTGTATTGCTCTTGTTTCCGCTGACGTGTTTCACATAGGTAATGGTAATGCATTTAGACAAGATAAGTAAAAAGAAATTTTTAGGGTTGTTAACCGAGGGGGAACCTTAACGGGTTTCGCCTCAGTTTTCCCCGTGTGGCCCACTCAGACCGGTCATCCGGCCAGATCGGGACGAGGGGGTTACAATTTATGCTGTGGTGAATTGTATAAAAAAATCTAATTAAATTAGGTAACTAGTATTGAAACTAATAGTAAGGGTTGAATTGTGAAGTTGAGGAATAAAGGGGATCAAATGTAGGTGGCCATTGTGTGAATCATTGAAAATATAGTTTTTGCATGGTAAACTTAATCATAAGGAGGGAGATTACACATATCCTAATCTCCATTAGAGAACCAGCTCTTTAGACAAACAAATATAGAGAAATTTCATCTCCCCCATCTTCTTTAGTTTTAGCACCAAAACCTTGTAGTGAGAGAGTGAGAAACTTTGTTGCAAGAAAAAAAAAATTTAGTACAGCTCGGGATTGAAGATTAGAGACCGATTTATTGCTTTGCATTTGGAGAAGACCCCAAAAAGGTAGATGAAAGGAAAGCTTTAATCGAGCAAGTTGATGATAGACAAAAGGTGATATTGATTCAAGATCAATCTTAGCTTGGAAGAAAACTGTAAAGCCGATATCTATAATAGCTTGGGGAAGTTGTGCAAGATCACAAGAAGACTTTTGAAAGTATGTTTTGTAATCCCACTTAAACTCCTAGAAGGTGGCACTAGAATGCAAAGTTTAATTTGCTATTTTGGATATTTCTAGATGTTGTAAGAAGTCTTTAAATTGTGTGTGGTTGCTTGATATGTTTGCTTGTTTGGTACATGGATGATGATTAAGTAGAATTATAGTTAAGCTCAGTATGTTGATATAGTTTAAGACTTTGGCTAAATTATACTATAATCATGTTGGTATGTCACCTAATTGCTTAAATCACTCTATTGCTTGGTCTAAAGCAAACTGCTAAGAATTGTAGTAACTATAGTTCACTTGGTCGAATGGTTGCTTAGGCTTATACACACATAAAAATAATCATTGTTCTTCACCCATTTGTTCGTTTAATTAACTCTAAACATGTGTTATATTTGGAGTGGTCCTAAAATTGAATTGCCAACCTATTCATGTCCTCTATTCAAATCAAAGAGTAGCTTATATAGATGTAGATGATTATTGATTTAAAACGATGTTGTTCAATGTGCTATTGGAACTATACTATGCTATACTTGTTGGTTCATGCTTATGAATGCCTAAGTAAGACTCATTGTTTCATTCCTTTAGTTTACATGCTAACTTGACTAACAAGTTAGCTTGTCTACTCTTTTTGAATGAATAATACCTTAAGTTTTATTAGGGATATTACATGTGGATCATTAGTCTTCCATAAATGCTTGGAGATTCCTTTTATACTTTCAATTGAGTTTGTAGTCGTTGGAGACTGTTGGGATTGAATTGAAGCTGTTGGAGATTGTTGGAAATGAATTAGAGTCGTTGGGACCTTTATTTTACGCAATAAATGCAGTTCTGGAGCTGTTCGTATCGATATGCGAGTAGCCGTATCGGTACGCCCTTCTTCAGAACTAGTCGTTGAGTCTATTGCATCAATGTCGTATTGATGTGCCTTGGTGCGTGTCGAAACATGTATCGGTACACCACTGTACCGTATCGGTACAAGTATCTGTTAATGTTGTAGGGAACTAGTCGTTGGGGGTTTTCAAATAGTCGTTGGGCATTTAAAGCTGGGCGTATCAAAAAGCTACATAGCGTATTGAAACGACCCCTTCTCCGTATCGATACGACTAATGCATATATCGATACGAGTTTTGGCAGAAACATAACTTGTATCTGAAACATTTAAGGTGTATTGGTACGAGATATACCATATCGATACGGTTAAGCTGAAATCTTTAGTTTGGCTACTTTAAAAACATTTCAAACCTTACCAAAACATTTTGAAAACTCCTTAAACATATTTTCAAGTTCTTTGGACTTAAAATTATTTTTGAAATCTTTTCAATTTAGTCCAAAATTATATTTCAATTATTATATCAAAACAAATATCCTAACAATAATTCAATCTTAAATACAATCTTCAAATGTTGAAGTAGACCATGCACTAGTGAATAAATCTTCCAAATTACTACATGAAAGGATTCGTCGAATATTATTCCTCTGAAGATCATGAGGGACGAAACTTTGGAGAATTATATTTCGTTTTGTCACATTTGATGTATCCACCTTTCGATTGAGATATAAACTATGCATTATCTCTGCACAAGATAATTTGCATCTTATCTTGTGAAAATAATTCACATATCTTTTGGATATGTTTAGCCAAACACATTTTTCCGATTTGCCTCAAGCATAACAATTATTTCTACATGATTAGAAGAGGCATCAAGTTTTGAAAGACCTAAAGGTAATGGTCTTCGTAACATTTAGATGGTACTTCTAGACCAACTAAGATATGATTCTTCTAGAATAAGAAAAATATAAAATCATATTTATTCTCATCCAACAATCTTAGAACTATCAGGGTAATCAATAGATATGCTTTATCCATATCGAATCTTTTAAGATTCTTTCAGCATTTGTTCATTCATAGACGAAAATTCATATTTACATGCTCGATCTTCAGGTCGAGAAAAGACTTGATTTATCTTGTTAAATAATCAAATGCTTTTGAAACTCTTCAGGAGTTTCCAATTTATAGCTCTTTAGGAGTTCAAATTATCGATATATATCTTAACATATCTTGATATAATAGTCATTATAAAATGTACATGAAAGTAATATCATTCTTATAGTATTTCTTTAATAAGTACTAACTAAGATGATTATACCAAATGCGCCAAAATATAAATATTCAAGAGGCCATATTTAAATAAATTTCTTCGGAAATTTCTAAATGCTTTTGATATTTTAAATCCATTAAGGATAACTTTCCTTTTATAGGGATCAACAAAATAATTAGATACATATAAAATATATCATAACTGTCAAAGTAACTACATTCACCATAAAGTAATTAGAATTCTTCATAAATCATAATTCAAATCGTATTTACACTACTTATTTGTGCCTCACTTGCATTACACCTTTAGGTGTTTAGACTGTTAGTCTAAATACTTCTCTTTTAAAAGTTCAAAGTGTCTTTCTACGTTGATCAATTCAATTATATATTTATTGATAGATTTCTATACATGATCCTCAATTTGTTTCTTTACTTCTATAGAAATATTGTTTGAAAAATTATTGTTGACAACTTTTCTATTTCGGTTCCATTATTTTCTCGCAGTGACATAACTTGTCGAGATTTTTTTAATATTTATTTCAGGTACCTAAAACTCTTCTAGAATTTTATTATTAGTTAAGTCTTGGGTCTCTTCAGGAGCACCCGCTTCCAATATATGATCATCTCATATTACTTTCCATTATATATATATATATATATATATATATATATATATAATTCTCAACCCTTTTTATATACCTATTTTGTGCGGTGTAGTAGAACAATTCAACTATATATCACACATTCAAAAATTTTAAAATGGGAAATATGACTTCTAACTAAAAGTCAATCATAATAAAAAGTTTATTATAACTCGTCGGCTTGATGTGTATACATGTTGCTATATGTGAAATATCATATAAATAATAAATATTTTATTCTCGTAGTTTAGCTATTAAAGATGAGACATCCAATTAAAATTTTGCTAAACCATATTTTTCATAATCAACAGGCTTTGTAACAGTTATTTAAACTGATATAGCCTAAAATATAAACCCACTAGCTTTTACAAGACGAATAGTCTAACTGCATAATCTGAATCTTTTTCTAATCTATCTCACAAACTTCTGATTATAAGTTGATAAAACAATGTAGATGCATCTACTAAAATCATATAAATCTTTCTACGTTCGTGGATAAATGAGCTCATTTTTCATTAGGATAGAGAATACATGCAATCTTAACTTTAGTACAAGAACTTTAAGTTCTTTTGGTAAATGAGATCTTAATCAATTCTTTTAAGAACAAGCAACACAAGAACTTATGTACGCATATGTAAATCTCAATAATTTCTTGCATCATTATTGACCATGATAGTCTAACCGATCATGCCAACTATATATATATATATATATATATATATATATATATATATATATATATATCTGAATTTGTAAACTTATGGTTTACCATAATATGTGATTCAATCTCACTTGTGCATGTGTGGTACAAATTTTAAAATACAAGTTTCTTTGAAACTTGATAATACATTGACATCAAAAATTATTTATTTGAATAGGAATATATTTAGTTCTTTCGGAGCTTTCAAATGAAAATTATTCTTTTGGTAGCAATATATAGCTCTTCTAGAGCTTTCAACTGACTTTTTAGCTACCAGAGCTTATATCCACATTGACTTATTTCATATGCCAATTGATAACAAATGTTATCTATAATTTTCAAATGATTACTTTGAAAACTTCTATTACTCTCTTAAAATTTTCACTTATGATGGTGACAATGTTATTACCATTAGCGATAATCATTACAATATTCATAATTAGCACCTTCATTAATGTGTTTTTCCTCAAGAACGTATTACTCTTTTGGAGCATCAATAATTTAGTACTTTGAGATATAATTTTCACATTTTTCTTGTATTTAAATAGGAAAAATATTTCTTATGCTTATGCTAAACATAAATCGTCACCGTAGATTGTATTTGATAAATGATTATATTAAACAGAATAAATAAATGTCACAATATATACATATATATAAATATAAAACGTAAATAAGTATTTCGTAAAGTAAATAAACATATAAATAATTCTCTTTAAGGTTATGAGAATAATTAGAAGATGATTTATTCCCTTCAAATTTTATAAGAAAATCAACAACGTATAAATGAGTTGTACCAATATTATATTCATCATTTTCGCAAACAAAATTTGTTTCTATTTTCTTTCCTTTATCATTCAATGATTGTTGATTTTTCGGCGTACGACAAATACGAGGCCAATAATTTATAACATCACATTGGTAATAAAAAGATTTCACTTTCTTAGAATGATCTTTATCACTCTTGTCATCCCTATTACTCCACTTCTGACGGGTATAAACATTCTTAAAATAATCATATTGTCTATGTCTATGTCTATGTTTATGGCTTCAATCGCGACCACAACGACTAATGTGACCTTTATTATTTCCATTATATAATCTCTGTAACACCCGTGTTTTGGAGCTAGGAGTTAGTCGGGTTTGTAGTCCGAGTCAATAAAATTAAATTAAAACAAATCAACCTAAGTTGTGATGTAATTGAACTTTAATAAAGAAGGGAGGGACCTACAATGCAATTTTCCCCAAAAGATTTTAAAAGGATGATAACTTTTGAAAAGTTGTCATCTTCTCCCCTTTTCAACATATCCCCAACGTGAAACACCTCCCCCATCCCCCAAACTCTCTTAAACTTCAAAGCTTATATTTCATTCGATTTCAACTTCGATTCAAGGGGTTTTTGAAAGGTAAACACGTTTTCTTACTCTCCTTTTCATTCCCTATTCATACATGGTCTTAGATTTGAAAAATATGAACTCTTGAAAATTAGGGTTTATATTAAAGTTTGGGTTTTTAAGGGGGTTTCTCATCTTGTTTCGATTAATTGAGTTGGGGCTTTGTTTACTCATATTAAAATACACATTATATGTTAATTTGGTTAAATTTTAATGAAAATCCGAAGTGGGTTCTTAGACCCATTTTTAAGGTGTCAAAAAGTTGATTTTTGGTGGGTTTTATGGTGTAATTAGAGGGCTGATGGTATATGTATGCTAGGGGGATGTTTTGGGACCATAGAGATGTCATTTGGGTGTTTGAAAATGGAATTTTCTGCTGGGTAAAATAGGAGTACGAAAATGAGAATTTTGGTGATTGTTTGGGTTGTAAATTGTTGGAGCTTGGCTTGCACCTATAGGTTGATGTTGTGACTGAATTTAGTGATCATTTGTGAGTATAAAATGTGTTGGAAACTTGGGTTTTCATCAAGGATTATGGGCTGCTTGAATTAGATAAAGTTGGGGTTTGGTCATGACTTGAAATGTTGAGTTTGATATTTGAATTTGTATTCCGGGTTAGCTACCTTGATGTTTGAGTTGATTGGGGGTTGTTTTGCTTGTGTTGAGGTGATTAGAAGCAAGGTTTTGAGTTGGTGAAGCCGTGGGAACAAATCCGGAAATTGAAGACCATGGTTGCTTAGTACTTGAGCTTGGAGGTAGAGGTGAGTGGTTAATGTTTTAAATTGGTTTTTAAGTGGTTGGTTCAAGCATGTGGACTAGGTTGGGCTTGGTAGACCCACCTAGAGTTAGGATTAGGGTGGTAGCCTAATTCTAAGCTTTAGTTAGAGACCTTGGATGTACTCTTTAATTATTGTTATGCTTCATGATGATTATGTATAATGTGATACACATGTATGTGAAAGTATGGCTTAGTGTATTGATTTTATATTGCATGTTGATGACAAATATAATGTGGATATATGATGAGATAATTGTTCGGATGACATACATGTGGTGTTGGTTTGTGAAATGAGGTTATGATGTTGATTGCATGATTTTGGAGAATCATAGTGAGTACATGCTAAGTACGGATATTATATTGAAATTGATATTGTAAAAGGTTGTGGAATTTGATTTATATTGGCACTAGTATGCTTGGGTACAATGATCGATCATTAGGATGAGTGTGCACACAAATTGAGTCAAAAACGTATGTGGCCTTGGTGGCGTTAAGGCACTAAGGAGGAGTACGGTGATGTAATATTCCACCGGAAGCTTTTATATATTTCTACGTGATGATGAGTGGAATCCCATCCGTAGGGCATGTGGTGATGAGTGGAATCCCGCCCATGCAAGGACCGGTGATGAGTGGAATCCCACCGAGGTAATGTTGTTGTTGGAAATGCATTCCAACGGGTTATCCGCATATTCGAGTCATAGCTAGGTGCCAATATGAGGTTGCATGTGTATACCAATATGAGATTATGTATATATGCTTATATGATGCGAAATGTGATGCCCTTTATGAATTGATATATGACGTGGTTAATACAATGAGTTATGCATCTTGGTACGTTGAGCTTATGGGTTGTTGAGCATGGCATAATGTTGATTATATATGTAACCCCCTTAGCCCGGCCTAGACGGTTGACCCGGACTACGAAGATTACACGGGGAAAACCAAAGTCAACCCGAAAGTCAACCTTGATTAACGACCCTTTTTATCTTTTTAAACTTGTCTAGATGCACATTAAACCTAGGCATACTCTTGACATAAGCATACTAAAAAACCACAGCAATCGGAAAACAATAAGGGACCCAATTGCACAAAATACGAATTTAGGGACCAATTTGTAAATTCTGAAAATTAAGAGGACTTTACCAATTTATAAGTTACCATTATGAAATTAGTCATGTTTCATGCCTTTCTGCCAAATTTCATCTCAAACGGACATCTCAAACTCATTCAATTGCACATACCAAAATCAGGACTAAAACGTAAAGCTTGCAAACCTCAAAACCATTCAAATCAGTGCCCAACGGTCAAGTGTTTCGAAACGAGGTTAGCCCGTTCAGAAACGGGGCTTGGAAGTAGCCAAAGTGTTTCGAAACACCTCTACTCGTTTCGAAACACCCAGGCCAAATCAAGCACCTGTTTCGAAACAGGCAAGGGTGTTTCGAAACACCCTGCCCAGAAACAGCAGATAGGCCTGTTTTAACATATCTAAACCCCATCGAACATGCTCCAAATCAATCCTCAATAAAGCAACAACATGCCAAGCATCATAACCACCAACTTGCATTAAAATCTAGATACAAAACCACCCCTAGGTGCACAAACTCTTTCAACACATCCAACACTTAATCATGCTTTTAAAACAAGAAGCATAGCATAACGACTTATGAATAAGAAGATTCAAACATTGCAAGCGTTAAACCACATAGTTCAAATCATGAACCGAACTTGTTCAACATACACAATCTCATTAAACATCAACATAAAAGACTCTCCCCCCATTGCCTTTATTATCTATAGCTATTAACCGAGACATACATCTCAAGTGGAGCTCTCCTTGAATCCCTTGCTTCTTGCTGTCCCAACTTCAAATATCTGCATTGATGGACAAAAAGGAGCGTAAGCACATCATGCTTAGTGAGGAATGCTCAAAACCAAAACATCATCAATGCAGCGTGTAACATCCGCATTTCCGTCCTAGAAGTTATCGCCGTAGAATTTAATTATTTTAATTATTTTTAGAAGCAATTGAGCCCATGAACTTGTGAATTATGCAAATTGGTCCCTAAAGTCCTCAATTGGGCAATTAGTGCACCAATTCGAATTAGAAAAGAAATTAGATTCGAATGAATCGGTCTAGCCGGTTGGTAAGCCAATGAAATTAAATTGGTGATGTCTAGATTTAAGGTGTGGAATTAAAAGAATACGAAAGAAATTAAATAACATTGTACTCCTTAAAATGGGATAAAATTGATGAAGCTTAATTAAGCTTGTAACAAAGCAAATTAGGGATTAAATTAGAAGATTATTAAAAAGTAAATAATGCATGTAAAAGATGATTTATCCTTGGGGATGCCCCTAGTAAATAAAGAGTAAATGAATAAATAAAAAGGGTTTATAGGTAAAATACACAAGCCATCAAATCAAGTATATGATGAAAGCTTGTCATCTTTTTTCCCATTTTTGCTCTTCTTTGCCGTGAAGAAAGGGAAGAATGGGGGAAGAGGGAAGCTCAAAAGTCAGCCATGTTTGAGAGCAAAATACATGAAATTTTCGGTTGCATGAAGAGGGCTTAAGCTAGGATATTGAAGAGTGTAACTAAGGTTGTCAAAGATTAAAGAAAGTAAGTCTCCTACACTTTGAAACTTTCGGTTGAGCTTAAAAACATGCATGCAAACCTAAGTTTTATATGAACATGAAGATATATGAGTCTTAAATGTAATAACAAGATAAAATATGGAAAAATATGGAATGTATGCAAGAAAACAAGAAAGGAGTAAAAAAGGGACTGTTTTAAAGAAAAGAACAAAATCTTGAGCTTTGGAAAACTTGTTAAGAGTCAAAATCTGAAAATGGTTACTAAGAGAAACTTGTTAAGGGATGAACATTTGGTTATAAAAGTTTAAAGATTTCTGGAAAAATAAAGTAGGAAGATGGTATGATGATTAGAACTAAAAATGGTCATGAGATCGAATTTGTGAAGAATAGGGACTGTTTTGAAGAAATCGGTAACTTTGCATGCCTAAATGTTGAAATTAGAAATTTACATGAATTGTAAAAATATCCTTGAAAAGTATATTAAGTCATGCTATGAAAGAAATTTAGATTTAAGAATGTAATTAAGTGTATGTTCAAGCTAAAGTGTTAATTAAGAAATCTGCCCAGTGAAGTTCAATGTAAAAGCAGTGAAGTTTGAAAATTCACCAAAAATCGAATATAAGGTATTTGAAGCTGAAATTTATACAGTATAAACTTTAAAATGTCTAGAATCATTGAGAGAAAACGGAACTAAATTTTAGTATGTAATTTGAAAGATACGAATTTTTAAAGACGGGCAGTGCATGTTGTCCAGAATTGCCGAATGGAGTATAAATAAATAATAAACTGTATTAATCCGAATAAGATAAAAATATGAGGTTAATGTGACTGAAAAATTGGGTTTAATACCTTTCCAACGGTATATGGTATGTTAATTTTGGATAAGTAATTAAAAAGTTATGATTAAAACGATAACTAGTCCTCGAACTAGTTTAGTGAAAAAAGTCAGAATTGAAATTAGGAGTTCATGCTTGAATTGTGAATTAGTATGGTTGAATTGCTTCCTAATAGTGTATTTGTTTAATGTTGAGAGTTAAGATCGTAATAGCGAAGAAGCTTCGGAGGAAGCTAGGATCGATCGTTCGAAAGGAAGAGGCAAAAGCATCTCAATTCGAGATCAAGCATAAGGATCGTGAGTGTAACTTTCGTGAGTGTAAATTTTATGAGTTTAATTTTATTTTAGGGTTGGGACTAGTGTCCGAACCACGTTAATATTTTGTATATTTATATTTATATGCATGAAATTGGACTAAATGCTATTCGGTAATATGTTTAGTAAGGGAAGAAGTTATAAAGGAATTTGAGTGCATGATTGCAATATGTGATGCATGTATGATCAAATGCGATTTGTGGACTGTTTTGCATGATGCTAAATGCCATGAACTCTATGCTAATGTGGATTTTGATGTTTGATTAAGTATGTAATATTGTGGACTGCCCATGTAAATGTTGTATGGTAGAAAGACATGAAATGAATTTGATCATAATTGATATGCTGATTATGTGGACTGCTCTATGACATGAAAGTGCTATGCTTGAAAATGCATATGTTATGTATGAATGATGTTGCTGCCATGTTGTGAGTAAATGAGTATGCAATATGAATTCTGAAAAATACACACATGAAATGAATCAAAGGACTAATCACCTAACAAGATTCCGCCCTTGGTCGTTTGGACGTTCTAGATAAGAACGGCATGCCTAGAGTCTGAGCTCACCCTCCGATATTGCTTTGTGCAATCTTTGATAGTACTTTGTGTACTCTTGATAAGATGTGTGATTTTGATTGCTGTTCGAGACACACAATGCTATGGGCATCACCTTTGATTTTGCTTTGTGCAATCAATGACGTTGCCGCGGGCAACACTCCGATATGCGTTACATGTTACCCTTCCGATGGCTCGAAATTCTGTTACGACTATTCTACCATGGGCAAAATGTTAAATTAAAAGTTTGTGATATGAAATCATATTAAAGAATAATATGGCTTAAAATGACATGCTATGATGTGAATTGCTATGCTATGTGGACATTGATCCTTTCCGAACATGCTATGATGTGAATTGCTATGCTATGTGGACATTGATCCTTTCCGAACATGCTATGATGTGAATTGCTATGTTATGTGGATATTGATCCTTTCCGAATACGTTATGAAATAAAGTGCTATGATATGTGGACATTGGTCCTATCCGATTATGCTAAGAAGCATATGAAATGCTTACAAATTCGATTATGTGAAATTTGGGTAATAACCTTATTCGAATGTATGTAATATTGAAATGAGAAATTTTGATTTTTGAATGATAAATTGGGATCATTCGAATGATATGCTATGTTGAAATTGTGGATTTGATTTGATATGTTGCAAATGCTATGTATGGTTTAGCATGAAAGCTTGATTTAATTAAATGCTAAAGCATGATATTGAGTATGTTGAAAATGAAGTGAAATATGCCCTTGTTCGAATCATGTATAATCATGAAATAATTTGTCGTGATATGCTATGTGTTCGAGCATGTGTTATGAATGATGACATGACATGTATGCTGCCATATGTATGAATTTTGTGTGAGCTTAGTTGGGTGAATATCAAATTGCTAATAAACCTAGCTAAGTAACCTCAATGTTTGATCACGCTTAAGCTCAAGAACGAATTAGTGTTAGCATTACCTCGCTAAGTACTTTTTGTACTTACCGCTCCTATGTTTTCTTCTTCCCAACCTTAGCAGGATAGCTCGGACCCTAAAGCTAGCTTTCGTTGGATCAAGGTTATCAAGTTCACAGTTCCGAAATATGTACGATCTAAGTCTTATTTTTAGACTCCTAGATGGTGGCTTTGAAGTTTGTCTCAGGATCCGTTTTGTTTTATTTGGTCGAAACTTAAGTTTGAAATGGTGTTTGAAATTACATGCTCCGTGATGTTCGGTTAGGAGGCTAGATTCATGTTTTGTATCTAAGTAGTTAGCCTCATTATTTTGTGTAAAAATGTAAGTCAAGCTATGGTTGTGTCGATCCTTTTTGTTGTCCATAGTCGATAGCTTGGCATGTTTAGGAGCATATAAGCTATGTCTTTTTGTAAGCCTTAAGTAAAGGAAATCAAATGCCATGATATGAATTTGGAATCTATTATGTGATGTATGAAATTGGTTGCTTAAATATTTGGTAATATTTGGAATAATTCGAATTCACCTAGACCAATTAATTAAGGGTTTTCGGTTAGCATGTAATCGGTTAATTAAGTATTCGACATTATGGCTTAATTGAAATAGTGATATGATAATGTAATTAAAAGTTTTAATTGGTTCTAAAATTTGTAACAAGATTAAATGGAAGTTTGTTTAAAGTTTTTGCTAGCCCATTTTCCGCGTGCGCATTAAAATGAATTAGGGATTAAAATAATATCACGTCATCAAAATGCTTCCGCAATTGTCTGTTCTGTTTTGTTTGTCCGTTTTGTTTGTTTTCTGTTCCGTCGATGCCCCTAACTCCCGGCCCGGGTTGGGGGTGTCACATTTGTTTTGGTATCAGAGCTTTTTAGGTAATAGGTCCTATAGACTTTGAATGTGTTCTGTGTGCGTCATCAGTTTAGTCAAGCCACCTAGGGATCATACATATTGTTACTTGTGACTTGATCCTAACTTGAATTTGTTTGATCTGAATTAGAATGAAAGAGACTCACTTAGCTCGAGACGATGAAAGTCCTCGAGAATCCTCAAGTGAAGGGGATAGTGTTCGTATGAAAGAAAACCCTCAGGATAAGGAGAACCCTCCTGTACCAGATAACACTCGACAACAATCTCCTGTTCAGCCTCGGACAAACTCTGACAATCCGACTGTTCAGAATGTTCAAAGAGATTGTCTTCTGAGCATGAAAGAAATGTTCGATCAGCTTTTGACGAACATGAGACATGAACAACCTGCTCCGGTAGCTGCTGCCCCTAGCAGAGCTCCTATTGAAAAGCTTGCTCAGCACCGAGCCTATACTTTTGCAGGCTCTATTGAAGAGAAGCCTGAAGAAGCTGAGTATTGGTTAGAAAGAACTACTCAGATATTGACTAAGCAACTTCAGTGCTCCGATGAGCATAAGCTCGAATGCGTTGTAGCCTTACTTGCTGATGAAGCCTTGAATTGGTGGGAAACTACAACACTAACTGCTCCAGTTGAATCTGTGAATTGGAAATTCTTTGTAGACGAATTCAAGAAGAAATACATCAGTGAACAGTACCTGGCCGACCGAAGGAAGCGTTTCTTGCATCTGAAGCAAGCGGGACGCCCAATAGAGCAGTACGTGGCTGATTTCTGTAAGTACTGCAAATATGGTTCTGAGTACATCAAGTCAGAGAAAGAAAAATGCCGTATGTTTATTGACGGTCTGAATGATGAGCTGAGTCCGATGTTTACCGCCCTGGATATCACGGACTTCCAAACTCTCGTAAATCGAGCCATTGCTACGGAATCCAAGTTTCGGACTGCAGAAAAGAGGAAAAGCGGTTTCCGTCATGATAAGAAGCGTAAGAGTGATGACAAGTCTCACTGGAAATCGAAGAAGTCTAGAAGCTTTAAAGAAGGCACTTCTTCGTATAATCCAGCACCTCGAAGTAACTTCACACCGAAGCCTCACTCTGTGAGTAGACTTTCTGTTCCAGTCATATCTGTTAACAGCCCTGGGAATTCAGAAAGGGTTGTCGTTTGTCAGCATTGTCAGAAACCACATTCTGGTCAGTGCCGAAAGCAGGCCAACTTATGTTTTGCTTGTGGCGGAAGTGACCACTATATCAGAGACTGTCCAGTGATGAGAGATCAAGCTCCTGCTCAGAACTCTGCTAATCCGAGTCTTGTTCAATCCAATCGGAACAAGAATATTAGACAAGCTCAGTCTGGGAATCAAGGCAAAGGCAGAAGCAATCAGTCGAAAGCCACCACACATCAGGAATCACGAGCTCCAGCTCGAGTCTATCATATCCGTGGTAAGGATGAGGAAGAGTCTCCGGATGTTATTGCGGGTACGGTTGAACTAAACCTTACTCCTGCTTATGCTTTAATTGATTCGGGATCAGCTCATTCTTTTGTGTGTTCTCACTTGATTGACAAGTTACAATTAAAGCCTGAATTTGTTAAAACTGGGTTAATTGTCTCAAACCCTATAGGAGGTGACTTACCAATCAACCTGATCTGTAAGAATAGCCTTGTCTCTATTCGAAATGTACCTTTTCCCTGTGATCTGTATGTTCTACCTAAGTGTGAGTTTGACCTAATACTAGGGTTAGACTGGTTGAGTAGACATGAAGCCTGGATTGATTGTCAGAATAAAAGACTGTACTTAAAGGGATTAGGAAAAGAATCAATTCTGCTAAATGACAAGAAACCAACATCTATTTTTGCTGCTATGGCCTTGCAAGATGAATTAGATTTTGGCTTAACAGAAATGCCTGTTGTATCTGAATTTGTTGATGTTTTTCCTGAGGAACTCCCTGGACTTCCTCCAATTCAAGAAGTTGAGTTCAAAATCGAAGTTCAGCCCGGAACTAATCCTGTGTCCATTACTCCCTATCGTATGGCACCAATTGAATTGCAAGAACTAAAGAAGCAAATTCAAGAATTAGAAGATAAGGGTTTCATTCGACCCAGCACTTCTCCCTGGGGTGCTCCTGTTCTCTTTGTGAAAAAGAAAGACGGGACAATGCGACTTTGCATTGATTACCGGCAATTGAACAGAGTCACTATCAAGAATAAGTATCCACTGCCCCGAATTGAAGATCTGTTTGATCAGCTGAAAGATGCTGGTGTATTCTCAAAAATTGACCTTCGATCTGGATATTATCAGATGAGGGTGAAAGACGAAGATATACCCAAAACTGCTTTTAGAACTCGTTATGGTCATTACGAATTTCTGGTGATGCCATTCGGGTTAACGAATGCCCCTGCTGCATTCATGGATTTGATGAACAGAGTATTCAAGCCTCATCTTGACAAGTTTGTTGTCGTATTCATCGACGATATTCTAGTCTATTCCCGTAACAGAGAAGAACATGCTCAACATCTTCGGATTGTACTCCAGACACTCCGAGAAAATCAGTTATTCGCTAAGTTCACTAAATGTGAATTCTGGCTTTCAGAAGTGTCTTTCCTCGGACATGTTATTTCAGCCGAAGGAATCAAAGTTGACTCTAAGAAAATTCAGTCAATTCTTGAATGGCGACCTCCGAGCAATGTAAGCGAGGTCCGCAGTTTCCTTGGTTTAGCTGGATATTATCGGAGATTTGTGAAAGGATTTTCGGTAATTGCTACACCGCTAACCAAATTGCTTAGAAAGAGTGAACCATTTAAGTGGTCAGAAGGACAACAAAGAAGTTTTGATCAGCTTAAACAAGCCCTGACTTGTGCTCCGGTTCTCATTCAGCCTGAGTCCGGAAAAGAATTTGTTGTTTACAGTGATGCTTCACATTCCGGCCTTGGATGTGTCTTGATGCAGGAAGGTAATGTGATTGCATATGCTTCTCGACAACTTAAGCCTCACGAGATAAACTACCCAACTCATGATCTTGAATTAGCAGCCATTGTTTTTGCACTGAAAATTTGGCGGCATTATTTGTACGGTGAGAAGTGTAAGCTATTCACCGATCACAAAAGTCTGAAGTACTTGCTTACTCAGAAAGATCTGAATCTTAGACAAAGAAGGTGGTTGGAATTACTTAAAGATTATGATCTGACCATCGACTACCATCCTGGAAAAGCTAACGTGGTTGCCGATGCTCTGAGTCGGAAACCGAACCTCGGTACGTCTTTCGAAATTCTCAAAAATCTAAAATTGTTCCATCTTGAAAATTCTCTAAACCATTCGAATAATGTCTTGCTTTCCAAGTAATATCTTGATTTGTTTGTTCATAGCTTCTTTGGCCATCAATGCTCATTTCCGACTATGTAAAGCTCGGAATCATCTGAACGAACTCCAAGTCCAATCTGTTCTGATTTCTAGAATCAAAGAACTCCAGCAAGTTGATCCGGAACTTCAGAGAATCTTGTCTAAGCTTGAATCTAATCCTGACTTTTCTGTCAAGTCAAATGGTCTTCTATATTTCAAAGATCGAATTTGTGTTCCTAATAATAAGGAATTGCAAGCTGAAATTCTGCAAGAAGCACATCAAAGTTCTTTTTCAATCCACCCTGGATCTGTTAAGATGTACAAAGATCTCAAGCCCTTGTATTGGTGGTCTGGAATGAAATCGGCTATCAATGACTTTGTATCTAGATGTCTGAATTGTCAGCGAGTCAAAGCTGAACATCGTGCTCCTACTGGATTACTTCAGCCTCTTGAATTTCCGCAATGGAAATGGGAACGGATTACGATGGATTTTGTAACTGGTCTTCCTGACTCTCCTAAAAAAGTGTGATGCTGTCTGGGTAATCGTTGATCGTTTCACTAAATCAACACATTTCATTCCGGTGCGAATGAATTATAGTCTTGAGACCTTAGCAGAACTGTATGTTCGAGAAGTTATCCGTTTACACGGAGTTCCAACTTCTATTGTTTCAGATCGAGACCCTCGATTTACAGCTCGATTTTGGAAAGCTCTACATAAGGCTCTTGGAACTAAGCTGAATGTTAGCACAACATTTCATCCTCAGAGTGACGGACAATCTGAACGAGTAATTCAAATTCTTGAAGATATGCTTAAAGCTTGCATTATCGATTTCGGTAAGAATTGGGAGAAATCTCTGCCGTTAATCGAGTTCGCTTATAACAATAGCTATCAGTCTTCTATTCAGATGGCTCCTTTTGAAGCACTGTATGGAAGAAAATGCCGAACTCCTTTGTGTTGGTCTGAACTCGAAGACAACAAGGTTTTAGGACCTCAACTGCTCCAGGAAACTGAAGAGCAAGTTCGAATCATTCATTCCCGATTGAAACAAGCTTTTGACAGGCAGAAGTCATACGCTGACCTGAAGCGTAGGGACATCCAATATGAGATCGGAGATAAAGTATTTCTCAAAGTTTCTCCGTGGAAGAAAGTTTTTCGTTTCGGCAAGAAAGGAAAACTTAGTCCGCGTTTCATTGGACCGTTCGAAGTAATTGAGAGAATTGGTCCTGTAGCTTATCGCCTTACACTACCTCCTGAATTCGATAAGATTCATAATGTCTTTCATGTTTCTATGTTAAGGCGTTATCGATCCGATCCGTCTCACGTTCTCGAACCAGAAGAAGTTGAACTTAATCCTGACCTCTCCTATGAAGAAGAACCTGTTCAGATTCTCGATCGAGAAATTAAAAGGCTTCGTAACAAGAGTGTCCCTCTTGTTAAAATTCTCTGGAAGAATCATAATGTTACAGAAGCAACTTGGGAACCCGAGGATACGATGCGAAAGCAATATCCTCATTTATTCAGTTCAGGTAAGAATTTGAGGGCGAATTCTTTCTTTAAGGAGGAGGGAATTGTAACATCCGCATTTCCGTCCTAGAAGTTATCGCCGTAGAATTTAATTATTTTAATTATTTTTAGAAGCAATTGAGCCCATGAACTTGTGAATTATGCAAATTGGTCCCTAAAGTCCTCAATTGGGCAATTAGTGCACCAATTCGAATTAGAAAAGAAATTAGATTCGAATGAATCGGTCTAGCCGGTTGGTAAGCCAATGAAATTAAATTGGTGATGTCTAGATTTAAGGTGTGGAATTAAAAGAATACGAAAGAAATTAAATAACATTGTACTCCTTAAAATGGGATAAAATTGATAAAGCTTAATTAAGCTTGTAACAAAGCAAATTAGGGATTAAATTAGAAGATTATTAAAAAGTAAATAATGCATGTAAAAGATGATTTATCCTTGGGGATGCCCCTAGTAAATAAAGAGTAAATGAATAAATAAAAAGGGTTTATAGGTAAAATACACAAGCCATCAAATCAAGTATATGATGAAAGCTTGTCATCTTTTTTCCCATTTTTGCTCTTCTTTGCCGTGAAGAAAGGGAAGAATGGGGGAAGAGGGAAGCTCAAAAGTCAGCCATGTTTGAGAGCAAAATACATGAAATTTTCGGTTGCATGAAGAGGGCTTAAGCTAGGATATTGAAGAGTGTAACTAAGGTTGTCAAAGATTAAAGAAAGTAAGTCTCCTACACTTTGAAACTTTCGGTTGAGCTTAAAAACATGCATGCAAACCTAAGTTTTATATGAACATGAAGATATATGAGTCTTAAATGTAATAACAAGATAAAATATGGAAAAATATGGAATCTATGCAAGAAAACAAGAAAGGAGTAAAAAAGGGACTGTTTTAAAGAAAAGAACAAAATCTTGAGCTTTGGAAAACTTATTAAGAGTCAAAATCTGAAAATGGTTACTAAGAGAAACTTGTTAAGGGATGAACATTTGGTTATAAAAGTTTAAAGATTTCTGGAAAAATGAAGTAGGAAGATGGTATGATGATTAGAACTAAAAATGGTCATGAGATCGAATTTGTGAAGAATAGGGACTGTTTTGAAGAAATTAGTAATTTTGCATGCCTAAATGTTGAAATTAGAAATTTACATGGATTGTAAAAATATCCTTGAAAAGTATATTAAGTCATGCTATGAAAGAAATTTAGATTTAAGAATGTAATTAAGTGTATGTTCAAGCTAAAGTGTTAATTAAGAAATCTGCCCAGTGAAGTTCAATGTAAAAGCAGTGACTTTGAAAATTCACCAAAAATCGAATATAAGGTATTTGAAGCTGAAATTTATACAGTATAAACTTTAAAATGTCTAGAATCATTGAGAGAAAACGGAACTAAATTTCAGAATGTAATTTGAAAGATACGAATTTTTAAAGACGGGCAGTGCATGCTGTCCAGAATTGCCGAATGGAGTATAAATAAATAATAAACTGTATTAATCCGAATAAGATAAAAATATGAGGTTAATGTGACTGAAAAATTGGGTTTAATACCTTTCCAACGGTATATGGTATGTTAATTTTGGATAAGTAATTAAAAAGTTATGATTAAAACGATAACTAGTCCTCGAACTAGTTTAGTGAAAAAAGTCAGAATTGAAATTAGGAGTTCATGCTTGAATTGTGAATTAGTATGGTTGAATTGCTTCCTAATATAGTGTATTTGTTTAATGTTGAGAGTTAAGATCCTAATAGCGAAGAAGCTTCGGAGGAAGCTAGGATCGATCGTTCGAAAGGAAGAGGCAAAAGCATCTCAATTCGAGATCAAGCATAAGGATCGTGAGTGTAACTTTCGTGAGTGTAAATTTTATGAGTTTAATTTTATTTTAGGGTTGGGACTAGTGTCCGAACCACGTTAATATTCTGTATATTTATATTTATATGCATGAAATTGGACTAAATGCTATTCGGTAATATGTTTAGTAAGGGAAGAAGTTATAAAGGAATTTGAGTGCATGATTGCAATATGTGATGCATGTATGATCAAATGCGATTTGTGGACTGTTTTGCATGATGCTAAATGCCATGAACTCTATGTTAATGTGGATTTTGATGTTTGATTAAGTATGTAATATTGTGGACTGCCCATGTAAATGTTGTATGGTAGAAAGACATGAAATGAATTTGATCATAATTGATATGCTGATTATGTGGACTGCTCTATGACATGAAAGTGCTATGCTTGAAAATGCATATGTTATGTATGAATGATGTTGCTGCCATGTTGTGAGTAAATGAGTATGCAATATGAATTCTGAAAAATACACACATGAAATGAATTAAAGGACTAATCACCTAACAAGATTCCGCCCTTGGTCGTTTGGACGTTCTAGATAAGAACGACATGCCTAGAGTCTGAGCTCACCCTCCGATATTGCTTTGTGCAATCTTTGATAGTACTTTGTGTACTCTTGATAAGATGTGTGATTTTGATTGCTGTTCGAGACACACGATGCTATGGACATCACCTTTGATTTTGCTTTGTGCAATCAATGACGTTGCCGCGGGCAACACTCCGATATGCGTTACATGTTACCCTTCCGATGGCTCGAAATTCTGTTACGACTATTCTACCATGGGCAAAATGTTAAATTAAAAGTTTGTGATATGAAATCATATTAAAGAATAATATGGCTTAAAATGACATGCTATGATGTGAATTGCTATGCTATGTGGACATTGATCCTTTCCGAACATGCTATGATGTGAATTGCTATGCTATGTGGACATTGATCCTTTCCGAACATGCTATGATGTGAATTGCTATGTTATGTGGATATTGATCCTTTCCGAATACGTTATGAAATAAAGTGCTATGATATGTGGACATTGGTCCTATCCGATTATGCTAAGAAGCATATGAAATGCTTACAAATTCGATTATGTGAAATTTGGGTAATAACCTTATTCGAATGTATGTAATATTGAAATGAGAAATTTTGATTTTTGAATGATAAATTGGGATCATTCGAATGATATGCTATGTTGAAATTGTGGATTTGATTTGATATGTTGCAAATGCTATGTATGGTTTAGCATGAAAGCTTGATTTAATTAAATGCTAAAGCATGATATTGAGTATGTTGAAAATGAAGTGAAATATGCCCTTGTTCGAATCATGTATAAGCATGAAATAATTTGTCGTGATATGTTATGTGTTCAAGCATGTGTTATGAATGATGACATGACATGTATGCTGCCATATGTATGAATTTTGTGTGAGCTTAGTTGGGTGAATATCAAATTGCTAATAAACCTAGCTAAGTAACCTCAATGTTTGATCACGCTTAAGCTCAAGAACGAATTAGTGTTAGCATTACCTCGCTAAGTACTTTTTGTACTTACCGCTCCTCTGTTTTCTTCTTCCCAACCTTAGCAGGATAGCTCGGACCCTAAAGCTAGCTTTCGTTGGATCAAGGTTATCAAGTTCACAGTTCCGAAATATGTACGATCTAAGTCTTATTTTTAGACTCCTATATGATGGCTTTGAAGTTTGTCTCAGGATCCGTTTTGTTTTATTTGGTCGAAACTTAAGTTTGAAATGGTGTTTGAAATTACATGCTCCGTGATGTTCGGTTAGGAGGCTAGATTCATGTTTTGTATCTAAGTAGTTAGCCTCATTATTTTGTGTAAAAATGTAAGTCAAGCTATGGTTGTGTCGATCCTTTTTGTTGTCCATAGTCGATAGCTTGGCATGTTTAGGAGCATATAAGCTATGTCTTTTTGTAAGCCTTAAGTAAAGGAAATCAAATGCCATGATATGAATTTGGAATCTATTATGTGATGTATGAAATTGGTTGCTTAAATATTTGGAATAATTCGAATTCACCTAGACCAATTAATTAAGGGTTTTCGGTTAGCATGTAATCGGTTAATTAAGTATTCGACATTATGGCTTAATTGCAATAGTGATATGATAATGTAATTAAAAGTTTTAATTGGTTCTAAAATTTGTAACAAGATTAAATGGAAGTTTGTTTAAAGTTTTTGCTAGCCCATTTTCCGCGTGCGCATTAAAATGAATTAGCGATTAAAATAATATCACGTCATCAAAATGCTTCCGCAATTGTCTGTTCTGTTTTGTTTGTCCGTTTTGTTTGTTTTCTGTTCCGTCGACGCCCCTAACTCCCGGCCCGGGTTGGGGGTGTCACACAGCGAATCATAAAACCTCTTTAAAAGTAGTTGTAAATCAATAAATCAAAGCTTTGGTTGAAAAACCTCTTTTGAAACATCATGCTTTAAACCATGTCTTGCTCAAACATGAAAACCAACCCTTAGCTTAGAAAAGCTAAGTAACTCACTTCAAAGCACATCCTTGCTAAACCATCAATTTAACCTTTCCATGCATGAACATCATATGCAAAGTTAAATACATGTAACCCCTTAAACCCGACCCAAGGGTTATGGGCCGAATCTAGGAAGTTAGATTGAAAACGTGTCCCTCAAGTAATTTAAAAACGGTGTCGTTTAACATTAAAATCCATATTTTTGAAAACGCAATCGTATAGATAAAGTAATCTAAAATAAAGTAACAAAATATCCATTTAAAAATTCTCATGCATGCTAAAACAGTTAAAAAACCCAAATAAATGTATAAGTAACCGAAATTATATAAATCTCAAAATAATAACTAAAATAAAATAACTTTATAAATTCGAAATGTCCATACTGAAAACTGAAATAAATATGATAAATTGTGGTCCTCCAAGTACCGAACTCCTATGTCTGAGAATCTGAAACAAGAACTAAGGGGGAGTCAGCTATTAAGCTCAGTGTGTCTCTAAGGTGCATCAGACAGAAAATCACAGGAATCATACAGTCAACATAGTCATTTCAACAGTCAATCGAATATACAGATATGCAATGCACGATGCACCTAAGTCTATGTCATGAACCCATCTACATCACCGTCCGAAGAGTAAAGTTCCCCAGAACCACTCTCTACATCGTCACCATCCGAAGTGGAACTCAGCCCGAAGGGTGGAACCACTGATCCGAAGTGGAATTCAACCCGAAGGATGAAACCACTGAACTTCCTCCGTACAAATCCCACCCGAATGATATGATATGAATATTCCGATCTTAATCCGAATGCAACATCATTAGTCCGAAAATGCATGAGCATTTAGTCCGAAAATGCATGAGCATTTAGTCCGATAATTAACTATTCATAATCCAATGTATGATGTTTAATAGAATGACATACAACATATCACATAGCCCATATCACAACATATCACATAGTCCATATCACAACATATCACATAGTCCAGATCACACATATCACATAGTCCAGATCACAACATATTTATAGTCAACCATCACATAGCAACAACACATATAATGTAGCACAAGCAGAGAACACACCTCAGACAGCTAACAGCTCAACGTCGAGAGTGACGTCTCCCTCGCTCAGATCTAGAAGCAGGCGAAACAGGATCGACACCTACAAGGGTTCACTAAGTCAAAATTCTCTACTACTATGCCACAAACTACTAACAGAAATTATTTAAATTCTCATACGTGCAGAACTCGAAGGTTGAGACGCAGGAGGTCGACCAGGCGGAGGAGGTGGAAGTTCTTGTTCCTCACGACCGAACGAGTAATGGTCACCTTAACACATTAATAGTTTATATCAGAACTCAATATGTCGCTTCTCTAAAAATACCAAATACATAAAACTTGTAAATAAAGGAACGAGGCTTTCATATTCGAATTAAAGGTTGGAGTGTGATTTTTAAGCTCGTGAATGAGATTCATTCTTCATAATATTAAAAGCCGTGAAGAATGGGTACACAAAAACGTGTAGAACAACAAGATATATATATATATATATATATATATATATATATATATATATATATATATATATTAAAATAATAATAATAATAAAATAATTAGGTATATGTGTATTATAGTAACCGATGTAACAGTAGCATATATATATAATAAATATTTTGGTAATACGTTTGTGTAAAATAAAATATATATATATATATATTATAATAGCTCACATTCCAATATACTCATGAACTATTGTTGTAGAAAACAAACAAAACTGTAAGTTTATATATATAAATAGGTACACACGGGTATAATGGAGCTTATGTATAACATCTATATGTCTTTAGCTTTTAACAAATAATAGTATAATATGCCATTTTAAAACAATAAAATAAAACTATCGATAATAATTCATAACCATGTGATCATGGAAATTGGTTTTGTTTACAAAGGTTTTAAAGTCGCAAAACAGATTTCAAGGGGTTTGATGCAATGCTATTTAGGGATCGGAAAAACCACCAATGATGGAAGCAGGTGGCTCATGAGTTCTCACGGAATGTGATTCCCAACTTCACATGTTTACAACACAAAAGGACGCATCACAACGAAATAAAAAGAATGCTCACTCGGCTTACCCAGAATATTTTATGGTCGAACGCGGTGGTGGAATGAACGGTTACCGGTGAAAGGGTGACCGAAGCTTGATCGTTAAGGGGAAGCGTCTTTGATATAGAGAGGGAGATGGGTCGATATCGAGAGAAAGAGAGAGGTATGAGAGGATGGTTGCTGCGATATGACAGATTAAGGGTCGCAAGGAATTGATAAAATGATTAAATACCCATCTTAATGGGTGAAACACAATGTGAGGCCTTGGAATCATTAGGGTTCACGAAATGGGTATATAATTTTACTTTTTAATCAAAATGGTCACCGATTTTCCGAATTAAGCCCAAAAATCTAATTTCTCATAATTCAATCCCTTAGACAATTAGGGTTTCAAGACTAAAATTCCCAAATCTTAGGGTTACTGAATTAGGGATTTAACTCAATTTAGGGTTTTTAATTTTAGGGAATTTTTGGGGTGTTACAATACAAGTTCCTTGGAAAACACTTCCACTTCACATTATACTTTTCTCATATTTGGAAATCATCTCAATGCAAGAAACCTTTGAAAACCACTTACTCCTTCAATCTATCTCATGCATTAAACAAATGCAACATATGAACCACAAAATCAACATTTGCATTACATGCCTTTTAAAACAAGCCTTCACAAGACTTCAAAGCACTAAAGAGATTCCCATGCACATATGCACCATTCTTAACATAAGATAAACACTTGTTCAAGCTAACAAGTAATACATGCATTCTTGGTACATTACACACTTTCCATGCAACCTTGCATCATCTCAAACATCTCATGCTTCATTACATCCAAGAACATTATATTGGCTTCCAAGTGATAATTCACAAACCATCATAACACAATACACAATCGGATACGCGGATTACAAGCGTTGTCCCACACGCTCCATACACACTTCCGAACAACACAAGGTGGAGTTTACCGGTACAATCACAACCCCCTCAACACCCGTGATGGAGTTTAACGGTACAATCACAACCCCTCAAAATCACTCATAGGAAGTTGTATAACACACCAGCGAGAGCCGGGACACATCACAAGGCTTACACATGGAAGCTACCACAACCATTGTAATCACCTTAACCAAGCTCACACACGGGAGCAACCCTCCACCGTTGTGACGCTTAACAAAGTCCACCCACGAGAGCCACCCTCCATCGTGGTGACTTTTAACAAGGTTCACCCACGAGAGCCATCCTCCATCGTGGTGGCACTTATCCAAGCCCACCCACGAGAGCCATCCTCCATCGTGGTGACACCAATTTCCTCAACCGCTAGGATTCTTGGATGGAGTTTACGGTACAATTACAACCCCCTCGACATCCAAGGCGACTCAATTCACGGTGCACCCAATCCTATAGCCGGCTAACTATATCCGATTAAAGTAACCAAGAACCACTTACATCACTTGCCAATATAACCATTTTACCACATTAACCCATTGTTTTTACAAGCATAACCAAAATGCCAAAACCACCAATTACCATCATCACTTCACTGTTTTGAAGCATTAAACAAAGCCATTAAACAACATGCAACATTATGCATCAATTCCACAATTCCAAAGTACAAAACCAAGGATCTCTTACCTTGAGCGTCCTTCAACACATGACTTCAAAACCAGCATTAAACCATGCTAAAACATGCTTTCAAAACAGAATTTAAACATGCAAATCACATGCATTGCATCCAACAATCACAAGTGCTTTAAAAACCAATTCATAACACAAACCAAGAGAGAAATTCCATTTACTTACTCTTGAGCTTAGCTAAGTTGTTTAGACTTAAACTAAGCTCCCAAAACCTTCAAACATTGGTTTCAAAGCTGAAAACCCAACTTCACTCACCGATACACAAAACTAGGCTAGCCAACAAGCCTTCCAAGCATCCGAAACCATCAACGCAACCTCTATTGCTCACGGATCACTCTCCCCTATTTCAAGCACATAACAACAGAGGATTAATGCATCATTATGCATTAAAAACACCAGCAACACACCTAAACTCGCTGCTCTTCATAAATCCAACATTTCGGCTACCAAACACAACCGAAATCACATCCAAACACTTCCAAAACTTAACTCAGCCAAGATCCATCACTTCTAACCATTTTTAAACATCAATTAACATCCAAAATAAACTCAAACTCGTCCTTATACCTCCAGCATTAACAAAACACCAAGATCACCCCAAAAACCACCATTTTCACAAGCAAAAACTTAGGAAAATCAACCTATTCGGGATTGCATTGATTAAACCTCAATCACACATCATTTAGACATCCAAAATACATCAAAAAGACATCTCAAAACAGAGCCCAATCATCCAATACGAATTTCTTCAAAATTAAATCCAAATCTTGCATTTTAAGCCAAAAATCAAGATCACAACATTAAAACCTTTAATAAAACTTAATTTAAGGATTGAGAACTTGGGAATTTCAGTAAAGAACTGAGTATTTAGAGGAGAAGGACGTTCATACCTCTAAATGTGGATTTCTCCTTGTTTAGAGCCAAAATCCTTGAAAATTCATTAAGCAAATGGTGAGGATTTGGTGTAGAAATGATTAGGAATCATTTAGGAATTGAAATCTCAACTTTAGGTGTGAAAATCAAAGGAAAAGTTTCTGTGGAAATGTGTTTGGCTGAGGGAATTTTGAGAGAAAATGAAATGGGAAAATTTTGGTAAAAGTTAGTTATGAAACTAAAAATATCTTTTTCCTTCTTTCCTTTTTATTAATTAAACATTAAATGAGTCTTTAAAAATCAAGAAAAATCTGGAGAAATCCTCCCTTGGGTAAATTAGCTCCTTAAAGATTCAAAGTTTCAATCCTTTTAAAACAATCACGAACTTTTCAAAAATTACATTTTAGTCACTAACTCAAAATGTCATATTTCCAAACCTCATTTTGTAAAATTGATTTCACCACTCTCTTATATATAATAAAAGAGGATTTTTAGATATTTTTCCATATTTTTAATGCATCCCGAACTAGGCTTTCCTTAAAACCACCTTATATATTCGAACCGAAAATCCGACCGGTCCGGTTCAGACCCAAAACTTCTAAGCCCAAAATTGGGGTGTTACAATATGTTCATGCATCATGATCATTTTGGCTTATGCGGACCGGAGGTAAGAACATGCATTTCATTATGGAAATTGCTCGTGCTTGGACCCTGCATTGTCGAAGATTTGTTTTATGAGCTTACCCTCACTAAGCTTTTATGCTTACGCTCTCTTTTGTTCGACAATGCAGATAAATAACTTGTGGGTGACAAAGGCAAGGAAAGGTCCCAAGTGTTGCTTTTGGTGAGCTCAATGTATGAATTTTAAGTAATAGAATGTAATAGTTAAGCAATGGGATAGGTATTGTTGATTCGAGTTTTGATGTATGTCTATGGTTGACTTGGGTTGTAATCATGATAACTTGACAAATGCTTGAGTGATGTATGCCTTGTAGATGTTTAAATTGCTTGATGACATGTAAACCTTTATGTGATGAACGGTGCTTTTGTCTATCAATGTCTTCAAGCATGCTTATATGAAAGGCTCTTAAGGTGTAATTTACCATGTATGTATGATTGTTCATATTCATGCCTTGAGTATGTTTGTGTATGTTGGAGTATGTTTAATCTAGGACGTATGCCTCTAGACTTGGGTTGTTGGTGTTGTGTGCCTTTAGCCCTTTTAAGCTCTTATGTTGGGCTATGTATGCTCTTGATGTTTTTCTTCCATGGAAAGTCATTAGAGTTAAGCAATAAGTGCTCCCCTGCACAATGGTTTCGAAACCATGGGTAAGGTTTCGAAACCTTTGCAGAAATCTGGGATTCCAGACCTTACTGCCAGCTTAAGTTTCGAAACCTTTGAGGAAGGTTTCGAAACCTTTGCAAAATCTGGGATTCCAGACCTCACTGCCAGCCTAAGTTTCGAAACCTTTGAGGACGTTTTCGAAACCATAGAAGAGGGTTTTGAAACCATGGGTAAGGTTTCGAAACCTTTGCAGAAATCTGGGTTCCAGACCTTACTGCCAGTCTAGGTTTCGAAACCATTTGGGGAGGTTTCGAAACCTTTACTTAAAAATGCACTGTTTGAACTTTGTTGGCCTTTTTAAAGAGAAAAACACATAGGTACTAAGATGCCTTTAGTCAAGATTAAAATTGGGCTGTTTGAATGTGGTTTGGGGTTCGAATGTTTGTCTCATGTTATACGTTCCGCTGTTTGATCACTTAGGATTTAATACTCTTCTAGACAAGATTAAAACTTTAAAAAAAAATAGGGTTGCTAACCGAGGGGGAACCTTAACGGGTTTCGCTTCGGTTTTCCCCGTGTGACCCACTCGGACCGGTCATCCGGCTAGACCGGGGTGAGGGGGTTACATTTGTTGGTATCAGAGCCTAAGGTTACCGAGACCTTGGGCAGGTAAGTGAGGTAAGTTAAGTTCTTGCATTGAAATTGCACGGTGTTTGCTTGCCATGTAAGCATGTTGCTTGTTATCCGTGTATGCTGTGATGTATGATTGTTTGATTGAGGATGTATGTTGCTTGATCGTACGCATATGTTTGCTTGTTTAGCAAGTATGCCTTGTTATATGCTTGGTTGAGTATGAATGTGTGTTGAATTGTTTGAAACATGTTTAGTAGAGTCTCATTGCTACTATTACATCGAAAAAGAGATTTTAAGTGAGGGAAACATACTTGAGCCACTTGGAAGCCTTGCCTTGCTAACCCAATCTTGTATGTTTTACTATTGATGTTGTTGTTGATTTAATTGCTTTTCGATAAGTAGAAGTGGTAGTTTCTGAAAAGGTGGACGATGTTGAGGGAGTCCACCATCTTAGTTAGGGAGGTATAGTTGTACCGGAATTGAGGCACAATTTGTCCGTTTGAGACAGTGTGTATGTGGGTTGATTCCTGTGGATGAGGGATGATGTGATCAACTATGGCATTAGTTAGTAAGAAGAAGTGAAGGCTTATGAGTGGGGGTCAAAGTAGTGTCGATGTTTTATCGAATGAGCCCTTGGTACAGTATTAAGTTGGTTTCCTCCAGTTGATTCTAAACCTGTGTTTTTGTATATCGTTAGCAAGTATGCAAGTTTGAACATGCCTGGTGAAGTGTTAGTTGGTGACCGTTGGGGTTCAGCCTATGATTTTAATGCAAGACAGCCGGTCAGTGTCCGTGAGTGGGAGCTAGTTTGTGTGATTGGGTCAGTGTATGTTGAGTTCTCTTTCAGCAAGCGGAAGAGATGAAGTCACTTCCGATACAGTTGAGCCGAGAAGGGAGTCTTGAGCTTTGACTCCAGGTTGTTTGTTAGGGGTAGAGCAAGTCCAGCATGACTGTTTGTGTGTGATCAGAATTGAATCTTGAAGTTATGAGATGCTCTAAGAATAGTTTAGAAGAGTCGGATTTTGTTGAAGAACCAGTCTGAAAACAAGAGGACCGAAGACTATCAGTTGTGTACATGTGAAGTTACAATTTCTGCGGATACCTCCTTTTGCGTGAGCGTGTAAGAAATTAGATATATTTGTTGAGACCTTAGATGTAGGGACACATGTGACTAGCCTTTTGAGAGATAGTAGTGATCAGAAAGATGTACAGAAGATGTTTGTTGGTGGTTCAGAGTTACTAGTTTCTAGTAGATGTGAAGTAACCGTCTTCCTACGGTTTTGATGTACCTTTTGACGATGTTTGGCTTGAAGAGCACAGAGTTAGTGTATACGTTGAGACAAAGAGAGAGAGAGTTGCCTTGAAGTTGCAGATTTCTGTGTGACTGTAGTAGTAGGTGAGGAGGTGAACTTCTTGTCGAATGTTGATCCAGCTTTGGAGGTCGAAGATTGATTGAGTTTAGTTGGCAGGCTTGCTTAGAAAGTGTGATGAATTTGATTTTGAATGAAGATTAGACCACAGAATGCTAGAATAGTTTGTGTTTTCCTAGAAGTGTTTGGAAGATTTACCCGGTTTGTCTCTTGATAGAGAAGAAAAGTTCGTTATTGAGACCGTCTCCGAGGTTGCTTTTGTTTTGTTTGTTCTGTAACTTATGAATCCCGGAAGAATTGAGAATGTTGAAGAAATAACTTCGAGATTAGCTGGACCTTAGACTCATTAGGCCTAGTACGTCATCTTAGATTATAACAGTACAATTTGTGAAGAAGAGAGAAGACAATACAAGAATGTGTTCAGATTACATACAGTTGAAACAATTGACAGTGAATAGTTAGTATCCATTTCCGAGTGTCAGTGAATTGTTGATCAGTTAGTATGTGCTTCAGTCTTTTCGAAGATTAATTTGAGATCCGTCTACTACCAGTTGAAAGTGAGAAAGGTTGAAGTACCGAAGACAGCCTTCGGGCGAGATGTGATCACCTTGAGTTCTGAGTTATGCCGTTTTGTTTGACTAGTGTATTAGTTACCTTCATAGAGATGTTGAACAGAATAATTCCCGAGTTCCTTGATCGGTTGTAGTAGTTCCCATAGATGACACATGAGTACATTCACGTACCGAAGAAGGCCATGACAAGCTTTGAAGTTAGTGTGGTAGATCCTTTTAGGGAATTAGTTGTATGTCAAGTTATGCAACGTGAACTTCGAGTTAATGAAGATGTTCTCCTAGGATATGCAGATCATCCGAGTGTATTAGAGTAAATCCCAAGTAGGCAAAAGAAGATATGAGTTGGAAGAAATTGAAGACTGTGACAGATATCTTTAGTTTCTAGGTTTAGCATTGTTACTTTCAGAGAATTGTGAATAGTCTTTTGAAGATAGTTGCTCCATTGATAGATTGCTACAGAAGAATGTTCAGTTGTGTGATTAGATGCGAGACAATGAGCCCTTGAGAAACCGAAAGAAACTTTGAAGAGAGCTTCGACCTTGAATCAGCTTATATTAGAGAAAGAGTTGTGAACCACAGTGATGCATTACATGTAGAGTTAGGTTGTGTGCTTATGCAAGACAGAAGATTGTGGCTTGTTCATCAAGATAGTTGGAAGACCGTGAGAAGAGTTATTCGATATGAGACATAGAGTTAACTACAGTTGTATTTGCTTCGAAAACTTAGAGACAAAGCCGTATAGTAAGAAATGCACAGTGTATATGTACGTATCATCAGAACTTAGAATATTTGAAGACTTAGGAAGGGTGGAAACTTGAACAGCATGAAGTGTTAGAACTGCTTGAAGATTGTAATATCAAGATTGAGTACCATCCGAAGATAGTCTACGTAGTAACCGATGTTCCGAGTTATTTTGTTGTTAGATTAGTAGTTGAGTTGCGAGATGTATTTGCCGAAATTCAGTTTACCGAAGAATAACAGTTTTGTGGCCGAGTTTCATGTTGAACCTACATTGAGTCAGAATGCTTGAAGAGAAACAGTTGCAAGACATAGTGGAAGGAAGACCGTCAGAATATAGTTTCAGAGATGATAGAGTTTGTATTTTTAGAGACAGAATAGTTGTACCGATTGACATAGTGTTTTGAGACGTATTGTTTTAGCCGAAGCACAGGGTAGTTCATTTTTATTGCATCTGAGTAGTATGAAGACGTATTGTGGGTTGAAGATGAATGCTTCTGAATTGAGTGGATGAATGATGTGGTTCCGTACGAGAGTAAGTGCGTGAATTGCCAGTGTGTTGAGACCGAGCGTCGGTTTTCTTCTAGTTTGTTACATCCGGGGAAGGTTCTTAATGGAAGTGGGTAATAGAGATCCGAGACTTCAATTAGATTGTTTTTGAAGACGTCTGCTTAGTGTTTGGTTAATTGATGAAGTCAGATGATCAGTTAGAGAAAGTCATCGGTCAAGTTTTTAAACAGTGTTGTATGAGTTGTGAGTCGGGCTAGATCTGTTGTTTATCTGTTGCGGTTACCACCAGAGTTAGAAAGAGGTTTGTGATGTGTCTGTGAATCTATAATTCGGGAGTGTGAGTCAGACATGTTCTGTGCTATGTTTGTAGAAGAGATTGAGTTGAGTTTGAAATTGATATGCCTTGAAGAATCAGTTGAGATCTTAGTGTCAGATAGCAAATGTTGTGTGGTAAGTCATTCGAGTTGGTTAAAATGTTGTAGTGAGAAGACAAGGGAAGTATGGAGGAGCATGTTTCAGTGACTCTTACTGTCCGATAAATTTTGGGGATGAAATTTCCTTAAGTGGAGGAGAGTTGTAACACTCGTGTTTTGGGGCTAGGAGTTAGTCGGGTTTGTAGTCCGAGTCAATAAAATTAAATTAAAACAAATCAACCTAAGTTGTGATGTAATTGAGCTTTAATAAAGAAGGGAGGGACCTACAATGCAATTTTCCCCAAAAGATTTTAAAAGGATGACAACTTTTGAAAAGTTGTCATCTTCTCCCCTTTTCAACATATCCCCAACGTGAAACACCTCCCCCATCCCCCAAACTCTCTTAAACTTCAAAGCTTATATTTCATTCGATTTCAACTTCGATTCAAGGGGTTTTTGAAAGGTAAACATGTTTTCTTACTCTCCTTTTCATTCCCTATTCATACATGGTCTTAGATTTGAAAAATATGAACTCTTGAAAATTAGGGTTTATATTAAAGTTTGGGTTTTAAGGGGGTTTCTCATCTTGTTTCGATTAATTGAGTTGGGGCTTTGTTTACTCATATTAAAATACACATTATATGTTAATTTGGTTAAATTTTAATGAAAATCCGAAGTGGGTTCTTAGACCCATTTTTAAGGTGTCAAAAAGTTGATTTTTGGTGGGTTTTATGGTGTAATTAGAGGGCTGATGGTATATGTATGCTAGGGGGATGTTTTGGGACCATTTAGATGTCATTTGGGTGTTTGAAAATGGAATTTTCTGCTGGGTAAAATAGGAGTACGAAAATGAGAATTTTGGTGATTGTTTGGGTTGTAAATTGTTGGAGCTTGGCTTGCACCTATGGGTTGATGTTGTGGCTGAATTTAGTGATCATTTGTGAGTATAAAATGTGTTGGAAACTTGGGTTTTCATCAAGGATTATGGGCTGCTTGAATTAGATAAAGTTGGAGTTTGGTCATGACTTGAAATGTTGAGTTTGATATTTGAATTTGTATTCCGGGTTAGCTACCTTGATGTTTGAGTTGATTGGGGGTTGTTTTACTTGTGTTGAGGTGATTAGAAGCGAGGTTTTGAGTTGGTGAAGCCGTGGGAACAAATCCGGAAATTGAAGACCATGGTTGTTTAGTACTTGAGCTTGGAGGTAGAGGTGAGTGGTTAATGTTTTAAATTGGTTTTTAAGTGGTTGGTTCAAGCATGTGGACTAGGTTGGGCTTGGTAGACCCACCTAGAGTTAGGATTAGGGTGGTAGCCTAATCCTAAGCTTTAGTTAGAGACCTTGGATGTACTCTTTAATTATTGTTATGCTTCATGATGATTATGTATAATGTGATACACATGTATGTGAAAGTATGGCTTAGTGTATTGATTTTATATTGTATGTTGATGACAAATATAATGTGGATATATGATGAGATAATTGTTCGGATGACATACATGTGGTGTTGGTTTGTGAAATGAGGTTATGGTGTGGATTGCATGATTTTGGAGAATCATAGTGAGTACGTGCTAAGTACGTATATTATATTGAAATTGATATTGTAAAAGGTTGTGAAATTTGATTTATATTGACACTAGTATGCTTGGGTACAATGATCGATCATTAGGATGAGTGTGCACACAAATTGAGTCAAAAACGTACGTGGCCTTGGTGGCGTTAAGGCACCAAGGAGGAGTACGGTGATGTAATATTCCACCGGAAGCTTTTATATATTTCTACGTGATAATGAGTGGAATCCCATCCGTAGGGCATGTGGTGATAAGTGGAATCCCGCCCATGCAAGGACCGGTGATGAGTGGAATCCCGCCGAGGTAATGTTGTTGTTGGAAATGCATTCCAACGGGTTATCCGCGTATTCGAGTCATAGCTAGGTGCCAATATGAGGTTGCATATGTATACCAATATGAGATTATGTATATATGCTTATATGATGCGAAATGTGATGCCCTTTATGAATTGATATATGATGTGGTTAATACAATGAGTTATGCATCTTGGTACGTTGAGCTTATGGGTTGTTGAGCATGGCATAATGTTGATTATATGTTCATGCATCATGATCATTTTGGCTTATGCGGACCGGAGGTAAGAACATGCATTTCATTATGGAAATTGCTCGTGCTTGGACCCTGCATTGTCGAAGGTTTGTTTTATGAGCTTGCCCTCACTAAGCTTTTATGCTTACGCTCTCTTTTGTTCGACAATGCAGATAAATAACTTGTGGGTGACAAAGGCAAGGAAAGGTCCCAAGTGTTGCTTTTGGTGAGCTCAATGTATGAATTTTAAGTAATAGAATGTAATAGTTAAGCAATGTGATAGGTATTGTTGATTCGAGTTTTGATGTATGTCTATGGTTGACTTGGGTTGTAATCATGTTAACTTGCCAAATGCTTGAGTGATGTATGCCCTGTAGATGTTTAAATTGCTTGATGACATGTAAACCTTTATGTGATGAACGGTGCTTTTGTCTATCAATGTCTTCAAGCATGCTTGTATGAAAGGCTCTTAAGGTGTAATTTACCATGTATGTATGATTGTTCATATTCATGCCTTGAGTATGTTTGTGTATGTTGGAGTATGTTTAATCTAGGACGTATGCCTCTAGACTTGGGTTGTTGGTGTTGTGTGCCTTTAGCCCTTTTAAGCTCTTATGTTGGGCTATGTATGCTCTTGATGTTTTTCTTCCATGGAAAGTCATTAGAGTTAAGCAGTAAGTGCTCCCCTGCACAATGGTTTCGAAACCATGGGTAAAGTTTCGAAACCTTTGCAGAAATCTGGGATTCCAGACCTTACTGCCAGCTTAAGTTTCGAAACCTTTGAGGAAGGTTTCGAAACCTTTGCAAAATTTGGGATTCCAGACCTCACTGCCAGCCTAAGTTTCGAAACATTTGAGGACGGTTTCGAAACCATAGAAGAGGGTTTTGAAACCATGGGTAAGGTTTCGAAACCTTTGCAGAAATCTGGGTTCCAGACCTTACTGCCAGTCTAGGTTTCGAAACCATTTGGGGAGGTTTCGAAACCTTTACTTAAAAATGCACTGTTTGAACTTTGTTGGCCTTTTTAAAGAGAAAAACACATAGGTACTAAGATGCCTTTAGTCAAGATTAAAATTGGGTTGTTTGAATGTGGTTTGGGGTTCGAATGTTTGTCTCATGTTATACGTTCCGCTGTTTGATCACTTAGGATTTAATACTCTTCTAGACAAGATTAAAACTTTAAAAAAAATAGGGTTGCTAACCGAGGGGGAACCTTAACGGGTTTCGCTTTGGTTTTCCCCGTGTGACCCACTCGGATCGGTCATCCGGCTAGACCGGGATGAGGGGGTTACATTTGTTGGTATCAGAGCCTAAGGTTACCGAGACCTTGGGCAGGTAAGTGAGGTAAGTTAAGTTCTTGCATTGAAATTGCACGGTGTTTGCTTGCCATGTAAGCATGTTGCTTGTTATCCGTGTATGCTGTGATGTATGATTGTTTGATTGAGGATGTATGTTGCTTGATCGTACGCATATGTTTGCTTGTTTAGCAAGTATGCCTTGTTATATGCTTGGTTGAGTATGAATGTGTGTTGAATTGTTTGAAACATGTTTAGTAGAGTCTCATTGCTACTATTACATCGAAAAAGAGATTTTAAGTGAGGGAAACATACTTGAGCCACTTGGAAGCCTTGCCTTGCTAACCTAATCTTGTATGTTTTACTGTTGATCAACCGGCTTAAAAAATAAAAAGGTTTATTGACTTAAAAATTTAACAGTAGGTGACATGTCAGTTAATCGAATTTGGTATAATAAAGGTTTACACGTTTAGTCATCAATTTTTACACATTGTTTATTTTACATAATGACCAAAATGATCATTGAACTATTAACAGTCGCTAAGGGGTGACGTGATAATTAAAAAAAATTGTATAATGATACATTTAATTTTTATTTTTAAATTTTTTCTTTTTCACTATACAAACAAATTAACAAATAAACATATATTACATCAATGGAGACACTTGTAATAGAAAAAAAAATAACAGAGAAGGAAAACATACTGATACTTCAACTTTGGGAGTTGATTACTTAAGTTAAGCCTCTCCTCTTCCATATTATGTGCAGTCTTGAATTGATTTTCTTCATACTCATGGATGTTTGAAGAGTCAATTAACAATATCTCTAATCCTCTTTTCTATTTTCGTGATGCCTATGTTTCTTTTGATTATAAATGACTACATTATTGTTTAGGCTTATAGTAAAATAAGTGTCCAAACTGCACTTATTGTTACTTTTGGTGCCTAAATTATTTTTCGCTCAAAACAGATGCTTAGCGTTTCATTTCAATAAATTTAGGTGCTTGATTATTAACGGTGTTTAAAAAATCGTTATTCAATCAAAATATGACACGTGATTTTTTTTAAAAATATTACAGTTTAAATTTTTTACAAAATAGTCTCAAATCCTCAAATTACTGCCGTTGTCGACGTCAACTGCCTGACCAGAGCTCACCACTACCGTTAGGGGTGAGCAAAACTCGACTCGAAAAATCGATATTTTTTTTCAATTTCGAGTTATTCGAGTCGAGTTATTCGAGTTGTTCGAGTTATTCGAGTCAACTCGATTAACTCGAAAAAATTTCGATTTCGAGTCGGTTTGGAATTTGCCCAACTCGAAAAATCGAAAAACCGAATTTTACAGTTTTGCAATTTAGTCACTGATTTCATTTTTCTTCAATTCCTCCTTCATTTTAAGTCCATTTTTGACCAAATTTGAACCACATATTCCTAAACCAGCATAAAACACGTATTTATCTTCAATTTATATTTTTGAAAATAAATTTTACATTTTTTCAATTTAGCCGCTTAATTTTGTATGATTTCCTCATTTCTTCAATATCTCCTTCGTTTTAAGTCAATTTTGACCAAAATTGAACCACATGCTCCTAAACCAATGTAGAAACTAGAATACCCATTTAGCTTCAATTCAAATTTTTAAATTAAATTTCCTACTTTTGTAATTTAGCCCCTCAACTTTGAATGTTTCCCATTTCTTTAATTTCTCTTTCGTTTTAAGTCTATTTTTTACCAAAATTAAACCACATGATTCACTAACACTATATAATATCTATATAACTTCAATTCATATTTTTAACAAATTTATTCTTTTTTTAATTTAGCCCTTTAACTTTATATTTTATTCAATTTGATCATTCAACTGAATTTTTTGTAATTTTTTTCTTTACATCAATTCATTGACTCATTTATACCCCATCAGTACTTTATCCTCAAAAGTTCCTTATTTAAAAATAATATCATAAATATATTTTAGAAGTTTAGATGATATTTTTTTATCCTTGTCACTAATCTGGTTTTTCATGTTGTACACATACGTCTCCAGGCTGTTGCGAGCATCGACCCTTTCCTTCACCCTTTTGTCCTCCTCTGCGAATTCTTCTGCCTCACGAACCATTCTATCAATCTCCTCCTGGCTCAGACGACCCTTATCATTGGTGATAGTAATCTTTTGCGATATACGTGCACCCTTCTCTTCTGCCTTGACATTTAAAATACCATTTGCATCGACTTCGAATGTAACTTCGATTTGAGGGGTTCCCCTGTGCAGTTAGTTGTCAAAATAGTAGGTTAATAATTGTGGTGAAATGAAGATTGACAGATAATATAAAGGAGAATTGATTGGGGCTGGGAGCCAACCTTGGAGCAGGAGGAATTCCAGTAAGATCAAAATTCCCAAGCAATCTACAATCCTTTGTGAGACTCTTCTCGCCTTCAAAGACCTAACATCAACCGATAACAAATCGAATAAGGTTCAGTGTATCCAATTCTCTACCATTCTACTAGCAACATGCATTTGTAAGTTTTTATGACAAGCCTTTACAAAGTACCTGAATGGAGACAGTGGTCTGCTGGTCCTGATAAGTGGTGAAAACTTGGGACTTCTTTGTTGGGATAACTGTGTTTCTGGGAATCAACTTTGTCATGACCCCACCAACAGTCTCAATACCAAGGCTAAGTGGAGCCACATCAAGGAGAAGAATGTCTATGCATAAAACATTATACACAAATGTCAGCCAATGTTTATTCCATCAAAATATTTTGTTCTCATAGTTTAGCTATTAAAGATGAGACATCCAATTAAAATTTTGCTAAACCATATTTTTCATAATCAATAGGCTTTGTAACAGTTATTTAAACTGATATAGCCTAAAATATAAATCCACTAACTTTTGCAAGACGAATAGTCTAACTGCATAATCTGAATCTTTTTCTAATCTATCTCACAAACTTCTGGTTATAAGTTGATAAAACAATGTAGATGCATCTACTAAAGTCATATAAATCTTTCTACATTCGTGGATAAATGAGCTCATTTTTCATTAAGATATAGAATACATGCAATCTTAACTTTAGTACAAGAACTTTAAGTTCTTTTGGTAAATGAGATCTTAATCAATTCTTTTAAGAACAAGCAACACAAGAACTTCAGGTTCTTTTAATATACGCGTATGTAAATCTCAATAGTTTCTTGCATCATTATTGATCATGATGGTCTAACCGATCATGTCAACTATATATATATATATATCTAAATGAGTAAACTTATGGTTTACCATAATATGTGATTCAATCTCACTTGTGCATGTGTGGTACAAATTTTAAAATACAAGTTTCTTTGAAACTTGATAATACATTGACATCAAAAATTGTTCCTTTGAATAGGAATATATTTAGTTCTTTCGGAGCTTTCAAATGAAAATTATTCTTTTGGTAGCAATATATAGCTCTTCTAGAGCTTTCAACTGACTTTTTAGCTACTAGAGCTTATATCCACATTGACTTATTTCATATGCCAATTGATAACAAATGTTATCTATAATTTTCAAATGATTACTTTGAAAACTTCTATTACTCTCTTAAAATTTTCACTTATGATGGTGACAATGTTATTACCATTAGCGATAATCATTACAATATTCACAATTAGCACCTTCATTAATGTGCTTTTCCTCAAGAACTTATTACTCTTTTGGAGCATCAATAATTTAGTACTTTGAGATATAATTCTCACATTTTTCTTGTATTTAAATAGGAAAAATATTTCTTATGCTTATGCTAAACATAAATCGTCACCATAGATTGTATTTGATAAATGATCATATTAAACAAAATAAATAAATGTCACAATATATACATATATATAAATATAAAACGTAAATAAGTATTCCGTAAAGTAAATAAACATATAAATAATTCTCTTTAAGGTTATGAGAATAATTAGAAGATGATTTATTCCCTTCAAATTTTATAAGAAAATCAACAACGTATAAATGAGTTGTACCAATATTATATTCATCATTTTCGCAAACAAAATTTGTTTCTATTTTCTTTTCTTTATCATTCAATGATTGTTGATTTTTCGGCGTACGACAAATACGAGGCCAATAATTTATAACATCACATTGGTAATAAAAAGATTTCACTTTCTTAGAATGATCTTTATCACTCTTGTCATCCCTATTACTCCACTTCTGACGGGTATAAACATTCTTAAAATAATCATATTGTCTATGTCTATGTCTATGTCTATGTCTATGTTTATGGCTTCAATCGTGACCACAACGACTAATGTGACCTTTATTATTTTCATTATATAATCTCACATTCATTTTAGGCAATGAAGTGGAGCTAATGAGCCTTTAAAACCTTTTTCTCGATGTTGTGCCCAAGGACAATATTATTTGCGTGAAAAGTGAAATATGTTTTTATTAACATGTACTCATCATTGATACTTTGATGAGATAACTTTAGTTGTAAAGTAATTTGGATCATATCAGAGTTATATCACTAACTGAATAGTGATTTGTCATGTTTGCATTCACTTCAAGGTATGCCTCCCATAAAAATTCTTATCAAGATGAATTTTTGCAACCTGAACTTTGGGAGAAGTTTATAGTCGAGTTTTTCGACGTAAAAGAATTATTGCTTTCGAGCAAATATAGATTTTACAACAGTCTTTTTATAGATTCAAAATCAACATGATTAATCGCACTTTGAAATCGTAACTTAAGAATAAAAACAAAAGTGGAGTTTACCGATAATCATTTTTCTCTCGAGCATTTAAACATATCATGTAAAACTTAAAACACAGTTAAAAACATCAAATCTCATCATTAGAATAAAATAAATTAATAATGATATTTAGTTATGAACTAAAAAAATAAGAAAATCTTAATACGTTTGCATCAATAATATTCTCACTATACAAATTTTATATTAAATAATATATGAACAAAAGTACGAAGGATCATACAACTATTTTTCCTTTTGAAAAAAATACGTGCACCATGCTCACCTTTAATCCAATATCTCGCGTGATGATTTCGGAGAGTCAATTCGTGCAAAGTAAAAGTACATGAATATTTTTATAAAAATACAACTTTCAACATTATCAAGATAAAATAAAATAATACTAATAAAAGTATTATTTTAAAGGAAATGATGCCACTATCTAGCTACAACAGTAACATCGAGCAGCCAATGATTTTTCAAAAATTAAAAATCAAGTTAAAGATCAGGGGAGAAAAATAATCGATAGTTAAAATATAATTGAGGGAGAAAAATTTATCTTTGATTCATGCCAGAATCAAATTTTTTCCAGTATTTCCTTGAGGATTCAAACGACAATCATCTCATTTGGTTAGAGTCTCGTGCTGGTAACGTGTAATAAATAAAGTAAAAATAACAAGAACAAGACAAAGATGAAAGACAAAGATTAACTTGTATTATATTCTCAAAATAGAGTTGTGTACAATATTTTCTCCAATATATATATTTATAGGCACAGAAAAAATCCTAATATCAATGAGCATTACACCCTAATCATAAAGTACATTAAAATCTCATTTAATACATGTATATTCACCATATAACATATAACTTATTATTGGTTTTTGTAATAATCTATTTTCATCCGGGTCATTAATCAAATATATTAAAATACCCAAATGTCCAATACATGCCAAATTTAACCATTACCCAATTACATCCTCTAAATATCCAAATGCATTACATTACCCCAAAGCCCAATGACACTTCACATGACCCAAACAAACATTGGAGCCCAATGGCCCACATCCTTTTCTCCTTCGGCTGAATCCGCAACCCTAGGATAAAAAAGTTAAATATTTAAAGTTAAAGATATTGACCAAAACTATATTAACTTAAAAGTTAAACTACATAAATAGTCTCCGACTAGAAGATACTTTTATTTATTGAATCACCTACTATAAAAAGTTATAAAATGATCAACCGGTTTAAAAAATAAAAATATTTATTGTCATAAAAATTCAACAATAGGTAACGTGTCAGTTAATCAAATTTAGTATAATAAAGGTTTAGACGTTTAGTCATCAACTTTTACACATTATTTCTTTTACATAATGACCAAAATGATCATTAAACTATTAACAGTCGCTAAAAGATGACATGACAATTAAGAAAATTTGTATAATAATACATTTAATTTTTATTTTTAAAACTTTTTTTCACTATACAAACAAATTAACAAATAAACATATATTACATCAATGGAGACACTTGTAATAGGGAAAAAATGACAGAGAAGGAAAACATACTGATATTTCAACTTTGGGAGTTGATTACTTAAGCTAAGCCTCTCCTCTTCCATATTATGTGCAGTCTTGAATTGATTTTTTTCATACTCATGGATGTTTGAAGAGTCAATTAACAATATCTCTAATCCTCTTCTCCATTTTCGTGATGCATATGTTTCTTTTGATTATAAATGACCACACTATTATTTAGGCTTAATAGTAAAATAAGTGTCCAAACTACGCATATTATTATTTTTGGTGTCTAAATTATTTTTCGCTCAAAACAGGTGTCTAGCGTTTCATTTCAATAAATTTAAGTGCCTGATCATTAACTGCGTTTAAAAAATCGTTATTCAATCAAAATATGACACGTGAATTTTTTTTTATTTTTAAAAAAGTATAGTTTAATTTTTTTACAAAATAGTCTCAAATCCATAACCCCAAATCCTCAAATTACCGCCGCCGTAGCATGCCTCCGCTCATTTCCCCCCACCACCCATCGTCGGTAATCGAAGATAACTATGTCAATCGACTTGTTTTCGTGAGTTCGGTTTCCTTCAACGTAAGGAAGTCGATCGACACACCTACCGTTGACTTCTGGTGGCAGAGGTGACAATTTGGGGATTTTGGATTTTGAGATTATTTTGTGAATTTTATGAAATTTATTTATTTTATTAAAATTAAGTTAAAAATAAAGGAAATTAAAAAATTGAAGGTAGTTAACGACAAACACTTAAGATTATCGAAATAAAATGTCAACACAAATTTTAAATAAAAAATAGTTTAGGCACCAAAAATGAACAACGGGTGTTGTTTGAGCACTTAATGTACTATTAAGCCTTTTATTTATTATAAACTATTATTATACTTTAACCGCCAACAATCAAACCGTATGTATAAAAGAAGCAACATATTTTTTTTTGTTTTTGAATAGAAGAGAAGCTACATAATATCAGAGACTTAGCCCATACAATCTTTGTGCAAAATATTATGAACATCATCAGTTGGATTACTAAAACGATAACAGTCTTAAATCCTCCGTCCCTGATCTCTTAGCCAACGAATCAGTTACTCGATTGCCTTCCCGAAACACATGGTTTATTGAGACCTCCTATTGATGTTGAAGAAACAATTTAATGTGTCCCAGGATTGTGAAATGTTTCCGGCCTCTACCAATGCCTTTCAACAGTTTGATTACCTTAAGGTTGTTCGTTTCCACAATGATCTTGCATTATTGGCCTATCTTTCAAGCACATCTCAAACCATTCCTTCAACTGTATCCACTTTCTTATTTTAGAGTTCATCACGCGAGTCATCCTCTTCCGTCGAGGCTCCACCCGATCTTTGGTAAACAGCCGTGATGATGGGATTGCAGACAGCCTCAACCTCCTTGAGCTTCTCCTCGTAGTCTTCCTTCTCGGAGCTCTGGTTGTCATCAAGCCACTCAAGGGCCTCCTTCACGGCTGCTTCGACTTTCTCCTTCTCATCCGATTCGAGTTTGTCTGCAAGCTTATCCTTGTCACTAATCTGGTTTTTCATGTTGTACACATACGTCTCCAGGCTGTTGCGAGCATCGACCCTTTCCTTCACCCTTTTGTCCTCCTCTGCGAATTCTTCTGCCTCACGAACCATTCTATCAATCTCCTCCTGGCTCAGACGACCCTTATCATTGGTGATAGTAATCTTTTGCGATATACGTGCACCCTTCTCTTCTGCCTTGACATTTAAAATACCATTTGCATCGACTTCGAACGTAACTTCGATTTGAGGGGTTCCCCTGCGCAGTTAGTTGTCAAAGCAGTAGGTTAATAATTGTGGTGAAATGAAGATTGACAGATAATATAAAGGAGAATTGATTGGGGCTGGGAGCCAACCTTGGAGCAGGAGGAATTCCAGTAAGATCAAAATTCCCAAGCAATCTACAATCCTTTGTGAGACTCCTCTCGCCTTCAAAGACCTAACATCAACCGATAACAAATCGAATAAGGTTCAGTGTATCCAATTCTCTACCATTCTACTAGCAACATGCATTTGTAAGTTTTTATGACAAGCCTTTACAAAGTACCTGAATGGAGACAGTGGTCTGCTGGTCCTGATAAGTAGTGAAAACTTGGGATTTCTTGGTTGGGATAACTGTGTTTCTGGGAATCAACTTTGTCATGACCCCGCCAACAGTCTCAATACCAAGGCTAAGTGGAGCCACATCAAGAAGAAGAATGTCTATGCATAAAACATTATACACAAGTGTCGGCCAATGTTTATTCCATCAGAATAGATTCATCAGCTATAAGCATGGGAAATGAAATGTACCTTTGGTCTCATCACCACCCTCTCCACTCAGGATTCCTCCTTGCACAGCAGCACCATAAGCAACTGCTTCATCTGGGTTAACACCTTTGTTGGGCTCCTTTCCGTCAAAGTAGTCCTTAAGTAGTTGTTGAACCTTTGGGATTCTAGTGCTTCCACCAACAAGAACAATCTCATCGATTTGGCGCTTCTCGAGACCAGCATCTTCCATTGCCTTCTTCACAGGTCCCATGGTCTTTCTGAATAGGTCGTTGTTCAACTCCTCGAAACGAGCTCTGGTCAATGGCTCGGAGAAATCGGTACCATCAAAAAGCGATTCGATCTCTACACGGACCTGGTGCTGGCTGCTGAGGGCTCTTTTGGCACGCTCTGCTTCCCTCCTAAGTTTCCCAATAGCCCTCTTGTCTTTACTGATATCCTTTCCATGCTTTTTCTTGATCAGTTTAATAAAGTACTCCATAATCCTCTGGTCAAAATCCTCACCTGCAAGAAAAATGATTGTGAGCAAATATCCAAAGTGAAACAATTTTTTAAAGCCTATAAGAAAACAATAAAGATGCTTACCTCCCAAATGAGTGTCTCCATTTGTGGCAAGAACCTCGAATACACCATTGTCAATTGTCAAGATACTGACATCGAATGTCCCACCGCCAAGGTCAAAAACAAGAATGTTTTTCTCGCCTCCCTTCTTGTCCAAACCATAGGCAATGGCAGCTGCAGTTGGTTCATTGATAATTCTTGCCACATTGAGCCCAGCAATAATGCCAGCATCCTTGGTGGCCTGCCTCTGTGCATCATTGAAGTAAGCTGCAAATAAAATATAGAGATAACTTGAGCACAATAACTGATCAGACAAACACAACCATTTCAAGCTTAGAACGTTGTTTCTTATGATGCACTGACCAGGAACAGTGACCACTGCATCCTTGATTTTCTTCCCGAGGAAAGCTTCGGCCGTTTCCTTCATCTTAGTCAGAATCATAGCACTGATTTCCTCTGGACTGAAGACCTTGGTCTCTCCATCCTTAACCTTTACTTGAATATAAGGTTTTCCATCCTTGTTTACAATCATATATGGAACAAGTTTCATGTCCCTCTGAACCTCCTTATCATTAAACCTGCAAAGAACAAACAATTCCCCAGTAAACACTATTAATCAATCAACCACTACAATGTAAAAAAAAGCATGAGACGAATGTGAATTACTTTCGTCCAATAAGTCTCTTGACATCAAAGATAGTTCTCTCCGCATTAACGGCTGCCTGATTCTTAGCAGCCTCACCGATCAGCCTCTCGGTGTCGGTGAAACCCACCCAGGATGGTGTAATACGGTTTCCCTGGTCATTGGCTATAATTTCTACATGACCATTCTTGTATACACCAACACAAGAATACGTTGTACCAAGATCAATTCCAATGACTGTCCCCAATTTCGTCGCTTCCTCCTTTGCCGTTGAGATTGCAAAAAGACATCCTGTTTGCAAAGTTTACACAATGTTAATACCATTCCAGAGGCCCCTTTTGATACCTTCCTATGGCCATTTTTACGTGCAATCATGATGTTAGCCAATGTAATATAAAACTATCTATAGAATTAGAAATCAATATCAGATTTGATAAAGCTGCCACGTGTACCAAACGGAATTCTAATGAACTTCAAGAATATTCACTCACATGCATAACATTGTAAATTCTTTATTAAAAAAGTTCCTCGTTAATTGAAATTAAAAGAAAAATAAGTGAAATCACATGATTTTACTTGATAAATTCAAACTTAAAACTCGAAATTTCAAATCAATGATATGAGATCGCCGAAACTCTCATTCGACGATGTAAGGCATCACTAGAATCCGTCGAAGCTAAATCAGATCAAATCATTCAGCGATTTACGAGTAAGGAAACCATCAAACAAAATAAGATCAAACACATTTCCTCTAAAACAGTGAAAGAATCAGAAATCTCACAAGAAACAAAGCAGATTTAAGAGATCAGAAACAGCAGGAGACTCACCGGACAAGACTATCGCTAGAACCAGCAAAGAGCCGCGTGCTGTCAACAAGCCGGCCATCATCACTCGTTCTTGAACTCTGAATCTCTTATATTTGGCTGTACCGTGCAGGAGGAGATGATTTTTTGTTGGAATCGAATGAGAGAGTCGCGGTTGGAGGAGCATTTTATAATGGGAGTGTCCGCACTTGGTGGAAGTTTCTTATATGGGAGTAATAGAGAGGAGAAGATGTCATGCAGAAGACGCGAACCAATTACGTTTCTACTGTGGCCAATGAAAATAGAACATGTGTTGGGCGATCCTGACCGTTTATTTTTCAAATGTCGAAAAAACATAAATGTTGAAAGGTGATCGCAAATTCATAATTATTTTATTTTAAAAATAAATATATTATAACGAAATTATAAAATAATTTGTTTGAGTCAAGCTTTTTACAAAATAAGATGACATACACTGGTATTCCATTATCACATTGGAAATGCACCAACACTCGTAATTTTGGTTAACAGTTTAAGGACATGTTCGGGTAAAAGTGTATAATTTAAGGTGCAAATGAGCTTGTAAGCCTAATAAAAATTGAAGACACTAATTTCAGATTTCTAAAATCTCTTTCCTTTGCTACAAAAATTAAAATTTATAAACTATTTTATAACATTTAAAAGTTGAATGATTAAAACAAACATAAAGAAAATTTAGTGGCTAACTATGATTTTTTTTACTTGCACAAAAAGAATGATGTTTAACTGAGATATTGCTTTTATTATTATTAATTATTATTATTAGTCATATGATGATTACATAAAATTATTTATTTTATTTTTCTGAACTTTTTAATATTACGCACACATTTTTTATATAAATGAATTAAATTTGAGTCCCTTAAAAAGTACGTTATTTTTCACCAAAACCACCCTTAAATTTTAAATGAAATATAATTATAGATACTTCTCATCATATCAACTATGATTTTAACCAATAAAAAACACACAGTTGTCTTTTTAAATAATAAATACAGACAAAAAGAAGAAAAAGTTACCCTTTGTAGATTTTATTCAAGAAAAAAAGGGAAAGAACCCTAATAAATTAACACCCACCGTACCAAAACTCTTTGCAGCAAAACCCGAAAACATTATGTATAGTAATATATAGGCTTAATACTAAATGTGTCAAAATAAATTTTGTAGGTGTTTAAATTTTTCTTTGTCTTTTTTAAGTGCTCAAAATATCTTACTTTTTATTTTTACTTTTTATTTTTAGGTGTCTACATTCTTTTTACCCCTTTAGATGCTTAAATATTAATTTTTTTTGCTTTTTGGTGTCAAATAATTATTATTTTTCATCAAAATAAATGTTTTAAGTTAATCTTAAAAAATTAAAAAATAATAGTTTAAACACTTAAAAACATTATATTATAGGCACTTATTTTAACATTATACCTAATATATAAATAAATCCTTCATTTTCCTGGCATAATTCTATCTTTTTAACGAAAGAAAGGGGGAGAAGAAGAGTTGGGATTTTCCATGACTGAAGTGGCGAGCTCAGTGGTTCACGAAGTGCTAGGCCGCAGAGCGGAGGATTTGGATCAACCAATCATTGATTACATCATTAACGTCCTCGCTGACGAAGATTTCGACTTCGGAGAAGACGGTGATGGCGCCTTCGAGTCCATCGGCGAGCTCCTCGTTGCAGCCGAATGCGTCTCCGACTTCTCTGAGTGCCGCAAGGTACCTTCCATCGTTTCTCTTATTTCATTGATAATACTGGTTAGAAGAAAATCAATTCTCTTGGTAATTTTCTGACTTTATTAAATCAGGACACTTTTTGTAATTTTCTTGTGGAATTTCATGCTAGGTTTGTAGTACATTAATTGAGAAATTCGGAAAGAATGGGTTGGTTAAACCGAAGCCGACTGTCCGGAGCCTAGCAACACCATTTAGGATGAATGAAGGTATGGAGGAGGAGGCTCCAAAGAAAAAGCCAGAGCCGGTTGATGGTCCTTTACTGTCTGAACGTGATAAAATGAAGCTGGAGAGGAGGAAGAGAAAGGAGGAGCGCCAAAGAGAGGCATGGCTACTAGTCAAATCAATTATTGATATACTTGTATTCTTAATGCTAGATGTTGCTGATTTCTCATATGATTATGTTTTGTTGCTGTAATGTGAAACAAGTAAGAAACTATTTAGTTATTATGCTTGTGTTTGTAAACTATAGTGTTCTGATGTCACGTGTGCAGGCACAATACCAAATGCATTTAGCAGAGATGGAAGCAGCCAAGGAAGGAATGCCTGTTGTTTGCGTGAATCATGACAATAGTGGTGGCTCAGCTGTTAGGGATATTCATATGGAGAACTTCAATGTTTCTGTCGGTGGTCGTGATCTCATTGTTGATGGTTCAGTTACACTTTCTTATGGAAGGCATTATGGTTGGTTATTCTCCTTGTCTACATATAATTGGTCTAGTCCCAAGAGAAGTGTAAAAAAAGAAACATTATGAAGAGACATGTATATTGTTCCCCTATGCCTTACTGATTTCTTCTTGCTGCATTATTTTGTGAGTTGTTTATGCTATTCTCTTTGCAGGTCTTGTGGGAAGAAATGGTACAGGGAAAACAACTTTCCTAAGGTACATGGCTATGCATGCTATTGAGGGAATTCCTTCAAACTGTCAGATTCTACATGTCGAGCAAGAAGTAGTCGGTGATGATATAACAGCCTTGCAGTGTGTTCTTAACTCTGATATTGAAAGAACCCAGCTATTACAAGAGGAAGCTAATTTACTTGCACAGCAGGTTGAAAATAATTAGCTTTTTTTATCTAAAAAGATTCACATAACTGTTTATGTCCATTTCTGGTGATTATTCTGACAAGATTATTGTTTCTATTAAGAGAGAATTGGATATTGAAGATGAAAATGAAAACGAAAAGAGTGGCAAAGATCTAAACGGGATGCCTGATAAAGATGTCATCTCGCAAAGACTCGAGCAGATATACAAAAGGCTTGAGGCCATTGATGCCGATTCCGCAGAGGCTCGTGCAGCTTCTATTCTTGCAGTAAGTTCTGAAATAATGTATTTGGTTGATGTACTGAAAGTGGCTGCTTGATCAAAGATTAAATAATTGCCATGAAAATGAGGAAATCTGTCAAAATTGTAAGAAAAAAATAAAGCATTGGATTTTCTTTTATCTAATTAAGGAACCCAGGTTGCAGATATGTGTTGGTCAATGTGTGCTAACTTTCAGGATGGGTTTAAACCACTCAGATTATAAAATTTCTCAAATTAGTTGTTTTCTTCCTTGATCCTTGCTATGTGTTCTAAGTACGAGCAATAATGTGATCTACTATGTAGTTTGGCTCTCGCCACCGCTGATGTTCAGACTGAAGTTGATAGAAATGACATTGGTTGTGTCTGCAACTGTGATAAGTGTGATGCAACTTAAAAATGCACCTGTGACTGCAATTTAAGTCCGTGATTCTAACCTCCTAATTTCATGTTCAGGAAAGTTACTGCTACAAGATTAAAAAGTAATACATTTGTGTTAAAAGTATCAAAACAGCTTATGAAATTAATGGAGTCCTGGCTCTTTGTCAAAGACACAATGGGTTTTCTCAAATGGATTACCTTTCATACTTTAACACGGGTGGTATAGGTAAAGCATGATAAAGACTTTGGATGGATTTCAAACCACGAAATTTATAGAAATTCTCAAATATGTTGTTTGCTTTTTTTTTCTTGCCCCTTGTTTCTCATAGCATATAATCTAATGATAAATGGGCATGCAAGTTGCTTTAACAACATTGTATTGAGTTATACCATTGCACCACTTCATTTGTGTTATCATCTCAAATGCCCAAAATTTTCCAGGGTCTGAGTTTCTCTCCAGAAATGCAGAAGAGAGCAACAAAAACATTTTCTGGAGGATGGAGAATGCGAATTGCTCTAGCCCGTGCGTTATTTATAGAACCTGATTTGTTGCTTCTTGATGAACCCACAGTAAGTTATTTGTCTTATATTGCTTTGTAGCATGCGTTATTTTCTGGAACCTTGTGGGATTTAATATTTATATTATTTTCAGAATCATCTTGATCTTCATGCTGTCCTGTGGCTGGAATCTTACCTGGTGAAGTGGCCAAAAACTTTTATAGTTGTGTCTCATGCTAGGGAATTTTTGAATACGGTATTTCTCTTCTGCCGTTTGTTTTCTAGTTCTTCCTTTTAACTATTTTAATATTAAAATAATAAGTTTCCGTTTCTCTTTACAATGTTGCTTTTATTTTCAGGTGGTTACTGACATTATTCATCTGCAAGGACAAAAATTGTCAGCCTACAAAGGAGATTATGATACCTTTGAAAAGACCAGATTGGAACAGATTAAGAACCAACAGAAAGCTGTTGAGGCAAATGAACGAGCAAGATCCCACATGCAGGTCTTCTCCATTGAACTAAACTTAAAATAATACTACATTGATGCTTCATTTTCTCGTGTGACTATGGCCATCTTAAATTCTTAATACAATTATGTCGATACTGTTCTTTTGTTAATTGATGTTCTTTTCTGCTGCATGCTGATAGTGTAAGTTAGTTACTTAGTTCATACTTCAATCTATAACTTGTTCTTCTCTTATCCCCTTCACCTCTCTTTTGTAATATTATCTCAAACCTAGTGAAAATGGCAAGTCTGCCTTTATTCTATTTCATACCACAGAAAGTTTGTGTTACTTATAATCTGTCCTACCAAGTTGGCAATGGCATATTCATTCACGGTTGCCAGTAAAATCATCATTGTTATCTGATAAAATTTCTATTGTTAAGTTAATAGATTACTTTTTCTAATAATTTTTTTTTTGTTTTTTATGAATTATAATTTGTGTTTGACATCTTCTCTCTCTTTTCCCCCTGTTTTCTGCAGGCCTTTATTGATAAATTTAGGTATAATGCAAAGAGAGCATCACTTGTTCAGTCCAGAATCAAGGTCAATTTTAAATACAATTTGGGATGATATTTATGTAGTTGTACTTCTATTGGTCAAATTCTCTTTATGTAAGTGCCCAAGCTGATTGGTTCCCTTCTATAGGCATTGGAGCGGATGGAGCATGTAGATGAAATTGTTAATGACCCTGAGTATATCTCCTTCAGTGCTTTAATCTTATCAATTTTATGACCCTTGATTGGGCTTTCTAATTCCATTGGGGTTTGTTTATTTATGATTGAGTTGGCCATTTTTGTTATGCAGTTACAAGTTTGAATTCCCAACCCCAGATGATAGACCAGGGCCTCCTATCATAAGTTTCAGGTTTGTTTTCGGAACTTCTTTAGAAGAATCTTGAATAATGATGTCAGTCCTGAAACTTTTTGAAGTGCCAAAATGGCAATTGGCCTCTTCTTTACAATTACCTTGTCTCACTTTGTGGCTAAGGTTCTAACATATGGCTGTAATTAATTTAACTTTTATCAAGATGGCTTCTTGAAGTGTTTTAGATTTGGTGCTTGTTGGTCCGTATTGATGTTTATTGCAATGTTGGCAGTGATGCATCATTTGGCTATCCTGGGGGACCAATTTTGTTTAAGAATCTCAATTTTGGTATTGATCTAGATAGCCGCATAGCAAGTAAGGATAATTTTTTAATCATTTGGCTATCTGGTTCATTTTTTCCTTCTATTTTCATCATATTTATTCCACTGTACGATTTGCAGTGGTTGGTCCAAATGGGATTGGTAAGTCAACAATACTTAAACTAATTGCTGGGGAACTACAACCAAGCTCTGGTACAGTTTTTCGTTCGGCCAAGGTATCTTAAACTTTCCATTTTCCTATAATTGATTTTGGGTATGTTACATATGTTTTCTTACTCCACTCACCACTAATGAATCAAATCCTAGCAACGTTGCTTATTTTCTCTTTCAATTTGCTTAAACCTTTTCCTTGTGGATTATGTTGCATTTTGCTCTGTGGCATTGGATTTAACTACTTATTGCATTGCCTCTGGAGTCTTTCCATCACGGACATAGTCCTATACTTCGACTATAAATACTTGATTCTTTCTCCTAATTTATCATGTATTACTTTAATCATTTCCTTTTCTATTATATCTGATACCATACATCTTAAAATGATGGAAATTTGTAGTGCGCTTTATCTGTAGGCTTTTTTCTTGTTGTCCTTTCTCTCACTTCTGTGTTTTCAGAACAAATTACTTCAAAGTTTCATCATTCAGTGATCCATCCTGTTCCAAATATGTCAATAACATCTCTCCCTATTGATATCATAACTGGCTTTAGAGTCCCTTTATCCCATAATATTTGTTTATCTTTAAATTTGAGATTGTCCCAAAAGTTTGTACACTACTAAGAGAAACCATTAATTATTTGTTCCACATTTGGGTTTTAGTATCATAGATTTCTTCTTTCACCCTTGATCGAGTCTTGGGCTTGATGATGGATGCATTTTAGGGAACAGTAATGATGTTTAACATTTTAGTTTCCAACGTATAAAATTAACTTCTTCAATGATATCAGTCTCTAAGGGGTCTTATGTCTAAAAAGTTTTGGTGAAAAAAAGAGAACTAGCACTAATGAAAGATTATACTATTGAAAAGTAGCCTTAAAAAATTATAAGTAGGGGGAAATGGAATTATGTGACATAATGACTGATACCAAACTGTTCACGTTAACAAAAACCTCTAGTGGTTTATATACATGTTAGGCTCAAGGAGAGACTGACATTACAATATAAACAGGTTCGCATTGCTGTGTTCAGTCAGCACCATGTTGATGGATTAGACCTGTCTTCAAATCCCCTGTTATATATGATGCGCTGCTTTCCGGTAAGTTGTGTTTTTCTCAGTCCTTATGTGTGATGTGAGAACTATTTAAAGTGATTTACAGGCCTTTATGGCAGTCATTCTTTATTTCTTTATTTGGTTTCTCTTACTCGTGGTGCTGTAAGTGATTAAATGTGGTTAAATCCCTTGTTTGATGTTTCCGTCTTGCAGGGAGTGCCTGAGCAAAAACTACGTGGACACTTGGGTTCTTTTGGTGTTACAGGAAATCTTGCATTGCAGCCAATGTATACTTTGTCTGGTATGTTTATTTCTTATGTTAGTATATGATTTTGATAATTTGAAGTCGGTTCTTTAATTTGCATTTAATATGAGGCCGAACTTTGGTTCACAAAAGGATTGTGTACTGGCTAATTGAAGGCCTTCAGTGATATGTAACAGAATGTTGTTTCTTGATGTTATTAAAGAGTTGGTTTCTGAATAGTTTAGTAGATCTTACTTCTAATACATCAGATATTATATGCATATGTTATATGCATCCTGGTTATAGGGCTAAGAGTCCAGTACTTTTCTAATACATCAGATAGCTGTTGGTTGGGATTTCAAATGATGTTATATGCATATGGGTGAATGTATGCAGAGATGTTGCTAATTGCTTTGAATTGCCATTGCTAGGTGGTCAAAAAAGCAGAGTTGCTTTTGCAAAGATAACTTTCAAGAAACCACACATAATATTGCTTGATGAGCCATCCAATCATCTTGTAAGTCTTCTAACCTTATTTCTTGATACTAAGTCATGGTTAATTCTTCATTAATTCTAGGATTTTCTCGGAGCCGGGTTGGATCCCTTTTATATCCACATGAACTGGAAAACTTACTTAAGTGGCACCAAGTTCCTTGCTGCTGACCCAACCAGCTAGCCAACTGTTGTTGGTTGCTTGGAGAAGTTTTATATCAGCTCTGACTTTGGCCTTTTGATTTTGACATTAAAAATAGGATTTGGATGCGGTGGAGGCACTAATTCAAGGCCTTGTCTTGTTCCAAGGAGGGATTCTGATGGTATACTCAAGTCATGTTCTCTTTTTCGGTTTATATTGGGCTTTTCTGAAAGTCTGGGATTGAATTGTGCGTGCAGGTAAGTCACGATGAACATCTGATATCTGGAAGTGTGGACGAACTGTGGGTGGTGTCTGAGGGGAGGGTGAACCCTTTCCACGGAACATTCCAGGACTACAAGAAGCTCCTCCAGTCCTCTTCCTAAATGGAGCATTCCCTCTGTTGTATGGTATCTTTTCTGCATGAAGGTAACTTCCAGGACTACAGCAAATTCCTTTCTTTTTGTTTTTTGTGTTGAGAAAAAAAATAATTAGAGTTTGTAGTTGAATTTGAAGTAAAAATATATACAAATGATGATGGATAAAGCTAATATGTTGGCTTTTTGTTAGGGGTTCTCATGAGATTGCTTGAATCTTCACCATTACACGATGAGATCTACACCGCACTTTATTTTTTTCTGGCTGATCGTCTGATACTAACCCAACAGTTTTCAATTTCACGGTGCATCGCTAGCACATGCCTCTGCTCTGGGAAATATAATATTATTATTATTATTTATACGCTAATATTTAGAAAAACATGGGCTTTTTATACTCGATGAATAAGGCCGGAGATTGAACATACTTAAACGTTTAATATCTTTTGATTTATGGGTGGAAAGAAATTAGATACTATAGACATTATATCAAATTATATGTAAAAAATGTTAAACACATTAAATTATATGTAAATATGAGCAGGCAAATTAGGCCAGTTGGCTAAGCTATTTATTTTTATTCTCACATTCTCTTAGGTTATGGTTGCTAGAACTTACTAGAACATCATTTTTCTTCTTTTCTATTCTAGGTAGGATTATGATTAGAGTTTGTATTTTTTTTAAAAAAAAAGAACATGCTAATAAATATAATTACTGCCAATGGGCAATGGCTGTGTACGACCTAATTAATTTGCCTTTTCCGCGCCACATATTTGTTTTTCTCGTTTTTTTCTTTTGTTATTGGGGTTTTCTTTAAATGTGATCATTGGGAAGTCAAGGTTCCTACTTCTGTCTCATGTAATGTAATTGTATGATTGTGTTTTTAGTAAAGATTTTTAATATATTGTTTTTAAAATTTTAATTTTTTGTTAAAATTTGGGTCACCAAAAGAAATAAAGATTGCGTCACTTGGATTACTCCTTAGGTCCATAATTATATTATATTATATTATTTGCTATTTTTTAGAAGGTTTAATACCAAATAGGTGTTCAAATTATTTTCTTTTCTCCTTTTAGGTGCTTAAAATTTTTTGTCCCTTTTAAATGCTTAAATTATCATTTTTTTTTGTCAAAATAGGTGCCTCAATTATAATTTTTAGTCAAAGTAAGTGCCTCAGTTTGACCTTAAAATGAGTAAAAAATGATAGTTTAGATACCTAAAAGGGTCAAAAAAAAGTTTAGACACTTAAAAGGGAAAAACTTAATAGTTTAGGCACTTATTTTGACATCAAGCTTTTGTAAAAATACATTTGTGTCATATAATATGTATGAAACTAACCATAAATTTTTTTTGGTTATATACATGTCCGTCTTACGGTCCATGTTCGGGGTGAGCCCAACAATGTCATGAGCATACTTTGGCAGTGCAATGTGCCTCACCAATGTATTCAACACTTGTTAAACTAACCATAAACTTTGGTAGCATACTTTATATATAAAATAAAATCGGTTTTTTAGAGTAACTTCACATTTTGATTAATTTTATACATTTTTAACATATAATCTTTTATTTTGCACATTGAATGGTTTCACCATTACAGAGTGACAACTTATTTTGTTACATCTGCACGAGCATTGATCTTTCCACACATTACACTTTTGCATGTGAAGGAAGACCAAAAAAACAGTTGTTGAAGAGATAGGAAAATGATGCATGAATCCACGGAGTCCCATCCATGGGAAACAACGCAGCATGTTTACATATTCATAAAAACTAAAACACAACCATTAAAGTTTCTAGCCTGCAATGAGGAAGTGAAGATTCAACCATTTTCTTGGTAAAAATGATGACATTGTTCGGATTCTTAAGTCCTCGCTCGAACCAGGGGTGATTGAGGTAACGGAGAGTGGGGAGACATGATGCCCGGCGACATCAAATCGTCCATTCTTCGAGATAGGCTTCGAGATAGGCTGAGTTTAAGGCTGCTTCGCCTGCATAGTTTAATTGGTGGAACCATGGCCTTGTTGTTCTTAAGCACAAAGGTTCTAATTCTCAACAAAGCAACTTCCATGGTGTTGTCATCCATGTTAGCAAAGCAAACCCTGAACCAACCCGGCTCCTCGCAATGGAACGAAGAACCGGGCGATACATTGAGCTTGACATCATTGATTATCACCCGCCACAGCTCCATTTCCGCTTCGAATGTCTTGTCTTTAAGGAGTTTACGCAGATCCATCCATATAAACAGCCCGGCATTGCTCTTCAAACAACCAATACCAACTTGAGAAAGACTCCAAGTAAAGTACTTATGCCTTTTGAACAACAACTCTCTGCTTTCCGCAATGAAATTATCGACGAAATCGTCATCCGACAGCATCGTTGCAATCAAATGCTGAGTCTGCGACGACACCAACCCGAAACTGGACATTTTGCGGGCACAGTTAACGACCGCGTCATTGTACGAGTACACAATGCCAACCCTGAAACCAGGGAACCCCATGTCCTTTGAAAGACTGTAAACAATGTGGATGAGATCACGGTTACATTCGACATCGTCGGCCTCTATAATCTCCGAAATACTAACGAATTCGGGCTCCATGAAAACGGTTGCAGCATATATCTCATCACCAATCAAGTGTATGTTCTTCTCGTTTACGAAGCTTACGATGTTCTTCAATGTGTCTCTATCTAAGATTGTACCCAATGGATTGGAAGGATTGGTTAGGAGTAATCCCTTGACTCGCAAGTTAGCTTCTTGTGCTTTTACATATGCAGCTTCCATGGCTTCTCTGGTGATCTTGAAACTATTAGAACTGTCACAATTGATCGGAACAAGTTCGACTCCGGTTCTCCACTTCAAATCACGATCAAATCTGTAAACGAATGCAAACAAAAACAAACAAAAAAAAACTTAAGTAAACTAGGAATTTGATAACTTTTTTGTGGTAATTTGATTACTATTCCTAAAGCTGAAATGAGTCAACTCGTTTAAGCCATAACCCCATCCAGTCTGCTAAGAGACTGATTCAAATGAAAATGACTGCTCAACTTTCTATGATTATTACTGTCCCACTGAGTTTGATGAAACTTCATTCAAGGTTCCAAGTTTTGTCTTTTCTTTGTACTTGAATGATTCTATCAAATAATACATAGAGGGTGCTTAAGCGAGTTGATCACGAGTGCTCGATTTGGCTCGAAAACTATTGACTCGGACTCAACTCGATATTCATTAAGTTCAATAAAATTTTACTCGACTTGTGCTCATTAAATGAACTTGTTGCTCGTTAAGCTCGCTAAGATTTTCACCTTGTTTTTTTTAATATACCTAAAATCTAGTAATACTATATTGAACTTAATATAAACATAAAATAATAAATTTAACAAAAAAAAATGATCAAACTAGTGTGTTAAGTAATTCCAAAATCTAAACTCCTAAGTAACAATTCACAAATATGCCGAAACTAACCTATTATGAAAAATATTAACGAGTTACTCATGAACTTATCGAGTTGAATTTTATACGACTCGTAAAAGTCAAACGTTGACCGAGTAAAACTCGAGTTGCTCGACTTAGTTAGCACCCCTAGTTGCTTTAATGATTCACATCAACAATTTCTTTTCTTTCATTCTTTTTTTCATTAAAAAAAGGGGAAAGAGGGAAGTAGAGAATTACCCCGAATGCATTCCCTTGAAATAATAATAGTTGACTGAATCCAATTAATATTAAACTAATGTTGAGTCAAAATTTAATGGTCTAATTAGCAATTCCATCCTCTTTCTCCTCACTTTCCATGTGTGGGTGGGTAAGGGGACAAAGGTCAAGGTTGGTCATTAAGCAATTCAAAATGGAGCTCTACTAGGCATCTATGGAATCTTCATGCTGTATACATCTAGGGATTTAAATTGTGTTTGCGGCCGCGTTTTTTGTCTCAAAATTTTATCGTAATTACGAAAATAACAAATGTTATTGCGGATCATTACGAACCGCTATTTGGAAACCCCAAGAAAAGAAGAAAAATGTGAAAATGGTGCATTACCCTGGATAATAAGGAGTGGGAACAAGAAATGCTTCACCAGGATCAGCCAAGCAAAAGGCAACCATCTCATGAGCTCCGGTGGCTCCACCGCTCATAACAATGCGCTCCGGATCAAATTTCACTCTATCTCCCCTCACTTTCCCCATGAATTTTGCCACAGCCTGCGGTTTAAAACCAGACAAGTTTCACCAACTATTATTACTCCATTACTTTGATCCATCAATAATTTAATTAACATATGATTAGCCAGTCCATACCCGTCTGAACTCCGGCATCCCATGATAATCCTGGAAAAGTGCAGCCTCCTTGAATTTGGTCACGCCTTGTGCACTACACAGGGAGGCCTCCGGGTGTTTGATGAGCCACTTTTTTATGACATCAAAGCAAAGCTGGTCCATAAAACTGTCAGTCTAGAGCATGTTCCAAAACACATGAAATTCTAGCATGTTTTAGTCATGTCATGTACCTGATTCTCAGCTAGACCCATCTGGATAACTCCCTCGGGCCTGTCGATGGGATGAAAAGGATCGGTTTCGTACGCCTTCCAGCCGTCGAAGTACGGAGAGTTTTCACCGTGACCATTTCCGGTAGCAATCTTAGACATGGCAGCCATTGTTTTGGGATGGGAGAGAATAGATTAGTTGGGAAATAATTGTGGGACTTGTTTGCATGCTTGGAAGTGAAGAAAGGGTATTTATAGTGTTGATATAAAGGCTATGATGGCTTGGGCGTATCTTGGAAAAGTAGGAAAGTTTCCATGAAGGAGGATGTTAGTGTTTGACAGGAATCATTTTTAACATAAATTTGTCTATTTGGGTTTAGAATATTAAATTTAATATTCCTATTTCTTAAAAAAAATAAAGAAAAGGAGAGAATTTACATGGCCTTCTATTAAGTTAATGCCATATGACTTCATGCATGATAGATGACGGATGTTATTTAGTTTCCTGATATTTTGAACTGTTAAACTTGAATAAATGTCTAAATAAAGTTTATTGTATATATTCAGCTACATTTAAAAAACTTAATACCTCATTTAATTAATTTTCAAAAGTCATATCTAATTTATTAATTATCAAATAAAACTTTAAAGAAAAAAAAACCTAAGCAGTGAGCGCGGCTCTCTCAATTTTAATTATTTTCTTTTAGTTTTTGATTCATCGGCAGTGGCGTTAGTTTTAGTTCTAATCGCCACCGTCGGTATTTTTTTGTTATTTTTTATATCAAATTATTGTTTTCTTTTATATTTTAATGTTTTTTTTTGTTTTTATCTGTTTTGTAGCACGTTTTTTCCTTGCTTGTGGCACGTATTCATCTACCGTTGTGGTAGATATGCGTTCGTGGAGATGTTTTTCATGACGTATTGGCTCTGATTTGTGAATTGTCGACGGTCTTCAGTAGATTCATCCCATTTTGTGGATCATTTGTGTTGCGACTAAAAAATACCTCGGTGTCACTTAGAAGAACCGGGTTTTAATGGATTTTGAAAAATTAGTCGGATTTAAAAAAGGAGGAGTCGCCACCGGCCATTTAAAATGGTAGACCGGACACCGAAATAGAAACCAGAGATTCTTTTCGAAAACGGGTTCGAGAGTCGGTTACACGCGAGGAAGGATGAGCACCCCCGTCGTGCCCGAAAATCGGTACCAAAAACATTACCGCTTAATTAATATTAAATTTTACGAATTAAAGTGACGAATCGTATCTTAATTTGGTTATACGAGCGAGTAAATTTTAAAGGTCTTAATATTCGAGAAAGAACGTCCGAACCACCACCACTACGACTGGTACTGGCCTCGTTCGTTCCCGAATAAAGAGACACTCGCATTGCAATTTAAAAATTCGGATGCAACTTAGTGTAATACATGACCACATATATATCGAAAATAAATAAACAATGTATGTAATAATACGAATAAATAAAAAAAGCGCATAAAATAAACATAGCATAAAAAAAACAAAGATATAAACAAAGATATTTAAGTGCATGAACAAATATATACAAAATAAGTGCATGAAATAGATATAGCATAAAAACAACAAGCATATGAACAAAGGTATTTAAATGCATGAACAAATATACAAAATAAATGTAAGTCTGAAAGTGGTTAAAAAATAATTCAGGACTGTTTCCAGGGATGGATTAAGTAAATAACCCATAAAAAACAAACATAGAATCATTAAAACAATGACCAAAATGAAGGAACACGGTAACCTGGAGGGACCGAAATGGATATTAAGCCATTCGGCAAAGGCTAAAACACATTTAGGGACGAAATTGCAAAAAGGTTTGAAACAACAGTGACCAAGGACGTGATTTCAAAAAACGGAAACCCCTTTGATGATATATTTAAAGCACGGAGGGGCTGAAATGGCGAATAAGCCAATTTTAAAACATAGATCCATTATAAAAAGATGTTTTTCAGAATGGGTTTTCCCTTTTGCCCATTTTACACTCAAACCCTAATAAAAACTTTATCCCCTCTTCACAACCGGTTAGGGTTGGCTTCACCGGGGAAGTTTTCGGCGCCGTCGGCCGTTCTCGGCGTCGGAAATCTTAGAGAAACGGAGAGCAACCTCCAAATATCTTAAGCCATCGACGACGAAGGAAAGAAAAAGAAAAAAAAAAGAAAAAAAACCTAACCCTTACCGAAATCCCTAAAACCAAAAAAAACCCTAAAACTCCCATGTAAAAACCATTTGAAACTTTAGAGAGGGAGAACCTCTCCCCACGGCTCCGATGGCTCACCCCGGTTGACTCCCTAAACGGGAACCGATGGGATTATCGCCGGCTCGAATCCAGAACGGGGGAGGAAAGACAGCTTTCGAAAGGTAAAAGAAAAAACAAAAACCCTTTTTATTTCTCATGCATGCATCAGATTGAATATTGAAATTTTTGGGTACCTCTGGAAATACTGGTTTTTCTATTGCTTTGAAAATCCTCTTCTTTTCTGCTTAGAAGAAGCGTTACAAATTTTTCTTCGAGCTACTCTTATACCCGGATTACATAGAGAAAAAGTAAAGCAGATTAATCCTCTCTCTCCCTCTTTTTTTCATGTCTGGTTGACCTTGTGCTTTTCTGTGTATCATTTTCATTTTTGGGTCTCTGATTCTCTTTTTCTTTTTCTGTTGCATGACGAAATCACCCCAAAACGGTGTTAGCATAGGGCGGCCGAAGGTGCGCGGCGGGGCAGAAGGTCAGACGCGTGGGCGCGTTGAGCGACGGAATCGTCGCGCATGAGGCGTGGGGCTTTTGGAGGTTTCTGCATCGAATCGGGACCGTTAGATCGATTTGATCTAACGGCCGACGTTGTGCGGCGCAAGATGAGGGGCAGGCACCCTCCTTAGGGTTTTGTTCGGATGAGATCTGGGCCATCCATCTTCCTCCAATCTGACGGCTCTCAGTGCTTGCGGCGTGGAGACTAAACAGAAGCTCATCTAGGGTTTTTTGGTAGGTGCAATCTGGACCGTTAGATCATCACCCGATCTAACGGTTTCAGTTCGGCTGCGTGAATAGAAAAGAAAACTGTTAGGGTTTCCTTATTTCGGTTGGGCCATGTATTTATTTGAGCTTATATGTATTTTATTTTGTTATATTATTCTGGGCTCTTTTTGTGTAATGGATTATTTTGGACTCTCTTTATTGATTAAAATGAGTTTTTATTTACTTATGTCCAAGTAATATCTGATATTAATAATAATTATATGATAATAATAATAGTAATAAAGATAAATACAATAATAAATAAATATGATAACAATAATAATATAATATATGAGTAATTAATAATACTAAATATTAATAATAGTAATAAATAATAATAATAAATAACAACACAAATAATATTAATAAGTAATAATCATAATAACGATTAATAATAGTAATAGCAATAAAACAAAAGCATACTAATTATAATAGCAATAATAATTGACAATAGTAAATAATAATAACATAGTGTAATAGTAATAATATAAGATAATAGTAGTATTATTTATACATACATACACATATATATGCGTACATATATATATATTTTTTTCTTTTAGTTACCTAATAGCCCTAATAAGCCCGAGGTAAACACAAATTAAAGGGGGTTCAAGGTCCGGACAAAATTAGTGATTACAGCTGCCCCTCTTTGCTTATACTTGTGTAACAAGAATAAAGCAAAGACCATAAGCACTAATTTTGTCCTACTTCCCTGTTGGACGATTCTTTTCCTGAAGCAGCCACGCGAACCCAAGCAACTCCTCTCAAAGCCTTCTAATCGTGAGTTCTCCCTCCGGATGCCCCGAACAGGTAGACAGAGAGTTTTTTTTTTGCAGATTTCCATTCTCCAAGTGCCCGAACGGATAGACAAGTTCTATTCTCCAAGTGCCCGAATAGATGAGCAGATTTCAAATATTTCTTCCTTTTTACGGTCAAAAAAACAAGCTGAAACTTTAAATATCTTTGCCTTCCCTTCACGGCCAAAGGGCGAACTTGGGCGTCCAAGTGGATTTGGTTTCCCTTCAGGGTCGTAAAGCAAACTGGTCATAACTATATTTGTCTAACTTCCTTATTGGACGATTTACTCTTCTGTAGCTGCAACGCGCTACACCGAGTAGTTTTCTCTTTGAAGCCTTAAGAATATGAGTTCTCTCTCTATAAAACTCATTTCCTTGGCGTGTTATTCGAGTGGCAGTTCTTTCTATACAGAACTCTCGTCTTAGTATTTTGAAATCAAAGATCTCGAAGTCCTTTCTCTGTAGGACCCTCCGCTTTCGAGATTTTGAAGTCTTAGGATTCTGAGTTCTTTCTCCACAGAACTCCTCTTCCTTAGCGTACTCTTCGAGTAGGAGTTCCTTCTCTATTGAACTCCTCTCTGAAATCAAGGATCTACAAGTCCCCTCTCCGTAGGACCTTCCACTTTCGAGATCCTGAAGTCGCAAGTTCCCCCTATATAGAGCTTGTTTGGACCCTTTCTCTGTAGGATCCTTTATCTTGAAATCTATCAGCAAGCTTGAAAGCTTTCATTTGAAATCCTTGAGTGGCGAATATGAAGACTTCGTCTGACATTCTGGAGCTGCGGCTTGAAAGGCCTCGCCTGAAATCCTTTTAGTTCTCGCTTTATCGTTTTCTCTTCGTCCCGAGAGGTATTCAAGTTGTCTTTCAAAAATGAAAGTCGAGGGACTCTTGACTCTTGTGAGATCTGCTTCTCCTCTCGTGAAGCTGTAGATCTATTCTTTTACCAATCTTTAAATATCTGTTTAGAGAAAACAAAATGCTATGATATGATTTAGCATGCTCCTAGCATGGGTGATATCTAGCTATCGATGATGCATGAGCATATTTCTGGATGCAAAGGTGCATGTGTTTACGGGAATGCAAAGATGCATGTGTTTAGTTTATCTTCATTTTCTAGGGTCGGTGGTCGTTATCTTGGGACTATAACCACTCATCAATCTTGTGTCTCGACAAAACTGGCCCCCAAACTTCTGCCGTTCGTTCTTCGTTCAAATATTCAAGTCGAGTGACTTTGGTCGTATTTAGAAACTTCATCTACACTTTTTCTAGGCTTGTGCTATCTTTCATATACTTCGGTTTGAACCTCTTTACGTGAAAACCTTAGTTCCTCCACGGACAATGGTGCCCCATCACGGTAATTTAGCCTCACTGACTCTTCTTCGTTCCACCTCGCGTCGTGCCCCTCAACCTTTGGGCCTTTGTTTCTCTAAATTTGTGGTTGAAAGCGCCTCTTCTGAATTCCGCTCCTTTGCCCCAAAGTGCCTTTTGGGTTCTCGACTCGGCTTCTCTTTTTCTTCTTTTCTATCTTCTTCCTTTTCTTAGGCGTACTTCTGTCTTCATCGCCTTTTGTCGAGTTGATTTCAGATCATATTTATTGTCTCATCTTGGTGCACGGCGCACACGATCCTTCTCGGGACATTCTCTCTAGCAAGATGCTTAGGCTCCGAGGGTAACTTCTGTTCCCCGACTCTTAATGTCAAAATTTCTACCATCATGTTCTATTCCAACACTTCTTAGCGAAGGTCAACTTTGTAGCTCAACATTTCACCGAAGACGGTCTTGATATTCCAACTGGAGGTATTAGTAGTAATGTTTCAACCTCCGAGGGTGCCCCTCCGGGTATTGATGGCTTTACTTCGAGCCACGGTCAGTCCGCTTGTTTATTCCCATGTAGAAGACTTATGCAAGTGATTGGGTAAAAATAATTTTATTATGTAAATATACATTTTAAAGAATCATGTCAAGTGAAAATCAAGTTTGGGGTCTTTGAAAAAAGGTTGACCCGAGTGAAATTCTCCGAATGTTGCAGGGATGCACATTTGAAATCTTTTCTGGGATATTAGGCTTCCAAGAGGAGCGACTCCCATACTTAGTTTCTACCCAATTTAAAGGTGGCACTCTTTACCTCACTAACTCACCATGCCCCATTCTTCCCTCTTTTCTGATCTCAATCACGCATTAGAAGTGTGGCAATCCTTGAAGAAAGGTTAACCCCGATAGGCGGAATGTGATCTGAAGACAAATTCATCCTTCCGCGTATGGTCCAAATGGTCTTTTATGGCTTGTAATGTAGGCTAAGGCTCACGGCTATGAAAGAAAGGGTAAATAGGCTCAAAGAAGTGTTTAAGGGTGGTGAAACCAAGGATCAATTTTTCTAATCTGAAGTCTCAATTATGCTCCGATAAAATGCTATTTCCTCTCTTACTTCTTTGGATCGCTCTAGACTGCCCCTTCTTGTTGGGGTTTTCACCCTAGAGTTCATTTCCTCTTATCAAGCGTAGTTTCGGATCAAATTGCACCTTCACATTGTATTAGTGCAAGCTTTTGCTCAAAGGTGAACACTCTTTCGAGGCTCATCTAAGCAGAGATTCATTTGGATAGGGAATCCTCTTGCCCCCTTTCTTTATATGCTTCTCTCTTTTCAGAATTGCACTTTTTTACTTTAGTGCTTTTGCTTTTGATTTCTTCAACTTTTATGTCAGTAGCTTTCGACTTGATCTGGGTAGCTCTTTGAGCACCTACTTTTCTTTCGTTGTTTTCTTTTGATGTTTTTGCCGCTCAAATTGAAAATGAATTCGATGAATCTGTTCTCTTTCATTGCCCTTTAATTCACAAGGCCTCGTCTTCATAGCACAATCAGGATCCCATGTCATTTACTTGTGCATAGACTTCTGTCTCGTTTGCCCCCGGTGTAGTGGTGATCCTTGGTTTGGGTTCGATCAGAAGAAAAAAGTTTATCAGGCTCAAACGGGGACAACAATGGGTATTTTTTATTTTCTTTCTATGTGAATGGAATTGAAGGAATGTCAAATGTCCTCCGATACACGGATATCAAAATTGGTCTTCAGGTGGTAGAAGTTTTAGGGTTATCACTTCATTCAAAAACCTTAGACAACAATGCCCGAGAGGCAAAGTTCACTCAATGGGAGTGGCCCATTATTTCCTGAACACTCATTGTCATTCCTCCCTTGGCCTAAGTAGAGCATAGGGTTTTCATATTTATAGTGTCCTCACAACATTCGGTCTTTTAGAAAAAAAAAATTCTTTTTTGAATTGAATTAAAGTTAATCTCAAAAAGTATACACGTATGTAATTGGAAAACAAGAGCAAGCTTATGAAATGTTTAAAGAATTAAGGAATGCAAAAATATTTTCAAAATGAAATTTCTGTTATGATAAAAGAAAATCTACACCTTAGCTTATCTCTTTTGCATTTTTCCCAAATGCACAGGGATCAACGGTTTTGAATTGCCTTTACCGGTAGCCGTTTGCTCCGGGCTAGTTGTACCATTCCCCTGGGTACAATCAGTTTTCACCAATAATGAGAATTGGATTTTTGCAAAGGATTTATTTTCCTTTGACCATTCGTGAAAATGGATTTTCGATGGACATTTGAATTATCCATTGTCTTAAACTTCACCGTATTTAAGCACGTTGTGCCAACATTTCTGCCGGACTTTCCCAAACATCGCTTCTTCTTTCATGAAGTGATGTAATGTCTTCAATTCACTTTTCTTGAATCGAGACTTGCATTTTTCCCAAATGCACAGGGACTAGCGGATTTGGAATGCCTTTACCAGTAGCCGTTTGCTCCGGGCTAGTTGTACCTTTCCCTGGGTACAATCAGTTTTCACCAATCATGAAAATTGGATTTTCGCAAAGGATTTATTTTCCTCCTTTACGATATTATCTCCTTTTGATTCTGAATCAAATGTTCTCGAAGCTGTTCGAGCTTAGCCACTAGGTTATTCATGCTTCTAAAGCTGCACTGGTTAGAAACTATTCTTTTGTCCATTTTTCTCTCTTTTTTTTCTCTCTGACATGAGTGTTTTTCCCCAATTAGTAATGGTGCGATGAAATGCCTTAAGCAAATTTTAATGTCCAATGATGGATGTATTATGGACTCGAATCAACAGATGCATGATCATGAGATGGGTGCATGTTTGACAATTTTAATGCTGCTCTAAAATGATAGATGGAACAAATGCTACAAATGTTACAAATGTATGCAAGTCAAAGGTGTTGGTCATATAGGTGATTCCCCTTAGGTCAACTTTCATTTGAACGTAAAAGAGGCTTCTTGTTACAAGATAGTCATAGCAAAAGTCCTACGAGTATTCTTCTTGCCCCCTAATCATGTTCAAGGAAATGAAAACTTCGGCAAAAATGTTGGGGCCGGATTTGCTTTCTTTTCTAGCAATTCAATAACCTCTAAAACTACTGGTATTTAGTCCCGGATGCATCATAAAAAAAATTATCTCCTCGAAGCTGAATCAACCCCTTGACCTAATCCATGCTCTTTCCGGTTGCCCCGCTCTTTCCGTCCGCCTCTTTGTACTCGGTCGGGTAGTTTCATGATTTTAGATCTTCGGAGTAGATCCGATCTTGCTTGACTTCCTTGGAATAGAGAAGGGTTGTGCTTTCTTCAATGGTAGGTATTAGATCTTCCACTGTGTTCGCTTGGTAAGCTGCTCCCTTAACCTTTCTAATTCAACTTTAACCGTTGTCGAACTTGCTAATTGGCACCATCCTTTCTAGCAACCTCTCGTCCATAATGATAGCTCTTGATTGGGTAAAACCACCTTGACTCAACACATTTATGTCATGATATGCATGCGAGAATAAATACAAGAAGATCATAAGAATAACCGTTAGTGTCGGATAAACATGATAAAAAGGCAGGCATGAAAGCAAACAACCCTATTTATCCCGTCTAATAGACCTAGGTTGTCCGCATGGCTCTAAAAGGGGTGGGTAATCTAGTTCTCTACATGCAGTTTTGGTTCTAGGAGGTACTCGAACTGTCCTCCCTGTCCCCTTCTAAGGGTAGCAAGGCCCGCGGTCATCACCCATTATAGGCTCCTCTCAACCGAGTTCAATTCGAGGGGACCCTTTCGCTATATCCGCACGGAGAAACGATATTATCACGAAGATATAGGGTACTCGAGCCCCGAAGGTACTTGCTAGGCCCACACGGAGGAACAATATCCACACGAAAGCACTAGCGTTTTCCCCCCACTTAAACGAACGGGTTTAAATGTCAATTTTAAATGCGTTTAAAATAAACTCGCACTTATAAACAAATATCGATCGATTCGATCACTTTAATTCGCAACTTCTAATATTAATTGAGCGGTAAAGTTTTTTTTTTGCTTGACTCTCTTTTTTGTTCTTGAAAACAAATTTTTATCCCCAGCAGAGTCGCCATCTGTTGCGACTAAAAAATACCTCGGTGTCACTTAGAAGAACCGGGTTTTAATGGATTTTGAAAAATTAGTCGGATTTAAAAAATGAGGAGTCGCCACCGGCCATTTAAAATGGTAGACCGGACACCGAAATAGAAACCAGAGATTCTTTTCGAAAACGGGTTCGGGAGTCGGTTACACGCGAGGAAGGATGAGCACCCCCGTCGTGCCCGAAAATCGGTACCAAAAACATTACCACTTAATTAATATTAAATTTTACGAATTAAAGTGGCGAATCGTATCTTTATTTGGTTATACGAGCGAGTAAATTTTAAAGGTCTTAATATTCGAGAAAGAACATCCGAACCACCACCACTACGACTGGTACTGGCCTCGTTCGTTCCCGAATAAAGAGACACTCGCATTGCAATTTAAAAATCCGGATGCAACTTAGTGTAATACATGACCACATATATATCGAAAATAAATAAACGATGTATGTAATAATACGAATAAATAAAAAAAGCGCATAAAATAAACATAGCATAAAAAAAACAAAGATATAAACAAAGATATTTAAGTGCATGAACAAATATATACAAAATAAGTGCATGAAATAGATATAGCATAAAAACAACAAGCATATGAACAAGGGCATTTAAATGCATGAACAAATATAAAAAATAAATGTAAGTCTGAAAGTGGTTAAAAAATAATTCAGGACTGTTTCCAGGGATGGATTAAGTAAATAACCCATAAAAAACAAACATAGAATCATTAAAACAATGACCAAAATGAAGGAACACGGTAACCTGGAGGGACCGAAATGGATATTAAGCCATTCGGCAAAGGCTAAAACACATTTAGGGACGAAATTGCAAAAAGGTTTGAAACAACAGTGACCAAGGACGTGATTTCAAAAAACGGAAACCCCTTTGATGATATATTTAAAGCACGGAGGGGCTGAAATGGCGAATAAGCCAATTTTAAAACATAGATCCATTATAAAAAGATGTTTTTCAGAATGAGTTTTCCCTTTTGCCCATTTTAAACTCAAACCCTAAGAAAAACTTTATCCCCTCTTCACAACCGGTTAGGGTTGGCTTCACCGGGGAAGTTTTCGACGCCGTCGGCCGTTCTCGGCGTCGGAAATCTTAGAGAAACGGAGAGCAACCTCCAAAAATCTCAAGCCATCGACGGCGAAGGAAAGAAAAAGAAAAAAAAGAAAAAAAAAACCTAACCCTTACCGAAATCCCTAAAACCAAAAAAACCCTAAAACTCCTCTGTAAAAACCATTTGAAACTTTAGAGAGGGAGAACCTCTCCCCACGGCTCCGATGGCTCACCCCGGTTGACTCCCTAAACGGGAACCGATGGGATTATCGTCGGCTCGAATCCAGAACGGGGGAGGAAAGACAGCTTTCGAAAGGTAAAAGAAAAAACAAAAACCCTTTTTATTTCTCATGCATGCATCAGATTGAATATTGAAATTTTTGGGTACCTCTGAAAATACTGGTTTTTCTATTGCTTTGAAAATCCTCTTCTTTTCTGCTTAGAAGAAGCGTTACAAATTTTTCTTCAGGCTACTCTTATACCCGGATTACATAGAGAAAAAGTAAAGCAGATTAATCCTCTCTCTCCCTCTTTTTTTCATGTCTGGTTGACCTTGTGCTTTTCTGTGTATCATTTTCATTTTTGGGTCTCTGATTCTCTTTTTCTTTTTCTGGTGCATGACGAAACCACCCCAAAACGGTGTTAGCGTAGGGCGGCCGAAGGTGCGCGGCGGGGCAGAAGGTCAGACGTGTGGGCGCGTTGAGCGACGGAATCGTCGCGCGTGAGGCGTGGGGCTTCTGGAGGTTTCTGCATCGAACCGGGACCGTTAGATCGATTTGATCTAACGGTCGACGTTGTGCGGCGCGAGATGAGGGGCAGGCACCCTCCTTAGGGTTTTGTTCGGATGAGACCTGGGCCATCCATCTTCCTGCAATCTGACGGCTCTCAGTGCTTGCGGCGTGGAGACTAAACAGAAGCTCATCTAGGGTTTTTTGGTAGGTGCAATCTGGACTGTTAGATCATCACCCGATCTAACGGTTCCAATTCGGCTGCGTGAATAGAATAGAAAACTGTTAGGGTTTCCTTATTTCGGTTGGGCCATGTATTTATTTGGGCTTATATGTATTTTATTTTGTTATATTATTCTGGGCTCTTTTTGTGTAATGGATTATTTTGGACTCTCTTTATTGATTAAAATGGGTTTTTATTTACTTATGTCCAAGTAATATCTGATATTAATAATAATAATATGATAATAATAATAATAGTAATAAAGATAAATACAATAATAAATAAATATGATAACAATAATAATATAATATATGAGTAATTAATAATACTAAATATTAATAATAGTAATAAATAATAATAAATAATAACACAAATAATATTAATAAGTAATAATCATAATAACGATTAATAATAGTAATAGCAATAAAACAAAAGCATACTAATTATAATAGCAATAATAATTGACAATAGTAAATAATAATAACATAGTGTAATAGTAATAATATAAGGTAATAGTAGTATTATTTATACATACATACACATATATATGCGTACATATATTTTTTTTTTCTTTTTTTTTTTTTTAGTTACCTAATAGCCCTAATAAGCCCGAGGTAAACACAAATTAAAGGGGGTTCAAGGTCCGGACAAAATTAGTGATTACAATTTGTCGATGCAGTCAGATCTGTTTTACGAAGTAGCCTCCAAGATTGATGATTTTGCATATCACTCCTACTTCAAGCCTGAAGCGTGTATGTGAATAGAGACAAGAAGTCTTGTTCCATGCTTCTAATTTCTCTGGTGTTTCATCTTAACCACTGATTTGCAGCCCACTGAAGGTGTTTTGCTGGTTTGTTATTCGTTTTCTAATTTTTTTTCAATTTAAATTTATTGTATTTTTATTTTTCTGCTACAATTTTATTTATTTTTAAATTGTTTTTTTTTGTTTTAATTTCTAATAAAATGCAGCCGACATATTGTTTAAAAAAATGATATCTAATTTCTCTCGGCTCAGCTCATTGTCTCTCTTTTTTTTCTCCCAACTCAGTCAAGGAACCACAAAAGGGGATTAAGCTATTGAAAGACCACCGAGAACCGCAAATCAGAGCCGAGCGTTGTGTGTAACTATCCCCGAATGTAAATCGCGTATCAAAATTCAATCCGAAGGTCCAAAACAGGGAAGATCAACAAGATTACAAATAAGCGTCATTTTGGTCAGTCGTGACATCATCAAATTTACTTATAAAAACATAAAAGAAAAAGAAAAAAATCGACCAAACAAACGAAAAAAACACACAAAAAAAATTGAACACCATGAGTAATACATTTGATAATTATAATGAATAATGAAATATTATAGCACAAAATAACACTGAAAACTAAAACATATTCAAACTTAACATACAAATATATTTATACAAATGAAAACTCAAACCTAAAAATTTTACAATCTCAACTTTATCGTTTAACAATCTTTCATAATCGATTTACAAAACTTTTTGACTCGTAAATTTTGTTTGTTTATGTAGAATTGTTTTTTTGTTGCAACTTTTTGACTTATAAAACTGCTGTTCTTTTTCCCATTCATTCAACACGATTTTTCACCATTTATACACACACCATTTGTTTATTTCGGGTAAAAATCTTCTGCCCCTAATTGTGTCCCTTTTTATGTCACACACTAAAATCACTTAAAATTTAAGTTCTAAACCTAAAGTTTAATTTTCACGTCCTAAACCTTAAACCCTACACCCTACCCTTAATTCTCTAAACCCTAATCACAATTCTAAACTTTAAAATTTAAACTCTAAACCATAAAGCCACTATTTTAAAATGGAGCATAAAAATAACATGATAAAAGTACAGACGATTTCCATCCGTTTATTTCTCCCGTGCGAAAGAAATGCTTTGCAACATTTACACGTGGGGGGATAGAAAACATTTTCCATGACATAAATTATTTCCATTTCGCAGAAATTATTGAAATCTCAAATCCAATTTCCACGCACTGCATATCACCAAACTCACTAAACAAATAAAGTGGTTACATCGACACATCAAAAAATCTTTTTTAATACTTGAAACTGATCCTATTGAATCTTAGTTTCCTTTTCATATACATTTCTTTTTAAAATATAGTACTCAAATCACAACGCTTCAGTGAGATGATAAAGATTTTTTTTTAATTTAACTACTGTGTTAGAATTAACAAACTATAATCATGCGAACACCCAGTCAATAAATTACCTGGGAACGTGCTCAGGTGACGATGCATGTGACGAACTCAGCATGCGAATACTATCTCATGCCACATGACGATGCATGTGATCCGCACCGACACTCGGGTTACAGCAAACTCAACTCACTAAGATAATTGTCCTTCTCAGTATACACGTGTCCTTACCACATCTAGAATCCTTTATGGTTGGACCCAGCAATTAGTCATTGGACTTGTTTTACTGAACAACTTAATAAACCAAAAAAAATATTAGTATTGAGGATCCTGGACCCAGCAATTAGTGGTAGAGTGAAGATGTGTAGAAGTGGGGGATAGAGTACCGACATGGGGGATAGTTGAAGTGATTAAATTAGAGAGACCGACTTTCAGAAGAAAGGTCTCAATCTGCTTATCTGCTCTATGGCCCCCTCTTTTCCCTGGAATTGTTCAACTCTTTTTGGTCTTATTTTTTAAATGCTCTAACAAATTAAACACTGATCTGCTCCCCGGAGCTGGTTTCTATATGCATTGACTTGTTTATTTATATTTTCATGTCCTTTTTTGAACAGTTGGATTACACTAGCCAAGATAATGCTTTTCATATTTTATTTATGTAATACTATTGTAGCTTATCGGTTTGGTTTAATGATGGTAAAGAAGACGCCTTTGAAAATCCTGAATGTATTGTTGGTGAAAAAAGTGAGATGATGGTGGTTGTTGCCTTGTAATTGGTGTTTAAGTGGTTTACTCCTAATTTAAACGGAGAATAGTGGTTAATGATGACCGTGGAAAATAAGAGAAAAAGAGAGGAGAGATTTTTTGGTCTTAGATAGTCGGATTTCACTTTTCTTCCATAATTATATTGGGGAGTTCTCGACATACGTGTCAAGTCTATCTTTTAAAATTATAATGAATGCGTTAGTATAGTCCCGACTGCCAGTTTATAGGTTAAATGGTGGAACATGAAGATTACATTCATCTTATCAAGAGCGTTGTAGTTTTGTTTTTATTAAAACTAAGGTGATTACAAGTAGTATATGTTCTGAATATACTCTCAATTATTTGACAATGCACGATCACCCTACTGCAGCTATTAGTGCTTGAACCCGTGGTCTTTAAGAACAACAACCGTTCTCTTAACCACTGAGACAAATTGGTTTGTACAACGTTGTAGTATTGCTAGTGAGATTATTTCAACAAGCTTTAATATTTCATATTTTGGAGGATAGTCTAATCAATACTTGCTATGAGTATGGTAATGTAGTGGTGATTCTATGTACGTTCAACATTAAAATATAAAATTTAGAGTTAAGGTTTAAAATTAATCTTCATGGTATAAAGTTTAATTTTTAAGACTTAAAATTTAAAATTAAAGTGTAGAGTTAATTTTCTAGTGCAAAATATATGCATTTCTTGTTCTAATAATAAACTTCCCAATATTGAACCAACTTGTACGTTAGGGCAGGTTAATTACTTCATGATATCTGGTAAATGAGTTTACTTTTGACTGAAATTTTACCTTCTCGGTGCATTTATCATTTACCTAACCCGCCAGGTTTTAATTTGATTGGAATCAAATGTAAGACTTCTACATTACTCTTACTTTTTTGGGTAAACTAAATAAATAATCCCCCGACTATGCTGTAATTATTTTTTGCGTCCCATGACTATCAGAAGTTACAAAATGGTCCCTCGACTTAAAAAAAGTAACAAATTAGTCCAACGCCGTTAAAAATCTAACGAATGATGACATGTCAGTTAATATAAATTGATATAATTACATAATTAGCCCTCAAGTTCTACACTTATTTTAGTTTGACCCTAATTTTAAAAAATTAAATCACATAATTTTTATAATCTATCAATTTAGTCCATCTTCTTTTCTATTTCTCATCTCCTTTAATTCTTCAATTCATTTTCACCACAAAATCCTTAAACAAAGAACAAGACGACAAACCCTTTTGCCGCTAGCTAAAAGAGAGTAGCGCATTACTTCATGAATTTTAACAGGGTCACGAAGTGAAACAGATGACTCCGTGGCTTGGTTAATCAAGTTGGCCCTATGAAACATGTATGATTTGAAATAAAAAAATTGGTGGTTGAGGGCTCTGTTCTTCTTCCTCGATAGTGTCTTCTTTGGTAATGACTGATGAAATCGAAGGAAGAGAAGTAAAACATCATTTTTGGGGGGTTGAAGATGATGGAAAACTAATTGATTCGAGTTAGAGCCTGACATGTAAACTTATGCTTTTCCATCTTGCCATTTATGTCAAGTTTATTTTTTTGCTAAACTGCTAATGTAAGATGCTAAATTAAGGACGGCTGGCGCAAGCAAACCGCTTATTATTGCTTACTTGGACATTGATATGTGCCCAACACGAAAGCATTCGATTTCACTCAGATTTCATGAGTTTGGGGAGTCATTAGAGGATCATTCATGTATTTGGATATGTATAAGATACAAGTGTAAAAATAATGAGTCGCAGTTATTGTAGTTGGGGTTTCATTTGATTCTGAATTTCATGATAGTAATATAATTGTTCAATTATTGTTTAAAAAATGAATTATTCTTGGAGGGATTGAAAGGGATGTGTATGGGTAAAGGAGATGACTTGGTTCTAGAAGCTTGATTGAAAATGGAGTAAAGTTGAACCAAAGAACCCAGATTTACTGAAGCCATTATTTTTCCTCTCTGGGCTGCTTGAAAGATTGAGTTTTTCTTATTAGAAACGGGGATTTCAATGAAAATGAAAGAAGTTTAAGGATACAGCTAAAATTGTGAAATTATAATGTAATTATATCAATTAAAGGAGAGGAGAAATAGAAAATATGGACTAAATGAATTGAAGAATTAAAGGAGATGAGAAATAAAAAAATAACTAAATTGATAGATTATTAAAATTATGTGAGTTAATTTTTTAGAATTAGGGTTAAATTAAAATAAGTGTAGAACTTGAGGGCTAAATATGTAATTATATCATTTTATATTAACTTACACGTCATCGGCCGTTAGATTTTTAACAGCGTTGGACCAGTTTATTACTTTTTTTAAGTCGAAGAACCATTTTATAACTTTTGATAGTCATGGACGCAAAAGATAATTGCAGCATAATCGGGGGACTATTTATGTTAGGGCAGGTTAATTACTTCATGATATCTGGTAAATGAGTTTACTTTTGACTGAAATTTTACCTTCTCGGTGCATTTATCATTTACCTAACCCGCCTGGTTTTAATTTGATTGGAATCAAATGTAAGACTTCTACATTACTCTTACTTTCAATTCTTTTTGTGTTTTCAAAGCAGCAGACATTGAAATTAATAGGCATAATGTTAAAAAATATTCTTAACATTTGAATTGTTATGTTGATTTTTATTTTTTAAGTAATTTAATTATCAACGTTTTATTTTGGGTCAAAATGTCCTTTTACGGATAAAAATTATTAAGCAACTAACGTTGAATAACTTAAAATGACCTGGCAGAATTACACGTCAGAAGAAAAAATATTTATATTTTATATAATTTTATAAAATTATTTTTTGATTGACGTGTCATTCTGTAAAGTCAGTACATTTGCCTATATGACACTGCTATCGTGACGTGCACTGCCATTTAGGTTTGTCGTATCATTTCAAACTATTTACCATTTGTTGACTAACAATTTTCATCCACAAAGGGGTCACTTTGACCCAAAATGAAACGTTAGTGGCATATTTTAGCATTATGCCAATTGAATATAGTAAACTTTTTTTTCTTTCTAAATCTATATTATCCAATTCACCAGATGACTAATCTAGATCGAATATTACAAAAACTCGTTATGAGATCATATTTCAACCCAATTTATTTTATTTACATCGTTAGAATTTGAACTTCTGACCTTCAAAGATACGATCGGGGTATTTAATGCCTTATTCTCTAATTTGTTCGGAGGTGGCTTCCAATGGTTACAAGGTTCGTCAGCTTTGTCCTCCGGTCAGACACCGAGACCGAACAAGATTGGAAGTTTGAAGCCTTCGACCCACTTGTTTTTAACTTTCACTTTCAGTTTTAAAGTTTGAAAATTCATATTTGGTAGGATCACATTTTGCGTTATTTGGAAAAGAAAAAAAGTTCTGACTCAGTACAAATTATCAAAGAAAGTTCCATGTCTTCCACTTTGACCTCTTGGAACATCCTTCAACCGACAAAACATCAAAGGACTTTAAAAGATATAATTACATTCTTGACCTTAAACTTTGCAACTTTTTTTATTTCAACTTTCTAATCTTTTTGTTCGTTTCTTTTGATCTTTGATTTTTTTGTCTTTCGATCATTTGAACAGTTATATCGGTATCATTTATGTCTTTTTGGGTTTATGTTAACGCCAACTATTTTGTCATTTTACTTAAAAAATGAAAAAATATAAAAAATAGGAAATATATAACAATAATATTAAAAATTAAAATTATTAAATTTATGATCAACAAGTGTTTGGTGCATTGGTAAGGCATATTGTACTTTTAAGGAGAGAATGTGAGTTCGAACCTTGGAGAAAACATTGTTGGGAGGGACAGTCTTGCACCCTAAACATGGACTGCAAGATGGACATGCATATTACCCAAAAAATTATTAAATTTATGAAAATTTAAAATATATAAAAATTTAAAAAAAAGTTGAAAGTTATAGAATATTATAAAAATTATGAAAGTTGTAAAAATAAGATAAATTTTAAGAGTGTTTTGAAAATAGGAAAAATAAAAAAAATTAAAAAAGTTGTAAATAATAATACTTTTAAAATCTTGAGATGTATAAAAAATGTTAAAAACAAAAAAACGTTTTTTTAGAAAACGTAAAAGAATGTATTTTTTTATAAAAAATGTAACATATTATAGAAATATTAAAGTTATTAAAAATTTTGTATGAAAATTTATATAAAAAATAACTGTCGACATACTTTAACTTTTGTCCTGACATATTCAGTATCCATTAAATGAGTTTCTATCATGAAATTAAATATGGTTCGATTCAAATTCAAAATTTTGTTTAAAGATATTAAGCTTCTTATCATTAAATTTTCTTTACATTTTGATAACATATAGAGATGCAATCTTTTTTCTAATAAAGAGATGAAATCGATTCTATGACTGCGGAACTTAACACTGCTGAAAAGGAGGTGAAGGGTGGAAACCGTAGTCGGGGGATATCGTTCGTAAAGGATGCTGGCCAGGTTCAGTGGAATTCTAATCAGGCGTTTGAGAATGTGGAGGTAACGGACATGTCGTCCTAGATTTCGGGTTTGTGTTTCTTTTCCGCATCTTTTTATGTTAGTTATGGTTAAAGTAATCTTTTGGAATGTACAAGGAGCGTTAGGCTCTGATTTTTTCCGATGCTTTAAATTGATGGTGCAAGTGCAGAAGCCTGATATTGTAGCTTTGTTTGAGCCGCGGATAAGTGGTCGTAAGGCGGACAGTTTCATTCGATGTTCGGGTTTTGATAACTCGAATAGGGTTGAGGCAACCGGGTTTTCGGGAGGTATTTGGGTGTTGTGGAGGTCATCAGTGAGGTTAGATGTTGTGGCGGTATCATCTCAGTTCGTGCATGGATGGTGTTATGATATAGCGAGGCAGAAGTATTGTTTTATTACTTTTGTGTATGCCAGTTCGAACAGTAGCAAGAGGAGTATGGTATGGAATCAGTTGCGAGCACTTGAGCCGACACAAGGGACGGCGTGGGTTATGGGGGTGATTTCAATGCTATCGTCAGTCCTTTAGAGAGGGAAGGAGGTTCGGCTAATCGCCTCGGTGTTTGCTCGAAGTTTAATGATTTTTTGTTTGATTCAGGGTTGATAGATATGGGTTATCATGGCCCCTTGTTCACGTGGGAGCGAGGCGATTTGAAACAGAGGCTTGACCGTTGTTTGTGTAATGAGGCCTTGTTTCAGGTTTACCCGGTTTCAGAAGTGTTACATTTGCCGAAATTGGAATCAGATCATAATCTAATTTTATTGAACGTTGGGGAGGGTAATGTGGATAAGGCTACCAGACCGTTCAGGTATATTAGGGCGTGGAATGAGCACCCAGATTTCCATCGCTTGGTATCGGAGGTATGGTGTGGCGATAGGAACATTTTTGATACTGTGATGGAGTTTCAAACTCGGGGGAAGATTTGGAACAGAGAGGTTTTCTGGCATATAGGGCGTCGGAAAACGTTACCTCCTTGCGCGCATCAAAGGCGTGGAGATGGCTCAGTCTCGGAGGGACTCGAATTTCTTAGTTACTTTGGAACGGGAATTAAAATTGGAACTTGCACAGGTATTGAAGGATGAAGAGAGTTTATGGCATCAGAAGTCACGGGTTAACTGGTTATCGCATGGGGATAGAAATACACGGTTTTTTCATGCGAGCACTATCCAACGTCGACGGCACAATTCTATTAATGCTCTTAAGGTGGACGCTGAGCGGTGGTGTTATGATCATCATGAGTTGAAGCTGCACGCATTAGGGTATTTTCGCCAGCTGTTCTCGGCAGGGATACATGATTGTACTGAGCAGTTGTTATCAGGTAAGTTCCATGATTTCACTGAGGGGGAGCTGAGATCTTTGAGTGCGGATGTCACGATGGAGGAAGTTAGAAAAGTGGTTTTTGAGATGGATCCGCTTAAATCGCCGGGTATTGATGGCATTCATGCGGATTTTTATCAGAGGAAGTAGGATATGGTGGGTGAATCCATCTTCAAATTAGTGAAAGATTTCTTTGATGGGGCTTCGTTTGATAGTCGTCTTAATCAGACTCTCGTGGTCCTTATTCCTAAAGTGGAGGCACCGGAGTCAAACAGTCAGTTTCGACCTATCAACCTTTGTACGGTGTTGTACAAAATTATAGCTAAGACTTTGGTGAATCGTTTAAAGAAATTCCTATCGAAGTGGGTATCGGAGAATCAAGTGAGTTTTGTCTCGGGGCGTAACATAACAGACAACATTATATTGGCTCAGGAGATCATTCATTCCATGAGCACTAAGGGTGGAAAGAAAGGCTACATGGCAATTAAAGTGGACCTTGAGAAAGCCTATGATCGGCTTGAATGGCATTTTATTGAGGATACATTGCGTGAGGTGGGTTTACCGGACAAGTTGACGGAGTTAGTCATGACGTGTGTTAGAACGGTTTCTACACAAATTTTATGGAATGGTGATGTCACTGATTCGTTTCGTCCGTCGAGGGGAATCCGGCAGGGAGATCCTCTATCTCCATATCTTTTTGTGTTGTGCATGGAACGCCTAGCTCACAGTATTGTTGCAAAAGTGGATGCGAGAGTTTGGAAGCCAATCCGTTTGTCTAAGGCGGGCACGGGTATCTCACATCTCTTCTTTGCAGATGACTTGGTTCTCTTTGCGGAGGTGGATTCTAGTCAAATGGATGTCATTCATGCGGTTATGGAGCAGTTTTGTACCTGCTCGGGTCATCGGGTAAGCATTGCGAAAACTCAAATCTATTTCTCTAAGAATGTTTCACCTGATGTGCGTGGTTCTATTGGACAAAGTTTGGGGTTTGAGGTTGTTGATGACCTTGGTAAGTACTTAGGCGTGCCCTTATTGCATAAAAGGGTCACTAAGGCGACCTATGCGTATCTTTTGGACAAAATGGAGAAACGGTTATCCGGGTGGGTTGCGAAATCTTTATCGCTTGCGGGACGGATAACATTGGCTAAAGCGGTTTTGCAAGCCATTCCATCATATGTTATGCAAGCAACGCTACTGCCGAAGGGACTTTGCCGTGAAATGGAGAGGATTGTGAGGCGCTTTGTGTGGGGAGGTACTAGCGATAAGCGTAGCATTGCGCTCGTGAATTGGGAAACCATGCGGCTGCCGATAATGAGTGGGGGCATGGGATTCAAGGATATGGCGACTCAAAATAACGCGTTCATAATGAAGGTGGGATTTGAGTTATTAACCGAACCAACAAACTTTGGGTTCGGGTAATACGCGAGAAATATGGTTGGCAAGAAGAGGTCCCGATGAGTATTAATAGGAATCAGTGTTCGCGACTTTGGAAAGGGTTGAGTAAGATTTGGGAGGCTGTCCGAGGGAGCATTTTATGGAATGTGAGGAATGGGAAGCGTACAGATTTTTGGTACGACACTTGGGTTGATGACGATGGACCGTTATGCGAGAGGTATCTCCTACCTTCACCACCGCCTCCGGTCCAAGTAAGAAACATGGTCACTGTTGATGGAGAGTGGGATTGGTGCATGTTTGATCATTTGCTTCCGGAAGAGACCTTGGATAAAATTAAAGCAATACCACCACCAAGAGCGTGGTTTGGACCAGATTGCCCGAGTTATAGATGGGAAGCGAACAAGACATTTACGGTCCGGTCCGCGTATCGATTCCTTGAGGGATCGAGGAATATAGTCCACCACGGAAAATGGCGTGTCCTATGGGAGCTAAAGTTGCCGCAACGTGTGTTGACGTTCTTATGGCTTGTGATGCGAGGGGGCCTCCTTACAAACATGGAGAGGTTGCGCAGGCAGCTAACTAGTGATGGAGGCTGTTGTATATACAGATGAGGAGGGGAGGATGTTGAGCATGTGTTGAGACGATGCTCAGTGGCGCGCAGGCTATGGGAAAGGCTGGTACCCGTTGCACACATTGCTGCTTTTGAAACCATGGAATTTGAGGATTGGCTGATTAGCAACTTGCGGAATGAGGGGGCAATTCCAGAAGATGTATCGAAGTGGGTGACAAGATTTGCGGTAGGGTGTTGGCTACTATGGAAGCATAGATGTAGCTTGCTTCTCGATGAGGATTATGTTGGGAATGGGGATATCGCTGCTCAATGTATACATATGGAGATTGAGTTTAATACGGTGATTCCCATTGTTGCTTCTACACGTCGAGTAGGGGAGTTGAGGGTGCGATGGCAGTGCCCCCCGGAGGGATGGGTGAAGGTGAACGCGGTTCATGGGCAGCAGCGAGGAGCTGCGATAGGGGGAGTAATCCGTGATAGCTTAGGTAGGTGGCTGTTTGGTTTTGCCCGTATGGTTGGAAGTTGTTCGGTGTTAATGGCGGAGTTGTGGGCAACATACGACGCGCTCCTACATGCATGGCGGATGGGGTTCAAGAAGGTTATGTTTGAATCGGACAATTTGGAGGTGACCCGAATCCTTAAAAATGATTCCTTGGCGTTGCGTGGGGATGTGGTCGTGGATTTAATATTTGGATTGTTGTGTCGGGAATGTGAGGTTGTGGTTCAACATATTGGACGAAAGGGGAATATGGTGGCAGATTTTCTCGCCCGAACGATTGGTAGACAGCAGCGTGGGAGTGTGTGGTTGGTTGAGCCGCCGATGGAGGTGCAGGATCTGCTGGAGACGGGCCGCTTAGGCTAGTTCATGGCTTGGTCATGTTACTGTATTAGCAAAAAAAAAGATGCAATCGATAGTTTTGAAGGGTTATATTTTAATATATAATCCGTGTAAAAAATTACACAACCCTTCTTTAAAATCTAAAACTTAAAACTCTAACTCTAACACTCTAAATTTTAAACCCTACAACCTAAACCCTAAACTCTAATCACATTTATATTTTAAAATATTTTTATATTAATTTTTATATTTTTAATGTTTTATATTTTCCATTTTATTTTTCTTGTTATTTTAAAATTTTAATATACCTTTTAATAATTTATAATATTTTTTAAAAAAATTAAATTTTTTACATAAAAGAACAAAATAATTGACCTCAATAATAGAAAAGAAAAAGAACAAAGTAACTTACGTTAATAATTCTATTACTTTTTGTTGTATGTTATGACCCATTTAGTAAAAAAAAAAGTTTAAAAGTCAGAAACGTTAAAAAAAAGGTTAAAATGACAAAAGTTGTAAAGTTTAAAGGGGAAAAAAGATATCGTGCCTTTAAAAAACAAGCCAAAAATTCTGATTCCGTTTGCAGATTTTCTTGTGGTAGTGGGAGCAAACAATATTTGAAAAGATGGAAATTACCATAATCATGTGAAATACATTGTAGTCAAGAATTATATGAATCGGATTCTTGAGAATGATTCAAATTCAAACAAAGATTTAGTTCATTCACTAATGTTGAAAACGCTTAGGCAGCCATAGGCACTTTAATGCAGAATATAGTAGAATTTGAACATAGATTTCTGGAAACTGTTCACAACTTAAACTTAAATACTTAGCCCTAACATCCACATGGCAGTGCACGTGCAATAGCAGTGTCATATAGAAAAATATGATGACTTTACAGAATGACACATTAATCAAAAAATAATTTTATAAAATATAATTTTTTTTTTCTTTTGACTTATCATTCTGTCAAGCCATTTCAAGTTGTTTATCGTCAATTGACTAACAGTTTTCATCTGCAGATGGGTTATTTTGACCCAAAATAAAATGTTGAGGGCTAACTTACTTAAAAAATAATAGAAGCCAAAATGACAATTTAATCAAACATTAGGGATTTTTTTAGCATTGTGCCATTTTATATTTGGTAATGGCCAGTACAAAAACATTAGCCTGCCAAAACTTACCATCTTTGCTTCAAGTTTTTTCAGGCAAAATGTTTGAGAATTCAACAATCTGGTCCAATCAAATACATTAAGCTGTCACAACAAACAATACCATATCTACGGCCGTATATACAGTCATACTTGAGAGTTGAGACTGATGTCCGAGACTTGTGTTTACTTCCTCGTCAATAGGACCACTGTATGTGCTGCAATACTCCGATTTTCGCCGAGGCTGCCGACTCTTTCGTGAGTCTTAGCCTTAAGATCGGCAATAGGAGGGTCGGCCACTAGCAGCTCAGACAAGTTTGTTTTGTTTGCCTCACTGTGTGGGCTCTAGGAGTGTGCGAAATAAACTGTAACCGTTAACCGGCGTAACCGTTCATTTTATAGATTAATTAACTTAAGTATTAAAAGTTACACGATTTTGGTTAACTTATATGTACTTTTTTTTATTAAGTATGAAGTTTGTTTTTAAAATCTCTTTATTTAAGTTTTTTTCAGAAAATTTTAATACAATATTTATCGGAGAGATAGATTTATTATTGTAAAAAGAAATAATGAACGTTTGAAAATAAAATTGTAATATGTTAACTTATAACCGAACCGTTTCTTAACGGTTAATCACTATAATGGTTAACCATTTAAAAAATTAACGGTTAACCGTTTAAAAAATTAATTGTTAACCATTTCTTTAACGGTTAGGTTACGGTTAATAACCGTTATAACACTTAATCAATCGTTTAAGCTAAACGGTACGGTTAACCTACCATAAACACCTAAAATGACGCGTTTTTGTTTTAGTATTCTACCATTTTTTTGACAAAATAGTACCTAACATTATATTTTATTTTTATTTTAATACTCGCCGTTAAAAAATTAACATGCTGACTAGAAGAAAGAAAATCACTAATGGCATGGTGACTATGAGAGAAAAATTAATGTGACTGAAGTCATGTCATTTTTTCTTTTTTATTCAGCATGCACGGGTATTTTTATGATTTTATCTGACATGATATATTGACTAAGAAAGAGAAAATCAATTTAACGATCTGACGCGTCATTTTCTCTCCCTTAGTTAACATGCCACGTGTATTTTTTTATTTTATCTGACGTGTCATGCTGATAATAAGAAAAAAAAATGACATAATACCCTGAGACGTGTGATTTTCTCTCTCTTAATTAGCATGCTGATTAATTTTTTAACGACAAAAATATCAATTTAGATATAAAACATAACATTATATATTATTTTACCAAAATTCATAAATAGTATAAGTATAACTAAACAATAACGCGGGTATAAATAAACTATTACATAAGTAGATGTCTTATAAACAATGACGAGATAAAATGACAAGACAAAAAAAAAGCTTGATATGTACAAACTTCATCATGGACTTCTTCAAATGATAAACACGTTCAGTTATTTCCACTGATTTCTAAAATTCGATTTCAGTACTATAAAGCGAACTGATATCCCCTAAACGAACGAAACCAGTTTTTTATCCCATTAAAGTTTTTTTTTTTGTATAATAGCATTTGAGGTAATTTTTAATTTAAATAATAGTTAAATAAAATATTTATTCCTCACTATTTTTAAATTTGAAGGTTTGATAGACCTTTATCCTTCCCAATATTCAATCTTAGCTACGTTCCTGCCAGTAAAGGGTCAGTCACGTATAGAGGTGAGCAAAACTCGACTCGATTCGAACAATTTTCAAATAAAATTTGAGTTGTAAAATAGAAATTCGAATAACTCGAAATTTTTAGTAATTAGTGGGTTGATTTTTAAGATCGAGTCGAGTCCCTCAAATTTTCATGATATATATATATATATATATATATATATATATATATATATGAAGAAATATATGTCACGTATGAAAAAATATGTGAAATATACATGTATATCTTATATGATTAGATAAAGTCGTTAAATTGGAATCAAACTATACTATAACATTGATAAATAATTACAATTAAATTTGTATAGAAACTCGAAAACTCGACTCGAATTTCATAAACTCGATTTGAATCGAAAAAATTTCAAATAAAGTTTAAGTTGTAAAATATGACGCGTAAACTTGAATAACTCAAATTTGACTCGGCCCGATCGAACGCTCACCCTTAGTCACCTAGATATTACAAAATTTTCATAGATGTCACATATTCCCCTACTGTCAAATAAAGCATTAGAGTTTTTACAAAATTCTGAGGTGAAAGAATATCATACCTGATAGACAGCTCTTAAAACCTTTTTTTCTTTCAAAACCTGCAACTTTTAAGTAAAACAATCATGTTTACAAGATGTATCCGCGTGTAAAACCAGTTTCACAGGCCAGATAGAATGTAAGGATAGATGAAGTTTCATTTATCATGTACATGCACTTACTATCCGGGATTTAAATTATGATCGCGTTTTCAATTACAGTTGCAGACAATTGCAATTATTGTAGACCGTTATTTTTTACAATAACCGTTTTAGATAATGCCGCTGTCGCAATCGTGAACCGCTATTTGAATCCCTACTTACAATATTAGTGATTAAAGTCGAATATGAAAACCTAAATCTCATATTCAACAATAAACAAACAACAAAGCTGTTCTGAAGAAAAGATGCATTGCCTGTTAGGTTCATAGAATCAGCTAAAGTACTGAGGTTCATTGCATCTTGGTTGGAAAGTCGCTATCAGAATCAAAATCAAAACTTCAGAGGTCAGCTCAAATGCAGCATTTCATATGCACTTCTCCACATCTCAACGCTGCAGAACTCTATCAATTTACTTGGCTGATGAATCCAAAACAGTTTCGAACGGTGTTACTACCACTATTTTAATAAGAATGAAGTTGGTGTCGGGATGAGTTCGGATTTAAAATGAAAATTCTCCGATCCGCCCGACCCGGCACAAATATTTTAATTGAATATGTTTCACCGTATTTACGTAACTGCCACCCTTATATATACTTACTTAGGGTTCTAAATTTTCCATTTCTTTTTGCTTGTGCCGTTCCTCACATTCTCCTCCTATTTTATTTTCAATTCTTCTGCTTCTTTCTTAGATTTGTCACTATAATTCCAAAGCCAACATAATCACTTTCATCAGCTTCGTCTGTAAGGATTTTTTTTTATGAATTAGGGTTTTTATTATTTCTTATAAATTAATTTTCTTTTTGCTTAATGTTTAAATTTCTATAAATTAGGAACCTAACAAGTGTTCCGGTGAAAAAATGAATGATGTTCATCCTAGGAGACACGAGTTCAAATCGCTCTGTCTACAAAGTGTATGCGCATTGTTAAAGGGTTAAGAAAATTCTATAAATTAGGGGGTTTTGGTGTTTTCTTTGTTCGGCCCACAAATGCTGCAACTGGGCTGGTTGAGTTCTAATGGACCTCATATTGATTAACCTCTTAAAGAAAGGAATGCCAACCCAGGGCATAGATGTGCTGGCCTTAAATAACCGTATAAAAAATGCCATCAAACAAAGAACATGAAATATAAAAATATATTCTAAATAAAACAAAATTGTTTATCAAACAAACACCATTTAAATAAAACAAAAATGTTTCTCTAACAAACAACATGAAATTTGCCTATATAAATAAAATAAAATTGTTTCTCGAACTAACATGGAATTATTTCTTAACTTCTCCTCCTTTTTTGACAGTTCTTGTCGATATCGGGATGTTGTTTGATCGTACTGTCGATGGACTTATACCATTCTTCGTGAACATTGCGGGTGACTAGGAGTCTACTCATCCTAATTATGCAAATCATCCATCATTTGTATAGAAGGCAGTGTAAGATACATATTTTATGCAAATAATAAAGTAGAAATAGTCATAGTCGACAACTAAGATGTCATACTATCAACACTCATGCCCTGGATGGCCGAAGATACTCAAACTATGGTTTGTATACATCATCATCATCATAATTTGGATAAGATGATGACCTACCACCATATGTTGTAAGGATATGTGGTTGTTCCAATATATTATATAGCTCAAATTAATGAGCTAAGTTTAGTGTATTGATATGAGGTCTCACCAATTGTTGAATATCTACGAATTGATTATTCCCAAAAATTATTTAGTCTTTTAGGCTTTCCTACTGACACTCATGTAGGTCAATCCATTGTTGTATCATTTGGTGGTTGTTGCGAGCTCTGATAAGGTTCGGATGATTCACCTATAACTCAATATGAACACCTCTGCTTTGTATGCCATTTTTGACTCACTTCGTATGCCGCCAAGAATAGTTTTACATTATTATTGTATCACTCTAAGTACTCTGAACTACAATTAAAATCATCATCTTCAATTGAAGTACAATCTTCTGGCAACCAGTCAAATCTATCATTCCAAAGAGCAATGAAATAGACTTCTTCCTCATCACTTAAAGCTATAGTATAGATATGCTTAATATCAATCGGAGGTTTAGGGATGGGCTGGTGATAATTGAATTGTCGCAACACTCTATCAGCATACTGAAACTCAACAATAGAAAAATGAATCAACGGTACAACTGCACCCTAAAATGGAGAACATTCTCACACATTTTGTGGTATGTAAAATCTTACTTTTTGATATTCGTACGACATCCTAATAAACTGTAAAAAAATTTACATATATATAAATTAAATTAAAAAATAATAAGCTAGAAGAGTAATTTAAAAAAATTATGATGCTTGATTTTTTTCTTCTGATTTGATCATCAATCGTATATTTGTAACATTGTTGTTCATCACTCCCGCTTTTTTCAAATCATGCCTCTATCTACATAGAATTTAAATCTTTATTTCTAAGTAATTTCGAAAAAATTTAATATCAATACATGTTCACAACAATTTTAATCATAGTTTTATCTTCCTGCAAGTAAAAATTTAATGAATTTTTTGATAATCGACGTCAAATACGAAAGTTTATATTATGCCCCAGACTGAAACAAGGTAAGACATCCACCAATGTCACAGTTCTTCTTATTGTCTTTAAGAATTGTCGCCTTACACATTTCATAGTACAAGAACACTAATATAGCAGATTTTCAGTTATATCAGCAGATTTCACGAAAATCTACCAACAATAGTGTGAACGAAATTACCAAATTTATTTGGCATCAATAACCCCGCAATGATGTGTAACATATATGCTCGTGCGGCAAATCTGACTTCTTGGTCACTAGAGCTTTCGGTTACCTTGAATTCGTTCTCTAACCATGACAATTTGACGTGTAATCTTTTCACATCTGATGCAGAAGGTATTTTTTCGAGTAACCGATCGCACAATTAAAATATATTGTAGTTATCATGTCTCACCACTGTATTCTTATTTATTGGGACGCCAAGTTGTATAGCTACGTCTTGTAGAGTTATCGTACATTCTTCGACTGAAAAATGAAATGAGTGAATCTTTTGTCTCTATTGTTCGATCAGCGCAGTTATCAATCCAGAGACCAACTTATATCCACCAAAGAGTGTTGCATTATAAAATCTAGCTATCTATAAGTAAATAATTATGCGATCAGTTGGTGTCTTCGATTGCATTCGTCGAAGGCGGAAGGTACAATTGTCCTACAATTAATCTATTAAAAAAATTGATTACTTAGAATAAATGACATTATGAACATTTTTTAGAACAACAAAACTTGTTCAGATATTATATTTCAAACTAATATGCAAAATAACTATTTAGAACATTTTTACTAATATTATAAAATATTATTATTTTTGAAAAACAACATTTTAATATTATAAATTTTTGGTATTATTATTATTATTATTATTATTATTATTATTATTATTAAAATATAATATAATTATTTTCGAAAAAAATTTCATGATATATTATGATATATCATATGTAAAAATATGAAGAAATATATATGTATATCATATATGTATATAGAAAGCCGTTAAAATTGAAATCAATATGTACATCGCGTCATCGCCCAACCCTTAGTATTTGCATATAAAAATATATGTGCACCGCTATTCATATGCACATAAAAATATATATGTACAAATAAATTTCTATAAAAACTCGAAAACTCAATTAAAAAAAATTCAAATAAAATTTGAACAAACGGCTTCATATTACAGCTATGTCAACCCTACTGCATCCAACTAGACCTGTCTGGCATGGTACCAGAACTACTATTCATGGCAGCAGTTTGAGTCATTGCATTGTTTTGCATTTGAGGGGCAACGGGACTCCTGCTATTCCCGAGAATCGCCTGCAGATGTTGTGGAACACTAGGCGGAGATGTTATATTTGTTTGTGGCCTTGCACCTTGTGTTGACTGGGTGGGTTGAATCATCATCTGGCTAAGAGCTTCAGAATTTACTCGACCTGTGAGGCTTCCTCGCATTCTTCCTGTAGGCCGCCAATTCTGCTCAGATGCCGAATCAGCTCTTGAAGTTGCTGGTGCTAATCTACTCATGTTTAATCTCTGCTCCACAACTGAAGCCCTACTCCCATCAACATTTCCAGGATATAGTGATGCTCTCGGTGTTTGAGTTTGGACTCCCGCCATTGGAGGCTGTCTAGCCATTTGGATGGCTCTCTGGGAAGCTGCGATAAATCTGGTAGGATTGCTATTCACATTGCCTGCTGCGTAGCCTATCCCAACTTGTGCAGCTCCTTGTTGAGCCTGTGCCCGTAGTGCGGGTGATGGTGATCGCATCAGGCCTGGAGATGGACTAAATGTATGTCCTTGCTGGTTCCTACTCTGCTTCGAGAAGATTATACCAAAAACTCAGCAAAAGCCTGGAAAAAGGGCATAAAGTGCAAAGACATAATAATAAAATAATGTTATGAAGAAAATGAAGCTACATCTAGCACCTGATAAGGAGCACGCGAATAACTGTTTGTGCTTATCGTATTCAAACTATTTCTTGATCTCTGTTGTGGTGTTGGCGTCTGAGTCTGAGACGTTGCTGGGAGGGACTGAGCTGCAACAGGTGTTCGGGTTACATGTCTAGGTATTATGTTATGCAAATTTCCATGTTCTTGATTTGCCATTGAATTCATCAATTGTGAAGGCTGAAATTGCAAATTTGCAGCAGCAACTTGATTTTGAACCCCAGGGGTAATAGGATTACCATTTCTGCGAGCATCAACTCGATTGGGTGCTGGAGAAATAGCGTCCGAAAACACTGGTGATACTGTAATATTTGGACTAGACTCGGATCTGGCACCAACTTGGGTATCTATCCTAAAAGTAGAGGTGCTAGACACAAGACTTGAGTAAAGTGCAGACCAAAAATTCTCTTCCATATTAGAATCGGTATTTTGATTAGTTCCAGCTGTATTAACCAATTCTGGTGTTGTGGTTAAATTTGGAGCAGCAGACAAACTTTGAAGAATAGCCGCAGCCACAGGAGGTTTCCTGTCTTCAATTTCAATGGTTTCCATTGCATCCACCTCGGTGTCAGCCTGGGTAAGATCCAGAACAGCCATAGCAGATTCTTGCTGCTCAGACCCATCCTTTTGGCAATTACGAATCTTATCATGCAACTCATCTACATCATCATCATTTTCCATCACAGCTTTCCATGATCCATCTGCAGAGATAATCACATCGGACACATCCTCTGCCACCTCTTTCAGCACCTGAGGACAGACCAAACCCTTAATAGAATTGCAACAAGAAAACAGAAAAGCAAAGACAACAAAGTAGCAACTTGCCTTAACCATATGTTGATCAACGTTAATGTTAGTGTAGCATATATGTTGATTGCAATGGGGGCAGCGCCAGGATGGTCTTCTCGAGTTTATGTCAACATAGTTTTTGAAATCAAAGCACTATAGCAAATCAAAGAAATTTTATAAACACCAGGAAAACAAGAAGAGCCAGATCACCATGTGAATTGCAACACGATGCAAGTAAGAAACGGTTCCTTGAAGTACTCGTGTATTTATGTAATTCATCTCAACAGGTAAATTCAAAAATAATAAAATAAAAACTACGAACCAACTTTACATTACAAGTATAGATTTTAAATCAAGCTTTTTGAAAAGAAAGCAGGATTTAGTGATAAAGGCCACAAGGAATTCAGCATTTAGTGAGCAATTATCTCAGTGCAACTGCTGTAGAATCTCCACAACAAGTGCCAAACTGCATTAATGCAAAAATACCTCAAGAAAGACTCACCTGAAGATGCTTGCATGCATGCCCTTTGACAGGAGTTCCGATGCGTGTTCGGCTGTTTGAAGAGTCAGTCAATCAAGAAAAATTCAATGAATTACCAAACTCTTAATCCTCAAGAAAAACAAATTTCATGAACCATTTATAAAAGATTTACAAAATAAAATTTGCAAGAATTCAGAAAATAGTAATAGAACACCAGAACCAAAATAGAATAATGAAGAAAAAAGAGAACTGATGAATTGAATGCATACAATATTGAAAGTTTCAGGAAGAAAGAAAAATGGTAGGATATGATTACATAAATGCAAAATAAGGGTAAAAGACATGTGACTAACATTTCAAATATATACTCTACATTTACATAAAAAGAAGGGCTAAAAAGTCATATGCAGTGCACTGTTAACCCTGGCATCTGTTTCGATTATATTTGCAAGTTAATAAAATCATGTAAAAGAATAACAATAAGGGTGTGAATTGATAAAAAGCCATTTTCCCCAAATAACAAATATGGTAAGGGAGTTTGGATGTTACACTTGTAATGTGATTTATGTGCAATTACAAGAAGGGAAAATTGTAGTTTGGCTAACCTTATTGGACACTTGAGTGATATCCGTGATGGCCCTTCAATTAAATCAGAATCTTCTGTAACAAAAGGAAAGAAAAAAATAACTTGCAATTCAACATAACAGAATGAAATCATCATTGGGATACAACAGAAAGTGCTTGTACAGATGCAGATGCATACCTGAACCTGGTGCAAAGTCACCAGATTGAACATAATCTTGCAGTGTGGAAGCGTCAGGTGATGACTCCATACTCATGAAGGCAATCAAAATGACATAGTGACCTTTTTCAATATTTAGACTCTGTCAGTAAGCTCTTAAAAACAAAAACACAAGATGTTTGGACTTTAGAAGAAAAAAAAAGGCATATGCTCATGACATACCGCAAAATTGGCCCACAGCTTGGAGAAGATTTGTTGTCCCATAATTCAACAAGGCAGTCACATCCGTAGGCAGCTGAGGTCCCATGTCCTGATATAGGTGACAGAGGAGCAAAGCATTAATGACAAAATATGCACCTCACACAGTCTTACACAAAAGTGATCAATAAATAATATAATGGAATAGAAAGCATACCATTGAAACATTTGTTCTTCTCTCTACACCCTCCCCATTTAATAGAAAGCTGTAGAAGTTAAAACAACAGCATCAGAAAATCCAACGTGATAAGCAACACATTAAGAAAAGAGGAAAGGGCAACATAAAATTATTCATACTTCACTTGGGGTGGACTAATAATGCAAGCAGATGTCTCTATGCTATCTTTTTGAGCTACAAATAACCTCTGTAAGAGAAACAGAAGACACAAAGCGAGATGCCAGAAAATTTTCACAATCAGTGTTTTCAATTTTAGTCTAAAGAAAAGGAGCAGCAGATACTCAAGGAAAACCCATGTGCTCACAATTTTCTCATGAGGGGAATGTGTTATAATCTTTGATATATGGAAATCAACCATGAGTGTTCCATATCCAGGCTACAATGCAAAGAAATAAGATTAAAACATGCTCTATTAGTATAACAATAGGGTCTAAAATGTTTAAAGAAAATACTTGAGCTTCAAGAGAAGCAATTATCTGTCCCATCTTCATTAATGGATAGAACCTGAAAAGGTGGATTTATTTTCAAATCACTCATAAGCAATAGCAGCAAAAAGTCCAACACATAACATTGTGACAAGCTTATGAACTTTAGGAGATAGGCGACCTGACAGTTTTTTTACCTATAACTGGGGCACATATTAATATAAAATACATGCAACTATAGAGATAGTAAAAATACAATTACAGATTCAACAGACAACAGTGGAATGAAATGCTATTGCGTAATTATTAAAACAACAGTGGTACCTGCCATGCTCATGTGTATAAGGGAAGAGGGAGAGAAAAAGTGAAAAAACCAAAGAGGAAAATTGGCTTCAATTAAATATCATGTCAGCATCAACACTTGGTATCTGAGTCAAATTTCTAAAGGTCACACTACGTATGATAATGGTAATTCAAGATCAGCGCAGATATATCCACCATGTTACTTGGACAGGAATAAAAATAAACACTTATGGCAAAAACTAGAACTTAAAATTAACATCTCTTGGAAAGTATCATTTTTTAACAAAACACTAAACATTTGAAATATAATTGTCCCTGCAAATAATTATAAATGACTAAAAGCCCCAACCTCGACATAATTTCCAAAACAGTTGAAAGTGAACCATCCAATCCATTGTTAATATCTCCAGGGGTGCAAAAGCAACTGCCCACCTAGACATGCAGAGAAACTACAATTAGCAAGATAATGGGTTACACATCAATCAGTGTTTAAAAAGGCGTACTTGAGGTGCACCTAGGCACTAAGGCTCAATGCGCTGAGGCCAAAACGCCTAATTAAGTATGGGCGAGGCGATTTTAATGAAGCGCTTAAAGGCTTGTGAGGCGATGAGGCGTCGCCTTTTTACACGTAAAACAAGTGTTAGCCACGTGGCTGATTTTTACTTAAAGACAGTCCACTCAAACTGTAGGTTATCTGAGATGAAGTGATTTTACCAATAAAGCTGATTTTTATTAATGCGCAGTAAATGAAACACCAGCTGCAAAGACAGCCAACTGTAAAACAATAAATGAACATAGGAATACGAAGTAAATTAAAGCTAAAGACTAGGAAAAGGAAGAAAACAAGTAAAGCAATAATGAAGAGTCTGGAAACTCATGCACAGTAAATGAAACACCAGCTGTTATGAAGACAACCAGATGTACAACAATAGAAGAGCATAAGAACCCGAAGCAAATTAAAGCTAATGCCTAGGAGAAGGGAGAAAACAAGTAATAATGATTAGAATGTAGAGTCTGGAAACTCAAATAAAAATGAAACACAATCCTTCCTTCATTATATCTAGATGAGTTTGTAGCACATGGAAAATCATTTTGAAGGAAGTTATATATACAATGGTTTCATGTACAATGGTGATTAGTAAATAAATCTTTCACTTTCAGAAACTACGCCTCACTTCAATAAGGCGCGCGCCTGCGCCTTGCGCCTAGGCTATAGGACCCTTATCGCCTTAGTGCGCCATTTTTAACATCGATATCAGTAAAAGAAGTCACCACCAACGTGTTAAAGAAGTGTTTATGACTCCAAGGTGAGAGGCTCAGACCTCCATAATGGCTCAGGCAGAAACCATGTATCATGTAGCAAATTTTAAAATTAAGAGTAGACAGAAAATAGTAAGCAAGAATAGAAGTGTAAGCTAGGAATCAAACCTCATTGGCAAGGGTAAAAAGTTCTTGAGTCACTCTATCTGAGAACCAGTTCATTTTACAGGCATTCTATCATGTACACAAAAAATCATCAAGAAGTTATCATCATTTTTAAACACAGAATTATTAGTTCAAGACATGCTAATAAATCACTTAAGCGTTTAAAAACCAAAGGCGTGTTAAAGACATGAAAAAAAATGCTTAATACATGGTTGAATTGAAGGAAAATTAAGTAAATAATATTCCACTAAATCTATGTACTATGTAGAACAAATGCAGGCCTGCAGCCAAATGCACAGGCAACATGAATGTTTAAAAGATGAAAGCTGAATTGATGTGAACACCTAAAAAGACTAAATATATAATAGATGACAGACCTGAGTTCTGAGAAAAAGAATTTGAAAACCAAACAAGTCTCATAAACCAGGCATCCTATTTTATTTTAATAAAAAAACCAATGATATGGAAAGAAAAATAAAATAAAAAGGATATTATACTATATCTTTGGCTAGGAACAATGTTAACTAAAACTATTAAAGGAATCAACTTCAGATCAAAGTAACTGCCGATGGGCAACACAGATTACCACAATTTTTAAGGTGCCGCTGAAGATTCAAGTGATCACACAACTAGCAACAATGATCTATATGGAATAAAGTATTCAGAAGTACCTTTACTGATATCATCAACACCATAATAGCTGCTTGTAATGAGAGGCCATTTCTGTGTTGGCATATCTATAAAGCAGAGAAACATATAGGTGATATAATTCCATTTGTTAGTTGATATGAGAACAGTTATCATCAGATGGAACTTGGACGAAGTAAAGATATCAATCAGAGGCACTTGCAACAAAAATAGGTAATATTTAACATAATTAGATAATATCATAATAACACCCGAGGGAATGCAACATAACCATACCTGCTTCAACAATAGAGGTAATTCTTGCGCTGCGGCAAGAACCTCATTGTTTGCAATGGCATAATCGATGCAACTGTACATTTAAAACACATCCAATCATATATGTGACAAAATTGTGAAATGGATAATAACAATGTATTCAAGTGCAATGAAATAATATACAACAATGGAAGAAGCATAGATGAAAACAAAATAAAGCAAGTACACTACAGAGCTAAATGAAAACAAAATAGAAACACAATTCTTACAATCACCACTCTTCATGCATAACTTGCAAACCTAACGTAAAAACACAATTCTCACGGGAAATAAAATCTAAAATCACTCAATTAACAATATTTTTTTCTCAAAACCTAAAAAAAGGGAAACTAAAGCGAACTTAAGATTGGAAACAGAGATGAATGAAATTACTGTCCACGTTCGTTCAAGAAAACAAGCAATTTCAAAACCAAAATAGTTGAATTTAAGATTGGAAACAGAGATGAATGTGAAATTACTGTCCACGTTCGTTCAAGAAAACAAGCAATTCAAAACCAAAATAGTTGAATACCTAACCAAACTTCACTAAATTGCACAAATTAAAACCTAAGTTATTCATGTTAGACACATACATGACACTTTCATGCAAAACACTAAAAGAAGGGGGAAATAAGGAGCAAGAAGACCAAGCAAAAGATAACAATCTAAATCTAACAATATTACCTAAACCCTAAACTCTAACCTTAAACACTAAATTCTAACTATAAACTCTAAATTCTAAACATCTACACTAAAACCACTACACTTTAGACCATAAACTAAAACCCTAAAATAAAGCACTTGTGGAAACAGAAAGTTCCGCCGTATGTGCATGGGCTAATAATCCTAACAGAAATGGATATATATTATAATAAATAAGAAAACTGCCTGGCCAGAGAGAGGCAGCGGCTGAAGAACTCCGAGCTTTGAGGCTGTCTACCAGGCTGAGTATGAGAAGCCAACCGCTCAGCCACGCGGAACGAGTTCACCGCCAACGCTGATATCTGCTGGTCCACACCTAGTCCCGACGCCGTCGGGGGCACCGTCGTCATTACTCTTTTCTCCTGATGATGTCTACTAAAAGGTAAATGTGGAATAATTTTTGGGAAATTTAAAATGGTAAATGTTATATATAACCCTCTCTCGGCCAAGATACAAGTGTTCAAAAAAAAAACTATGCTTTAGTTTAGTCCCCTACTATACTCAAATTTAGAATTTAGTACTTTACTTTTTAATTTAGAAAATTTTGGTCTTTCTACATTTATAAAATTATTAGTTAGTAGTCCACGTAATTAATATTGACAACTGTTTCGATTAAAATGCAGTCTAACTACATTTTCAAATTTCAAACTTTTAAAAATGTTATTTCAGTCATTAAACATTATCGTCTATTTTATCCCTCAATTTTTTTGTTAAATTTAACCAATTGACTGAAAAGGTGACAAATTTGTTAAGTTGGTATCAGTTCTTTTGTCCTTTTTGACAATAGGACATCAATTATTTTGTCCTTTTACATAAAAAATTCAAAAAACAATAATATTTAAAATGATTAAATGTAAATAAATTATTAAAATTTTAATATTTATAAAAATTTGGAGGGAAAAAACCAATAGCTTGCATAAACTTTGCAGGCCTATTACCTTATTCGTTAATTAGTTTAATTCGACAAATAATTAAAAGTTTGATGATTAAAAGAGGCTAAAAATAAAAGGTAAAATGATTATTTTTTTAAGTTAACTTGCTCATTTTATTCAAGATTCTCAAAATTATTTTTCGACAATATACATGTCTCATTAAAAAATCTCCCTACCCTAATTTGGAGGAAAAAGAGTGCAACGTATAACTGTCCGTTACAAAAAATTACAACCTCAACTAGTCACCCTTAACATCCTCCGAAGGGAACAACCCTTAACATCCTGCATAAAGAAACAACTGTCCCTACCCACTTATTCCATCTGCACCAAGGTTCACATGCTCAAGCACTTACCACCGTACAGTTCCTCATCGGGGCCACAGTGATCAAGGGCTAACAAATACAAGGGTAAACTACACAGATGACCACTGAACTATGAGTTTAGTGTTAAAATGACTATTATATTATTTTTTGCCGCAAATGCACCACACAACTATTTAAATAGTTCCATTTTAGCCACGCGCCGTTAAAAAACGAAAAAGTTAACGGAAATGTTAAAAAAATTAGTATAATTACACATTTGGTCCTCTATATTTATACAATATATCAATTTCGTCCTAATTTTAATCTAATAAAATAAATTAATTATTCAATAAGATTGTGACACGTGTCACCACGTGATTGGAGTAGGAAAAATAAAAACCAAGGAACTGCCCTTGGTAGGAATTGAACCTAGGACCTTGGGATGTAGCATGCACAAGTTTACCACTAAGCCAAGCATATACTTATGATATGCAATACTAATAATAATATATGTGTTATACATATGGAGAAAGAAAAAACAAGCAGATATATAATAATATATGTGATATATAATTTAAGTGATTCACTTGCAGCAGAACTAACTGTGAAGGATAAAATTCAAAAGGAGTTGGACGATCTCACAAATAAATATGAAAATGTAGTTGAGAAGGTCCATCAACTTTCATCAGAGAAAGATCAGATGCTTCAGTTGTTGGTAGAGGGTTCCAGAAAAGTGATGGGGGATCAAGATGGGATTGAAGAGACGTATTTTATAGGTGCTTAGAGAAGATACAGGAACAAACAAGTCCATCTTTGGAGATTCCTTTTGTTGATGCATCACTTTTTGACAAATATCAGTTTCTTTTGTATGTTAGGTGTAGACATCGTTTTTGGTCCGGGTCGAAATTGGTTGGGCCTTCAAAAGTTCGTCGTGGATTGGAGTCGCCATCGGTCGTTTTGGGATTGGGTACGACCGAAAACCTGTAGAACCGGTCTGCATCTGAACTAGAGTCATGGTTGGGCTCGGGAGTCGGTTACGTGTGGGGAAGGTTATAGCACCCCCACAACGCCCAAAATTGGTACCTAAAGGGGTTATGTTGTCTAAAATGCTACAAAAATGCACGGCTCGGTTAATAACACTATTTAAAAAATGTAAAATGATACAGAAATTAAATTACATGCTTGAACATTAAATCATGCAAATAAAACATGGAAGGTTAAGATATGAGTAAAAGATCATAAACTTTAAGTTAATTTGCAAAAAATCATAAATTATGTAAATTATAAATCAAATTCAATTTTAAGGTTGAATTCAAAAATATTCACAAAATTTTAAGATCAATTTTTAATTAAACTTCAAATTTAATGATCAATTTAAACAATAAAAAATCATAAAAAAAATAATTAATGATCTAATTAAAAGAACCTATTCCTAAAGGTCAAATTAACTAAACATAAGCCTTAAAAGTCGAATGATACTAAAAGGAGAGGACTAAAGAAGAATATACCCCTAAAATTGAGCAGGCCTAATTATCTCCACCATCTAATGCCATTAAAGCTTTTATTAAAAGTAGTGAAACGGTGTCAGTGGCTACTACACCTTCACTGTTCCCTATTTTATTTTTTATTCATTTCAAAACAAGCTTATTTTTTTATTCATTGTTCATTTCAAAACAAGCCATATTGTTTGGCCATCCATTACAGGGAGTGTTATTTCATTTATTTAAAATTTTGCTTTTAAACATGCAAGGACCAGACTTCTTTTTTTTACTTCACTCTTCTTTGCAAATGGTCGCCGCCGTCACCGGTTTTGCTCCGGCAACGGCAAACACGTCAAAGATATCACTTTTTTGTTCTTCTTTTTTCTTTGAACTCAAAACTTAGGTTAGATTTGACACAAATATAACCAATCGGAGCAAATTTAAAGAGAAAGCTTCAAGGTTTTGAAGAGTTTTACCTGCCGTTTTCTCAAAAATTCACCGTTAGATGGCGTCGATCTTTGAGTATGTTAGTCTACCAGTAGCCGCGATTGTTCTCACCGCTCAGATTTCTCAGTCGTGTCTCCGTTCGTCGGAAGTCAAAGGTAAACGGTTCAGCTCTTTTTTTAATCTCAGTGAAATCCACTCTAATCACCTTCAGTTCCTCCCCTTTCATGAAGTTGAGACGAGCATTAAATAGTGGAGCTTGGAGAAGTTAGTTTCCGAGAATGGAGGGGTTTGTTGAGCACAAGAGTGGCGTGCAAGTTTGTGTTTCTATTATTATTTATTTTTTTTTTATTTGAGTTTTATCTGATTTTGGGTGTAACTGAATTTGGGCCAAATGACTAGGCTCTGGTAAAATTGATGCTTACAGCTGCCCCTCTTTGCTCATTGCTCGAACGAGAGGAATAGAGCAAAGACTAAGAGCATCAAATTTGTCTAATGAATGTTGAACTTTCGATAATGACACTCCATCTTGGTGGTTTGGTGGCACTCCGTCTTGGAGGCGAATAATGAGACTCCGTCATGGAGGCGACTGGTGGCACTTCGTCTTGGAGGCTTAATGATGGCACTTCACCTCGGAGACCAATGGTGACACTTCATCTTGAAGGCAATTCATGACATTCTATCTTGGAAGCAAATCGTGACACTCCATCTTGGAAGTAAATAGTGGCACTTCCTCTTGAAGGCAAGTCGTGGCATTCTATCTTGGAAACAAATGGTGGCACTCCATCTTGGAGGCAAATGGTGGCACTTCATCTTGAAGGCAAGTGGTGGCACTCCATCTTGGAGGCAAATCTTGGCATTTGATTTTATGTCTCAAGGGAGACAAGATTTATGTGTTTCAAGGGAAACGGTCTCAAGAGAGACAAAAATTATGTTTCGGGAGAAACAGATCTTAACAATATATAGAGGTTTCGAGAATTAACATCTCAAGAGAGATTTGAGAAAATTTCCTCAAGAGAGAAAAATCATTCTTTGAAGAATCGTTCTCTAAGGAGATCCGAAAAATTATCCTCAAAAGAGGAAAGTCATTATTTGAAGAAAACATCATTGAGAGAGGATTGTGAAAATTTGAAGCAAATTTTTAGATGTTCTCGAAAGAGGCTTTGAAAATGAATATATCTTAAGAGAGATTCAGAAAAATATCCTCAAAAGAGAAAAGCTATTTTTTTGAAAATTTCCCCAAGAGAAAAAGTTCAAGATTTTTTTGAAAATGTTTCAAGAACATCTCAGATGAATCTTGCAAGCACCATACCTTAAAATTAAAGCACCTTGTACAGGATCGAAATTGCAAAGTTCAAGTGAACATTTTCCTGCAAAATTTATTAATGATGCAGATGTCATGCATGACTACCTAATGTACTATATGTCAACGATGAATGCATGGTGTTGATGTGTGCTCTTAATGATGCATGTGAAGTCTTTCATTTCATGATTTGACCATCTTTTCCACAATTGGGAAGTATCTTCATCGTGGATCACGTCAATTCTCCTTCTTCGCCCAGTGAACTTTGCCTCACCCACTTTCATCTTTTCTTTTCCCTTTTGCATTATTTTCTTGATTTCAAGCTTTTGAGTCAAAGCAACCCATATCAATTTCAAAAATATTTTTCATTCTCAAGAGAGATGATATTTGAAAAACCTTTTTATTTCTCAATTCTCAAAACAAGACAAGCTCGCAAAAACATTTTACAAAATAAAATGTGCCCCTCACGCTAGGCTCACAACTGAAACACTTCGTAAAATATGAGTTCATTAAATATCAAGCAAACCAGCGATTCTTTTAATCTTTCAAATGTATAGTTCATTGACATGTGCCAAGGCTATTTTTGGTTTCAAGGTGTAAGATAACTTGGGGAATGAGTGTGTTTTCAGAGATTGACTCTTTTCGAATGAGACATGATTCTCAAATGTTCAATGGTTTCATAAAACATGATCAAGTGATCTTACAACTTCATGCGCGACTTTTGGAATTGTCTACTGACCCGGTTTCTTGTGAATGCTTTCAGGGTGAGTAGAACTCCATCAAACATTTGGGGGATCGCTTCTCATGTGTCAGCCATGCAAATTTGGTTTCTATTATTCGAGCTGCCTTTTCAGGTTTTCAACTCGAACCTATCATTGGTCTCAAGACGCCCTTTGTGAATTTTCATCTTGAACCCTCCTTTTTTATTATCCTATCATGCATGAGAGGTTTTAGAAATCTTCTGAAAATAAAAGAATTAACACCAAGAGGCAACACCAATTCTAAAGATAATCTCTTTAACTCAAATATTCATGCATGATCAAATATGGACTTTATAGGCACGTAATGTAGGTTATGGCTCAGGGTTATGAAAGAAAAGGTATCTAGGTTGAAACGAGTGTTTAAGGGTGAATAAACCAAGGATCAATCATTTTGACGGAATCTAATCCACACTTTGCTCAACTTGAATCTGCTTTCTCATGTTTTTGGTTTCTTTTTCTTGGATCGCTCTAGACTGCCCATTTTTAGGTTTTCACCCTAGAGTTCATTTCCTTTATCACACTGTCGTTTTTGAGGATTCATGACCTTTTCACATTGGAGCTTCGAACAATGTTGTGTTACATATCTCAGCTAGACTCAAGAAAGTCTTTTCGATGAGGGACTCTAAATGTGTGATTCTCGTTCTGTTCATTTCATGTTTTTTTTCTTTTTCAGTTTCCTTTTTCTTTTTTCTTTTTTCTTTTTTTTCTTTCTTTTTTCATGAATGAATTCAGAACTTTTTTATTTGAGCACAAGTCACCTCTTGTAGCTGAAACATGTCTTCTTGTTCTTTGCCCCTTGTTCATAAGGCCTCGTCCTCGTGGTGCATCACAATTGACTCATGTGAGCAAATTTTCCTCACTTTTGCCCTCAATGTTGAGGGTGATCCTTGATTAGGATTTATACAAAAAAACACTAGGCTCAAAGGGGACAACAATGGATAAATTTCTTTTTTTGTGAAAGAGAAAATGAAGGAATGCCATTCATCATTTCATACATAGATATCTTCATAAAAGAGTTATCTTAGAAGGATTGATATTCAAAGTTAACTCATTTATTCACAGAATCATCTAAATTCAAATAATGCATGATAGTCTAATCTTTCTTTTTTCTTTCTATTTTTTCTTCTTTATTTTTTGCTTCGTGCATGCCCCAACTATTTGGCTTACTCTTAGAATCAACACGAGATGCCCCCTTTTTTGGCTGAAAGATTCGCATACTAATGAATATCTTTGGATTTCATGTCTTCGAGGTGTATGTTGAAAAAATAAGATTGGTTTTGCACTTAAGGCGATGAAGGTGTGACTTAGAAGTCGTACCTATGAAAAGGCTAATTTGTGTGTCAAGTCTATCATGAATGAATTTCAAATGAAAATATCAAGAGATCCACGTTTCGAATCTGACTGAAAGAAGGTTTAAATCTTGTCATATGTCAAAGGTCTATAACTTCGATTCTTAAAAGAACATTTCATTTATTCGATTTTCAAAGAACTTCAAATTTTATAAATGTGCTTCATTGCTCATAGCCCCCAAAAGGCAACTTTTTGTTGAATGAAAACGTCATACAACTAACATCATAAGGGAAAAAACAATTTCAAATAAGAGGAAAACAACTCTGGGCAATGGAAACTTAAATTTCAGGATGGGAAATGAAATGATTTCTTCTCAATGTTTTCCAATCGATCAGGTTCAATTCGAAGCATAAACACTATTCTCATCAGAATCACATTACTTGTCAAATGTTAATGCCCCAAATTCAATCAAACTCTGCACCTTACGTTTTAATGCCCCGCATTCCTCCGTGGTATGACCTAAACTCCCTAAGTGATAATCACATGTAGCATTAGTATCGTAACCATCGGGATAAGGAGGTTTTCTTGGCTCAGAGTGAATTGGAGCCACAAGGTTAACCTCAACAAGCTTCAAGAGCAATTCAGTATAGGTCATTGGTATTGGATCAATAGAAGTCTTCTCACGAGAATTTTTATCAGATGTAGACTTAGAATGAGAACTCGATTTGAAAGATGAAGGCTCAAACTGATGATAACTTGGGCCTCTAACATTCACCACGTGGATTTCAGATTCACTCTCATTGGTGTGTGTCTTTTTAGAAGCTTCAAGATTGTTAAGCTTCCCACTTTTAATGGCACTCTCTATCATTTCGCCTGCTTTCACCAGATCAACGAAGTCTTTGGTGGTACTGCCCACCAACTTGTCGTAATATGGTGATTTTAAAGAATTGATGAAAAGACTTGTAGTTTCCTTTTCAAGCAATGGTGGTTGGACCTGTGTGGCCATATCCCTCCAACGTTGGGCATATTGTCGAAATCCTTCATTGTGTCTTTTCTCTACATTTTGGAGTGTCAGTCGATCAGGCACCATGTCTAGGACATGTTTGTATTGTTCTTTGAAAGCGCGTGCTAAATCTCTCCATGTGCTCACTCGAGCCCTACTCAGTTGGTTATACCATCGTGCGGCGGGTCCAGTTAAACTATCTTGAAAGCAATGAATTAGTAGTTTATCGTCATTCTCATGTCCTGTCATTTTGCGACAAAACATGGTAAGATGGGCGTTTGGACAGCTTGTGCCATCATATTTCTCAAATTCTGGCACTTTAAATTTTGGGGGCAAAATCAAATCAGGGACCAAGCATAACTCTCTCACATCAGTTCCACTGAAGGCATCAGTACGTTCCATGGCTTTAATTCTCTCTTCTAAGTATTTGACCTGATCATCAACTATGCTCGAAAATTTGGGTTGTCCTTTCTTCAATTTTCCTAACTCGCCAAGGTCGTCAAAATTTGGGACTTCTGGTTTGATTGGGCTTGCCCACATGTTTGAACCTGAAGTACCATGCAGATTGGTTTGGTTATGAACATTAGATTGTAGTCCACCAGCAGAAAACACAAACTGGGGATGTGCTTCTTTTGATCCAAAAGGTAAAGATGATGAATCTTCTTCATAAACTTCGTGAGCTTTTCCTTTTTCAGCACTTGTTGCTTTGTATAATAACTGTGACAACTTATCTTCTATTTTGCTCAAAAGATTCTCTTGACTTTTTTCTATTTCCTCTCTTAAGCTCTTCAAATCCTGAGTAACTTGCTCGTGGAACTTCTCTAGTTTCTGAAGCCTTTCTTCCATTCTTCTAGCCTTGAAACGTGTGAAATGCGGATGTTCAATTTGATCGTCCTTCGTTTCCAGGATCACTAATATTAAACCCCCATAAATTAACATTTTGATTATTGATGCACAACATTCATGACTAAATGCAGAATGCAATTTTGAATGCCAGTATGAATATAAACTAGTGTTGGCTCGAAAATTGGTCGTATAAAACAAGAGATCCTTATTATTCAAATCCTAAGAAACAAATGTCGAAGGAAAAAAACCTAATAATGTTTTATTACAAGAATAAATAATCACTCAAAGATAATGATGAGCTATATCTCCTATCTTTTTAATCTCTCCCAAAAAACGAGCCAGCTTGTTCTTGTAATGCAACGCGGAACCACGCCAAAGTCTCAATGCTTCGGCTTCATTGGCTAGGCTTGTGAACTTCTTAGCCACCTTTCGAATTTGGAAAATGGCTTCGGTCATCAAGTCATCCCTTCTTTTAATCTCTCCTCTTGCAGTCTGAAGCTGAAGATCAACAGTCTTTATAGTCTCTTGAAGATCATTGACAAGATTCTCATGGTTTTCTAAAGACGTCTGTAACGTCTTTACCAGTTGTTTTAGTGTCTCATTCTCCAGTCGCAAAGCTTTTAACTCCATAACGGAGTCTTGTTGTTGGTAAGTTCGGAGGATTCCTTCTAAGACCGTCAGACAATCCCTCAACTCCTGATTTTGGACGCGACATGCCATAAGGTCATTGAAGGTAACCTCATGTCGTTTTTGCATTACTTGTATATCTTGGATAAGTGTTGTTATTTGCATCTCTTTCTCCTTGAACCACTTGTGAACGCTCGTATTGTCTTCTCCATTATTGTTAGACTTTTTCTCCATTGCAAAAATCTCTTATTTTTACGAACAATTACGAGCCAACACCATGCATGATTATGATGCATATGCGCATGTTTAAAAAAAACAAGAAGCACCCAAAAAATGGTTAGCGTCACAAAAAAAATATAAATGTACATAGCATAATAAAATGCAAGCTTATATACATAAAAGGGTATTTCACTAAGGTTTTAGTTCAACATGGCTCTAACAGGGGTGGGCTTCTAAGGTTTACTACATGCAATTTTTGTTCTAAATAGGGACCCGAACTGTCCTCACTGAGACCTGCTAAGGCTAGTAAGTTCAATTCGAGGAGATGTATTTCTTTATGACCATACAGAGGTTAACCTCACGAAGCCATAAGGCATATACATCCCGAAGGCAACTACTATCCCATACGGAGGTTAACCTCACGAAGGAGCAGCGTTTTGCCCTCACTTAATCGGGACAGAGCTCGGGTAAAAAGCTCTCAAATGATGCAACATTTCAGAAAACATATACCCCTTTTCGCGGCTTGACTCTCTTGGATGGTCCCCAGCGGAGTCGCCAAGCTGTAGACATCGTTTTTGGTCCGGGTCGAAATTGGTTGGGCCTTCAAAAGTTCGTCGTGGATTGGAGTCGCCATCGGTCGTTTTGGGATTGGGTACGACCGAAAACCTGTAGAATCGGTCTGCATCTGAACTAGAGTTACGGTTGGGCTCGGGAGTCGGTTACGTGTGGGGAAGGTTATAGCACCCCCACAACGCCCAAAATTGGTACCTAAAGGGGTTATGTTGTCTAAAATGCTACAAAAATGCACGGCTCGGTTAATAACACTATTTAAAAAATGTAAAATGATACAAAAATTAAATTACATGCTTGAACATTAAATCATGCAAATAAAACATGGAAGGTTAAGATATGAGTAAAAGATCATAAACTTTAAGTTAATTTGCAAAAAATCATAAATTATGTAAATTATTAATCAAATTCAATTTTAAGGTTGAATTCAAAAATATTCACAAAATTTTAAGATCAATTTTTAATTAAACTTTAAATTTAATGATCAATTTAAACAATAAAAAATCATAAAAAAATAATTAATGATCTAATTAAAAGAACCTATTCCTAAAGGTCAAATTAACTAAACATAAGCCTTAAAAGTCGAATGATACTAAAAGGAGAGGACTAAAGAAGAATATACCCCTAAAATTGAGCAGGCCTAATTATCTCCACCATTTAATGCCATTAAAGCTTTTATTAAAAGTAGTGAAAGGGTGTCAGTGGCTACTGCACCTTCACTATTCCTTATTTTATTTTTTATTCATTTCAAAACAAGCTTATTTTTTTTATTCATTGTTCATTTCAAAACAAGCCATATTGTTTGGCCATCCATTACAGGGAGTGTTATTTCATTTATTTAAAATTCTGCTTTTAAACATGCAAGGACCAGACTTCTTTTTTTTACTTCACTCTTCTTTGCAAATGGCCGCCGCCGTCACCGGTTTTGCTCCGGCAACGGCAAACACGTCAAAGATATCACTTTTTTGTTCTTCTTTTTTCTTTGAACTCAAAACTTAGGTTAGATTTGACACAAATATAACCAATCGGAGCAAATTTAAAGAGAAAGCTTCAAGGTTTCGAAGAGTTTTACCTGCCGTTTTCTCAAAAATTCACCGTTAGATGGCGTCAATCTTTGAGTATGTTAGTCTACCAGTAGCCGCGATTGTTCTCACCGCTCAGATTTCTCAGTCGTGTCTCCGTTCGCCGGAAGTCAAAGGTAAACGGTTCAGCTCTTTTTTTTAATCTCAGTGAAATCCACTCTAATCACCTTCAGTTCCTCCCCTTTCATGAAGTTGAGACGAGCATTAAATAGTGGAGCTTGGAGGAGTTAGTTTCCGAGAATGGAGGGGTTTGTTGAGCACAAGAGTGGCGTGCAAGTTTGTGTTTCTATTATTATTATTTTTATTTTTTATTTTTTATTTTTTATTTGAGTTTTATCTAATTTTGGGTGTAACTGAATTTGGGCCAAATGACTAGGCTCTGGTAAAATTGATGCTTACATTAGGGATCTGGAGTTGATGATTTATAAGGATTAAGGAATTACTAGAAGAAGATATGATGGTGAGGTCACAACTGAATGATCTGCCTAACATGTTCAAAGTAACTTCTCAGGAACTTTTTGCTTTGAAGGAGGACAAAAGTGTTTTGCAAAAAGATCTAGAACGATCAGAGGAGAAATCTGGTCTGTTGATGGAGAAGTTAACAATGGCGGTTAAGAAAGGAAAGGGATTGGTGCAAGAGCGGGAAAACTTGAAAGTTCTTCTGGAGGAAAAGAAGTCAGAAATTGAGAAGCTGAGGCTTGAGTTACAACAGGAAGAGTCTAGAGTTGCTGAGTGCACAGGGAAGATCAGTACTTTGTATGCTGATTTGGAGCGCATCTCAAATTCTCAATGTTGGAGAGCAACCTTGCATCTATGAAAGAGGAAAATGATCAATTTGAGCAGTTCTTGTTCGAGAGCAATAGCAAATTGCAAAGGGTAGTTGAATCCATCGATCACATTGTTATTCCAGTTGACACATCATTTCTAGAGCCTGTAGAGAAGCTGAACTTGCTTGACGGGTATATTGATGATTGTCAGACTGTCAAGACACAGACTGAACTAGAGTTGAGGGAAGTAAAGGAAGAGGCTAGCACCCTGGCTGGCAAGTTTGATGCATACGTTTGTATCTCATAATTATATATCTGTTTGTTTTTACTTTCTCCATATGTATAACACATATATTATTATTAGTATTGCATATCACAAGTATATGCTTGGCTTAGTGGCAAACTCGCGTGTGCTACACTCTCAAGGTTTCAGGTCTGATTCCTACCAATGGCAGTTTCTTGGTTTTCATTTTATTGAATAATTAAAATCCCCCAATAAGGTGGTGACATGTGTCATCATCTTATTGAATAATTAATTTATTTTATTAGATTAAAATTAGGACGAAATTGATATATTGTATAAATATAGAGGACCAAATGTGTAATTATACCAATTTTTTAACAGTTCCGTTAACTTTTTCGTTTTTTTAACGGTGTGTGGCTAAAATAGAACCATTTAAATAGTTGTGAGGTGCATTAGCGGCAAAAAATAATATAGCGGTCATTTTGACACCAAACCCATAGTTCAGTGGTCATCTGTGTAGTTTACCCCAAATACAAAATCACATGTCCTCCATATACCCTACTTGGCTAATCTGTGAGCTATAGTATTTATTTCACGAAACTCAAAAACAACAGTCCAATTGTGCATATTTATCATTTCACAGATCTTAGACACCAATTCAGAAAAGCAAGGAGGAGCCAAAGACGGATTACCAATCCAGTTTGTAGCTAACGAGCTATCAATTTCAATAACCAGTCTAAACGCCTTGCACCACCTGGAGTTATTATACAACGTAGCCGCTTCAAAGATACTTCTAATTTCCGCCGCTGTGGGATCCGAGTTTCCAATGGACATGGAAAACTGGATTAGAATCTTCCCCCCGCTATCCCTCAGAACACCTCCAATGCCCGCTCTCCCATAACTACCATAAACCGCTCCATATACATTAAACTTCAACAAATGATTAACCGGGGCAACCCAACTTCCCACCCTAGGTCTCGGATTTGCGGGAACAGCAAGAGAAAGTGCATTGGGACACCTTACAAAATCCGATAAAGAGGGGATGGTGTTTGGCCAATTTCCATTGCACCAATGGCCTATTCTGCACACTAACGTATCAAATAATTGCTCTTCATCGCAGCTTTTGTTCTTATAAATAACATCATTACGACACAGCCAAATACTCCGCATTACAGCGAAAAATACCATGTGCCAGAATTTTTTGAGAGAGTTACTCACTGGGATAGAACACCAAACCTGAAGGAATGATTTTACATCAGCCGGTACAGTGACGCCAACGCTCCACACCCTACACCACCTTTGTCATAGTCTCCAAGAGACACTGCAGTAAAGGAATAGATGATTAACCGATTCCTGCTCCTTCATACAGATACCACAATTCGTTGACACTAGGTGGACACTCCTTGTTTAGATAGTTCCACCAGGGTAGGAAGACGATGATGAATGGCCTTCCACACGAGGGCTTCAACTTTCGGAGGAGCTAATTTTGCCCACACAAGTTTCCAGCAAGGTTCACTCTCACCCGCCTCCCCTGAGATTAATCTACAAAAGCCTCTAGGAGTGTAAATTCCGAACGAGTCCCCAATCCATTTGACGATATCCCTGCTTAAGCCTGAGCGAGTCGCCCTATTTATAGTAGCCATGAAGTTCCGCCAAACAGTAACCTCCCACTCGAAAAGGTTTCTTCTCAATTCAATATTCCATTGCCAAACACCATTTACAAATCCGCCAAAACTATCGATTTTCCCACATTTCTTAATGGAAACTGCATAAATTCTCGGAAAAGCTAAGCGTAGAGACGGAACGTCCGTCCAAAAATCTTCCCAAAACTCAATATGTCGACCATTTCCACAAACTAACCTTACGTTTTTTGAAAACAAATCTTGCGAACCCTCTACTGACCTTGTAATACTCCTCCACACCCAAGAAAGTTTCCTTTGATTCACCTCTCGTAGCATTAGAGATAAAGGATCATAGCCATATTTCGCAACAATAACTTGCCTTCACAACCCATTGATTTCACAAACGAACCTCCAAGTCCACTTATTCAACAAGGATCTATTCCTGATTCTCAAGTCCACCAACCCCAAACCGCCTGCCAATTTAGGTTTGCATAACTCATCCCATTTAATCCAGTGAATGCATATTCTATCATTGGCCCCCCAAATGAAGTTTGTAATCATTCCATTTAGCTTCCTTGCCACCTTTACAGGCATATTGAAGATGGATAAATAGTACATCGGCAAATTGGTTAGGACATACTTAACAAGGGTAATACGACCACCAAAGGATAACAATAGCCCTTTCCACCCATCCAACTTCTTTTGAACTTTTAGAATTACCGGATCCCAGATACTCGCCGAATTGCGAGTGGAACCCAAGGGAAGACCAAGATATTCTGTGGGAAATTTGCCCCAACCGCAGCTTATACCAGACGCCCAACTTGTTAGAGCTTCATCTTTCACATTCACACCAAACAACTTGGATTTCTTAGGATTAAGGGACAAACCTGAAGCGAGTTCAAAGATCCTTAATATCCTCTTCACGTTTCGAATCGAATCATTATTGGCTTCAATAAAGATAATCAAATCATCCGCAAACTGAATGTGGCTTAGCCTGAGATCACTTGCCCCAATTCTGACTCCCTTAATCAACCCGATGTTTTCCGCTTTTGACAACAACTTACTAAGAGCTTCCCCAACTATGTTGAACAGTAGGGGGGACAACGAGCACCCCTGCCGTAGCCCCCTTTTGATGCTGAAAGGGGTAGTAGGAGACCCATTAATTAGGACTGAAATTGTAGGGGTCGAAATGCACCTCCTTATCCACGAGCACCATTTCAAACTAAAACCCATACTCTCCATAATTGACACTAGGAAACTCCAGTCCACTGTATCATAAGCCCGCTTGAAATCTGCTTTAAATATTACTGTCTGCCGATGATTCTTTTGGATATCGTCAATGAGCTCGTTTGCAATTAGGGAACAGTCCAGTATTTGTTTTCTTGGGGTGAAAGCGAACAGGTTATCCCCCACCACTTCTCCAATACAGACCGCCAGACGCCTTGATAAAACTCGGGAGCGGATTTTATATAAACTTCCAACCAAGGATATCGGCATGAACTGATCAATTCCTCCAGAACCTTGTGATTTGGGGACGAGAGTGATGAAAGAATGATTCCAGTACTTCCCTAATTCCTTGCCCTCACAAAAATCAGAAAAGAATTCCATTATTCTGCCCTTTAACTGATCCCAAAACTTTTTAAAAAAGTTCAAATTAAACCCATCAGGCCCAGAGGCCCTAGTCCCATCCGCTAACTCTATTGTCTCCCACACTTCATCCTTTGAAAAAGGCATTTCGAGCAAGCTGGCCGAGTTTGGACTCAAAGTACTGAAACCTACATTTAGAGGCTTAATAGGAATGGTTCCCTCAACATTATAACTCGTGTGGAAAAAAGTTTCGATAGCACTTTCAATCTCTTTAGGATCAGTAACGATAGAAGACCCCACTTTCAGAGAATATATGGAATTGCGATTTCTTCTCTGCGTAGCCGACATGTGAAAAAACTTGGTGTTTTTGTCACCCTCCTGAAACCATTTTAACCTTGACTTTTGAAGTCACTCTCGTTCTTCTTTTCTATACTTCTCCCACAAGGAGGCTCTTAAAACATTTATTTCTTTCCATGCTTCTGTGGGTCGACTATTTGATGCCGCTAATCTTTCCAGCTCAGTAATTTTGTCCTCCAAATTTGTCACAGTTTCCACTTCTTTCACCCTTTGCTGCTTCACCCACTCTTTGGACTCAGCTTTTACTTTTCTTAACACTGCTTCTACACCGATATCGTTGCACTTGGAAATGGTAGCTTTGACCATGTCGATGTAAGTAGGATCATCAGCCCAGTAATCGAAATATTTGAAGGGTTGCGGTCCCCTAACACCATTCTCCACTTTCAGTAAAATCGGACTATGATCCGACAGGCTCCTTGGGAGGCAATGTTGCCCAAGATTAGGCCACCGTACCATAATTTCCGGAGACAAGAGGAACCTATCGGTTCTACTAGCAGATGTTGAGTTACCACCTCTCATCCAAGTGAATTTGCCTCCAACAAGAGGTAAGTCAACCAAATTACTCTCTACTATAAATCTGTCGAAAGATCTCATTGAAGAACAACTTACTGCAGCCCCTAATTTTTCTTCCCAAGTCCTCACTGCATTGAAATCCCCTCCCATAATAATCGGAACCTTCACAGATACGATTAGCGCCTTCAAATAGGACCAGAAAGCACTTCTTTCGCCTTGATCATTCGGGGCGTAAACATTACAAAGCCCAATCCTTAACTTAGTTTCCACTAGAGTACCTAGGATGACAATCACTCTATCCTGTATAATTCCTTTTTCAGCCACAAAACCTTTCCATCCCATAGTGTTAAGAGCCCTCCCGCTGATCCAATCGCCGGAGAAATAACATCTTCCCTGTATCTATTGCCCCCAATCCGTCTACACACCCCCAACTTTTGAGAGTCCAGTTTAGTTTCTTAAAGAAATATAAATCCGGCTTTGCTATCCCATATCTTTTTTCTCACTGCTCTTACCTTATCTTGCCTTCCTAATCCTCTAACATTCCAAGAGAAAAAACACAAATTCATCGAAACAAAAGATTTACTCTTCAATCACGACAAAACGCATATCCACTTACCTTCAGACGCGTTGCTCCTACTCGAGCTCCAGTTCCACCAAACGATTCAGAATGACCTCCCGGGGTACTTCGAAACAAACACCCAATTGGGTTCCAACCGCCAACGTAGCTTCCGCCTCTCTAACCAGGTTTTCCTGAGAGTTACTATCAGGAGAAACTATAGCTGCACTCTCCTTATTTGCCTCAGTTGCGCTCTGCCCCATAATCCCTGTAAAGTTCTTTCCCTTTCCGGGCATGCCCACATCTTTAGCCTTTTTGCCCTCTCCCGACTTTTTGTTTAGCCTTCCATAGGAATTAACGCAGTCCTCATTTAGTACCTGTATTGAGACAGGGTCTGATGCCGGGGTATCTGAAATGAAAGGCACTGAAACTGGGCCTTCATTAACTATTGGGACGTTTTGAAGCCTAGATTCATTTGACAAGGCAGGCCCGAAATTGAATTTTTCAGGCCCACTCACAACATAGTCCATTCCCTTATCTTGCCCACACAGCATGAGCACTGGCCCATAATCTGTGTTTAGGGGGACATCAATTAAGCTCGTACTTTCTGAATTTGCCTTTGTTCCTCCTCTAGGGGTCCCCATTGGAGACATTAATTCCACGTGCCTCAACTCCTCGGTTTCCAAGCCAACATCTGCAGAAAGGCGCTTCGATGCTAACACCCGATCTTCATTGGAAGTACCACCGGAGCAGCTCCCGGAAATGTGGGCGTTGAACTCCCTCATTTCACCTTCGACAAACAGAGACCACCCATCGATAAAACACGGGTCACCGTCAAAATCTTCCGTTCGCACCTTAATCTCATGAGTCTTACCCCTAAACCTGATAGCAACTCTGTCAGGAATAAAAGAACAATTTTGAACCTCCATGAGAATTCTTGCTTCGTTAAAACGATTCCTGGCCAGAGTATCTTCATCAATCTTTACCACTGACCCCCATCGCGAGGCGATGCTGTTAAAAAAACTAGAGCACCAGACTTGTAGAGGCACCTCCTGCAAGACCACCCATACCTTCACTTTTCGTTTTCCTTCAAACCCTTCTAATCTCTCTAGTTCATCGAACCATGAATGTACCATCTCCACCCTTCTTTCCCATAGCCTTGATAGAGACTCCGTAGACTGGAATTGAATAACCGCTAACAGTCCATACCACGAACTTACTTTAACTTGAAAACCATCCGACAGTAGCGCTTGTTGGACCATCTCCGGATTATACATCCCTTTAATCTGACCTACTAGACAAAACTTCCTCCATTCCAGTTCCGACTTATTAATCTCCACATCGTGTTTGAGGGTGCCCGACCGACCATCACCATTCCCTCCACTATCTTCGACTACATCCACAGTAACCACTTCCTTAAGTTTGCACCCCCTATCTTGATTCACATTGGCCTCAGTCCCATATTCTTGACTCCTATAACAATGTCTCTATATGATCTCTCATCAATGAATGGCCTGCTCTTTGAATTAATTTTCCCCTCCTTTCTCTCAGCTGTATGAATCTTCCATACCCGGCTCCTCATTGGATAAACTTTGATATGGTATCCATCCATCACCCTGTCAGTACCGCGTTCTATTGCAAGCATGGCCCCCTCCTCCTCTTTGAACCTAACGAAAACGAACGTAGTCGATTTTGCACGTCTGGAAGCGTTCCTGTATGCGATATACACATCCACCACTCCTCCATAGACTTTGAAGACTTCCCGCAACGACAGGAAGTGAATCCTTTTGCTTACGTTTTGGACAAAAACCCCATAACCTAGCCGTCGGTGAGGGTTCACTAACCTTTGACCAACTCTTCCTCTCTCACCCTCCATAGTATTTTTTAAATTCACTTACCTTTGACCAACTCTTCCTCTCCCACCCTCCATAGTATTTTTTAAAATGATTTTTTCCCCAAAATTCAAGGGTAAAAATATCATAACCCTGATGACATGAATTTGTTTTAACTTTATGAGTTAGAAGAAATGTTTTTAAGAAAAACTCAATTTAATATTTTACACATAATAGTTAACATTATTATTTTATTATGACTAATTGACATTAAAAAGTTGGGATAAAAGAAAACATGCCGGATATCAAATTCTAACTAGAAGGACCAAAACCAGAATTTGACATCTCTTTTCCTATAAGGCATCCTTCGAGGTGGTAGATGTTGTGCTATTTCAAAGTACAATGCCATAGTTAAGAACTTTCTATTGGTTTTGTGATACGAGGTATTAAATTTTTTAAACGTATTGACGTTGTGAATGGAGTAAATTAACTAATTTGATTTTTTTATTTAACTCGACTAGATCAAACACTCATCTGTATCGACGGAGTTGTTTTGACATAAGAACAAATAATAGACTGCAAAGTGGTTCCTCCAAGGAACGTATATAAATAATTAGGGGTGTAAATGAACAGAGCGTTCCACGAACCGTTCGTATAACGTTCGTTTACTAAACAAAATAAACGAGCATGAACACAATTTTTATGTTCGTTTAATAAACGAACGAACACGAACAGAGGTGTGCTCGGTTCGTTTATGTTCACGATCAAGCTCGTTTATAGGCTCGTTTATAAGCTTGTTTATAGACTCGTTTATAGGATGAAAATGCTTGTGGGTGTATATAAATACTACTTTTTGTTGTTGCTAAGGATGTTATATAAGTTCATATTAAAATGTAAGTTTTATTTATTTATTTATTGTTAATTTAGTTAACATTTCTGAACATATAAACGAACATGTTCATGAACGAATAAACGAACACGTTCGTGAACACTGAAATGAATACGTTCAAGAACACTTAAACAAATATGTTCGTGAACATTTAAACGAACACGCTCGTGAACACTAAACGAACACCAACACCTTCGCAAATAAATAAACGAACATGAACACAATATTAGAAATTTAAACGAACACGTATCAAACACGAACACCTTTAAAAATAAACAAACAAACATGAACATAGTCTTATTCGTTCAAGCTCGATTCATTTACACCCCTGTTAATTACCTAGGAGGCAGAAAACATATTCGCAATGATCGAAAATGAGGTTCCTGTAATGATCGGTTCATGCAATTTAATTACCCCAAAGCAAACATGGGATTGGTTGTTGGAACTTGAAAACAAGGTTCGATTCTTTGAATTTCCGTTTCATTCTGCAATTTAGAGTATTTCGATGTCAAATGGCTTCAATCTATTTCAATAAATGGCTTTATTTAAAGTCCCTGCTTATGTATATTTACATGGTAGAAACTTATCGTTAGAATGGCAGCTTTGGCTTGAAAACATGAAAAAATCAGTGAATTTGATAAATAAATAAAAAATTATATCAACGAGTTGGTCCAAGTAGTAATCAATTTAGTATTGCTTAAACATATAAATCTCCGTTGAATGACTCATCCGCCAAAACAAGGTGTGCGACACGGAACGGTCCAGATTAGTCGGGGGCGAAATTCTAGAAAACGAGGAGGGTTAAAAAACAAAACCTATGAAAACATTTGATCCAACAAAAGAACCAGACCCATTGCAAACCCAGCATCAAACCCAGCCTGCACAATCAACACAAAAACCTCTAGGCCAAACGAAATGCATCCATTTAATGCATCCTTCCGCCTTATCTCTGCCACCATTTTCTTCGTCTCATCTACCACTTTACATGATCTCTGCGAATACGATCCTTCAATCATATATGCATACCGTTTATCCGTCGACCGGCGATAAACATATGCAAGTACATTAGGTTCGACATGTAAAATGTTAATGCTCTTCTTTACATAAAAAATCGGCTGTCCTGATGTACATATTTCACCTACTTCACCTCCGTAGACAAGCCAAGTATCTACTAGCCTAAGATTCTGTCCATAAAAACAACATATATATCCATTTATGCATACAGAATTATATAAGCTAATATATATATATATATATATATATATATACACATACACATATTGTACCTTGCAACGACGCATTGTGAAGATCGATTTCCCTAATCCGTCCATAAGAATGAGTTCCTTGGTGCGTCCTCCCGCGTAACTATCAACTCGGTAAACTAGATTTCCATTCGAATCGATCACAGTAAACCCTCTACAGCTAACTATAAGTGATTTTCTCCACACCGTTAGCGACGTGCACGGATGGCCACCATCGGTTTCGCATAACTCTGGATGTTGTTGATGTTCATCATGGACTGATCTTGACAAAGATTTCCGGGAAAGAAACATTTTATTTGCTCTTATGTTTCTCTGTGTTTTAAACCTCTCTATATATAGAAAGACTAAGCTATAGTTATCTTGTGAAAATTTAAAAGGAGACAACAATTAAACCTTTTCTACTGAGGGCAATTTTGATGGGATTAAAAACAGGGTAAATTTTGATACACAGACTGAAGATTAATTTTACACAAGTCTGCATATTTATAAAATCCAAATCATAAATACCTAATCCTAACCCGAAAAAACTAAACATTAAACCCTACATATCGTTAACGTTGGAAAATCCAAAGATTCCAGGTAAACTTACTGTATTTTTTATTACCATACACAGCTTTCAATCTGTTGATGTCAAACATGAAAAACAAAACAGGGAATGGTGGAGACCGGTGATTCCAAAATTGTCATATTGTCTTTGTATGGGAATACTGTTATGTCTTAACTGGAAAGCTAATAGTCGTTGTTTTTTCAGCATTTCAGTCGTGGTTGGTAGGCCAGCTTGAGGAAGACGTTGCTCCCAAGGGTTTTGATTGTTGGTCACTTGGATTACATGATACAACAAGTCATATTTTCTTTTTCAAATTTTTATATGATGTGATTTTATATATCCAAAGACCTCCCTTTTCTTTTACAATGTGAGATTAATGATCTCGTCTCTTTTCAGACGTGGTATTCTCTCCCACTCAATCTCGTGACGCCCTCGTCATGAGCTTCCGCTCTCGTGATTGGCCAATTGTCACGGTTGTCTACCATGCCTACCCTATTCACGGACGTTCAGTGTAAAATTAAACAGTCAAAGGTTGCTCTAATATCATTTATCACGAACTATTACCCTCTTCCAAAAAATCATATTTCATATTATATCTGAGAATAAATACGGACATGGTACTACGTCAAGAGGTTAATTATCAAGCTGGCTTTTGAGAAGTTTTAGCCTTGATTTAATTCAATATTACGGCCTGCAGATTTTGAAGTGCTGTGAAAGATGTTAACAGAAACTAATGATTTTTTTTTCCAAAAGAGTGGCAATATTAAATTTATGAAAAAGCCCGTCGAATAATAATTAATATGAAGAGCATATTAGCCATTAGTCGTATTCTCTTCAAACACGTCTTTCCTTTAATTAAGATAGAGATTGAAGTTGAAGCCATCTTCTCTTCTACCCGATAAAAATCATTTTTCTTTTTGGTGTTTTTTTCTATACCTAACACTAAAAAATATTAAAAAATTAAATTTTAAATTTTAACCTTAAATTTTAAATTTTATCTCTTAAAAATACACTTTACCCTAAATTTTTTAAATTCTAATTATAAATTTTAATTTTAAACCTTAAACTCTAAATCATAAATCTAATTTTTAGTGTGGAGCATCGAAAAGCGACGTATTTCTGTTCTCTTCTTCCGTATCAACTTTCTTTCAATGTAACTATCAGAGAGATATTATTACAACAAATAATGCCTGGACTAGAATTTGTGGACGTGCACACCAGTCCTCTTGACACGCCAACATATATGTTCCAGATGGAGGGCACTTTAGGACCTGAAGTGATCTTTTATAATTGTAATTCAATTATATGTAGTATTTTAGTTTAGTTTCTAATTTGAATAAATTTACATATGCATAGTAGAGGTGTTCAAAATCAGCCTAATTAGTAATTAGAGGCTCAATAAATTTATTATTACTGTCATATTATTATGTTTTATCCTTTCTTCCACTTATTTAACTTACATTATAAATTTATTAGGCCGATTTTGAACATCCCTACTATAGATTACGTTGTTCGAATCCAAATCACATAAGAGGAACGATGTTATTATTTACCACTGAGACTACTTAATAAATTCGGGATGATTTCATAAAAAAACAAAATTAGACAACTCATATTGGTAAATATATATTTTGATTTGTTAATGTTGTTTTAAGATTTAATTTTATACCTGATTTTTTGTTAATTGCATATTTGAAGTTGTTTTTTAGTTTTAATTAATATCCAAACTTTGATTTTTTTTATTTAATTTTCTACATTAATTTTTAATCAATTTAAATAAAAAATCAAGTGTACAATAGAACTTCAAATCTAAATTAAGATATCTAATTAAATAGAAAACTTAATTATCAAATTAAACTTTGAAATCAAATTCAAATAGTAATATATATATATATATATATATATATATATATATTATTTCTACCATTTCTAGATTTGGAAAATCTATGCCATGCACGGCCTTTGTGACGGGTGAGTAATGTCAAACCACGTGCAAGTTTCCTGGTTGAAATTAATCATTTTATGATCTTATTCTTCTAGACTGTGAACCATAATCACTGGATTTGCTGTAGACTGTAGACAAAGAAAATGTCCGAAGCTTCGACATTTTTATTTACATGGTTTGCATTTGTTACGTTATGAGATTTATAGTGAGTAAAATTTGATTCGATTTGACCACTTAATTAAAAAGTAGACAATTACACCATTAATTTTTTTATATGGGTCCTAATCAAACCATCAATCTTTATAGTCTAACGGAGGGGTAGTGTGGCCGTTAATGAAAATTTGTATAATTATACATTTGATCCATGTTAGTTACATATTATATCAATTTGGTCCTAATTTTTATTTAATTAAATAAAATTAATCAAGATGATGATGTGTCATTACCCGATTGGATGAATTTACTCTAATTTTTTATGTTTAATATTAAATAAAATAAATTAAAAATTAGAGTAAATTCATCCAATAGAGTGATGACACGTGTCATCATCTTGATTAATTTTATTTAATTAAATTAAAATTATGACCAAATTAATATAATAGGTAACTAACATGGACTAAATATATAATTATACAAATTTTCATTAACTGTCACGACACCTCCTCTGTTTAATTTTAACGGTTGGGGGTTTGATTAGAACCAATTTAAAAATTTCGTGGTGTAATTGTTCATTTTTTAGTTGGATGGTCAAAATAGGACAAACCCATAATTATGGGTCATACAAATAATTTACCCTTTAAATAATTAGGACCATTTGTTAAAATTTAACAAAAAATATAATGTTGCAGTTAACGAAAATGTGTGTGACTACATTTTTGTCAATTAACCTACTTTCTCTAATAAAAAAAATCCTTCTGTTTGATTCTTGTACATGGATTACATTACAATTGTAACCCCTTAGACCCGCCTATGCGTTACAACGAATCCTAGGAAGTCACATTAGGGTCACAAGAGCGACCCAAAGTGAAAATACACATGAAAATATTTTTTTCTTTCTCAAAACACTTATCAAACTGTAAAATCAACTTCTGTTTAAAATACAATTTCAGGAAATCATTTAAACCCATAACAAAAATTTCATAAAAGTATTTTACAGACACTGACATGAAACCATACATGATCTACATGCCCCCTAACTATATAGTACCGTACTCCAGAGGCAACGTCGAGGGAACTCCGAACACTGATGTCAACATTTTGTCATGCCATATTCTTTTAACCTGCGATAGTAAACATAACGTGAGCTTGGAAAAGCTCAGTAATACAAAACTACCAGAAGATGCTATAAGCTCATGCAGATATATGGTAGGCATAACATTTTCATGATGTTTCTAGCAGTGACAGTCCTCTATTCCTTTCTGTTATTTCAGAGTAACGTTATACTTGAGATTAACAGTACTTGTTCTTTATTCATCATCGAGTAACAAACGGGAATTATACGAGTTGATAGTTACGAAGATAAAACAAAGAGTTTAGTGTCTAGTGTGTTCCAATAAGTGCAGATCAAGCAGGCATAATTGCATACTAACCATATCATAAGAACATGTAACAATTCAATGCAAATGCTCAAGTACATACAAGGGTTTACTGGTAACTACCCTCCAACCGAACACCAAAATGCAATTCCCCATGAACTGCATACCGAAGGTCTTACCCTAGGCCTGAGGCGTAGGAGCCTACCTAAGGGGATGTCTTAGGTCCAGAAAGACTTACCCTAGGCCCGTGGGCATAGGAGCTTAACAGAACAGCTGGATCAGGACTGTGACAGACACTTCAATCATAACCCGAGAGTATCCCTAAGCAGAACAGTTCAGATTATAACACATTATCATTAGATTTCAGTCAACAGAGCATATAGCATATCCATTATACAGAGATTCAGATATCATAAGTTCATAACAGACCAGAATATAATCTCAATCATATTGCGCATACAAGACTTTTTCAACAGATATAATCATGATTCTCAAACAAAATCATTCATATTTTTAGATTTCACACCCTATCAGATAAATATGTTTTTCAACTCAAAGTGCATCATATATCATATATCATGATCAAACAATCATCACATAATCATAATCCATATATATATACATATATACACAACCGAATGCAGCACACGTGGAACACACTAGATAGAACAAATTTTATTTCTCAGAGATACCTGATATTTACAGAATAAGGCACATTGAACTTTTGGCTAACAGATATTCTAGGAGTTCATACATCATGCTTTTTAAATTCAAATATATCGTGAACGATTTAATCATTTAAGCTCACAAGGGTATTATGGTCATTTCGACGTTCATGGGCATTTTGGTAATTATACCAACATTGAATAAGCAATGATTCACAGAACTCAGGTATCTTGTTTGCTCATTAGTTTTCTAACCGGACATTCAAGTATTTCTAAATTAAGGTTTTTTAAGTTATCAGATAATTCCAGGATGCTCTAATCATTTAGGCTAACATAACATTTTAGTTATTTAACTATCATGACAATTTTTCAAATATAACACAATCATAACAGAACGACGATTATAATTCTCAGGGGCTCTAACAGTTTATCAAACCTCTAAAATGTGTTTAATGCGGCATATCCCAACTTTACAATACTTACTAACATTCAGATGTGAATAATTTGCGTGTATCAGAACTTAACATCGGCTGAATTGTATATCTGAACAGTCGCCTTCATACTTTACTATAAGGTTTAGCTTTGAGTAATCAAGCATATAATCCTTGCAAATATTCCTACCTTACCTTAGTATGGTAAGCGATAGGCATACACGATTCGTTTTCTTTTTTTCTTAACACTTAGGGGCACTTTAGCCATTTAAGTCTTATTAGAAAATTTCAAGATTTCATTGGGTGTATAACCACCTATTTAACTGAAAGGGGTATTCCGGTCATTTTGGAAATTTGGAAATTTGGGATAAAGCCACCATTCCTTTTTTCTGAATTACCATTTGGCACCTCCATCATTCACGTACTTGGTAGAGATTAAGTCGTCTTAATCCCTCTGACCGTTACAGACGATTCATTCATTTCAGAACTTGAAGGTATAAGCGTCATTCCAATTAATTAGACATTTAGGTGCTCGAGGGTACTACAGTCTTTTTGGTCATTACAATTATTCCAATTATTTCGTTCGTTACTGTCGTAAGGATCGACGTAGGATTACAACGATATTCTCAGATGATTCACCTTTATGTGTTATACAGAGTTTAGGGGAAGATCCAAGTTTTGAATCACACGAATTTGTACAAAAGTGCCGGAGTCTTTCCAATAAATTATACATCTTAGGTGGAGTAAAATTGCTTAGTTAGACAGAATGCAGATTTCGAGTCATTTCTTTATTAGAGGGGTAGTTTAGTCATTTTTATAACCTAAGGGCAGTTTCGTAATTTCATAACTAACATCTCATACTCCGCATTCTGAGCATTAGTTCTTAGACACCATTGATAGAGTTTCAGATTTAACTGTATTATTTATTACTATTAGCACTTTCGATACTCCTAGTCTATTAATATTCTTATCTGAATATTTTGATCTTACTGATTCTCATACTTATTTTTCGTATATGATTCGACTTAAGAAGAGTTCACGAATACACTTCATCACAAACATGCATGCGTTAACCGAATATCAACATGATCATAAAGCATATCAGGGGTAGTAGTGTATTACCTTAGTTCCGAGCTATAACAGTTGATTCATGATACGACATTCGAATACCCTCGAACCTGAATTCGACATTCCTCAGCATCGAGCATCCAAGGAACCGAGAATATCTTCAATTACACAAATTCCAAGATCAGATCTTACTCACAAGCTCTTAACCAATAAGTAAGTACATAAATAAGTTCGGGCTCAAGGTCAGATTCGGAAGCTTTCGGATCAGAATTTTGTAAAACGGGCTTCAAAAATGGACTCAGGACGTCGAAAAACATAAAATAGGAGTTTTCGGAAAATTTGACTTTTTGGTCAACGGTCAAAGTCAACGCTGACGTCAGCAGGTCAACGGTCAACGGGGTCAGAGTCAATGTTGACGTCAGCAGGTCAACGCTGACATCAGCAGTCAACGAGCAGAGGTCAACTGAGTCGACTCGGGCTAACTCGGACGAGTTGACTCGGCTGACTCGGGCGAGTTGACTCGACTGACTCGATTCGGATTTTCGAATCGGGCAGACGGGTCAGGTCGGACGGGTCGGGTCGGACGGGCCGGTTTGGACAGTTCAATCCGGTTCACTCACCCAAATATTCCGATCACCGGATGGTCGCCGGAGTGGTCGCCGGAGTCCCGAAATGCACCATTTCTGCCAAAAACGAGAGTTCATCAACACGGCTATTCAACCCACTCATCAGAAACACGAAACAAGCCGGAATCGAGCCGAAATTTACCTAGAACGAAGGTGAACGATCGGAAAGCGCGTTGCTCCGATGAGGAGCTTGCCCGCGTCGGACGGGCAAGCGGTCGACTGGGTTTTGTTCATCGTCACGTCGGGAGCCCGGATCTGGCGGCGGCATCGCGAACGTACGGCTGAGGCGGCTGGAATAGGACGAAAACAGAGGGGCGGCGAAAGCTTAGCTCACAGTCGAACCCTTGTCGCAGTTTTCTCGACGAACAGCGGTGAACTGCGGCGAGTGGCGGCCATGAGCATGGTCAGGAGAAGGTGGTGGTTCGGTTGGTTGTGGCGGTGCACGGCACCGTCAGACAGGAAGGGAGATCGGAGCGGCAGAGAGTGTTGGACCTTTGCTTTCTCATTTCCCTTCAGTCTCGAAGAAGGGGGAAACCAAAATGACAGAAGGTGAGGAGTCAGATGGATTATTAAATTTGATTCAAGGCAGCCCAAACTTAACCCAAATATTATTCTAGGTAAAACATGATAAGCACAAACACTTGTTCTAACGGTTTAACACCATAGGGTGAATTGAGGGTTGAGGTCGAGGGTTCAAACCCTACCAAACTCACTTGTTTAGCATTTTTTTCTTTTACCTTAAAACTTGGGGTGTTACAACAATCTTTTTCATTATCCCAATGCGCATTGTTATTGTAACAAATACATATATAAAATTCAAATTCATTACAAGCCACTGCATTATAACTCAATACATATTGCTAATTCAAGTACATTAATCTAAAGGTAACTGTTAGAGCAGAGTTGCTGTAAGTTGAATTTGGACACCCATTAAGTCATTAACAGCTTTTTGTATATAGCAAAAGAAGAAAGGCCATGGACGGACTGAAGCATGATCGAAACCAACAACTATAGTTGGTCTGGTGGATGAGGCACTAGACCTCTTAAGCAAGAGCAGATGTTCGAATTTTAACATTTTGAATGGAACAATTGAGATGAGAAGATCGTCTTATTATGGGCCTTTACAGTACTTGATCTGGATTAATCAACCAATTGGTTAGATACCAGCGTTTAAACCAAAATAACATGATTGAAAATCGAAGTAGTGTTTGAGATTATGCAAATTGAATTTGGAGTAGTTTTTGGGTTTGAAATTTAGTTTAGGGTTTAGAATTAAAGACTTAGGGTTAGAGTTTAGAATTTAAAGTGTTAGGATTAGAATTTAAAGTTTTAGATTTTTAAAGAATGGTCGCGTAAAAGAAATTTAAACCAAGCATGGGTGGTTCAAAAGTTTACGGGGCTCTGTGCAGTTTATTAAAACGAGACCTTTTATTTTATAATCTCAAAGATATATAAGGTTTTTCTAAAAGATATTTTTATCTTAGAAAAAAATAAATTATGAGGCTCTTTTTAAAAGTCATTTTTTATTTTTTTTTCTTGTAATTTATTAAACTAAGATCTTTTGTTTTCTCCCTATAATTATTTAATTCAACTCATTTGGAGTTTATCTTTTCTTGGGGGCCCTGTGCGGTTGTTCATCTCGCACATGTTCAAAATCTCTACTAACACCAGGTTGTGTATCAAAATATATATATTTTTAATTTGGTTTTAGTTTAATAGGGTTTTAAAGTATTTTAGAGTTAATGGGTTATTATTATGATAAAAGCTTATTGGATTATTGGGTTCAGAGTTGTTGTACTTGATAGTATAAATTATATATTACTATATATTTTTATAAAATAAGTAAAAGTATTAAATATGAAGTCAATTTTTATCAGTTCAATTTTAGAAGTCAACAATTAAAATCCAACCGTCAACCCATCAAAACTAAATCTATAATCAACGAATCCGATTAAACTGAAGAGGGATTTTTTTTTCGTTTTTCTCGATTACAACAAAAAAATACTCTCCCCTAATCATCAATACGAGGGATAGACTCTAATAATGGTTAAATTCAGTGGGTGTTTGGACATGTGCGAGATGAACGAGCGACTGCATAGGGCCTTCAAAATAAAAGAGCCCCAAATGATGTAAACTAAATATTTATAAGGAAAATAAAAGATTTTAGTTTAACAAATTATAAAAAAATACTTTAACGAGGGCCTCATAATATATTTTTTATTAAAATAAAAATATTTTTTTTAAAAATGTATATATCTTTAATATTATAAATTGAAGAGCATCATTTTAACAAACTGTAGAAGGTCTCGTAAACCTTTGAACCAGACTATAGTAGAATCTAATTTATTGCACATCGTCGAACTTGTTTCTGTTGTTGCCTCGGACTCTAGGGCAGCAAAACTCAGGAAAGCTGGTGGTTTCTCTGGACTTGACTATTCAGAGAGCAAACCATATGTTTTTTTTAGGGGATTTAAAAATTCAATTATCTTGTCTAATTTATAAAAAAGAGACCTTTGATTTTTTCTTTTAAAAAATAAATATTTATTTGATTTGTTGTATATATAGTAGATTGACTTGTAAATAAAAAAACAAGTTTAATAAAACTCGAAATCTATAAAATATAACATTATGAAGCATAATTTTTCCGGACTCAAAATTTATGAAATAATTGTTTGATTTGTATATGTGAATACACACTTACCTGAAATGCTTTGTCCCACCGGCGATGGGCTTCCATGTACGCACGAAAGCATTGACAAAGTAATGGTCTAAAGGTGCATGGAGTTGAGATGGCAGATACTCTATTGACTCTTGGGAATAGAAATCCTTTTGCACATTTTCGATGCACACGTTTATGTTCACATAAATAAATTTAAGTTTAGGATTTATGGTTAAAATTTAAAGTTAGAGTTTAAGAAATTTTGGGATAAAGTGTATTTTTTAATGTTTAAGATTTAAGGTTTAGAATTTAGAAATTATAGCTAGGACTTAAAATTTAGTTTTTTAGTGTTGGACATAAAAAGATGCACCGAAAATGGCATATGATTTTTTTTCGAGTTTTGGAAGATAATTATGGAATAGAAATCACATATCCCTTTACAGTGACCCTATGTATCCCCACACTAAAAAATAATTTTAGGGTTTAGTTGTAATGTTCAAGGTTAGAGTTTAGGGTTAGAGTTCAGGGAATTAGGGGTAGGGTATATTTTTAGTAGGGACGAACCCATGATTTGGGATTGGGGGCAAACTATAAATATTTGAAATTGGGGGGCAAATTTATAAATAAATCAATTTTTAAAAAAAATTAAATAGGGGGACAAAGGTGAAAAAATTTCTTCGGGGGTGGGGGGCGATTGCCCCTCCCAAAGCCTTAATGGCTTCGTCCCTGATTTTTAGGGCTTAAAATTTATGGTTTAGGATTTAAAATTTAGAGTTAGATCTTAAAATTTAATTTTTTTTTAGTATGGCACATAAATAAGACACCAAAAAATGGCAGAAATTTTTTATCCAATTATTTGTCATATGTCATCATGCTAACGTAATAAACGAAACAAATAAATCGAAATTTCTTAGAAGAAGGAATATATATTATCATAGGACACATTAATGATACTAAAAATCGAAAATCCCCAAGAAAAACCTCACAGAAGCTTCTCAATTTGAACGATGTTATGTCCAAACTTTGAACAAAACAAAAGAAAGCACAAAAAAAGAACCACAAACTGTATTTTTCTTATTCAATGTAGAATTTCTTAAACAAAGGCCGACTAGTCCAAGTCAAGACGTACCAAGTTTGCAACCGCGTTTGACACTTTAGACAAAAAACAGAATGTAGTAATTAATTCCATATGCTAAATTCTATATATATATGCGTCGCCTACCACCAAAGCTCTCAAAACTTGGCCATGGCCGAGCATGAGCAAGTCAAGCCTTTAGCCCCAGCAGCCACATTTCAAGCTCGGAGCGACGACGAAGAAGCCTTGTTTACGCAATCGAATCGGAGAAAGAAAATATATATCCAGTGCTGCGGTTGCGTCACCGCGCTTTCATTAATTCTCGCGGTCGTAGTCTTGGTCCTTTTCTTCACAGTTTTTCGCATACATGATCCTAGGATCAAGATAAATTCAGTAACAATCCAGCGCCTGGAGCTTGTAAACGGGACTCTCAGGCCTGATGTGAACGTTACACTTTTAGCCGACATTTCGGTGAAGAACCGTAATGTTGCATCCTTCAAGTTCCACAACAGCACCACGTTGGTGTATTACGGCGGGACAGTGATCGGCGAGGCCATTCATCTCCGAGGGGAGGCCAAGGCTCGGCGTACACTGCGGAGGAATGTGACGGTGGAATTAGTTCCGGAGAAAATCCTGGCTGTTCCGAGCTTTATGAGGGATATTAATTCAGGGGAGTTGAACATAAGCAGTTATAGTCGGATTTCGGGTCGGGTTAAAGTGTCGAATATTATAAAGAAAAATGTTGTGGTTAGATTAAATTGTACCATGACTTATAGGATCTCGGGGAGAGAGTTTGTTGGAGAGATTTGCATGCCTGAACTTGATTTCTAAAATCGTTTTTATTTTATTTTACAATGATTTCTAAATTCTGTGTAAAATTCAGCTTGTAATTTCTCAAAAAATATTCAAATTTTAAATGGAAATTATGTAGGAATTTGAAAGAAAAAAATGCATAGAAAACCAAAGTTCCAAGTTTACTTGTCGATGTAATTTATGCGGTCAAACAAAGCGAATATTTTAAGCTGCCTAGCTCTCACCGAGTATGCTTGATAAAGAAAAATTAATATTTTATTGTTGTTTAAGCACGAGTTCTTTATGTTATAGAATATATTTGTTTATTTCCAACGAAAACTAAGATATTCAAACACTAAAAAAAGTATTTTAAGCTAATAAAGCTGGAAATTATTGTGTGAAAAGCCATGCCTTATTTTTCTTAATGGTTCGATTTATATACCTAAAAGAGCGAACAGCCGTTCAAGCTATACAAGTTTTAGCCTATTTAGGACTCGTTATTCATTAAAGCCATGATATTCTCTTAAATTTTTGATTTTTTTTCATGTGATCGTAAATCAGTGGTGCCCACACACCTAAAATCCGCGAGTGTAAGAATATTGAAAGTCTTTTGGTTGAAAGCGTATATCTAAAAGTAAAAGAAGTTCAAATCGTATAGAATGATATAGAAACTTACTAGGAGATTTACTTTAAGCAAGGGCATCCCCAAAGCATTAGATTCTCTAAATTCTAAGTTGTAGATTATATTTGTTATATTAAATATCACGTTTGATATGTTTTAAAAAAAATAAAAGTTTTTATTGCACCTTTTTTTTCTCTCTAAATCGGGTCGATAATCCTACCTCTAATTCACCATTGTTCACATTCCACTGTGTTAACTTGTTGCTTTCTATCTATTATTGCATTTATAATTACCCTTATGTTTTCTTCCATTACTTAGTTAATTAATTACCCAATTCAACAATGCATGTATACGCTCATTCCCTTGTGTCCTGGTGGCAAAGGTAGATGTTTATCATTTTTTGAGACCCGAGTTCGAGCACCAGTAATGCATGATGTGTGTGCCGTCTTTGAAAAGACTAAGAAAGTTAAACAGATGCTCTACCCTTGCATTGCATCAGCATATTCAAAAAAAAAACAAGGCATGTATTCGGGTTCAGGTCATGTACTATCGATTTCAGGTGAACTTCAAGTCAGTCTTAACCGGTTTTAAATGAACTTCGAATCGAGTGATTTTAAATATCAGATTAAGTTCAAATCATTATAGATATCATGTCATTCCAGTGACTAAATCACAAAACTATAAAATTTGATTTTTTTTAGTTTTTCGAGTTGGGCAAACTCGAACTCATATTTTTTACAAGTTATACAAATTAACTTGAATAATTCAAAAATTTAAAAAAAAAATCGAATCGAATTCTACTCACCCATAAATGCAATGCGTCCTGTCACAATGTTGCCACATAATATTTTTATAAATTTTTTATTTTATTTAAAATATTCTTTAAAAGTCCTAAAAACTTATTGAAAATATATTTGTAATAAAAATTTATAAAGAATTGTAACGTATCATGTGACAATAATATCTAAAAGAATTTTTTTTCAAGATTTAATAGTCAAAATTGGTCAAATTACTCAATTAATATAATTTATTAATTCAAGTACTTTATTGAATGTAAAAATGTTCAAAAAATAATTATTTTTTTACTTCAAAAATTCAAAAACTTTTAACCTTCTCAAACCAATAACATTGAAATTAATATATTCATATAATTATAACTAACTTTAATGATCATAACATATAAACAGACAAGCTAAGGCCTAAGAACATGACTGAAACATGGAACTTTATCTATAACGCGACTCAAATATACATTTTAATTTTTAAACATTTTCCCGATAATAGATACTCATACTAGTAGCGCGGTAAAAGTTCATTTTCTGCTAAGAGGGGAACATATTTTGCATGTAGATAATCAATTAGGCTGCCGATATAACTTAATAAAGTTCGTTTGTACTTTCTCTTTTTGTAATTTTATATAAAGGCGGAGACATGATTGAATGTTGGGAGGTCAAACTATTGAACTTATAAAAAATAGAAGAGTTTATAAAGTTTTAAAACTTAAAATTATGTTTAATTTATTTAATATTTAAATTTATAAAAACTTGAATTGTCATTAAAATCGAAAATTTGAAGAGATCAAATTAAAATATTTAAAATTTCTAATATTTAATATATATTTCTAATAATTTTATACCACATGTATTATTAATAAATAAAAATATCAATAAAACAGTAAAATTAAATTATTAATACATGTTTTATAAAAGGGTAAACTACACGAAATACCACTTAACTTTACTCTTTGAATTGAACATACCACTTAACTATAAATTGATACTATTATGCCACTAAACTTTTTTTTTTTGCAATTCAAGCACTCGACAGTTAACTTATAATAGACCGTTAAAACCAAAACGGCGTCGTTTTGATTTTTGATGTTTTGAAGCTTAAGATAAGACAAAACGACTTTGCTTTGTTCGTAAAAAAAATAAAAAAAAAAAATATTGTGTTTTGGGAAGCTTGAACCCAAAACCTTTAAGCTAAAAGGTTAATGCTAAACCACCAAGTCAACTTAAATACTTAATATTATTCTAAAAAAAATAATATATAAATAATATTGCAGTTGAACTTAATTTCATTTATCTTATAATATAATTTTATAATATTTATAATATAATTTTATAAATATATTAACTTTATAAATAAATATTATTTATAATTTATATATATATATATATTAATAGATATAATATATATAATTAAACCCAAACCCTGAATCATATATTAACTAAAGCCCCAAACCCTAAACCATATTTATAAATAAATCCTAAACCTTAAACCATGTATATAAATATATTGAATTTATAAATAAATATTGTTTATAATATATATATATATATTTGAATAGATATAATATCAGAAGATAAATAAAATTAAGTTCAACTGCAGTATTATTTATATATTATTTTTGTTAAAATAATATCAAATATTTTTGTTAAAATAATATCAAATATTTATAGTTTAGTGGTATGTTCAATTCAAGAGGTAAATTTGAGTGGTATTTGGTGTTGTTTACCATTGATTTACCGGGTAAAGGAAAATCTTGAAAGACACTCTTTGTAATCACCTTCACAAAATTTCCCAACTCTTCAGTAAATCCAAACTACGTTGATTCCTTCTCTCTTTCCACCATCATCTCCGAGTTTTTCTGGCGGCGTGACCTCCTCGATAAACAAGGACTTGTGTTCGGCTTGATTCGCAACTTCGGCTCCGATTTTTTCGATCCGTTCAGACGCCTCAGCCGTAATCTCCTTCGTCGTTTCATAGGTGATGTATGAAATCAAAAACATAATAATAGGTTTGATACTAAATGGGTAGTTTACCCTAAAATTTATGATCAATTTGATCCCTTTTCACTTTAAAACACAAATTACACTAATTTCAAAACAATTCTTGAAATTAAACATTCAAGCAACTAAAATATATTTTAAAATATTATTTAACTTTTTTCAGAAATAATTTGACTTATCGAAAAATATAATAAATAATAATTTTTTTCAAAATACCAAAAATTCACGAATGGCTCTAAAAACATAAAGAATTCGACATGTAACTTGGTTTAACCTAACTGAAACTCCTAACTAAACTATTAACCCAAAATTAGGGGTACCTTAGTAGGAATAATGATGAATGATGAAGAACAAACAATTTGGAGAAAAATGACTAAATTAGTATATATTTTAAATACGAAGGCTTAAATTTAGTGAATTGTTTTGAATTAAGACTGCATGAGTAAAATATATAAGTTTTGAGAATTAAAACATTTATTATATTAAACTTGGTTATATGTCCGTTTGTATTTTTCTTAGGAATGACATGATGGTAGTAAAACTTTAATTGAGTGATCTAATTATAACTTTTAATATTTAATTGACCTAATTATAACTATACTAATAATTGAGTGACCTTCAACGTAATATACTCTTAAGTAGGGGTGTTCATGGTAGGTTAACCGTACCGTTTAGCTTAAACGGTTGGTTAACCGTTATAGCGGTTATTATTCGTAACTTAACCGTTACTAACCGTTAAGAAACGGTTAACCGTTAATTTTTTAAATGGTTAACCATTATAGTGGGTAACCGTTAAGGAACGGATCGGTTACAGGTTAACCTGTAACCTATTACGATTTTCTTTTCAAATGTTCATTACTTCTTTTTTAGAATAATAAATATATCTCTCCGATAAATATTGTATTAATTTCTTTTAAAAAAATTAACTTAAATAGAAAAATTTTAAACACAAACTTTACACTTAGTTAAAATAAAGTACCAATAGGTTAACCTATAGGTTAACCATTAACCGTCTTTTTTAGCGGTTCGGTTAACCGAAACCGTTTAACCTTAACGGTTAGGTTAATTAACCTATAAAATGAACGGTTATACCGGTTAACGGTTACGGTTAACGGTTACGGTTTATTTTGCACACCCCTACTCTTAAGAAATTCAAATAAAACGGACGGTTCTTAAACTTCCACGTATCCGTATATATTCATCCGGCAGTATATTCACGAATTTCTTCATCAAAACCAAACGGCCGTTAATCCTCGAATCTATAAAACGAACGAGCTATCTTTTTACGCCTGCTCCGCTTTCGGGTTCGGGTTTCCCCAAGCCTACAGCTTCGGATTTCCAAACCTATCAGCGGTTCAGATTAACACTAACGTGTAGATTTTCTATTAAGCCACGAAATAAATTAGAGGGTTTAAATAGATAGAAGAGAACACTCTAGAATTTCTGGAGTTTTTCTTTTGGATCTTCGAACGCTAGGAATCTAGAAATCCGGTTGAAAAAAATGGCTGAGCACGAAGAGAAGCACGAGGAATCGTTGTTGGAGAAGATAACGGAGAAGATCAAAGGTGGTTCATCGTCGTCATCGTCGGATTCCGATGACGATAAGCCGTCGGAATCATCGATGAAGGAGAAAGTCTTCCGTCTCTTTGGAAGAGAAAAGCCCGTCCACCACGTTTTCGGTGGAGGCAAACGTATGTTACAAAAACCCTCTTCTTCGGTGCTTAAATTTGCTCACTTAATTTTTCAGTTGTTTTCAAGTCTGTGTTTTTTGAAGTTCCCGATTTTCCGTTTCGAATCAGTTAAATTCTCATTTTTTTAAATAGGTGATCGTTAAGGAGATAGATCTTGTTCAATGATTTAGATCGAGCTTTTGGTTTTGATTAGCTGATGTTGCTTGAGCTGAATTATGGTTTTTGATCTTTAACCGAATGATGTGAATAGTTCTACTAATTTTAGAGTGAACGGAGTCTGGTATTATCTTATTGCATCAGTAGCTTCAGAACATCATTGCAGACTTTTAAATTTTTAAATTGTGATTACAGACATAACGTATGCTATTGCAGTCACTATGTGTATTGCAGAATGCTATTGCGGACATAACGCTATTTAAATCCCTGCATCATCGTTTATTATATCAATCATCTTCCCTTATAATATTTTGATAACTTTTAATTGTTTATAATGCGTGCTTATAATTGGGTGTATGTGTAACAGAGGCTGATATTTTCCTGTGGAGGAACAAAAAGGTTTCGGCAGGAGCACTGAGTGTTGCAACTGCGATATGGGTTTTGTTTGAATTGTTCGAATACCACCTTCTTACACTAGTGTGTCACTTGTTGATTCTTGCTCTTGCACTACTGTTCTTGTGGTCAAATGCTACTACCTTCATTCACAAGTAAACTGCTGAATTTATTCTCTAATTTTGGGATTACATTCAGATCTGGTTTCTTTTGGCTGGACATAATGGTGAATTGTTTTGTATAGGTCTCCGCCACGCATTCCTGAAGTTCAAATCCCCAAGGACCCAGTTATAGAGTTTGTCCAGGCACTTAGGTTTGAGATTAACCGGGCTCTTGCTGTCCTGCGGAATATTGCATCAGGAAGAGATATTAAGAAGTTTCTCTCTGTATGTTTTATTACTTCTTTTATTTTTATTGCACTGAATGGTTATCTTGTTGATCGTTTGGAATTATTCATTCAACTTGGAATTAAGATGGTGATGCAATGGTTATATGGATTGTTTTCTCCTGATGATTTCATATATTTGAAGTTTCTCAAGTATTTTACCAGACATTTGACTATCATATTGGATTCGCACCATGATTGTTCAGGTGATTGCTGGCTTGTGGGTCTTGTCTATTGTGGGAAATTGGTGCAACTTCTTGACACTGTTCTACATAGGTACATGACTTGCCTTCAAATGGTTTGGCTTTCATTCCCTCAAAATCATTTTTGTTTCCTGATTTTATTTTAACGGTTTTGCAAAATAGTCTTCGTACTACTACACACTGTGCCTGTGCTGTATGAGAAGTATGAAGACAAAGTGGACCCATTTGCTGAGAAAGCATGGCATGAGATCAAGAAGCAGTATGCTGTGTTTGATGCAAAAGTCCTAAGTAAGATTCCCAGGGGACCATTGAAGGAGAAGAAGAAAGATTAGGTTGCTGTTGCTAGGTTTTGACATACATCTGCTAGCTGTGTTTGTGAAGGTAGTGTTAAATTTTATCCGGTACGTTCACAATTTGTTGAAGAAAGATTAGGTTGCTGGGGAAAATGTTGTTTCTGTTGCTGTTACTACACACATGGTAGCCTTCTATGGGCCTATATGTTATCATATTGTATGTTGTGGATTAGTGTGTTGTACATTGGGTTGAAGATTCTCTCGACTTGTTATCGTTATCTTTCTGAATGATTCACTTTGCTTTATGTTGGGGTCTTGATTGGTTCATTGATCGTTTCGACCGCTATTGCATTTGTTTATATTGAGAAAACAATATCAGGCATTGTTTATATTGAGAAAACAATATCAGGCATATGTCTGGCGTGCATCCTATAATATTTGATATCAAATGAAGATGCTCATGTGGAATTGAAATATGTTTGTTAGATCATCAAATTTAAATCACTCACATGCATTGTTGCAAGAGTTGTTTACTGGCTTTGGCCTATACACAGGCAGGATGAAAACTCAAAGCACCCAGCAACAAATGTAAAAGAAAGAATTATTATTTACCATAATGAAAGAGAAAGTCCTCATCTAACAAGCTAAAACGCAGTTTTTACAGGTTCAAGAGTGGAGGTTGCCTTTGGCCAAACTAGACATATTCATATAGTCTTCATTCCTTGGTTGCTTATTTTACTGTCCCTGGTTAGTCATAGACAAACAGAAACAGTGGCGCCATTCTCATGACCGATGCTGGATAAACTGAATTGGCTACGGGCATGCTGCATTCGTGTTACTTGGTAGCATTCAGATGGCGGACCGATATAGATTCTCTAGGCATTCATTCAAATCATACCCCAGAAAACTGGCCTGAAGCATATGATTCACTTGAACATTAGAAGACAATATGATCATCTCATTAAATCCAAGAACACGAAGCCGTTCCAGAGGCTGTGCAGAAGCATAGATGGCAATAAATTCCTCGACCGTGCAAAAGCAACACCCATCACCATTCCTAGGAAAATAAGCGGTAGCATTCTCTGTACATTAAAGTGTGCCAGAGCAAAGGCAACCGAGCTTACCAGTATTGCACACCATACAGGCATGTATTTGGTCAAGGATGGGAGAAGGAAACCCCGGAAAACTATCTCCTCCCACACAGGAGCACAAATTGAAACAACTATCGCATATAGTGCCATCGCTACTGGATCTCTTGCCAAAATTGATTGTTCAACACTTGTGAGGGTTACAGGAGTAGAAGGCATAAGGGGTAACAAGTTGAGGTTGAACTGTGATAAACGGTTGACGAGAGGAAACATGAGGCATCCTAGAGCAACATCAACAAGCCACTTCCCTCTCAAGCTAAATTTAAACCAATCTGATGGAAGGGGATGAAATTGAGACAGGCACCGGTGGAGTATTGCTATCCCAGCAAGGCCTTCGGTTACGTCAGTCACAAGGCTGAACAAGGCTTGCCCTCGGAATGATAGAGACTCCTTGCTGAACCCTGCCATGTGAGCAGCAAAAGGAACCACCCAAGACCCAATGAACCAGAATGCAGCTACCCATAGAAGCATAACCTGCATAAGCACATAATACATTATCATGCAACTTATTGACACATTTGTAATTCATCCAAGTTTCAATGATTGTCATACAAAAAAATGTCATTCCTTAAAATGCTAACAAGGATGATTATTTATTAACATCTAGCTTCAGATATGATCATTTCAACCTATTAGCATATATTGTTCCACTTATTTTACTAAAATTCATTTCCATACACATCTCCTAGACAAAAAAAATTGTCAAGTATCAGATAAAACAATAAACAAAGATTTGTTCATGTTTTCTACCAGAAAATATTGAAACTACCACCAGTGACAGAGTACATAAAACAAAGTCTAAATTTTCTCCTCTCCATACTTCGTTTAGGGTGTGTTTTGGAAGAAAAATTTGTAAATTTTGAAAACCTTGGGATGCATCAATTCCAAATAACAGCATTGGCTATTCCATTGTTTGGATAAAAGATTTCAGAAAGAAATTTTTCATATCATAATTTGATGAGATAAAAATAATTATAAAGTATAATACAGAAATAACAATATTAGAGATACATGAACTAAAAAATTATGTATTATGGCTATCATTATATATATATATATATATATATATATATATATATATATATAAGTTGACACTATTAGATATGACAACAAATAAATTTTATAATGAGATTTTTTAATTAGAATTGAGAAACGTAGTAAATGTTGATTTTTTACCATAAAACCGAAGAATTTCACAAATTCCACATCAAAAGGTGGGATTGGAAAAGAGAAATGAAGCCTACAAAATCCCTCATGCAAAGTATTTTCACAATTCCAATTTTCATTTTCCAAACAAGGTAATTCCGTTTTAAATTTTAATTCCTGCTATAAATGAAATCCCTCATCCAAGCACTCTAAGGGCTAAATAAAGAGATTTGAGTCAACCACACGTCATCTTGTGCAGCTCCTAGTTGGCAACTGTATCACACATAATGCTCATTCTTAGAGTTCATGGACCTTAGCAGCTTAGCTGCTTATTTCAGTATAATTAACCGACAAAACATGCTTAACATCTATAAAAGCTAAGAAGGCAATTGCAGATTCTAAATATATTTCTACAGAATACCAAGTAAAACAAGCTAACCTGGAGAATGGTCTCTGCCGTCCATGGTACAGTCCACCTGCTACCAACGGCCCTCAAGACTGCGTCTGCAGCCTGCATCATAACCAGCTTATTTCATCATTTTCCCTATAAAGTTAAAAAAGAAAGAATGGAGAATGAAAATGTAAAGAGATTAGCAAACATGTTGAAACAATTGACAAATTCTGCACTACGCTCAAATTTTATATCCCTTGAATCTATTTCTACCTCCTTGATCTAAAACCACCTAGATTCTATTTTGCTAGGAGCCCAGTTGGTATTTAGTAAAATATGCCAAATAACTTGTTCTCATCGGTTGCCGATAAGTTCACCTATGAAAAAAGAGCGACATCTTAATTCTCCCACAAATTCATTGTCCAGCATCAGAAGAGGCTGATTGCTATAGGGTCAGTTATCAAGGAAAGAGCAATAGTGGGCATACAGATTAAACAGAAAGTAGGCCATTACATTGAATTGAACCAGATTAAAGGAAAACATCACCTCTTTAAGAGTAGATTTCCAATCTCTTTTCTGAGCACTTGACTTGTCAAACTCAGTCTGCACTGATTCTTCAGGCAGAAAATGCTCAATGTATTCAGGTTTTGGATTTTCTGGGGGAAACCCTTCATGCCTAAAGCATGAAATTTTCCACTTCTGCAATTTAAAAACAAAACCATTAACCGTAAATGACTAGAAACCAATAGTACAATTAACATAACCGAAATAAGGAGATGCCCAATTGAACCCAAAAATAAATGAACAAGCTAATAAAAGCTACTTTCTGGGTTTAAATGGCCTAATCAAGCTTTATTCCTCCATTTTCTCAGCAACCGAGCAGAACCAAACTAACTATAATTCAGCTCAGGATCAAAATCAATATTAACAAAATTTGCATATATGTCAGAGTTTAACCAACCAAGGCAGGCTTAAATAGATTCAAATTTTCAATTAATTTTCCTCCATTTCCTCGGCAACCAAACATAACGTATTTCAAAATTTCAGCTTCAGATTCTCGAAGCCAAGATTTAACATAAAAACGAAAAGAACAAAAAAGCGTGTGCTTTTGTACTTACGTTCTTCGTGAGCTTGGGACTGTATTCAAAGATCCGGGAGCTCCGGGTTAAAGAAAAGGTACCGGGGCGGTTCGGAACCCGAAATTTGGAGAGAGAAGTTGCAAGAATAGGGTAGTGAGAGGAACAGGAGCTCAACATGAGGCCCTAATTTGAAGAACTCCAACAGCTTGCAGCATTAAAAGGCAAAACTGTAAATTACGAACCCTAATTTGTGAATTTGGGATTCTGAGTTTAGGGTGACCGAGGCTACTTTCCAGTTTCCTTGGTAATACTTCTTTTTTCCTGATCCAGAGGATTTTAGGGGTTGTTTCGTAAAAAGCAATCCATTTCTGTGATAAATAATAGTCCCCCCAAAAATTAATAAATTTTATTTGTGGTCCCTTTAATGTTACTATCATTATAATTGCGCTTTTCCCCCGGAACTCAAGTTTCCTTGCAATTTGCAAATTAGAAAGCTTTTATCAGTTGAAAATTTTGTTTTTTTTTTATCAATTTAGTCCTTGGATCCTGCCTAAGATGTGGATTTAATATTTGTACTCTTCTAATTCGATTATTTTCAGTCTTATATTTTTTTAAAAGTATAATGTTAAAAAAAAAATTAATGTTTGACTAAATAGTCACTTTGGACATTCTTCTTCTTTTTAAAACATTTTAATACTTAATGTTTCATTTTAAGCCAAGTGACTCTTTTATGAATAAAAATTGTTGGTTAAATAACGGTAAATGACTTGAAGTAACGTGACAAACCTATATGGCAGTGCACGTTGACATAGCAATGTCATATAGACAAATGTGTTGACTTGATATAAACACACATTAGTCAAAAAAATAAAATTTTGACCCAAAATGTGTCATATAGACAAATGTGTTGACTTGATATAAACATTGTGTCTAAAAATAAAATTGTTTGTCATAACAGTGTCATATAGATAAATGTGTCATTTTAAGTCGTTCATCGTTAGATAAGTAACAGTTTTCATGCACGCAGGGACATTTTTGACCCAAAATAATTTTTTGAGAGTTAAAGTACTTAAAATATAAGGATCAAGGTGATCATCCAATTAAATATTATAAATATTTTTAACAATATATTTTTTAAATTTTGAAATTTCAGATAATAAATATTAAATTTGATAAGTTGAAGTTTACTATTAGTTTATGTTCTATACTTACGTGTAGATTTAATTCATTTTTTTAGTTTAATCAATTCGAATCGTTATTTCTATCGTCTTGTCTATGCACCTATTAAATCAAGAGTGAAATTTTAAAATTTGAAAGAAAAAAAAGCATACAACAAATAAGAACATATGGAATAAATCCATGGATTATTATCTTATACACTAGCGGTGGAAACTAAAAATTTTCATAAGCGTCTTAATTTTAGGGTTTAGAGGCTTAGTTTAGGGTTTAAGGGTTTAGGTGTAGGGATTTAAAATTTAAGGATAGTTGTTAGAATTTAGGGTTTTAGGCTTATGATTGAGGGTTTAGGGTAATATGACGAGGATTTAGATTTTAATTTATAAACGCTAAATTATAACCTTAAATTATAAATTTCAACCACTATCCCTAAATTCAAAGCACATACACCTAAACGCCTAAACTAAATCTATAAACCCTAAAATTAAAATACTTGTGAAAACTTTTATTTTTACCGCCAGTCTATCAAATAATTACCCATAAATTCATAATTTACACGTAACATACTAATTATAGAATTTTACCTAACAGGTTTTTTTTCATATAATCACATAAACACATGTGTCATTATTTGATTAGATGGAACAGTAAAAAATTGGGTAATCTACACTAGAGGTCCCTTTTGTTTAGAGTTTGTTCTGTTTTGGTCACTTAATTTGAAAAAAGATTAAAATGATCACTTACGTTTTCTACCGTTACTATTTTGGTCACTCGACCGTTAACCTATGTTAACCATCGTTAATACGATGACATGACATGTTATTAAAAAATTTAATTTTAAATTTGACCCTCAACTTTTAATAATTTATTTTATTTTCCCCTAATTTAGCTCAAACTTCCTTGGATTCTCCCTTTTCTTTCTTTCAATCCTTAGCTTTGTTTTCTTCAATACGATTGATGCTCATCGCATCTAATAGGACACCATCAACGATTTCCATGATAATCCTCTCTTCCTTCTTGTTTCATCGAACTAAGTATTGAGAGAAGGAAAGGGAGAAGCCATGGAAATTTGAAGGAAGTTAGGGGAAAAGAAAATAAATTATTAAAATTTGAGGGTCAAAATTAATATTATTTTTTAATAACGTGTCACATCATTGTATTAACGGAGGTTAACGGTCGGGTGACCAAAATAGTAACGGTCGAAAACGTAAGTGACCATTTTTTTTCAAATCGAGTGACCAAAATAGAACAAACCCCAAACAAAAGGGACCTCCGATGTATATTACCCTAAAAAATTTTAAAGTTTGGAACCAATGGAGATTGAACCTGAGTTGTTTTAGGTGAAGGATAAGAGCAGCACCAACTATTAAGCTAAATCATTGTTTGGTTAAAGTTCATTTATTAAAGTTTTGGCCTAACATATTGCCTCACCTTTCGTCCATCATTAATGTCACAATGTTATTGTTGCAACTTCATTCACTTCTCTTCTCAATCTCGTCCTCTTCAACACTAACTTCACTTTCCTTGCCCAATTTGTCGTTTCACATGATCTCGAATCTACTTGTGAATAAGCTATAATAAATTTTGGTAGGCAAGCATTAGGTTCTCGAAGCTTGTAAGTTGTAACGACCTGAATTTCTAAGTTAACAGACGAGTGTTGACTTGGGTTATAGCTTCTTGGGTTTGAATAATTAGTTGGACTCATTGGTAAAGTTTGGGCTTTTGTGGATTTTAAATTGGGCTAGAGGTGCAACTTTTAGGAGAAGTTGGGAGTTGAGGGACCATGAAATGCAATTTCATCTTTGAGGGAAAAGTAAAAATAAAAATCCACGAGTGAGGACTAAAATGGAAATGAAAATAACAAAATAAAAAAAATTTGAACAATTTTTATTGAAAAAATGTAACGCACTCAATATGTGTCGAGGACACATGTTAGCAGGATTGCGAGCCGGACAATGACGAAGACATGCATGTATAAATATTGTCTTCGATCACTTAATAAATCTATTTTTTAAACAATATAAAAACGTTATATTTAAAGTACTTATCTTAAGTATGTCTCGTGTGTGTTACACTTTTTGAAAAAAATGTAACGCACTCTCAATTGTGGCCTTGCATTGTATGATAGAAAGTGTCATTTTCGATAAATAATTTTAAATGAATTTTATTTTGATAATTAATTTAAAATAATATATTTCGCTAAAAACACGCTATCTCACAACACATTTAAACAGAAGGGTAAACTACAACGAAGGTCACTCAATTAGAGATAAGGTTACATTTGGATCACTCAATTATAGGTAAGGTTACATTTGGGTCACCCAATTATTAAAGGTTACATTTGGATCACTCAATTATGGGTAAGGTTACATTTGGGCCACCCTTCATATTTTTTTTTAAAAATATATATCAATTTACGTGATCTTACTCATAATTGAGTGATCTCCGTTGCAGTTTACCCTATTTTTTTTTATTTTAACAAAAATGAACTTGCCCATAGTATTTTTAATTTATAATATTATAATCTTGTACATCTCGTGGGAAAAAAATAAGTGATTTACGTACTATTATAAAATTAAGTGAATTTTACACAATTTTATAACTTGTTCTATCATTAATACTTTAACAATTCAATCGTTCAAATCAATCCAACTTCTATTATGTTGATCCAAAATAATGTTTTTATTAGTATATATTCAATGGTTGAAACTTTTTACATAAAATAAAAATCATATATTTTCAATTTACTCAAAACTTATAGTGCTTAAAACTTTTGCTGTTTTTTATCGTTTGACTAACTCAATTTAATGACTGGGATTAAATTTTTTAATTAATTCTTATTTATTTATTTCGTAAAAATATCTTCATTAACTCCTTTTCTATTATTAATCTTAATAATCTATTTTCACTACAAAATATATATAATTATTATATTTCATATTGTGTGAGCGGATTCTAGTTATATATATTTTTTCAAATTTGTTTTGGAGATTCTCTAATTAACCAGTGTTATTATTTCGTAGGAAGGAGGGCTCGACTTCTTCGTCAACATTTGCACTCTTCGATGGCCTGAGGTCTGGTCCTCTTAAAAAAAAAAGCTTGTCCCTTCTGGTATTGTTTATTTTTTTACAAAATATAAAAAATCTTTATTGATAAAGAAATTTCATCTATTTTCTTTCATCCAACGGTCTAAAAAAATATAAAACTTTCAACTTTTACATAGTGTAAGAAGATTCTATATCATACATATATATATATATATGTGTGTGTGTTAGGATCAACTTACACAGTGTAAAACTCTTTAAGTTTTACACATTTTTTGGATCGTTGGATGGGGAAAATGGATGACTGAGATTAACCCCTTACTTTTTCCCCCAAGTGATAATCTTCACATATTCTACAGTTAATCTCATCCATCTGTTTCACTCATCTAACGATCCAAAAAAACGTGTAAAACTTAGAGAGTTTTATACTGTGTAACTGGATCTTTATATATATATATATATATATATATATATATATATATATATATATATATATTCGTTTACACAGTGTAAAACTCTTTTTAAGTTTTACACGTTTTTTGGACCGTTGGATGACTGAAACGAATGGATGAGATAAACAGTAGAATATGTGAAGATTATCACTTGAAAAAAAAGAGAGTAAGGAGTTAATCTAAGCCATCCATTCCCCCATCTAACGATCCAGAAAACGTGTAAAACTTAAAAGAGTTTTATATTGTGTAAGTTGATCCTAACTCTCTCTCTCTCTATATATATACTTTGATACACAAGCTCCCAGTTGACACCCTCCCCGCTCTCCTAAGTTGTTGGTTCGAAACTCATTAAGAGCAAATCCCCCTCCCCTCCCCTCCCCTTAGGTATTTTTTTTTCAAAAAAAAAACATATAAAATAAACTATAAAAATATTTTTATAATATGAAAAATAATTTATTTTATTTAATTACTAGTATCCAGCTCATTAGCTGACTAATTTAGATCAGATTTTGTAGAGATCTCATATGGGGGTGACCCTCTCAACTTAATTTTCTTCATTCACATTTTTGCAGTTTAAATCTATGACCCTGCTTAAAGAACCTAACGTCTCATCCTACCAGAACAACTGGTTGTTAAGTAATGCAAATTCATTTTTCACAAAGAAAATGTAAGTTTTTTAGTAAAAGAAATGAGATGGACCACCATAGACAAATATGAATATAATTAGAGGCGAGAAAAAATCGATTGTCTTGACTTGACTTGTAATTTTATAAATTTGATTCGATTTAAAAAAATTTAAATAAAGTTTGAGTTATAAAATAGAAGCTTGAATAATTCGAAATTTTTCGTAATTAGTAGATCGATTTTTTAAGTTTGAATCAGGTCACTCAATTATGTCTGATATATATATATATATATATATATATATATATATATATATATATATATATATATATATATGTAAAACTAATTGAGTTTTTTTTTGCTAAGAAATAATTTTTATTTTATTAAATATAATCATGGAAGGATTGCCTCGTTAAAAAACCTCCCTAAACCTAGATGGAGGAAAATGAGTACAATCTATCCGAGAGTAGGTCTTACAACAAGAATCAACTTACAACAAAATAAGTCTACTACACAAACCATCACCTATAAAACTAATTGAGTTATACATAGTAAAAATGGATCTTAACCCTATATCTATATGTATATGTATATCTATATATATATATGTGTGTATTGTATATGGTTATAAAAGGTGATTTAAATTGAAACTAATTACACTACAGCAAAACAGGTTTTTCGTGGCGTTTCTAAGCGCTGCTAAAAACATCCGCGACACTAGGAAAAGCGCTAGCTAAAGCAGCGCTGCAAAATGTCATGACATTTAGCGGCGTTTGTAACTGTTCTATAGTGACGTTTGTGAAAAAAAACGCCGCAAAAGATCGACTTTCGGTGGCGTTTCATATCTAAAACGCCGCAAAATAAAGACTTTTAGTGGCGTTTTTTTGAAACGCCGCAAGAGTGGCTTGTGGTAGGTTTTTTGTTGTTTTAATTAATTAAATAAAATTCATCAATTAAACTTTCAAATGAATGAACTAACATCTAATTTCAAATGTGATCATCAAAGCGAACACAGATAACTAATTATCAACCAAATTATCGCATTGCAAAGACAATTAATAAATTTAACAATAAATAAAATTATTGAATTGTCGAGAGGCGAAAAAGTGTTCTTAACTCAACAATCACAAGTTCATACTAAATTAACTAAAAAGACACTTTCTTGAAGCTCACCACAATCAAGATAGCATACTACAAAGGATAATTTGACACCTTCCCGTTGTACACCATATATAACTCTTGAGGTAGTAGTGTCAATGCTTCTTGTTGCATTCACTCTCTCAATTAATTCCTTGATTGTTTGAACATTTAATACCTTGAACTCTTGTAGGCCAACAATAAAGATAAGATCTTCAAATCGCCTTGAATAACAACACAAGCAGTGATGCATAACTTTCTGAAGTCTTGTTTCCCATCTTCTCTCATGCATAACTTTCTGTTGCCTGCAAGCTATACATGAGAGACTATATTCTGCAATAAGACCTTCAAATCGCCTTGAAGAACAACACAAGCACTGATGCGTGAATACTTGGGGCTCCCGTCTTTCCTCAAAGTCCTTGGCTTATGTCTTCTTTGTAGAATTAATGTTTTTATATAATAATTGAAAAATGTTTTGGACTGATTTAAAAAAACTATTTCCAAAGTCCAAATAACTTGAAACTATGTTTAGGGGATGTTTTTAAAGCCAAACTTAACAAAACCGTCCAGGTGTATCGAAACACCCTTAGGCGTTTCGATACGGTGTCTTGCAGTAGCAAAAACGTTTCGATACTGGTATCGAAATGGGTCTTCCCTGGATGAGGATTTTGCCCAGCGTTTTGATACGGGCTATGCCGTTTCGATACGCCTACGTGGCATCGACCACAACGGTCATAAACCCCAGCGACTATTTTCCAACTAACTTTTAAATGCAGAGCGTTTCGATACGGTGCCTAGCGTTTCGATACGGCCCATGGCGTTTCGATACGGATGCTCATCAGACTACAACGACTCTTTCTACTTAAAGAGCGTATCGAAACGAGGTCAAGCGTTTCGATACGGATAGCAACAAAACTGTATTTATGGTGGGAAATAAAGTCCTCAACGGCTCCAAATCAACCCTAACGACTATAAACTCATAAAGGAGTATAAAAGGGACCTTCAAGCATCAAAATATGGTTAATGCTTCAATTGTCAATCAACAAATGATCAAAAAGTGTCTTTGTACTTAAATTGTCAATTCTTGTATAGACAAACACTAGTGAGCCAAAGTTGTCAAATTTGCTCAAGTGTTCTAGGTTTTGTGTGAGTGCATTATTGAGCAAACAAATACCTATTAGAGGGATTTAAGTTTGCATATTTATTTTCTCTTGTAAAGAGGGTTTGATCAAGGCTTTGGGTAGAAAGCTTGATCGGTGTATAAGGGTTTCCTCCTAAGCCTAGAAAAGGAGACGAATCAATAGTGGATTGATTGGAAATCCTTAGTGGGAAGCTAAGGTAGTGGATGTAGATCTTGGTTAGAAGGTTGAACCACTCTAAAATCATTGTGTCATTTACATTTTAGCTTCTACACCACATCCACCCAAAAATTCCACCTCTCTACCACTTGGTGAGCAACATCGGTTGAAGGAATCGAGCCCCTTACAACTCAACAATTGGTATCAGAGTTTGGCTCAATCGAAGAGGATTAACATCCTATTAAGGAGATCTGGCAAGCTCGATCATCATTTCACCAACCAGCTCAAATGGCGCAATCCATCGACAAACCGCCTTTCTTCGACGGAACCTACTATGCCCATTGGAAGACCAAGATGAAGTTTTTCATAAAGTCAAGAGACTATAAACTATGGGACATAGTTGAAGATGGTCCGTTCGTGCCTCAACGAAGCAAAGCGGAGTGGAGTGTCGATGATCGCAAGAAGATGGAGCTAAATTGCAAATCCTTGCACATTCTCTTTTGTGAATTTGGCTCAACCATCTATGAGAAGATGTCTTCTTGTGAGAGTGCCAATGAGGTATGGGACAATCTTGAAGTCACATACGAGGGAACCGATGAAGTCAAGAAGACCAAGATTGGGCTCCTCACCTTAGAGTATGGGAACTTCAAGATGGATCCGGAAGAGAACATCGAGAAGATGTTTGATAGGTTCTCCACAATCACCAATGGTCTCAAGGGCTATGGAGAAGCCATTCCGTAGGAGAAAATTGTCTGAAAGCTCATCTACTCACTTCCCGAGTCATGGGACTCAAAGAGGACCGCCATCATCGAAGCAAAGAATTTGAAGACCTTGAAGCTTGATGACCTCATAGGGTCACTCCTTACTCATCAAATCATGAAGAAGAACATAGAAGATGAGAAGAAGAGGGAAGAAATTAGAGCTATGGGAGAGAATAAGCTCAAGGGGCTTGGCATCAACACCAATGCCATTGCTCTCAAGTCCCCCACTTGCCATCATGTTTATTCAAGTGAAGAGGATGATGAAGAAGAAGAGATAGTTCATCTCTCAAGAAGTGTGCCCCGTTCATGAAGAAAGCCTTGAGAGAGCTTGAACGAGAATCCATGAAAAAGGAGAGGGCAAGCACTTCAAGCCATAAGAAGAAGGCACATGTGGCTACTTGGAGTGATGAGGACTCCACCGACGATGAACAAGCCAACCTTTGCCTTATGGCCATCGAAGAAGATTCAAGGGTAACTTCTAATTCATCTACTTCATGTTCTTACTCTTTTGATGAATTACAAGATACCTACGATGATTTGGTTTTAGAGTTTAAAAATCACATTTTGAAAAACAATAAATTGATTTCAAAATTCAAAATTCAAAATGACTTGATTTCTAAAACCAAACTTAAACTTGAAGAAAAACTCGAAGAGTTTGAACTAAAATGTTTTGATTTACAAAATTTGCTTCAAAAAGTTCAAGAAGAAAAAGATTTGATTTCCAAAGAGCTTGAAAAGAAAAATAGTTTTGGAAAATCAAAATTTTATGTAAGACAATCTAGTGCCCCTAGATTTGTAAAAGGAAAATGTTTTAGAAGTGTTTGGGTCCCAAAATGACTTAGCACTTCAATTAAAAATGATGACATTGAAAAATGAATTCTTAAGGGGACTTAAATTTGTGCTACTAATGTTCATGGATCCAAAGCAATTTGGATACTAAAAATTACTTGATTGTCTTTTGCTAGGTGTGATGGAGAGTAATCAACAAGTCCAACTAATGAGGGGGAGCTCAATGCACACTAAGGAAGAACACTTAAAGAAGGAAGGCTCCACATCCTCCCTTAAGTTCAAGTGTGGTAAAATCTAGTTGCTTTTGTTTTATTTGATTTATTTTTATTTATGTCAACTAGATGATCATAAATGTTGGACTAACATTTTTATGATGCTTTGAGTAAGGGGAGCCATTTTAAAACAAAAAATTCTTAATTTTGTCAATTGTTTTTACCTCTATTGTTATTTTGTCAATTGAACTTACAAGTCTTTTGAATTCTTTTTGATATAACAAAAAGGGGGAGAAATGTGGTTTTGAAAAATTGAATTTTTAAATGAATAAGGGGGGCTTTATTTGATTTCATATCTTTAATCTCTTATTCACATTTTTAAACTTAAAGGGGGAGAATCCTAAAGAAATTTTCAAGTTACTTTTATTATATCAAAAAGGGGGAGATTGTAGAACTAATGTTTTGATATAATAATTGAAAAATATTTTGGACTGATTTAAAAGGAATTCAAAACTATTTCCAAAGTCCAAATAACTTGAAACTATGTTTAGGGGACGTTTTTAAAGGTTTTACAATGTTTTCAAAGCCAAACTTAACAAAACCGTCCAGGTGTATCGAAACACCCTTAGGCGTTTCGATATGGTGTCTTCCAGTAGCAAAAACGTTTTGATATTGGTATCGAAACGGGTCTTGTAACCCCCCATCCTGGTCCGGACGCTTGACTGATCCGAGTGGGCTACACGGGGATAACCGTGATGAAACCCGTTAAGGCTCCACTTCGGTTATCGACCCTAGGAAAAACTTTTTCATTTTATCTTATCTAAATGTATTAATTAAACCTAAGCGGAAGCCCAACAACAAATCGGGCCTATGCCCGATCCTTGAAACCCTTTAGAGATGTCAAAAAGCCCAAAAACAGGCCCGTGTTTCGAAACAGTCAAAACCCATTTCGAAACACAAGCCCCGGTTTGAAAAGTCAGACACCCGTTTCGAAACGCATCCACCCCGTTTCGGAACAGGGTCACATTTAGCCTTGCTGTTTCGATACCAGTTTTGAAACAGGCAATTCCAGTAGCCAAAGTGTTTCGAAACTGGTTTCGAAACAGGGGCTCACAGTTGCCAAAACGTATCGAAACGAGTTCCGATACGGGGGCCCTAGAACCACACCCATTTCGAAACAGGACAACTCGTTTCGAAACACCTGCTGACTGCAAATTCCCAAAATCAGTTTTAGACATCCCCAATTGATTCTAAACGTCTGAAACGACTACACGAATCATACAAATCATACAAATACATTCTAGAGGCATGCACCATATAACAACACACTCACAATACACAAGGATACATGGTAGAACATCCATTCAAAGATCATGCATCTCATAGACTTAAGCATTCATGATTCATGCTTACACAAGGTCATACACTTAGACAATTAAGATAGGCAAATCCAACATGGTTTGCAAGCAAGGCATACATCCAAAAGCCAAATCAACATAACATATGAAAAGGAGTCTAATCATGCTCTTACTCAAACTAACATCAACATACTTCAAAAGGCTCAACAAAATATACATGTCCCATTGCTTGACCATTACATCCTTAAATTAAAATGCCCATACTTGATAGCTTAGATAGTACCACAAGGTGCACACACACACTTGGAGGCCCCTTCTTGCACTAGCAACCCACGAACTAAGGATCTGCATTGTCGAACAAAAGAGAGCGTAATCATAAAGCTTAGTGAGGGTAAGCTCTTTAAAAACAAACCTCGACAATGCAGGGTCCAAGCACGAGCACAACAAGGTAAATGCATGTCCTTACCTTCGATCCACATGAGCCAAAATGTCAATTGATGCATGAACATATATACAATATCATGCCATGCTCAACAAGATCAAATCCACATCATATGTAAACACATATAATAATCCAAATAGGAATCACATTCCAAATCACATTGATACTCATATCAACTCATATTGGCACCTAGCTATGACTCGAATACGCGGATAAACACGTTGGAACTCACATCCAACAACAACTTTACCTCACGGTGGGATTACACCCATCACCGTTCTCGCGGAAGGAATTCCACTCATCCTCATGCCTCGCCGATGGGATTACACTCATCATCGACTAAAATATATAAGAAGGTTTTCCGAGCGAACACGTACTCCATCTTGATGACTACCATCATCAAGACCACGCGCGCATTTGACTCTTGTGTACACACTAAGATCCTAATGATCGATCATTTGTACCCAAGCATACTAGTGCCAACATTAAACAAAATCCACAACATCTCATATCATTTCCGTGCTTAGCACGTACTCACCATGATCACAATCATGAACAATCCACTTGCATATCACAATGCATCAATATCATGCCTCAATATATATGTATAACACATTTATACACAACCATCACCAACTCAAATCATCATGAGGCATAAACAACAATTTAAGGAGTGCAACCAAAGTCTCTAATTAAAGTTTAGGATTAGGCTACCACTCTAATCCTAACTCTAGGTGGGTTTACCAAGCCCAACCTAGTCCACATGCTCGAACCGAATGCTTAAACCTATTTTGAAAACATTAAACCACTCACATTCACTTCCAAGCTCGACTATCAAGCAACCAACACCTTCAAGCTTCCGGATTCACTCCCGATGCTTCACCAACACAAGTCATTGTCTCTAAACAATCTCAACACAATCCAAACAACCTCAAATCAGCTCAAACATCAATGTAGTTAACCCGAAATACTATTCAAACATCAAACACAACAATTCAAGCCATGGACAACCCCCAAAAAAACTACAATTTCGAGCAGCCAACAAATCTCAACCAAAACTCATGTTTCCAACACTTTTAACTCTTCCAAATGATTCCAAAACAACCCCAACTAATATACTAACCTCAGCCCACAAATTCCAACCTAAAACGACCCCAAAAACCATTCTAAAACCTTTCAAAACCCCCCATTAAACCCAAATCCGGGAAACTTAACAAAACCCTTTAAAAATCATATATGTTGGACTATTTGGTCCTCAAACATCATATCTAACATTATTAAATCAATAGCTTTAGTAAAAACCCACAAAGCTTTAACCTTTACCATTTTTCCATGAAAAACCAAACTTCCAAAACATGAGTAAAAATGAAATCTAAAGGTACTTTTGGATAGAGGAAGAAGAGAGCAAAATGAAAATGTAATTACCTTTCAAAACCGAGCTAAAATGAAGAGAGGATGAAATTGAATAGTGAAATGGAGAAACTTTCCCCTTTGTCGTGAGAAATGAAGAATGAAGAGGGAAGAAGAAGACAAATTTTATGTTTTAAATTAAAAAGGGTTTTTAATTTCTAAGGGCTTGAAATTACAATAGTGTCATTAATGAGATGGCATATCTCATCAACATTTAAAATCCATGGAATTGATTTCTAAATTAATTTGAGTCCAACATATAATATTTGTTTTGAAATCACCAAGTCCAAATAATATACATAATATTATTTTTAATCATAACTCGAGACTCAAAACATTATTTAAATATTATTTTCACCCGACCCTTAAACCCGGGTGTTACAAGTCTTCCCTGGATGAGGATTTTGCACAGCGTTTTGATACGGGCTATACTGTTTCGATACGCCTACGTGGCATCGACCACAACTGTCATAACCCCCAACGGCTATTTTCCAATTAACTTTTAAATGCAAAGCGTTTCGATATGGTGCCTAGCGTTTCGATACGGGCGTTTCGATACGACCCATGGTGTTTCGGTACAGATGCTCATCAGACTGCAACGGCTCTTTCTACTTAAAGAGTGTATCGAAACGGGGTCAAGCGTTTCGATACGGATAGCAGTAGAACTACATTTATGGTGGGAAATAAAGTCCTCAACGGCTCCCAATCAACCCTAACGGCTAGTAACGGCTATAAACTCATCAAGGACTATAAAAGGGACCTTCAAGCATCAATATATGATTAATGCTTCAATTGTCAATCAACAAATGATCAAAAAGTGTCTTTGTACTTAAATTGTCAATTCTTGTATAGACAAACACTAGTGAGCCAAAGTTGTCAAATTTGCTCAAGTGTTCTAGGTTTTGGGTGAGTGTATTATTAAGCAAACAAATACCTATTAGAGGGATTTAAGTTTGTATATTTATTTTCTCTTGTAAGGAGAGTTTGATCAAAGCTTTGGGTAGAAAGCTTGATCGGTGTATAGGAGTTTCCTTCTAAGCCTAGAAAAGGGGACGAATCAATAGTGGATTGATTGGAAATCCTTAGTGGGAAGCTAAGGTAGTGGATGTAGACCTTGGTTAGAAGGTTGAACCACTCTAAAATCATTGTGTCATTTACATTTTAGCTTCCACACCACATCCACCCAAAAATTTCACCTCTCTACCACTTGGTGAGCAACATCGGTTGAAGGAATCGAGCCCCTCACAACTCAAGACTTCTTCTTAAAAGTGGTTTAGTTTTCACTACTTTCGCAGCCTTCAAGGCTTGTGTCTTTGGATCTGCCTTCTTCTCAACTGCATAATATGCATAACAATCCAGATAAGTAATGAGAAGAAACTAAAATATATCATTATTAGAATAGGTTGTATTTTAATTTTAATAGAAACTCGCATAACTTCAATTCGAAAAAATTTCAAATAAAGTTAAAGTTATAAAATAAGATTCGTCAACTCAATTAATTTATTTAATATTTAAGCTAAAAAATGAGAATTTAAAAAATTATTAAATTTTAAAATATTAAAAATGAAAAAATAATTTGTTTAAAATTCAAATTAATTTAATCAGTTTATTTAGCTTTTGAATAAAATTGGATAAATAATTTAGTTTTTCGAGTTGAATTTTTACAAACAAAATATATGAAAAATTGATTAACAAATTGGTATAAATGTCTTTTGGGTTCTGATAATTTTAAAAATAAGCAAAGTGAACTCTCACAAAAAATCAAAATATTTTTCATTTTTTTTAAAAATCATAAACTTAATAAAAATAAATAAGATATTCAAAAAATTATCGAAAATAAAAACTAATATAAAAATTAAAATGTATTATAAATTATAAAATGATAAAATATAAATATAAAAATTAAAAAGTATTGATAAAATATTAAAAAGTGGAACAATTTCATCATTTTTTTCCGCTTTCCTACATCAAACTGATGCTCATTAATATTTAATAAGTTTTATTACTACTCTAATGGAAGGATGATTCTATTGAAAATATGTTCAAGTAATAGTAGTAGGCTTAGCATAACCAGAAACAGTCGAAAACTTTTTCAATGGTTTTTATAAATATTTTGAAATTTTGATTTTTATATTTATAACTTTTTATATTTTAATTTTATGTTTTTTTTACTTAACTTTTAAATTCATTATAGTGTTTTTTTAATATTTTATAAATATTTATATTTTATTTAAATATTTTTTAAAACTTTAATAATTTCTTATATTTTTAGCTTAAAGATTAAATAAGTTATCGAACTTTCAATTAAAATTAATTATGCCCCTAAACTCAGCAAAAAAATTAATTAGACCCTCGAAGTCAGTTAAAAAAAGCAATTCAGCCCTTCTGTCATGTCATCATTACACGTGTATTGCCATGTCACCATCATGGACCGCCACGTCAGCATCGTTAACTGCCAACGATCAACGTCTATAAAAGGAAAAAATTGCTGCAATTGAATGACTTCGATGGTAAAATTGCACGAAAAAAATAATTAAGAATAACATTGTTGATTTAAATTTACTACATGGAGAAGTTTAACCTTTTAGCCCAAAAAAATAATTGGGCTCGATCAAATGCTCACCTTAAATATAACATATATCTATAGATATGGATATTTTCAGTATCTAGACAAACATAGAATAGATATGGATAAAATCCGTCTGCCTCTTTTCGGTGCCCCTACATATGCTCCAACACTAAAAAACACTACAAAATTAAATTCTAAGCTCTAACCCTAAATTCTAAATCCTAAACCCTACACTCTATACTCTAAAAATACATCATATCCTAAATTCCCTAAACCTTAACCACAACCCCTAACATAAAACCCTAAACCTTAAACCCTAAAATTAATTTTGAGCGTGGGGCACATGTAGGGGCACCGAAAAGGGGTAGAGGATTTCCATCCAATAGATATAGGGATGGCTTATCCCCGTCACTTTGCTTTGTCATCCCTATCAAAAATCATACCAACCAAAATGCTAAACAAAGGTGAAGAAACTAACCAAATTAGTCCACACTAAATTCACTTCCAAATGGGAATTGGAACATCCGGGCCCCAGAAAATAAAGGAAGGATCAAACTTTACAATGCTTAGATCTTGCAAACTAAAATACAAAAGAAATCCTCATCATAAAAATCCCGACTCAAAGCATCAAAATATTTTTCATTTATTTTTTTCTTCTCAAGAATCAACCTCTACAGAGCCACTAAGAGAGGGGCACGTGGAAGATTCTCATTCCATCAAACTATAACAACGAATCAATAATGACAAGAATACTATGGCACTTGTGTTTGCTAAAGATGGTGCAACGTTCAATCATTGCCCCGAGAACCAGCCGCTGGAATCCTTCAAAAACAGACCGACTCGGAGAAAAAGCTCTTGCCTGTATTTGGCATAGCGTTCGAAAGGCTAGAGTGATAAATGAGAAAGAAAGATTAAAAAAAAAATTACAATTGACTGAGCTAAGCCAAAGTTTGTATCAGCCATCTTTGGTGGTATTGTTCTTTCTCTTGTGGCAGTGGCCGGTTCAGAGTTTTTTTTAGGGTGGGTACACATATATTAAGTGTTAACAACGTTAAAATTTTGTACGTAAATTGGTACAAATAAAATTTTAAGGTATACACGCTTAGCAAAATAAATAATCAACAAAAAAAAATTTATATTTGCAGGGTGAACATAATAAAATTTCAGGATGGACACACTAGGTAAAGTAGATAATCAGTAAAGGAACATAACCTACATCCGCTAGGGGTGTTCATGGTAGGTTAACCGTACCGTTTAGCTTAAACGGTTGGTTAACCGTTATAGCGGTTATTATTCGTAACTTAACCGTTACTAACCGTTAAGAAACGGTTAACCGTTAATTTTTTAAATGGTTAACCATTATAGTGGGTAACCGTTAAGGAACGGATCGGTTACAGGTTAACCTGTAACCTATTACGATTTTCTTTTCAAATGTTCATTACTTCTTTTTTAGAATAATAAATATATCTCTCCGATAAATATTGTATTAATTTCTTTTAAAAAAATTAACTTAAATAGAAAAATTTTAAACACAAACTTTACACTTAGTTAAAATAAAGTACCAATAGGTTAACCTATAGGTTAACCATTAACCGTCTTTTTTAGCGGTTCGGTTAACCGAAACCGTTTAACCTTAACGGTTAGGTTAATTAACCTATAAAATGAACGGTTATACCGGTTAACGGTTACGGTTAACGGTTACGGTTTATTTTGCACACCCCTAACATCCGCCACTGCTTGTGGAGCAGTACAGCACTTGGCATCTACTGGCCCTTGGGACGGAAGCACTATGAGGAAAGAAGCCAATAACAATGAAAAGAACTTAACCCCACTTCACCTTATATTTTATTTGCGCCAATGACCCTTCTTTTTCCTGTTAAAAAATAGGGTTTCAGAATGGAAATATTTCATGCACCGACTGTGTGAAAAAAAAAATTATAACGGATTTTATTTAAGTTTAGAGATTTAGGTTATAGAGTTTAGGGTTTATGATTTAGAGTTTAAAGATTAGATTTCAGTAACCTTCATGGACAAATACTAAAGAGAAATGAATCCAATGGACTGTAACTTCACATACATTACATACAGCAAATTTTAAGTGGCAGATGAATCCTAATAAATTAATTTCTTTTCTTACATGGTCCCGTTTATAACTGCAATTGGTAATAATCAATCATTTATGCTGATAAATGATGCAGGCGGAGCTCCAAACGGAAATAAGCGCTGCAATTAACATGAGGAATGGCTTAAAACCACCAAACACAGGTTAGAACAAAGACAAGTGTTTGGCAGTTGTCTTAAAACAACTTAAAGGGATACATCGGAAAGTGCAGAGGGAACTGGAGACAATGTCTAGGAACTTGTTACAGTTTGAGAGCAAGACCCAAGAAGGTTTTGTCGTAGAGCGTGAGATTTGCACAACTTCTCCGGCCATGCGCTGCCTTTTTAAGGAGCTTTTCATAAGAAACCCTAAAACTCCAGCTCTCCAGCTTTCCCAGATCTGCTCATATAAACGTGATCAAACAAATCACGACTAAGCAAAGCCATTTGAAATACAATCAATTTATTTACTATGAATCTTAAAAAGCAAAAAAAAAAAAAAAATTACAGTTCTGTAAGAAAATAAACCTCAGCCCTAGTCAGGACTCAGGAAGTTGTCTGCATTCATCTCTAAGAAAATAAATTACTAACATTTATTTATTACCATGAATATGAATATGAACAATGCAAAAGATGGAACGAAAAGAAAAGGAAAAGGTTTTAGATAGATAAAATAGCAGAAGAGGGAGCTCCCTTCAGTCCAAGCACGAGAAGTCGAGGATTTAATTTGTCTCCCGCATCATTCAATCATTTACTGAGTATCTTTTCTAACTCGGTATTTGAATGAATGAGTCGGCAGCTAATTAAATCCCACCGCCACCCATGAGTGGACTGAAGGAAGCTCTCTTACCTATTACAGCATCAAAGAAAACACAACTCCATGTAACCCTAGAAAAACCAAAACAAAAGAACAAGCCAACTAGGTGTCCTAAAAATTATGAGAAACAATAGGGTAAAGGAGAAGAGAAGACTGAGGAGAGCCTCCATAGCTAATCACACTAGTAAGCTCAACGCAAAGCATCTTATGGATCTGCAAGGGGAAGGCCATGGCTTTATATAAGCCAAAAAAGAAAGGGCATTGCTCAAACAACAAGTATATTTCATTTAATATGTAACAATAAAAATGTCACATACTAAATATAAACAAAACAAAAGGAGGAGAGACTTATTCATATTCTTTTTCCTTTTCTTGTTTATTCCCCATTGTCGAACTCTCTCCGAATAAAATTTGTCTGACCCTTTATATGTTTCGAAAAAAATTATTTATATAAGTGACATAAAATCATTAATGAGATATATAAAGGAGCATGAAAAAGGGAAAGACGAATTTTGTTCTTCCCGGACAGAATCCCACAAATCTTTTGCATTATATGATTTTATGAAGGCCCGTCACTTCTCTGCTTTGCCATATGCCCTACATATTTTAATTCATAATGTTATATAAAATTTGATTTGATGTACTTGCTTTTGCTATTTTCATACAAAATTTGCTCAATTCTATGCAATTAACCTCATATTTACCCATGAAACTGAAAACTTGAAAGAAAAAAATGTCTTAATTTGCGGGGGTGGAAATTGATTGTCCAATATGTAAGAAACGAGCAGGCCTTTTTTTTACTCATCTTAATTTCCACTTCTCAGATTGTAACCAAAAGAAAAAGGTGGGAATTTTGAGCAGGTCTATGAAGGGTGCATATTCGTATCCATTAGTTCAGAACTTGATGTTTCAATTTGACATAAAGCAAAGGTTTAGGTTTAGGTTTTAAATAGATTATAGAGACTTTAATTTATTTTGAAGGCGAAACTTGAAAAGATGGTAGTAAACTGCAATAGGAACCCTAAAAGATTCCTGGAAACCTACAATCATAGCTAGGGTTTTCCTGATTATACAAGGCAATACTTTGTTGTAGCAAAGGTACAAAAGCTATTGTTGAATCATCAGCCTTTTTTAACATACATCAGCCTCTTTTTTTTTAATTAAAATGTCGGTTTCATTAAGGAACAAGAACAAATAGAGGGGAAGAGAAACAAAAGAAGAAGAAGAGACATAGCTCTCTTTTTCGTCCGCTGTCGCAAAGGCCCGAACATGACTAAGAACGTTAGAGAAGAGGATGTCATTGACAGTGGCGGATCTAGACTCCTTATCAAATGTGTTCAAGAATGTAAAAGTCAAATGAATTAAAAAATTTGACAATTAATGACTTTGTCTATTAGAAAAATGAGACTTTAAAATAATTTAAAATACTAAAGAATTTAACTAAGGGGCCCCAACCATCTTTTACTCCACTTTTGTAGATATTATTTGTACTTTTTACTTGAGTTTGACCACTTTAAGTTTCATGTGGTGGATCAAGTAAGTTCAAATACATTTAATTTTTTTCTCTCCCAAACTTTCATGTTTTTTACAAGTATTTTCTAGACCTAATTGACCCCACTAAACAACAAATAAATCCCCCTGCTCGTCGAGTAGGTCATGAGACGTATCAGAACACAAAAACGAAAAAGGGGAAACCAAAAATAAAGAAAGAGGGAAGAAAAAAAAGGGAAACAAAAGGAACTGAAAAAGAAAAAATCAACCATCGATGATAACAGCGGCTGACCGTCGTCAGGGAAAATCTAGGGTTTTTATTCCTTTAATTGAGAGCAAATGAAATGAATATAGGGTTTACATCAACCTCTTTAAACTTTTAAATTCCCATTATATCATGAGTCTTGAAATGCAATAAGTTTTTACTTTTTGGTTATGCATGTCTATCTTACGATTAATGTTCAGAGTGCGAGGCTGTCTCTCCTAATTGTCAGAAATACTCAAAGGAGTATTAAAGGAGTGAATACATTAGAGAAAGAAAGAGAAGATACAAAGAAGACGACGAAGGAAATCGAATAGGAAAATAGAAGAGAGAAAAGCTGAAACAAAAACTTTAGAATAATCTTTTCAATCTGATACAAAATGATGAGAATGGGTCTATTAATAGCCCAAGACTTGGCTTGACTATGGCCCAAATCTGTTACAAATTTTGTTACAATTTGTTACTTTGTTAGACCCAACCTTAACAAACTCCAGCTCAGCACCGACTAGTATTATAGTCTTACATTCTCCTGGTTTTCTTTGTCTTGTTGAAGAAACTGAGTAGTAGAGACAACACAAAGACGATCTCTCAAAGCACCAAAACATGCAGGGGGAATTGGTTTAGTAAAGATATCAGCTGTTTGCTCAACAAATGGAACATAATTCACAAGTAGTTGACCAGCAAGCACCCTCTCCCGAACAAAATGTAGATCAATCTCAACATGCTTGATACGTGCATGATGAGTCGGGTTTGCTGCCATAGAAACAGTAGATGTATTGTCACACCAAACAGTGAGTTTGCCACACAACTCAACTCCAATTTCATGCAAGAGTTGTTGAACCCAAATCAATTCAGAAACAAGATTGGCTAAACTACGATACTCAGCCTCAGAAGAAGATCTAGAGACCACACTTTGCTTTTTTGAACACCAAGCAATCGAATTTGCACCAAGGTAAATGCAAAAACCAGAAGTAGACCTCCTATCCTCCACAGAAGAGGCCCAATCTGCATCAGCATAATAGGACAAAGAGCAAGAGACACCACCAGTATAATGAATACCATAATCAAGAGTGCCACATAAGTAGCGCAAAATACGCTTCATAGCCTTCCAGTGAGAATCACAAGGATGATTCATGTACTGACTAACTTTATTCACTGCATAGGCAATATCAAGCCTGGTAAGACAAACATACTGCAGACCACCCACTGTACGACAAAACAAATGAATATCAGCAAAGGGCTTGTAAAACCTATGTTTGATTTTGATATAATTAAATTATTGAGGATTATTTTGTAAAACTTAAAATTAGTTTTTAAGTCCCTTAATAAGTTTTTAAAAACACCAACACTTTGAAACTGATTTATAAAACTCAAACTCAAAATATTTTCTAAGTGTTCCAAGGCAAAACCACTCAAAAACGTCCAGGCGTATCGATACAGCACCTAGCGTATCGATACCATTTTGCCAAACTTGGTCACTGCCAAACCCTGGTATCGATACCCCAAACCCTAGTATCGATACTCCCCTGTGTTAAAATTCAATGAGTTTGAATACGGTACCGATACGGCTAACCCCGTATCGATACGTGCTTTATAATTTTTTAAAATAAGTCGGTTTAAAAAATATGACCGTTGGTGTCAGTTGGTTGGTAACCAATCTTTAAAAGTTAGTTGACCCGTATCGATACGCCTAAATTCCGTACCGATACGGAGGTTGGACAGTAAGCTAAGTTCACAAAATAGTATCGATACGGCCCTTGCTGTTTCGATACCCCGTACCGATACGCTTACGTGCGTATCGATACCCCTGTATTAAATGCACACAACGGCTCTTTCTTTTCTGAGACAGGTACCGATACTCCTTCCCGCGTACCGATACCGGTAGCTGCAGAAGTGCATTTATGGTGGTAAGAGAGGGTTCCAACGGCTCTAATTAAGTCCCCAACCACCCAAACGGCTAGAATTCAATGAGAAGGTATAAAAGGGACATCCAAAAGCATCAGCAACAACTATTGAACTTCAAGCAAACATCCAAACATCAAATTCAAGCATTAGAGCAAAAATCCCAAATTTGTGTAAAATCCCAATTTGTGTTCTTCATTCATATTTTGTAAAATTGGGTTGAGTGCTTGTATTGGGGCTATCATTTGTATTGAGAGATACTTATTTAGCCTACAAATTCCTTTGTTTTCTTGTGTGAGGGTTGGGTTGATTTTTGGGTAGAAAAATCAACCGATATTGTAAAGGGTTGCCTCCTTGTCCTAGAAAAGGGGAAGATCAATTTAGTGAAATTGTTGCAAATCCTTAGTGAGACTAAGGTAGTGGATGTAGAGTTCATTTGGAACTTGAACCACTCTAAATTCCTTGTCCTTCAATTTTAATTTGCCAATTTCCACTACAATCCTTAAAATTTCCAATTCACCCCCCCTCTTGGTAAATATCGATCTTTCGATCCACTCAACAATTGGTATCAGAGCTTAACTCTTTGAGGATTAACAACCACAAGAGGAGATCCTTGGAAGAGTGTGATCATCAAAATATCAAGAGATGGCTTCAACCTCCGGTTCCGGCATGTACGAGTCACAATCAACCACCAAGCCTCCTTTCTTCAATGGTGACAACTACTCCTTTTGGAAGAACAAAATGAGGCTATTCATCAAGTCAAGTGACTACCTTGTATGGGATGTCATTGAGGATGGGCCATACATTCCATTGAAGCAAGATGGTGAAGGCAAGATGGTGTTGAAGAAGAAAGCCGAAATGAGTGAAGAGGAGAGGAAGAAGATTCAAGTCAACGATAAAGCTCTCCACATGCTTTTTTGTGCTTTCGGTCCGGACATCTACTCAAAGGTCTCTTCCATTGAAAATGCCAAAGAAGTGTGGGACACACTTGAGACTACTTATGAAGGCACCAATGATGTCAAGGAAACTAAGATTGGTCTTCTCAATCTTAGTTATGAAAATTTCAAGATGGAGCCCGATGAGACGGTGTCAAAGATGTTTGATCGATTCTCCACAATTGTCAACGGGCTAAAGGGCTATGGAGAGATCATACCGGAAGACAAGCTTGTCCGGAAGCTACTCTATTCACTTCCCGAAGCTTGGGATGGAAAGAGAACCGCCATCATCGAAGCAAAGAACTTGAAGACATTAAAGCTTGATGAGCTTGTGGGTTCTCTCCTTACTCATGAGATCATGAAGCAAGGAAGGGAAGATGAGAAAAAGAAAGAAGAGAAAAGAGTAGAGAAACTTGAAGTTGAAAAGAAGAAGAAGATGGGAATAGCTCTCAAGGCTAAAGCTTCACAACTTGATGAGAGCTCATCTAGTGATGAGGACGAACTTGAAGAATTGGCTATGATAGCCAAACGATTCTCACGATTCATGAGGTCCAACCGGGGTAGAAAAATCCAAAGAAAAATGGACTTCAAGAGCAAGAGAAAAGAAGAAGGAAAGGATCCCATCATTTGCTATGAGTGCAAACAACCCGGCCACATCCGTTCGGAGTGCCCTCAACTCAAGAAGAAGAGCTTTGAGAAGAAGAAGAAACTCAAAGCCAAACTTGCTACTTGGAGTGATGAGGAGTCATCGGAGGATGACGAACAAGAAGTGGCCAACCTTTGTCTCATGGCACTTGAGGAAGATTCCTCCTTGGTAACCTCTAACTCATCTACTTTAGATTTTTCATATGAAGAATTAAATGATGCATATGATGAGTTGCAAGAGGTATATGATGAATTAGTTGAGAAGTTTAAAGAGTCGGTCATTAAAAACAAGAAAATCATTTTAGAGCTAAATGAGAAAAATGACTCACTCACTCAAGCTAATTCTAAATTTGAGAAAAAGATTTTAGGATTAAAAGATGAACTTAAATTCTTTCAAGATGAAAATGTTGATCTTAATAATCTTTTGTCTCAATGCAATAGTGAACACCAAAAGGTGTTAGGTGAGCTAAATGAGCTCAAAAAGTCCTTAAAAAATGTTGGTAGTGTCAAACATGAAGTAGGAGAATCCTCTAGAACACACCAACCTAAGAAAAGGACTAATTACTACAAACAAAGTAGCTACCCTAGACATAGTAGAGCTAAAAGAATTAGAAGTGTATGGGTTCCTAAGGAACTTGTAAAATCTAATAATATTATTGCTATGTCATCTTGGATTCCTAAGGGAACCAAGGTTTTGGGAGCTAACACTCATGGACCCAAAATGATTTGGGTACCAAAAATCAAGGTTTAATATCTTTGTTTGTAGGGGGAGCATTGCTACAAGGCCAAAGCACAAAGTCAAAACTCATGGTACCTTGATAGTGGATGCTCGAGACACATGACCGGAGACAAGAGTCGATTCATGGATTTAAAGCCAAAAAGTGGAGGAGTAGTAACATTTGGTGACAACTCCAAAGGCCACATTAAAGGTATTGGCTCCATAGGTAATCACTCTACCATTCTCATTGAAAATGTCTTATATGTCGATGGTCTTAAACATAATTTATTGAGCATAAGTCAATTGTGTGATAAAGGATTTAATGTTTTATTTGATAAAAATGGATGCAAAATTGTTGACATTAAATCTAATAATATTATGCTCATAGGTCATCGCATAGGAAACATATACATGGTGCATTTAGATGACATACATACATCTCATGCATGTTTAGTTGCTCAAAATGAAAATGATGCATGGTTGTGGCATAGGAAGCTAGGACATGCTAGCATTAGTGTTTTGGAAAAACTAGTCTCTCTAAATCTAGTTAGAGGTTTGCCCAAAATTAAATTTTCAAATGACAAAATTTGTGATGCATGCTCTAAGGGTAAACAACATAAGTCTTCCTTTAAATCCATTAATGATGTTTCTACTAGTAGATGCTTACAATTAATTCACATGGATTTATTTGGGCCAATTAGGACTATGAGCTTGGGTGGTAAATCTTATGCATTCGTGTTAGTTGATGATTTTTCTAGATTTACTTGGGTTCTCTTTTTAAGTACTAAAGATGAGGCTTTGGAAAAATTCATCACATTTTCAAAATTAACCCAAAATGATCTTGAACTTAGAATTTCACACATTAGAAGTGATCATGGAACCGAGTTTCAAAATTTAGGGTTTGAAGAATTTTTGAATGAAAATGGTATTAGCCATAATTTTTCGGCTCCTCGAACTCCTCAACAAAATGGGGTAGTTGAGAGGAAAAATAGAACTTTACAAGAAATGGCTAGAACTATGCTTTGTGAAAATAATTTACCTAAATATTTTTGGGCGGAAGCCACAAACACCGCTTGTTATATTGTAAATCGAGTAATGATTAGGCCAATTTTAAAGAAAACACCTTATGAGATTTTAAAATCTAAAAAGCCTAACATTAGCTATTTTCACCCTTTTGGGTGTAAGTGTTTTGTTTTAAATAATGGAAAAGATAACTTAGGTAAATTTGATGCAAAAAGTGATGAAGCTATTTTTATAGGTTACTCTTTAACCTCTAAAGCCTATCGAGTATTTAACAAAAGAACTTTAGTAGTAGAAGAATCCATTCATGTTGTATTCGATGATAACCTCCTTCCTAGGAAGGATTCTTGTGATGAAGATGATGTAGGAATCATAAATACCTTTGATGGAGGTCAAACTTCAAAGGAGGATGAGATTCAACCAAAAGAAGAAGACACACAAGATCCACCTCTTGAAGCCTTGAAAGACTTGGCTATTGAGGAAAAGGAAGTGAGCTACCCAAGGGAGTTGAACTATGTCAAAGATGGTGAAATCTTGGGTGATCCATCCAAGGGGGTAACCACTCGTTCTTCTCTTAAATTAATGAACCATGTTGCATTTATCTCATGCATAGAGCCTAAAAACATAAAAGAAGCATTGAAAGATGACTTTTGGATTATGGCTATGCAAGAAGAGTTAAATCAATTTGAGAGAAGTAATGTATGGACATTAGTTGATAGGCCTAGTAATCAATCTACAATAGGAACTAAATGGGTCTTTAGGAACAAACTAGATGAGAGTGGTAACATTGTGAGAAATAAAGCTAGACTTGTAGCACAAGGTTACACTCAAGAAGAGGGAATAGATTTTGATGAAACCTATGCACCCGTAGCTAGAATGGAAGCCATTAGGATGTTGCTTGCATATGCATGTTATCATAATTTCAAGCTTTTTCAAATGGATGTTAAAAGCGCATTTTTAAATGGTTTTATAAATGAAGAAGTGTATGTGGAACAACCACCGGGTTTTGAAGATTCAAAATTTCCAAATCATGTTTTCAAACTTACCAAAGCTCTTTATGGTTTAAAACAAGCTCCTAGAGCTTGGTATGAAAGACTTTCAAACTTTTTAATTGAAAAAGGTTTTGAAAAAGGTAAGGTGGACACTACACTTTTCATAAAAATGTATAAAAATGACATTTTAGTAGTTCAAATTTATGTTGATGATATAATTTTTGGTTCTACTAATGAATGTCATTGTCAAGAGTTTGCTAAGCTAATGCAAGGTGAATTTGAGATGAGCATGATGGGGGAGCTCTCATTCTTTTTGGGACTCCAAATCAAGCAAAAGAAGGATGGCACCTTCATCAACCAAGCAAAATACATAAAGGATATGCTCAAGAAGTTTGGCTTGGAGAATGCAAAGCCTCAAGCCACTCCTATGAGCTCATCTACAAAGCCTGACAAAGATGAAGGAGGTAAGTGTGTTGACTCTAAACTTTATCGTTCTATGATTGGATCCTTGCTTTACCTTACCGCAAGTAGACCGGATATCTTGTTTAGTGTTTGCTTGTGTGCTAGGTTTCAAGCTAGTCCTAGAGAGTCTCACCTTATAGCCGTTAAGAGGATCTTTAGATACCTTAGAGACACTCCTTGTTTAGGCCTTTGGTATCCTAGAGACTCTACCTTCAACCTACATGCTTATTCGGATGCGGACTATGGGGGTTGCAAAATTGATAGGAAAAGTACTTCGGGAACTTGCCAATTCTTAGGTAGTATGCTCATATCTTGGTTCTCTAAGAAACAAAATAGTGTAGCCTTATCTACCACCGAAGCCGAGTACATATCCTTAGGGAGTTGTTGTGCTCAAGTCCTTTGGATGAAGCAACAACTCTTAGATTATGGAATTAAAGTTGGAACCATACCCCTAAAATGTGACAACACTAGTGCAATATGCTTAACTAAAAATCCCATCCAACACTCTAGAACCAAACATATAGAAATAAGGCATCATTTCATTAGAGATCATGTCCTTAAGGAAGATGTGGTTATAGAGTATGTAGACACCTTGAATCAATTAGCGGACATTTTTACAAAACCCTTAGACAAAGAGCGTTTTTGGTCCCTTAGGAGAGAGTTAGGTCTAGCTAGCCTATCTTGACCTTTTAGGACCTCTTTTGTGCTTAAATATGCTTGATCTTGTGAAATGTCATGTTTGTATGCTTAGACTCCAAAATTCTTCCATGCCTATAGTTAGAGGGAGTATGTTTCTGTCAAAATATGTTTAGAACTGCTCATACATCATTTGCATACTCATAGGAGAGATTAGGTTCGAGCCTTTGGTTGTTCTTTGTACCAAATATGCATTTCTGGGCTTGCCGTATCGATACAGGTATACGCGTATCGATATCGGTTCTTCATTTCGTTTCCCAGAATTCTTTTCGCTTCACGCGTATCGATACGGTTCATCTCGTACCGATACAGGTCGTTTCGATACGGACCCCTCCGTTTCGATACGACTGTTCCAACGGGCATATTTGCAAAAAGACATCTTTACCCCCGTATCGATACACCATCGGGCGTATCGATACCCGACTGCGCTGATGGCTTTAATTAGCCTTTAATGAGTTCAACTTTTACCTAAATTCAAACTTTTCAAAACCTAATTAACCCTAGCCGTTTTTGCCTATAAAAAGGCACTTCCTCCTTCATATTTTTCACATCTCAACTCAAACCTAAAAGAGTTTTTCAAATCAAGCAAGGCTTTGTGCTCTCTTTCTCATCTTTGTGCAAGTTTTCTTCAACTCTTCAAGTTTCTATCAAGGTAATCACCTTTCTTTTTTTTGTTTTAAATCTGCCTTTGTTTAATTTTTTTTTTCTTCTAATTTTTTTTCTTGCCAAAATTTCTCTTTAATTTTTTTTTCCTTGATAATTACTCAAATTGAAGAAATCTCCCTTGCTTAATTTCTCTCTTAGATCATGGCACCAAAAGAGCCATCGAGGAAGCGACAAAGGGCTAATCAAGCCGGTGAATCCTCCAACCTTGGAGTGATTGCTCGTCCTAACTACTCGACTATCTACGAGCAATCCTTTGAAAGCAATTCGGGTCTCAATCACTTTCGTCAGTATGAGAATTACAAGATCCGTGCCGAAAGGGTAATATCCATCCCTTTTCTCAATTCGGAGCGTTTCAAGTTTGAATATCTCCCCTTGCTTCATCGTTGGAATTTCATCCATTTTCTCTCTATTCCCGGTATTTTTTATCGTCTCTTGGTTTTGATTTTCTATGCTAATGCGAGATGTGTTAGTCGAAATGGGGAAGTTGTTGCAATTAACTCCTATCTTATGGGGAAGAAAATAACCCTTGATGTCGAGTCTATTTGTGAGGTTTTCAAGTTGGATGATGAAGGCCTCGATGATGAGCACCATGGGGGGCATGTTCTAAGTGGATCCGTTACCGCCCTCAATGCTCATGACCGAATTCTACATTTGATGGTATCGTGGTGGTTTCGCCCCTCCGGAGGAAAATATTCCACCATCCGTCAAGTGGATGACTTTTGGATTCGGTGTTTCCGTGAAGCCAAACGACCAAATCTTGCTCGTCTTATGTTTGCGGAGATAGTCTATCTCGTTCAACATCGTCACACCCCTCATGTCACCTCCTTCACATACGGTACGGCTTTGAGCTATTTCTTTGTTAAAAAGGGAATTGATTGCTCATATGACATTGCAACTCCACTCACCGATCCTATTGATGAGCACTCCCTTGCTCGGGCAAAATTCTCTTTTGTTAATGGTGAATGGGTACGTCTTGCCGAGTTACCACCGGAAGTTGCCGCAATGCATGAAGCGGCTCAAGCTCCTCAAGCTCCTCAAGCCCCTCAAGTCCAACAACCCAATATGGATGCTCTCATGACCTATCTTAATGAGCAATTCACCGGATTACGTACGGACATGAATACTCGTCTCACATCCATGGAAACTACTTTTGACACGAGGATGACGGGTTTTGAGAATCGCCTCACATCTCTTGAAAGTGGGCAAAATTCCTTGAATATCTCCATTGCCGCTTTCCATGATGAGTGGCGTAATAGTATGCGCACCAATGAGCCTTTAGGAGATGATGATGAAGAAGATGAAGACGACGAAGACGATGCTTAGACGTTTTTCTCTTGTTTGTCATGCATATCATTTAGGACTTTATATTATTTTGCACCTATGCTTTATGTTTTTAGGATTAAGTTTGTCTTAGGATTAAAACCTATGCTTTGATTTCTATTTTTGCCTTTGTTTGGATTTTAAGTATGTTGCTTTAATGAATAAATACCTATGTTGCTTATTATACCTTTGATTTCTTTATGCACTTAATTGTCTCAAAGATTTTTTGCTATAACAAAAAGGGGGAGAAGAAACTAGCTTACACTTTAAAATATTTTGATTTAAATTCAAAGGTTACCAAGCTTATATTAAGGGGGAGTTCTTCATGAAGATTTTTCAAAAATTTTAAGTTTTAGTTTTGTTATATCAAAAAGGGGGAGATTGTAAAACCTATGTTTGATTTTGATATAATTAAATTATTGAGGATTATTTTGTAAAACTTAAAATTAGTTTTTAAGTCCCTTAATAAGTTTTTAAAAACACCAACACTTTGAAACTGATTTATAAAACTCAAACTCAAAATATTTTCTAAGTGTTCCAAGGCAAAACCACTCAAAACGTCCAGGCGTATCGATACAGCACCTAGCGTATCGATACCATTTTGCCAAACTTGGTCACTGCCAAACCCTGGTATCGATACCCCAAACCCTAGTATCGATACTCCCCTGTGTTAAAATTCAATGAGTTTGAATACGGTACCGATACGGCTAACCCCGTATCGATACGTGCTTTATAATTTTTTAAAATAAGTCGGTTTAAAAAATATGACCGTTGGTGTCAGTTGGTTGGTAACCAATCTTTAAAAGTTAGTTGACCCGTATCGATACGCCTAAATTCCGTACCGATACGGAGGTTGGACAGTAAGCTAAGTTCACAAAATAGTATCGATACGGCCCTTGCTGTTTCGATACCCCGTACCGATACGCTTACGTGCGTATCGATACCCCTGTATTAAATGCACACAACGGCTCTTTCTTTTCTGAGACAGGTACCGATACTCCTTCCCGCGTACCGATACCGGTAGCTGCAGAAGTGCATTTATGGTGGTAAGAGAGGGTTCCAACGGCTCTAATTAAGTCCCCAACCACCCAAACGGCTAGAATTCAATGAGAAGGTATAAAAGGGACATCCAAAAGCATCAGCAACAACTATTGAACTTCAAGCAAACATCCAAACATCAAATTCAAGCATTAGAGCAAAAATCCCAAATTTGTGTAAAATCCCAATTTGTGTTCTTCATTCGTATTTTGTAAAATTGGGTTGAGTGCTTGTATTGGGGCTATCATTTGTATTGAGAGATACTTATTTAGCCTACAAATTCCTTTGTTTTCTTGTGTGAGGGTTGGGTTGATTTTTGGGTAGAAAAATCAACCGATATTGTAAAGGGTTGCCTCCTTGTCCTAGAAAAGGGGAAGATCAATTTAGTGAAATTGTTGCAAATCCTTAGTGAGACTAAGGTAGTGGATGTAGAGTTCATTTGGAACTTGAACCACTCTAAATTCCTTGTCCTTCAATTTTAATTTGCCAATTTCCACTACAATCCTTAAAATTTCCAATTCACCCCCCCTCTTGGTAAATATCGATCTTTCGATCCACTCAACAGGGCTGACCATCATTGGCTTTCAACTTTGGAGACACAACCATAGGAGTAGGAGTGGGAGAAGAAGTGAGCATATTAGTGCGTTCTAGAAGCTCCAGCACATATTTCTTCTGATTAAGAAGTAGACCAGAGGATAATTGAGACACCTCCATCCCCAAGAAAAAACCTAATTGGCCCAAGTCCTTAAGAGCAAACTCATCATGTATAAGCTGAATGACACTTTGGATTTCATCAGAATTGTCCCTTGTGAGGATAATATCATCCACATAAATCATTAACAGCAAAGAGGAGAAGGCAGTGTTTCTTAGAAAGAGAGAGGAGTCAGCCTTGGAAGTAGTAAAACCCAATTTTTGAGTAAGAAAGGCTCTAAGAGTCTGAAACCAAGCTCGAGGAGCCTGTCGAAGACCATAAATGGCTTTATTTAACTTGCAAACAAGTTTCTCTCCATTGGACCCAAACTTTTCAAAGCCAGGTGGTTGTGTCATATACAAATCTTCAGTTAATTGCCCATTGAGGAAGGCATTGTTGATATCAATTTGCCGAAGTGGCCAATTCTTCATGACTGCAATAGCAAGAACAGTCCTAATCGTAGTAGACTTAACCACTGGACTGAATGTCTCATGAAAGTCACAGCCTGCCATTTGGGAATATCCTTTGGCTACTAAACGAGCCTTCAATCTTTCAACAGATCCATTTTGCTTCCTTTTAACTTTAAACAACCATTTGCAGCCTACGGGCTTTCTATCAGCAGGCAAAGGTTGAAGGGTCCAAGTATCATTTGCAAGAAGAGCACTGTATTCAACATCAACAGCAGCTGCACAGCCTTCATGAGCAAGAGCCTGGGCAATAGAGGTGGGTTCAGCAACATCAGTTTCAGCAAGCAGAACCTTAGGCTTGAAAACACCAGCCTTACCTCTAGTAATCATGGGGTGACAGTTTTGAACATGTGAAGTGGTGGAAGTGGATGGTGGAATAGTAGTAGAAGATGGAGGTGAATGATGAACAATAGCAGTGGTTGATGGAGGTGATATAGCAGTAGATAATGGAGATGAAGGATGAGAAATATAAGTGACATGTGGAGGTGACATAGCAGTAGATAATGGAGATGAAGGATGAAAAATAGAAGTGACATGTGGAGGTGGTATAGCAGTAGATAATGGAGATGAAGGATGAGAAATAGTAGTGACATGTGGAGGTGGTATAGCAGTAGATAATGGAGATGAAGGATGAGAAATATCAGTGACATGTGGAGGTGACATAGAAGTAGATAATAGAGATGAAGGATGAGCAATAGAAGTGACATGTGGAGGTGACATAGCAGTAGATAATGGAGATGACATATGATCAAGTGTAGTATCATTGGAGGATGAATCAGTAGGAGAAGCTGAAGGAGAATTATTAGTAGATGATGTGATGAGAGGAGAGGAAATAACAACATTAGGAGAAGAAGAAGAATTATGATTATCAGGAATAATAAGAGAAGAAGTATGATTAACAGGAATAGTAGTAGAAGTGGAATTAATAACAGGAGAAGACTGAGATGAATGAGGATTTACAACAGAAGGATTTACAGCAGTAGGATTACTGTTCTTTTGTGAAACAACATGAGGAATATTGCAGACTCTAGTGCAATTTTTAGTGAACACAGATGAACATCTGGTGTTCTGTAGAGGAGCTAACAAAGCATGAGAAAACACAGAATCTGTCAAACCAGATGAACTTTGTTTACAAATAGTCTGAACAGAACTTTCATTACTAGGTAGCATATTTTTATATGGAAAAACATTTTCATCAAAACATACATGTCTAGAAATAAACACTCTACCATTTGAATCAAGACATCTATAACCCTTATGTAAAGATGAGTACCCTAAAAAGACACATGCAGAAGATCTAAACTGAAGTTTATGTCTATTATAGGCTCTAAGATTAGGATAACATAGACAACCAAATACTTTCATAAAACTGTAGTCAGGCAACCTATGAAACAACTTTTGATAAGGGGACACACCACCTAAAGCCTTTGTAGGCAACCTATTTATAAGGAAAATAGCACTCGAAAACACATCATTCCAGAATTTAAGAGGCATGGAAGCTTGAGCAAGCATTGATAAACCTACCTCAACTATCTGCCGATTCTTTCTCTCCACAATGTCATTCTGTTCTGAAGTATGAGGACAAGACATCCTATGAACAATACCTTGATCCTTAAGATAGTCACTCAAGGCCACAAACTCTCATCCACCATCACTCTAAAATACTTTGAGTTTAAAGCCTAGAAGCCTCTCTGCCATCTTTTAAAAATTGAACAAAAACAGTTTTAACTTCAGATTTTAACTTCAGAAAATAGAGCCATGTATATCTAGTGTAAACATCAGTAAAAGCAATAAAATACTTAAAACCGTTAGAGTACAAGGGGGAAGGCCCCCAAACATCTGCAACAACAAGTTCAAGAGGTTGAGCATATTGAGTAACAGAATCAGTAAAGGGTAACTTATGGGACTTGGCAAATTGACATGCAGTACACAAACCAACAGAAGAAGTATTATTCACAATAGGTAAACTACAATTATGAAGAGCTTGGACAAGAACATCCTTGTAGGGATGGCCAAGCCTTTTATGCCAAAGATCAAAGCTAACAGCATTACACTCAGCAAGACTAGAACTATCAGAATTACATTGACCATTATTAGAGCTAACAGAAGTACAAAAAACATGTTTATTTGCATCAGGGAAGTTTTTAGCATCTACAGCAGTATGACTAGTACTTAAGGAACCACCATCAAACTGATATAAACCATTCTTCTCATATCCTTGCAACAACACTTGATTAGTCCTCAAATCTTTAACTTGACAAGTGGTTGGAGAAAACTCAAGCAGAACCTGGTTGTCCTGAGTAAATTTGAACACAGATAACAAATTCTTAGTGATGTTAGGAACATATAACAAATTTTTCAACAACAAATTTTTATTTCGAGTAAACAGAGAAGATTGTCCAGAGTAAACAATAGGAATAGACTGACCATTCCCTACTCTGACAGTACCTGAACCAGGACAAATACTACCAGTCTGAAGATTGTTGAACTCCCTAGTCAGATGGTGAGTAGCTCCTGAGTCCGGGTACCATGTATTATCATCAACTATTTTTGGGGTTGTCAGTAAAGCCTGGGGAGCCACCTGAGTATGAGAGACAGGCACAGTAGACACAGGAAGCACAGTAAAGGCAGATGTAAACATAGGCCGAGGCTGGACAGAACTATAAACAGGAGGTTGATGAGCAAACTATAGAGGAAGAGCAGATTGAGGAAGCATAGGCTGGTAAGCAGTATGAGACACAACTGAAGTGGGCTGAGTTGGTAACTGAGGAGGAATAGTGGATACTTGAAGAGTATACCCCAGCGTAGGAGAAGAAGAATAGTACACATGATTGTAGGTTGAATGTGTTCAGAGGAATAAGCTGCTGCAGCAGATTGAGGACCCCTAGTACCACTATTGCCAGTGTTCTGAAAGGACCGAGAGAAATCATTTTTGAAGTTTAAATTGAACCTGTTGTAGCACCTTTCAACCAGATGCCCTATTTTTTCCACACAGCTGACATTGAGGTCTATTACCACCAGAAAAACCTCGACCTCTACCTCTGCCCCTAGTGGCACTATTATTGTTATTAAAATTCAGATCATCAGAAAAAGTAACAGACTCAGAATAGGAAGTGTTCTGAGGTTCAGTGTAGTTGTTAAACTGAGGTACACTAGAACCAGTGGTAGACTGAGAGAAAGGAGTAGGACTAGGACTAGGATAGGACTGTTGATGAACAACCACATGAACTGAGGTAGAAACTTGACTAAACACAGAAGTTTGTCGAGAATTAGCATCATTTAGAATGGAACAAACAGCTCTCAGATCAGAAGAAGTAATAGGATTAGCAGTAATCACAGTAATAATTGGATCATACTTAGGAGGTAACCCATTTAGAATAGCAGTAATGTGTTCATGATCAGATATAACTTCCCCACAACTTGCTAAACTACCACAGAAGGACTTGATTTTCATTAGATACTCTCTCATACTCATATCTCCTTTTTTCTGTGAATGAAGAGACCTCTTATAGGACATAAGTCTAGCTGTAGTTTTTCCACTATAGGACTGATAGAGAGTATTCCAAATTTCTGCAGCAGTGTTTTGTCCTATTAGATTAGGTAAGACATCCTCACTGACAGTAGATAACAACCAAGATGCAAGAGCACCATCTTGCTCTTCATACAACTCATACTCAGGATTAATACTGACACTACCATCCTTAGTGATGTATTGAGTAGGCCATGTGACATTACTGTCTATGAATTTGAGCAACCTATGAGTTTTAATGGCAAGTAAAACTTGCTGATGCCAAAGCAAATAGTTATGATCATTTAAAGTAACATTTATCTTCTTGTTAGAGAAAACCTTATTACTAACAGAAGTAGAAGACGTAGGAATGTCATTGGCACTAGATTGTGGTTCAGGAACCTCATGTTCAACATTATCAACACCAGTATCCACCATGATAGCCACAGCAACAAGCAGAATTACAACAAACTCAGATGAGCAAAACATAAAGAAAAGTAGAGATAGCAGACAAACAAATCACGAGCTTAGGAGATCTCAGCAGCAAACCAAAAACAGAACCACAAGATACATCATAGGAATATTTGCATAACAAACATTTTCGTAGATCCACAGAAGTATAACATCAAGCCACAACAAACTTATAATACGCACAACATTTCAGAAGCATCTACGAACAATAGATCAGACGCACAAAGATGAATTAGGTTTATTTGCATCCACACAACACATGAAAGGACACATCAGATAAAAGATCAGCAACGCATCAGATGAGGGCAGCAAAATTAGGTTTTTCAGACGAAATAGGGTTTTTAGATGAAAAACGAAGAATCTCAATCAACAGAACAGCCTAAGCAGAGAAATCTTAGCCAATTGCAAAAATAGAAAAGGAGAAGATGAAACGATCTCACCAAAGCACTGAATCAAGCATCTACACAACACTGACATCAACGAATTACAGAAACCTCAAATCTTCACTGTTCAACAACGGCGCAAGGATCTCCGATGAACCGCCATTACCGGCAACAAGCTCTGATACCATGTCAGAAATACTCAGAGGAGTATTAAAGGATTGAATACAATAGAGAAATAAAGAGAAGATACAAAGAAGACGACGAAGGAAATCGAATAGGAAAATAAAAGAGAGAAAAGCCGAAACAAAAACTTTAGAATAATCTTTTCAATCTGATACAAAATGATGAGAATGGGCCTATTAATAGCCCAAGACTTGGCTTGACTATAGCCCAAATCTGTTACAAATTCTGTTACAATTTGTTACTTTGTTAGACCCAACCTTAACAAACTCCAACTCAGCACCGACTAGTATTATAGTCTTACACTAATAATGTCATTTTTAAGGTTTGAACTCACGTTCTTACCTTAAGAGTGCAATATACCTTCCCAATGCGCCCAACAGTACTTGTTGGTTACAGTAAGTTTTTATTTAAACCTTTCCGTTCGCATATATTTTTTGTCCATGGAGTTAGTAGCATTAGCATATATATAGATATATTCATAAGGCTTAGTTTTGTCAAAAACGGATTTAATTAATCTTAACCTCTTTTAGCACATGCCTTGCAACAACGCAGGAATTTTGGTTCTTAAAAAGGTTTAGATTTATAATCAAACATGATTCAGATAAGCCAGTTACAGAGTTTCAGGCTTTGTCTGAAAATCGAAATTGAAAGTACAGACAATCCATTATTTCATGCTCCGTGCACATGAAATAAAGCCCTTAGCCAAAGATAATCAATTCCTTTTGTTTTTTTAAAAAACTTAGACTATTACTATTTTATTACCATTATTGAACTAGAAAAATGTCTTGGAACAGATGTTCATATTAGATCCAATTGTACTTTGCCTGTTGGGAACTATTAAATAATATTTAAGAAAAGACTTTAATTTAAAGTTAATAATCTCAACCAATGTTTACAAATATCCTTTTCGGTCCTCAACCGCACTTTCAGGTTGTTGTCTGAACATAATTTAACCTGCTTTGGCAATGACAACAGATATTAATATGAATATATGATGATAAAGAGAACAGCTTTAAAAGTACAGCATGTGTTTGGAAATTGGAATGGCATGAATCTTTTTGTCCTATAAATCGGAAATGAGTTTCTGGCCTATCTGAGTATATTAAAATTATTTTTATATCGAGTCATAGATGACTCGACCTTGTTGTTCCGATCAGCAGTGGCGGATGCAAATGGCTTAGGGATTTGCACCCCCGTTTTGAGAGAAAAATTTTAATTTAGTGTCTTTATTGAAAAAATAAAAATCTGTATACCCATTTGAGAAAAAAATATTTTAGACCATATTCTTAAATGTTTGGATTCACCACTGCCTATTGGAGTTTTAGTTTATAGCCTCACTCAGGACTTTCTCCTCTGAGTTTTTTCGGACACAATTGTTTGATTAAAGTAAAGATTTTAATATGATATTGGGGCTGATTGAGTATAATTTGATTGACATTATCAAGTATGCTTAAGCGTTTAATATTTTCAATTTATAGATAGAGAGGAGTATGAGTAGTATAGACATTATACATTAAATATTCAACAGAAAAAAACATAACATTAAAAATTTTAAAATATATTAATTTAGACAATATTCAAATTAGTAAAACATTAACAACGTATTATAAATTTTTTTTTATGAAAAAAAATTATTATCAGGTGTCTCATTAAAAACCTCATTAATTTTAATCGGAGGAAAATAGTACACCAAACAATAAAAAACAATAAAACACACTCAAGATTAACTCAGTTCAATTACATACCAATAAAACCATACCACTAGATAACAACAACATCATGCAAGAAGGTTAATATCTCATCTAGAAGCGAAAGAAACTGGTGACACAAAAGGTCTTTGCACCGAGCCATTTTGGTCATACCATCCGCTACTTTATTACTATCCCGAGAAATATAAATAATTCAAACCTTACAAATACAATTAACCCTTAATAATTCATTTTTTCAAATAACCCTCGCAAATACAAATTTATAATGTTAGATATTTCAAATAAATTTAAAAAGGGGATAATTATATAGCATTTTTATAGAGGGAATGATTACATATATTATTAATATTATTAAAAATCACATATATTGAATACTAGATTTTAGTACATCCACGTTGCGAGTGAAAACTATTATATATAAAACATAAAATTATCAAAATGTATTTACCAAATACTTTTAGGTGAAATGATCAATAATGTGTATTTTAATCCAATGATTCCGTCTTCGAATTTAAACTAGTGGTTTTTGATTTGATTTATTTAAAATAATGAAAGATGAAAATATTATTACGATAGTTTTTCTTTTAATATTCAAAGAAATATTAAAAAAATTCCCAACAAGTACCTGGTTAAATAATGACACAAACTTAAAGTTTACACTATAGATATTACCAAAATATCTAAATGAGGATATTTTTATATTTTTACTTCAAATTCATGTTTTTCAAAAAAAAAACATTTGATATTGAGTTTTAGCTCGATTAATATAATTGTTATTACAGTTTTTATGAGAACATAAATTTAAGTACCGAAATTAATAATCTCCAATTTAGGAATCTGAATTAATTAAATATATAATAAAAATAACTTATAAACAGAAACACATATTTAATAAAAATAACTTATAAAGAATTGAATAGTTTTGCTCTCGCTTCTTTTGGAAGAGCTCGAATTAGTCTGTGAAGGGTGCTCGCGTGGGATGAAAATAGATCTACTCTCTTAAATCGGAAGAGGGATTCAGCTTAAAAAATTTGGATGGTCATTCCTCATTTTATGGTCAAAACCAATAAATTTATTTGACGGTATGAGATGTTGGATTAAAATCCGCAATTGTGGGCACATATGTAAAATGTATGTTGCTAGTACAAAGTATGACACAAAATAAAGTGACCAATTAAGTTAAGCGTGTCATAGGTATTAAAATGTCATGAAAATAAAAGTGTAGATACCATAAGATATATTTATAATTCAATGAGGGGCAGAGTTATAAATATTTAATAGTTTGATTTAATAATCAACTATATAAAGAGGTAGTGGTCCCCAAGAAATAGGTTAACTTGTTTTTCTCTCCTTCCCCGTCAGAGAGTTTTACCTTAAGAGATAACCTATCTTCTTGGAAGATCAATACCAAAGTTTTGGGATTTCCACATCAAGATTCAAGGCTTTCAATCTATCGATTAATTCAGGTACGCTTCCGCATTCGGTTTATTTGGTTTATTATTCTTGATGATTTGACATGATAGATCTTGGGTTTTAGATTTCATATGAATTTATGATTTGGTTCTAACAAGTGGCATCAGAGCCTTGTCATGTTGAATCGTTAAGAATCAATTGATTTACATATTTATTTTTGGATTAATTTGTTCTTGAATCTTTAAAATCAAAACCCTAAATCCAACGATAATTTAATCATCTATCGTTGTGGTTAAAATTTTTTATAGTTTAGTACTGTTTCAATTATGTATATGGGTTTTGGTTTTGATTTTTATGTTGTTAATTCTTTTCGGAATGCAAGAGCATATTTTGTTCGATTAATCAAATTATTCTTATGGATAGAGATCTTATAATTTTGTTTATGCACATTAATTAGGGTTTAATATTTGAAAATTCCCGATTGCCCTTCTTTGGATAAACTTTATGTGCAATAACCCTTATGTTGCTACTGTTGAATATTGGGTTTAATAACCATGGATATTCGTGCCTTGTAATAGGTTAAGAATTCTTAACAACATTATAATTTTGAACGTTGAATATTGATTCACCGTTTAATTTTTTTATTGCTTTTGTTTCTTTCGGTAGGCACACACTTTAACTAAAGTTATTATATATATAATTCTAAAATATATATTTAATTCGATTCGATCAAAATTTTAGTTTTGATAGTTAGTAATTTAGAAAGAATACAAATTTTAACTTGAGTTTTGTTGTGGTAAATTTACCGTGATTTGGAAACTTTATAATCAGGTTAGTTCTCGAATCTTTATATTCAGGTTATCTCTAATAATTCATGGTTGAATTGTTGAATCTTGTTTAGTTTTGTAAAGAAACTTTAGCTTAAATTTGTTTGATATTATGCTTAATTATGTCATTAATGTTGTCTACGGAATATACATTTGGTTTTGGTTTTGGAAAGCATGACATTAATCTTATGAAATTCATATCCTATTCAGTTTGATCATTAGGTTATTATGAATATTTTAAGGTCTTATGTGATCATTATATGAATTACTCATGTGTATAATACTTCTGATTTTGACTTTTAGTTAAAGTTTGATTGTTTGGAATTCTACTTTAATTTCGGCAAATGCATGCTTAAGGAATTTTTAAAGAAACATTCAAGGATTTAGGTTTTTCGATTTCTAATAGCCCCATTCAAACAACCTTATTTTGGGTTATTTCGGAAACTTAAGTGTTATTAGAAATTTCAGTTTTGACTGTTACAAAATTTTAAATTTGAATATCGGTATATTTATGTTATATATTTTGAGATAAATTAATTGAAGCATTAAGTCACCAAAGTGACCTCTATTGTGAAAATTATTTTATTTTAAAATATAAAAGGTTTTGTGCATGTAAGTCGGATTATGTTAGTATTAATCGGCCCAAAGGAAGGTTAATAATTGACATTATTACATGTGCAACTATGGTAATAAACATGTGATAATTATTCAGTTTTACATGTGAGCAATAAATCGGCCCAAATGAAGATTTCTGTTTGACATGTTTTTATTATCAATGTTTGATTACTATACCAAGATATCACTTGCAAGTTAATATTTTGTCGAAAGATAAAATATTAATGGAGTGTCCGTTATCTTGATATGAGGTTTACCTTTATTCAAGTTTATTATTCTGGTTATCTTTTAATTTGATTGAAAGATAAAATTAAGACAAATATTTTGAAACAAATAAATTCATATTTTGGCTTTGGATGTCTAATATTTTAATGGATTAGTTGAAACATAATGTCACCAAAGTGACCGCTTTTGTGTAGATTAGTTTATTTAAAATATTAAGATGATTATGGGTTTTTGTAATTCATGTGTTTATTAATTGGCCCAAAGGAAAGTTAATATTTGGCAGAATTACAACGACAACTGTGGTGATAAATGTGTGACAATTATAAGGTATTTTATGTGAACAATACGTTAGTCCAAAGATTAGCCTATTGTTTGACGTAATTTATTGTCAATGTTTGATTGCTACAACAAGAGTACCGCTTACAATTAATATTACTGTCCAAAGACTTGATATTAATGTTGTGCTTGGTATCTTGAGGGTAACTAGCCATTATTTTGAATTTATTTGTTTACTTATGAATATTTATGTGAGCTTGTTTTATTTTATTTTATTTTTTGTTCTATATTTAGGTCATTTATCTTTGTTACCACAATATCTGTTAAATACATTCCACACTCATGTTTAGTGAAACTAATTTCAAGGAATATAAAAGACACTTACATATAGTATTTGGTTGTATGAACATAGACTTTGTGCTAAAGAAAGAACATCTTGCACCTCTCACTGCGGTAAGCACCCATAAAAGGTATTTTTGAGAGGTGGGATCTTTTGAACGCATGAGTCCAATGATCATAAAGTACATCACTCTAGATGTTTTTTTTAGGAGCACAAATTTAAAGAAACTACTCAAACTAAGGGTTTCCTTGACGAAATTAAGAAATGTTTTACCCAAAACATTAAGGTTAAGATGACATCACTTATGTTTTTTTTTTCATGAAGTATAAGGGTCAAGGAAATGTAAGGGAGTAAATTATGAAAATTCTTAATATTGCTTCAAAATTTAAGGCACGTAAGATCAAACTCTCTAACAATTGTTTGTTCTTATAATTTTGGTACTGCTTCCTATACAGTTTAACCAATTCAGATCCAGTTACAACTACCAAAAGAAGAAATAGACTCTAATTAGGCTCATTTCTCATTATGTTCAAGAGGAAGAAAGTTGAAGCATTATAAGTGTAAAAGTACTCATTTGGTTAGTGCTCATTTAGTTAGTGTCTCTAAGAATAAGGGCAATAAAAGAAAATATTAGAATAAAGTTGCTAAGGGTTCTAGTCAAAAGAAACAACAATAAGTTACAAAGTATTGATTCTTTTGTATAAGTTAAGACATATGTGAAGTAATTAAACTTCAAAAGTGAGCAACTACTTCGGTTATTTTGAGTGATCCGTGGGTTGTAAATTTTATGATCCCACAATTAAAATTATTTTAAGGAGAGTTTATAATTTTTTTTAGGATGTTGAGTTTGGGGGAGAAATAAGGTTAGATACATTACTATTGTGGAGGAATTAAATTATAATTTAATTCATACTATCACTTTTGATGATGTTTAGGTTTTCACACCTATCATTAATCAAGAAGTGAATCAAGTACCTCAGCAAAATAATGTTGAACAACTCTCATTCAAGATAAGGTAATTGTTTCAGAAGAACAAACTCAACAACCTTAAAAAAACAAGTGTCTTTAAAGAGGTCCACGAGAGGAAGATGAAATAAGGCAATAATGGAATGATAGAAAATGACTCAATCATTTATATCAGACCATAAAAGTTCTAACTCTCAAAAGTGGATTGATGTCATTCAAGAAGAGTATAATTTTATGCAAGACAATAAAGTTTAAAAACTTGTCTCATTACCTTAAGGTGCAAACCAATTGGTTGTAAATTAATATTTAAAATCAATAGGGATGGAAATGGTAATGCGGATAAGTATACAACACGTCTTGTATCTAGAGGATATACTCTAAAAGAAGACATTGATTTTTAGAGACTTTCTCTTCAGTTTTATTGAAAGACTCTTTCAAGATAATTATTACACTTGTTGCTTGTTTTAGTCTTAAGCTACATTAGATAGATGTTAAGCTTGTTTTTTTTTAATGGCGACATTGAAGAAACTATTTATATGGTACAATCATAAAGTTGTGTCTTATGATACAATATCAATGATATGTAAATTAAAGAAATCTATATATGAGCTTAAGTAGGACTCTCATTAATGAAATTATAAATTTCATGTTGATTATCTCATTAGGTTTTGAGATAAATTTGGTTGGCACTTGTATATACTACAAGTTCAGTGGGAGTAAACCAAGTGACTCTTATATTGCTAAAGTAGATAAGTATTATCTTGCTCAATGCCCTAAAAGTAACCTTGAAAATTTAGAAATTTCAAAAGATTCTTTATACATAAACTATTGGGAATCTAATTTATGCTTAAGTATGTATGCATTCGGAAATTGTGTACATTGTTGGAATGTTAGATAGATATTTAAGAAATTCTAGTATGGACTATTGGATAGCAGCCAATAGAGTTATGAGATATCTTTAGAGAACAAAAAATTACATGCTCACATGTCGAAGTTCTGGTAAGTTCGAGATCATTAGGTTTACAGACTTCGATTCTAATAGAATATTGATGCAAACGAATTTTGTCAATAAGCTGCTAATTTTAGATTGAATAAAAAGACCACTTTAGTTATTTTGTGACAATAAATATGCATTCATTTATTCTATACACAATAGGAACACTTCAAACTTGAAGCACATAAATATTACGTTCCTAGTTGTTAAAGAAAATTCAGAGTGTTGTGTGTCTATAGAGCATATTGGTACAAACTCTATAATTGCGCGCATATTAAGAAACTGTCACCCTAGGTCTTTCATGAGCACACTACTCATGTGGGTGTAATGTTATTTAAGGATATTCGGTTTTAGTGGGAGTTTGTAATTTTGAAATAATGCTCATTCGGTTTAGACACAATTTCAGTTACTTCAGTTTAAAGTTATTTAAGACTATTTTCTGCAGAAATAAAGTTCTTTTGGTTTATGCACACTCTGAATTAGTAAAGTTTGATCTCACTAAGGTTTAGGAGGACCAGTTGGAAATAGACATGTATGGTTCACATTTCATGTAATTTTCCATGCTACACATCCATGATTGATCTATGTCATTTGACTATATTTGTATACGTGACCATTGATGGGTCCAGTCATGATTGATATGACGAAGATCGCTTTGATCCTATGTGGATATAGTTGATGGACGAGATTGTTATAGAATACCTATTATATAATAGCAAAATTTTGAGCTCATAAGGTTGTACATTTATCAGGAAACATATGTTGCCCAAGTGAAAGATTGTTGGATTAAAATCCGCAATTGTGGGCACATATGTAAAATGTATGTTGCTATTACAAAGTATGACACAAAATAAAGTGACCAATTAAGTTAAGCGTGTCATAGGTATTAAAATGTCATGAAAATAAAAGTGTAGATACCATAAGATATATTTATAATTCAATGAGGGGCAGAGTTATAAATATTTAATAGTTTGATTTAATAATCAACTATATAAAGAGGTAGTGGTCCCCAAGAAATAGGTTAACTTGTTTTTCTCTCCTTCCCCGTCAGAGAGTTTTACCTTAAGAGATAACCTATCTTCTTGAAAGATCAATACCAAAGTTTTGGGATTTCCACATCAAGATTCAAGGCTTTCAATCTATCGATTAATTCAGGTACGCTTCCGCATTCGGTTTATTTGGTTTATTATTCTTGATGATTTGACATGATAGATCTTGGGTTTTAGATTTCATATGAATTTATGATTTGGTTCTAACATGAGAGTCAATCTTCGATCTTTTCCATCCCTTCATATTTATTGATCTACAATCTCCATTTTCCTTTTTCCTTTTTCATAGGTTTTATTTTACGGAATTTTGTTTTGTTTTTGTTTAGTAAGACTTCTTCTTTCCTTGTGAAAATTGTGAGTAATTTTGTCCGTTCTTATAGTATGGTTTTGTCTTGTTTTGTGATTTTCTCTTTTTAAGATTGCATTTATCGTCCTCTCTCTAATTGGTGGGTTCGAGGGTGGGGCGCATTGCCTCCGACTCCTGTTGAACTTTCTTTTGAGGGTTTTGTCCTCGATCTTGCTCGGTGGTTTTTTTGACCCCGTTTATCTCCTCCTGACATCGTTGTTTCCAGATCTTCCACGATGTCTCGGTTTAGATCTCTTCCTGCATCACCTCTAGTGCTTACATCCTCTGTGCCGTCAGAATCAACATGCAGGCTCAAAAGCGGCAACTGGTTTGGCGTCTTCCTTCCCCGTTCTTCGACAGAAATGGCTCTCTCTCGTGTTTGGGAGTTGTTGTTCCACCCTTCTTTTGTGGTTTTTTTTTTGTTTTATTTTTCATGTATGCTCTTGTTTCTGGTCTGTTCCTTGTTGATTGTTCTTGTGTTGTTTGCTTGTTCGTTGTTGCTCTCTCATTTTTCCTATTTTTCTTCTTTGTTTGTTTGTTTGTTTGTGTTTGTTCTTGAATGAATGTCGGCTTATTGTTTGAAAAAAAAAAGATAACTGAAGTTGAAAAAGAAAGGCGATAAATATGGTAGGTCTGGGTGCGGTATGTTTAGGGTGTGGCTAAAAGACGGTATAATTTTAAATTTGTCTTCGAACTAAAAATGTAAGACTTCTTGATAACATTTTCGGTTGTTTTTTTTTTTGTTGCTTTTTTTTGCAAGTATCGATACTTATTTTTTTATATAAATTTTTAGTTTGAGACAAAGTATCGAAACTTACAAAATAAGTATCGATACTTGCAAAAAAACTAAAAATCCAACTGAAAATATTATTAATAAGTTTAATATTTTCAGTTCAAGGACAAATTTCGAAACTTGACGTCTTTTAACCGCACGTTAGACTCGCCCGATAAATATCTGATAATCGTATGATACAACATGAGAAGCAGACATGATTTTCCAATCATGCAGCATCAATGGAAAATTGTCCAATCAAATCAATTGCTTCTATAACTGTATAGTACACTATTACTCCATGTTTTTTTTCTTGCTTGTTCTTCGTAAAAATGTAGCTATCTTTCCTTCAAATATCGTAAGAATAATGTTACAAAATTTGCAGTAAGATAACGACGGGAATGATCGCAAATAAAAAATATAATCACACAGATAATGTGAAATTTTTAGAAAAAAAAAACAATGAATAAAGAAGAAATTCATTATGATGTCGAACAATACAAGAAGAATTGTGCATTTGTTTTCTTCGGTTTCATCTTAAATACTCAATTATGTATTTATAGTTTTATTATGTATTTATAGTTTTTATTAGTTGATTATAAAGAAAGCTTGAATAACAATAAATATATGGCAATAAAGTTTCCTATTTTTACTTATTATTTACCACAAATTCTTTTTTTCCTTTCTAATTTTATATTTTTTCTTCTCTTTTTTATCACTAGTTGGGATTTAACACCGTGTGTGTCCCTTGCATTTTGTCTACATCTTTAACAATAATTTCCAATATTCCTTATACATCATTGAGTCAAATACATTGTAACAAATAAACTCATAGTATGGGATGCTTGGTGGGGTGGACATTCGATCGAGTCGAATCTGTAAAAAAATTTGAGTTAGTCGAGTTGAAGTGTCATATTTTATAATTCAAATTTTATTTGAAATTTTTCGAGTTGGGTTCTTCGAGTTTCTGCTTAAATTTAATTGTAAACATTTAGAATCTTATCAGTGGCAGAACATGTAAGAGACTAGGGGTGGTCATGCCCCCCACCCCCGAATTTTTAAAAATTAAAGTTTGACCCCTATAATTAAAAAAAAATAGTTTACCCCTCAAGATTTAAAAAATATCATATTAAGCTTTAAAATTTTAAATATTTTTAATTAAATTCTCTCTCATAATTTTTAAAATTTTTTATTAAATCTCTTGATTTTTTAAAAATTAGTTAAATCTTCATTTTAAAAAATAGTTTAAACCTCCAAAATTTTTAAAAATTAAAGTCTTCCCCCAACTCTTACCCCAATACCCCAAGTTCTACAATTGAATCTTATGTTATTAATTAATTGAAGAACGATTTTTTATAGTTATATATAATACACATATTTATTCATATTTTTATATGCAGTAGCGAAACCACATATAGATTAGGGGGTCAACTGACCCTACTTGATTTGTTGTGGTATGAGATTTTCAAATAGTTAAATGGAATTTTCAATGAGTTGGTATAAAAATTTTCATAAGAAATATTAGAATTGACCCAACTTGATTTGTTTGAGTATAAGGTCAACAATATTTATATTGTAATAATATAAAAATCCTCGTACCTTATACTCTACTCTGATCCCACTATATAAAAATCCTGACTCTGCCACAGTTTATATATATATATAATCAAATTAGATCATGGATGTCGATTAAAATGATATTATACTATTATAAATACAAAAAAATGATATAGCTACCAATGAATAAGTATATGGTAAACAAAGTATTGAGTGTAATTGATATCAATACAAGTCCATATATATTGAAATTCTAAAGCAGTTATTTTCTGGGTTTCTTGTTCCTGAAGAATTTTGTGTGCTTTTTTATTAAGGTGGGGGAGGCGTGGAATTTGGGGCAGAGACAAGAGAGGGTGGGTTCTGAGAACAAGAAGAGGCAATTGGAGAATGATGGCATAGATTGAAGATGAAGACATTAATTACTATTTGTATTAATATTATAACATAAAGAAAATGGTTGGGAAAGAAAGATCACATCAGATTCTGCCTCAAAAATCACTGTCTTGTCAACATAAATTAAATAAAAGGCTGCCTACAAATTATGGTACCCTCTTTTCTTTCTTTTGTTTTCTTCACCTAAAACCCCACACACATAGATATTAGATATATAACATTTTAATTTTAAAATTTAGGGTTTTAAGTTAGAGTTTAAGAATTTAGTATACAAAATGTAGAATTTACGGTTTAGAGTTTAAGATCTAGATTTTAGAGTTTAGGGTTAGGGATTTAAATTCTAAATTTTATAGCTTAAATATGAAAAGTTGTATAATTTTTTTTACACAGCTTGTGTATTAAATATAACTTATATATGTGTGTGGAAAATTTACACAAGCCTTTCAATTTTAGAACTTAAAATTTTAGGTTGTAGTGTGTAGAATTTAAAGTTTATAGTTAAAATTTAGAGTGTAAAGTTTAGAGTTTCAAGTCTATATTTTAGGGTGTTATAACTAGAGATTTAAGTTTTAAATCTTATAAGTTAAATATAAAAGGTTATGTAATTTTTTACACAATTTATGTATCAAAATATATATATATATATATATTCAAAAATTATTTTCCATTTATCCAATCACCCCCTTTTTTTTCTTCTCTCATCTGTGATCTGTCTATCCATCCATCTAATCTTCTTCCATTACTATTCTTCTTTCATGCTTTCTATTTTTGCTAGCTACCAGTACTACTGCATAATTAATTGGATAAACTTAGTAATTTCAAGGTTTTCAAAAATTATTTGAAATATACAAGTTAATTACCATAATGATCCATTGTTAATTTGAATTAAATTAAAGTAATTATGTAATTATTTGAAATATAATATTTAATATTTTAAATTTAAATCTTAATATTTGTATGTTTATATTTTAAAATCAGACAACTCATACTTTTTTGATTAAATAAAGAGGTAATGTATTCTTATACCGAGATTTAAATTTATACAAAATAAGACAATAGGAGCATCCATAATCATTAGGTTAATTAGTAAATCTCAGACAACTCGTACTTTTTTTAACAATTTTTATCTAGAAGAAAGGAAAATAGAATTTAGCTTATAATGAGTCTTGAACCCATAACCTAAAAAAAAAAGAGTGTGTCAACTAAAAATTTCAATCACGAGAGGGTTAACAAGACAACTCATACTTTTCCAGATAATTGAAGTGATTTAATTTAAGGAAGTTAACCGAATCTTGAATGTGGGGATTATTTTAATGTAAAGGGGTAAAGATTGATGTTGGGTTTGAAGTTAATGGGTCGAGAGGAGCCAATAAAGCTAAGGGAAAGGTGATTTTGGGTTTTTGTAAACTCGATTGAAATTGACTTAAATTTGAATCAGTTGTGAACCGAAGTGATGATGACCCGAATTCGATCAAGTCTGACTTAATGTTGATTCGAACATGATGACTTTGGATCATAACTCGACTTGAAAATAATCTTAACTCAAATTGAACCTCATAATGTGATAACTAAACTCATCTGATATAAATATGAACATGAAATTAACCTAGTAAATATCTTATATAACTTGACTTGAAACGTCTCGAGATTTAATTTGATCTGACTTGATGTTAACTTGACCGGTAAATGAGTAGAGATAGTGATACTATTTGTATTCAGTTTAACCTCTAAAAATCTTAATTTATTAGAAGAGAAATTACCCATGCAATCTAAAGTTATTTTTTTTCATATACCCAAAACTGGGAGGAAAATTACTTTAAACCTTAGAGGTCAAATTCTAAACCCTTAATATTTTATTTTTGGTAATATTGTATGGCCGTCTTACAGTAATATTTAAGGTGCAATATAACTTACCAATGCACGCAACACTTACCAATGCACCCAACACTTGTTTAGCTGAACTTATTGAATATTGAAACTTAGTAAATTGTTAACTTGTTATTATTGTGTAATATTGAAAAAAGTAGTTATTACTAATTACTTCTTTATTTTAATAGTCTTAAAGTGATTACATTGTAGTATATGTTCATACATATTCATAACTATTTGACAGTACACACATCTTGCAAACAAAACAATTTGAACTTGGGTCTCCTAGGATGAATATCATCATCTTTTTCACTGGGACTACTTATTGGGTTCAGTTATTACTAATTACTAATATGCTTTTGATTAACACGACTTGAATCATACTCGAACAAATTATAAGTCGATCCGTTGGCCCGAATAGACAACTTTATTTACAAATTATACCCATATTAATAGTCAATCACACAATTAGTAAAAGTCGTAAAATGATACATGTCTTGCAAATTGAAATAAAATAACTAAAAAAAGTAATAAATGATAACTCGACATAGTTACTTCTCCTTTGTATACATCAATCAGAGTTGTTTCTGTAGCAAGAAAGAGTGGCCCAAAAAATGATTAGTATTTCTTTGTATGCTTCGCACTCACAATCAATGTTTTGTAGGTATCGAGCTAAACCTGGCGTTATGGAAGTTCCTCTATAATAAGCATTTGTGTGTGTCAACAACTCTTTGCTTGATTCAATAGTTTTCTCTGTTTTTCATTGGTTATGTGGTTGCTATGCTCTGTTTCTTCTATGTATTTTTTTGTCTGCCTTAACAATGAAAATCTTGAAGATGGATTTTGAAACCGTTGAAGATGAAGACTTGACCAAATACGGTGAATGTTAAGGTATGATATATTTTATGTCATTTCACCGTTAAATCCGTATAATATTATTAACAATGGTTGATGTGGATGTTAAACTAACATCGTTTTGATGAGGCTATTTTGATGCCTATAGCGGCCAAAACAGCTTCGTTTTGCACCGAGAGAATTTGAACTAAAGTCCTAAGAAAAAAAAGAAAAGGCTTAAATACTAGACCAAATTAATACCTAAAAATGTTTCACACAAATAATATATATGTCAAACTGTAATTGAGATTAATATGGTTTTCACATGATTTTATTTTTGTTTAGTTTAGTCCCTAAATTTTTTATTTAATCCATAATTAACTTCTATTTGTTTTTAATTTTCATAATCTAGTCCAATATTTTTGTAACTCCCCGAGTTTAGGGCCGGGAGTTATTAGGTTAGCTAAACCGGATCAATTTAAATGTAACCCCCTCGTCCCGGTCTGGTCGGATGACCGGTCCGAGTGGGCCACACGGGGAAAACCGAAGCGAAACCCGTTAAGGCTTCCCATCGGTTAACGACCCAAAAATTTCTTTTAACATTAATCTTATCTAGATGCATATTTAATCCCTATGTGAAACACAACAGCGGAAGATACAATCAACGAAACATTTACCGACCAAACAAACACAAACAGTCCATTTTACTTCATTTTCAGCAGGTCGTTTCGAAACACCTATAGGGTGTTCCGAAACGCCCTGACCTGGTCAACGGGCCTGGGTCAACCACAAGGGGACCGTTCCGAAACAGGGGTGACCCGTATCGGAACGACCTTGACGGTCAATATCTCGTGGTCAACGAGATTTGACCGTTTCGGAACTACAAAGGCCCGTTTCGGAACGGCTTCATCTCGCCAATTTCTCAAAATTCCAGTAGCAAAAACGTTCCGGAACGACCCTCATCCGTTTCGAAACGGCTGGCCATTTACACAGGGGCCGTTTCGGAACACGGGGACCCGTTCCGAAACACCCCCTGTCTGCAGACTTTTCTGGGCTGTTTTGAGGCACAAGGATGCCCCAAAACACCTCCAAAACATCATACAACATCCAAGCAACAGCAAGACAAGATAACCTAAGGCTTAGCAACCATACAATCATGCTTCAACAATATTTAGACATGTCTAATACCAAAGCAACAATCCATAACATGTATTCATTCAACAACATTCAAACATATGTAGAAACTCCTAAGGCATAGGCTAATATTCAAGCAAGTAAATAGGCATGAGTTAACATTCATCATGGCAACATAACCATATAAAAGCAATGTATATAAAGGAGTCTACACATGCTCCTACCAACCAACAACAATCATAAAACATTACACATCCCATTGCTCGACCATTACATGTCTAGTATTTTAAACCCATACTTGGTGAATTCAATCCAAACCACACTTGGAGGCCCTCCTCTTGCCCGAGCAACCCACGAACTAAGGATCTTCAATGTTGAACAAAGAGAGCATAAGCAAGGATGCTTAGTGAGGGTAAGCTCTAAAAACAAACCTCAACATTGCAGGGTCCGAGCACGATCTAGCTAAAGCCATTTACACTTACCAAGGTCCACAAGGTATAAATGCATGAGCAATGTATTACATGTATGCCTTAATTAAGAGTTCAGTACTACCATACATGCAATCACATATAAACATCCAAACAGCTCATATATCTCAACACATTGCTACATAAATCAATCGACATTGGCACCTAGTTATGACTCAAATACGCGGATAGACACGTTGGAAACTCATATCCAACAACCACATTACCTCGGTGGGATTCCACTCATCACCGGTCTCGCGGAGGGGATTCCACTCATCCTCACGCCCCGTCGATGGGATTCCACTCATCACCGACTATATTTAGATACCATTTCCGGGCGTACCCGTACTCCTCCTTGGTGACTCAACGCCACCAAGGCCATGCGCGACTTTGACTCATGTGTACACACTAACATCCTAATGATCGATCATTTGTATTTAAGTATACTAGTGCCAATATTTTACTCATTCCACAACACACATTTCAATCATTTCCGTGCTTAGCACGTACTCACCATGGACACAACCATGAACCATCACCATGCATGCTTTAAGCCATACAACCTATGCCTCAATTCACATGTATAAAACAATATACATAAGCATTCATATCACAAGACATACGAGGCATATACATTCATACATTTGAGTTCATCCAAAGGCTTAGATCAAGATTAGGATTAGGCTACCTCCCTAATCCTAACTCTAGGTGGGTCTACCAAGCCCAACCTAGTCCATATACTCGAACCAACCAATTTAAATCCGTTTAAAACAATTAACCACTCACCTAAGCTTCCTAGCTCAAAGACCAAGCAAGCGCAACCTTCAATTCTCCGGATTCTCTTCCGATGTCCCACCGATGCCCGAACTTGATTCTAAACATTCCCAAACACAAACAAAACATCCACAATCAATATCTTGCCATCGAAACTAACCCGGATTACATTACCAAGCATTTAACACCCAAAACAAGTCCAAAACAGAATTTTCGAGTAGCCCTCAAAGCCCACCAATATCTTCCATTTCAAGCATCCAATTAGCCATCAAACACACCCAAAGCAGCCCTCATATATTATACTAACATCAGCCCTCAAAAACCAACCTTAAACAACCCCCAAAACCTCTTTAAAACCCTCCTAAAACCCCTTTGAAACCCAATTCCGAAAATTGCCCTAAATCATTTGAAATTCATATATGTAGTATCATTTGGCCTCTATACACCATTACTAAACTTATTAGATCAAAACATTTAACTTTGCAACAAAAAGACACCATTTTTAATCAAAACATTCAAAATCTCTATTTTCTAAAAACTTCATGAAAATGAAAATGACGGGTACTTTTACGAAGGGGAAGGTGAGGAGAAGTCAAAAATACTCTTACCTTTCAAAACGGAGTTGAAATGAATGAGAGAGGTAGTGCTCTTCAATGGTGGAGAGGTTTTACCGTGAGTTTTGTGGGAAGAGAGAGGGAAGATGAGTGAAAATGGGGGTTTTGATTTGTTTTGTTTTAATTTTAAAAGCCCAATGACCCATTTGCCCTTAATGAAATGGATTATTCACAAGGGCACATATTCTTGGTCATTTGAGGTTTTAATCCCAAAACTTAGTCTATCATTAATTTAATTAATTTGAAGGCCAAACCCGGACCATTATTTAAACCATAAAACCGAACCCCGAATAATATTAAAATATTGTTTTCACCTAACCCCTAAACCCGGGTGTTACAACTCTCCCTCACTTAAGGAAATTTCGTCCCCGAAATTACCTGGTGGAAACAGATACGGAAACTGCTCAACCATATCCGCTTTCCTCTCCCACGTGGCCTCTTCCACACCTCTATGCCTCCACAACACCTTGACCAACTCTATGGTCTTGCCACGCAACACCTTGCTATCCGAAGCAAGTATCTCAACGGGCTCTTCATTATAAGACAAATCCGGATTCAACTCTATCTCCTCAACGGGCATCACATGAGAAGGATCTGATCTATATCTCCTAAGCATAGATACATGAAAGACATCATGGATCTTCTCTAACTCAGAAGGTAACCTCAACCGATAAGCTACGGGCCCAATCCGCTCAACTATCTCATACGGACCAATGAACCTCGGACTCAACTTGCCCTTCCGGCCAAATCTCATTACCTTCTTCCACGGAGATACCTTCAGAAACACTTTCTCACCCACTGAGTACTAAACCTCTTTTCTCTTCAAATCTGCATAAGACTTCTGACGATCGGAAGCTGCTTTCAAACGGTCACAAATCAATTTCACTTTTTCTGTGGTTCCTTTAAGCAAGTCTGGCATAGGTAACAACCTCTGACCCGTCTCAGCCCAACAAATCGGAGTTCTACACCGTCTACCATACAAAGCCTCATAAGGTGCCATCTGTATACTAGACTGATAACTGTTGTTGTAAGCAAACTCAACTAACGGTAAGTGCTTCTCCCAAGAACCCTGGAAATCAATCACACAACAACGAAGCATATCCTCTAGAATCTGTATCACTCGCTCTGACTGCCCATCGGACTGCGGATGATAAGATGTGCTGAAATGCAAACGACTACCCAAAGCACCATGCAAACAACTCCAGAACCTCGAAGTAAATCTAGGATCCCTATTTGAAACTATAGACTTTGGAACTCCATGAAGTCTCACAATCTCACGAATGTACAAGTTTGCCGACTTATCTAAGGAATCCGTAGTGTTCACTGCTAAGAAGTGAGCACACTTAGTGAACCTATCAACAATCACCCAAACTGAATTCTTCTTCGAAGGAGACAAAGGCAACCCCGATACAAAATCCATGGTGATCTTCTCCCATTTCCATTCCGGAATCTTCAAAGGCTGTAACAAACCTGAAGGAACCTGATGTTCTGCTTTCACTCTTTGACAAATCATGCAACGGCTCACATACTCGGCTACATCTCTCTTCAAACCAACCCAATAGTAATCATTCTTCAAATCTCGGTACATCTTGGTACTACCCGGATGCATAGAAAAGGGACTCGAATGTGCTTCACTCAAAATCTGACGTCTCAGCTCAACATCTTCCGGTACCACAATTCTATCTCTAAAGCACAACAAACTCTCACCACTGAAACTATACTCAGTCGGTCTTCCTTCGGCTATGTCTTGAACATGAGGAACTAGGCTCGCATCTTGCAACTGTTTCTCTCTAATCAACTGAATCAAAGAAGGCTTCACTTGCAACTCGGTGATCAAACCACCATCATCGGACACATTCAATCTAGCAAACATAGCTCTCAGCTAAACGGCCACTTTTCTACTCAAAGCATCGGCTACTACGTTTGCTTTACCCGGATGGTACTCGATAGTCAGATCATAATCTTTTAACAACTCTAGCCATCTCATCTGTCTCAAGTTCAACTCTTTCTGTGTCATCAAGTATTTCAAGCTCTTGTGATCGGTGTAGACTATACACTTCTCACCATACAAATAGTGACGCCAAATTTTCAATGCAAACACAACTGCGGCTAGCTCTATGTCATGAGTAGGATAGTTCTTCTCATGAATCTTCAACTGTCTAGAAGCATAAGCAACAACTCTCCTATCTTGCATCAAAACACATCCTAAGCCTACGTAGGAAGCATCACTGTAAATCACAAACTCCTTACCTGAAACAGGTTGCACTAACACTGGAGCATTCGTCAAAGCTTCTTTCAATTTTTCAAAGGCCTTTTGTCTTGCATCTGACCATTCAAACTTGACTCCCTTTTGCAACAACTTAGTCAAGGGAGCAGCTACTCTAGAGAAGCCATCAACGAACCTCCTATAGTAACCAGCTAAACCTAGGAAACTCCTAATCTCGGTCACGGACTTAGGTTGTTTCCACTCAACAATAGCCTCAATCTTCGATGGATCAACTCGGATGCCTTCGGCCGAAACAACATGGCCAAGAAACACAACCTCTCGAATCCAGAACTCACACTTACTGAGCTTCGCATACAACTGATTGCTCAACAATCTCTGCAAAACAAATCTCAAGTGCTCATCGTGCTCTTCTTCTGTCTTCGAGTACACAAGTATATCATCAATGAAGACAACCACAAATCGGTCTAAATAGTCTCTAAAAATTCTGTTCATCATGTCCATGAATGCTGCTGGTGCATTCGTGAGCCCAAATGGCATCACAAGAAACTCATAGTGACCATACCTAGTCCTAAAAGCTGTCTTTGGAACATCACACTCTTTCACTTTCAACTGGTAGTACCCGGATCTCAAATCTATCTTCGAGAACACTGAAGCACCCCTCAACTGATCAAACAAATCATCTATACGCGGCAACGGATACTTGTTCTTCACAGTCAACTGATTCAGCTGTCTATAGTCAATACACATGCGCATGCTACCATCTTTCTTTTTCACAAACAACACTGGAGCACCCCACGGAGAACTACTAGGCCTAATGAAACCACGGTCTAATAATTCTTGCAACTGACTCTTCAATTCTTTCAACTCTTTCGGAGCCATACGATACGGAGCTATCGAGACCGGACTAGACCCTGAAACTGTCTCAATCACAAACTCAACATCTCTGTCAGGAGGCAAACCAGGCAACTCTTCAGGAAACACATCTGGAAAATCACACACTGTTTTGATATCTTTCGGTCTAGCTTCACTCATATCCGGATTCATAACATAAGCTAAATAGGCCCCACACCCAGAGTCCATCAACCTATGAGCCTCTAAGGCTGACACCACGTTAGACAAGAACTTAATGTTCTCGCCCACTACCACTACCTCGTAATCATCAGAGAGTTTCAAGGAGATTCTCTTTGTCTCAAAATCCACACTAGCCCGATGCTCAACCAACCAGTCCATACCCAAAATGATATCAAAACCATAGAAGGGAAGTTCCATCATGTCAACTGAGAACACATGACCCTGAATCTTCAGCGGACACCTCCTATACATACGTCTAACCACAACTGTCTCACCAAAAGAACTAGTAACGTGCATACCTACATCTAAGATCTCAACAGGAATATCTAACTTCTGTGCATGCTTACTCAAAATGTAGGAATGCGTAGAACCCGAATCAACCAAAGAAAGCAAGGACATAGACTGTAACTCAAAATTACCTGCTATCACATCGGTGTTGTTCCCGGCCTCTCTCTGAGCATAGACCCTCGCTGGTCCTCCCGCCTCTGGCTGCACAGCCACAACATGAGCAAGGTTCCTCTGAGCATCTCCCCTAGGTGCATCAGCCCTCGGCTGGAAGTAGCCACGACCGCGCCCACGGCCTCTCTGAAAATCATTACCTCTCGCAGGAGCCTGAGCTATGTTCGGTGCCTGAGCTGCCTGACGTGGACAGTCCCTCCTAAAGTGGTCCCTCGAACCACAGTTCCAACAAGCATGAAAGTTACCCCAGCACTCTCCCGTGTGCTGTCTCCCACACTGTGCACACTCGGGCAAGCGCCCTCCTCCTCTATGGCCCTGATGGCCCCTACCATGGTGGCCACCGCCACGTCTCTGATCAAACTGATGTCCGCCACCTCTGTGCCTCTTGGCATCTCTACCATCAAAGTGGTTATGCCTCTTTCCAGAACCAGAACTACCAGCTCGTTTGGCTGAACCCAAACTATGCTCCAAATCTTTGGCCCTCGCGACCAACACATCAAAGTCTGAGTAGTCAGAAGCCAACGTGTACCTCTTAACCTCTTCATTCAATCCGTATCGGAATCGTTTGCAGCGTTCCACTTCAGTAGGAACCAACTCTGGGGCATACTGACTCAAGCGAACAAAGCGGATCTCATAATCAGTCACTGAAGCATCTCCCTGAGTGAGAGCCATGAACTCTCTCTTCTTCTCATCTAGGTACCTCGGTCCTAAGTACCTCTTCCGGAAAGCAGACTCAAAGAAATCCCAATCTATCTCGGCCTCTAGAATCCTGGTAGTGATGGTGACCCACCAGGTGTAGGCATCACCCTGAAGCAGTGAGATCACACAACCCAATCTACGTGCGCCCGCACAACCCATCTGAGCCAAAATACGAACTGTCTTCTCTAACCATAACTCCGACCTCTCCGGAGTGGATCCTCTAAACTCCTCGGCCCCTAAGCTACGGAGCCTCTCCAACGGTAAGCTAGCATCATCACCCCTAGGCTGAGCTGCAGCCTGGGCTCCCGCAACTGCGGCCTGGAATGCTCCCGCTATTGCTTGCACAAGCGGAGTCATATCAATTCCAGCTGGACCTTGGCCACCTTGAGGTCCATTTCCTCCGGCACCATCCTCGCCCCCAACTCCCAGTGGAGGAGGTGGTGGTGGTGGAGGTGGTGGAGGAGCGCCAACTCCCGCTGCCCCTGGTCCCTCTATGTGAGCTCCCGCACCAACTACCGGCTCAACAGGAGCCACAACTCGTGGTTCCTGACGAACCAACCTCGGTTTACCTCTCGGTCTAGACATTGCTCTCACAGATGTTAACTACAACCACAACAAACAAACATACAAATTGGGTTAGCAAGGCAAGGCTTCCAAGTGTCCAAGTATGTTTCCTCACTTAAAAATCATTTTTCCAATGTAATAGTAGCAATGGGACCCACACACACATGCTTAAAAGTAAAACAATCAGCATACTTGTCACATAAGCAACCATTCTTGTAGAACATGCAAACACCGTGCAATTCAACTTAAAAACTTAAACTTACCTCACTTACCTGCCCAAGGTCTCGGTAACCTTAGGCTCTGATACCAACAAGTGTAACCCCCTCGTCCAGGTCTGGTCGGATGACCGGTCCGAGTGGGCCACACGGGGAAAACCGAAGCGAAACCCGTTAAGGCTTCCCCTCGGTTAACGACCCAAAAATTTCTTTTAACATTAATCTTATCTAGATGCATATTTAATTCCTATGTGAAACACAACAGCGGAAGATACAATCAACGAAACATTTACCGACCAAACAAACACAAACAGTCCATTTTACTTCATTTTCAGCAGGTCGTTTTGAAACACCTATAGGGTGTTCCGAAACGCCCTGACCTGGTCAACGAGCCTGGGTCAACCACAAGGGGACCGTTCCGAAACAGGGGTGACCCGTATCGGAACGACCTTGACGGTCAATATCTCGTGGTCAACGAGATTTGACCGTTTCGGAACTACAAAGGCCCGTTTCGGAACGGCTTCATCTCGCCAATTTCTCAAAATTCCAGTAGCGAAAACGTTCCGGAATGACCCTCATCCGTTTCGAAACGGCTGGCCATTTACACAGGGGCCGTTTCGGAACACGGGGACCCGTTCCGAAACACCCCCTGTCTGCAGACTTTTCTGGGCTGTTTTGAGGCACAAGGATGCCCCAAAACACCTCCAAAACATCATACAACATCCAAGCAACAGCAAGACAAGATAACCTAAGGCTTAGCAACCATACAATCATGCTTCAACAATATTTAGACATGTCTAATACCAAAGCAACAATCCATAACATGTATTCATTCAACAACATTCAAACACATGTAGAAACTCCTAAGGCATAGGCTAATATTCAAGCAAGTAAATAGGCATGAGTTAACATTCATCATGGCAACACAACCATACAAAAGCAATGTATATAAAGGAGTCTACACATGCTCCTACCAACCAACAACAATCACAAAACATTACACATCCCATTGCTCGACCATTACATGTCTAGTATTTTAAACCCATACTTGGTGAATTCAATCCAAACCACACTTGGAGGCCCTCCTCTTGCCCGAGCAACCCACGAACTAAGGATCTGCAATGTTGAACAAAGAGAGCATAAGCAAGGATGCTTAGTGAGGGTAAGCTCTAAAAACAAACCTCAACATTGCAGGGTCCGAGCACGATCTAGCCAAAGCCATTTACACTTACCAAGGTCCACAAGGTATAAATGCATGAGCAATGTATTACATGTATGCCTTAATTAAGAGTTCAGTACTACCATACATGCAATCACATATAAACATCCAAACAGCTCATATATCTCAACACATTGCTACATAAATCAATCGACATTGGCACCTAGTTATGACTCAAATACGCGGATAGACACGTTGGAAACTCATATCCAACAACCACATTACCTCGGTGGGATTCCACTCATCACCGGTCTCGCGGAGGGGATTCCACTCATCCTCACGCCCCGTCGATGGGATTCCACTCATCACCGACTATATTTAGATACCATTTCCGGGCGTACCCGTACTCCTCCTTGGTGACTCAACGCCACCAAGGCCACGCGCGACTTTGACTCATGTGTACACACTAACATCCTAATGATCGATCATTTGTATTTAAGTATACTAGTGCCAATATTTTACTCATTCCACAACACACATTTCAATCATTTCCGTGCTTAGCACGTACTTACCATGGACACAACCATGAACCATCACCATGCATGCTTTAAGCCATACAACCCATGCCTCAATTCACATGTATAAAACAATATACATAAGCATTCATATCACAAGACATACGAGGCATATACATTCATACATTTGAGTTCATCCAAAGGCTTAGATCAAGATTAGGATTAGGCTACCTCCCTAATCCTAACTCTAGGTGGGTCTACCAAGCCCAACCTAGTCCATATACTCGAACCAACCAATTTAAAACCGTTTAAAACAATTAACCACTCACCTAAGCTTCCTAGCTCAAAGACCAAGCAAGCGCAACCTTCAATTCTCCGGATTCTCTTCCGATGTCCCACCGATGCCCGAACTTGATTCTAAACATTCCCAAACACAAACAAAACATCCACAATCAATATCTTGCCATCGAAACTAACCCGGATTACATTACCAAGCATTTAACACCCAAAACAAGTCCAAAACAGAACTTTCGAGTAGCGCTCAAAGCCCACCAATATCTTCCATTTCAAGCATCCAATTAGCCATCAAACACACCCAAAGCAGCCCTCATATATTATACTAACATCAGCCCTCAAAAACCAACCTTAAACAACCCCCAAAACCTCTTTAAAACCCTCCTAAAACCCCTTTGAAACCCAATTCCGAAAATTGCCCTAAATCATTTGAAATTCATATATGTAGTATCATTTGGCCTCTATACACCATTACTAAACTTATTAGATCAAAACATTTAACTTTGCAACAAAAAGACACCATTTTTAATCAAAACATTCAAAATCTCTATTTTCTAAAAACTTCATGAAAATGAAAATGACGGGTACTTTTACGAAGGGGAAGGTGAGGAGAAGTCAAAAATACTCTTACCTTTCAAAACGGAGTTGAAATGAAGGAGAGAGGTGATGGAATAGTGCTCTTCAATGGTGGAGAGGTTTTACCGTGAGTTTTGTGGGAAGAGAGAGGGAAGATGAGTGAAAATAGGGGTTTTGATTTGTTTTGTTTTAATTTTAAAAGCCCAATGACCCATTTGCCCTTAATGAAATGGATTATTCACAAGGGCACATATTCTTGGTCATTTGAGGTTTTAATCCCAAAACTTAGTCTATCATTAATTTAATTAATTTGAAGGCCAAACCCGGACCATTATTTAAATCATAAAACCGAACCCCGAATAATATTAAAATATTGTTTTCACCTAACCCCTAAACCCATGTGTTACATTAAATTAAATTGGAAACAAACTATTTTAATACACCAAAAAAAAGTTTTAAAGGGTGAAGGGGAAAAAAGGAGATTTTGTAATTCTAAAAAGGTTTCACAAAAAGGCTATCTTCTTCTCCATTTGAACTTCACCTTCAAAAACCTTCCCAAAACCCATTTTACTGTTCTGTCATCTTCCTCAACGATTTCAAGTGATTTCTTCAAGGTAATAACGTTTTTGAATTCTCCTCTTCTTCCTCAACATTTTCATGGTCTTAGATTTCCATAAAACTCATTTTTGAGTTGTTGCAAGTGTTCAAAGTTTTAAACTAAAGATGGAAACTTTGTTGGTTTTTCGTTGAGTTCTTAAATTGTAAAGTTCATATATGTTATATACTTGCTTTTAAGCTTAACATATGTTAAAATGGTGAAGTTTTAATGAAATCCCAAAATAGGTATTAGTGGGTGAGTTTAGAAGTGAAAATCTTGAGTTTTGAGGTAGTTATGTGAGGGGAAAGTTGGGCTGATGGTATGGTTACACTTGCGCGCTATTTTGGACATGTTTATTGATGATTTGGATGATGAAATTGATGGGTAACTGTTGGGTTGTGTCCAAGTCCGAAAATGAAGAGTTTGGGTTAGTTCTTGGCTTGGAAATGTAACGAAATTTGTCTTGGGTTGTAATCTGATTTGTGGCAGTGATTTTGTGGATATTTTGATGTGTAATGCACTGTTTTTGGTTGATTAGAAGCAAAGAAAAACGTCGGAGAAGCTTCGGACTCATTTCCGGGGAACTTGGAGGCTTGATCGACATTTTCGGCTTGTGTTGGGTTTCATCGGTGAGTGGATCGATTTTAAAAGCCTTAACGTGGTTAAGAGAGTATTTTGAGAGTTCGGATTGAGCTTGAAAGGCCAATCCAAGCTCGAGAGTAAGTTTTAAAGGTTTATGCGATTAAATTGTGTTTTACGATCTATTGAATGCAAGTTTGAACATGCTATGTTGTTATGTGTTGAATTGCATTGTTATGCATGTTGAAATGTGAGACTTGTGTTATACTTGCATTGTGAGTACATGCCTTGCATGGAAGTTGGACTTGGTAAGTGGTCCAAGCATCGGTAATGCTTGTGGTTGTGTTTGAGTATATTGACATTTGTTAGTTGTTATCGGATATATTTGATCGATCAATAGGATTAGAGTGCACTCGAGGTAAAATTCGCATGTGGCCTTAGTGATGTTAGATTCCACTAAGGAGGAATATAGTGATGTGAGATTCCACTAGAAGTCATATTATTACTAGACTGAAACACCCGGGTTTGGGGACCGGAAGAAAATAATATTAAAATATTGTTTCGGGTTTCAGTTTTTATAATTTAAAATAATAAACTAATATTTGGGCTTCGTAATTTCAAAACGAATTATTTTGTGTTGGACTTAAAATGTTTGGGGAATCAATTTCAAGGATTTTAAACATGGATGAGATATGTCATCTCATTAATGGCAAAGGTGTAATTAAATGATCTTCTTTTTTTAAAGCCCCTTTAATTTGAAAGACCATTTTTATTTCCTATCTTCATCATCTTCCTTCCTCTCTTTCACTTCAAAAACCCCATCCCTCTCCAAATCTCTATTCCTTCACCCTATGCTCTTTGTTGGTGATTTTTGAAAGGTAAAACCATTTTCAACTTGTCCTCCTCTTCCTCTTTAAGATGGTACCTTTAATTTTCATAAAGCTCATAGATTTTGAAGTTTAGGGTTTTGAGTTTTTAGGTTAAAATGCAAACTTTAATGTCTTTAATTTGAGCTTTCGATTTGTTGAAGTTATATATGTTGTTTACTACCCAAAAGGTCCAATATAGTTGATTTTTACATAGTTTTATGTTGAATCCCGAATTTGGGTATAAATGGGTTTTTTTGAAGAGTTTTGGGTGAGTTTTGGGGGTTGTTTTAGGTGAGAATTGATAGGCTATTGGTAGTGCTATGGTTGGGGGTTGATTTGGGATCGTTTGTGGGTGCAATGGATGTTGGAAACATGGTTTTTGGACATGGTTTTGGGGCTGTCTGAGATTGCAAATATTGGGGTTTGTTCATGGCTTGCAACGTTGTAAATTGAATTTGAATTGTGTTCCGGGTTGGTCTTTTGATGTTGGGCTGATTTGGAATTGTTTGAAATGTGTTTGAGGTTGTTTAGAAGCGGGAATTTGTGTTGGAGAAGCTTCGGGAAGAAATCCGGAAATTTGAGGGAGGTTGCTTGCTTGGCTTGGAGCTTGGAAGCTTAGGTGAGTGGTTAATGTTTTTAAATTGGTTTTAAGTGGTTGGTTCAAGCATGTGAACTAGGTTGAGCTTGGTAGACCCACCTAGAGTTAGGATTAGGGTGGTAGCCTAATCCTAAGCTTTAGTTAGAGATCTTGGATGCACTCTTTAATTGTTGTTATGCCTCATGATGATTATGTATATTATGGTATACACATATGTGAAAGTATGGCTTAATGCATTGATTATATGTATGTTAGTAACAAATATAATGTGGATACATGTATGTGGACATATGATGTGATAATTGTTTGGATGATATACATGTAGTGCTAGCTTGTGAAATGAGGTTATGAGGAAGTTGCATGATTTTGGAGAATCATGGTGTGTACGTGCTAAGCACGAAATTTATATTGAAATTGATAATGTGAAAGGTTGTGGATGTAGAACTAATGTTTTGATATAATAATTGAAAAATGATTTGGACTGATTTAAAAAGTATTTAAAACATTTACAAAGTCCAAACAACTTGAAATAATGTTTAGGGAATTTTTTAAAGGGTTTTCATATGTTTTCAAAAGCCAATTTTCACAAAATTGTCCTAGTGTTTCGAAACACCTTAGGGCATTTCGAAACAGGTGCCTCCAGTAGCCAAAACGTTTCGAAACTTGTTTCGAAACGGGCTCTCTATGGACAGGATTTTTGCCCAGCGTTTCGAAATGGGCTAGGCCGTTTCGATACGCCCACGTGGCACTGACCACAACGGTCATAAACCCCAACGGCTCTTTCCCAACTAACTTTTAAATGCAGGTCGTTTCGATACGGGCTTATAGCGTTTCGATACGCGTTCCAAAACGGCAAGGGGGTGTTCCGAAACGGGTACCCTGACAGACTGCAACGACTCTTTCTACATTGAGAGTGTTTCGAAATGGCTTCGAGCGTTTCGAAACGGGGAGCTGCAGAACTGCATTTATGGAGGGAATTAAAGGCTCCAACGACTCTATTTCAACCCCAACGGTCCTAAACGGCTATAAACTCAATTGGGAGTATAAAAGGGACCTCCAAGCATCAAGAGAAGACTAATGCTCATATTGTCAAACATCAAATGATCAAGAAATTGTCTTAGTGCTTAATTTGTCATTTCTTGTATAGACAAACACTAGTGAGCCAAAATTGTCAAATTTGCTCAAGTGTTTTAGGTTTTGGGTGAGTGCTTCATTGTGCAAACAAACACCTATTAGAGGGTTTAAGTTTGCTTTATTTATCTCTTTGTAAAAGAGGGTTTTGATCAAGGCTTTGGGTAGAAGCTTGATCGGTTGTAAGGGTTTCCTCCTAATCCTAGAAAAGAGGACGAATCAATTAGTGGATTGATTGTGAAATCCTTAGTGGGAAGCTAAGGTAGTGGATGTAGGTGCTTGTTAGAAGGTCGAACCACTATAAATCATTGTGTCTTTATTCTTTCTAGCTTCCACAACCCTTCCACCCAAAAATCCATCTCTCCACCACTTGGTGAGCAATATTGGTTGATCGAATCGAGCCCCACACATCTCAACAGTGGAATTTGATTTATATTGGCACTAGTATATTTGGGTACAATGATCGATCATTAGGATGAGTGTGCACACAAATTGAGTCAAAACGTACGTGGCCTTGGTGGCGTTAAGGCACCAAGGAGGAGTACGGTGATGTAATATTCCACCGGAAATTTATATATATTCTACGTGATGATGAGTGGAATCCCATCCATAGGGCATGTGGTGATGAGTGGAATCTCGCCCATGCAAGGACCGGTGATGAGTGTAATCCCACCGAGGTAATGTTGTTGTTGGAAATGCGTTCCAACGGGTTATCCGCGTATTCGAGTCATAGCTAGGTGCCAATATGAGGTTGTATGTGTATACCAATATGATATTATGCATATATGCTTATATGACACGAAAGGTGATGCTCTTTATGAATTGATATATGATGTGGTTAATGCATTGAGATATGTATCGTTGTAAGTTGAGTTATGAGATGTTGAGCATGACATAATGTTGACTATATGTTCATGCATCATGTTCATTTTGACCTTTGCGGATCGGAGGTAAGATCATGCATTTCATTTTGGAAATTGCTCGTGCTTGGACCCTGCATTGTCGAAGGTTTGTTTTTGAGCTTACCCTCACTAAGCTTTTATGCTTACGCTCTCTTTTGTTCGACAATGCAGATAAATAGCTTGTGGGTGGCAAGGGCAAGGAAAGGTCCCAAGTGTTGCTTTTGGTGAGCTCAGTGTATGGATTTTAAATGATAGAATGTAATAGTTAAGCAATGGGATATGTATGGTTGATTCGAGTTTTGATGTATGTTGTTGTTGGCTCGGTTCTTGGATGCCTCGTTTGATTCGTAAATATTGCTTATGTTGCATGCCTTTAATGATTACATGCTTTGGTTGCTAAGACATGAATTCTTAAGTGCTTGAATACCCATATATGCTAAATTGCCCTTTGTTGGAATGTCATGTATGGATGCCTTGATTCATGTTTGAATGCTTAAGTTGCTTGTATGGTTTGTGCACCACCTTGTGTTGATTTGTGCCTTTAGCTTTAAGTTTTCAAGCATGTTTGTTGTGTTGGTTTGCCTTAGGAATGATGTTAGTGTGTTGGTTGAGGTTTTAGAGGGATTTAGGGGCATCCTTGTGGCTTAAATCAGCTAAAACTTGTAAGTTCGTAACAGGGGTATCGATACGGTCGGACCCGTATCGATACGGCCTTCTTGTTTCAGGCCACGCGTTTCGATACGCGAGGGGACGTATCGATACCTTTTTGGTCACCGAAGTTACTGTCCATTTGGGTATCGAAACGGGCCACTATCGTACCGATACGGTCTTCTTAGCGTTGACCGTGAGAAGTTGACCGTTGGGGAGAGTATCGATACACTCTTTGGGTGTATCGATACAGTCTCCACGGGTTGACTCTGACCATTTGACCTAGTCAAGGCGTATCGATACACTCCTTAGGTGTATCGATACCGCCTGCTGTTTAAGTTTAAAATTGGGCTGTTAAATGTTGTTATGGGTTTGTTTGATTGTCTCGTGTATGTTGTTCCGCTGTTTAATCACCTAGGATCTAATACTCCTCTAGATAAGATTAAAATGAAAGAAAAAAATAGGGTTGCTAACCGAGGGGGAACCTTAACGGGTTTCGCTTCGGTTTTCCCCGTGTGGCCCACTCGGACCGGTCATCCAGCCAGACCGGGACAAGGGGGTTACATAGACGGGTGAGTACGGTGATGTGAGATTTCACCGAAAGCGTCTAGTGAGTTTGAAAAAGTTATCCGCATATCCGAGTAAAACGTTGAATGTCAATATACCCATGAATGCTTTAATTCTCATGTTAAGCATGTTGTTGATTTCTTATGTTTATGCTTATAGCATTGTCGTTTACTTTGCTTGCATTATGAGAATGAGCATATGGTAAGCCTATGGCTTGTGGTTGCATTCGGTAAATGCACGGAAGGTAAAAGCATGACATTGTGTGTTCAAGCATGTGAAAATGATTTGGAAATGGTATTGGTTTCAAGCAAACTTTCGTTTTAAAACTGCATTGTTGTAGCTACTCTTTGAGCACCGCTCACTAAGCTTAAACGCTTACGCTCTCTTTTCCAACAATGCAGACCCTTAAATCTTCGGAGCAGCTCAGGGAACAAGGGAGGATTCCAAGAAAATTTAGTTGCTCAAGTATGATTTAGACTACGATAATTAGTATCTAAGCAATGGGATAGGGCCTTTGTGCTTTGTGATGTTGATGGCATGTTCTTTTACCTAGACAAGTTTATTTAGACGTTTTGGGCTTGTATTGCCTTATACAATGTTAAAGTATGCTTTAGTATAACTTTTGCCTATGTGGATGAATGCCTTATATGCATGTTTCATCTAAACATCTTATCTTGTTGTATGTTGCTTCGTTGAATGTTTAAATAGCTTCGTATGTTTATCCATGGTTGCATTGTGATGTATGAGTGTTGGTATGTTGCTTGAACGGTCGCTAAATGCATCTAGAGTCGAGTCCTTGCGTCTTTTGCAGCCAAAATAAAGTTTGCAGTGCAGGGCGTATCGATACCCAAGGGCTGTATCGATAAGGTCCCCTACCCTAAACCTTGTTTTAGGCTATGCATACCGGTACACGTGGGTGTATCGATAGGCCAAAGGCTCTCTAAAAATTTGAGAAATTGACGAGATTTTGGCGTATCGGTACGGGTCCTAAGGGTATCGATACGGTCTTGTAGTTTGACCTTGAAAAGTTGACCATTGAGAGCGTATCGGTATGGTCTTCTAGCGTATCGATACGGTCTCCCTAGGTTGACTTTGAGGAGTCGACCAGGTCCAGGCATATCGATACGGTTCTCTAGCGTATCGATACGACCTGTTGTAAAAGTTAAAAAAGGGTTTGTTAAATTGTTTGTTTCACGTGTTTTGTATACGTGTGTGTTTTCCGTTGCGTGTCCTCTCACATAGGATATAATTAAAGCATCTAGACAAGATAACTTTAAAAGAAATTTTCTAGGGTTGTTAATCGGAGTGAAGCCTTAACGGGTTTCGCTTCGGTTTTCCCCGTGTAACCCGTTCGATGCGGTCTGGCGGCTAGGCCGGGTTGAGGGGGTTACAATTTTTAAAATAGTTTTATTTTTGTTTAGTTTAGTCTCTAAAGTTTTTATTTAATCTGAAATTGACCCCTATTTGTTTCTAATTTTTATAATCTAGTACGATTTTTAATATAGTTTTATTTTTGTTCAGTTTAGTCCCTAAAATTTTTAGTTAATCCAAAATTAGAACCAAATAGGGGTCAATTTCAGATTAAATAAAAAATTTAGTGACCACACTAAACAATAATAAAACAATATGAAAATCATGTCAATAATATATATGATAGGGATAGGATCCACTTACATTGTATGTAAAATTCTTAGTTTTACACGTTTTTTGGATCATTGGATGAGAAAAATGGATGGATGAGATTAACTTTTACTTTTTTTTTCCAAGTGATAATCTTCACATAACCCACTGTTAATCTCAGGCATCCGTTTCACTCATCCAATGATCCAAAAAACGTGTAAAAGTTAAATATATATATATATATATATTATTTGTGTTAAAATATTACCAAATCTCAAGTTGGTAGTCAAAAATTAAAGTTTAGTATTAAAACTGAAATAATTAAAAATTCGGTGATAAAAATGAGTCAACGTTAATAGTTTGGTGGTATCTGATGTAGTTTATCCTTTATATTGTTAATATTATTATTGTTTTAGTATCACTAAGTTTTTAGAGATTGTTATGATAAGGTGATTATAAGGTAGTATGAAATTTTTTAATATTTTGACAATACATATATACTACGTAGATAAAACGATTTAAATTCGTCTTTTCAAAGATCAACCTTATCTGTTTTTCAATGTAAAAATTAGTTAAGGTAATTATTGTTTTAGTGTCATTAAGAGTCTTTAGTCATATAGTTCTAGAATTGGCCATATTTCTGGTTCTCTCGATTGGAAATGAGTGTGGGCATTGGTTAGGCTTATTGTTAGTTACAAAACCCACATGATTTTCTATCCCTTTGTATATATATGAGTTCGTCTCCAAAACAGTAGACCCTTTTCTTCCTTTATTCTTGATTAAATCCAAACTTCAACACCAACTAAACCGATCGATCTTCATTGTAGCTGGAAACTGTTCTGCAAAAGAAAGTATGTGGCTTTTTAGCTGGAAAGGAGCATCTGGTTTCTCTGCATATTCTACAGCAGAGGACGTTACTCAAGGGATTGATGGAACTGGTCTCACTGCCATCGTTACAGGTTTTTTTACTCCTTTTCTTGATATGGGTTTTTGTCTTTTGTCTCATTTTACTGCCATTTTCTTAATGTAAGCTTCCCATATTTAGTGAACTTGTTGAGGATCTGTAGAAAGAAAAGAAATGAACTTTTTTGTCCCCTGATGAATTTAATCCCGGTTGTAAGCTACCCATATTTAATGAACTTGTTGATGATCTTTTTTCAGAGAGGTGGTGTATAAATTTTTCTGGGTTTTTATCAAATGTATCTGAAATAAAAGTTGTAGGATTTGCTTGGTAGATTGGAAAGAAAATTGGTGTAGAGAAAGGAAAAGATGATTTTTTTTTTCTCTTTCCTTTGGTGTATTAGTAGGATAGATGAAAAAAAAAAATTGAAAGAAATCTTTATTCATCGCTTGCTTGGTAGAATTGAAATATGATATTAAGGATGAGTGAAATGGATAGGGAGTTTTACACTAATCCATGACCATTGGATGAGTGAAATGGATGAATGAGATGAAAAGTTGAAAATAAGGATATTTTTAAGGGAAAAAATTGGAGGGTCTAATCTCAATCAATGAGTTTTACACCATATAAGTGGATCCTAGCCCTAAGAAAATAATAATTTTTTGAATACATAATTTTAAACTTAAACTTACATGTCTCACATTTTCTCTACTCTTAATATTCCAATTTGGATTGATTTGTTTTTATACATGAGGATAAAATGATAATCTCATTTTCTCTCCTCTCACTTTTCTTTCATACCAATCACACTCAATTTGTGTTCTTTCCACTTTTCCACCTCTTCTTCCATCCTTTCACTTTTGCATTCAACCTAGCATACCCTTAGTGTTTGTCATTCTAGAGAAGAATACTTTCTTGAAAGAAGAATGGGAAACAAAAAGAAAGCGCCCAACTTCTTGATTGACAAATTTGTATTCATTATTTATTACTACTACAGCCTTTATAATGGTGCTTTGATGTTTTGTTTTTCTTAGTTACATATCCCAAGTGCTTATATTAATTCATTTCAGGAGCATCAAGTGGTATTGGTGTAGAGACAGCACGTGTTCTTGCATTGCGTGGTGTCCATGTGGTTATGGCAGTAAGGAATGTGGATGTAAGTAGGAATGTGAAAGAAACAATACTTAAAGAAATAAATGGTGCTAAGATCGATGTGATGGAATTAGATCTTAGCTCAATGGCATCAGTAAGGAAATTTGCATCAGAATTCCAGTCTTCTAATCTTCCCCTAAATATCCTAATGTAAGGATTAAACTGCTGCAAGTTCAACCATTTATGGCCTCGTTCTTCTAGTTTCTGTACGCTTGTTCATGTGCATTTACAGTCATTTCCGAATTAACTAGCAATCTTTTGCACTTATTATTGTTGCTGTTATTGGCTTTCTCGTATTCTTTTGCCAATTACTATTTCCTTGAGCTCATGCTTCTGCGTGTGAAGACTAATAGTTTCTTTTTTGCTTGAAAGTAACAATGCAGGGGTTATGGCAACTCCATTCATGCTATCACATGACAACATAGAACTGCAGTTTGCAACCAACCATTTAGGTTAATATATTTCATATAACTATGTTATATGTAGTAGTGTGTTGACAATGAGTAAATTATTGTGATTCATTTGAATAGAAAATTAGCTTTGATGTCTGTCTACCTGAATGTCAAATCTAATGATATAGTAACTTCTTTTGCAGGTCATTTTCTTCTTACAAACCTTTTGTTGGAGACTATGAAACGTACCGCACGTGAAAGCAAAAGAGAAGGGAGGATTGTTAATTTATCTTCAGAGGGTCACCGGATTGCGTATCGTGAGGGAATTCGCTTTGATCAAATCAATGATGAATCGGGGTAAAACTGATGATAGGCTTCACCAATTTGATCCCCTTAGGAGTGTAAAATGTTGGTTGAATACTTCCTTAAATGCTTGATCATTTCTTTCTCATTTTTCTTGTTGACTTACAGATACTTTTCTTGGTTTGCTTATGGACAATCAAAGCTTGCTAATATATTGCACGCTAATGAGCTTGCGAGGCGTCTAAAGGTACAAAATATTGTCATTTTCTGTTTGATGTACAACCTGTGCAATCCAATGCATTTTACAAATCTTGAACCTCACATCACTTAGGCTTTGCTTGGTAGAGTGGAAAGAAAATTGGAAGGATGAAAAATTAAAGGGATAGAAAAGTGGAAATATGAAAAATTATTATTTTTTGTTTCCATTGGTGCTTGGTTGGAAGGATGAAAAAATTTGAAAGAAAGTGTAATTTTCTTTCCATCCATTTCTTGGTAGAGTTGAAAAATGAGAGGAAAGAAAATTAAGCTTTGAAAAATTATGATTTGAACTAACTCGCATCTCTATTACATTTTCTCACATATTTTTCTTCCAAATTGGAATTATTTGTTTTTACACATGATGAAAAATGAATACCTCTTTACCACGCATACTCAATTTATTTTCTTTCCACTTTGTCCACTCCCTCCATCCATCCTTTCATTTTTCCACTCAACCAATCAAAGCCTTAATACATCATGTAGGTTATAGTATGTTGACACTTGAGAAAATGTATTTTATTAGGTTTTCTTTATTAAATCATTTGTAATTAATACTACAAGTTCAATATCTTGTATACACCATTAACATACCAAGTGGGTTCAAATCTTTGAATGCTTTTCTTTTTCTTGATATAAACAGGACGAGGGGGTGGAGATTACAGCAAATTCACTTCATCCTGGATCAATTATTATGACCAATCTTATGCGCCACCATGGTCTTATTAACAGTAATCCTTCGAGTCATTTTAGATCTTGTTGATTTTTTCCTTTTGAAGATAGTCTCAGTATATTGAAAGTTAAAAACAAGTTGGATTACTTTACTTCAGCGTGGCAGAAACTCTTCTATATTTAGTATCATCTGATGATCTGGACCTATTGAAACCGCATAGCACTTTTGAATATTGTTTTTTTTTTATGATATAGGTCTCAGTATATATTAGTAGCAGCTTAACCTCTTGCAATGCAAAATGTAGTGGGAACGTATAGTTTAGTAAGCACCAGGTTAGTTGCACCGCTAGAATGATTTTACACGACAGTCCGATTACAGTCTAATACCAGGTAGTATGTATGACTATAATCACCACCATCCTGACTGAAACCTACTATCAAACTGCTTGAGGCTGACTTGTATCAGCTTTGGCTTTAGTTTACTTATCTGATGTATTGCCTTGATGCAGCTGTTGGACAGATGGTTGGCAAATACTTTCTCAAAAGTATTCCACAGGTAGTGCTCTTTATGAATGGTGATGAGATTTATTACTATAGAAAGGTTATCTCTTTGCCACAGAGCTCAGTTGCACATTGAATTCTTTTGGTACGGTTGTAGGGTGCTGCAACTACATGCTATGTGGCGTTACATCCGCATGTTTTAGGCGTTACCGGAGAGTATTTCACGGACAGCAACATAAGCCAACCAAGTATTATGGCTAAAGATGAAGACTTGGCAAAAAGGCTGTGGGACTTCAGCTTGACCTTGACCAATCCCAAGTAGTTTCTTGAGAAAAGCCTTCTGGGAGAGGAGTTGCAGATGCATTCCAACTTTATATTTGAATTATCCAAATTGTATCCCTAGATTTCTCTATTAAATATTCAGTTGTTCACTGTTTAATACCATGAAACTAACTACAATATTTTTATTTCTCATATTTCAGTGGAGAGATTAAGGTCAATTTTAGTAGTTCGTTTTATGTGGTGGAGACTCATGCATGGGGTCAATTACTAAAATTCAGTGCTCAAGCTGACTAATAATCTGCTTGAATTTTGGACAAATTGGAGCTAAAACAAATAATGAAGAAATCTATGGCAGACTAGCAAATTTTCAACACAGTTCACTTTCCAATGTTGGAATGTAAATACAAGTCAAATTAGAGTTTAACAAAGTGCTGCCAGTGATATATAGATACATCAATATCAACAGCCGGAATTAAGTTTTTGGCTGAGTTGCTACATCTGAAGATTTTTTTTTTACCAAAACCAGTCGCGGCTAATTTCCGCAAGTCATCTTGACAAAGCCTAGGATCGGATTTGGTTCCCCACCATCTGTACATAACTTCAATCCACAGCCATGTTCTTCGAACTGTAAAAAATGTAGAGGGAGGGAAAATTTGCAAAAGAATAGCTCTTCTGTGTGTTTCTTGGGTGTAATAAATTTACAGTGTTTACACTAGCAGATGTTCATTGTCAGGAACTGCTTCAGTCGATCTCTAGAGGTGAGTTCGGTTTTGAACTTTGCCTCCATTCTGCACGGCCTACTAGTCTCAAGTGCCAAAAGAGTCTTCGACACCATTGGCGATTTTATGGATGCAGCTAATATCCAGTCTCCAAGAACATCAGCTAATATCTGTTGTTAGAACTTCCATAAAGAAGCATGTATTACCTCCGAGGAAAATTGAACCTGTGCCCCTAATTTTTAGGAAAGAAACCACCACCTAGAACCAAAAAGCATCTAAAATGACTGGAGGCCCTTCCCTGACAGATTTCTGGAGAAAATTAGATTCCTCCATTTCAACCAAGCATTGATGAACCCGGATTAAGGTCCAGCGATGGTTTCGGCTTCACATGGTCCCTCAAAAGTTGCTGCGACACATGATCAGCTAGCACTGGCTGTCCATCATAGAGTTCCCTATGATCCCCATGCCCAGGCCATCCATACTGTTTTCCAAAAGCACCAGTATCTGATGAAATCATTTCTTGAGAAGCATTAGAAGCTTGTGAGATCCCTCGGAACATGTCAGGCTTGGGTTCTTGATAAGGGTTGCTAGCATTTGCATAGAAATTATTTTGGGACCTTGGGGTTGTTCCAATACATTCATGCAAGTAGGTCATTGGCTGTTTTTGGTGATGAAATGGAATGGCACCACTACCACCAGTAAGAGGAGTCGATGAACCAGAGAGAGCATGAGGACTGGATATAGGAGAGGGGGACATCCTTCCACTAAAATTTTGCGGTGACCTTGGATGTGGTAGAGGACTGCCAATAGGAGAAACTGGGCATGACATGTTCCTTGGTGTATGAGCATCGCTGCAACGTAGCATAAAAAATTATATGATAAAAATCATGATAACACCAAAAGATAATAATTAGATATAGATCAGAGCAGATATTGGTGACATGTCAAAATCTTGGTACCAGTCGTGTTTTCTCTAATGCAATTGCGAAAGTAGATAAAATTCAATACACCAAGAATCCGGGGGGGGGGGGGGGGGGGAAGGTATTAAGACAAAAGGATTTGGCAGAAAAAAAGACCTTACTTACATGTCATCAATCTATATTCATTCATGAAAACATAGTACAGCATCTAATAATAACATGCATTATAATGATAAAATATCGTAACAATCAAATTGAAAAAAGGGTTCTATATATTGATTGGTTGCTGACCCATCTATGACTACTATCATGTCATTACCAAGGAAATGGTAGCTGAAAACCAGTTTCTTATCCAACATCATTGTTCAAGAAATTTATAGCATGTCAGCAATTTCGCTAGTTCTTTTAAACGTTAAGCTATTTTAAGCTAAAAGCAACCAAAGGCCCTCTGTCTACTCAAAGTTTGATTGCAGCATAGACACTCGTATGCACATTTAGGCATCCATGTCAAAGCTGCACCTACAAGTACCAGCTGTTTACTTGTGTGAACAAGTGCATCCATGTTAGAGAGAGAGAGAGAGAGACCTGGATCCTGATCCTGTTTTTAAAGCTCTGCATGGAAGGCTAGCTTCTGAATCTATGGATGGAAAATTTCTAGCATTTCCAATTCCCTAATGAGAAATTCAAAAGTAGAAAGCAGCAGTCAGTAATGTCAGTAAAAACCTGAACAGATACTAATGACCAACAAAATCAAATATGCGGAACTTTTAATTATGTCTATACCAGTGTTCTCATTGCATTTGAAACTGCAGGTGATGGATCAGATGCATCAGCACTGAAAATGGGTCTTTCTAGTGGTGCTGCATTTTTCACAAAAGGATGCTCTAGAAGCCAAGCTGCTGTAGGGCGATGTAACGGGTTTCTTTGTAGACACTGCCTCACAAAGTCCTTTCCCTCATCTGAAAGATTATCAGGAATTGCTGGAAGTTCTTTACTGTTGCCAATTTTGAACATAGCAGCAACCTTTGAAGTAGTACAAAAAGACAGTGAAAAGGCAAAATAAGGGAATGAGACATTTTCGTATGGGGCATACAGCATTCTTCATTAGAAAGGAATGTGATGCACTAGGATGCCAAGGGGGGGACATACCTATGTATTAGAGATGAAACTTATTTTTTGAAGTATTATTAGGCAAATTCCAAATTCATGCCTGTGTATTAAAATTCACTTACCCCTTCATACTGGCTCCAAGGTGGTTTTGTGGTAGCCATCTCCAACACAGTACACCCAAGGCTCCATATATCAACAGCTAAGTTACATCCATTTGAGTTCTTTATAACCTGAAACAGGAAATGGAATAAACAATATTAACAAAAATCAACAAAGAAATGATGACCTTGGAATAGACACTATAAAACCATGTAGACCTCAGGTGCCATCCAATAGGGGCTTCCTTTGAACGATAGCGGACAAGATGACCCAGTAATCTGCACAGATAACCAATATAATCATCTTGAGACATGCAACATGTGCAATTGTGCATTAATATCCTAACTGATAAACAGTAAATTGCAAGATTACTTTTTCTTACTAGGATTAGGATAGATGGATTTACTGTAAACTCAGGAATTTAAATTAATTAAGATAACATTATATGTGAGGATCTACAGCAATGTATGACTTGTTTTTGATTTTCTAGGTAAAACCATTCATTATGAAATTATAGATAAAGTGCTCTTACATGTTTTGCCATCCCAAAATCAGCCAGTTTCACACGCCCATTGGGGTCAACCAGTATGTTTGCACCTTTAATGTCTCTGAAAATATTAAACAAAATAGCAAATGATACTCCAGCATGATTGTCACATTGGAGTTAATCCCAACGGGAAGTCCCAAGTATAACCAGAAAATGAACACACCTATGAACAGTATTTTTAGCATGCAAGTAAGCCAACCCAGACAAAATTTGTTGAGTATAATTTCGAATGGCACTTTCACCAAATGTGCCATACTCTTGAAGAAGTTTATATATGGAGCCACCAGAAACATACTCCAAGTATATGTAAAGTTTATCATCTACCTGTTCATGATATAAAAAGGTATACAACAGAATTAGTATAAATCAACCGCTCGAATTGATCTATTTATATTTAACTCGAACTAAAGATGACAAAACAGTTACAGGAATGACCCTTTTACAAGGTCTTGAAAAGAAAAAAAAATTAAAAAAAAAAATCTCACAGTTTCATATCCATAATATTGCACTATATTTGGATGTCGTAACTGACTAAGCAGCATAATTTCCTGCCAAAACATTATACATTAGCATAAAGATCACCTAAAATTATTAAAACCAAAATAAAAATCAAAGTTTAAACGAACATCAGGGAAAATTGTTTCTGTTCTTAAAACCACAATTTCCATCAAATGTCTTTTTAATAATAAAAAAAATAAAAGAAAAAGACATGCCTGTCCCAACTGCTGTGCACTTTCCTTTGATTTGGCATCATCAGAAAACAAGGTCACTTCCTTCATTGCACACATCTCCCCGCTTTCACTAATGCAAGAGAAAGTAGGCGGAAAAAATGATGAAGAGAACAATTGAAGCACGAAAATAGAAAGAAAAATTTGCAAAAATCTCTCTATATATATATACCACTTGAGAAAACAAGAAGATTAATACCCTTGAACCATGAGCGCCCACATTCAAATTTGATAATAAAGTTAACAAACATTTATCCAAGCTCAGACATAATTAGAAAAATAGTTGGGAGCAATCTCAGTCATATAAAGATAAAGTTGTGGCGAGCAATAACCTTTTTGACACACCTGTTAAAACCAAGATAGACATGTCCAAATGTACCCCTGCCCAGCAATCGTCCTTTCTTCCAGCGGGAGCAAGGGCTTGCTGGATTTTCTGCTCTACCAGGACTTCGGGGTAACGATGGAGATGTTGCTGCAGAATACCCGGGAGAAAAAGGGCAAGTATTAGATATTTTTATTGGGGGAAGAGGCAACCTATGGCTTTGCTGTTTCCCATCATCTGGTCGACTTGTAGGTGACTCAGTGGCAGCCCCTGCTGCTCGTGGATGCAAAGGGGTGACAGCACCACTGTGTATTCTAGAGCTGGGGCCAGGGCTTGTCATTCTGGGACTAGGTATAGGAGAACACTCAGGGCTACACCTGCTTTGTGGCCACAGCAACTGTCCAGACATATCTCCACCAACAGAATTATGGCCTGAACCTGGACTAGAGCAGTGCCCAGATCCCAGAAAAACTATGTCGGAGAAAGGTTTTCCTGTGCCAGGACCAGAGTTCCAAACTTGCTCAAGACCAAATGCTCTCATTGGACTTCTAGAAGGACTTGACATTGAGCTGTCTGGGGCACTAGAGAAAGCACCACGTTGAGGAATCTGTAAATTCTGTACATGACTCTTTGTCGGTCCTCGTTTAGGTGATGCAGATAGGCACTGATTATTAAAAGATATATTAGCTGGCTTCAGTATCTCTTTGGAGACCTGATTGACAAAAGGCAACTGATCCATGTGCTTTGTGCTACATTAAAATTAAAATGATAGTTGATCAGGGATGACATATAAGAACTAAAAGGAGGACAGTTTAAATGATATCATATTAGTTAATACTCACCCAGATGGACTGTTCGCTGCAGTTCTCTGACCATTCTCATAATCAGAAGTCAGGGGGCTACGGGAATCTGACGGGTCATCACTATCAATAGAGCTATCACTAGAAACAGAAGCAGTAGCAAAATCTCCCTCGCCATCTACACGATCCAGTTTCTTAGCAAATTGTCCAGGTTTTGGCAAGGGTAGAAACAGTGATTGCTTTGAACCTCTGTCAAATCCTGGACTTATTGATGCACTTATTCCAGAATTAGTACGTAAAACGTTAGCATGATGCCCTGCAGGAAGAGGAAGTGGTTGGGCATGAGGCCTTTCTGCAAAACTTTGACATCGTGATACTTGCATGGAGTGTGATGGTGATAGTGACGGGACTCGAGAGAGAGATCCCCTTTCCGAAACAGCAGCAGTACGGCTTCTTTGAGAAACCCCTGATCTGCTAGTGGATTTTTCATCAGATGTGATTTTAAGCTTACGATTAATAGCATCAATGAAACTCTCCTTGCTTGCTTTCTTTTTGTCTTCTTTGGATGAAGACTTTCCCCACCATGAAGGCATATTGACACAATACAGGGAAAATTCAGAGCACAAGATCCCCTTCCTAATTACAACTGCCACCAACTTCGACACCAGAAATCATTTACAATTGCCAACTCCGAAACGAGTGGCCAGTCTTGCTGCTAACACATTAAATTCAACCAAGTCCATTTGACTTTTCCCTTAACATGATTAAGTTAAAAGCACAAAGACGGGACATAAATTTTGGCTTGCCAATTAAAGCGTGTTGCAGTCTCTAAAAATACATCATCCTGTGTAAAAAAGCTTCATCATGAACCTCTAACAAAGGATGTACCAAAAGATAATAGAACATAAACAAGAATTATACTAAATATACAGGTAGGAAGATAATGATAACATACAAGCAGTACACAGAGCATAGTTTCAGAATGAGTTAGTCCTCAAAAATCTTGGGATGTTCAAAACAACCCCGGCATTAGCTTAACTTCCTCCTTAAAAAGCATCCATACAAGCTGCATTATTTTCAATTTCGCATCTAAAAGTCATAACTTTTAATTTATTGCCTAACTAATCATTGGTCCACATCCCTATATAGACCATTTAGTCCAAAACTACTTCTAAAGTTCTAATTAATCAACATAGCATTCCAGCTCAATTTTACAGCTAAAAATAGAGCAGCTATTGAACTATTTGCACAAACAAAAAGGGGGCCTTTCCACTCAATTTACTACTAACAAAACAGATCCAAGATTAGGATACCCATTTTTGCACATAAAGTCAGATATAAAACTCAATCTCAAAAACCCAAAACAGTTTTTTCAAGCTGGATCTACAAATTGAACCCATTCATATATCCATATAAAGGGGAGGGGAACAAATTCACAACAATTAACAAAAGCTAAGAACTTAAAGTCTGAAAATTTATACCAAAAAACAACTCAAATCAGAATCCTTTCTCTAAATTCATCACAACATAAAATAAAAAAAGGAAACAATACCCCATAAGTTAACATAATAAAAAGAGGTTAAAATGAAGAAAGAAACGCTCAAATTACATTCTACAGTCTAGAAACAGAGAAACCCTCACTTCACAAGTTCCAAACTTGAACAGAACAAACAAATTAAATGCTGAAAACCACCAGAAATCATCAAGATACTCCAAATGTTTAGCTCAAAACACCCACAAAAACTTAAAAAAAATAAAAACCATTACTTACAGGTGAAGTGTAGGTATAGCCCGTCGAAAATAAGTGTCAGTTTTCAGAGAGACGGCAAAGAGAAGCTCAAAAGGCTCTAAAATGAACGAAAGAGAGAAAGAGAAAGAGAAAAAAAAGAGAGAGCAGATCAGAGAGAGAAAGAGAGATTATTTTTAACTCTAAGATTTTTAATAAATGATATTTTTTCTTTTTTTTTTCTTTTTGAGTGAGCAAAATAATAGAGTGCTGTCTTTGTGCGATTAATTAAGAACCGGAAAATAAATTTATTTTAAAAAATTATGGAATCTTATTGTAAAAAAAAACTGCATTCCAGTATATTTTGAGTCAAAATTTTTTGAGTTAGTCAAGTTAATAATTTAAATTTTATTTAAAAAAATTTCAATTCAGTTAAGAGTTTATAAAATTCAATTCGAGTCGAATTATTTGAGTTTCTGTCGAAATTTAATAATATTTATCATATTATGGAACTAATTGGTTCTAATCTAAAGCATTTTTTATAATCATATACGATATTTCTTTATATACATATATTTCTTCATTTTTTTCATATATGATATTAGACAGAGTTGAAATATTCGATTCGAACTTAAAATTGATCCATTAATTATTAAAACTTCGAATTATTCAAAAATTTATTTTATACTTTAAAATTTATATAAAAAAAAATTCAAGTCAATACGAAGTTATACAATTATGACTTGAGTTAAATGTGATCAAATTTTTCAGGTAGAGTCGAAAAAAATAATTTTTTAAGTAATTTTACTCACCTTACTTTGATGTAAAAATGGGGTGTGTTGTGGCTATCGTGGTGAGTAATTACCCCTCTTTTTTTTAATTTATTTAAATGGCAACTAAAAAAAATATTCCCATTATCATTTATCCCATTTTTTTAGGGAATCATTTATCCCATATGCTTTACGCAATTAGGTGTCTTTTTTATTGTTTTATGTTCAATTAATATTTAAAATCAATTCAATAAATTTGTTAAAATGAATTCATTTTAATTAAAAATTTTAAGTCTTGTTTGGTAAATAATTTTTTGAACTAAAATTAGCGATTTGAAGTGATGTCAAAAGGTTTGACCGTGTAAAACTAAAATTGATTTTGATATAACACATAAACCTAAAGACCAATTTGCAAAACAATAAATTTTTAAGTACTCTTTAAAGTCTCACAAATTGACAAGTATTTTTGAACAAAATAATATTTAAAGACCTGCTCTTAAACATATATAATTCCCTAAGTCTTTTCCTATGTTTTTCAAGCCTAAGTATGCAAAAACGCCTAGGCGTATCGATACCCTCTTTTGCCACTGGAATTTTATTGGACTTACCGTACCGATACGCCTTGCAACCGTATCGATACGATATTCATCTGGGCAACTGCTTTCATGAAACCGTACCGATACGCCTTGCAACCGTATCGATACGATAAGCATATCTTTGAAAAATCCGGGCATTTAATTATTTGATCGTTACTTGTCAGTTGGTTGGTTTCCCAATTTTAAAAGACCGTTATATCGTACTGATACGCTTGATTTGCGTATCGATACACTTTTTATACAAACATAGCTTGGGATTCCAGTGAGTTAAGACAATATCGATACGGACCTCCGTATCGATACGCCCCTTAAAACCGTATCAGTACGCCTTCTATGCGTATCGATACGCTTTGTTTTCAGGCACAACGGCTCTTTCCTCTTTGATGCAGGTATCGATATGCTCTTCCCGAGTACCGATACGGTAGGCTGCAGAGCAGCATTTATTGCGGGAAAAATGTCCACAACGGCTCTATTTATGATCCTAACTACCCAAACGGCTAGAAATCAATGCAAGGGTATAAAAACAAGCTTCAATTGACCAAGCAACAACTATTGAACCTACAAGCATCATCAAAGCAAAAATCCAAACCCTTGTGCTATTCAAAGTCAAATTCTTGTACCCAACTCTAGTGTTTTCAATTGTCTTTTTGTATTGTGAGTTTGGGGTGATTAAAATTATAATTGGGTAGACATTTATCCTTTGAGAGGAATCATTTGAGTTTACCACAACTTCTCTTTGTAAATTGAGTGGATTAAGCTTTGGGTAGAAAGCTTAATCGAATTTGTAAAGTTACCTCCTCATCCAAGAAAAGTGGAAGAATTCAAGTAGTGAATTGGTTGAAAATCCTTAGTGGGAACTAAGGTAGTGGATGTAGAGTTCATTTGGAGAACTTGAACCACTCTAACTACTTGTGTCAATTTTTATTTTTCACTCATCCTTCCCACCAAAATTTTTATTGCCAATTCACCCCCCTCTTGGCCATTTGTAATTGTTTGATCAACTCAACAATTGGTATCAGAGCTACACTCATTGGAAGGATTACAATCCTTTTGAGTCGATTCTAGGAGAGTTTGATCAACAACTAGTCAAGCAATGGCATCCACCTCCAACTATGAGTCCCAATCCACCACCAAGCCACCATTCTTCAATGGGGACAACTACTCATATTGGAAGAATAGGATGAGACTTTTCATCAAGTCTACCGACTACATGGTGTGGGATGTGGTTGAAGAAGGTCCATACATTCCCATGAAGAGAGATGGAGAAAGACTCGTCCCAAAGGTAAAAGCCGAGATGACGGATGATGAAAGAAGAAGGATGCAAGTGAATGACAAAGCCCTTCATGTGATATTTTGTGCACTTGGTCCGAATATCTACTCCAAGGTGTCTTCAATCGAAAATGCCAAGGAGGTTTGGGACACCCTCGAGACAACATATGAGGGAACTATTGATGTCAAGGAGACAAAGATTGGGCTACTCAATCTAAGCTATAAAAATTTCAAGATGGATCCCGATGAAAGTGTCTCCAAGATGTTTGATCGATTCTCGGTCATTGTCAACGGATTGAAGGGGTTCGATGAGATCATCCCCGAAGACAAACTAGTGAGAAAGTTGTTGTACTCTCTTCCGGGATCATGGGATGGCAAGAGAACGGCTATTATTGAAGCTCGAGATTTAAAGACTCTCAAGCTTGATGCTCTAAAAGCATCATGTCAAGAAAGCGATTCAAGTGAAGATGAAGATGAGGAGATGGCTATGTTGGCCAAACGGTTTACTCGCTTCATGAAGTCCAATCGTGGAAGAAAATTTATTAGAAAATGAGACTTCAAGAGCAAGAGTAAGGAAGAGGAGAAGGACCAAATCACTTGATATGAATGCAAGAAGCCGGGTCACATCCGTTCCGAATGTCCTCAATTGAAGAGGAAGAGCTTTGGAAAGAAGAACAAGCTCAAAGCTCAAATAGCAACTTGGAGTGACGATGAGTCATCCGAGGAAGAAGAGGAAGTGGCCAATATATGTCTCATGGCCATTGATGATGAACCAAAGGTAAATTCTAACTTATCCAATTTTGATTTTACTTTTGATGAACTTCAAGATGCTTATGATGAATTGCAAGAGGTTTACGATGAGTTAGTAGGAAAATATAAAGAATCCATTTTGAAAAACAAGAAAACCATTTCTGATTTGAAAAATCAAAAATGAGACATTTTCAAAAACTAACTCCGAATTAGAAAAGAAAGTTTTATTTTTAGTAAATCTTTCAAATGATCTTAAAACTAAAAATCTTGAACTTGAAAAACTTCTTTCCGGTTTTCAAGATTATCACACAAAGGAAGTGGATAATCTTAAAACTTCAATTGCTATTGGGAAAAACAATTTTGAAAAAGGAAATCCTTCTAAATCCCAATATGTAAAAAGAAAGCCCTTTATTCCTAAACAAAGAAATTTTTATAAGCAATCTAGAGGTCAAAGAGTTAGGAGTGTTTGGGTTCCTAAGGAACTCATTATTTCTAATAATATGAATGTTATTGCTTCTTGGATTTCTAAGGGAACCAAAATTTTGAAGGCTAACACTCATGGACCCAAAATAATTTGGGTACCAAAAATCAAGGCCTAATTTCTTTGTTTGTAGGGGGAGCATTGCTACAAGGCCAAAACTTCAAGCAAAAATTCTTGGTACCTTGATAGTGGATGCTCAAGACACATGACCGGTGACAAGAGTAGATTCGTGGAACTAAAGCCAAAGAGTGGTGGAGTGGTGACTTTCAGTGACAACTCTATAGGCCACATTGAAGGAATAAGCTCCATTGGTAATCACTCTTCTATTTTCATTGAAAATATTTTGTATGTCAACGGTCTTAAACATAATTTGTTGAGCATTAGTCAATTATGTGATAAGGGTTTTAATGTTTTGTTTGATAAAAGTGGTTACAAAATTGTAAATATTAAAACACATCAACTAATGTTCATAGGACATAGAATATGCAATATTTACATGGTGCATTTAGATGACATCCATTCATCTCATACATGCTTAGTTGCACATGATGAACATGACTCATGGCTTTGGCATAGAAAATTAGGGCATGCTAGCATGAGTGTCTTAGAGAAATTAATTTCCCTTAATCTAGTTAGAGGTTTACCCAAACTTAAATTTTCTAATGATAAAATTTGTGATGCATGTTCAAAGGGTAAACAACATAAAACTTCATTTATATCCATTAATGATGTCTCTACTAGTAGATGTTTACAATTGATTCATATGGATCTTTTTGGGCCTATTAGAACAATGAGCTTGGGTGGAAAATCATATGCTTTTGTACTTGTAGATGACTATTCTAGGTATACTTGGGTTCTATTCTTAAGTACAAAAGATGAGGCTTTAGAAAAATTCATCACATTTTTTAAAATAACTTAAAATGATCTTGAACTTAAAATTTCTCACATTAGAAGTGATCATGAAACCGAATTTCAAAATCTAAGTTTCGATGAGTTTTTAAATGAAAATGGGATTAGCCACAATTTTTCCGCACCTCGCACTCCTCAACAAAATGGGGTTGTTGAGAGGAAAAATCGAACTTTAGAAGAAATGGCTAGAACCATGCTTTGCGAAAATAATTTACCTAAATATTTTTTGGCGGAAGCCACAAATACCGCTTGCTATATTATAAATCGAGTAATGATTAGGCCAATTTTGAAGAAAACACCTTATGAGATTTTGAAATCTAAGAAGCCTAACATTAGCTATTTTCATCCTTTTGGTTGCAAGTGTTTTGTTTTGAATAATGGTAAAGAAAACTTAGGTAAATTTGATGCTAAAAGTGATGAAGCTATTTTCTTAGGGTGCTCTTTAAACTCTAAAGCCTATTGTGTATTTAATAAAAGAACTCTAGTAGTTGAAGAGTCTATACATGTTGTTTTCGATGATAACCTCCTTCCGAGGAAGGAATCTTGCGATGATGATGATGTAGGAATCCTTGATGCCATTGATGGAGGACAAACATCAAAGGTGGATGAGGTTCCAACTAAAGATGAGGATGCACAAGATCCACCTCTTGAAGCCTTAAAGGACTTAGCTCTTGAGGAAAGAGAGGTGTCTTACCCAAGGGAATTAAACTATGTCAAATGTGGTGAAATCTTGGGTGATCCATCCAAGGGGGTAACTACTAGATCCTCTCTCAAATTAATGAATCATGTTGCATTTCTTTCATGCATTGAGCCTAAAAATATTAAAGAAGCTTTCAAAGATGATTTTTGGATTTTGGCCATGCAAGAGGAATTAAATCAATTTGAGAGAAGTAAAGTTTGGACTCTAGTTGAAAGGTCTAATAATCAATCTACTATAGGAACTAAATGGGTATTTAGGAATAAATTAGATGAAAGTGGTAATATAGTGAGAAACAAGGGTAGGCTTGTTGCTCAAGGCTATACCCAAGAAGAGGGAATTGATTTTGATGAGACATATGCACCCGTAGCTAGGATGGAAGCCATTAGGATGCTTTTAGCATTTGCATGTTATAATAATTTCAAGCTTTTTCAAATGGATGTGAAAAGTGCCTTTTTAAATGGTTTTATAAATGAAGAAGTGTATGTGGAACAACCACCGGGTTTTGAAGATTCAAAATTTCCAAACCATGTGTTTAAACTAACAAAAGCTCTCTATGGTTTAAAACAAGCTCCTAGAGCTTGGTATGAGAGACTTTCAAATTTCTTAATTGAAAAGGGTTTTGAAAAAGGAAAGGCGGATACTACACTCTTCATAAAAAGATATAACAATGACATCTTAGTAGTTCAAATTTATGTTGATGATATCATTTTTGGTTCTACTAATGAGTGTTATTGTAAAGAATTTTCTAAGCTAATGCAAGGTGAGTTCGAGATGAGCATGATGGGGGAGCTCTCATTCTTTTTGGGACTCCAAATCAAACAAAGGAAAGATGGCACCTTTATAAATCAAGCTAAGTACGTGAATGATATGCTCAAAAAGTTCGGCTTGGAGAATGCAAAACCTCAAGCCACACATATGAGTTCTTTAATAAAGCTTGACAAAGATGAAGGAGGTAAGTGTGTTGATTCTAAGCTTTATAGATCCATGATAGGTTCTTTGCTTTACCTTACCGCAAGTAGACCGAATATTATGTCTAGTGTTTGCTTGTGTGCTAGGTTTCAAGCTAGTCCTAGAGAATCACACTTAGTTGTCATTAAGAGAATTTTTAGATACCTTAGAGACACACCTACCATAGGCCTTTGGTATCCTAAAGACTCTTCCTTTAGCCTTCATGCTTATTCGGATGCGGATTATGAGGGGTGTAAGATAGATAGGAAAAGTACTTCCGGGACATGCCAATTCTTAGGTAGTATGCTCGTATCTTGGTTCTCTAAGAAACAAAATAGCGTAGCCTTATCTACCACCGAAGCGGAGTACATATCCTTAGGAAGTTGTTGTGCTCAAGTCCTTTGGATGAAGCAACAACTCTTAGATTATGGTGTTAAAATAGAAACCATACCCCTTAGGTGTGACAACACTAGTGCCATTTGTCTCACTAAGAATCCTATCCAACACTCTAGAACTAAACACATAGAAATTAGACATCATTTCATTAGAGATCATGTTTTGAAAAATGATGTTTTTATAGAGTTTGTTGACACCTTGAACCAATTAGCGGATATATTTACAAAACCTTTGGATAAAGAGCGCTTTTGGACCCTTAGGAGAGAGTTAGGTTTAACTAGCCTTTCTTGACCCTTTTAGGTCCCAAAATGTCAAAATTTGCTTAAAATTGTTTGTGATTCATGCTTGTGTTAATTTTGTTCCTTTTGCTTTTATACGTGTTGCTAGGGGGAGTATGTATTAAGTTTAGCCATTAAAACTTGTTCATATGACATGTACATGCATTTAGGGACGTTTCAAATTGGATTTTTTGCACTTAATCTGTCAAATCTGTATAATCTGGTAAAGGTGTATCGATACGGTTGCAAAGCGTATCGATACGGATTGATAACTGGGAATCCTTGAGGATGAACAAGTATCGATACGACCCCGCGTATCAATACGGTACAAGTCAAGGGAAATAGTCAAAGCTAAGCGTACCGATACGGCCCGCGTATCGATACGGTAGTATCGACGAATATAAAATTAGGGTTAAAGGGTATCGATACGCGCATATAGCGTATCGATACGGCCTCGACGGAGAGGCTATTTAGGGCTGCAATTGTTAAAACTCTTTAAAACTCAAAACCCCTTTTTCTCTCAAAAACCCTAACCGTGAAATCCTATATAAACCCCCTCAATCCTTCAAATTTTACCATCAATCTTCAAAATTTCTTGAGGGTTTTTACTCTACACATCAAAGCAAAGTTTTGACATCAAATCTTGTGCATTCACATCCCATTCTTCATCCATTCTAAGATTCAAGGTATAAAACTTCTCTTTTCTATTTTTTTTATTTTCGTTTGATTTTAATTATTGTTTCAACTGAATTTTTGTACAAATCTTGTTTGATTGTTATGGGTTTCAACTTTTTCATAAATTTTTTTCAAAAACTCAAAATTTTTCATTCGAATATATTTTCTATTCGATTTTTTTAAACTGTTTTTTTTAATTTTTTAAAATTGTGAATATCTCTTTAAAATTAAAATTCTTTTTACAAATTACCTTGAATTATTAGAATTTATTGGATTGAATAGGATGTTAATTGCATACATATTCGAATTTTTTTGATGTATTTTCAGGGTTATGGCACCAAAAAAGGGAACTAAGCGTCATCGTTCTACTTCTAATCCTCGTGAGGAGGTCGAGGGTAATCCTACACCTAACCTTCCTTATATCATCCAATTAAGTTTTCCCGAACCTATTGATATAGAACGATATAAACTTTTTCAAGGGATGAACCTTAGGGAAGAACGTGTTGTGTCAATCCCATTCTTAAATTCTGCCCGTTTCAAATTTAAATACCTATCTTTAATTAAGCAATGGAAATTTTTACCCTTTTTGAGTATTCCTCCCATCCTATATAGGAACCTAGTCATTGTATTCTTTTCTAATGTCCAATGCATTCATGATGAACCTAGGGAGCATGTCATTGCTATTGAATCTTCTATTATGGGCAAAACTTTTCAAATTGATCAAAAAGTTTTATGCAATGTCTTTGGTTTTGAAGATGTTGGTATTGATGATGAACAGTCCTTGGGTACGGGTTCTTTAGGTTCTGCAAAAGTTTTAAATGCTCATGATCGTATCCTTCATCTTCTTATCTCTTGGTTTATCCGTCCATCGGGTGGGAAATATTCAACTATTCGTCAAACTGATGATTTTTGGCTTAGGTGTTTTAGAGACGGTAAACGTCCAAATTTGTGTCAAATTATGTTTGCCGACCTTGTCTTTTTAGTTCAACACCGTCACACCAAACAAGTCTCATCCTTTTACTACTCCACGGCTTTGAGTTTTCTATTTCATTCCCTTGGCATTGATTGTTCACATGAATTTCTCGAAACCCTTGGCCTACCCATCGATGAGAGTTCTCTAGCTCGTTTCGGTTTCACTTATGTTGATAATGAGTGGGTTCGCAATGCTCAAGTTCCTCCGCACGATGCTCTGGTCGATGCCTCTCGTGCTTCTTCGAGCTCTTACCGTGCTCCTCTTGATTCCTCCTCTATGGATACTCTCATGACCTTCCTAAATGAGAAGTTCACCGCGATGGATAATCGTTTCACATCCTTAGAAGATCGCGTCCAAGGCATGGAAAAGAAGATAGACACCATGGCTTCTCGCCAAAACTCTATGGATATCTCTCTTACCGCCTTCCATGGTGCTTGGATCAATCAAAACCGAAGGAATCAACCCTCTCAAGAAGATGACGAGGACAATGATGACGAAGGGGACGAGTAGATCATGCATCTCATCTTAGGGCATTTAGTCTTTTATCTTTGTTATTGCACTTTTGTTTTTAAGATTTGAAGTTTATGCCTATTATCTATGTTTTTAGGATTTTAAAGTTTGGATTATAATGGTTGCTTTGAAGTTTATGCATTTGAACTCATTTGATTGCTTTAAGTTTAATGAATTATTGTTGCTTTATGTTGCTATTATCCTTGTATTCTATTTTGATCTAACAAAAAGGGGGAGAAGGATCATAGAGTCAAATGTTTTATTTTTGAAAATCTATCTTAAAGTAAGGGGAGAAAGTTTTTCAAAGTTTCAAAAAAACTTAAAAATTTATTTATGGTTTTGTTATATCAAAAATGGGGAGATTGTAAAACTAAAATTGATTTTGATGAAACCGTACCGATACGCCTTGCAACCGTATCGATACGATAAGCATATCTTTGAAAAATCCGGACATTTAATTATTTGACCGTTATTTGTCAGTTGGTTGGTTTCCCAATTTTAAAAGACCGTTATACCGTACCGATACGCTTAGTTTGCGTATCGATACACTTTTTATACAAACATAGCTTGGGATTCCAGTGAGTTAAGACAATATCGATACGGACCTCCGTATCGATACGCCCCTTAAAACCGTACTGGTACGCCTTCTATGTGTATCAATACGCTATGTTTTCAGGCACAACGGGTCTTTCCTCTTTGATGCAGGTATCGATACGCCCTTCCCGAGTACAGATACGGTAGGTTGCAGAGCTGCATTTATTGCGGGAAAAATGTCCACAACGGCTCTATTTATGATCCCAACTACCCAAACGGCTAGAAATCAATGCAAGGGTATAAAAACAAGCTTCAATTGACCAAGCAACAACTATTGAACCTACAAGCATCATCAAAACAAAAATCCAAACCCTTGTGCTATTCAAAGTCAAATTTTGTACCCAACTCTAGTATTTTCAATTGTCTTTTTGTATTGTGAGTTTGGGGTGATTAAAATTATAATTGGGTAGACATTTATCCTTTGAGAGGAATCATTTGAGTTTACCACAACTTCTCTTTGTAAATTGAGTGGATTAAGCTTTGGGTAGAAAGCTTAATCGAATTTGTAAGGTTACCTCCTCATCCAAGAAAAGGGGAAGAATTCAAGTAGTGAATTGGTTTAAAATCCTTAGTGGGAACTAAGGTAGTGGATGTAGAGTTCATTGGAGAACTTGAACCACTCTAACTACTTGTGTCAATTTTTATTTTTCACTCATCCTTCCCACCAAAATTTTTATTGCCAATTCACCCCCCTCTTGGCCATTTGCAATTGTTTGATCAACTCAACAGACCGATTAAATCCGCTAATTTAAATGTTTAGTAAATAAATAATTGTAATAGCGGATTGAGGTGAAACCTCTCATTTTGAAAAACTCCTTTTAGGAGCTTTTTTGAGTTAAAAGTTTAGATAAAAGATTATTTTATCCTTGATAATTATAAAAAATTCTGTAAATAATATAAATTTAATAAATTAATAAAATCAAAAAATAATTTCATAAATAAGAAATTAATATATAGATCAATAAATACATATAAATTTAATAATTAATAAAATTATATTCAAAATATAATTTCATATATAAGAAATTAACATATACATCAAAATTTAATCATTATTAAAATTATATTAGACCTATAATTTTACAAATAAAAAATTAATATATAAATTCTCATATATGCTCAGTAATAATATTAAAAAATTAATTTTAATAATTTAATTAATATTAATAGATACAAAATGTTAATAACTAATAAATTATTCAAACAAATAACAAATATAATCATCCATTTATATGTCATTTTGTTTGTTCAAATAATCAAACAGATATCAGCTATCAGTTAATTTTACCAAACACTTTTATACAATCAGCTAATGTAATTCGCTATCACCTATCCGCTAATTGCCAAATAGAACGTTAATCTAGTAAATATATTAAAATTAAATTAACTTTTACACTAAAAGCGAAATCGAAATGAACAAATCAAATTTGATGGATTTTCAATTAATTTATTCGATAAAATTATATTCTGCTCACTCTTATACATAATTGGAAATACAGTACATCATTTCTTTTCTTTAATCTTTGTCGTATCTCATCTAATGTCTCCTCTCTTTCTCAACAAAAACCTATTTTTCGGTTAACAAAAAATAATTAAAAATATAAATTATAAAATATAAAGAAATTAATCCAACTTTTATGATCGAAAATGTAATGATACATCAATTCAAAAAAAAAAATGTAATGATACACGTAAAACATCTTCTCTTGAATATTATACCATGTAATATGTATAAGGACGTGTAGAAAGTTCATTTACACAATGTCTTGTTTTTAGAGTTTAAAGGTTTAAAGTACTATTTTTGAATTTAATGATTGTTGATAGAATTTTAAGTTTAGGGTTAAAATTTAGGGTTTATATATTAAAATATAAATCTCTAATCATATTACCATAAACCATAAATCTTAAATTCTAACCCTAAATTATTAACTCGTACACTAAAACTCTAAACCATAAACTGAATACATAAACCCTAAAAATTAATACGCTTGTGGAAACAAAAAGTCTCTATTGCCTGTGTATGAGATAATAATCGTATGTATAAAATAACATTGTTTTTACTGGTGACATTTTAAATTAAACGTATCATCAAAACCCAACGAGTGGTCCCAGTGAAAAATAGGATGTTATTCATCCTAGAGGCTCGAGTTCAATCACTTTTTCTACAAAATACGTGGCACATAGAAGGTTAAGAAAAGTATGAACATATGCTACCGTGTAATCACCTTAAGACTATTTAAAAAATTAAACGTATTATCAGCCTTCCAGGATAAGCTAATACCATTATTAGAGTTGGGACAAGTCAGTTCTAAATTACATCCGTACATGTAAGGTAACGCACAAAAAATTTTTCTCTCTACGCATCTCCTTTAGCTTTCTTCCCTAAATAACCCTTAAATTTTGTTCGCAAATTCTTACAAGAGAGTTGCTTGTTTGTCTGCTTGGTTGTGTGGATCCCCCTTCCAAGAGTAATGTCGGTCTCCTGTCATGAGCTTGGTCCAGTTTTAGGTGTGTTGGATGTGTTATAAAACTAGAAAAGAAGTGATTTAAAATGTAGAAATAAAAAAAGGAAGATTTAGGGTTCATCAGATTGAACCAAGGAAGAAGACCAAAGGGAAGAAAGAGAAAATCATAAAAGAATGAAATTGTTTTATTAATCAGATCAAATTAACTTGCTTTACAATGAGGATGGGCCTGATATTTATAATCAGCCCAAACCTTAACTGATCTGTAACTAACCCATAACAACAATACAACAGATTCATAACAAACAAAAGCCCATTCTAGAAGAACCCATTCTTCTAGATTACTCTATCATTTTCCTCGTTTTCTCCTTTTCCTGGATTTCAGATTTAGACATCACACCTAGTCTATTGCGCATGGAATCAAATTCAGAAGGAGGAATAGCCTTGGTTAAGATGTCTGCGATTTGCTCAGAAGAAGGCGAATGGTTAACAAGTAATTTCCCAGCTAGCACCTTCTCTCTGACAAAGTGGAGATCAATCTCAAAATGCTTAATGCGAGCATGATGAGTAGGGTTGGTTGTCATAGACACAGTGGAGGAATTATCACACCAAACCACTGGCTTCCCAACACAATGAATGCCTATCTCATGCATCATGTAACCCCCTCGTCCCGGTCTGGCCGGATGACCGGTCCAAAAGGGCTACACGGGGAAAACCGAGTGAAAACCCCCTTAAGGATTCCCCCTCGGTTAGCAACCCTATTTTTTCATTTTAAATCTTGTCTAGATGAGTATTAAATCCTAGGTGATCATACAGCGGAACATCATATTCGAAACAATCGAACGAACTCAAAACCACAACCAAAAGACCAATTTTTAAATTTATCTGCAGGAGGTATCGATACACCTAAGGGGTGTATCGATACACCTTGACTAAGTCAAAAGGTCAGAGTCAACCCGTGGAGACCGTATCGATACACCTAGGGAGTGTATCGATACCCTCCTCAAAGGTTGACTTCCCACGGTCAACGCTAGATGACCGTACTGATACGCCTGAGGCCGGTATCGATACCAAGTTGGACAGTGGCTCCAGTGACCAAAATGGTATCGATACGCCTCCCCGCGTATCGAAACGAAAGGCCTGGAAAAAGAAGGCCGTATCGATACGGGTCTAACCGTATCGATACCCCTGCTCTGCAACATCTCATTTCACTACTTGGTAACATTATGCAATGTTCTAAATGCACATTTGGACACTCCTAAGCACACACAATCATATATACAACAACCACAATTGGATTTTAGCTCACAAGCATTGAATATAACAAGGATCATACCTATCTAGACTTCATGCAATTTCACAAGAAGCATACTTAACAAGCATAGGCATCATACACATGGTAGTTGACATAAGGCATACCTAGGCCAACATCATACAAATTTAGGCATATGCAAATAAACTACATATGAGACATAGGTCATGATCCAAGATGCAAAGGCATAACACACAACATGAGTGTAGCAATTTCAAACATAACCTCCTAAGGAGTTTGACCCAAACTCCTAACACTCTATATCCCATTGTCTAGGCATTATTACAAAAGCAAATCATACTTAAACTTGCTTGAGAACTCCAAAAGCTCCTCCCTCGCCCGCTCGCCTCCCGAACTCTAACGATCTGCACGTTGGAAACAAAAGAGCATAAGCAATCTAGCTTAGTGAGAGAGGCTCTACAATTCACAACATGCAGTTTTTCCAAAACACGATTTATATGCAAGAAAACAATGGATGCACAAGGGTCTATCTCAACCACAACATTTGGTTTGCACAAGCACAACCAACATACACTTACGGTGGGACTACACATCACCGTTTCGACTAGTGGATTTCCAATGGGACTACACATCAAAGTACTACCCTACTAGTCACTATCGGTGGGACTACACATCACCATAGTTTAGACCACCATCACGTGAGGCACGAACTCAACACGACTACAACATTAACAACTTGAAATGCATTCAATGATCACAACGTATACACAATCAACATGTCACAACATAAGAGTAGAGAGGCTTACACATGGGTTTAGGTGACCTCTCAAGGTTCCACCCAAACCCCAAAAGAGTCCTTAGCGTGCACAATGTAAAACCAATAATTCTACTCACCGTTGCTACCCAAGAGAAGATCGAAGACCAAGCTCAAGACTCCGAAATCCCCGGATTTGTCCCCGAAGCTTCTCCAACCAAAATTCTCGCCTCTAGCCATTCCAACACCAAGCAAATAATCTCAAGTTAGTCCATGTTCTAAAATACTCAACCCGGATTACAAACCAATTACAAGATATCAATTTTTCACATTGAGAACAAGCCCAAAATTCCAAAATCCGAGCAGCCCTCAAGCACCCCTTAAAACCATTGATTTCAACCTTCAAACTACTCCGTAAAGCTTCCAAAACAAAGCTTACATATACCCTAACCATTGACCCTCTCATTTCTACATAGAACACCCCCATATCTCAATCCAAAACCTCCCAAAAACCTCCCCAAGACCCCATTTCGGGAAAAATACCCAAAACCTTGTAAAAATCAGTTTGGTTGGCCCTTTTTGGTTGTAGATTACTCATAGAACCTCAACAAATCAAAAACTAGAATCAAAGACCTCAAAGACAACATTTTTAATTCAAAACCCTCCAACTCCAAATTTCAAAACATGAGTAGAAATGGAAATAAAAGACATCAACTTGTAGAGGATAATGAGGGTAAGTCAAAAACGAAATTACCTTTGCAAAACCTTCAAAAATGAGCAAGCTATTGAATGGAATAGTAACAAGGAGAGGGGGGTGTTTTAACGTTGGTGTGAATAGTGGAGTGAGAGGAAGAAGATGACTCTAGCATTATTTTAGGTTTGTTTGAAATTAAAAGGGTTAAAAGACCCAAATGCCCTTAATAAATTTGGGGAATTACAATGGATGACATCCATGCCCAATTGGGCTTGTTTAGAAAATGGTCCAATTAAATTTTGTTGTCTTAAAACCCGGGGCCCAAACCTTTATTTTAATATTTAAAATTTGGAACCGAAACCCGAACCATTTTTAAACTATTATTTTCTCCCGACCCCCGAATCCGGGTGTTACACAGCAGTTGCTCAACCCAAATAAGTTCATATACGGAATTAGCCACACTCCTGTATTCAGCTTCAGATGAAGACCGAGAAACTACAGCTTGTTTCTTTGAGCACCATGCAACAAGGTTTGAACCAAGAAAGATACAGTAGCCAGAGGTGGACCGTCGATCATCAAAAGAGGATGCCCAATCAGCATCGGCATAACAAACAAGCTGAAGATTCTGTGTTGACTGAAAATACAACCCATACTCAAGAGTCCCACTAAGATAGCGCAGTATACGTTTAACAGCTCTCCAGTGAACAATTAGTGGATTGTTCATATGCTGACTAACACGATTCACTGCAAAGGCAATATCGGGCCTCGTGAGACACACATACTGCAGGCCACCGATAATTCTTCGAAAAAGATGACCATCAGCAAACAATTGGTCGTCCAGGGCTCATGCTTTAGTTGTGACTGTCATAGGAGTGGGAGTAGAAGTGCAACCAAGCATATCATCCTTACTAAGAAGATCAGAGACATACTTCTTCTGACTGAGTAATAAGCCTTCAGGACTCTGCAATATTTCCATGCCCAGAAAACAACCAGGTTCCCCCATATCTTTGAGAGAAAAGACAACATTAATTTTAGACACTACTTCATCAACTTCAGAATGAACACTCCCAGTAATGATTATGTCATCTACATAAACCATTAGTAACAAGGAGGAGTTAGTGTCATTCTTTATAAACAATGAGGAATCAGATTTGGATGAAACAAATCCTAAATCAACAACCAAGAACTGTTTCAAAGTGTCAAACCAAGCTCGAGGTGCTTGCTTAAGACCATATAAGGCTTTCTTTAAACGACAGACCAACTTTTCTCCATTAGGACCATGCTGAACAAACCCAGGGGGCTGAGACATATAAATTTCCTCAGTTAAATGACCATTGAGGAACGCATTATTTATGTCAAGTTGTCGAACAGGCCAATTCTTAAGAACTGATGTAGCTAACACAATTCTGATGGTTGAGGCTTTGACAACAGGACTATAAGTCTCTTTGAAGTCACATCCAATGCGTTGAGAAAACCCCTTTGCAACTAACCGAGCTTTGAGTCTATCAACTGTCCCATCAGGTTTCCTTTTTATCCGAAATAACCATTTGCAACCAACTGGTGTTCTATCTAATGGTAAGGGCTGCAAATCCCACGTACCATTATTCAACAAGGCATTGTACTCAACATACACAGTCTCTCTCCTTATCCATAATTGAGTGATCTCCATTATAGTTTACCCATAATTAAAGTAGCAGGGATAATATCATTTTTTGGTAATTGGGATAACATTATATTGCAAAAAAAAGCTTAATGCACTTTTCTCCCTTAAATTTTATTTGTTTTCTTAATTTTCTCCTTAAAGTTTATTTTGACTTTTTTTTCCTTAACGTTTTGTGACGCTACCTATATTACCCCTTACCGTTAAAAAAGTTGTCATAACCAATCAGAATGCGCTACATCATTTTTTTTAATTTATAAGTTTTAAAATAAAAATAAAATAAAAATTAATTAAAATATTTATTAATTTAATCACATTTTTCAAATATCTAAAATACCCCATTTTCTTTCCTATCATCTTTTTCCCATTTTTCCTTTCCTTTTCGTTCTCAAGCTTCTTCTTCCTCGCTTTTATTTCTCATAGTCGAGGTTTTAGACGACGATGAATTTCACCTTCCACCTTAGTTTCCAACCTTTTGTTTCCCCAGTATTTTTATTTCGGCTTTTAGTTTTCTTTGGATATTATTAATTTTATGGTTGATTCTCTGATGGGTTCTCTTGTAAATTCTTTTACAGTCTCTCACCAAGTTTCTCCTGTAAATTTTTTAGTTAGCCATTGGCTCTGTTTGATAATTAACGGATAGCTGATAGCGGATTACATTAGCTGATAGCGGATAGCGGATAGCTGATAGCATTAGCTAATTTGACTAGCGGATTGCATTAACTGATTGTATAGAAGTGTTTGGTAAAATTAATTGATAGCAGATAGTTGTTTGATTCTTTGAACAAACAAAATGACATATAAGGACATGATTATATCCAGTACATGTTTGAATAATTTATTAGTTATTAATATTTTGTATCATAAATATTAATTATGAAAATTATTTTTTTAACATCATTACTAAGCATATACGAAGAATGTATATATTATTTTTTATTTGTGAAATTCTTTTTTAGTATAGTTTTAATAATTATTAAATTTAAATGTATATATTAATCTATATATTAATTTCTTATTTTCAATAAAATAATACTTACTTGCCGATAAAAAACAATTTCTTATTTAAGAAATTATTTTTTAATTTTATTAGTTATTCAAATTTATGTTATTTAGAAGAAAAAAATTATAATTATTAAGGAAAAAATAGTTTTTACAAGTATTTTATTCAAGCCTCTAACTCAAAAAGCTGGTTTCGATACATTTCGATATCGCGAAATTTCTACTGGAGCAGGTGCTATTCGAGAACAATTAGCTGACCTAGATTTGCGAATTCTTATCGATTATTCGGTGGTAGAATGGAAAGAATTAGGAGAAGAAGGCCTCACGGGTAATGAATGGGAAGATCGAAAAATTGGAAGAAGAAATGATTTTTTAGTGGATAAAATTCGTCTGCCCCTTTTCGGTGCCCCTACATATGCCCCAACACTAAAAAACACTACAAAATTAAAATCTAAGCCCTAACCCTAAAATCTAAATCCTAAACCCTGCACCCTATACCCTAAAAAATACACCCTACCCTAAATTCCCTAAACCCTAACCACAACCCCTAACCTAAAACCCTAAACCCTAAACCCTAAAGTTAATTTTGAGCGTAAGGGCATATGTAGGGGCACCGAAAAGGGGTAGAGGATTTCCATCCTTTTTTAGTTAGACGCATGGAGTTGGCTAAGCATTTTATTCGAACAAATATAGAACTAGAATGGATGGTTTTATGTCTATTACCGGTTCTTCCTCTCGAGTTGAGACCGATCATTCAGATAGATAGGGGTAAACTAAAAAGTTCGGATATAAATGAACTCTATAGAAGAGTTATCTATCGAAATAATACTCTTACAGAAACTTTTTCAAAATGAGAGGTTTCACCTCAATCCGTTATTTACCAAACATCTAAATTAGTAGACTTGACTGGTCAAACCTATAATTTTAGGTCAAAAGCTGTTTACCAAACAAGATCATTATTTTTCATTCTCATTTCAATTTGATTGCAGTTTGGGTATGTAATATATTAGAAAAATTAGCTTTTTATGTAAGTGTATGTATGTATATATATATATATGATTTATGTAATGCGAGCCATTTCCCTATTTCGGTTATTTTTATTTTTATTTTTCTGCAGATTTTATAAATAAAAAAAATTTGGGTGTTGTTTTAGAATTTGAATAGAAGAAAACAATGAAACACAGGTCTTTCACCGATAACATTGTTGCAACTTTCTCTTTAACTGATGAGGATCATTTCCCCATGATTATTTCGGTTAAACTTTCTCTTTCACCGATCGTGAACAATTTCGATTGGTTTTTCATGGTGTTTTTTTTTGGGTTGAAGCTTTGGGCATCTTAATTTAAGTGATAAAAAACTGGATTTTGAGTGGAAATGAAATTCAAGGGTTATAAGAAGTTGGATCTGGGTGGAGTTTGGGAAATTATGGGTGGAAATGTTATAAAAAGTATAACATTTTAAGTTCCGTATTTATAACATTTAACATTTCAGTTGGTGGCGCACTGGAGAAGAGTAAATAAAAAATCCTTCATTGACAAAAAACTGAAAACACAATTCTAGCATAATTTACACACCATAACTCAGACTGCAAACAAAGGGATACATAACAAGGCAAAGAAGAAAACGAGTAGAAATCCAAGATACAAGATGCCCTGATAATTTCAAGCTCTGGTCTTAAAAGGAATAGCCCTGATAATTTCAAGCTCTGGTCTTAAAAGGAATAGCCCTGATAATTATCTGGTGGTAAATTGCAGCAAGAGCAGCTCCAATGAAGGGTCCAACCCAGAAGATCCACTGCAACCAAAATACACAAATTTTAGTCCATCTCTAACAATTAACAATCCAACTAACAAATAATTGGGGAATGAATACTAACATGGTCATCCCATGCGTGCCCTTTGTTGTATATGATGGCAGCTCCAAGACTCCTGGCTGGGTTGATGCCAGTTCCAGTGATGGGAATGGTGGCTAAATGAACCAAGAACACCGCAAACCCGATCGGAAGGGGAGCCAGAATCTGCAATGTAGTGGCAAGAAATTCATTACTAATGCATAATTCCATCTACACTTTGAACATCCAACTCAACAAAAACCAAAATACTACAAAGGTTGTATCTTTAGACATTATCGTCTAATTGCACTAAAAACATAACTTACAGGTTAACCGCTGTAGTATTAACATGACTTGGTGTTGAACCTAACTAAAACCTTCTGAAACCTAAATACTAGTATTAACTTTATGAACCAATTTATATGTTATGTGGTGCTTAAGCACTAAAATATCCCTCTACATCTCTAGAACAGATATAGACATAGATAAAAAGAAAGATAAAACATACAGGAACATGAGAGTCTCTGGCGTTTCTCTTGGCATCAGTGGCAGAGAAAACAGTGTAGACAAGAACAAAAGTGCCAATGATCTCAGCACCAAGACCAGACCCCTTGGTGTAGCCATGGGCCACAACGTTAGCTCCACCACCCAACATCTGATACCGGCTGTCTCCTTGGAACCCCTTCACTACACCGGCTCCACAGATGGCACCAAGACACTGCATCACCATGTAGAACACCGCCCTTGTAAGGGACAGTTTCCTGGCTAGTAACAGCCCAAAGGTCACAGCTGGGTTGATGTGGCCACCTGAAGTTGAAAAACAACATGCAGATCTGGTTATTCAACATCTTTAACTAGAAAAAAGTTCAAATTTTGTGGCTAGCCAAAGAAAAACAAACCCAAAAATCTTTGCTTTAACTAGAAATCAAAAGTTAAAAAGGAAAGGTGACCTGAAATTCCAGCAGTACAGTAGACGAGAGCAAAGATCATGCCCCCAAAGGCCCAAGCAATGCCTTGAATACCAACGGTGGCACATTTGGACTTAGACTGGGACACACCCATTACAGTCAAGATGGTGATGTAAAGGAACAAGAAGGTGGCCATGAACTCGGCAATACCAGCTCTGTAGAAAGACCATGACTTGAGCTCACCGGGCTCGAACAAAGGTGCCGGCGGCGGCTCCTTGTAGTCCTTGTCGGACTGGGCAGATGTCCCAATAGGTTGTCTCTCTGAGAACTTGTTTGCTCCCAGCTTAACATCCTCTTCTTTCCCCTCCATCTTCTTTTACACACTCAAACAACCAAAGACCCAAGCTTTTTTCCCCTTTTTCTCTCTCAAAATAAACTCAAGCCAGAGTAGCGATGATAAGATAAAGCTGAAGAATATGGTGCCTTTATAGAAATTAGAAGGGATAATGTAGTGGCTGTAATGGAATTATTTGGCTCAAAGCAAAAAGCAAGAATGGGTTGTCTTTTTTTTTTGTCTTTTTATTATTTAAAAGGTTAAGATTTAATTTAAAGTTTAAAATTAAAGCTTACGACACATCGTCATTATTTGTTTTTTAAGCTAAGATGATTACAAATAATATTTGTTTTTAATATATTCTCAATCATTTGACAATGCATGTTCAATCACGAGCACTTGTGACATCTAAAAACAACAATCGTTCCTTTAACCACTGAAACAAGTTGATCCGTGCCATGACCCATCAATATTTAAATTTACACTGACTGCATATTAAAATATTTTATTTAAATTATTTATTCTGGCACATCATTATTTAAATAACAGTGATTATTATTGCATTTTAAAAAAAAGTGTGCGCTTAAATTGGGAATGAGAATTAAATAAAGTAATTGCGGATAGGGTATGATTAGGGTTTTGGGAGGATTGTTCTGGAAAGAGCAGGAGATGTCGACAGGTTTCTTGTTGGTTTATTATACCGTTGTTCTTATCTTCAACAGAGTTTCTTCAAAAAAATTTATTAAGACAACAAAAGCAAAGCAAAATAAAAACAAAAAAATCAGACACTTTACCAGGAAAAAGTAGAAAAAATGTAGTGAAAATTTAAAAATAATGTATTTTGAGATTTACGTCAGGGGAATGAGATTATTTGTACAGTAATGGACAAAGTCGTTGATAATCAATTGTTTTTAAATGTGATTGTAAAATAATATATGTTAGGAAAATTCTACAACGTGCGACGAACATTGATGAACACCACTAATGATGAACACCGATGAACACCATTAAATTAATTAATAAAGATTTAAAATTTTAAGGACCCATTATACAATTAATAATTATTTTAAAAAATCAATTAAATTATTTTTTATATATATTAAAATTTTATTTTTTAATAAGGGTAAACTATATATTTAGTACCTCACTTATTTTCCTATTTCTATTGAACCCTCATTATTTAAATATTATTTCAATTTGATCATATTCTTTATAAAAAAATAATTTAACCCTCAACCTTAAACCCTAAACTATTAAACCTTAAACCCTTAAACTCTTAAACATATACCCTAAATCATATACCATTAAAAATAATTTCACCATCATCGATTCAATTCAATTCAATGAATCGTTGAATTCTCCTAAAAAATTTAATGAAATTATTTTTTATATTATCTTTCTTATTTGCCTCATCGTTGTCCCTTAGATTGTAGTTTTGTTTTCCCCCTTTTTCCTTTTTTGTTTATGATCTACATGAGAGCTTGCTGTTGGAGATTGCTGTAAGCATCAACTACTTTATTTACTAAATCACATTCTTTCACCATATAAAAAGATTTATTTGCACCTCTATTTTCTTTCTTCGTTTTTTCACCATACATGTGATTAATGTCGTCTTTACTCATTTGAGTATTCTCTCTTTTCTTTCCTTCAATGTAGGCAAATTATGTCCTATTGCTTGATTTCTTTAAAGACCAACTGCAGCAACTTTAAAGTTTAACAGGCAAATGGTTCTTTGCTCTGCAAATATTGTTTTGCAGTAGATAGAAGAAAGCACAAGTAACATGCCAATGCATCTTTATATTATGCTGCAATTTCATCATCCGTAATGATCACATCTTTCGTTTCTTATTTCTAAATGATGCTCCAAGTATTCAAGTGTTAGTTCCATGATAAGTTGATAACAGGATCTTTGTTTCGAGCTCCATGGTCATCCATTCTACCCATCTTCCCTGCTTTGCGATTCAAAACTCTACAAATTAGCCATATGAATTGGTTTTAGTCATTGAATTCTACGATTCATTGAATAGATGATGGTGAAATTATTTTTAATGGTATATGGTTTAGGGTATATGTTTAAGAGTTTAATAGTTTAATAGTTTAGAGTTTTAGGTTGTGGGTTAAATTATTTTTTTATAAAGAATAGGATCAAATTGAAATAATACTTAAATAATGAGGGTTCAATAAAAATACGAAAATAAGTGAGGTACTAAATATATAGTTTACCCTTATTAAAAAATAAAATTTTAATATGTATAAAAAATAATTTAATTGATTTTTTAAAAAAATTATTAACTGTATGATGGGTCCTTGAAATTTTAAATCTTTATTAATTAATTTAATGGTGTTCATCGGTGTTCATCATTAGTGGTGTTCATCGATGTTCGTCGCACGTGGTAGACTCATCCTATATGTTAATATAAATTTTTAATTATTTTAACAATACACACAATTTGTAGGTAAAGTGAATTGAACTCGAAATTTTTTAAGATAAATATTATTTTCTTTTTTAATGGGTCTCGTTGGATTTATTTCTTATTTTAATTCTAAAAATACAAAACAATGAACAAAATCGTTAGCAGCTGTTGAAGATTTTACTAAAATCAATTTTCAACTGCCGAGGCAATGAATTCGTACGATATTGTAATCATATAATTTTCCTAAATATTTTCTAGAATACACCATTTCCTTATTTTTCACTATATTTCCCTAGTTTTGTCTAATATTGATATTGATTAAGTTGATTAGCTGTTCTGGGCCATACGATTATCACCCAATGTTCTATTCAGAATAAAATAAAACAAAAAATCCCTGATTAAGCGATAAAATCCCTTCGGTAGTATTTGATTGTAGAGGCGGTAAACGGGTCATTTAGATTGGGTTCGGTACGAATCATTTTGGTTCGGGTCAAGTTCGGTTTTGACTGCATTCGGTTTCGGTACTGTTTGAGCCAGATTTGGTTTGATTCGATTTTAATTTGGGTCTATAGTGATTCAAGTCAAGTATTAGTCTGGATCGAGTCACATCGGTTCAATTGATTTTTGGGTTAGGTATTTTCAGGTCGGTTGATTTTGGGTCGGGTCAAGATCGGTTCAATAAGAGATCAATATATTTAGGTCGGGTTTTTAGGCCGGATCAATTTTTTAAACTCATATATAGCTTTATAAATTTAACTTTTTAGTGAGTTGTGCAACAATTCACATCAAATCATTCATTATTTCTTTTAATATTTTTTTATTTCGTGTTGCCTTCGGTGCGGGTTACTATCAGTTCAAATGAAATCAGTTGGGGTCTGTTATGTTAGGTTGAAAAATCGGATCGGGTCTATATCTATTCAACTAAAAATCAGGTCGATTTCAATTCAGTTCAGTTTGTTTCAAGTTTCGGATCAAGTTCGGATCATTCTGTCCAGGTCGATATCGGGTCTCGAATCGGGTAAAATCAGTTCGGGCCTCAGGTCTCGGGTCAGTTTGTCACCTCTATTTAATTGTGCGGTTAAGAGTTTGACACGTAATCAAATAAATAAATTTGGACGGTTGTGATTTCTTTTTGCAAAAACTAGTATCAACAACCCGCTGTGCCGGTTGTTCTATTTTTTTTCTTTTTTCTTTTGAACGAATTTTCTATTTAGTTTTTAGTAATAATAGTTAATTATAAACTAAATTTATTAATTATAAAATTTAAATATTATGATTATCTTTTTTATAAATTAAGAAAAAAAAACTTGTTTTTGTTACCGTTGGGGAAAGGGACAGCCACGTGCGAGTGAGAGACGCTCAACGCGCCTGGGTGGGGTAATAGTGGTTAGGATTAGGAGGGTAAATGACTGTTGTTACCGTTGTACGTTTAATAAATGGGGTTAATTCTCCCATTGATCACCACACTATTACCACCTTTTTACTTTAGTCACCAAACTTTTTTTAAAACTATATTTTTATTTCCACATTATTTCTAATATATCATTTTTAATAGTTTAATATTCTCTAATAAGACGATAACATGCATCACCACACTATTGGAGAATCAAAATTAAGCCAAGAATTGTGCATGGGAGGTTTTGAAACTAAGATGCATTTGATATGTATTTAGTGCTTAACCAATCCACCAAAATAATCACTTATTATATTTTTTTACAAAAAACAATAATTAGTGTAATTATGACTAAAATTAATACCATTTATATTTATAAAAATATATTAATTAGTTTCATACCCAAACTTTAAGTATAAATACATAAAGGCATCAAATATATAATTATAACAAATATTAAACTTGTAATTTTAATATAATTATAAAGGTACTTATATCAAATACATAATTATATGTTTATGCGTTTTAATATTAGTACAAATTTGTATATTGAACCCAACAAGTGGTCACGGTGAAAAAGCGAATAATGTTCATCCACGAAGACCTGAATTCAATTGTTTTGTCTCAGTATGCATTGTTATAAAGTTACAAATATTAATGAACAGATATTACTTTATAATCAATTTTTAGAAATTTCTTAATTTTGAAACCACCTTCCTTTATTATTGTTGTTATTTAAAATTTTTGTTGTTCTCAATGATTTAGCCGGATCCTCCTTGACAGGGTAGTTTTTCAACTTTATATGAAAAAGCAGGGGAACCAATGATGGTATACAACTCACACATTGCCATGGGATACCCCTCACATGCACATGCATATGCTGCCTTAGCCCCACCCCCTCTGCATTTGTGCATCCCTTTTTTTCTTCTTTATTTTGTTATTCTCGTTCCTCGAGATTTTGCCCCGACTAATTCAGATCGATCTACGCCACACAGTCTTGAAGAGTGAGTTTCTTAGTAAAAATTATATGCACACACAAAGCATCAAGCTTAAGCAATATCAAAACTACCTTTTAGTTTTAGTTCCCCGCCAACTTCAATCACTCCAAAACCTAATTTATTCAGGAGCTTTCTAGTAGAATTACTATTACACACCTAATCACAATCATCCCCCAACCACCATTTCTTTTTAACTTTCTTTTGTCAACAAGTTGGTGTCAATTGGACACCTGGCAACTTCCTAATGGTCGGTTTTTAACTGTTTACAAAAGCTATCATCATCCCAAACTTTCCATTCCCTTCATCATCAACCAACTTTCTTTTCTTGTTTCACTTCTTAATTCAGCAAAAGATTTGTACCTCAATAATTTCAGCTCAAGCTCATGTGGACATTATTGAAACATTCATGTTACATGAATTGTTAAACTTGAGCTGTCATGATCCTTGCAAGATTTTTAGGAAATATGCTCATATTTTCTTCTAAAACTTAAATAAAGGTAAACAGAAATTAGAAACAACTGTTCAAAGCTCTTCAAATTCCACTACTGAACATGTAGATTTCTATAAAAGTTGGGTACCGAGAATACTTGCAGCAAAATGAAGCTGGCGATGGGCTGAAATACTCGAATTATTTCGGAAGCAATTATTGACACACTAATGCTAACATGTCCTATGTAGCTTTAGAGGACATTAAGATTTATGCTAGAGCAAAGTTATGAATATCAGGCTCAGCCACAGCCACACACTACAAACTCTTAACAATATTGTAACTACAGAAAAGGTCTTACTTTTCGTCTTTCAACTCGTCACTATGTTGGTGTTCGAGTCGGATATGAGGACAGGGTCTATCTGGTTCTCCTCTTGTCCACAGAACTCTCAGATCACCTCTCTTTCTTCCTAGGGTCAAAATGGTTCCTGCAACAAGGGATGGAAATTTAAGTCAGCTGACAGTGAATGGAACTGAGGTGTTCAACATCTCAACCTGTATTGGACCCCAAAGAAGAGGGAAGAAAACAACTTGTAGTAACAAAGTTTACCGAGCGTAAACGGGACAATGTAAAGGAGTGCAGGTTGACCATGTCCATCCATCAAATTTAGTGCCACATATGTAACGAGAAGACCTGCCATGGGTGAAAAAATGGTAGAAATTTGGCATCAGAATGAAGGTAACTTTCACAAGTTCTACTGTTATCTGATATGGTTCTTTTTTGTTTTCGGAGACCTACATGATTTCTTCATCATCTCTTACCTAAACCATAAGCAATCATTGTCCACAAGAAGTATCCAGCTCGAAGAGTTTTGTTCGCCAGCCAATCATACCTGTAACCAAGTGCCCCCACCCACACACCCAAAAAAAATTCAATGACCAAAATGGTATGCCTACAACATTTGAAAAATAGCACAAAAAAGATAAGGTTGCCATTTGTTTCAGCTCCATGAGAGTAAGGGATAAGAGACAATTTTCAGATAATCCTTTGGCAGGAAGATTATCCAACATTCGTATTATCACTACCAGTTAGATTCAATTTGCAGCTTGAAACACCAAACATGTCGGTGGATATTGAACCGGTTTTCTTGATATGATTTATTACAGAACTATTTAAGAGCCACTGTCCCAAAGAAAACTACTTTTGAACTAGTTGAACATCTTAAAGAAAAACCGTCCGGCAAGTAAGGGAAACACATAGTTCGAAGAAGCACTAAAATGAAAGGTACAAATATTAAGGAACAGGTTTGGATGAACAAACATTAGCACGAATAATTTGCAAGTGAAGACTGCAAAGAAAAATTCAAACCTGAGTGAAAATGCTATCAGCAATCCGGGTAAAAGGATATCACCAAATCCTATTATGCTATAACCACCCCATGGATCAAACATGCGTGGGATCTTCAGTAGCATTGGAATGCCATCTTCTCCACTTTTATCACCTCGAGCTACCTATGGAATAGACACAAGCAATAGAAATCACTTTCCAGCCTTTCAAATTTTGAATATCCAGAATAGGGCTGTAAACGAACCATTCGGCAGGAAGTTCGTTTATTTATTAAACGAACGAATATGAACAAGACTTTCTGTTCGTTTAATTAAATGAACGAACACGAACAAAAGAGCTTGTTCGTTCATTTATGAGCGTGAACGTTCGGTAATCCGTTCGTTTATGTTTTGTTTAAATTTATTCACATAAATTCATATATATGTATTATTTTTCATAAAAAGTATTGTATTTTAAAAAAATAAATTTATTCACATATGTTCGTTCAATTATATTCGTTTAAATTTATTCATATATGTGCGTTTATGTTCGTTCGTTTTTGTTCGTTTACGTTTGTTTATCATTTTAACGAACGAACACGAACAAGCTACATTCCTCTACAAACGAACAAGAGATTATGTTCATTTAGTTGTTCGTGTTCGTTCGCTTGTTCGGTTAAAATTAAACGAACGGACATGAACATACCCTCGTTCGTATTCGTTCGGTTCGTTTACAGGCCTAATCCAGAATAGTCTAAAGATTAAAACTTCTAATTCTGATGGATCATATGGGCTAACATTGGATAAGGTAGATTACTTACCACAATCATCACACTTTCATGGAACAACTTCTTTGAACCAAACACCCAAAATATGTCATATAAGAAGGCACAGCTGAGTAGAATTGTTCCCACCTGTTTCACAAAAAAACCAGAATTATGTTATAATAACAACTTATTTCCAATAAATAGTATTTCTGAAAACGTTACATATTCAATTACTTTGGACATTCATTCATACAAGTCTAATATAAACATGATGGAACAAAAGGAACCTTGAGATTAGGTACGTGGACAATTTGCAGAACTGTGATTATCAGTGCAATACCCTGAGAAGGCAAAATATTATAAGTTGAACTCTGCAATGCAAATCTGGCATCAAAATCTTGTAAAAATGAATAAATAAATAAATAAGAAAACGAAAAAGAAAGGTTGCAATCCATAAGCTGAAACACAAACTTGTTTGAAGCTCAACAAGATAAGGTGTGAATGGTATACTAAGATGGGCACATTTAAATATTGAAGCACATAGCTTTAGTATGATATGAATCACCGATCAAATTTGTTCGTCTCTAGTTAACATGTTGCCAGCCTTCAACAAGTGAAAGTGGAAAAACATTTAGGGCAAGAAAAGGGTTTTTAATAATTTACAGTAAAAAAAATTGGACAATCTTGAAATATATTAGGATATTTAACAATAAAGTACATCCTTACTAGTATGTCTTGACCTATCCAAGCAAAGGAAACATTGCGGTAAACAGCCCAAACAACAGAAAATGTTATGCAGAAAGGCGAAACAGCCAATGTAAGGTATGAGACAGCTCCAAAGAAAGGCACTTTAATGTATGATTCTCCAGCACGCTTGAACCACCTGTGCGAGATAAAATTTTATTAACAGCCTTGAAAAAACAAGTTACATACCTTAACTAATGAAGGCTGTGAAACTGACAGACAGGTACTTATATCCACACAGCCAGACAAGAAATTAAATGTCAAAAACTGCAACCATTTTTCTTCGTTTATTGATGAAAGTTAGCACTATTGTGAACAAAATAGTTCTCAAAATAAATCTTTTTTCGGCTTACCATTATAATTTGGCAGCATCAAGTTATTTAAAGAATAAAATAACAATACAAGAATCAATCAACAATAACCCACAAGTGGACATGCAGATTGAGCATGAATGCAAATTTCTCATAACATACTGAACTGATACTAAGATACAAAAGAATACCTTGACAATAAAGCAACCAAGCAAGTTTGAAGGCCCTGCACGTACATGAGAATGAGATGTCAGAGTTACATGCTAATACTTCACTGAAGTATCTGGAGCAAGTGAGAAAAAAATTGGTAATGTTCGTAGAAACATTTCGTGAAACAAATAACATGAATTAAGAGAAGTAGAATATGCACGCGCACATAAATGAATAAAAAGCTGGGAATCAGGCATGAAAGGAAGTTCTACCTCCACACCACCTATGCAGAATAGAACCACCAGGAGCTCCACAAACCAAAAAGACATAAGTTTGTAAAGCATAACCAAGAAGCAAGAAGCAACAACAACAAATAAAATTGCTGACGTGGTGTTAATGTCCACAATACCACCAGAACCTACATGTCTGGTATCTGGAATTTCACCCAAAGCATCCTGGATAGACAAGATAAGGTCTACAAATTAATAAGCATAATAATATAGCCGTAAGCATACAAAGACAGATCTAGACATGATGCATTGGGCAAAACGTAAAAATCAACTGCAAGTGACCTTTAATAGTTTGTCCTGTTCAATAGCAGCTTCTCTTGCACTCCACGCAGACCAACATGACGCACACAATATGGTACTAACAGCCATCAACCATAGAAACACTTCGGCTATGTCTACTAGTGGTCGCTTTGGAGAGTAAAGCTGTACAAACACTGCAAAATATTAAAGAAATTAGAAAGATATTGATCATGTACAAGCCGATGAAGAAAAATTAAGCAAAACAAACATTTTAGTAAAAACTTACCTGATGAATTACTTGTCAGCATTTTCTCCAAGCTTGCACCAGCATCTTGCGGAAGCATGACAGTAGGTATGTGTATATCTAGATCAGTTTCATCAGGCTCACAAACCATCTTGTATAGTTCTGCAGTAGAAGAAACAGGCTTGACCCTCGGCAATGTACATGTTCTCCAATATCTCCTTTTAGGTCAAACTATTTATCCAAAAAATACTCTAAAAATGAATACTGCCATTTTCATGCTTATTGATGGCAATCCAAAAGGGTTGAATACAGATTAATGACAAATGATCATTGTATCCAGTTAATATAATAACACCCCCGGTTATTTGTCATAATGCATTTGGAAACCTTGAAATCGCATCAAGTGACAATCAAAAACATTAATTACCTTTCTCGTTATTTATAATGAGGACAGCTGAAGCATGAGCTGCCTGTGCATTATTTGCCTTGGTTGTGAATTTGCAGTGGCCTCGATCCACCATAATAACATCATTAGCAAGCTAACAAAATCAAAGTTATGCAATGGTTAATGATCTCTAAAATCTTCAGTACTTCCTGGTTATAATGATCACACATAAATGTATGGGTACATCAATACCAAATAAACCAACCTTATTCTTTGGAGGACTACAACAATCACGAGGGTCGGAAAGAATGAGGCGTCTTTGGTTTGCATTTTTCTCCTTTGACACTATAGTAGTGCCAAATCTGGCACCTACACCCACAAACTCAGCATCCTCTATGCCATTAACCCAAGTTTGAACTTTGACCTAACAAAGTCGTTAGAATTCGACAGTTAATAGACCAAACGAAAACAAAGATAAAGCTCAACATAATATAACAGAGTCCAAAATGCAAAATCAGGGTTGAGAACAACTTTACACCAACAACATGGACATGGAGAGTCCTAGAACTAAGAAACAATTTGACAAAAAGAGAAGATGATCGAGTATGTTATTATCTAAGCCATGAAAGTAAATAGCTAAACCAGGGATTTAAATTTGCGGCCGCATTTTCGCTCGTGGTTTTTATTGCGGTTCGGACATAACAGATATTATTGTGGTCATTATGGACCGTTAATCTCCGCAATGGCAATCCCTTAGCTACACCACTTAGACAAACTGCAACTGTCAATCTAGAATTACAATATAGCAATCAGCAAAGAAAAGGGGGATAAATGCATATAAATCAGCAAATTACAATTGCCGTGAAAAAAGAGAAAAAAGAATAGATGCTCCCCCACCAACTTAAGAAAATAACTAAATGCTACACAATCTACTAATATACAATTTGCTAAACTGAATTAAACAAATTTGAGCAATCAAGGAACTTAATTAAATAAAAAATAAAACTTTAAAAAACAAATATCCAAAACGCCAACTTCAAGGCTTCAAGATTCCATTTTTTCTGGTCCTTGAAGGAAGAGAGAGAAAAAAGGAAACAGTACTGAAGAGCTTAACAAAAACAAGTTGAAGGAAACCCAGTTTTTGAATGATTACCAGAACAAAATCGTTCTCGCAACCGGGCTTCTTGGGTGCTAAATCGTCGTCGTGTACGATATCACCGGCAGTGACAGAACATGGGTGACAGACAAGTGAAATGAGAGCTGATACTAGGATTAGTGTACAAAGACCCTGCAAATCCATTGATGGAGGCTTTCCCTCCTCCACCTGCTACTAATTTTCTTGGTTCTGGTGACCCTTTGAAATTCCCTTATTTCTATGCATAACAGAACTGTTTGCTGTTGGTATTAGTCTTCTCAGAAATGATTAAGAAAAACAGCCGTCTTAGACTTTGTATTTTTTGTGGGTAAATAATAATAAATGAAGAATGGATCTACTCTACTGGTTTTTGGTAGCAAGTGCCGAAAGTAAGATAAGCAAAGCAACCGTCGTAACCCAACACTGAACAGTGAACACCGAAATCCGCTCCAATATTATCATTAAACTTTTAATTTTACTCTAATTTGACTATTGATCCATTAATATTCGTAAAAAGGTGTTGTGTAAGTTAAAATACTTTGTATACTAACACATTTAGCCTTTCTACGTTTGCACATTCAGGCCAAACTGAAATAATTAGGGTTAAATTTATTTTTTGTATTAGAACTAAATTGTGTTAATGTGCAAGCATAGAAAGACTAAATGTGTTATTATACAAAATATTTTAACTTCAATGTTACCCTTTTAACGAATGTTAACAGGTCAGTGGTAAATTGGTACAAAATTAAAAGTTACCAAATTGAATAATTGATCAAAATTTAGTTGTTGATGTTATCTAGGTGACGGGTCTTGCTGCCCATCCCTGCTGATACGAGCATCAATGGCAGGGTTGTCTTCTTGGCCGTTTACCATTGTTGCTTTTGATTTCTCCTTGTCTTTGGCTTTCCCTAGGGCTTCTTCGACTTCTTTCTTAAATTTTATTGCTCTTCGTTCAATTCACGCCAAGACCTTTTTTTCCTTTAATAAATTTACTTCCAATCGGGTGATGATATGTGTTACCATTCGACAAGTGTCCTGGCACGTGTTGTCATCCGATTGGTTGATTAATTTTAATTAATTAAGTTATAATTAGGATCAAATGTGTTGTCATCCGTTAGATTTTAACAGATTACATAGTTCGATGGTCAAATTTTTAGTTCTTTTAGTTGGGTGGCCAAAATAGGACGGACTCAATAATTGGATGGTCACATAGGTAGTTTACCCAAATATTAATTGATTATAATTTAACGGTTTTTATAACCATAAACGATATACATATATATATATATATATATTTATTCATGTTTTTCCACATGTGATAACATATATTAGACAAAGTTGACGGACTCGAATCAAACTTAAAAACTGATCCACTAATTACTAAAATTTTTGAGTTATTTAAACTTTCATTTCATAAATTAAACTTTATTTGATTTTTTTCTAGTCGAGTCAAGTTTATGAAATTACGATTCAAGTTAAATTGAATTGTGTTTTTCATGTCATGTCATGTCATGTCATGTCGACTTGAAAAATTTAGTTTTTTTAGTCGAATTTCACTCACCCCTGATGATCGGTGACATGCGGCGATTGGCTAGTAGCAGCGACAAAATGTTCAGTGGAAAAAATACAATAACTTTAAAGTTTAGCGATAAAATCAATACACCTATAAAGTTTAATGCTTAAAACGATGTCATTTTGGCATCAATGGCCACACCAAAATGACATTGTTTTGTCCACGCTATCACATTGTTGTCGATTTAACAACTCAGTGGTGTAATTGAAGCCAAAACCTAAGTTCAGTGCTATAATTAAACAAATTGAAAGTTTAGTGGTATAAACGATAAAACACCTAAAGTCTAGTTGTATTTGATATAATTTATTCAAAATAAAAATATAAGTTAATATTTAGGGTAAAGTTCACAAATGATCACTAAATTATGCTTTAATATTCATTTTGGTCACCAAAGTTTTAATTATTACAAAATGGTCACTAAAATATTGATTTTGTTCCAAAGTGGGGTGACGTGACAATTTGGGTAAAATTGTTTAATAGCACAGTTAGTCTTTCATATATAACATTCAATTAATTTGGTTATAATTTAAAAAAATCAATAAATTTAGGGCATAAAGTCAAAAATAGCCCCCAACGTTTGACCTTTTGGTCACTTTAGCCCCTATTCTTTTTTCTTGTCCAAACAGCCACCTAACATTTCATTTTCGTTCAAAATTCACCCCGAATGGATGAAAATCGTTAGTCAACTAACGGTCAACGCCCTTTGATGACATGGCAACGTTGACATGGCACTTTGATGACGTGTCATTACCAATTTTTTAAAAAAATGATTATTTTTATTATTTTTTAACCAATCAGATAATAACACGTGGCATCATCTGATTGGTTCAAAAGCTTAAGACCGAAATAAAATTTGAGGATTGAGAATGCTGGAAATTAATCCCAAATTTAATGGGCAAAATGCATGACACCTAACCACCAAGCTAACTATGTAATTTATTAACATTTTACCACACAATTTATTTATGGCATCCATTATCATCTATCCCTATGGCTTTCTCCTTCATTGTCGATTCCCCGCCAAACCTTCATTCTTCCCAATTCCTCCGCTCAAATTTCATTCTTTCCCAAAACATTTCTGCTATCATGAACTAAAGACTTAATATCAAGAGTAAAAATATCATTTATAAGCATGATAACGAAATTTGAAGGCTTTGCAAGTTTACTTGGCATTCTCTCTGGTACTTCATGAAAATATAAAATAAACAATCTCACTGAAATTGAATGTTCTGATACGCATCCACACCCAAGCGTTATAATGTTTTCTTTTTCTAAATATTGGCATGAATATTGTACTGATGACGTTTGAGTTATATCAACTAAAATATGGTTAGAGATTGCAGAATTTTCATTACTATTCTCTCCTTTATTGTTAATTTTTTTTTGAATCTGGCTAAAAGAAAAAGGAATACCATGTTTACCTTCTTTAGCTTGTAATGGCTCGAAGAGGAAGTAACCGTTGGGAAGGGGTTTTTAAATATCCGTTAGTTAGTTGTCTTTTAATCACTGTTTAGAGTCAAGACCTTTTTAATGAAACGGTGCGTTTCATAGGCTTGTGTATTGCTTATGCGACGTCATTTTTATCATGGCATATTTTAAGGATTTCGGATGAACGTTGTAAGGGCATCTCTTGCTGAAATGAAACTCGTCTTGCCTCTTTCTTTCTTCTTCCTCTGATCTGCTTATCTCTAGCCCTCATTTTCCTTAAAAATCCTACCTTTCTTTCAGTTTGATCCTTGACAAAGGTATCAGAGCCTCCCCGTTCCTCGGAATCATGGTGGAAACTCGAAGTCAAGCTGCACACTCCACAAATGACCCGCCGCCAAGCTCAACGACTGACGCGTCACCTCCTCTAATGCCGGAGTGGAAGCAGGAAACCAGTAAGTTACAGTTGGATCTTCAGAGGTTGGAAGGATCCATTGGGGACCGATTCCAATCGATGCAGCTCGCCATGTTGGCGAATCTCCATAAGCTGATGGAGATAGCCCTGGGAAAGAAAATAGATGTGGATGCCTTGTTGATGCAACATTTCGGAGTTTTGGGAACGCTGCAATCCTCGTCACCAGGGTGGGACCACACGTTGAAGATGGGAGGAAACAAACCTTCCAGCTCACTGAACCAAGGTCAACAAGAAACCACTCAGGTCACAGATTCTGGTGATATGGAGAAACCGTCGACGATGAGCAGGCCAATGAATAATAACTTTGCCTACAAGCTGTTGTGCCCGACGTTTGATGGTTCGAACTTTAAGGAATGGATCATGAAGTTGGAGCAATACTTTGAAGCTGAAATGGTTCCCGATTCAGCTAAAGCTCGAGTGGTCATGCTTCATTTGGAAGGACGCGCGTTACAGTGGCACCAATTTGTTTCCAAAAATCACGGAGGATTCCATCAGATGAGCTGGTGCGAGTATTTGACCCTTATACGTGAAAGGTTTGCCCCAGAAGGATTTGAGGATCCTTTTGCTGACCTGGTGGCACTCAGACAGACGGAGTCAGTCGACAGGTATTATGAAGAGTTTATTCAGTTGCTTAATCAAGTGGAACTGCCTGATGACTATGTGCTGAGCATGTTTAAGAATCATTTACGAATCGAAATTAGTCCCATGGTTAAACTACTGAATCCAAAGAACTTAATTGATGCTTTTAATTTGGCTAAGCATGTCGAAGAGATGGTCTTCTCTAAGAAACTGAACGTGAGTGCAAGCAGGGGTTTTTCACCTACTTCCTTGCCAAGTGCTTATCTGAAACCAGGGACCAACTATTCGAAGGGGGGAGGAACGTCGGGTGCAGTTAGTGGGTACCAACCACCCAAGTTCACTACAGCTGGGGGTACGACTGCTAGCAACCTCAAAACATCAGGGGGAACCCCACGTGGTCTAGGGAAGGTGTTGTCCTCTAATGAGATAAAGGAAAGGAGGAGGAAGGGACTGTGCTTTTGGTGTGCTGCTAAATACACTTCAGGGCATAAGTGTGCTAAGACACAACTGTACCAGATTTTTGTGGAGGGAAATGAAGAGGACCTGGAGCCTGAAATCTTCTTAGACTGCGAGGACAATCAGGAACTGATAGCGACAGACAAGCAAATTGAGGAAGAACCAAAGCTGTCTTTGAATGCTTTGTGGGGGAACTCACACCTCGAAACGATGAAATTCATGATAACCATTGGGAGTTGTCAAGGAGTGGCACTGGTGGATACAGGGAGCACACATAATTTTGTGAGTTATGGGATGGTTAAGAGAATGAGGTTACGGGTGCATCAAGGAACACGTTTGAAGGTGATAGTCGCGGATGGGAATTGTTTGGTCACAAGTGGGGAATGTAAAGGAGTGGAATGGCAGGCACAGGGCCATCAGTTCGTGGCTGACTTCCTAGTATTACCTCTAAAGAATTGTGACATAGTGTTGGGCATGCAGTGGTTAACTGGTCTGGGAAGTGTTAGGTGGAACTTTGCTGAGCATATTATGGAATTCCAACATGCAAGGAACCTAGTGAAGCTAATGGGAATTCAAGCTGGGGAGTTACAGTGGATGGAGGGAAATGAATGTGGGAAACTCTTAAGGAAGCATAGAGGAATTTACAGTGCAGCTTTATGTTTGATTAATCCCCAACTAGGAGTAAATACCAAGAACGAGAGGTTACCTGAGGAGATTCAGGTGTTACTACTCCAATTCACTGATGTCTTCGAAGAACCACGGGGATTGCCTCCGGATAGGGGCCACGACCATAAAATCAAGTTGGTCAAGGAGGAGACAGTTGTCAAGGTCAAACCGTATAGGCATCCAACTTATCAGAAGGATGTTATTGAGAAAATGGTGAGAGAAATGTTGCAAGCATGCATCATCAGAGACATTGATAGTTCCTTCTCGTCACCTGTGGTTATGGTCAGGAAGAAAGACGACATGTGGCGTATGTGCGTAGACTACAGACGGCTCAACCAATTCACTATCAAAGACAGCTTCCCAATGCCTGTGATCGAAGAGCTTCTCGATGAATTGGGCTCAGCCTCCTTTTTCTTCAAGCTGGATCTCAGATCAGGATACCATCAAATACGAATGCATGAAGCTGATATTCCTAAAACAACTTTTAGGACCCACGAGGGACACTACGAGTTCTTGGTAATGCCCTTTGGGCTTACTAACGCTCCAGCAACCTTCCAAGGGTTGATGAACATGGTCTTCAAGCCACAACTAAGGAAGTATGTTTTGGTTTTCTTCGATGATATTTTAATATACTCACCTGACTGGAATTCTCACTTAGTGCACTTGAGGGAGGTGTTGGGGATTCTAAGAAGTCATAAACTGTATGCAAAGCAATCCAAATGTTGTTTTGAAGCTGTGGAAATTGACTACTTGGGGTATGTGATTTCAAAGGGGACCATCTCGATGGACCAAGCTAAGGTGAAGTGCATTAGAGAGTGGCCAGCTCCCAAATCAGTTAAAGAGCTGAGAGGATTCCTCGGATTGTCAGGGTATTACAGGAGGTTCATACAAAATTATGGATGTATTACGAGACCACTCACTGAATTATTGAAGAAGGATGGATGGAGATGGGGCCAAGTGGAAGAATCATCTTTCAAAAAACTGAAACAGTGTGTTAGCTCAGCCCCAATATTAGCTCTCCCTGATTTTAATGTACCTTTTATTGTCGAAACTGATGCATCCAATGTTGGGGTGGGAGCTGTGCTAGTGCAAAAAGGGAGGCCAGTGGCATTCTTCAGCAAGGGGCTAGGAGTTCGATATCAGGGACTGTCAGTGTATGAAAAGGAAATGTTAGCTGCATTGATGGCTGTTAAGAAATGGACAACATATTTGGTGGGGAGGCATTTCATCATTAAAACCGATCATCAAAGCCTCAAATTCTTAATGGAGAACCAGGCTATCACTCCATTCTAGCAAAAGTGGGTGATTAAAATGATGGGATACGACTACGAGGTGCAGTATAGGAAGGGTTGCAACAACATCGTGGCTGACGTGCTTTCGAGGAGGCTTGAATTAGGGAGTCTGATGAACATGGGGGTGAGTAAGGTGACCACCGATTTGAGGGAAAGAGTGATTGCAACTTGGCAGAAGGATGAGAGGTTAGTGAAATTGATTAAAGAGAAGGAAAATGGCAGTTTGAGACATAGAAAATACAAGTGGGATGGGAAGCTACTAACGCGCAAGGGAAAGTTAGTGGTTGGTAATGATTTGGAACTAAAGAAAGAAATCATTGAACTCTTCCATGATAGTGCTTTTGGTGGACACTCAGGAGCAAAACCGACCATTCATAGGATCACTTCAGTATTCTATTGGAAAGGGTTGAGGAAAGAGGTGAGGAATGTTGTGAGAGAATGTATGACTTGCCAACGAAACAAAGGAGAATTGAGCTTACCAGGGGGACTGCTACAACCTTTGGACGTCTCTAACACCATTTGGAGCTCAATTAGTATGGACTTTGTGGAGGGACTACCCCAATCGAAGAGGAAGGACTGTATTTTTGTGGTGGTTGACAGATTAAGAAAGTATGCTCACTTCGTGGCCATAGCTCATCCATTTACAGCAAAGTCAGTGGCTCAGGTGTTCTTGGAGAACATTTTCAAGTTGCATGGATTGCCCACCGAGATTGTGTGTGACAGGGATCGAGTCTTCATGAGCACCTTTTGGAAGGAGTTGATGAGCAAATTAGGGGTGAAGATTAACGCATCCACGGCTTACCACCCTCAATCTGATGGGCAAACCGAAAGGGTAAACCAGTGCTTAGAAACGTATCTGAGGTGTATGACTGGGGAACGTCCAAAGGAATGGTGTGATTGGTTGCACCTGGCAGAATGGTGGTACAACACCAGTTACCATTCAACCATTCAGGTGACTCCTTACCAGGCATTATATGGCCAACCACCCCATATCCATGTGCCATATGTTGCTGGGGGTTCGGTGGTAGCCGAGGTTGATAGGAGCTTACAACACCGTGAAGCTACTTTGAAAATGTTGAAGTTTCACATGAAACGTGCCCAAGATAGAATAAAGGTTCAAGCAGACAAGAAGAGAAGAGAACGAGAATTCCAGGTTGGGGATTGGGTGTTCCTTAAATTGCAACCGTACCGACAGCAAACGGTGGTGTCGAGGGGTTGTCAGAAATTGGCACCAAAATGGTTTGGACCGTTTGCAGTATTAAGTAAAGTGGGTAAAGTAGCTTACCGTCTTCAGCTACCAGAGGGTTCACGTGTTCACCCTGTTTTCCACGTCTCACAATTGAAGAAGAGAGTTGGCACTGATAAGGTACAATCTGACCTACCTGTGGTTGATCCAGACGACAATGTTAGCAAGGAACCATGCAGAATTATTGACAGAAGGCTTGGAAGGAGGGGCAACCGTGTTGTTACTGAAGTCCTGGTAGAATGGTCAAATTCGTTTCCGGAGGACTCAACGTGGGAAGTTTTGCACCTGCTGAAGCAAAGATATCCTCAGTTTGATACTTGAGGACAAGTATCGTTTTGAAGAAGAGAGTAATGTAATGGCTCGAAGAGGAAGTAACCGTTGGGAAGGGGTTTTTAAATATCCGTTAGTTAGTTGTCTTTTAATCACTATTTAGAGTCAAGACCTTTTTAATGAAACGGTGCGTTTCATAGGCTTGTGTATTGCTTATGCGACGTCGTTTTTATCATGGCATGTTTTAAGGGTTTCGGATGAACGTTGTAAGGGCATCTCTTGCTGAAATGAAACTCGTCTCGCCTCTTTCTTTCTTCTTCCTCTGATCTGCTTATCTCTAGCCCTCATTTTCCTTAAAAATCCTACCTTTCTTTTAGTTTGATCCTTGACATAGCTACATATGTGTAATAAAGTCCGAGAAACAAAAAGCAACCGCTTTGGATTTTAAAGCTTTGAAGCGACATGGCTATAAGGGAGGATTGCCTTTCCTGAACGTGCCTTTCCTGAAAGTACGAGCTCTGAAATGGAAATAAATATCACATACTAAACACATAAAATTTAAAAGTTTATAATACACAATCCAAACAAAAAACATGAGTGATTTGAAGTTAGTTTTAACTTTGAAGGGTGAAATATTTAGCTATATATTAAAATTCATTACCAAAAGAATATATTAAAAAGATTAATATCGATTGTGATTTTTTTTCCGTTCAAATATCATACTAACAAATCAATACAAATCTTTTTTTAAAAAATTAAACTTAAAACTTAAAAGTATATAATACAGACATAGAAATAATTTAGAGGTTTGAATTTAGTTTTGGAGTAAAAATATTAAAAAACTAAAATAAACATATAATTTAAAAATATAAAATATATATTAAAAGTGTCGGGTCGGGTTGGGTACTCGGTAAGGGAAAAATATCGGCCCAAGCCCGACCCGTGTACCCGGGAAAATTACTGGGTTGGGTACCCAGCCCGATAAAAAAGTAAAAATCTTAAAAATACCCGCCTATTTTGTACCGGGTCGTCGGGTCGGGTAATTTTGAACACCCCTAGCCACGTGTCATCATCTGATTGTTAAAAAATAATATAAAATAAATCATAAAACAAATTAATTTGAAATTTTTTTTGGTAATGACACGTCATCAAAGTGTCATATCAGCATTACCACTTCATCAAAGGGAATTGACCATTAGTTGACTGACGGTTTTCATCCATCCAGGGTGAATTTTGAACAAAAATGAAACATTAGATGGCTGTTTGGACCAAAAAATAATAAGGGTTAAAGTGACCAAAAGGTCAAACGTTGGGGGCTATTTTTAACTTTATACCTAAATTTAAGCTCATTATTTACAAAGTCTATCAATTTAGTCATAATCTTTATTAGAAATAACTTAATATTTAAGTGGTCATGGATGCTCATTCGCTTGTGTGGGTATGAACCTTGACATTTGCCTTAAAAATATTATTGTAACACTACTTACTCAAAAAAATTATTTATTGCTAGGTAGAGTGAAATGGAAAGGGATTGTTTAAAAAAAATTACAATAGCCTTTATATAACATATAGTAACAAATATGAAAATTACAACTATAAATTTTATAGGGTAAAGTACACAAATGGTCACTAAACTATTCTTAGAAAAACAAAATGGTCACCGAACTTTTAAATGTTACGTAATGGAAATTAAACTTTAGTTTTTATTACAAAATAGTCATTGGTCCGTTAACTGCCGTTAACAGGAAGACGTGACAGTTACGAAAAATTATATAATAACATATTTAATCCTTAATATTTACACATTCAAGCAATTTATACATCAATAATGAGGATTAAATTAGGAATAAATTGATTGAATGTTTCAATATGAAGGATTAAATTTTCTATTATTCAAATCTATGTAACTGTCATGTCACTCACTTAGCAACAGTTAAGAGCTCAGTGACCATTTTGTAATGAAAACTAAAGTTTAATGCCTATTATGTAACTTTTAAAAGATTGATAATCATTTTATATTTCTAGAGATAGTTTAGTGACCATTTGTGTACTTTACCCAATTTTATAATGCAAGGGGTATTGTTATAATAGCGGGTGCAAAGTTGAATATAACAACATTTATCAACATATCATAGTTGTGAATTGAATATTAACAGTGTACGTAAAAACATGTATTTTTAAACAAATTATATATATATATATATAACACAAACATAGAAAACATTCTAAAGAAAAAGTCAACGAAAGGCTAATATATATATGAATTATGATTTTTATTTAATTTTTTTAAAAAAAAATCAATGTTAGGATAATTACAAAAATTCTTTTAGGGCATATATATATATATATATGTACTAGGTTCCCCGTTAGGAGGAAGCTTTTCTATCGTTTGAGGCAATGGTGGGATGCTGCTGCGAAAGAACCGTATTTGAGAGCTTCGATACGCCCTTAATCTTTAATTATTACTTATTTAATATATAATTATGATTAATAGATAAGATTATAGTCCATCTATGACCATCTACCGTTGAATTATGCTTCATCTTATTAAATGCGCCGTGAGTGTTTGATAAAAAGTGGAGTCTAGTAGGTAGAAACCCTAGTCATGCCTTTCACGTTTCCTCCGAAATTTATCGGAACAACATGGACAAGTACGGGCGGCGGAGTACAATGACTCTGGTGGCCAGCCGCCGAGAGGGGTGGAGATGGTAGTGCCGCCAGTGCTGGAGCGGCCTGGTTCCCCCGCCATGTTGGAGGAGCAGCCGGCGGCGAAAAAGACCCGTGCGATGGATGTTGTGATGGTTGAGGGGACTATGGTAGTAGCGAAGGACAATGACGGTGCCGTGGAGATGAAGGTACAGGCGGCGAACAGTGACAGGCCTCCGATGGAGGTGCAGCCGGAGAATAGTACTAGGACTCCGTTGTCGTACGCGGCTATGGTGTCGGGTGTGTCGGGTGGCGGTGGTCATGTAATGGAAGGGAGTTCCGAGGATGGGATTGAGGTGTTGGATGCGGATTTTTCGATCGATCGCAGTGGTGTGTTTCCCAAGATTACTTTTTCTGAAAGAATCCATGAACGCATTGATGAGAGCATGCAACGTACTATCATAGTTCGGCCTTTAGGGAGGGCGATCGGTTTCAAGACCCTGGTGAACCGTGTTCATAATTTATGGAAGACGAAGAAGAACTTTCAGGTGATCGATCTGGATAATAACTATTTCTTGGTGAAGTTTGAATCTGTCGATGATTATACTAAGGTGCTCACTGGAGGTCCTTGGACTTTGTTTGGTTGTTATTTAACGGTGCATCCGTGGTCGAGAAACTTTTCGACATCGGAAAAGCATCCGTCACAAGTAGTGGTGTGGGTGCGATTGTCGGGGCTTCCATACCGTTATTATTCGAAGGCTCTATTTCGAAGGATAGCTGATGTGATTGGACGTGTGATCAAAATAGACTATAGTACATCGTTGGGTGAGCGTGGTCGGTTTGCTCGCTTAGCCGTGGTGGTTGATCTGAACAAACCCTTACTATCTTGTATTGGTATCGATGGTTTTATTCAAAAGCTTGAATATGAAGGCCTCCATCAAATTTGTTACAAATATGGACGATATGGTCACTCGCAAGATTTGTGTGGGGTTGGTGCTAATGTTGCAGGGGTCATGGAGGGGGAAAAATTGGTTGCGAATAGTTCTGTTGCAGCGTCAGCTGAAGTCATCTCTGAGGATAACCTGTTTGGACCTTGGATGGTTGTTGATCGGCAACATCGGCGATCAACAAGGGTGGTAGGGAATAGGAGCGATGATATTCAAGCCAACCGTAGTGGCTCGCGGTTTGATGTTTTGCGGGGAGATCGTGAGGGGGGTGATGTGGGAAACGCTCCTAATGCTATTTTGTCAAAAGAGAAAGGGCAGGAAGGCTCGCGGGCGCGGGAGATTTCCGCGGGACAAGGTACTAAGAAATTGACACCAGGTCGTAAAGCTATGGGTGCTCAGCCGAGTGGTTCCAAGGGAGTGATGATAAATGAGGGTGATCAGATTGATAAGGGTGCTGGTAGTTCGGGGGCGAAGGTGAACATTGGGAAGGGTGGCGTTAAGCCGGTTGAGAAAGGTAAGGGGGTTTTGTCGGATGAGTGTTTGGATGAGGAGACGGGGCGTGTGCAGCTTCGGGATGTATCTAATGTTGTTCGGGAACTTCCTTCAAAGGGTAATGGGTATGGCGTCATACATGTTGTTCCTTCGGTGACGGGTGTGGTTCCACATACTGTTGAACACATGCCGGGGATTGTATCCGACTCTCACAGAGCTGTCTCAATTACGGAAGGGGACCATGATATCAAATCGACGGCAAGGTTGAAACATGGTTTGAATTCGGTAAAGGGAGGAACGTCGATACGGGCAGTACATAAGAAGAGTTAAAGGTGTCAAGGAAACCGGAACCACGAGTGCCGCCTCGCCCGGTATTGACAGAATGGGTTCAGTCTCTTTCATCGAAGCTGGATACGCTTCAGGCCTCTGGATTTGATACAGTTGCGGGAGTGGCCTCTGGTACAGCAGATGTGGCTTCTACGGCGGCGCATGGGCTGGTCGTTGGGAAGGAGAACCTTCCTTCCCTCCAGTAAGCTTTCCTCCTCTTTTATTTGAGTGTTATGAATACTATGATGTTTTGGAATACATAGGGGGTGGCGAGTGCTGAGTTTCTCCGTCACCTTAAAAATTTTGTTAGAGCTAACAATCCGCAGGTGGTGGCTTTGTTTGAACCACGTGTCAGTTTTGCTGAAGCTGATAGAGTTATTCATCGTTTTTGGTTTCCGAATTCTTTTCGTGTGGAGGCAAGAGGTTTCAGTGGGGGGTATCTGGATTCTTTGGCGAGATGGATTAGAGGTTGAGTTTTTATCAATTTCTAATCAATTTGTGCATGGTAAATTTCGTGAGGTTGCAGGGGACAAGTGATTTTTCTTTACGGCTGTTTATGCTAGCCCTAATGTGAGCATCCGACGGAGTCTTTGGGATAAGTTGAGCCAGTTAAATCTGGGGGATGACGTACCGTGGATTTTAGGTGGTGACTTTAATGCCATCCTTCGTAAAGATGAGCGATGTGGGGGTTCGAGTGCGGTTCTGGGAACTAGTACTCTGTTTTGGGATTTTATTAATAATATGGAATTGATTGAGATGGATTATAAGGGGGATGATTTTACTTGGAGTAGGGGTGATCTGTATTAGAGGATTGATCGTTGTTTAGCGAACGTCGCTTGGTTCATTGAGTTTCCGATGTCGATTGTTGTGCATCTAGATCGGGTTGGCAGTGATCATTGTCCACTCTTTGTTCAGCCAGGGGGTGTAAGGGGTAGTAGTGAATCACGCCCTTTCCGTTTTTTAGCTGCTTGGCAGGATCATCCGGGTTTCAAGTCGATGCTTGGATCGGTTTGGGATAGTTCGTCTTCAGTGGTTAACAACATTCAGCGTTTTCAGGAGAGTGTGAAGCACTGGAATGTTGTTGAGTTTGGCCATATTGGGCGAAGGAAAAAGAGGGTGCTGGCGAGGCTCTGGGGTATCGATAGGGCCTTGAGGAGGAATCCGTCAGATTTTCTGATGGATTTATTGCATAAACTGCGGAATGAGCTTGATATTATTCTCGAGGAAGAGGAATCTTTGTGGTTCTAAAAATCACGGAGCCAATGGATTTTACTAGGCGACAGAAATACTCGCTACTTTCATGCGTCGACAATGGCACGTCGAAGGGCAAACGCTATTGTTGCCCTTAAGGCGAGGGATGGTACTTGGAGCACTGATCAGGATGTGTTACGTCAACAGGCTATTGATTTTTACAGGGTGTTATTTACGGCTGATACAAATTGTTCAGGGGACTATCAGGTTTGTGGTTTGTTCCCTAGCTTGAGTGAGCATATGTGTCGTGTGATAGGTGGGCCGGTTTTGGATGAGGAGGTGAAAGCCGCCGTGTTTGATATGGGTCCGTGGAAAGCTCCGTGTATTGATGGCATGCACGCAAGTTTTTATCAGAGGAATTGGGACATTGTGGGACCGAATGTTTGTCAGTATATAAGGAGTATTTTCGATGGCGAGTCGTCCCCCTCTTCTATTAATAATACTCTTATGGTTCTTATTCCCAAAGTCACGTCACCTGAAACGATGAGTCAGTTTCGCCCTATCAGTTTGTGCACGGTGCTGTATAAAATAGTGACCAAAGTGGTGGTTAATCGCATTAAGCCTTTTTGTCGAATTGGGTCTCAGACAACCAGACTAGCTTTGTCTCTGGACGGTCTATTTTTCCATAATATTATTATGGCACAGGAAATTGTGCATTCGATGAAGAGAAAGTCTGGAAAGAAGGGTTGGATGGCGTTGAAGATTGATTTGGAAAAAAGCTTATGATAGGTTGGAATAGGCATTTATAGACGACACGTTGCAGGATATTGGTTTTCCTTCGAACATTCGGCACCTTATTCTTGAGTGTGTTTCTAGTGTATCTACTCAACTCATTTGGAACGGTGCAGTCACCAAGCCTTTCACTCCTACCAGGGGTATCCGGCAAGGGGATCCCATGCCGCCTTACCTTTTTTTTATGTATGGAACGACTGACGCAGGCGATTAATGAGAAAGTGGCTTTGGGTCAGTGGAAGGGCTTTTGTACCTCTCAGCGGAGTCCTGTTATTTCACATTTGATGTTTGCAGATGATATGGTTCTTTTTGCGGAGGCCTCGCTGGAACAATTGGATGTGATTCGGGAAGTTCTCATTGATTTCTGTAAGTATTCTGGGCTGAAGGTTAGTGTGCAAAAATCGAATATTTATTTTTCAAAAAATGTGGACATTGATTTGAGACGGGCTCTGGCTAATGTGGTGGGTTTTGCGAAAGTAACGGATTTAGGTAGGTATCTCGGTGTTCTTATGTTACATAACCGGGTTTCTAAATCGACATATGCCTATCTGATATAGAAAGTTCGTGACCGTCTATCAGGGTGGAAGACTAAGTACCTCTCGTTTGCGGGACGTATTACTCTTGCGAAGGTCGTGTTGTCGACATTGCCATACTATGCAATGCAAACGACGAAATTACCGTTAGGTGTGTTTAACGAAATTGAGCGTCTGATTCGGAATTTTGTTTGGGGGCATTGTGACGGCAAAAAAAGGGTGCATTTGGTGAATTGGAATGAATTGTGCAAGCCTTCTTCGATGGGCGGGTTGAGTTTTAAATGCTTAAGAGATCAGAATGATGCGTTTCTCATGAAACTCACGTTTAATTTAGTTGACAAGTGAGAGCATATTTGGGTTCGGTTTCTTCGCGCCAAGTATAAGTGTTGTGAGATTGTTCCGGATACACTTGTTAGGCGGAATTGCTCCCACTTGTGGCGGGGGCTATCGTCGGTTTAGTTAGATGTTCGGGAGGGCTTGGTTTGGAGAGTCGGTAATGGAGCATGTATCGACTTTTGGCGTGACAATTGGATTCGGGGTGTTGGGTCGCTTGTAAACCTTGCTACTGTTTCGAGTGGGCTGCAACAAGGTTTTGTTTCCCTGCAGGACATGCGAAATAGCGAGGGGAATTGGGACTTTGATCGTTTTGCACAAACATTGCCAAGTGATGTTGTTGATAGAATTGCCGCCATTCATTCCCCTGTAACTAATGATGTGGTTGACGCCGCGGGTTGGAGTTGGAGTGCGAACATGAAGTTTTCAGTTAAGTCGTCTTATGCGGCGAAGCGGGATGAGCTTGAAGCAACGGGGGATAATCTTTGGCGAAGTTTGACGCGGTTTCCGGGTCCTCAGCGTATTCGTTTGTTCTTGTGGCTGCTGTGCAAGGATCGGGTGTTGACGAACAATGAACGGACTCGGAGGCACCTTGGGGACACAGCAGAATGCTTGTTATGCGGGCATAGTGACGAGACGATTGATCATGTTTTTCGACAATGTTTAACGGCGAAGAGCACGTGGTTGCGGTTGGTTCCAGCTGCTAACCGGGGCTGGTTTTTCACGTCTCCCATCGTGGAATGGATCATCGGGAATTTGCGTAGCAATGCTGGCAGAGGCGAGGAGCAGTGGGGGCTGTTGTTTGGAGTCGTTGTTTGGCACCTTTGGTTGGCACAGAATGGCTTTGTTTTTGGCAATGTAAGTCCCAGCATGGACGATGTGCTGATGAAGGCCAGGCGTTTGGTGCAGGGGACGACCAGAGCGCTGCTGGGCGGGAGAGCTGTGTTGTACAGCAGTGCTGGGCGTGCTTTATCGGTGGATATGCGGCAGCAGGGGATGTGGTCTCCACCGCCTGCCAATGTGTGGAAGATCAACGTGGATGGGGCATGTGATCTATCCGGGGGTCGTGCTTCTTGTGGGGGTGTGATTCGTGATTCCGCGGGGACTTGGATTCGTGGCTTCTCGAAATTCATTGGTCGTTGTAGTGCCCTTGAAGCGGAAATATGGGCGATTCATGAGGGCATGCGATGTGCGCTCGAATGTAATGTTGGGGCATTGATAGTTGAGTCGGATTGTCTTGCTGTGGTTCGTTTGCTACACAAGGAGAGGGATGATGTTGGTCCGTTGTCGCTGTTAGGATCTGTTCGTCGTTTAATTACAAAGGTTAGTTTGCTTGGGATTCGTCATATTTCTCGAGATGCTAATCGCATTGCCGATGTTCTTGCAAAATTGGGTCCTTGGAATGGTTATGAGGCAAGTTATTTTTGTGCACCGCCGATGCGGTGATCGCGTTGTTGCATGAGGACTTGCCTAGTCCTATAGTTTGATTTGTGTGTACTTTTCGGGTTAATCCCGGGTTTCTGTAATACTATGGTGGGTACTCTTTTCCTCCATTTAAGTTAGGGAGGTTTTTAATGAGGCCTGTTATAGTATCCCCTTTATTAATAAAAAAAAGTGGAGTCTAGTAGCTCCTTGGTTCTTAAGTCCGACATATCTTAGGCAAAACATATTACTGATATTTAGTAAGAAATCATCTAAAAGGAAAGATTCAAACATACCTTATTCTACTTATGGTTGGGTTTGACTTCCACGATAAGGACAATAGAGCTAAGTTCATTGGAGTAGCAGCATCAATAGCTAACTTAGCTATGTATGTAGTGCAACTACTTTCGGCAACGATGAACATTGAACACAAGCCGATGTTGTTTGGAGCCATGTCACTGGCGACTATTGTATGCTGGGAGGTATTGATGCTGAAAGTAGTTGCACTAGATACATATAGCTATTGATGCTGAAAAGGAAGTTGTTATTCCAACCCATTCACCCATTGCAGTCTTGCAAATGAGTAGTTCCTCCTTGAGCTCATTCACCTCGATCCGCAAAGCTTTCATCTCGGCCTCGCAAGTATTACTCCCTCGAACCGTCTTCAACTCGTTGAGAATGCGTTGTGTCTCGTCCTTGACCTTGTCCGCCATGGGCTCTAGTTTGTAAAGACGGGATTCTAGAATGCCTTGGGTTTCCTTGGCTCCTTGCTCGGATTTACCAAGTTCCGTGACCCACTTCTCCAACACCGTTGAGACTTTCTTCAATTGATCTACTTGAGAATTAAGAGAGGAAATACTCTCGTCAAATTCACCAAGAGTTTCTCTTACCTCAGACCATTTTAAGGTTCTCCAATCTCTTTGTTTTGCCATCTCGATCTTTGCCATGAACTATTTCGAAACAAATCCTCGCCTAGCTTGACTGCAACACCAAGTAGGCTCGAACGCAAGTCCCCTCGACTCGCTCTAATACCACTTGTCACGCCCCTAGAGTCTCACACCGTCGGGCACGTGCGGCCTTAGACGCCTTTGGCGCTACTTGGTCGATTCTCGCGTCTAAGTCAGCCTTTACCAGGCCTTGCGAGTACTCTTGCTCGCAACGGCTCGGACAAGCCCTCAAGGCTTCGATGGATGTGGAAGCGCTTTAAGCACTAAGGTGGCTACTCTTAGCCACTCGAGAGACATCAAGAACAAAAGAGAACTAAGCACGAGAACAACTGAAAGGGACAAGTAAGCTAGAGTAAATGCCAAGAGCTTTATTACTCTTCTCAAGAGAGTGAATGTAATGAGATGATCCAAATGAGGAGGAGAGGCTCTCTATTTATAGTTGAGCTCTCTCCCAATCAATGGTCTAGATCGAATTACACGGATGGCCAGGATTAGCCCAAATTCTTACGAAATCACCTATCTATGGATAGAGTATCAAGATCCTATCTAATTACATCCATTGGTAGGAAACTTTCCTTGGATAGGCCTCCACACCGAATATGGCAAGATTCTTCCACAATCTTCTCGGATATGTTGTCTCTTGCCATGTTTACCGAATCAATGTGGACGGGCTCTCTAGCATTCTCCAAGTGTCGGGCCAAGTCTGATGGTCTTGGCAAGCCTGATGATCCGCCTTGAACCTCTTGGGTGAATCCTTGCGCAACTGTCTCGGACCAAAAATTTTGAGCCGTGACAATATGGTGATGTTAATGTATAATGTCACCTTATAATTTCTATTTAGTAACGGTAGTTACGTCACTAAATGATATAAAATTTCTCCACCAATCATTCATATCGCTAGCAATAACGCAATAACCTCATTGTATAAGTTACGAAAGAAATATTGTCACATTATTAATGTCGTAGTATATCGTCACTTATGAGTAATATGAATGGCGATAATATATTGTCACCATATACTTTATATAAGGTGACAACTAATTTCCTCAAAATAAAAAAGTAACAATTAATTACGTCACGAAATTATATAAAATTATGTTATTATAATTAATTATGTCAACAACAATACAATAACTCCTATGTTATGTGACAAAATTTATATTGTCACATTATTATTTTCGTTATTAGTAACTCTAATAATACAATAATTCTATGTGTGGGTGCATTGGGTTAGAATTCATTAGGTTTTTTCAACACTTCGGATACTAGCTAGGTACATTATATGCGTGTTGTATCTATGTGAACAGACGCAAAACTTTATGTTAGGGAGTACATTTATAAAATTCTAGGAATGACGAATTTATAAAATTTTAGGGGGTGAAAATAGATTTAATTATATATAATTTTTTTTAAAAAATTTAAATTATATAAAAATTTCAAATTTTTAAGGGACGACCACCCCTTTCAACCCCTTGGGGGGCGTTTGGTTCATGGAAAAGATTATTACCTTTGGTAATAATCTTTTCCGGAATAACATTCCCATGTTTGGTTTGAGAGCATTCCCTCTATGGGGTAATAATCTTTTCCCAATAGTGCCACTTTTCCCCTTAAATGGTGGGAATGTCATTCCCACTAATTTCTTAGGTATTTGTTAATTCTCACCCATATGGACTATATTGTCCTTAAGTTAATGAATTTTGTTCATATAGATCATTTATTTAATCTTTTAAATATTGTTCATATAATGTATTTTTACACAATATTAATTTAATATTAATTTAATATTTAAATAGCGTTACACTTATGTTTGTAGCTGATGTTTTTAATTTTATTCTTTGATTTATAAGATGTTTATCATATTATAAAATATTTTAGTAGGCTAAATTTATGATCTAAAATTTTTATCACTGTTTAACAATTTTTAAATTTATTTTATTATTTATTTTAATTTATTTGACAATCTATCATAAGAAATAAAAATATTAAAAAATTTGAACATGTTAACAGTTTAACATTTAAAAATTCACAAAATTATGTTAATAGAGAGTAACGAAGATATGAAAATATAAAAAATATATTTTTAATTTTTAAATCTAATAGTTATATTAATGATATGATAAATATATAATTTTTGCATATTTTATATAGTATAACAAAAATAGTTATATGACTTTTTATGTAGATATTTTTAATTTAATATTGAAAGTTTAACATGTTAGAAAGAAAATATAACACATGGATAATTTGGTAAATTTTACTTCTAAGTAATCTTATATTTCTCCAACCAAACACAGTAACCTTATATTCCTCCCAAATAAACCAAACAAGGTAACGTAAAATTCCCAAGGTAATGTTATATTCCGGGAATCTCATTCCCAGAAGTAATTATATATTCCGTGAACCAAACGCATCCTTGGTGCATCCCTCCCTATGTCATCTCATATCATTTACTCAAATTTTACTTCTGTATTGTGATCTAGAAGACTCAACGTACACAACAATTTATACTTGTTTATTTTCTTAGTTAATTTTACTCACAAAAGTATCAAAACTTGTGGCAATACTCTTACTCCCTGTATAGGATTCGATATCTGGTGCACTTTTGTGCGATTATTTTACTACTTGTTTGACGTGTATATTTGTACTGTTTTGTGTCGACATTAGGCACGGGATCAATAACTTCATATTTACTTCTTGTGCTTGCGTGTTCTTACACAGTAAGGTGGCCTTGGCTAGACAATCTACATATTAGGGTAGAGCGTTGGATCGAATTGAGTCAGATTAATTTTATTTGAATTTTTTTCGATTCGAGTTGAGTTTATGAAATTCGAATCGAGTTTTCAAGTTTTTATACAAATTTAATTGTAATTATTTATCATGTTGTAGTACGGTTTGATTTCATTTTAAACGAATTTTTCCAATCATATAAGATATGCATATATATTTCTTCATATGTTTTCATATATGACATATATTTCTTCATATATTTTTATATCGTTATATATATGGAAAATACTTTGATATACAAGCTTGTGTAAACCAAGCCTTTTAATTTTAGGGTTTAGGGTTTTAGGTTAGGCTTTAGGGGTTTAGTGTGTAGGGTGTAGAATTTAAGATTTATGATTATAATTTAAAGTTTAGGGTTTAAGGTTTAAGTTTTAAATTTTATAGAAAAGTTGTTCGAATATAACCATATATATAAATGGATAATTTGAGAGACTAAACTCGAACTTAAAAACCAATCCACTAATTATTAAAAATTTTGAGTTATTCGAATTTTCAATTTACAACTCAAACTTTATTTGAACTCAAACTTCATATATATAACCATATATATAAATGGATTTAGATTGCGGTTGAGACTGTATTTTCGATTGGGTATAAAATATAAGAATTTTTTTTAGTTTAACTACTGGTATCTATAATAAAAATTATTGTCCTTTTTCGGTGCTCATGCCCCAGTAAAAACCTAGGCTTAAGGTTTATGACTAAGGTTTAAGGTTAGGGTTTAGGGAATTAGGGATATGATGCATTTTTAGAGTTTAGAATTTATGGTTTATGATTTATAATTTAAAATTCAGGGTTAGAGCTTCAAATTTAATTTTTTAGTGTTGAGGCACTGAAAGGGGGCATAGAATTTTTGTCCCGGTATCCAACTCATTGGCTGACTAATTCGGATTGGATACTACAGAGGCCCATTATGGGGCGACCTTCCCAGCCAAATTTGATCGATTCACAACGTCATGATTTAAGCTCTTGACTTTGCTTAAAGAATCTAGTATCTCATCATCCCACTAGACCAATTGGTTTTAATTTTTTTTAATAATAAAGAGATACTACCAAGAGTTTCATTAAAAAATCTCTCTAATTTAGATTGGGGAAAAAAGTGTCTTTCATAATATTTACAGAAACATACGAGAAACACTCGACAGAAGCAACAACTCATAAGACAAAACTAATATGGTACATCTAACTGAAACAAAGATAAAATAGAACTAGACGGCTCAATAAATTCATGAAGAACAACGAAAAGCTTTCATGCAAAACAGGCAAGAGCATTCGTGATCCGCCACCTTGTTACTCTCTCGTGCAATCATTGAAAGCTTGACCTCCCACTGTCGATCCAAAAAATCTCAAATATGTTGTACAAGTGATAGGCCATTCCGGGTTGAAACCCTATCTGTTACCACTCTAATTGCATTTGTACAATCAGATTCGATCCATAGGTGACTAGTACCTAGTTCCCATGCAAGACGAAGGCTCTCGTATATACCCCGCAACTCCATTTTAATAGCCGAACACGGGTCAATACTCTTTGCAAAACCCACAATCCATTCACCACTTTGGTTACACAAAATACCCCCACGAGTAACACCACCGGATCGGCACGAAAAATCCATCCGTATTAAATTTAACCCAACCTTTGGAAGGGGAGACCATCGCCGAGGGCATACCTGGATGCGGGTCGTATGTCCTGTGTGATAGCCCTTGTAGATGCAGCACTAATCCAAGATTCAATAAATTTTTTTTTGTTTTTTTAGTACATCATATTCATGTTGTCCATGCACTACGTATAAATTGTTTAAAATCTGTTTCACAAGTTTTGAATAAATTTTCCGTCAGATTTAACCTAACACTTATTAGCCAATTTAATGAATAAATTAACAAAGAAATTTGATAAAAACAATATTGATAATTTAAAGATTAATTTAAATTTAAATCATTAATTGATGGATGTTTAATGAGGAAATTGAGGGAAATAGCCCCTTAAAATTAATTTTAGGGAAATGGGGTTTTTGAGGTTTGTTTTGGAAACTACGGCAAGATGAACAGTGAGGGTGAAGACGTCACTTGCAGGTGGCGTCATGGGTGTTTTTTATAATTTTTTTTAACCTAAAGTATTCACGTACATGATAAATTTGTAAAAAAAGAAAGAAAGAAAGGACGCCCTGTAGATGACGTCTTTGAAAAAAATATTAAAAAAATTGAGGACTATAGTAAATGTAGATCTAATTTAAATCATATTAATATAATTGATGGATTTAAATCAAGCGAGGCATCTTTAGGAGACTAATTGGGCCTTGTATCCTCAACCTTTTTAAAAAAGAAAAGAAAAGAAACATGAAACCCTAGCCAGAATCAAAAGGGATGATCTTGTTTTGTGGTTTGAGAGATTGAAGGGGAGGGGGCTCCGGTGATGAGTGTGAAATGATGCAAGTCGTTCCAATTTCTGAAAGCTGGAGACTCAGTGTGGAACCAAACTCACTCTGAGGGGCAGTTTTCCGGTGGAATTCGATTCCACAAAAAAAAAAATCTAAATCTAATGTTGTTTGGTTTCTTCTACATCTCCATCAATTTGCTTTAAACAGGACAGATTGTGGCTTAAGGACGGGTACAGCAGAGCAAAATGCAGGGGTTTGATTCTTTCGGGATAGCTAGAATGAACTAACGAACACGAATGAGAGTGCGTTCATATTTGTTCGTATAATTTTAACCAAATAAATGAAAGAACACTAGCATAAAAGAACACAATTTTTTGTTGGTGTTCGTTCATTAAGGAATGTACATAAACGAACATAAATAACATATATAATATGTTAAATATTTAATACTTTGGGTTAGTTCGATTAATTTGGGTAATTAGTCAATTTTAAACCGAATTAATGGATAATTGAAATTTGAAAAAACTCTTAATCATTAACTGATACTTAAAATTATCTAATAGATTAACCAATTTTGATTCGGTTAGTTCAGTTTTAACCAAACAATGAACACCCCTAGCCGATAAGAAGGAAGTTTTTAACGAGTCATAAAATAGGACTCGCCAACTTGAATAACTCGAAATTTTGACTCGACTCGACCTAATGCTCACCCCCTACACATATGTGAATAAATTTAAACAAATAAAAAATCTTGTTCATGTTCGTTCGTTTAATAAATAAACAGACATAAACAAACTTCTCGTCGAATGGTTCACTGAACGTTCGGTTCGTTTACAGCCCTAAGGATAGCTATTAGATTATTGGCTTAATTGAAAATTAATGTCTAAACTATACTTTATTTTTTATTTTATTTTTTGGTAAATTGCACTATCCCTCTGAAAATAATATTTAAATTATTCAATTATAGCTTTAGGAACAAATAGGTCAATTAGTTATAATTTAGTTACTTAACTATAGGTTTAGGAACTAACAAGCTACTAAATTAAAATTTTGTGACAAATAAATTAATGTGTCATTAAAAATGAAACAAAGGTTTGATATAACAATTTAATAAAATTAATCCTTTATATTTAACAATTTCATTAAAAAAGTGAATATATCTAGTAGCAGGTGACGTTAAGGTCATAATGAGTCTATTTCATTAGTTTATCATTTGTGTAGTTGTGAAATGATTGTGTCTGTTTAGCTATCACAATTATTGATTATCTAATTGGTGAATAATAACATAATGTGTGGTAAGTGGTTAAATGATGTGTCAGGATGGTACAATGTCTAAATTGTTAAATACAAATGGTTAAATTTATTAAATTATTTCAAATTAGGACCAAACTAATAGGATGCATAAGTTTTGGAGACTAAAATAGTTATTATATCAAGTTCTTGTTTAAATTTTAATGATGGAGTGATGTGTTTGTCACAAAATTTTAATTGAGTAACATGTTTGTTTCTAAACCTACAATTGAGTAACTGAATTGTTACTTTTAGAAGAAAAATGAACTATTTGTTCCTAATCTCAATTGTTATTTTAAATGTTTATTCTTAAACCTACAATTGAGTGATAAATTATCATTTTTAGAAGAAAAGTGAATTATTTGTTCCTAACCTCAATTGTTACTTTTAAAAAAGTGACATTTTTGTTACTGAACATATAAAAACGAGATCTCTCGTGTATTTTACCTTGATATTTTTTGGTCAAAGTATGTGATTGAGGTTTATTTTGTTAATATTTTATGTATCTTATCATTAACAGCCGTTAAAAATTACTAGCTAATTAGAACGTGACATGTGACGGAATTTTAATTTCTATTTTTTAAAACTTAATATAATTATTGCCACTGATTTTAGCTCGACATAAAAAAAAGAAAATGGATCGCATCAAATATGAAAAATAAGGGAAAAATTAATTTCTAATTCAGAGTTGAATCGAGTGAAAAAAAAAGAAGGAAAAACCAACCCACAATTCAAGTAATTGGTCAAGCAATTAAAGGGGATAAAATCAGTCAAAAAAACAAAAGAAGAAGAGAAATTTAAATCAACTCAGATTTGAGAAGAAATCACCAAATATAGATATTTTAATTTTATTCTTCATTGTAGTTTAGGTATGAAAAATACCTATAAATACAACCCTCATTCTCTTTTGTAATCACATCTACCATTCACCTCACTATCCACCACAACACTCACCATTGTAAATACTCATTACACTTGTTTTATTGTTTTTATTTGTTTGTATTCATGTTTTCAACATTTTAAAAAAGGAAAACATTCAAATGTGTTCTTGAGAATTTTTAAGCTTTTAATCGGGAAAAAAACCAAAGGAAAAGTGGTTTATATTTTTAAAGATCAAAGTATAGTTTTTTAGCAAAAGAAGAAAAACGGTCACTGCCCTTTTTATAAATTTGACCTTCGATTTAGACATATCTCAATTCAGTCACTTTTAATCTTTTTTTTACTAAATCCCTTTATTTTTTCCTTCTTATAAAAAATAACATTTTTAATCGACTTGAATTATTAAGGTATTGACCCAATTCAAAGAAGGATATGTTTAAAAAATGTCACATTTTACCCCTTTTCTTTAACATTTATTTTGTTCATCTCTTTGCTCTCATTTTCGTGCTTTGGTATTGATATCTCTTTTGGATTTATTTTTTTCTTTATTGATATAAATAACGGGACATAAATTACAATACTATGTCCCATCAAAAGGAGATGACGAGTTAGTGCTAGAAATGTTGGCGGTGATTATAGTTCACTCTCCGGATGATAAGGCCATTAAAACGGAATTATATTCATAAATGGACAATAAATTAAATTTCACATGAACTTGCAAATTCTGACAAAAAGACAACTTGTAATCGGCTAGGTACCAATTTTTTAGCGTTGTGGGGTGCTCACCCTTCCCTTCGTAGACAAAAATGGTTGTTTTAATAAAATAAAAAATAATTTTAATAAAATAAACCATCTTTAGGTGATCCAACACACCTCAAAAGAAAATTGATCGCGACTTTGTTATTTTGTTTTTAAAACGTTGAACTTGAAAAAAGATCGCGACAATCATTAAAATTTTAAAGAAATCCTAAAATCCTGAAATTCTAAAAAAACAACTCTAATTCTCAAAAAAAATCTTGACATAAATCCACAAATTTTTAAAATTTATCCATTTACGTAGTCGAGCCAACTGTCAGAATCCACCCATTCAACCACTAGAATCACATTACTAGTCTATAATGAATTTAATTCTTGATTTTCATTCTATACCGAATATCTCTTTTCCATCCCTGAAATTGACAAACGACGTGTCTATAGGACGTCAAACCTCAAAAGCTTCAAATTAAACTACAAACGACTAATGACATTGTTGAGAGAGAAAGACTTTATTACAACGAGTACAATGTAGCGATCGACGATGATATAAGAACGATTCTGGGAAATAGGATTAGGTAATTTATGAGTGTTTTGTGAATTTAGTTATTCAAGCATATCAGAACATCAAATTCTCTTACGAAAACATGATTATCCATGTTGGGTGCGGGCCGTAATTCAAAAATGATTTTGAGAAACTAATAGTGATAAGGTGTTAAATAATGTAACATATAATTGGACTGTGGGTGTATGTATAAACAGGCTGAAGCACCGTGGTCTTGACTGGAGCGGGCTCTACACACACGCAGACTGCTATTTGGCCCATCAACGCCTTGACTTTAGGGGTGGTAATCGGGCGGAGAATAACCGAAAATCTTGAAGATCTGAATTAGTAAAGATCGAAATAATCGAAATCTTTAATCATGGGGACCAAGATCAGGAGGAATTTATCTTCGAAGCTCAAACGAAAATGGTGACGAGAATTGCTATATCTGAACTGTGAAATTCCTCAAAAAATACCTTCATTGAAATCCCAAAAAAATCTACAGAGGTCATTTATATTTTATAAAAATTTTAAAAGAATATATGTTTGTGGTTAAATTTAATTAAATTAAAACTTAAAAGTAAAAATTAAAATATAAAAGTTTAAACGTGACAGGACCTAAATAGTAGTTAACTCCTAACCTAAAGATAGCAGCTTCCCCAGTTCATCATTTCATTTTAATTAAAAAATTAATTCCTTTTTCATTTATTATCGTTTGGCGTTTTAATTAGGGTTTATACTTTCTGTTTCATTTTTTATTATTCTATAACAAAAACAGAAAGCTCTTTACACTCTCTCCCTCTCCTATAATTTTCGTTGTCGTAAACATTTGTCGATGACGATAAAAATTAAAATTATATATTTATAGTTTGTTTTTCTCTCCTAATGTAAGATCTATGTTTATTTTTTTTATTTTTTTGATAATTTTCACATTTTGTTTATTAATTTCAATCATTTATATATTTTTATTTAATGGTTTAAGATCAACTTATACAATGTAAAACTCTTTAAGTTTTGCACGTTTTTTTGAATCGTTGGATATGGTAAATGGATGACTGAGATTAATTCCTTACTTTTTTCCCAAGTAATAATCTTCACATATTCTACTGTTAATCTCATCCATCCGTTTCACTCATCTAACGATCCAAAAAACGTGTAAAACTTAAAGTGTTTTTACACTGTGTAACTGGATCCTATCCCTATATATATATATATATATATATATATATATATATATATATATATGATTAAGATCCACTTACATTGTGTAAAACTCAATAAGTTTTACACTATTTTTGAATCGTCAGGTTATGGAAATAAATGGCTAAGACTATTTCCTTATTTTTTTTCCAAGTAACAATCTTCACATTTGTTAATAATAATCTCATTTATCCATTTCACTAATCCAATGGCCATAAATTAGTGTAAAACTAAATGAGTTTTACACCATGTAAGTGGATCTACTTACAGTATGTAAACCCCAATTAGTTTTACACTAATTTGTGACTTTTGGATCAATGAAATGGAAGGATTAGATTACACACTAATCTTTTTTCCCCTTAAAAATCTCGATCATTTTTAACTTTTAATCTCGTTCATCTATGTCACTCATCAAATGCTCATATATTAGTGTAAAACTAATGGAATTTTACTTGATTTAAGTGGATCTTATCATATATATATATATATATATATATAATAATAAAAATAAGAAAGGTGATAGAGATATCTTGGGCTTTGGCTTTTTTTGTTATTGTTGCCAAATGAGTCAACAATTTCGGGTTAAGTTGCAGGAACACCCCCATAAATCAGGCTTTTTTGATATGCTGGCCAAGCTTGAAGCACTACAAAAGTTGATTGAAAAAAGCTTTGATGATAATAACTCAATAATGTTCCCAAGCTGGTGGAGTTGGTTGCCTAATAGAACCTTAACTAAGTTGAATTGTCATCATCTTTGAACTAATGAATTGACCAATTGTATAATTACATAATTCATTACAAATATGGGACATTTGCTAATATATACATACTCCCTCCAACTCACATTTGCTAATATATTTACAGATCCTTCTTTCCTTCTTCTTTAGCTATTGATAGATCTTCTAATGATAGGGGGAAAAAAACAATAGTCTAATTCAAATGTGCTATTTTTTCACTAGAATATCTTGTTTGTTTCTTGGGAAATCATAAGGAGAGAAGTGATGAAAGGATCTGGATTAGGTATCAATTGGATTCTTCCCAAGTTTTGATTCCCTTTTAGTTGGGTATATTGTATTTCCATAGAAAAATGAAACCAATTGTTCGAGCATATATGTCTGCAAAGTGTATATCTTATAAAACGGTTAAGAAAAAAAGTACGAACAGATGTTATTTTGTAATCTCATTAACAATTCAAAAGAAAAGAAAGGGGGAGTAGGATATGCAGCTTCATCTTTCCTTGATATTCTAATAGTTTGATTAACATTCCTTTACACTTATTTTGAGTTATTTGATGAAATGCATATTTGAAATTCTCAAGAATATTTGAAGGTTACAACCTTGTCTAATAAGACACCCATTAACAAAATTTAATACTAAATTATTATACTAGTATAAAAATGGAGTGAAGTGGAGAGATGATTAGTTCTAATCAATACAAATCTAATTATATAAAAACTTAATTTTAAATTTTAAACCTTAATTTTAGTGATGGAGGGGACCCTTTAAGATTATACTCTCTAAAAGAAAAAGAGTGTCAATCATTGAGGCTATTCAATCACACAATTCATTTATACATGCTTTTAATATCATGGTTTCAATGGTAAAGGATGACGTTGTTCTTATTAGATTATCTGAGTTCAAATAACGTAACCTACACGGTGTGTGTACGTTTTCAAAGACCTACTAGTAAAGAACAAATACTACTATGTAATCGTATCGGAATATTATTAAAAAAACTATATTATATATAATTGGGTGTGATTTAGATTGTGCAATGAGTGGGGGAATATACCCCATAAAAATTAGTATCATGAGACACGTTCCACTTCCAAGCTGCCACATTAGTCAAACAGAGTTGGCTAAATGCTAATCATCAAACACCTAAACCAGAGGTACAAAGAGGAGATGTTTTTATAGGATTAAACTATGATAATAATAATTAAGTAAAATCTTATACAAAATCCAAGGCTTGATCCCACTAATCACAGTATCCATATATATTGGTTTCAGACCAGTCCAAATGAAATCAACTTTTTGGCTCAAGGTTTGGTCTGGGGGAAGTTGTGAATTTCAATAATTTTTTTTCGGTTTCAGACAATAGCACAAAAGAAGAAGCTGGTAAAAGAGGCAAGGCCAGTAGAGAAGACAACATAATGACATGTTCTGTAGGCTGTAGCAGCAACTTAGAGCTTTGCCTTTGCCCTTTGGTGACTAAAATGGCTAAACAACAAAATAGAAGAACAGAGAGAGAGATAACAAAAAATTGCAGATAAAAATTAAATTATTGCCAAGTGTGGGGGCTGGCTGATGCAATGGAAGTCTGGAACTTTGCAGAGAATAGCAAGGATTCAGTGCTCGGTGTACTGGATCGAGTTTTTTGCCTGGCGGAATCTATTAATAGTTGGGTGTCAATTGTGTCATTGATCCCCCATAACCATGTGCTGCTAAAAACAAAAGGTTTTCCTTGCATATTTCCACTTGTTATAAGGTCATTATATTTTTCTCAAAAGACATGTCTGATAAAATATACATTGCTAATGCTTTTATATTTCAAAACCTCATTTTTTATGTGAGATTAATATTCTCGTCTCTTTTCAAGTGTGACAATAAAATGCAACTGTTGATTGTACATATGCTTTTATACCCTTTTGATGAAGTATTAATGTTCCTTCGTTTTTTCAGGCATGACATTCTCCCTCACTCAACTTTACCTTGCCTACGCTACTTCTGGGCGCTCGGCGTGAAATTAGGCAGTCAAATAGTTACTTCGATACCACTTGTCACATGATCATTATCTTCTTCTCAAAAGACATGTCTGATAGAATGTGCAGCGTCAATACTTTTATATCTCAAGACCTTTTTTTTTATGTGAGATTAATATTCTCACCTCTTTTCAGATGTGACGATAAAATACAGTTGCTGACTGTACATATGCTTTTGTATAGGCCACACCTAAACATACCTTAACCAGCTTTTTAAGATAAGGAAGGCCTACAGTTTGAACTGGCCATAGCTCTTGCCCATTTCTCACAATATGATTAATTCTTCTAATTATCTTTTGCCCCCACTTCCCCTACTCTTTACTTTATTGAACCAATAGTTATCACAATCAATTCCCAGATAAAAAGATTTGAGATCACACATCTGATATGCATCTTTTTGCTGCAACAAGTCACAGCATGTCATGCATTAGTAAATTCATAGCCAGCAGAAGTGGCATTAATTGATGGTTACAAGGGGAAAACTATGGCGAATTAGATCAAAAGGTTTGGATTTTTAAAAGAAATTGCAGTTGTGGAGAAGGAATATGATGTCATACTCAAGGGAAGGTCCCTCCCATAGGGCACGGGGGCTTGAACAAGTGCTCCAAAAAGCTGAGTTTTCGTTGCTTTCTTTTTCCTTTTCTACATTAATAATCTTTAGGGTGGCAAAGTCCCAACCCCACCTCCATATATGTATTTTCTTTTTCGAGGTAACAACACCATTAGTCACTAAACTATTCTCGTTTTAATGTTTTGGTCACCAAACTATTTTAGTTATATGTCGGTAAAAATTTACGGAAAAACAATAGCTTGGTGACCAGAACATGAAAGAAGAAATAGGCTGGTGACCATAATAGGGAGAGAAAAAAAGACATACAGTTAGTGATAGCTTTGTCAAAAATAATAATTTGATGACAAAAATTAAAAAACGAGAATAGTTTAATGACCAATGATGTTGTTTACCCTTTCCTTTCTTTCAAAATAAAAACCATGACAGATTACAACAGCGAACGTTCCTTTAAGAAAATCATCTACTCTTTAATTTGCTTTATTATAATTTATAAGCTCAGTTGCACTATGTGGAGACGATGAAAGTACAACTAAACCATATCTCTTAGTATAAGTATTCAATGAGAATATGTATATATTAGTAATTAAATTCATGATTGAAAAGTTGTATTTTTTTAATTAATTAATTATCATTTTGATTAAAGGTGCATTGGTTTAATTATACTTTATAAAGCCTCATCCATACAAGAGCCAAAAATTAACCTACAATCCCACATGTGAGTGCATGAGTGAGAGAGGTGTGGTATTTTGATAGATTGTGTTTAATAATTAAGAAATCAATAATGAAAGGGTTTGAGTTGGATGCTAGGTATCTTAGAATTAATTAACAAAGAAAAAAAAGGGTTATCTATTTATTAATAATTTATATATATATAATTTTATCAATTGAACTTCTTAAAAAAAGTTTGAGGGGTAATTTGTCCTTTTTTTTATATTTTTGTCCTTAAATTCACACTAAATAATGAATTTAAATTATTTGTAGAAACCGCAATCAATTTGGGCTCTTGAATTCGCGAATTGCTTTATTTTTTCTCACTAATATTAGCCATTATTATATTAATATTGTTGTTAATAATGCTGATGTGGTAGTCTATATGTGAATGATGACGTGAAAAAAAAAATAATGTTGATTTTTTTAGGAAATTCGATGGTTTAATTATTTGGGTAAACTACTTAAATAAGCACTTAACTATAGGATTTGTTTTGATATGACAACTAACATTTTTAATTGTGTTAACAAAACCATGTAACTATTTAAATGGTATCAATCACGCTATTTGGCGCTAAAACCAAACAAATGAGATTACGTGGTAGTTAACTGAAATATATATAATTACATATTCAGTCATGATTACTTATATATTTATTATTGTGATTATAGTTTTAAATTTTATGATGACTTGTTTATTATTATCATTAATTGTTTTTATAAAAAAAATAATTGAAAATGAATTAGACGTTTAGTTGAGCCTAGGCAAGTAAGGGAGAGAAGAGGTTAGAATGAGAAGTATGTGAAAATGCATGTACTTAATCATGTTTAGGGTGAACTTATAAATTTTTAAAGAAACAAATTTATAAAATTTTAAAATAAACGAAAATAATTTTTCAATAAATATATATATATAAATTTTAATTTTTTAAGGGGCGACTGTCCGCTCCAACCCCTTCTAAGTATATTTATGGAGAAATGCAAAAATAATTGACCAAATGGTAAGCTCATCATCACGAGGAATTGCTACACTCGAGGCCATAGTAGAATTCACCCATCTTCTTATCCCATCTGCATCATCTTGGAACCCCTCACGTGCGAATGGGATTCCTCTTTGACCTTCTTTCCTAGGCCCTCGTGCCACCGATTTCTCTTAGGCTAAATTTCATAGTAGGTCACTTAGTTATAGATATAATAACAAACATGTCACTCTTCTTCTAAAATTAATAATCGAGTCACTCAATTATAGGTTTAGGGACAAACATGTCGTTTAATTAAAATTTTGTAATAAACAAGTCACCATTTCATTAAAATTAAAACAAAGACTTCGTATAATAACAATTTTAGTCACCTAAACATGTACATTCTATTAATTTGGTCATAATTCAATAAACTTAATCATTCGTATTTAAAATTTTCATTAGTGAAGTGACTATGTCTACTAGCAGACGACATTGAGGTCATAATTTGTCTATTCCATTAGTCTGTCAACTGTCTAATAGTGGAATTATTGTGTTTGTCGAGTTATCAAATCTTTTGATTATCAAACTTATGGACAATAGCATGGAGTGTGGTAAGTAGTCGAAGGGTGTGGCAAGATGATGTAGTGTTAAAATTGTTTAATATGAAGGGTTAAATTAATTGATTTTTTTTTTTGAATTAGGACTAAAATACTTATTATACCGTGCCCTTGTTTCAAATTTAAAGACAAAAATGACTTGTTTGTCACACAAGTCTAATTGAATGACATGTTTGTTCCTAAACTTATAATTAATTGACTGAATTGTTATTTTTAAAAAAAGAGTAGTATATTTTAAAAGAAAAGTGATTTGTTCTTTTATTACCTTATAATTAAGTGACTCAATTATTATTTTTTACATGTAAGAAAGAGATGGAGATTCTCCTTACGTAAAAATAATATTGACGAACCTTATTGATTAACACCACAAATAGCGTAGTAACCCGGATCCGTCTAATAATTTTTACCTTTTGTGACATTATTATGGATTTACAATAATGAATCTCTTTATTCTTCTACCACAAAAGATGGTCAACTAAATTAAATTAATTACCTGCATTGAAATTCGATTAGAAGACTGAAATCACCAAATGTGGGGGGAAGGGCTCCCGATCTCATAAAATAATACTAAGAGAAAAACAAATCATCATTCTTGCACACTAATTAATTAATCTTCAGGATTACTATTAGCATAGCAGAAAAAAAGTAGGACAATAATAAAAAAAATTTAATTTATTAATACTTAATTAAGATGCATCAATTACATGATTTGTTGTGGTTCAATGTTTTTGACCAAATAAACTATAACGCGTCGTTTTCCAATGCCAAAAATTCTCCAACACTGCCGATGAATTCCCGATCATTTCCAACCAATTAGACGAAAACAAACAAACATCGCAATTAAATCCTCATCATGCATGGTAAAAGAAAATTGGCTACCTTTCGATTCGTACATGGCTTTGCACCGACTAATTTAAATAGATATGTACCGCATGACTATTTTTGTAAATGAGTGTTTCAATGAAATTTTTTTAAATTTAAGAAATTTCGAACTCAAAATTTACTTCCGCTTCCTATTTGGACCAACATAATTTAATAAAATTAATTTGTCTTTAAATATAATCAATCAAATGACAAACATGTAATTGGATTCTCCACCCAAAGCTCCATTATAAAATCCGATCCCACTTTCTCTTTTGTCCTTGAACACATTAGTTTTTAGCTCTTTTCCCTTTAATTTTTCATTTCTCATCATCTTTTTTCTTTCTATGGTAAACCCATTTTTTCTTTAAGCTCTAAGAATTGAAATGTTCGAGACGGTGAAGTACCTCATCGGTTCAACAGGAGCCAGCGGTTTCGGCTCTAAGTCCACCGCCGAGGAAGTAACCAACACTTGCCCTGACCTCCGCTCTATAACCGCCATCATCACAGGTACTTAAAGGACCGACCACCGCGTGTGGCAAAACCTTCCTTTCTTTTGGCTTCTGGGTGTTGAACTGTTGATTGTGAGTGGTTGAACTGAAACAGGTGCGACGTCGGGGATCGGAGCTGAGACGGCGAGAGTTTTGGCCAAGCGACGAGCGAGGTTGGTGCTTCCAGCTCGGAACCTTAAAGCTGCCGAGGAAGCCAAGGCTAGGATTGTTTCCGAGTTTCCTGAGTCAGAGATTATCGTCATGGCTCTTGATCTTAGCTCACTGAGTTCCGTTCGAAATTTTGTATCCGAGTTCAAGCTTCTCAACTTGCCTCTGAATCTCCTCATGTAAACTCTCATCAACTCTTAGTCTCCTTAATTTCCACTTTATTTTCTAATTAGAAACGTAAAAAAATGAAGGAAAAGCAAATCTTCAGCTTGAATGAAACAAAACTTTTTTTTCTCATTATTTTTGTGGTTGGTATATATCAGAAACAACGCCGGGAAATTTTCGCATGAACATGCAATCTCGGAGGACGGAATCGAGATGACATTTGCAACTAATTATCTTGGTAATTATTATATTTATACCAACATAATTACGTATAAAATGGTACTGTTCAACTTGAAGGCTAAAACTTTGTGTTTTAGGTCATTTTTTGTTGACAAAACTGCTGCTAAACACGATGATCAGAACGGCGAAACAAACCGGCGTTCAAGGAAGAATAGTGAACGTGTCGTCAAGTATTCACGGCTGGTTTTCCGGCGACATGATCCGATATATAGGCCAGATATCGAGAAGCAAAAGGTGAACATAGTAGGAGTAAATGATTGTTAAGAAGATTGGTTTGTTTTGGATTTGACATTTTCCTACAGATTTTTAAACCATGTGTCTGGCTTTTTGTCTGCTGTCTGTTTTCCAGTCAATATGACGCGACACGTGCTTATGCTCTCTCGAAGCTCGCCAACGTTTTACATACCAAGGAGCTTGCCCTGAGACTGAAGGTCATCATCTTTTCATTACTATATTTCCTGATAAAAGTGAGATTTTGTTGTTTTCTTTTATATTTTTCCTCAAATTCTTCGCCTCAATAATGCAGCAAGTTGATGCTAACGTGACAGTCAACTGTGTTCATCCCGGGATTGTTAGAACCCGTCTCACCAGGGAACGTGAAGGCTTCATCACCGGTATAATCGATTCGATACTAAACTTAAAGTTCAGTGGTATCTGGTATAATTTTTCCTAAAATCTAATGTTTTTAGTTACTCTATAAACATGCAGATTTGGTTTTCTTTTTAGCTTCCAAGCTACTCAAGACCATCCCACAGGCAGCTGCCACGACTTGTTACGTAGCAACACATCCGGGACTAGTAAATCTGAGTGGAAATTACTTTGCGGACTGCAACAAAGCATCGACGTCGAAACTCGGGTCGAATTCGAACGAAGCTGCAAAGCTATGGGCTGCCTCTGAAATCATGGTTTCCAGACAGGCCAAGGCTGTTTTTGATCCGCTTAATGCCTTGGGTTATCACGATATGTAAGAAAAACAACGTAGAAATTAACAGATACAGCAAAGGATTTGAATCATCTTAGTTGTAAGAGGAAAGATGATAGCAATATATATATATATAGTATATGTATACATACAGCACTTAAAAAGACAACTAGATATACAGATTATATATATGTACCTTAAATTACAGGTATGTTGGTTTGTGTACTTATTAAACTGTTTCTATCTATCATTAGTACTAGTTATATATATATATATGTATACATATATATATATATGTATGTATATATAGTTTTCCTTTTTTTGTTGCAGAATTTGAAGATGGATTATAAAGAAAGGGATCCATCATCCAGTGATAATTGTAATATGATTATGGAGGATAGTTGGAAACCCTAATCAGGATTAATATTAATATTAATATATAGAAGAAAATAGAAACCGTACAAGGTCAAGGGTTTGTTTTATGAAGAATATGTAATAAAAAAAAGGGGGAGAAGAGAATAAGTGGGCAATAATTAGGATCATGTAGTGGTTGATTTATGAAGAGTGCTTTTGGGGTAATGCTATGGGGCCTACTAACATGCGCCAGGGGATTGGGTGGTGGAGGGAAAGGCAAAAATCAACTGAATATACCCCTTCAAATTATTATTTAGATAAATAATCCTCATTTAAAATTATTTAAAATAAATACCCCTTCTAAGCTTCGGTCCGCGTAAGGTAAACTAGCATTTTATGTAAAGCAAGTTATGAACTCGCACTTTATTAGAAGCGAATTTCGTATTTAATGGGTAGGTAAAAGGATGAACAATTTAATTTACCTTATGTTTATACATGACTCGTACTGGATTTGACATTATTCCTGAACTTACGCTGTACTAGACATAAATTTATCCTACATGGGCTAAAAGTACGGGTGGGAATCGGGTAGGACGAGGATAGTTTTACATTCTCCACACCATCCCCAACACTTGCGGTTACGATTTTGGGAATTCTCCATTAAATACTTTAGGGGTTTTTCGTCTTATACTCTCCCCGTACGAATCCTCGCAGTTTTTGGGAATCTTCATCCTCAAATAATTAAACAATATTACTATTTTACTAACTAAATTAAATGGCAAATTCAGTTCAAAATATAAAATTTGGATACTTCTACTAGAAGCAATTATCAGATGATGAAGATTGAAAGGGTGTTGTGTTGGGGAAGGTTTAAACAAGGGGTTTTAGCTCATATCTAAGAATTAAGATAGAAACATGTTGAAAAACTTGAGTGTGGATAGATTTGAGAGATAATTGAAGTGATAATAGTATATGTAGGTTTTTTTATTAAGATATATATTAGGAGTATATAGATAAATAAATATATATTTTTAAATTTTTTTTATAAAATATCGGAATCCTTGAGGATATTTTTTGGGATCTATAAGGTTATTTATACGGTTACGGCTATCCTTACGGTTTGGATATAGCAATCTCCGTCCTCAATCCTCATTCCCATTAGAGTTTCGATGATTAAACTTTACCGTCTCCTTAAGTAAAAATTTCGATTATTCCCCATTCCGTCGGTTTGAATCCCTACAATTTTTTAATATTCCCCACTTAATTTTCACTCTAATTAAAAGGGTAGTTTTCTAGTAATCTTAAATGGAGAATTATTTATCTAAATATTAATTTTTAGGGATATATTTGAATGGTTTAGCCGGAGGGAAACGTCATGCCTTGGGGTAGGAATTGAAATTCTTAAAACCAAAAAATTAACTTTTGAGGGTTTTCTTTCCATATTGACGAGGGATAAGGGTAAAAATAGGATCTTTGAATCTTATTTTTCCTTTTGCACAATCTAGAATCATAAAATACTTGACATGAGACTCTAACAGTGAACTCGCCGCACTACTATGGCGAATACTAAAAAATAATATTTTTTATTTAAACTTGTCGTACCGCAGTGGCGAGTTCAATTGTTTCTTTAATACTGATTAAATCATAATTAGGTGATTAACGAAGGACTAAACCGAACTCGCCATATGGGTATGACAAGTTTTGTGTGGCCTAATGTCCGTCCAACGTCCTTTCCAAATACCGTGACTTGGGAAGCTAAAACTCGTCGTGTATGTACGACGAGTTATGTAAAATTTTTTGGTTTTTTTAGTAATAAAGTTTTAGGGTTATTTAACGTATAGAGGGCCGATTTGAAATTTTGTTCGATTTGGGTCAATAAATTATTTATATGTACGTTAATTGTAGTCAATGTTGTTAGAATAATTGAGGTAAATTTTATCTCCCTACTGTAACGTGCTGAAAAAGATAATTTAGGATGATTTGTACCGAACAACGTTTCACATAAATAAAGGAGGGTAAATTGTAGCGTTGCACATACTTAGAACAATAATAAAGGACAAAAAACCAATGCATAAAAAATAATTTGACGATGATTTTGGGAAGTGAAAGGTTAATCGGATTTTGGCTCGGTATCATCGTAGTCAGTTGATACGTTTGAACTTAAGTTAAGTTCTTCGATTAGCTGTTGTTTTTGTAGCTTGCGCCTGTACATAAAAAACTGCAACACATCAATAGCTGCATCAACATCCGGTGAAGATGGAGTTTGTTTAGTGGTCGCTGACTCGCTGCGAGTGCGGACGGAGCAGCTTCGATGGGCGCATACGTACAACCTTCATTGGGTGTCGACCTCATTGAACTTAACATTTAAATGGATGTATTTAACGTCTACAGAATTGAGCTGGTCATACATGTTGCATACGTCGGTTTAATTGGTAAGCTTCATAATGTAGCGCGTTTCATTTGTCGTCAATGATGAGATTTTACATTCCAAGTAAGAAATTTGCTTGTCAGTACGTTTACTAACCTCGTTTGATATGAACTGTAACAAATCGTGGAGTGACATATTTCTGGTGATTATTGAGTCGAAATAAATACCGTGAAAATAAAATGTTGCGAAAAACTTAGCCATAAGGGGAAGAAAGTGTTAGATGTATTGATAAAATAGACACAACTGGAGTTAGGTTTTATAGTAAAGGAAAGTCACGTGAAACATGCCAAGTTGTAAAGGCGAGTAAAATTTAGAAATATTAAATATGATGTAGACATTACAATTATTTCAATGTCATAGTGGTTTGATGTTAGATTATTTCGGGCGCTCATGTTTGTAAATACCCTTATGTGTCATGCTTGGTAAACGCATAAATTCTAAATGAATCAAGACCACAGCTTTGGACTCATTACACAAAGTTCTCCTTACAACATGAAGTTTCGCAATACCTTTGAGAAGAAAAAAAGAATAACGATATGTTATGGTGCAAGGAGAACTTTGTGTAACTTGTCCGAACTCATGGTGCGTAATATATTCTTGGTTCGTTTGGAATTGAACAAGCTTATCTCTTCGGAATGACGTTGCTCCAAATTAACACTAACATAGTCAGTTGGAAAAGAAAAGGTTGAAGGTAAAACTTAAAATTTATAAGTAATTTTACGAATCTTTTACCTGCAAAAGCATGCAGATGGGGACACTGCAAGTTTCACTTATCATGTCGCCCTTATGCATGTAAAAAATTCATTCAAAATTTTTGCATGATGGTTCAGGCGCAGGACTCTGTGTAACTCAGTTTACATGCAAGATGAGTTTTGAATCAATAACTCTACTATATATATATTTTGTAAACATCTTGGAGGGCGGTCGAAAAAAATATAAGTTAAAAAATTAAAATTTTGTTATATCGTAATGCATTAAACCAAAGTAGTGGTCGTGGCTTGTGTTGGTGAATCTTAGTTTGATGCAAAAAGTTCTCCTTTTAACATGATGTACGCATTGAGTAGGTGCAGTTGTTGAGGCTGCAAATGTATTACGTGGACAAACCCAGAGCATCCACATGTACAAGTCGGCCTTGACAGCTGCATATGCAATATTGCTTACTTTGTGTCACAAGGCCGATATTCTCGTTCGGTCAAGTGAAGAGGGTCGGAGCCAACTATATCTCTCTAAATTTTAAGGCGGAGGAGAAGGGCGTACATTGCTCAAAATGGGATGCGCAGAAGTCATATGTTGTGCCAAATTTGTATGCCGGTTTACATCACTCTCTCAAGTGATGAAGGGTTAGGCAGCTGCATATGTAATGTTCGGTACTCATGTATCATCGTCCAAAAAATAGGATCAAGGTGGATTTATTACAGATCCACATGTGTATCTTTTTACATTTACAAAATTCTTCTTATAACATGAAGTATTCTACAAAGTAAGCCATACAACTAAGACGTTTGGGGCTTCTTTCTCTGAGGCATATTTGTTAAAAGTATCAACGACTTTGTTGGACACCAACGATGTCAGTGTTGCATTGGCTTTAAGAATGGTGTAAGATTGCGGGAAGGTTAATCAGACTTTCAGTACTTTTGAAAGCACTAGCTATCTCAATTGTCTGAGCCTTTTTGGTGTCTGACAACACTTGGGAACAACTTAAAACTGGATTTTCATCAACATATACAGATGAGGAGGCGTTGTGTTGCTCGTAATGAGGCTGTGATATATCATATTGTCAGCCCCAATAGTGATGAAAGTTCTTCTTACAACATGATTGTTCCGTGAACTCATATTGTTAGAATTATATATCATTTATTTCTAACTGGTTTGTAATATAATATCTTGTTATTAAGTTTTGTAATACAAGAACAAAAATCTTTACAAACTCTATCGTACGTCGTGTCCATTATTCATTCGTTAATTTTTTAATTACGATTTAAACAGGATTAAAGAAAAAAAATAAACTCGCCACTACGGTACGACGAGTTTGAATAAAAAAGATTATTTTTTTGAAACTCGTCATGGTAGTGCGGCGAGATCACTGTTAGGATTCTATGTCGGGCATTTTATGATCTGGATCGTGAAAAGGGCAAAATAGGAATCAAAGATCTTATTTTTGCCCTTACCGCTATGGCTTAAGTGGTAAATAAGTGCCCAAATTGTACCTTTTTTTCTAGATAAGTGTCCAAAGAATTTTTAGGGCCAAATAGGTGTCTAACGTTTTCACCGTTATTCAAATAGGTTCCCGCCATCGACGTCTGTTAATTTTCATTGTTAAATGGCACATGTCAGCTTCTTAAAATTTTGAAATTATATTTAAAAATAAATAAAAATTAACAAAACAAAATATTTTCTGTATTTCACAAAATAGCCCAAAAATTGAAATCCTTATCACCCAAAAATCCAAATCCTGATTTGACCTGATTTCGCCGCCGATTGTCACGTCGTCGTCCACCACATCCGTCGTCGGACCATCACGACCATTTAGCCCACCACCTCATCGCCGGAAATCAACTGATGACGTGCGAAATGCCGAAATCGTTGAATATTTCATTCGAATAATTCACGACGGTGATATAACGGACGATGAACAATGCATGGGTTGTTCGACGATGGGAGGACACTTCAGTCCGTCGCCGGAAACGCGACCAACGCCGGTGGTAGTGGCCGAATTTGGGGTTTAGGGATTTGGAGACTATTTGAATATTTTAGGATATTTTAAAATTTCTGATTTATTTTAAAATATATATTTAATACTAACATGTGTCATGTTTTTATTGTCTAACAAATTTTTTTAACGGACAGTCACGGCAGATACTTATTTAAGTAACGTTAGAATCGTTGGACATTTATTACATCTTAAAAATATTTTAAACACATATAAAAAAATTGTATAATTTAAGTACTTATTTGCCACTTAAGCTTGCGCCTATTGATGAAGGCGTTTTTGGAGTCTAATTATGCAGGCCTGTATGAGTAGTTAGCCCTTAATTAGCATTTAGCAGGCAGCTGCATTGGCGAGCTGTTCAATGTGATGAGTAATGTCAGAAAGTGGGAATTGTAGACATTAACTACGTAGACTGCAGAGTGCAGCGTTGGCAATTAAAGCCAGTTGCAGAGAAATGCCTAGTTTTTTCAGTTTCTTGTGTTATTATAGGACCCATATAGGTTTCATTTCCTAAGAATTCAGGCGCCGCCCTGTATTTATGAACTATGCGATTCAGATGAGCAAGGCATAGAGTGAAATTTTGGTATTCTCCATAAATTTCATTTTAAAAAAATTAAGGGTAAATTACATAATTTATCGATAAATTTTATTCTCAAACTTATTTTAATTGAGTTTTTTGGTCATTAAAGTTTAAACATTAAGCGTATTTTACCATTCTATCGTTCACCATCGTCAGATACACATTGTAGATGGAGGTCATTAATTTGGTACTAAATTTCACCATCTGCTTTGTCTCGCCCTTTAATTTCAAACCCAACCTCTATTTTGCAGGAAAGTGTCCCGCAGTTCATGAAACAAACAAGAACCTTTTATTTTCTTTCTGGTTGATTTTCGTCATTTACCATCAGATGGAGTTTATTTTTCAGTTTATTACTTCTCTCGTGCCAAAAAAACTTCTCACCGTCCGAATCTTGAAAAAATTCTTCCATTCATCAGTAAATGGACATCGTCTAAAAAATTAACGAAAGAGTGACAAAAAAAGTCAAATGTCTAAACTTTAATGAGTAAATTGAACATTTTAAAACATTAACAACCAAAATAAATTTAAGAATAAACTACAATAATAATTTAAGAAATTTACCAAAAAAATAAATATTAAAATACTATCCAATTCCAATTATTTATCAAAAACAACATTTCACATAAATCTTAGGAAGGTGAAATAATTGGGAAAACATGGTTGAATGGATAGTTTTGCTTTCAATTACATATGCAAAACCCATTACCCAAATCCAAACATCCGAAATCCATTACACTTTAGATTACCCGAACACAAATCAATACCCTTCAGCAATTCAAGTAACCCGTTTACATCAGACCCAATACAACAACCAAGCCCATTTGGCCCACTACCATAATAACCTTTGACTGAATGTCGAATGTCACCCAAGACCTAACCATGTTTTGTTCGAAAGTTTAATGACCGTTTTGTATTATTTAAGATAGTTTAGTGAATATTTGTGAACTCTATTCTTATCTCTTTCAATTTGATTGCTTTTATTTATACAAAATGGTCTTTTATTATTTAATGCTTTGAATTGTATATTTTACTTTTCTTTCTTTAAAAGTTTTCTTGGTAGATTAGTTCCTAAAATTCTTTTTATAATTTGGGTACTGTACATTTATTTATTTTTAACTGAAATCCAATTTATTACTTTGTTAATGAAGCATATTTAAACATGCGACCTTTAAGAAATATCAACCGAGTCAGACTCAGAGACGATTTTATAAAAATAATATATAACTTGAAATATATCTAGCTGAATTAATAAAAAAAACTACCGTTAGACCATTGAGTAGGGGTATTCAATCGGCCGGTTCGGTTAACCGACCGAACCAAAATATTTTTTTTTTTGAAAATTTTTAATTGAAGCGAAAAATGTTTGGTTAATTCGGTCGTTTTCGAATTAATCGAAATTTGTTATAATGTTTTGGTTAAATTACACAAATGGTCACTAAACTACGTTAAAATAACTTTTTAGCCACTAAACTTTCAAAAGTTATAAAACAATCATTAAACTTATCAAACTACTCCCTCTGTCTCACTCAATATGTCTAGTATTGACTTTTTAAAAGTTAATTTTTAAACTTTGACTATAATTATTTTAAATATTTTAATTAATTAAATTTTATAAAAAAATATATTTTTAAACTACTTGATTGAAGCTTTCTATAACATATTTTTTTTTACATTTTTATCAATAATAAATTTAAAATGATAATGAGTCAAAGTTAAAAAAACTGACCAAAAAAATCAATATTAGACATATTGAATGGGACGAAGAGAGTATTACAAATGGTCTTTGCACGTTATAAATTAGTGATAAATATTGAAAAGTTTAATGACTATTTTGTAATAATCCAATAAATTTAATGATCATTTTGTGCTAATATGATTAAGTTTAATGATCATTTTATAATTTTTAAAAGTACAATAACCAAAAAATAAATATATGTAATATATAATAATTTCGGTTAATTAACCGATTTCGAATTGAATTAACCGATAACCGAAGTTTGAAAAAATATTAACCATTAACCGACCGAACTTAAAATTAATCGAAAAAATTTCGGTTCGATTGGTTAAAACCGAACTTTGAACACCTCTACTGAAATCAATTTGGAAAGTGTAACAAAAGGCCCAATTCGTTGAGTGGGGATGGTGGAATCCCATTCCCTTTTGTGAATTGGGCAAAGCCCAACCAAAGTGAAGAATAACCAAAATATTTGGAAAAAAGAAATACTGAATTTGTAATTTATGTGGAATATATTTCGTATTTATGACGTATTATGATGTCATCACCATAACTTAAGTGAGAATGACACTGACATAGTCATCATTCCACCAAAAAAACAACAAACAAGAAAATGGGACCACCTTGGGGGTCTACGGTGGGACCACCAAGCCCATCTCCAGACCCAAGTCCGAGCTGACAGGTGAAAAGCATCTGAGGCGCCCGGCTACCTGCCTCCTCTATCACCGGCACCTCAAAATTCCCACCTCATCACTTTGGAATTTTCTTATTTCAAAAACATTGTTTTTAATAATAATAAATATAAAATTATTATCCATATATAAAGGCGGTGAAAACTTGAATATTTTAATTTTAGGGTTTAGAGATCTTAGTATATAATAGTGTTTATAGTTAGAATTTAAAATTTATGGTTTAGCTAATATAGTTAGGGATGTAAGTTTTAATCAATAAATCCTAAATTTTAACCATAACTCCAAAATTCTATCAATAGCCTCATAAATCCAAAACTACTACGTTTAAACCCCTAAACTCTAAACCCTAAAATTAAGGCACTTGTGCAAACAGTTTCCATAAGCGGATGGAAATCGTTTGCCCCTTATCATGTCCCTTTTATGCCCCACTTTAAAATAGTGAGTTTAGGGTTTATAGTCAGGGTTTAAGGTTAGGGGTTGTGTTTAGGGTTTATGAAATTAGAGATAGGGTGTATTTTTAAGGTGTAAAGTTTATGGTTTAGGATGTAGAAATTATGGTTAGGGTTTAAAATTTAGTTTTTCAAGTGATTTTTAAGGTGGAGCATAAAAAAGAGGCATGATTAGGGGTAGAGAATTTTTACCCTTCATAAGCGCCTGTATATGTAATAATTACTCATAAATATATCCCATTTATGATTTCTTAACTTATTATTGTGAAATATAGTCATTTAACAAATCTTTAGAATTATTATCTATAAATGTGATAAATCTTATGAAAAAAATATATTTAAAATAAAAATAGTGATATAATGAACAATGAAGAGTATACTTATCAGTATAAAAGTTTATCCTAGCCATGTTTTTTTTTTTTGCTGACTTATGACTAATAAAAATAAGCTTTTGGGTCAAAATTATCAAATATTCAAACATATGCTTTTTTTTAACATTAACAAAACATGATTTGTGCATCAACATGAGCCGTGCATCATTTGATTATAGATCTAATTATTCCATTGTTAATAAATTTGATCATTTCTCCTACTTAATAGACTGTGATAATTGCATTTTTTTAAAAAAAATATCAATTGAAATCAACTAGTTTTATTAGACGAGATATATCTAAAATTACAATGAAACATTACAACCTAGTAAACAAAAACACATAATCCAAATATATTCTAATAAACAAAATTAGCGTTTAAGATAAGGTAAAAACTCAACCCAAAATCTCAAAAATATGGATACAAACATCACTAAAAATTGATTGGAGAATTTCATTTGAACCAAATATTTTTTTAAAAAGAAAAATAAAATTGCGTATTCAACCAACAAGGGCGGAGTGCAATGGCAAGACACGTTACACTTTCAATGAGAACATAACTTCAATTCTTAATAACAATATTTTAAAAGAAGAACTACGAATTTTAAACATAAACAATAAATTAGATATAAATTGTACAAAAAATATTCAAAAATGGAGAATGTTCTCATTATGAATCATCAATATTCTGACCATTTTTCCCCCTAGAGAATGGTGTTGCTTTTTGTTTTCATTGAGAAGTTCGTACTCCACTTATAGTCATCAATGATTTTTTTAAAGTAGTCATTTGTTTTCTAAAGCTATTTTCATGTAATTTTTTAGGCTGTATTTTTTTTATAAAATTGAAATATATTATATTTCGATTTCATATCTAGTATATTACACCATTAACAATATTAATTAAATTAAACTTTAATTATCAGTGTTTTAAGTTAGATAATCCTTCTTTATAAAAAAATGAGCACCATTGCTATGAATTTTGGCATATGGTCTCCAACTCAATATTTAAATTTAGCTTATATCACAAATAAATACCTAAAGCATACATACTTTTTTATTCATGTACGTAAATTATTTTTTTTTATTAAAATAAGTACTTAAAATTACTTTTTGTCAAATTAAATATTTAAAGTATATTTTTGGTTAAAATAGATACCTAAAGTATTTTTCGTCAAACTAGGTACATAATATATATTTATCAAAATAGGTACCTAAAGCATATTTTTTTGGTCAAATAGGCACCTGATGTATTTTTTAATCAATGTCGCATAGGAGTGAGCGTTCGATCAAGTCGAGTCAAATTTTTTTGAGTAATTCGAGTCGAGTCAAAAATTTTACAACTCAAACTTTATTTGAATTTTTTTCAATTCGAGTCGAGTTTATGAAATTCAAGTCGAGTTTTCGAGTTCCTATATAAATTTAATTGTAATTATTTATCATATTATAGTAAGGTTTGATTCCAATTTAAACAACTTTCTTTAATTATATAAGATATGCATATATATATTTCTTCATATTTTTTCATATGTGGCATTTATTTTTTCAATTTTTATATCGGTATATATATATTAGGAAAAATTGAGGTACTCGACTCAAACTTAAAAATAAACCCACTAATCATTAAAATATTTCGAGCTATTCGAATTTCTATTTTACAACTCAAACTTTATTTGAAATTTTTTCGAATCGAGTTTAGTTTATGAAATTTCGAGTTGAGTTTTTTCGCCTCGAGTCGAGTTTTGCTCCCTCTAATGTCACATGACAATTTTAGGAATCTACATAAAAATATACACACTTTAGGTATTGATTTTGACAAAAAAATGATTCAGATACTTATTTGACCAAAAAATACTTTAGGTACCCATTTTTACCAAAAAAAATACTTTAAATATCTATTTTAACAAAAAAAAATATAATTTAAATACTTATCTTAATCAAAGAATATACTTTAATTACTTATTTATTTGTAATATAAATCTAAAATCCCCCCCCCCCCCAAACAAAGAAAAGAGGGATAGTTTAGGGTTCCAAGGAAGGGAGGGAATCCAAGCTGTGAAACGACAGATGTTTGGTCGAAAGAAGGGTAGACATTCTCTGGTGAAAGTTTTCATTCAATCAAGGGGTTCGGAAAACAATTGTCGGGACTGATGTTGGGTTATGCTGTAATACCCTAATACCCTAATAGGGGAGGGCCTTTTGTTTTTTATGTAGTAATTTCCAAGGGACTGTTTGGCCTGGGGGACCTCACCAGGACCATGATTGGTTCATTAATGCTTTAAACTCTTTCGCTTTTCCTAATAAATGCTTCTTCCTTTTCCCTTTCTCTGCACACTGCAATGCCGTTTGCTTGCACAATGCATGCAGCCGGTTATCGAAGCCGTATCAAACAGGTTGCATATTAAACTGTAACCGTTAAACAACGTAATTGTTAATTAATCGAATTATTAAAGCTAAACGATATAAAAGATTATTAATGATCAAGCGGGGGTGTGCATTTAAACCGTAATCGTTAACCGATAACCGATATAACTGTTATATTTAAAGGTTGATTAACCGAATTAATAAGTAAATCTATCTGGTTTAATGATATTATTTGAAGTGGAAACTGAGGAGAAAGTTGGAAATATTTGGTGGCACTTTAGATAGTAATTAGAGGTGATATATTGACGTGGTAATCAGTTCCAATGGAAATGGTAAGCAAACCCTCCTTTATTACATTCCTGTACCACTTCTCCTGGACAAACTCCATAGCCCTTGTCAGCTTTAGCTTCCATTCAAGGAGAGACTGAGATTCCTTGTAAGCTTTTGTGTTTCTTTGTATGCTGAGAAATTATACATACATTTTTACTTTTACTTTTCACATTGCGGAATATACAAGTTAACGCTTCAAATGCCTTTTATCAAACATCTTTTTCCCCCGCTTTGCGATATGCCAATAATGATACTCTCGAACTCAACAAGTGTCTTATGTGAAAAAACAGATGATGTTCATCCTATGAGATATATGTTCAAATCGCTTTGTCTACAAGGTGTATGCGCATTGTCAAAGAGTTAAGAACATGTATGAACAAATACTAATAGTATTAAATTGCAGTTGCGGATGCGTATGTTGCGGCGTGATTTTTCTCTAAAATGTAACTATGATTCTAGATGCAGTTGCGATTTGCGGTGTCGCGGGACTTCCAAAATCGTTACGATGCGGCCATTGCGTTGCGGCCGCAATTTAATACCATTACCTTATAATCACGTTTAGACTATTAAAAAAGTGATACTCTCAAAACCGTTTTTAGGCTCGGAAAATATTTGACTTAAAAATACATGTCTTTTAAAGAAATAAAACCGGCATCGGGTATTTTTAGACTAGGTACAACTGAACACCTATAAAATCATTTTTAAAATAATTTTTAAAGAAGCTTTAAAGAAATGAAATTAACAACGATTATTTTGGATTAAGTACGACCGAACACCTATAAAATTATCTTTTAAATAATTTTTTAAGATGCTTTTAGAAAAATAAAAGAGTAGGGGGAATTTCAAATTTGTGTGAACATGTGTATTAAGCTGGCAAATGGATTATTAAAGAAATAATCATGGTATTTTTTGTTTTTAAAATGTCTTTACTAGAAAAGACAAAACACTTTGTTCGAATCATATGGGGTGATTCGTAGTGATTTAGGGAGCTCAAATTGCAAAAAAGATTGTGGTAATTATTTTAGATGGTTGGGTTAGTATTATTACTGCCATTAATATGTTATTACTGATTGTTAGTATTGCGAAAAGGTAAAAAGAGCCCTAGAATTTCCCATTTACCCTTACCTCAAAACAAAAAAACAAAAAGTAAAGAATATCAATCAGTCACATGCGCCACTGTGGGTTTAGAAAGAGACATAACATAACAATAATCATCTTCTGTCATAATAGTTTCTGTCGTATTGCCCTTAAATTGGACCCCCTCCCCCCTCCCTTTCCCATTTTTATAGGGCAAAGCATGTTTCCCGAGGAAATCAAACATTTTAGAAAAAATTCACATTCCAATCATCATCTTGGCTTAATTCAAACGGTTAACTATAGATTTAAATAGCGGCCAGATAGTAAAATAACGATCGTTATACAACGATAACGGTGTCGCTCAAAAGTGTTATTATTTAAGATATATAATAGTGTAACAGCGGAATCATATCAGTAATAATGGATCACGACAACAATTTTACAGGTAACAGTTAATTACGGCAATAACGAGCTGTTATTCTCGTTATTATTTCGTCACGGTAAAATTAAAAACAAGTCTAATTATGATTGTAAAAATTAAATTCTCATATAATAAAAGTTCATAAATACTCTAAGAATCGTTAAAAGTGACTTTTTTATTATAATTATTGCGTTTTACCTTAAGTTCTATGAATTAAAAAGAATCAGAATTACGACACCCGAACAGACAAAATCCTCTTCCTTGCTCTTTTGGTGCCTCTTTCCATGCCCCAATACTAAAAAATTAAATTTTAAGCCCTAACCCTAAATTTTAAACCCTAAACCCTACATCCTACCCCAAATTCCATAAATCATAACCATAAACCATAACCTTAAACCTAATTTTTAATATGAGGACATAAATAAGGGCACCAAAAAAGATAGAAGATTTCTATTCCACCCAGACTAATCACTATATAACATTTATTATGTACGTAACTGCGATAAGACGACAAAAAATGTGGTTGCAACCCCAATTTAAATCACTGCGGTTAATTAATTAAGCATGCCGGAGCCTAGAGCTTTTTGTTCTTTAAAAACGAGAAAGAGGGAAAGCTGAAGATATTTCAAAAGAGTTTCAAGGCAGTAATGAAAGCTAAATCTTGTTCTTAGATTTAATTCTCCTCTTTTTAGCATGCAAAAAAGAAAGGTGAAATTAAACCCTCCCAAGGGTTTGATATGCCGTTGACTTACTTCTCAAACGGCGCTTTATGATGATTCATAAAGCTTGTTTTGGTTGTGGGGGACAGTATCCTAATCCTAAACTTTAATTTCCATTTAAAACACAATAAAGGGTTGTCTTAAAATCGTAATGTAATGATTCTGCAACATTTAAAACAAGCAAAACCTTATTATTTCCGGTGCCAACTAACCAAATAACAGCAAAATGAATGTTGTTTAATGAAACCAAAAAAAGTTGGCAATGTTTGTAGGATCAATGTAGGGTTTCCGATGAGATACTGTTCTCCGACGGTCGGCGAAGTCAAGATTCTCAGACGGAGAGAAAAGGTTGAGGAGTATGAATGGGGACCCCCCATGTATCCATTTCATGCCCGGCTGCCCCCTTAACATTGCTTTCATTATGAAGAATTATGGACAATAATTCAATGTCCCCTTAGCTTTTAGGGTTTGGACCTTGGATACCCTACAATTCCAGAATGATATATATATATATATATATATATTGTTGGATCTTAAAAGAGTACGACAATAAAATCTTTCGTTCGTCTCTGATTATATGTACACATAATCTTTTGCTGCTATATATCTACACTGTAAAACAAAAAAGTATCCGGTAATTCTTGCTTGGACGCCGAAGTATTAAATTGCAGTTGTGTTCGCGAGATGTCACGATTACGGATGTTGCGTCATGATTTTAAATGCAGTTAAAATTTATGGTGTTTTGACAACTTTCAAAACTGTTATGATGCGGTCGTTGTGTTGCAGTCGCAATTTAATACTATGGACGGTGACGGATTGAAATACTTAAACTGACTTTTTATCCTCATATTTGATTGGAATTTGAACTTGTTGAATTTCAATTATGGTTTTAATATTTTTTATCCAAAAAAATATGATTTTAATATCCAATTCCAATTTATAAGTGCAAAACAAATATGTAGCTGGTAGCAGTTATCTGGAGTACTATACTCATACTTATAACTTAATACATATACTATGAGATTTGTTCATTGTTTTATTAATGAAACAAAATATTTTGATTGCTTATGTATCAATCAAAATATCTTTATATTTATGTATGATAATATAGTTAATAATTTTCTATTAAAAATATATATTTGATAATTTTATTTTAATCTAGTAGCATTTCTTTTCTCTTCATATAGAAGTTTTACAGGAGCAGGATACCTAAATAAGAGAAATAAAGAACTTTTTAATTTGTTTTTTAAAAAGCAAAATGTGGTTGCCAATTAATTAAGCAATTGAGAAATGATTACACATGCAAAAAGATCAATGTTTTTTTTTTATAGTTTAAAGTTGGACTTATGATATTTTTTTTTCTCTCCATACTTTTGAAATTGAGTGATCTTAAGACTATTTTTTATAGGGACGGGTTAAAATTCGTTAGTTATGATTCAAATTCTTAGGATTTTGGTTAAAATAAGAATTTTACATTTTATAGATATTGTTTAATTTAAATCAATTAAAGATAAAAAGAATTATGTTGAATAATGAATAGTGCAAGAGTATTCTGTAAACAATTAATATCTTCCTATAAAAAATATTAGAGATTAAGGTTTTAGACACAACATAATAAACAACATGTAGATAGAAAAATTCTACATAGCATTAAAACGTAAACTGATTGTAATTTTTTATTCTTCGTCGCAGTGAAAGTTTTCATTCTCTGCTTATAATTTTTTTAAAATCTAATGTTATTTATTTTATTGTTTTGTTTGCGATCACCATCAGAGGCGGTGGATAAAAATCCTCTGACCCTTTCTATGCTCAACACTAAAAAATACTAAAAAAATTAAATTCTAAGCCCTAACCCTAACCCTAACCCTAAATTCTAAATTCTAAACCTTACACTATATACTCTAAAAAGATACACCCTACCCCAATTCCCTATACCCTAACTACAACCCCTAAACTTTTAGTGTGGGACATAAATAGGGGCGCCAAAAAGAAGCATAGGATTTCTATTCCAGGGGCGGTACTTGGTGAGGACCGGCGTGGCTACCCCCAATTTTTTTAAAAAATTTTAAAAAATAAGTTGGTGTAGTGATAAGATTGTATTTTAGTCTCCTAAAACATAAAATATATATTGTCGCCTCCCTTTAAATTTAAATTTTTTAAATGACTCTCTTAATAAATAATGTTGAGTTTCGTTACTGATCACCATCTTCGTCTCTTCCGCTGTTATCGTTCGTTAACGGTATATCCTTGATATAACAAATTGGTATAAGAGATTTAAGTTACTCATCCTAGTCACGGTAATGACAACAATAAAGTATAATATTCCGCTATTGAATCGCAACACCGAGTTTTGTTATGACAGGCGAAGTTACTTTTAAATATGAAAATGTCTTTTTCGATCCCCAATTATCTTAACACTAGTTGAGATATAGTTTGCATGCCATAGGGTCAAATTTTAGTACTTGTGGTGCGAGTTTTGTGTTGGGAGTTAGGCCTGTAAACAAATCGAACGAACACGAATGAGGGTATGTTCATGTTCGTTTGTTTAATTTTAACCGAACAAATGAACGAACACGAACTACTAAATGGACATAATTTCTTGTTCATGTTTGTTTGTTAAGGAATGTAGCTTGTTCGTGTTCATTCATGTTCGTTCGTTAAATGATAAAAGAAGGCAAACGAACACAAACGAACATTGAGTATTGTTTATTTTTTTTTCTTTTTATTTCATATTTTTAAAAAATCAAATATAATACTTTTGTTATGAAAAATAATAAATACAAATGGACATATGTGAATAAATTTAAACGCACAGATTATCGAATGTTCACGAACGTAAATGAACAAACAAGCCATTTGTTCGTATTTGTTCATTCAATTAAACGAACAAAATGTCTTGTTCATGTTCGTTCGTTTCATAAACAAACGAACATAAACAAACTTTTCACCGAACGATTCATAAATAATTTGTTATACGTTTAATTCGTTTACGGCCCTACTGGGAGTGCCTTCCAACGATGTGTTTGTGGTTAGAATGTGATATTTAGGATTGGGATTTGCTTACGGGCGTTGTATTGGCCATCAACCATAACGGTGTTACCCTTAGAGTTGTTGATCCAACAGGCTATCATAATTCAAATTAATCCAAGATATGATTTTTGGATGTGATTAAGTTAATATTGAGAAAATTAAGAAATGATGATTTTTTTAGTATATGTTTTGTACTTGTGTTAACGTTTTACGCTAAAGTTTTATGCTAATGATTATTCTAATGTTTTAATTTAATGTATACGGAATGTTTGACTATTTTATTGAGTTGAGGGGCGGATCTAAGAATTTAAACTTGGTTATTTACCAATTTGCCTTATTTAGGGGCTTAAGGTTTTGAATCCTTCAATACAATCAATTTAACTACAATAAATTAAATAGTATCAAAAAAATTATTTTGTTAAAAAAATCTCTTTACTTTAAAAAAGAATTATAAAAATAAGGACTATTCCCAATTGATAAAAATGACAAGTAGGAATGTAAACGAATCAAATGTTCAACGAGCCGTTCGTGAACCGTTCAACAGGAAGTTCGCTTAATTTCATTTATTTATTAAACAAACGAATATGGATAAGATTTTATGTTCGCTTAATTAAATGAACGAATACGAACAAAGGGCTCGTTCGTTCATTTACGTTTGTGAACGTTCGTAAACCGTTCACTTATGTTTGTCTAAATTTATTTACATATATCTATTTATATTTATTAATTTTCATAACAAAAATATTATATTTAAAAAAAATAAATTTATTCATATATATTCGTTCGTTTAAGTGCAAAATGATCAATCCCCTAATGGAAGGGATTGATCCCTTCACCAAAAGTCGACCCCGAGTCAAAGAATTGATCCTTTAATTTTGAAACGATCTGATTTATGAAAAAGGATTAATCACACGTGTTATAAATGTTATCTTTCTGGGTAGGTAACGACTTTATTATATCCCAACAACTCCAAATGGTTAATATTCACATAGAGGATAAAAAATAATATCAAAACATCTCAACGACATAAGCAAACATATTTAAAGAAAATACCAATATCAAAGAGTCTTAGAGAACTAAATTATTGTATCTTTCATTGTAAAATGCATGTCAGGGCTGGTCTTGAGGTTTTGGAAGCCCGAGACGAACTTAAAAAATGGGCCTTAAATTGAAGATTTAAATTGTAATTATAGGTACAATCGTATTTTCGGTTGTGTTGTGTTTATCATGATTGTGGATATAATAGATGTTATTTTGTTTATTGCGAATTATGAAATTTTTTTAGTAACATATGCTATTGTGGACATAATGGTTCCATATATCGCGGTTTTAGATGATGTCACTACCGTCATATAACGATCGTTGTTGTGGTCGCATGCCGCTATTTAAATCTTTGTCCCTAATAGCAAGTAATGAAAGAAATTAAATTTTAAGAGTTGGTCCATCGTAACAAGTATTGAAAAAATTAAATTTTAAAACTATTAATTTTTTTGATACACATGTCATGTAAACTTTAGTTTACATGTGCCTTTTAGTTTTAGGGGTTAGGGTTTTAGTTTAGGGTTTAAAGTCTAAGGGTTTATGTTGTAAGATTTAGAATTTAAGATTAGTGTTGAGAATTTAGGGTATATGTTTAAGGTTTATGGTTTAGTTTTTTAGGGTTAGGGTTAGGGTTAGAATTTAGGATTTGAGTTTTATAATGAAAATATGCAGACTTGTGTAAAATTAGTTTTACCAGCATGTATATTAAAATTTTACCTTAAAACTATGCCCATAATAACAAATATTGGAAAAAAATTGGAGCCCTAGTAACAAGTACTAAAAAAAATTGAATACTAAGAGTAGATCCCTAATAATAAATATCGGAAAAAACTCAGCACCTAATAACAAGTATTAAAAAATGGGCCCTTAATAACAAGTATTAGAAAAAATTTGAATATTAAGAGTAGACCTCTACTAATAAATATTAAAAAATACTCATCCTCTAATAACAAATATAAAAAATAGGCTCATAATAACAAATATTAGAAAAAATAAATATTAAGAGTAGATCTTTAATAATAAATGTTGGAAAAATTTTAACCCCTATTAACAAATATTAAAAAACAGGCCCTAATAACAAATATTAAAACAAACTAAATCTTTAAATATAATTTGAAAATATACAATATTTAATTTTCCTGAGCAATGAGCCACAGGCGGGTGCCCTTGCTGCCCCTGCCCAAAGCCGATCATGATGCATGTGAGCTATTATTGTTATTTTTGCTCAAGTATTCTTTGGAAAGAAAGAAATAAAATCTTTATGTATCTTAATTACGGAAGATATGTATATCAACAATATATATTTGAAATAAATAGTTTTGATTATAAAAATCTTTGACTTAATTCACACTCATCTAATAACAAATACACAATATATGTAAGAATTGAATTGAAATTACACACAAGTGAATCTCTAAAAATTAAGATAACATTTGATGCATTGTTGTGTACTTTCATGCACTGTCGATGAATCATATCATACCTTTTGTTAATAATCAAGTAGAAAATTAATAGTGAATTTATAAATAAAATATTAACAATTTATTTAAACATAACTAGAACTGGTGCAATAATGTGTAGATTAATTGAGAATTTATTTTTTACTTTTCAAACATTTATGTTTTCTCCTGACATTAGTCTTACTTTGTTTTCACTAAACATTACTCTTGCTTTACTGACATGTTGTGATTTACTGATAGGGTATGAATATTATGTATTAATTACAAATCTTATTTAAAAATATCTCAATTTTAATAGTGCATTATTTTTGAGAAAAAGGTAGCAGGTAATGCCAAAAAATACTCTTAAGGTATAATTGAATAATTATTTTTACTTTTATTCTTTTAAAGTAATTTATTTCTTAATGTTTCATTTTAGGTCAAATAATTTTTTTGCGAATGAAAATTGTTAGTCAACTAACAATACATGACTTGAAATAACGTGACAAACCTACATGACAGTTGACTAACAATTTTCATTCACAAATGAGCCATTTTGACCTTAAATGAAACGTTAAAGGTTAAACTGTTTCAAAAAATAAGGAGCAAAGTGAAAATTCAGTCAAACATTAAGTGATTTTTTGACATTAAATGTTGCATAGATGAAAGTTTGAATCTCTAAGTCTTTTACATGTATAAAATTATACAATATCAATGAATGATATAATTAATAAATCTTAAAAGTTTATTACGATTTCATATTACTAATACATGTGGCGTCTTTGTTCTACATATGTATTAACATGGCTAAATATTATTTTTAAATGTCAATTAAAAAATATAGCAATGCTTAACTCTATTTGTAGAGTTAAAAAATTCCACTATCATTTTTATATAAAGACTTAAACGAAAAGTTAACACTATCATTTTTCTTGTTTTAATAACTTAAACAAATACTTAAACTATTATTCCTAATAACTTTAATTATCTAATTATTTTTTCGTCAAAAATTACCGATATATACATTGTTTTACTGTAAGTACCTAAACTATTTTTGGTTAAAATAAGGTATCTAAATTTTTGTGGTGAGTTAATGTCTTATTAACTAAAAGAAAATTTTTAATTAAAATAATGACCAGACTTAAAGTGATTAGAAATAATAAGGGTAAACTACACCAATAACCACCGAACTATTAGGGCGTATCTATTTTGACCACTAAACTATCGAATTCGTCAATCAGACCACCAAACTTATTAAATTGACCTATTTGACCACCGCCGTTAAAAAACTAACGGATGAGTGACATGATAGTTAACTGAAATTTGTAAAATTACATATTTAATCCATATTATTCACCTATTATATCAATTTGGTCCTAATTATAATTTAATTAAGGGTAAACTACTCCAGTGACCACCAAACTATTAGGGCGTACCTATTTTGACCAACGAACTATCGAACTCGTCAATCAGACCGCCAAACTTATTAAATTAACTTATTTTGACCACCACCATTAAAAAACTAACGGAGGGGTGACATGGCAGTTAACAGAAATTTGTAAAATTACACATTTAGTCCCTTTTATTTATTTATTAAATCAATCTAATCCTAATTTTATTTTAATTAAATAAAATTAATCAACCAATCAAATGATGACACATGTCATCACCCAATTAGATCAATTTATTCAAATTTTAATTTATTTTATTTAATATTTAATATATTTTTCTCTCCAATCAGGTGGTGGCACGAGTTTATGCTAGGCTAGGGCTTTTTGAAAAATAAAATTAAGAAAAAATTATTTATTAAAAAAACAACTTAAATCAAATAATATAACTACACCTTTTAAAAGTAGTGTCAAACAAATCCAAATGAAAATACTATTTTCCTTTTCTTTTCCTACAGTTTTAAGAAGACGAAAAGAAACAAAAAGGAAAAGAAAAAAGAGACTAGACAAAATTAAAACCATCACCAACCTTCTTTGTTTTTCCTATTGTTTCTTAAATCATAAATACTAGATATTCCCTTTGCTTCTCTCTCTCTCTCTCTCTATATATATATATATTTATATATTGAGCTCTTCATCTTAATTTCTCTCCCCGACCACTTTCTGTTTTCATTCCTCATAGTCTCAGTCTTAGAGCAGAGAAACAAAGACTAACAAAAAGCTTCTTCTTTTGTACCCTTTTGCTCTTGTTTCTCAAAAGTTTTCTGGGTTTTTGTTTTGTGTTTCTGTTGCAAGAAAAAAGAAGAAGAGACGCAGCAAGGAGCTTAGTTTAACTGGACTTGAAGCTTAGCTTTTTTTTTCTTTCACAAGGGGACTGAAGCCGTTTGATGGGGTTCAAGGAAATGAGTTTTGGATCGTGAAGTAAAGTTTAGTTTTTTTTTTCCTGAAATGGGTGAATCAGGGATGGGTTCAGCGTTAAAGCAAACACTAAAGAATCTTTGTTGCAGTAATGGCTGGTCTTATGGTGTTTTTTGGAGCTTTGATCACAGAAATTCCATGTAAAGTTTCTGTTTTTTGTTTGTTTGTTTGTTTTTGTAATATCTGCTTGATCTTTGTTTTATTTTCTGTGTCATTTGCTTGCTTCTTCCAATTTTTTAATATCTTTGGCTTTTAGTTTGTTTCAAGATCTGCTTTCTTTGCTACAACTTCTACCACAGTTTTTGGTTGCAAATTCTTTACCTTGCTTTTATTTCACCATGTTTTAGTTGCTAAACCATGATGCACTTTTCAGTTCAGAAACCAAGTTTTTTTCTTTGCTTATGGAAGAAGTTCAAAAATGGTGATTTTCCTATTAAAATTTCTTACCAATTTATGTCATTTCCTCTACAGCAAATAAAGGGCTTAATTTAACATCATCTGTCTCTCTTTTCCCTTTCTAATTATAGATTTTCACTCTGGGAATTTTAACAGGCTGTTAACAATGGAAGATGCCTACTATGAACAGCAAATGGGTCCATTAGTTGACAATATGCTTCTAAAATTCCACATCCTGGGTGAAGGGTAATCATTCTCCCCCCAGAATTTGTGTTTTCCTGTTGTAAATCCAGTAACTGTAGTGAAAAATACATTAAAACAATCTGGCAAAACTGTTTCCTGTGGCTCATTTAGTTTCAATTTCAAAACAAGAATAGTAAATTTGGAGTTATCACAAGATCTCTAATAGGACCAACCTTGTTGTTTTCTCTACTTCAGGATAATTGGCCAAGCCGCTTTCACAGGAAAACATCAATGGATTTTCTCTCAGCCCCATGGTCAAGGTTCGGACTCCGCTCGAAATGAAAATATATTTCAGGTACATTTGTTTGATTATCTTGTTTCCTGCATCTGTGAAATAAGCTACTCAAAGAGTAATTATATTGTTTTATTTGATAATTTAGATTTCCTCCATTTTACAGGATGAATCTGAGTTACATGAGCAATTTTCATATGGGATCAAGGTACCTCTCAATTTAGCCTATGTATCTAAGAATCTTTGTGTATACCGTATATTTATTTACAATCAAACATGATCTGCAGACAATTGCAGTAGTCTCTGTAGGAAGACGGGGAGTGGTACAGTTTGGATCCACACAGAAGGTTAGTACATATAAAAATGATTGATATATTTCCATCCTTGTGAAAAATGTGTTCAACTGAAGTACAGCATCCGATTTAGTAGAGGCTGGAGCCGTATATTGAATTGCGAGATCTTAAACTAGTCATTCGCAAATCCAAACTGTTTTAAGTTCTAAATTGATGGAAATGCTAAAATACATCTTTACTTATGCATGCCCCTTAGAAGCCTTGTATAGGAAAACATTAAGGCCACCAAAATATGTTTTCCCATCATTTATGAGCATTTGGAAATTCTATTTTAGTCATTAATTAGTCATGTTTCTGTGAACTCCATTTATGTAGGGATGTCAATTGTCAATTGCAAAATAAACCTGAACTGGATTTGAGCCAGAATGTTGCCTGCATGAGAAATTCTAATGTACTTAGTTTGTTGCAAGTGGAGTTGCTTAAGAATGCTAATTGTTCTTTTGCTGCTCTTGCAGATTTTTGAGAGGTTGGAATTTTTGGCTGAAACGGAGAAGTTGTTTTACGACATGGGAAGTTGTCATGGTCAGACGCCTTTGGAAATTGAAACTTGCAATCGTGATGGATTATTTGCTTCCCTCATGTCAGCTGGAAATTTTTACAATGAGAATGTGACCACTGAACAGGGCGGCTTCTCTAGAGAGCCACCAGGATGGTCATATTCCTTGCAAAGTCTCACGGAATCCTCCCGCTTTGTGCATGAGATTCAAAACCAGAATATGAACTTTGATAAGATTTCTCGTATTAACTGCTTGGCTACTAATACCCCCTGCACTAGTCCTTGGAGTAGTGAGGTTTCAATTTTGACTTCATACGAGACGTCATTACCGTCTGAAATGGGTGTGTGGGATCCTTCAATTGCACTTCCTAAAACAGCAAATGGTCTTGAACTTGGTGGAAATACAGAACAAAATTTACAGGGCGGTTCACCACTTGCATCATTTTATTGCACAGGAGAATTGGTTGATGCAGAATCACATACTCTAGACAGCTTTGGCAAAAGAAAACAGAAACAACATTCTTTTGACACCAGTGCCGGACTTCTGGATAGCGTAATTAGCCTACAGAGAAGCACAGAGGAGTTTAACCTAGCTGACTTTACAACAGATCTCTCCAGCTCCTTTACAATGGACAATCTCTCTCAGTGGTTTTCTCCTTCACCCCAGCAAAACATTCATGGAGCAGGAGCTACAATGACCAGTGATCCTTCTTGTTCGGTAGGGGTTATCTCTATGCCATCCATTCAAATAGTAGGTGATGCAGTTCTCGACATTCCTGTCATAAAAGCAACGAATTCGTCGCAAAGCTCCGTCACTGATGCATTCATATCTAACATAGATAAATCTTCAGCTGTTCATGATAATGGAAAAGACCCGTTTAGTGGTATTGGGATGAATTTTAGATTTCAAAAAGCTGGGGAGTCTTCAGAAGATGTCATTATGCCTTTATTGCATGGTAATAACACAGCTGTTACTTCTGGAATTTCGTCGACTTCAGAATTGGATGTTCATTCCATGACTGGCAAGCGAAAAGGGCTGTTCTCTGAACTCGGGCTTGAAGAGCTTCTAGGTGGTGTTAGTAATTCTTCTTATGTTACCAAATCTAGTGTTGAGGATCAAATTTCCACTATTAAAAGAAGGAAAACTGGAATTTCTTCCTCTAATTTTCATCAAGATCAGCTTGAAGGCCTTTCTTACTCTGGAGGGAGCATGAATCTAGTGCAGCATTCGCATACCTGGGACAATAGTAATAATACTATTTTCAACAAAGAAGTTCACCAAAAATCACAAGTAGGTTTATGGATTGATGATAGCTACAGTGTAAATGCTGAAAATCCTGTTGCTGCAACATCAAAGAAGCCTACCAGGAAAAGAGCTAAACCTGGCGAAAGTACTCGACCGAGGCCCAAAGACCGTCAGCTGATCCAAGATCATATCAAAGAGCTTAGAGGGATTATCCCCCATAGTGGAAAGGTACTAATGAAGAGTCTTTGTTTTAATTGAGTACATTTACTTTACAAGATTGATATTATTGTTCTATTTTTAAGCATTACCATCTAAAGTTATTTTCTTGTTACAATGAAACATCTAATTTCACTGAAAAACTGGCTTACATTATTTTCATAATGCAGCAGTTGAGCATTGATCATCTATTGGAGAAGACCATCAAGTACCTGCTTTTCTTGCAAGGCGTGACAAAATATGCGGACAAGATCAAACAAGCTGATGAACCGAAGGTAACACTTTTGTTTAATTCAATGAAATGTGATACTAAAGAAGCTCAGGGTTTGGTGATTGCAGTTCACTAATGCATTAACAACTTGCTTGAACTTCAGCTTATTGGCCAGAAGAATGGGAAGCTTGAAAAACACAATACAATTAGTGGTGATGCTACATGGGCATTCGAAGTTGGGGCTCAGAGTTTCCCTATTGTAGTTAAGGATCTAAATCCACCTGGCCAAATGCTTATAGAGGTATGAAAAAGGCACATAACTTTTTCCCTTCTTAATGTAAAAACCAAATAAAGTCTCCTCAAAGGTGGTTGATTGAATGATGTTGATGCTTTTGCTGAGCCTTTAATAATTTCTTCAATACAGATGCTATGTGAAGATCGAGGATTCTTTCTCGAGATAGCCGAAGTCATTCGGGGCTTTCCATTGAATATCTTGAAGGGAGTAATGGAGCTTCAAGAAGATATGATATGGGCACGATTCATGGTCGAGGTAAATGCAAAAGTTAAAACTTGAAAGCATTGTACCAAGACAACTAAAATATGAGTTCAAGGAACTGATCCTAAATTGAATATGACAGGCGGACAAGCAAGTCGAAAGGACAGGTATAATTTGGTCTCTTCTCCCGCTTCTGCAGCAAAAGGAGAGCAGTGGGATTGATTCCGCAACTCAGCCAAGTGTCGATATGGATGGTGGAATCTCCCTATTAAACAGTTACCAGCAACCTTTGCTGCTGCCTACTGTCAGCCTTGCAGATACACTTCAATAATTAGAACACACATTTAAGGGTTCCAGTAGTACCTTGAGCATTTACATCTAAAGGACCAGCTCCAATTGGTGTTCCGGAAATCGAAGAGCCAAAACTGAAGATTGAGGAGGTTCTTCATTCCAGTTTCCACTGTCTTAGACACAAAGTACAGGGTTGATAGGCTAGGAAATATAGTCTCAGAGGAGTGTCAAATGATTTGTTTGCTCCCTTATACAGTTTCTGAAATGGGGGAAGAAACTCGGCCGGCACAAGGAACCGAAACCGGATAGAAACTTGTCTGATCATACAGTGTGGGCCAATTTGGTCTGCATGTGAGGCTGGTAAGTGATGCATATTGAACAGTAGTTCTTAGTTTTTCATTTCTTGCATGTTGCTCCAGCAATAGATTTGTTTATAATCCAAAGATGATGACATAGTTGTAGGCTAACCGCGGATTATTTCTTCTCGATCCGTCTGTTGTTTGATTAGCACAAGAATCAATAGAATTAACTTGTTTGTCATTCTAAATGTTGCATCAAGCAGGGAATTCTGTTAAACCACTGAAATAAGGGAAATCCAGCAGTTAGCTAAATCAAATGGATTTGCCTTGTTTTTGCTTAACCATGCAGGATTGAGATTTCTTAATTGAAAATTATGGTTAAATCATGGGATTTTTATGTCAATTAATTAGGTCAACCTTGGCTATTTTAAACCTACCTCAACTACCATGAAAAGAAAAGCAAATTATATAATGTCATATTGAGCAAAAGTTTTGATAGCTGAATTAGCCTTTCAAATAATTTTAATGTAATTGTGGAAATATCCCAACAATCAGGAGATAAGTGCTCTCTCCATTCAAGTGAAATAAGCAACTAAACCCAACCAAAGCTTTTTGATTAAAATTATATTGCCCACTTTGTTTAGCACATGGGAATCTTGATGGTCCTATTCATGACCTAATTTGCCTTGAGGATGTTATGTTTTATAATGGGACTCTACTTTAAGAATGTGTCGTCTTAATACTCATTAACAAAGGGTATTGATTAAAATCCACATATTCATGTTGGTCTCTTCACTTTAGTTGAAGATCACATGTGGTAAACGAGTCGTTCGGTTCGGGTTATTTTGCATATGCATATATTTAATTTTGGTTCAGATTTTATTCGGTTTTAGTTCGGGTTTACGGTGATTCAGGTCATATCAGGTCGGTTGATTTTCAATTTGGTTAATATCAGGTCGGTTGATTTTAGTTCGGGTCGATACCGGGTCAACCTTTGGATCAATCGATTTTAGTCGGTTTTTAGGTCGGATCAACTTTTTACACCCATATATATGACTTTTTGGTGAGTTGCACAGTAGTTCACATCCCATCTTTTTTTTGTTATTTTAATATTTTTTTTATTTCGAGTTGCTTTCGGTTCAAATCCATTTGATTCGGTTGAAAATCGGTGGTTGCTTGGCATTGAGGATGACCGTTGGTGTGCTCTCCAAGCAACACATGTTCACTAGTTCTTGTCCGTTGGGCTTGTAGTCCAACTATTTAACATTATTGGGCCTATTATTTTGTGTTGGTCCAACAAAGTTTCCCTTAAAATTCGAGGAGGATTATAATGTGATCTTATGATGACTTCTGGTACATGCACGGATGGGGAAAAGTCTCATTGATCTTCCCTCTATATGATTTCAATTATTTAGTTGTAGTATACTAGAGCTTTTTTAGCCTTTTAGGCACAATATGGACATACTTGTTGACCCAAATTCTCTTTTGGACCAGCCCGAATATTAATAAAGAAGTAATGATAAATAGAGACGGAACTACATAAGGGTGAGGAGAGGCAATCGCCCCCACCCTCGAATTTTTTTTTAAAAACCAGTTTATTTATGAATTTGCCCCTTACTTTTAAACATTTATAGTTTGCCCACAAATTCTGAATTGTGACTTCTGTCTCTGGTGGTAAAAGTGAGGTCTTGCAAGTAATCTATCCCTATAAATAGATACTATGGATTATGGTCACTTTTACTGTTTTTCACGTAAATCTTAGTGTTTGTTTTCTTTTATACTTTTACGATATTATGTTTTCCATCATCATCGTCTCATAATTATAATACTTGTGCCCCTTTTTCCTATAAATTTTATTTATTTCTCGGATATCCACATGTTAATTTTCCTAAAAATATTATTTTAGATTTCCAACATCTGTTTATAGTGGCCACAATTCATACTTCAAATCTAGTTTAAATCGAACTATCTCCATTCCTACAAAGTACTTGAAAGCAATCCCTTAGCTTGATCATTCATTTGTGTCATCTTCTGTTATACTCCCTTCTTCCTATTAATATTATCCCTTATTAATTTGTGGAAGTCAAAATCTTTAAACTTTAACTATAATTATATTAAATGTTTTAAATAATTAAATTTTATAAGATATATACATAAATTTTATTTGATTAAAGGTTTTTAAAATATATTTTTTTATATTTTATCAATAATAATTTTTAAATAATCACGAGTCAAAACTAAAAGTTTTTAACAAAAAAAAATCAATAAAGACAATATTCTTGGAACAGAGTGAGTAATAACCTCATCAACGTAAATAATAAGGATAATGTTTTTACTTTTTATGGAGGTTTCACAAACAAGGTACGATCAGATTAACACTAATTGTATTCATAAGTCATAATTGTTTTGGTAAACATGTCAAACCCCGCACATGTGGGCGGATCCTTGAAGGGATAAGTGAGGGTCAAGATTTTAAATTTTATATTAAGTTTTAAAATTTTAAATATTCTGATTAAATTTTAAAAAATTTCGTTTAAACCTCCATTTTTAAAAAGAATTTGCATATTTTTAAACAATTTTTACGTAGGAGAGGAGGAATGGAGAATTTGCTCCTTATGAGTTTAAAACCCACAACTAAAAAAAATATAAGAGTGTCAAATGAAAACTTTAACCACTCGCCTTAGAGATCGTTGACAGAATTTGTATATATTTTTATTATCTTCTAAAAATAGAAAAACGAATCCTAAGCGAACTGAAGTTCAGAAATTAAGATGAACAAAATCTCCTTTCTACTAGTTTAAATCACGACAACTTTTTATAATGAAGTTTCTTATTTTTACTTAAGATTTATATTCAATATATTGGCGGTGGAAACACAAGCATCTTATATTTAGGGTTTAGAATTTTAGTTTATAGTTTAATGTTTGTGGTTAGAATTAATAGTTAGAATTTAGGATTAGAGATTAGAGTTAAGGTTTTAAGATAATATGGTTAAGAATTTATGTTTTAACTTACAAACCCTGAATTTTACTCTTAAACCTTACATTCTATGTACAATCCCTAAATTCTAGACCTCTAAAATTTAAATCTGAAACTAAACTCTTAATTAATGATTATGACTCACATTGCTCTTTCACTCTTCGCCCAACTTTATCTATTTATTTCCCATCCTGCCATTCCTTCTTCCTTTTTCCATTCCAACTTGTCACTTTTGTATTATTGTTTGTGTAAAGTCACGACAATCAACCCAAAAATAATCGATTGATTTCTTATTAATTTGATATTGTAACACACTAATAATAGAAACACAAAATTTTCAATAAGAATAAGGAAAAGAAGATATAGGTTAAGGTTTAGAGAGGAAGAAAAAAGGGAGACCAGAATTTCATTCAGCCAAAAGATAAACCTCACAATATAATCTCAAATTTTTATACCAAGACTTGAATAAAACGGCCCCGTTTAATCTATTTTCATGGGCCCTAAAACTCACTGTTTCATTAAAACAGGATTGATAACTAATCTCAAACCAAAAAAACAGCTTGACCACAATTCAAATATTCTCAACGGTCACCAAATGATTCAGGTCCTAACAATGCTTCCATCAGCAAGATGGAACCAGTCATATCATTCCTTGGGTATCTCTCATGTCATACACCTCAAATAGGTTTCAAGGTTTAATAATATTATATATTTTTTTTATCACAATACAATTAATGTTAATAGATACAATATATTGATAACTAATAAATTATTCAAACAAGTATGCAATATAGTCATGTCCTTATATGTCATTTTGCTTGTTTAAATAATCAAACAGCTATCAGCTATCAGTTAATTTTACCAACACTTTTATAGAATAACCTAATATAACTTGTTAGTCAAATAAGCTAATCCAAACACTTGTATAATGATGATCTTGTATAACATTTATCATTCACTTTTCTACTGGGACACTTGTTGGATTCCTAAAAAGCATAAACATCACTAAAGATGGTGATAAATGTAATACAAGTTCATCTCAAATATCTAATCACACTTATAGAAGAATATTTAGTATAAAAATCTTTTAAGATAATTTTATTATAAAAATGTAACTTTGGTTTACATTTTTTTCTCAAATATTAACAAACATGTATTTTTTAACATTTAAATGAACAATGTTTATACTGCTTGTATCCTTTTTACCTATTAATTACTTGAGCATATTTAGTATTATTATGTCCTATTATATATGAATTAATATCCTATATACTGGCGGTGGAAATTTTTTATTTCTACAAGTGCCTCAATTATAGGGTTCAGGGTTAGGGTTTAGGGTTTAGAGTTTAGGGGTTTTAGTGTAAAGGTTTAGAATTTAGGGTTCATGTTTAGAATTTAGGATTTAGGGTTAGAATTTAGGGTTTAGGGTTAAGGCTTAGTTTTGGGGTAATATGGGCAGGGATTTAGATTTTAACCTATAACCCCTAAATTTTAACCATAAACCCAAAATTTTATCAACAATCCCTAAATTCAAAACTACTACACTTATAACCCTAAACTTTAAACCCTAAACGGAGTCCCTAACCCCTAAAACTAAGACGCTTGTGTAAAAAAATTTCCACAAGCGCTTGTGTATAGAACAATTACCCATTATATATTGGATTAATATCCTATACACTGGCGGTGGAAACTTAAAATTTCCACAAGCGCCTTAGTTTTAGGGTTTAGAGAGTTAGTTTAGGGTATAGGGTTTAGGGGTTTAGGTGTAGGGGTTTAGAATTTAGGGATAGTTGTTTTAATTTAAGGTTTAGGGTTATAATTTAGGGTTTATAGGTTAGGGTTTAGTTTTTAGGGTAATATGGTGAGGATTTAGGTTTTAACCTATAAACCCTAAATTATAACCCTAAACCTTAAATTGAAACAACTATCCCTAAATTCTAACCCTCCACACCTAAACCCCTAAATCATATACCCTAAACTAACTACCTATACCCTAGAATTAAGGCGCTTGTGGAAACTTTCAATTTCCACTGCCTCTGTATAGAAAATTTATCCTTATATATTATATTAATAATAAGGATTAATATCCTATACACAGGCGGTGGAAACTAAAAGTTTCCACAAGCGCCTTGATTTTAGGGTTTAGTGAATTAGTTTAGGGTATAGGGTTTAGGGGTTTAGGTGTAGGGTGTTAGAATTTAGGGATAGTTGTTTTAATTTAAGGTTTAGGGTTATAATTTAGGGTTTAGTTTTTAGGGTAATATGGTGAGGATTTAGGTTTTAACCTATAAACCCTAAATTATAACCCTAAACCTTAAATTGAAACAACTATCCCTAAATTCTAACACCCTACACCTAAACCCCTAAACCCTATACCCTAAACTAATTCACTAAACCCTAAAATCAAGGCGCTTGTGGAAACTCCGCCTGTGTATAGAATATTTATCCTAATAATAATCAAATAATATTTAAAGACCCATGCGCTTTAATGTTATTCGGTCCATAAACCTAATTGTGCTTTTCCACTTTGAATATATGTTTTATGTAATTAAATAATTTTATCCTGACTATATTTATTCAGTCCATAAACTTAGTTGATTATATATATATATATATCCAATCTTAATTTTTACCAAGCATTTACTATTTAGTGTCAAAAGAAATATTTAAATCCAAAATCTTTCATATATATATATATATATATATATATATTTAATTAAATATATATAACAAAAATATTATTTAATATTTTAAATTAATTTAAAAAATAATAGTTTACGTTTATCAACCATTTAAATTCATCAAACCGTAGACTTCCTCAAATGTTACGTAAATATCATTATCAAATATCAAACCAGGTCAATATCAGTTCAGGTCAGCAACAGGTCGGGTTCAAAACAAGTCGAATTAATTAACAGGTCGGGTAAAATCGGATATCAAGTCAATTCAGTCGGGTAATATCGCTTATCTGTCAGGTCAATCTCGGGTTCGGGTTCGTTTCAGTCGGGTGCAGGTCGGGTTTCGGGTCCACAGTAACATGTTCAATTAAGGTTCGGGTCTCGGTCGGATGCATGTCGGGTTCGGTTACTATAGTAATAGGTCCAATTAGGGTTCGAGTCAACAATAGTCGGTTGCAAATCAGGTTCGAATCATCGAATCCTTAGGTCAAGCCAGGTTCTGACTCGAGCAGGTTTCAGTCAATTTTTCATGTCGAATCAACCTTCTACATCCCTACTTCAACCCTCACTTATTAGTATATAAAATAATTATCCATTACGTAATATATATCGTATTAAGTATAAGTATGTACGGAGGGTGACATGGTTCGTGCCACATCCATCACATATCCTCATTTTTTATTCTAAATTTAATTTTCCACTCAGAAATTAGGATCACAATTTCTGATAAAGATATGCATTAGGTAAAAGTTGTTGCTCCTTCTTAATTATTTGATATGCATGCATGGGACGGATTAAAGAGGACTCCACTTAGAGTTTCACTAAGGAAGCTAGTTGAGCACAGTGCGAAAATTAATATTTTGATGGCCTAAATATTGGTCTGGTGACGTTTAGCTTTACAATTTAGGACACATCATGTCAGCAGCTCCACAGCTAGGGATAGACACGGGTCGGGTCGGGTTTTTAGTCCACCCGAACTCAGGGACGGAGCCAGGATTTAAAATTGGGGGGCAAAACATAAATTTTAAAAGGGGGCAAATTCACAATTATCCCAAATTTTCAAGAAAATATAAGGAATCAAAAGGTAAAAAAAAAATTTCCCCTACCGGGGGGGGCCACAGCCCCTCCCATTGAAGCTGTAGCTTCGTCCCTGCCCGGACCCGTCCCGAAAATAAATACCCTAAACCCGCACCGACAATATTCTTTAAAAAATCTGACCCGACCCGAAAATAAATATACTAAATCCGCCCCGCCCTATATAAAATAAATTAATTTTAGGGACCTAATTGTAAAAAAATAATTTTAAGGGACTTAATTGTAAAAAATTATAAATTAAAGGACTAAATTATAAATAAAAACTCAATTTTAAGGACTTAATTATAAAATATATATAAATATCTCTAAAAAATTTAGAGGAAAAAATATACTATTAGTCCTGGATTAGGTCGGATATTTTTCATCCTAAACATAAACTCGACCCGAGTATACCTTTAACAAAAACTCGACCCGAACCTGATTTTTTCATTAAAAAATCCGACCCGATCGGGTCGAAACCTGTCGAATCCGGGTAAAATGCCATCCCTATCCACAGCACAATTTGGTTTCCAAGTGACATGCTTCATTGAAATTCATTTTATACAAATATTATCCTCGCATAAATGGAAAAAAAACTTTACTTTTTTTATACCCAACGCTAAAAAATTAAAATTTAAGTATTACCCTTAAAATTTAAACCTTAAATTCTAAAAAATATCCTACGCACAATTCTTTAAATCTTAACCCTAAACTTAACTTTTTAACGTGATAGCAGAAGTAAAGACACCAAAAAATATAGAAAATTTCTATTCGTATAAATGGTTCTGAGTGGCAAGTGCATTTCTGGTTATCAAATCCTTCTTACTTATAAAAAAGAAATATAAGAACACAATGTGTGATTTTCATAGTTAAAAAATTGAAAGAAAAGGTGTCCCTTTGCTCACACTAGTGTCCACATCAGGACCTAATTACCTACCAAAAAAGTAAGAATATTAGCAACTCATATCTTCCTATATATAGTCACACAGATTTTGATCAGCAAAGCCTCAGCCTCAAGTTCCTTGCTGTCTTGGCTTCCAATAGTGAATAACATTGCACCCAAAATGGCTGCCCGGAAGGAAGTAGTTGAGGGAGTGGAATGGAGGATAAGGGTGGCCGATGGATCGTCGGAGGCTTTGGTTCCGGCTACAGGGCTTGCCGGAAAGGTCTGGGTCGGAATAGAAGGCATACTTTGGGGTTTTGCTCTAAAAGTGTGGATGTTTTTGAAGAGAGCATGTGCCATTGGGGCTAATGATCCTAGGAAAGTAATCCATTGCCTTAAGGTAGGACTGGCACTCGCACTTGTGTCACTTTTCTACTTCATAAAGCCTTTGTATGATGGTGTTGGAGGCAATTCCATGTGGGCTCTTATGACAGTTGTGCTAGTATTTGAGACAACAGTTGGTAAGTATATATACATAGCCTAACAGTTTTTAATTTTTACACGTTTTTCGGATCATGGGTGGAATGGAAGACTGAGAAAAAATACCGGGTTAATCTTAGCCATCCAACAATCCACAAAACGTGTAAAACTATGAGTTTTGTATTCTGTCTAAGTGGATCTTATCCTCTCTCTATATATTGTTCAAAACTTTTGGTTCCTTGCGATAGAAGTTATTTAAACTGAAAATGTCTACTTTGCCTCATCACAGGAGCAACCCTATACAAATGTATCAACAGAGTTTTTGCAACCTTTCTAGCCGGATTTCTTGCAGTTGGGGTACACTGGATTGCCTGTCGATCTGGAGAGACACTTGAGCCCTATGTTGTAGGAGCCTCAGTTTTCCTATTAGGTATGTTTGATTGACAATACACTTGGCATGAAATCATTGATGGGACATATAAATAGATACGGAAGGCGGACGAAATATATAGTTGCTTCATTTAGACAGTGCTTAACCTTGATTGTTGTTCCCTTCTTCAGCTTCGGCAGCGACCTTCTCTCGACTCATTCCGACAGTGAAGTCCCTGTTCGATTATGGTGCCATGGTCTTCATCCTCACTTTCAGCTTCGTCGTAGTATCAGGCTATCGAGTTGATAAACTGTTCGACATGGCCCGTAATAGAGTATCCACCATTATCATTGGAACTTCCCTGTGCATTCTTGTAATCATGTTTGTCTGTCCCATTTGGTCCGGCCAGGAGCTCCATAGCCTTATTGTACATAACATGGACAAACTCGCCGATTCCCTCGATGGTTCGTTTCTTCGATTTCATTACTTCCGGTTCATAACTTCAGCATGCATGAAGAACCAATCTTTCCCACTATGTTTTTCAGGTTGTGTAACACAGTATTTTAACCACAATGGGGAATGCACCAACAGCTTAGAAGAGGCAAGTAAAAAATTGCAGGGCTACAAATGCGTGCTAAGCTCCAAGGCATCCGAAGAATCTATGGTAAGTGACATTATAGACTAATAAAGTTGTGTTTTAATTTTCGACACGAGTAGTAAATCGACACCGTTTCCTACAGGCGAATTTTGCTAGGTGGGAACCTTCCCATGGCAAGTTCAACTTCCGGCATCCATGGAAACAGTACGTAAAAATCGGTTCATCGATGCGCGGTTGTGCTTACTGCATAGAGGCTCTCAACAGTTGCATCGGTTCCGAAAACCAGGTGAATCAAGTTTAAAGACTTGTTCCATTATGATAAATAAAACAGAACACTAATCCATGCTGCCATCAATATAAACAGGCTAGCTTGATAAAGAAGCATGTTAGCACAGGTTGCATGAAAGTGAGCTCTAGCTCTTCAAACGCCATACGTGAGCTAGCAGAAATTGTGAAGACCATGAAGAAATCATCGACCATAGATTCAATTGTTGGTGAAATGAACAGCGCTGTGCAGGAACTCCAGAATGACTTGAAATCGCTTCCCGGTTCGTGGAACCGATCGATGGTTCGAGAACACAAAACATTGGAGGCGGCCTGCTCGGAAGCAACAGCCACAGTGTATTTCCCTGTGATGGAAATGATACCAGTGGTGAGTTTGGCATGTATACTGATTGAAATATCGGGGCAGATTGAAGCCATGGTTGATGTTGTGGGAGAACTAGCCAAGCTAGCTGAATTTGGAGTCCATGAGGACAAGTGCAAGCTAAGCGAAATGGAAGAGAAAACTGAGGGCACCGTGAAGGCTCTGAGTTGCAAACCTCGTTTTTCTGAATTCTTAGATATAGTAAGGGGAAAAATCTAAACAATTGGTGTAAAAAGTGTTTTACTCAAACAAAGGAATGGAATGTTTATAAGAACGGCAAGAAAACCCAAATTGCATCACAAAAACACCAATTTTCGAGAGAGAGAAAAAAAAGAAACCTATGGCGTCGCCCGGACTCGAACCGGAGACCTTCAGTGTGTTAGACTGACGTGATAACCAACTACACCACGACACCAAATGATAGATTTTCTTATAAGTTTATTATATTCATTAGCGCGTAAATCACCCTTTTTTGCGCCCGTATCTTTGTACAAACAATGCAGGACACCTTCGAGAAACAAATTTCCATCACGAATTATTATCCTATACAGGTGAATTTTTTATTTATTTCCACAAGGGTCTCAATTATAGGAGTTAAAATTTAGAGTTTAGAGAATTTAGTGCAGTGGTTTAGAATTTAGGGTTTATGGTTAGAATTTAGAGTTTAGAGTTTAGGTTTAGGGTAGTATGAGTAGAGATTTAAGTTTTAACCTATAAACCCTAAATTTTAACTCTAAACACAAAATTCTATCAACAACCCCTAAATTCAAAACTACTACACTTAAACCCTAAACGAAATCTTTAACTCCTAAAAATAAGACGCTTGTGTATAGCATAATTACCCCCAACATAATGTCATCATTTATATATTCAAGACCTTTCTTTTTGATGATAAATATTATAAGAAGTTTGAGAATGAGATAAATGGTTCTCGATTACAAACTATTTTTTAAAAGATTTCTCGAAATGTTTGTCGATTCTCGATTTTTCATATCAATTATGTTACTTTTATATTTATTTTAAAAAATATTTTATTTTGTAAATTTTATATTATGTGATCTAGTTTCAATTTTTTCAGATGAGAAAAGGGACATAGTTTCAATTTATATTTAAAAAGATCTAGAAAATTAAAATTTCAACTAAATAAAATAATTAATAATTTCTATAGAGTGTGACGTTTATCACTTTTTCTTTTTAATTGTTCTTCTCTCTAAGTATATGTCCCTTGGGAATATATATTAAGCATAAAACAACTTTCAGCACATGAATTGGGACAAAATTTTCAACTTGGTCCCTAAACTTTATTTGTCCACATTAATTACTAAATGTAATGATGCAATACTCTAAGGGGTCGTTTGGTTCATGGAATATAAGATTACCTTTGGGAATGAGATTACCGGAATGTTACATTACTTAACATATTACCGGAATGTTGTATTAACTTGTTTGATTTGTTTGGTAGGAATGTAAGATTACATTGTTTGGTTGAAGGAATATAAGATAAGAAAAATGCATATTTTACCAAATTGTCCTTGAAATATATTTTCTTTTTTAACCAACTGAAGTTTTAAGATTAAAGTCAAAATATTTACATAAAAGTTCATAGAAAATATAAAAAATATAATATGAAAACTTTTTTTATGAAAATTGATCCTAAATAATAAATGTAATAAAATACATACCAATAATAAAATTTGAATCAAACACATATATAAAAAAATCGAAATAAAATAAAAATTTGATATATTTTTATTTTATATGCATCGTATTATTTTATAATAAGTATTAAAACCCTAAACCACTAAAAAATAAAATAGATTTATACTTTTGTAATTATATAAAAAAAGGAAAGATCATTTTAAAATAACTATATAATTTAGGGGTATTTTTGTCCAAAGGGGAGGGAATTGTCTAATACCTAAGAAAAGGGGAGGGAATGACATTCCTGGGAAAAGACCAAAAATAACTACTGTTGGGAATATTTTATTACCTCTGGGAGGGAATGCTCTTGAACCAAACGTGGGTATGTGATTCCGGAAAAGATTATTCCCCCTGGTAATGATCTTTTCCGCGAACCAAACGCCCCCTAAGATTGTGTCACATTGCACAATATCAGGCTACCACATTATCAACATGGCCAAAAATCCAAGTTAGAAAAAAAATTAAGGGACTAAGTTGAGAAAAAAGGTCCATGTATCAAGTGTGACTATATATATATTCTTCAAGGTCGAATTCGTATGCATCACCATAGCTAACAGAATATATGGATGCATATGCTGTTTATATTGATTGTGTTGACACTATTGATACATGAAGTTAACCCCATGTAATATTTGGCCAAAAAGATACTATTATGTCAAATTCAACCCCGAACTGCTCGATTCTGCGCCGACTGCATGCTCATGTAACAGTGGTTCTAGTCGAAACCTACGTATACACATTCAAACATCTGAAACACACATACTCATGTTCTTTCCAGATTCCACAAAGATGTATACACATTCAAACATCTGAAACACACATACTCATGTTCTTTCCAGATTCCACAAAGACGAAACCTACGTATACTCATGCTCGATTCTGTGACACATACATAAGTTCTTACTGAAACCTAAATAACTAGAAACCGAGTAAATGTCTTTCAACAGCTTAAAACATGAAAACAATTGAACCACATATGATATTTTGATCTGTATGTCCACAGGAAAAAACTTGACGCATAAATTTGACAAGGGAAGAGGCTATAGTCTATAGATTAAACCTGCTTAATCCCAACGTTTCAAAGTAACTACATGAACTGATTGAACTAGAATCCAGTTTCGAATCATTCACAAATTTATTAACAAAATGAATATAGTACCGTCAAGGACCATATAAGAATGCACAGGGAAGAACAATACATGAAAATATTTTTTTGATTGGGAAGAAGAAAAACATAGAAAGGCATCCATATAGTAGGTAGACAAACATGGGAAACACTACCAGTTCTCTTTGACGATTTTCGACTTCTCAAGAATGAATTTCCCTTCCTTGTACTTCTGAGTTTCCTCGTAAGCTCGCTCGTATTTCCAGCCCAACACCTCACGGCAATCGCAGCAGTAGACGTCAGCCACCGTGTGAAGACCGGTCATCAATTGTCTATCCTCTTTAGGACCCACCATTATGTTCATTGCATGGGAGAACAAAAAGGCCCTGCCGTTTCTCCCCTGAAATTCACATTGTTAAATCAACCTTTGGAACATATATCTAGTGTTCAAACTTCTTTCAACAAAACTTCAACAGAAAATACAGCAACTGTACAACCTCCGTGTCGAATTCGACAATTCGTTACCTGAAAGGACTTGGATATAACATCATCGTGGAGGGCAATTTGGTTTCTGCAATTGCAGCAACTGTACAACCTCGGTCCGACCATGTCCGCCATTCAGCAATTATATATCAACACACAAACTCAATATCCTTTTTTACAAACTCAGAAGAAGAATTCAAATCAAAACCAATGAATATCAATTATCAAGGCAACAATAGTAAAACCAATCAAAACCTCACCTTGCATACACAGACAAAGAAAAGCCTAGGTTTCAAGTAAAAAAATGATAAACCCTGAAATTGAAAGAAAAAAAAAGAAGCTAAAGAGAGAGTATATCCTGGAAAGATGAATACTAGCAAGAGGAAAAAGAACCCATTATTGTTAGACAATGGAAAAGGATGAAAAAGAAAGAAGAGGAAAAGGGATCAGGGGGAAATGTTTGGACTTTTGTTTATTAAGTGTTGGGTACGAACCTGGACAGAGTTCCATGGCTTTCCCGTGTTGATGATTGATTTACAGTTCTCAACTGTGGAGTTTGGTGGGTTTTTCACTTTTTCCGATTAAAATACGTTGGAGCCTTCCATCCGTTGTTCATCAGATTGACATGGGACTCTGTCGCAAATTACCAATCTGCCATTCTTATATTAAGATAAACATAAACTACAAAAACAATCACCGAAATTCTAGAACGTTTTCATTTTAGTCACCAACTTTTAAAACTTGCAATGCAATCCTTGAACTTTTAATCTGCTTTCATTACGATCATTGCCGTCAATTACATGTAAAAGATGTTGACCAGGAAAAATTATTAGCTGTGGTCTCAGCTAATAAAGTTCATTCATCTCAAATTTTTTTCTACGATTAATCTTCACCTTACTAGCTGGGACCACGAATAACGTGGTGAGCTGAACCCATATAGTAATTTCTCGTTGATGTGGAATGTTAAGGTATCTTCTTCCTAAAAAAAAACCCCTAAATTTCTTAGACTAATTGACGGTCAACAACCTCCTTTCACATACGTCAACACCATCCAACATTCTTCTGATCGTTGTCGTCTCGAAACACAACACCTATCATACTCAATAACTTCATCATATACTAACATATTTTAAGAGAACTCTTGGTCTTTTACAACAATGTAATGAAAATTTTATTTGGTTTTGGAAGATTCCATGGCTTACATGGCCTCCGACCATGAAATCCATCTGAACCCTGACAACATTTTTTTGGCTGGGATTGGATTTGGTTTTAATCATGTGCATTATGTTTGCACAACAAATCTTATCCATGATCATATATAGATTTTTATTATTTTGAGAATTCATTCATATAGATCGAGACATTTATATTACCTTTTAATATCATTTTTTTTGTACCATGTTCAAAGTTACAATATGAAATAGAGTTGAATTGAGTGAAACTGATTCAGGTTTCCAGAACGGTAAATAAGTTGACAGAAAAGTCAATATGACAGTACAGTATTCCAAAAATCTTGATAATATACAGGGCAAGACAAATTAGATCCGACGAAATCCGAATACATGCAGATGAACTAAACAGAAGATGAAAGCTCAACACATAAATCAATAATTAGCCTGTAATGATACCCGCCAGAATATCAGTCTTACCGCGTGCATAAATTGTGTAAACTAAACGGATGGCATCGAGCCATCCATCTAGTGATTCCCACGAGTCGGCTACCTGAAAGAGAACAGAAAATACTCGGCTAAAGCTGGACTTGCCATACATGTATGCATTTGCTAAGATTGCACCCAAATGATAAACATGGGGCACATCTACCTAATAATTATAGGGTTTTCCATCGGTATGAAAGAAATCATTCATTCAGTGAGATTTAAGAGGAAACTATTAGAACAAAAATCAAGAACATGATACTTACCAAGTAAACCGGACCAGATGTGGTATCGATGCAGAGGCCTGCACCTGGTGGTAAAGTCAGATCAGCGCATGCTGACACAGAAACAATATCTGGAATTTCCACTCTTATAGCCTTTCTGTCGATATTTGCTACATCTATAGTTCTGCCAGAGAGGCTTCGGGAAACTTGTTTGTGATCCACTCTGATGACCTGCTCAATTCAAAAAGAGAAGAGAACATGGAGAAATAAAATGGAAGTCCGAAGTAAGCTTCATGGCAAATGTATAAATAGGTCTGGTTTTGAAAATCATCATCTTTGTACAGCATGGGAAATTCTTGTTTAGAATATCTGTTTTTTAAGGATACTCTTGTATTTCTCTAGCAGTTTTCTGCTTCCATGGGTAATAACACAATAACACATACAAATTATCCAAAATAAAAATAAAATGCAAGTCCGAACAGATGTGGCCTTTAACTAGTCTAAGTTAGGTTGACTACCAAAGCAATTAAACAGAAAAAAATAAACTAGAAGCACAAACCAGAGATGAACACTATAATTCGTGCCGAATTCAAAACTTACAAAAACATAATTGCATATACTAATTACCAACATTCATTTGATGAAATTAATTTCTGTTCACAGGTAAAAATTAAAATGCAAGTTGATATCAATTAACCATGGACAACAGAAAAAACTGAACAGTTTTTTTACCTGTTGCAGAGCTTCATGATTCAGAGAAAACTCTGTTCTCTTCCAATCACTATGAGGAGCAATTGAATTTCCGACTGGTGGTGCAGTAAGATACCCATCTTTAAGATGAGGTAAAGGCAACTGTCAAAAATTGACTTTAGTTAAACATAATATAAAATATATTGAGTAGCTAATTCAATTAAGAATAAACAGAGTGATGATGCCACAATCATTTGCTCTGTAACCACTCAATAGTTCTTAACCGGGTGAGCCATCTGGTTTAAACACGAAATGAGCAAATGAGAAAAATAGTTTTCTTTATTACACATTACCGTGAAATGGTTTTGTCAATATGTTCTTAAGTTTCCTGGTTTAAACATGAAATGAGCTCATTCAGTTAAGTGTCCTTGCTTAAGTTTCAGGGGTCTGTAACCACATCCATGCCAAAGGAATATTATTTGAAATGGTATTGGATTAGGCATGTGGCTCTTTATACTGAAAGGATATTCTGCATCAAAATAACAGTTTCTGATGCAGCTCAAAGAGTCAGTTGTGGTGCATTGATAATGGCCGGTAAAAACAGCAATGGAGACTGACATGAAAGAACTGCAGAACTTCATGTATTACACCAAAAATATTCATAATCTCCTATAATATTAAAATAATCCAGGAAAGGAGCAAGAGATTGTTCTCATTGTTAATAGACTCAACATTGCTCATGCAAGACTCGATCAATTTAGAAAAATAAATAAACTGAAAAAAGTCGAAAGATTAAATACTGACCATTGAACGGACAAGCCTCAATGCACTGCTGTAAACCTGTATGTTTTTAAAACATCAAATAAGAACATATTCTCAAAACTAAGATGGGAAATCAAATGGAATAACTCTGAAACTTTAAATTAAATAGAAATTAAGAAGTATAACATTAGTTTTCTTTATTACACTTTATGTTTATAAAAATCCAAATTCATGTGATATTTCATTAGCCAAGCCACTTATATAGCCTGTCGTACAGTAAACCTCTGTAGTCCAGAACAACACAGATCTCTTACCGAGTAATTTGGCTTCAGAGCATGAGCAGCAGCAATATATATAGCAGACTGACTATACAGCTCATTTGGGGAAACTTCTTTCAGATTTGGGGAACCTGTTCTTAAGGTATCCTCAGCTAGTCCATACTGCATGTAAAATTAAGATATTTCAAGTTACAAAGCTAGGCTTCACTTGTATGAAATGTTCACATAATGAGGTCATCATCTAATCTCATTAATAGTACAAAGAAAGGTATCACAGGTGAGAATAGGATCATTCCATCCAATTGAAGAACTAGTAATAACCAGAAAACTCACCAAAACAGTTCCAAGGTTGTATATTGCTCGATGGAAATCAAATTGCAACTGTATTGCTGCACGGAACTGCACTAGAAAAAGGGGTTTTGTAAGAATACAAATGCAAGGAGAGATTATTCTTTTAGGACTCCTCAGATGTCAAATTACTTTGCTGCTAGTTACTATAGTCATCTGAGCACCCTGATAATTCCAAATGACTTTTGTACCTTACTAATTGCAGTCCTCACAATTTTTTGCTTCTCTCGAGCTGGAACAATTGCACTGAGTTCCTATAATGTACACGAGAAGGCATGAAAGTAAGAATAGTATTCTAGGACTCCTTAGAAGTGAATTGAAAGATATGGAGATAAAGGAAGTTGATTATAACATTAACATCACTAAAACATAGTTCACCTGAAGAGCAAGTCCCCAATTGTTTAGTGCCTGAAAGGAATATAAGAATACTCAAAATCACTAAGAGGTAGAATAAAATGAAAGGTGGAGTTATTCTAGTTAGTAAAATTTGCTAGACTAAAAGAAACATTCTAGTTAGAAAAATTACGAGACTAAGAGAAACAGTTAATTCAAATATACCTGGGGGCTATTCCAGTTGAGTTGGACAGCTTTTTCATAGTTTTTTGTGGCCTGAAAAACCATAACGGTAAGATTATTCTATATCCAACCAAAGGACAAGGTTTTTATTACTACAACAAGGAATTTCTTAGAGAAGGCCAAGGATTTCTACGCAGCACTACCACAAGGACAATGTTTTTCGGAACTAAATGTCTAAATTATAGAACGGTTACATACCAAAATTCAATGGAAAAAAACCACTTCCATAGTTCTTTGGACTTATTAAAATAGATTGTATTACAGCATGCAGCTAACATGAATCAGAAACAGAAATAAGATCTTATCAGAAAAGGTTTTACATGACAAGGTGCTAAGATTTGCCTTCAAAGGGATACTATTACTCGTACAAAATCTATCATGGCTAAAATACCGAAATTATATGGTAAGAACCTGCTCCCAGAGTTCTTCAGCCTCTTTGGTCCGACCACGCATTTTTGCTCGATCAGATATTGCTATTGCCCAGTTGTAGAAAGCCTGTCAAGCAACGACAGTGCATCAAAGTCATGGATATCAGTTAAAAGGATATAATATACAGGCTCATCCTTATGTAGGTACATAGATACATTATACATCTCTATACTTAATTCTGTTGTCTAGCCAGTTTCTTATCTAGTTTATGCATTCTGAGCGGTCATTATGCCCATTGTAACTGAAACCGAACTTCAAAAATCACAAATTCTCAGTGAGCTGAACAAGAACACATACATCATGAAGTGTTGGGCAGAGACGAGTAGCCTCATCATACTTTTTACAAGCCTCCTCTAGCAAGGCATCTTTAGAAGGTGAAGTAGAATCTGGACTAACATTATCGGCACTTTCCTGCAAACCAAAAATAGAACCGCATGGACATCATGAAAAATCTGTTACATTTTGCAACGATTACAATACGTTTAAATTCCCAAAGTTAAGCAGGCAGTTCTAGCAGTATAAGAATAGGACATGATATATCATTTTGGATGATGTTAAGATAACAATATCAAAATGAACCATTATCTCAAACCTGAAGAACCAATGCCCAATTGTAAAGTGCGTCATAATCTTCTGGGTTTCTCTCTAGTGCAGTAGCATACCTACAAAATTTGATTTGATTTAGTACTATGGAATAGCACACTCTAGAGCAGCAACATATCAAGTTCAATATGAATCATAAGTATGAAATGTGTATAAGACAAGATGATAGTACCTCCTAGCAGCATATATAAGAATCCGTTGGCGAGACCTGCCTTCCTCATCAGTACCGGTGACACTATTGATCAACTCCATTGCAGCATTGTTTTGGTAGGATTGTCGTTGCATGCTTTCTTGACTGAAGCATAGATACATCGTGAATAGAAAATGATATCATTGACAAGCAGAAGAAACATTATAAATACAAGAAGAAACAAGATGATATCATATTTACTCCAACAAGACCAAGAAACCTCTATTGCATGAATGGCGGCACATGAGAAAAGAATTTAAAGTGAATTCTACAGAGTGCAAGATCCCAAAATCAAGGATTACTTCATCAAAGTTAGACAAAGAATAAGATACAGTTAATGCCAAACTTGAAATTCAGAACAAACTGAAAGGCTCAAATACAGCAAAACCTGTATGATTAGTTTCTAACAATTAGGTTCAAGAGCAATGAAGATCGCGATCGGAGAACAGTTGCTCATCCATGCAATAAATGAAAATGAACTCTAGTCTAACAGGAATAGTTAGCCTTAATGATCTAGTAGTTCGTGTGAAACAGCCTAATATTAGGCTCAGTTGAAACTTGAACAATTCTCCACATTTAATTAAGAAGACGACTCAACAGAGAACGATAAAGATTCAGAGGTTTCCACATTGAAATCTCGTTAAATCCAATAACAAATTAAAGAGAGAAATTTTTTTTATCAACTGAAACTCGAAATGGATGATGAAAAAAGTACCTGTAAGGAGAACCTGCATCATCCTCGTCGCTTTTCAATTCACTTAGCAATTCTCTCATCGTGAAAGGCCGGTTCTCTTCATCTTTACGCAGCTCCGGACGAGGAACTTGGTCGGTGGATGCTTGTTTGGCCGTCTCATTCGATTGGATCGTGCTCTCTGTGTCCGGCTCCGGCACCGGCTCGGCATCAGTAACCGCCGGTTCCGGTTTTAACTCCTCATCCGGTTTCGTTTCCGATTGTAGTTCAGGTTGAGATTCCACTTTCAATTCCGATTCCGATTCGGGTTGTGGTTGGAAACCATTCTGAAGTTCGGATCCCTGAGTCGTTTCGGACATAGCGTTGAACGAGAGATTTCCGTGCTACGCCGAAACGGAATCGAAGAAGATCTGAAAGATATATGAAGAGAGAATAAAATAAGAAAATATAGTCTGCTGAAGCTAAGGTCAAAAGTTTGAAAGAAGTTACTTTAGCCACGCAGTAACAGTATAACATGGTAAGCTGAAAAGTGAAAATGGAGGATAATATTTTTCTGGTTAAACTACACTATTGGTCAACAAACTATTAAAATATTTTTATTTTGGTCACCAAATTACTTTTTTCTAAAAATTCAACCGCTAAATTTATGTTTTTTTTTATTTTGATCACCTACCGTTAAAAAAATTAATGGGGATGGTGACATGACCTAGTATAGTAACTATTGATCACCAAACTATTAATTGAGTGACCCAATTGTAACTAGAATATTAATTGAGTGATCAAATTATAATTTTTAATAATTGAGTGACCCAAACATAATCTTACTAATAATTGAGTGACCCAAACCCTAAACCCTAACTTACAACCTTAAACCCTAAACTTAATTTTAAACATGAGAGCATAAGTAGGGGCACCGAAAAGGGACAAAGGACTTCCATCCATATATAAAGAAGTTACAGCACTAATGATACGAGTAAAAATCTTCTGCCCCCTAACCATACATCTTTATATGCCTCCTACTAAAAAACACTTAAAAATTAAATTCTAAGCCCTAACCCTAATTTTCATATCCTAAACCCCAAAAAATACAAACTACCTCTAATTCCCTACACCTTAATCCTAACCCCAAACACTAAACTCTAAACCAGCTATTTTAAATGGAGACACTTATAAGGACATAGTTAGGGGTAGACTATTTCGTGGTTATGTAGAATTAAAATAAATAAATTAAATTTAAATTTAATTATAATAGAGGAACATGTTTTTAACCATAGCTTTTTATCATGATGTTCTAACTTTTTATATAAATTGAATCCAACAGTACTGTCGGATCAGATGTTTTGCTCTACAGCTACCATAGGAGCTTCAATGGATTTGCAGCCAAATTGACCAAAGATGAGGCAAATACACTAAGAGGTACTTCAGACCATATTAAATAAAATTCGGGTCACAATTTCTAACAATAATTTTGATTTTCGAGTTTAATTTTTCCCCCAGAAAAAGATGGAGTGGTTTCAGTTTTCCTTAGCCAAAAGAAGCAGCTCCACACAACAAGGTCATGGGACTTTATGGGATTCAACAAAAAAGTTTTAAGATCAGTCGTTGAGAGTGATATCATTGTTGGAATGCTTGACACTGGGATTTGGCCCGAGTCTCGAAGCTTTAACAACACCGGATTCGGTCCGATTCCGAGTAAATGGAAAGGCACCTGCCAAAGCTCATCCAATTTCACTTGCAACAAGTAAAACATAATCATCCAGAACTGGAAAATTTTTCATCAACTCCTGAAATATTGGCCTTAAGAACGTTTGAATCTATTTTCAGCAAAATCCTTGGAGCAAAATATTATCGAGCCGATGGAGATTTGGATCCGAATTACGATTTCAAGTCCCCGAGAGACTCCGAAGGTCATGGGACTCACACTTCATCAACAGCTGCAGGTGGCTTTGTTAGCAAGGCAAGTTTATATGGTCTAGCCAAAGGGACGGCTCGTGGTGGGGTGCCATCAGCTCGCATTGCGGTTTACAAGATTTGCTGGTTCGATGGTTGCTTTGATGCAGACATTCTTGCAGCTTTCGACGATGCAATAGCAGATGGCGTCATAATCTCGCTTTCCGTTGGGAGTTCTGTCCCATTGGATTATTTTGATGATCCTATTGCTATCGGAGCTTTCCATTCGATGAAAAATGGAATATTGACTTCGAATTCTGCTGGCAATAGTGGTCCTGTTCTCGGATCGATTACAAACCTTTCGCCTTGGTCTTTATCAGTAGCTGCTAGTACCATTGATAGAAAGTTTGTCACTAAGGTCATGCTCGGAAATGGCGAGATCTATGTGGTAAGCAGGTTCATTTCTGTTCGGACATTTCATTTTCCTTCAAGTCCTCGTGTTCGACACTCACACTCGTACCCGATGCGCATTTGAACATCACTTGAACACTTCATTTTTCTAGGGAACATCTATACATACATTCTATCTCAAGGGAAAACAATATCATTAATTTTTGTTCTGTAATTGTCGTGTTCGGAACAGAAATCCGACTGCAACGATATTCAAGACTCAGGTAGAAGATAATCGGTTTGCCCCGTTCGTTGTTTCGTTTTCATCAAGAGGGCCTAACCCTATTACAGCAGACATCCTCAAGGTTAGGTGCAGAGTTTCCACAAATAGCACAAAGTATGGATCTCAACAACAATAATAGTCACTATCTCATCTTAGTACTAACCTTGTTTCTTCGATGCAGCCGGATCTTACAGCACCGGGTGTTGATATTTTAGCCGCATGGTCCGAAGCCGCCCATTTGACGGATGTCGAAGATGATACAAGACTTGTCCCATACAACATTATTTCAGGCACATCAATGTCTTGCTCACATGCAACTGGTGCCGCTGCTTATGTTAAATCATTTCATCCAACATGGTCCCCTGCTGCCATTAAATCTGCTCTAATGACAACAGGTAATCTAGTAGCATCAAGAGTTGCATTATCTGAATCCATCTAAATTCCCACTTTTTTCGTAGCACTCCCGATGAGTTCGGAGAACAACCTCGAAGCCGAGTTCGCATACGGTGCAGGCCATATAAACCCCGGACAAGCTGTTCGACCCGGATTGATATATGATGTTGGGGAGATTGATTTTGTCAAATTCTTGTGTGGACAAGGATATACCCCTAAACAAATTTTGCTCGTAACCGGATGTAACAATACCGACATTTGTTCCAAAGAAACAAACGGAATGGTGTGGGATCTAAACTACCCTTCGATCGCATTATCTACAACTCCCGAAAATTCGGTCACTCGAGTCTTCCATCGGACAGTGACAAACGTTGGGTTGGCAGTGTCGACTTACAAGGCGGTCGTTAAGGCTCCGTCGGGGCTCATAATCCAGGTTCAACCAAGTGTACTTTCTTTCAAATCTCTTGGCCAAAAGCTATCCTTCACGGTGACCGTGGGAGCTGAAGTTGGTAACTCTATGATCTCTGGTGCTTTGATTTGGGATGATGGAGTTCATCAAGTGAGGAGCCCTATTGTTGCTTATGCTTCCCTACTCGAATGAATTTTTTTTTTGGCTCGAGAAATATGATTTATTAACGGGAGAATCATACAATCCTAAACTTGAATTATATGTCTCGCTAAAAACTCCATAATCTTAAATGGAGTACAATCATAACTCGAATGAACTAAGGACATGGGAAACAAAGAATAAATTTTAATTATCTTTTTGTTTATTTTCTGTCTTTGATGTTTTAGGGTTTTGATTCGATCCAATAACTAGATTTGGAGATCAAAGTATATGTATCCCAAACTTAAATTTTGATTTTGTAAATTTTGAATTTTTTTCTCAGAACTATAATGATAAATTGGGGTCGAGGAAGTGACGATAATATTTTGGGTATAAAAGTCGGATAAAAGTTTTCTATTCTTTTTCGGTGTTCTTTTTATGTCCTAATACTAAAAAAATTAAATTTCAAGCTCTAACTCTAAATTCTAAATCCTATACCCTACACCCTACCCCAAATTCACTAAACCCTAACTATAAATCTCAAACCTTAAACTTAATTTTTAATGTAGGGCATAAATACGGCACCAAAAAGGTAGATGATTTCTATTCATAAAAGTCGGGTCGTGAAGCACGGCGTAACATGATAGTCAAACATATTAATTATTTAGATAAACTACATAAATAATCCCTCAATTATAAGGCATTTTTTGTTGAGTCCTCCGACTATAAAAAATAAAATAATTTTCAGACTAAAAAAAGTAACAAATTAGCTAGTGCCGAGTTTAATTCTCTTTATCTATTTGAAAATAATCTTTTTAACCGTTAGTGCATGAATTTTTTTTTTTTGATTGCTATTTAGTATATGTATGTGTACGATAGTGGTCCCGTTCCCCAAATCATGGTTTGATACATGTGTACTAGCTAGGACCTCATTTGGTAACCACACCTAGGTCTGTCCGGGGGATAACAACGAATCAACCAAAGATTTTTCATGCCCATGTACATATGGTCCAAGTAGAGACACCAGCATGTGTCACTACGAACATAACATTTCACTTTCAATTCCTAGGATTTTGCAAAACCTAAGAAACAGTTTTTGATACATATGTCACGAACTTTGAATTTATATTTTTTTTAAGTGGTCTAAAGGTGATTATAATGTAGTAATTGTTCCTATATATTTTTAATCCTTTGACAATGCACATACACCTTGTAAACAAAGCGATTTGAATTCGTATCTCCTAGAATGAACATTATCTGCTTTTCCACCGAAACACTTGTTTGGTTCAACTTTGAATCTATATTTGATTTGATTTGGTTTGGCTCTTCCAGCTAGTGCTACTCTATATTTATAGATATGAATCTAGGGTTGGGTGGTGCAAGTAATTAAGACTCGACAGAAGTGACATTTTTTTAACAGAATTTGGACATATCTTTTAATTTTTGCATGTAAAACAAACTTACGTATAATTCTGGGATTTGTTAATTAGGCTTTAAAGGATTAAGACATGAGCAAAGTGGATGTTTTCGTAACAGACGATGTCTAGGGCAAAAGACAGTTGCTTTCAATGAGAAGTCCTTTTGGCAAAATGTCACACCCGTGTCTTTCAATCCATGTGCATTTCACGTGCAATGACCCTAATTCAAACCCTCGTTGACATAAAGGAAAGGTTGAAAAGTAATTACATAGGTTTCTGATTGTTACGTTCATGTTCCATCACCCACACATACTCAAACCGTACTCGTCCCGAAGATATATCAAATATGTAAGATGCTCTTAAACTGTCGTGCCCGTACTTCATAGGTTCCATATGCAAGTAACAAAAGAAGAAAATAACAGTGTTAGAAAGGAAGATAAGACACGCTTCATTTTTCATCCTAATTTGAGTTCAAGATCACCTAGGGGTGTTGTAGCTATTTGGATTTTAGCAAAAGTTAGATTTTCTCAAGCTTTTATCATCCATTACATATTTTATGCACTACAGTAAAAACAAGTTTTTAGCGGCACTTTTAGCTGTTTTGTTGTGGTTGACCAAGTTTTATGATGTGCGCCTAGGGTGCACTTTGACCTTAAGAGGGTTAGTCATTTCACAGGAGAGCCTCAGCCTTTCAGTGAGATCAACAGGGTTAGCATCCGATTGCATCCACTTGTATTCGTGTAACAAAGATCCGATCCAAAAGTTAACGGTGGTCAAACTCAAAGCCTTTCTGGGGCAACTCCTACGACCCAACCCAAATGGAGCCATCTTGAGATCAGACCCCAACACAGACAACTCCACATCAGTACTACTGAATCTCTCTGGCATGAACTCTAGGGGGTCCACCCAAATTTCTGGGTCCCTGATGATGGCCCACATGTTAACCATGGTTGTGGTCCCAACAAGCACCTTGTATCCATCAACAGCAGTGTCCGTAATTGCCAACCGGGCCCATGACAGAAGTGGGCCAGGTGGGTGCAGTCGGAGAACCTCCTTCACTACTGCCTGCAGGTAAACCATGGATGGAATATCCGATCCTGTCAACCATCGTGATTTTCCGACGACTTCATCGAGCTTAGCCTGCACTTTTGATTGGATTTCAGGGTGAAGCACCATTCTCGCTAGTATCCACTCTATTAAAACCGTCATCATATATGTTCCCCTGAATATCATCTCCTGTGTAATGAGTAGATAATAATTAGGAAAAAGGTAATTAAATTAAATTAATTGAATATTAATGTTACATTTGGTTGCTAATAATTTCTTGGTAAAACTAAGAAAATGTACGAAATGTTTGGCAATTGGTGGATTACATTAGCTGATAGCTGATTGTATTAACTAATTTGACTAGTAAATTATATAAAAGTGTTTGATAAAATTAACTGATAGCGGATAGTTATTTGATTATTTAAACAAACAAATATATATATAAAGACATGATTATATTTCATACTTGTTTGAATAGTTTATTAGTTATCAATATTTTACATTTATTAATATTAATTAGCTTATGAAAAATGATTTTTTAGTATTTGAAAGATCAATATATTAATTTATTATTTATATAATTATTTTTAATACAATTTAATTAATTATTAAATTTAAATACAAATAAAATGTGTAAGAATAAAAAAACCTAAAAAGTATTAGTTTACGAATGTCATAATGTAAATAAGTGAGGGTGAAGAATTAAAATAAAAATGTTAAATTTAGGTTATTTGGAGATTTTTTATAACTGTTAAGGCTAAAAGGTTCTTTATAACTCTAATGTCAAAATGACTAATTTCAAAAAGCTCATATTAACAACTTTTTCAAAATTAGAAGTTTCACTCCAATCCACTATTCACCAAACATCCAAATTAGTAGATTTGACCGTTCAAACCTCTAATTTTGGCTCAAGCCGATGTTTACCAAACATGGCCTATATGTATTATCAAAATCTAATCAACCAACTTATCTGGAACCCAACGATTGGCTTTGGGAAGGGACAGAGTCAGGATTTAGGGATAGGAGCAAAACATAAATGTTTAAAAGTGAGGGGTATATCTATAAATAAACTAATTTCTAAAAAATTATATAGGGAGACGAAGGTGAAAAAAATTTTGAAAAAAAAAAATAAGGTTCATCTCCATATAGCTAACTTACCCATAGTACGGCAACCATATCGTTGTCTGAGAGTCGATCAGGTCCACTCGGAGAGAGTAAAACGTCCACAAAATAATAGATTCTCCTCTCAGTTTTGAGTTTATGTTGCTGAATGATTCTATTCACAAATTTGTTCACTTTGGGAACAAGCCGGGTGCATCGGAGCCGGATTTTTTGAAGGTTTAGACCTGCGAGCCATGGGAGATGATCAGACCAGTTTAGCTTCCCTAACAGGTCGTAACCTTCATCAATTAGCCGGCTGAGTTCTTCGGTTTCACTCTTCGGCGAACCCAGTTGATATTTACTGCCGAACTGTAACACCCCTAAAATATTTGCATAAAAAAAATAAGAAAAAGGGTGAGGGTGTGGAGGTTCAAACCTGAGACCTCAGCCCTCACCACCCTACAAACTAAACATTTGAGCTAAATGCTCTCTTCTGTCAAGAATTACCAAGGGTAATATTTGTTTGATAATTAAGGAGTAATCTAGCAACAAATTATATTTGATTCGAACGTTTCAGCTACCAAGAAAAAAAAACAATATACCATTCTCTTCCAAATTCAAAACACCAAACCCAACGCTCCTACCTACCCCGACCAGCCACCGTCTCAGCTCCGTCACCGCCGCTCCGTGGCGTTCACCGCCATTACCGATGGCTTCCTCGTCGAACCCCGACCAAAAGCCCCTTAACCACGCGCCGGCTACCCTCCCCGATCACCGTGAATCGCCATTCAAAGTTTCGTCGGAACCTTAGGGTTCCAGCTTTGATTCCGGCCGTTCCTGGTGTCCGACCGTCACGTCGATCTCGCCAGCGTGCTCGGCGTGATGTGGAGACCAAAACCCAACCGGTGGATCGTCCATTCGACACCGGTAGCAGCTTCGTCGGAGAAGCCAAACGCCATCTGTTTTATGCGTTTTCCGGCCGCCTCCGGAGTCCCATGGTCGTACAACCACCAGATCTGGGCTCCTCACACCACGGCAAGCAAAACCCTACCATCCGATCATCCGTCTGACGCCGGGGCGAGCCTCATCGGATTTTGGTCTTCCGACCGTTTCCCGTTCTGTTTTGGTTAAAATCGGTGAGTTTTCCAGCATATCTTGTATTGTGGATGTTTGGGTAAAGTTTTCGAGCTTATGAGCTCTATGTTTTTCGACAGAAACGACGACTTTGAGGGCTACCGGCGACTTTTCCGGCGATCGGCCGGCAAGCTTAATTTCTTGGTAAGTGAACCGGGTTCAACCCGGTCTGAACCGGTCCGACTCGTCCGACCCGACCCGTCCGACCCGACCCGACCCGTCAACCCGAGTCAGCCGAGTCAACTCGTCCGAGTCAACTCGTCCGAGTTAACTCGTCCGAGTCAGTCGAGTCAACTCGTCTGAGTCAGCCCGAGTCAACTCAGTTGACCCCTGTTGATTGCTGACGTCATGATGATGTCAGCATTGACTTTGACCAGTTGACTCTGACTTCTTTGACCGTTGACCTGCTGACGTCAGCATTGACATGTTGACGTCAGCGTTGACTTTGACCGTTGACCAAAAGTCAACTTTTTCCGAAAACTCATATTTTATGTTTTTCGACGTCCTGAGTCCGTTTTTGAAGCCGGCTTCGCAAAATTTCGATCCGAAAACCTTCGAATCTGACCTTGAGCCCGAACTTGTTTATGTACTTAATTATTGGTTAAGAGCTTGTGAGTAAGGTCTGATATTGGAATTTGTGTAATTGAAGGTATTCTCGGTTCCTTGGATGCAATGTTGAGGAATGTCGAATTCGGGTTCGAGGGTATTCGAATGTCGTATCACGAATCGACTGATGTAGCTCGGAGTTAAGGTAATACATTACTACCCCTTGTATGCTTTATGTACATGTTGATATTCGGTTAACGCATGCATGCTCATGATGACGTATACTGTAGATCATGCTTAAATTGAATCAGATTCGAGCAATAAGTATGGATATTAATAAGACCAAATTATCTAAATAAGATTACTAATGGGCTAACGGTATCAAAAGCTCTAATAATTAAATTCAGTTAACCCGCAACTCAATCATCAGTGCGCAAGAATCGAGGCCCAGGATATGGAGTGAGAGATATTGATTATGAAATTACGAAAATGCCCTTGGAGCATAAGTATGACTAAACTACCCCTCTGATAAAGGAAATGACCTAAAATCCGCATTCGACCTGATTATGTAATTTACACTACCCAAGATGTATGTTTTAATGAAAAGACTTCGACATTAAAATGCAATTCGTGTGATACAAACTCGGATAATCCCTCAAACTCTGTATAACACTTGAATGAGAATTCTCTGGAAATATTGTTGAAATTATAAGTCAATCCTTATGACAGTAATGCGTGAATTAAATGAGAATGATCGTAATGACCAAAAAGACGCTAACGCCCTCGAGCACCTAAATGTCTGATTAATTTGAACGACGTTATACCCTCAAGTTCTGTAATGAATGAATCGTCTATAAAGGGGCGGAGTGTTAAGACGACTTAATACCGTTTGAGTACGTGAATGATGGAGGTACTAAATGGTAATTCAGAAAGAAATGGTGGATTTATCCCAATTTTCAAAATGACTGAAAAGCCCTCTTGAGTCAAATATGCAGTTATGCATTTGACGAAATTCTGAGATTTCTGATAAGACTTTAAGGGCTAAAGCGCCCTAAGTGTTAGGAAGCACACTCATGTATGATAATCACTCCTGATATTATAATAAGGTTGAAAGTTTTTCCGCACAGAATATAAGTTCGACTACTCCGCGGTAGATCTGGTGGTGAAATACGAAAGCAACCGTTCAGATATACTATACAGACATATACATTAGAAGGGTTGGTTAGAAATGCAAGATTGAGGTAAGTTAGTTCGAATGGTTTTGGAGGCTCGATAAACTTCTGGAAACATTAAATATTGTGAATCGTCATATCATCATTAATGGGCTAAATTACGAAAATCACCCCTGATAGTTAAATGACCAAGATGCCCTCGTTGGCCCAAGTAATCAAAATAGCCTTGAATGTATCCGATACCATGAAGGATCTTGACATAGAAATCTCTGAATGCCTGGTTGGAAATTTGATGAGCAAACAGAATTCCCGAGCCACTGTTTATGCCTTGTTGGTATAAATTATCAAAATGTCTGTGTAAGATAAAATGACTATAATGCCTTTGTAAGCTTGAATGGCTGAATCACTCAGGATATGCCAAAACTCTCAAAGGTCTTGATGTATCACTTCCTAAATATCTGGGTTAAGCAGTTAGTATGAACCCCTTCTAATAGGGGCCACGTTTCAGAAATCCGTTCAAATCGTCACAAGTTCAATATGTCTCATTCTGTATATGCCAAGCATCTCTGAGAAGTAATCTATCTCATCTAGTGTGTTCCATGTGTGTACTATATTCTGTTGAATGAACTGTATGACATTCTCTGCCTACTTGATAGTATGATATGTTAGCTTGATATATGATGGAACAATCTGTTTGCATAATGTATACTGAAATGTCTGCTCTGCTCAATAGTATGCCCATTTATCTGTCAAAAGTATGAATTCTTCCGTTTATGATGTTATAAATAAAATATCTATTATATATATTCTGTTAACCATGTCTGGAATCTGAACACTAAATTCTGTCTGGGGTATACTGTTGGGTTATGATATGAAGTCTCTGTCGGTACAGCCCTGATCAAGCTGGTAAATCCTTATGGACTCAAGGTCTCCCCTTGAGTGGCACCTACGCCCATCGGGCCTAGGGTAAGTCCTTATGGACCTAAGGCACCCCCTTAGGTGGCACCTACGCCCATCGGGCCTAGGGTAAGTCCTTATGGACTCAAGGTCTCCCCTTGAGTGGCACCTATGCCCATCGGGCTTAGGGTAAGTCCTTATGGACCTAAGGCACCCCCTTAGGTGGCACCTACGCCCATCGGGCCTAGGGTAAGTCCTTATGGATGCAGTTCTGGGGGACTGCATATTGGTGTAAGGTTGGAGGGTATTTCTTGTAAACTTCAGTATGAACATTGGACTTTTGCATTTAATCTGTTATGTGCTCATGTGATATAATGTTAGGTACTTATGTATGTTGATCTATACTTATGTATGTTGATCTGTACTTATGCATGTTGATCTGTACTTATTGGAGCACACTAGACGCCAAACTCTCTAATTCCTACCTCGTATGTTACCAGCCTATATAATTTCCGTTTAATTCTTAAGGTCTGATTAAAGAACACACTAGGCGTTAAACTCCTTGTTTTCATCTTCTCAAACTATCAGATTGTAATATTCTCATCTGTTACTCGATGAGTGAATAAAGAACAAGTGTCGTTATTCCAAAGTATAATGTTACCCTGAAATAAGGAAAGGGAAAAGAAAACTGTCACTTCTTGGATCATCATGAAAATGTTATGCTTACCCTATGTCTACATGAACGTATAGCATCTTTGTGAAACAAATATTTTAATTTTGATATAACTAAAAACCTAAGGACTAAATTAAAAGTCTAAACGAATTTTAAGTCCTAAAAATATCCCCATATAATTTTTATAATATGCCTAAGTTAAAAACATACTTTTCCAATTATTTTTCTAAGTGTTTCAAGTCAAAACAGTGGTTTTCATGTACCCGTTCCGAAACGGCCTCAAGGCGTTTCGAAACAGTTTCACCACTGTCGACCACCGTTCCGATACGGGTATCGAAACACCTGGAAGCGTTTCGAAACGGCTCACCTCGTTTCGAAACTGTTCTTCATGTTGGATTAAAAAAAAGGGTTAAATTATTTCAAATATTTCAGTTTTTTTAATATACCGTTTCGAAACAGGGGCTAGGTTTCAGTTTGAAAAATATGACCGTTGTATGTCTTAACTGATTTTATCAAAACCGTTAAGGCGTTTCGAAACGGTCTAGGACCGTTCCGAAATGACCCTTTTACAGTGGCAAAACCGTTCCGAAACGACCCTAAGGCGTTTCGAAACGGGCTCTTAAATGCACCCCAACGGCTCTTTCTATTTTAGTCCGTTCCGAAACAGGTTTCCCGTGTTCCGAAACGGGTTGGTGCAGACAGCATTTATGGTGGTAAGAGAGGGTTCCAACGGCTCCAATTACTTCTCCAACCACTCAAACGGCTAGAAATCAATGAGAAGGTATAAAAGGGACATCCAAAAGCATCAGCAACAACTATTGAACTTCAAGCAAACATCCAAACATCAAATTCAAGCATTAGAGCAAAAATCCCAAATTTGTGTAAAATCCCAATTTGTGTTCTTCATTCATATTTTGTAAAATTGGGTTGAGTGCTTGTATTGGGCTATCATTTGTATTGAGAGATACCTAATTAGCCTACAAATTCCTTTGTTCTCTTGTGTGAGGGTTGGGTTGATTTTTGGGTAGAAAAATCAACCGATATTGTAAAGGGTTGCCTCCTTGTCCTAGAAAAGGGGAAGATCAATTTAGTGAAATTGTTGCAAATCCTTAGTGAGACTAAGGTAGTGGATGTAGGGTTCATTTGGAACTTGAACCACTCTAAATTCCTTGTCCTTCAATTTTAATTTGCCAATTTCCACTACAATCCTTCAAATTTCCAATTCACCCCCCCTCTTGGTAAATATCGATCTTTCGATCCACTCAACAATTGGTATCAGAACTTAACTCTTTGAGGATTAACAACCACAAGAGGAGATCCTTGGAAGAGTGTGATCATCAAAATATCAAGAGATGGCTTCAACCTCCGGTTCCGGCATGTACGAGTCACAATCAACCACCAAGCCTCCTTTCTTCAATGGTGACAACTACTCCTTTTGGAAGAACAAAATGAGGCTATTCATCAAGTCAAGTGACTACCTTGTATGGGATGTCATTGAGGATGGGCCATACATTCCATTGAAGCAAGATGGTGAAGGCAAGATGGTGTTGAAGAAGAAAGCCGAAATGAGTGAAGAGGAGAGGAAGAAGATTCAAGTCAACGATAAAGCTCTCCACATGCTTTTTTGTGCTTTTGGTCCGGACATCTATTCAAAGGTCTCCTCCATTGAAAATGCCAAAGAAGTGTGGGACACACTTGAGACCACTTATGAAGGCACCAATGATGTCAAGGAAACTAAGATTGGACTTCTCAATCTTAGTTATGAAAATTTCAAGATGGAGCCCGATGAGACGGTGTCAAAGAAGTGTGTTGACTCTAAGCTTTATCGTTCTATGATTGGATCTTTGCTTTACCTTACCGCAAGTAGACCGGATATCTTGTTTAGTGTTTGCTTGTGTGCTAGGTTTCAAGCTAGTCCTAGAGAGTCTCACCTTATAGCCGTTAAGAGAATCTTTAGATACCTTAGAGACACTCCTTGTTTAGGCCTTTGGTATCCTAGAGACTCTACCTTCAACCTTCATGCTTACTCGGATGCGGATTATGAGGGTTGCAAAATTGATAGGAAAAGTACTTCGGGAACTTGCCAATTCTTAGGTAGTATGCTCATATCTTGGTTCTCTAAGAAACAAAATAGTGTAGCCTTATCTACCACCGAAGCCGAGTACATATCCTTAGGGAGTTGTTGTGCTCAAGTCCTTTGGATGAAGCAACAACTCTTAGATTATGGAATTAAAGTTGGAACCATACCCCTAAAATGTGACAACACTAGTGCAATATGCTTAACTAAAAATCCCATCCAACACTCTAGAACCAAACATATAGAAATAAGGCATCATTTCATTAGAGATCATGTCCTTAAGGAAGATGTGGTTATAGAGTATGTAGACACCTTGAATCAATTAGCGGACATTTTTACAAAACCTTTAGACAAAGAGCGTTTTTGGTCCCTTAGGAGAGAGTTAGGTCTAGCTAGCCTATCTTGACCTTTTAGGACCTCTTTTGTGCTTAAATATGCTTGATTTTGTGAAATGCCATGTTGATGTGTTTAAACTCCTAATTTCATCCATGCTTATAGTTAGGGGGAGTATGTTTATGCCTACATATGTTTTGCCTGCTCATTCATGACATTTATGCATGTTAGGCCTCTTATAAGATCATTTTTCTGCATTTTTAGAGCCTCATCTGCACTTCCAGGCCCAGGTGTATCGAAACAGGTGAACCCGTTTCGATACGGATACCTTAAATCACGTTCTGAGAAGAGGGCGTTTCGAAACGCCTAATAGCGTTCCGAAACATTTTTGATTCTGCCAAGGGGGTGTATCGGAACGAGTTCCGATACGGGTCAAAGGGAGTTTCGATACGGTCAACCACGTATCGAAACGTTCTGTTTATGGTTTTAAAATGGTCAAAACCCTAGCCGCCCGTTCCGAAACGGTCTTGACCGTTCCGAAACGGCATCGCGGATTGCTATATCTAGGGCTTTTAATGATACAAATTTACTTTTTTATCAAACTCTAAAACCCTAAACCGCCTCCCTCTCTATAAATACCCTCTCAAACTCCTTGATTTTCACCAAATTGTGAGGGGTTTTAATCTTCAACTCAAGTCTAAGCAAGTTTCATCAATCTTGTGCAAGGATTTCTTCAAAATCATCCAAAATCCCAAAGTAAGGTAATTTTTCAATTTTTCTCTTTTCTTTCAATACATGTTCGAATCTTAGGTTAGAAAATCTTATTTTTGTATAAATTATACGTTTTTGTTGTGGGTTTTCAAAATCTTGTGAAAATTTTTTCAAATCCCAAAATTTTTTATTCGAATATAAAATTTTTCAATCGTTTTTTTTACACTGTTTTATTTTAATTTTGTTTTCAAAAACCTAAGTGGGATTTCTTATTGGATTGATTTTAATTATCAATGCATACACTCAATTTTAAAACACTTGCTTAATGTTTTTAGATGGCGGATCAATCGAACAAAAAGCGCAAGGCCGTTCAATCCGGTGAATCGAGCATTCGTCCGAATCTCACTCTGCTTTTTCAGAAATCCTTCAAAACCTCGGAAGCACGTGCTCGCTTTGCTTATGTCAAGGATTTCGCGGTTCGTAAGGAACGTGTTATCGATCTTGAATTCCTCAATTCCGAGCGATTCCTTTTTCGTTATCTTCCTCGTTTGGATGAGTGGAATCTCATGGATTTCTTGAGCCTTCCGGATGTTTGCTACAAAAATATGGTACTCATCTTTTACTCTAATGCTCACTTTCTTTATGATGAGTCCAAAACCGAGATCATAGGGATTGAGTCATCCTTGCTAGGCAAAAAGGTTGTTATAAATGTTAAACTTTTAGAGTCTGCTCTTAAACTTAAAAATGAGGGTCTTGAGGATGAACGCCACTTTGGCACTTTCACCGGGAAAGCTCTTAACCTTGATGTGCATGATCGTGTTCTTCACCTAATGGTCTCTTGGTTTATTCGCCCTTCCGGCGGTAAATATTCTCATATCCGTCAACGAGATTATTTTTGGTTAGAGTGTTTCCGTAGGGGTGAGCGCCCAAATGTCCCTAAGATCATCTTTGCCGAGATTGTCAATAATATCAAGCTTATTGACACAAATGAGTTGACATCCTTCACTTATGGCATTGTCTTGAGCGCCCTATTTCACCATCTCGGTATTGATTGTACCTACGACTCTCCGGAACCTCGCAAGACCAAGATAGGTGAATCATCCCTTCGCAAGTCCGGGTTCCATTATGTGAATGGTATTTGGGAAAGAGTTGATAGAGAAGCGGATCCTCCTCTTGTTGCTCCTTCACCGCAAGTTCAAGCCGCGAACAATGATGCCCTCACGGCTTTCCTTACCGAGCGTTTCAATGCCTTGGACTCTCGGTTCGATGCTTTGGACACTCGCATTACTTCGGGCTTTGAAACAATGGGCAATCGTTTGTCGAATGTCGAGGATCGTCTTAGTTCTCTTGAAACTTCTCATTCCAATTTGGATCTCTCCTTCTCCACTCTCTATGGGCAATGGACGAAGTTTCAACGTTCTCAAGCCAAGGACGATGACGATGAGGATGACGAGGATGATGATGACGAGGCTTAGGATCTTCATTTCATATCATATTATTTATGCTTTTTAGGATTTAGATTGCATCTTATGTTTTATCATGTTTTAAGACCTATGCTTATGGCTATTTTATTTTGGGATTTTGTTGTTTGAATTATATTGAACTTAATGTTTTGAATTATGTTTTGGATATTTTGATTATGAATTTATGGTTGCTTATTATTGCTTATTGGTACTAATCTTTTATCTTCTCTATGAGCTTATGTTATTCTTTTTGATCTAACAAAAAGGGGGAGAAGAAATTTAAGAGCCACAACACTAAAATTCGTTTTTAATTTTTAAAAGGTTTAAACTTCAAATCAAATTTTTTTTAAAAACCTATCTTAAATTAAGGGGGAGTTAGAATATGTTCAAAACTTTCCAAATTCTCAAAAATTCTAACTTTGGTTTTGTTATATCAAAAAGGGGGAGATTGTGAAACAAATATTTTAATTTTGATATAACTAAAAACCTAAGGACTAAATTAAAAGTCTAAACGAATTTTAAGTCCTAAAAATATCCCCATATAATTTTTATAATATGCCTAAGTTAAAAACATACTTTTCCAATTATTTTTCTAAGTGTTTCAAGTCAAAACAGTGGTTTTCATGTACCCGTTCCGAAACGGCCTCAAGGCGTTTCGAAACAGTTTCACCACTGTCGACCACCGTTCCGATACGGGTATCGAAACACCTGGAAGCGTTTCGAAACGGCTCACCTCGTTTCGAAACTGTTCTTCATGTTGGATTAAAAAAAGGGTTAAATTATTTCAAATATTTCAGTTTTTTTTAATATATAAGGGGTGTTTCGAAACGGCTAATGCCCGTTCCGAAACGACCCTTTGACAGTAGCCATTCCGTTTCGAAACGGATCAATACCGTTTCGAAACAGGGGCTAGGTTTCAGTTTGAAAAATATGACCGTTGTATGTCTTAACTGATTTTATCAAAACCGTTAAGGCGTTTCGAAACGGTCTAGGACCGTTCCGAAACGACCCTTTTACAGTGGCAAAACCGTTCCGAAACGGCCCTAAGGCGTTTCGAAACGGGCTCTTAAATGCACCCCAACGGCTCTTTCTATTTTAGTCCGTTCCGAAACAGGTTTCCCGTGTTCCGAAACGGGTTGGTGCAGACAGCATTTATGGTGGTAAGAGAGGGTTCCAACGGCTCCAATTACTTCTCCAACCACTCAAACGGCTAGAAATCAATGAGAAGGTATAAAAGGGACATCCAAAAGCATCAGCAACAACTATTGAACTTCAAGCAAACATCCAAACATCAAATTCAAGCATTAGAGCAAAAATCCCAAATTTGTGTAAAATCCCAATTTGTGTTCTTCATTCATATTTTGTAAAATTGGGTTGAGTGCTTGTATTGGGGCTATCGTTTGTATTGAGAGATACCTAATTAGCCTACAAATTCCTTTGTTCTCTTGTGTGAGGGTTGGGTTGATTTTTGGGTAGAAAAATCAACCGATATTGTAAAGGGTTGCCTCCTTGTCCTAGAAAAGGGGAAGATCAATTTAGTGAAATTGTTGCAAATCCTTAGTGAGACTAAGGTAGTGGATGTAGAGTTCATTTGGAACTTGAACCACTCTAAATTCCTTGTCCTTCAATTTTAATTTGCCAATTTCCACTACAATCCTTCAAATTTCCAATTCACCCCCCTCTTGGTAAATATCGATCTTTCGATCCACTCAACAATCTTTTAGTAGTTCTGTATTACTGAGCTTTCTCAAGCTCATGTTGTTTTTACCATTTCAGGATAAAAGATCAGGCAAGTTGCACCTATCAACGTCGGTATGGGAGTTTCTTCGGCTCGTCAAGGAGTATGGTATCTGTGTAACTAGGGGGCATGTGTGTCGTGTTTGTATTATACAAATGAGTCTGAAACTATTTTTCGCAACTGGTATTATGATTGTTTTATCATTTTGAACGATTTCTGAAATTGTATTTTAAATCAGATATTTATTTTATGGTTTTAAAGGTTTAACCATATGTTTATTTGAAATTTTCAGTGGGTCGCTCTTGTGACCCTAATGTGACTTCCTAGGATCCGTGAAACGCATAGGCGGGTCTAAGGGGTTACACACTGAGCACATCTAAATTGCACAGATACAGATACGGGACAGATATGGGGACGGGACAAAAAACGTCAATTTTCAAAACTAGAGGGTACGGGTACGGCGAGGGTACGGTAAATATAAAATAAATTTTAATATATATTATAAAAAATATTAAAATTTACAATACAATAAGGACTAAAATTATAATTGTATTAAACAATAATTATAATTGTAGTTATTTAAATTCACTTCTAATAATTTTAAATTACTTTTTAACACTTAGATTAAGAGATTACTAAAATTAAATGACTAAATTGAATGAAAATTTAACTTTACATTCTAAATAAAGAGAAAATCAATGACTAAAATAATAAAATTAAAAGATGACATGGTTGAAATAGATATTTTTTAGTTTAATTATCCTTGAGCTTTTTAAGTTCAGATTAGTTTAATGGTTTTTAAAACCTTGCTCACAAGGACGATGGGAGTTTTATTTTCTATTTTTTTAAGTAAATATATTCGGATACGTCCCCGAGTACGTCCCCAATAAGCGTTGACCGTACGTGAGATAGATTTGACCGTTCCCGGTAAAATTGGGACGTCCCCAGCCGTCCCCGCATCGTCCCTGTCTTGGGGACGTATTGGGGACGCGGGACGGCCTTAAGGTGGCGTCCCCGTGCTTCATAGGAGCACATCATGTTGTTGAGGGAAGCTTTCTTGAGTATATCCCGTACAGACAACTCTCCGGTTCCACCACGACATGCTATTATAGAAACCATTTGCGAGGCTATTTCGGACCTCTGTGACTCGGTTGAGCTTATTTGTTTCGGACAAAACAAGTGTGTCGCAGCGATTCTTCTTAGGGTTCGCCAGTAAACCCCGTAAGGAGCGAAACCAATGGCTCTGGAGAACATCAAGCTGTATGCGGACTCTTTCACGGGACGGTCGGAAAAAACCGAACTGTTGAGAATCTCTTTGGCTACATCAGGGTTGCATGTAACGATGACCCGAGTATCACATTCACCCAAGCTAAATGCCATGAGCCGTTTAGCACCAAAACAATTGGCTGCTGCAGCAATTTTATGGTGTGCTAGGTTATGCATGATGCTCATGCTTCCGATCACCGGAAAACCTCGTGGGCATTGTGTTTTGTGCGCAACCACAGGTATCTGCCCCAGGCAGGACCTCCGGGGTAGAACCAGAAACACAGGGCCATGGCAAGCCAACACATGCAAAGAAAAAGGAGAAGAAAAATGGAGGTTTGGGAGGAGAAAGCTTTGCATTGGGAGGCAATAAACAAAAGCCAAAACCAATCAGAGTTTGATTCCATGGAGATGGGGAAAATAAGTAATGGTTTCCGTTTTAGGTTGAAACTATGAGACGAGGGCTTTGCTTATATAGAGTTTTTTTTAGACAATAAAAGTAACGGATAAACAATTGTGTTATATGTTATAAAACAGAGGTTACTTAATTATGGGTAAGGTTACGTTTGAGTCACTCAATTGTTAAAAGTTATACTTGGGTCACTCAGTTATAGATAAAATTATATTTGTGTCACCCAATTATTAAAGGTTACATTTAGACCACTCAATTATGGGTAAGGTTATACACCCTTCATATTTAAAAAAAGTATATCAATTTGTGTATTAGATTAATTAATGATTTTAAATGAAATATTCTAATGTTAACGAGGGTATACAAGTGATTTGGAAGAAAAAATGACTAAATTGATGTACCTTTTTAAGTATGAAGGGTGACTCAAACGTAATCTTACCCATAATTGAGTGACCCAAATGTAATCTTTAATAAATGAGTGACCCAAATGTAAACTTACTCATAATTGAGTGATCTAAATGTAACTTTTAATAATTTGATGACCTAAATGTAACTTTACCTATAATTGAGCGACCTACATCTACCATAAACAATAAAATTAGAAATATCTATACGCGTAGCCAATAGTATAACTGAAAATGAGGTTTCAATAGCTTGGACCCCATTCATGCCCCCACACTCGTCTCAGCTCGCGTGGTTCGCTATGTTGGCACTTGGCATCCTTGGTGCAGTATATGTCTATTCTTCCAGTAAAAAAATTTTATTCTTCTTATTTAATATTTATTTATTTATTTGATAAATTTTAAATTTAATTTAAATTCTACTCAAAAAATTATTTTAAAAAAATATTTCTAGTGAGTCTAGAATCTATAAGAAAATTGACATGAACTATACTAAAAAAATTATATATCCATTACAAAATCTTTCATAAAAAAGAAAATTAGTAGAAAACTATGTTGCACTGATACGAATACGGGGACGGGGACGAAAAACGGCAATTCCTAAAATTACAGGATACGGGTACGGCAAGGGTACGGCAAATATAAAATTATATATATATAATAAATTATTTATAATAATAATAATGATAATAATAATAATAATATCTAAAGTAACCAATAAAAATAAAATGTTGATAAAAAATTAAAGTAGAAAATAATTCTATTTTTTAATAAACTGTTCATAATTAAATGAAATAATAATATAATTATGAAAATAAAACAGTAAAAATAAAACAATTAAATAAATGTTCATATATATATATAATAATAATAAAATAAGTAAAAGCACTCTTACTATTAAAAAATAATAATAAAAGCACTTTATTGGGCCTACAAAAGTTGAAATAGATCCATTAATGAGAAATAAAAATTTAAAAAATATCACGCGTTGTCTTCCTCAACCATGTCTTTTTCCTTGCTCTGCAACTGAGCCTGGTTTTATCTTTCTGGTTTTTTTTTTCGTTGGTCGCTTCTCATACGCCGGTGAGATTATTGTCGGAATCCATATGGAAGCCCGCGATTCTCTCATCTGCAAAATGACTTTGGGGGCGCCGGTGAAGGTCAACTACCGTCCCCCAAACGTCCCCGACCAATTTTGACCGTACCCCGTCAACAAGGACCGTCCCCGGTAAGTTCCCTTTCCGTCCTCGTGCCGTACCCGCCCCTGAGACGTTTCAGGTACTTAAAACGGCATGGGATCGCCGTACCCGTGCTTCCTAAGTAGAAAACATGGGAGACATGATGGATTCCCGAATCCAACCAATTATTATATTGGGCATCTCCAAGACCTCCAAAATAGCAAGAATAAAGCCTCAATTAACAGAGTTAAAGGTCTTCTGAAGATCAATCTTTAAAGTACGTTGAGGAGAAAAAGAATTTCTGCTATAGCCCTTAACTAATTCCTGAGCTATCAAGGTATTGTCTACAATGGACCGACCATGCACAAAGCACTCTGACTATTAAAAATAATGTCAAGGAGGAAAGGCTTCAATCTGTTAACAATGATGCGCGTAATGCACTTATAAATCACAGTGCAATAAGAAATAGGCCGAAAGTCCCTCATGTGTTAGGAACTTTAGACATCAGGACTGAGGTGGTAGCATTAAAAAGAGAGAACATTTGGGACCGAGTAAAAAATTGGGTCACTGCCTGGATAAAATCTTCTCCAACAATATCTCTTCAAGTCGCTGCCCATGCTCATTAGTTATAGCCCTAATAGACTATCTGTGTTGTTTTGTTTTACTTTATTTTAACATATATCATACTTTTATTGAATAAACAATTTAATCTAATTCTTTAATTATGTTATTATTTTTTTGAGCCAAAGATATTCACTGCCGATAGCAGTGACTAATCCTCTCGCCGCGGGTGCTCTCACTAAGTGACTAAATAATTTTTTATTTATAAAGATTACTAAAAAATATTGACGTTTTAATTTGAAAAAAAATACAAAAAGGTAAAGAATAAAATAAGCTTTTTAAAAAATCGAGGGGAAATGTCATTAAACTAATAAAATTAAGGTTATTATTTTGATACATGGTTTGTGTAAAATTTATTTTACACGAGTCTGCATATTTACACTATAAAATTTAAATCTTAAATTCTTAACTCTATACCGTAAATTCTAAACAGTAACCTTAAATTATAAACCTTAAAACTCAAATCTATAAACTTTAAACCTTCAACTAAACCACTAACTAAAAGACATATATAAATTTTAGTTTACATAGTCTGTGTATAATTTTTTCTTAAAATTAAACCATATTAATTTCTTTTCATTGTCAACTGTCCAATTGGACACAATTCTCCACATAACTTTCTTATTAGTTGAACCGATGAATAATGTCATAAGAGAAACCGCTAACAAAAAAATGTCATAAGAGAAACCTATGAAATAATTTCTGGTTTTTGAGGTTTGAAATTATATATTTGATAACCATTTACTCTCTGTTATTTTGCACTTTCATTGATTTTAATATTGGTAAAATTGGGATGGTAGCGGTCCGCGGTGTTTCGAGCTGTTTTTTAAGGTAAACTACATAAATGACCATCATACTATTAGAAAAGTTGTGATTTGACCACCTTACTTTTTTTCGAAGCAATTAAACCATCGTACTATTAACTTGGGTGCAATGTGACCACCAGCCGTTAGAGGTTAACGGTAGGGTGACGTGTTAGTTAAAAAATTAAGAGTATAATTACACATTTGGTCTTTACTATTTACGCATTCTTTCAATTTACTCCTAATTTTAAACTAATAAAATAAATTAGTTAGGTGGTGACACGTGTCAACACCTATTTAGAGGAGAAAAACAAAATCTCCAAAACTGCTTTTTGTGGGAATCAAACTTGGGTTCAACAAGGACAAAGGCAACGCTTTAACCACTGTACAAAGTACATGTTTGTGTTATAAATCACCAATTGTATTATATGTCTTATTGTTTGTTACCATTCAAATTCATCTTCTTCCTCATCACTTTTGTCATGTTGCAATTCGATGGCGAGAATCTGGTGCCTTTTTCACAAGCACCTCTCCATCTTTTCGGTATAGGGGGCAAGCCGTGGTCCCGAAAACTAACATGCTCGGGCCAAATTCCACTGTCCAACACGCCAATGATCACATCTGAGAGTATATTAGAAGAGCCCCATAGTCCTTTCTTCCCTTGTAACCCAAGAAACAGTGGACTCCGAGTGGTGTGGAGGCTTAGCATTTTATTAGGAACCGCAGACACAAAGCCATCCATCTTTTTAGCGATTCTAATTGCTTACCAGATAACTTTGCGATGAAACCAGAAAAGGTGGTTTCGTAAGAATACAGTAGCTCGGGAGGTGTGGCTTCCAGTTCCTCCTGAGATGAGACATCAGCTAAAGAATCAAGGACGGCTTGGTGCCATGGTTTGGAATCGACAAGGGAATTGTAAGTGTCTGTGATCTTGGTCTTGTCCATATGAACTATATAGGTTTGTTTGTCTGCTGAGACAGTTGGAACATCGGTAATGAATGCTAGTAACAGCAACATTGCATTAAAGATCTTGCCGACTGGGGAAAGAGAAAAACAAAAAGAGTCAATTTAACATCAAAAATAGTAAATGAACTCAAGCATGAATGCAGTTAGGTACAACGGTTAAATCCTGCATACTATCTGTTTCAAAAATGTTTTAGGGCTAATCTCCAAGACTTTGGGAACTGAAGTACTTCAGTTGTTAATTAAGCATGGAAGTAAAAAAAATGGAATTACCAGTACTCTTCATGGCTATCTTCGAAGCTTAAGATGAAGAGGAATGAGAACCCATGGAAACTGACGAGTAACCAATAGCAGCATATTATAGGCAAGGACAAAAGTGATGAGGAAGATGAATTTGAATGGTAACAAACAATAAGACATATAATACAATTGGTGATTGTTAGCACAAACATATTCTTGGTGCAGTGGTTAAGGCATTGCCTTTGTCCTGTTGAACCCAAGTTTGATTCCCACCTAAAGCAATTTTGGGGATTTTATTTTTCTCCTCTAAATAGGTGGTGACACGTGTCACCACCTGATTGGATGAGGAAAATAATTTATTAATCAAATATAAATAATTAAATTCCTCCAATAAGGTCACCACCTAATTAATTTATTTTATTAGTTTAAAATTATGACTAAATTGAAAGAATGTGTAAATAATAAGGACCAAATGTGTGATTATACATTTAATTTTTTAACTGCCACATCACCCTACCGTTAACCTCTAACAGTTGGTGGTCACATTGCACCTAATTTAATAGTATGGTGGTTTAATTGCTTCGAAAAAAAGTAAGGTGGTCAAATTGCGATTTTTCCAATAGTATGGTGGTCATTTATGTAGTTTACTCTTCTTTATTTGTGTGAAGAGTCTTAACTAGTAGTGATTGTAGAGAATATTTTATTGGGAAATGTGATATTCTGTTTTTTCTTATCAATTTTTACTTTTTCGGGAGCGAGTAGTTTCTCTCACAGTTATATTATTGAAAATCTGACATAAGCGTTAAGTCTAAACTTCATATAATATGATTTGTGTGATAAACTAGTCATGATTATCGGTTAATAAAATTAACTAATAAATTAGATAGAATTGATATTTATCTTATCAAGATATTGTGGTTCTTCAATAAAATTGTACTTTAGATATTCCGAAAGTTCTCGAAATTTTATGTTAGGTTGGGTGCGAACGGAAAAATGCAATACAAAGAGGATGTTACGGAGGTTCGAATGTAAAAATATAATTTTATAGAGATAATACTGGTGGAGGAGATAATAAATAAAAGAATTTAATCTCGTTACTGTCGTGACAATTTGAAGAATAATTTATATAAAAAAAAGACAATTTGAATAATGGCAGTCAAAGTAGCCCAAGGAATGCAAAAATAATAATAATAATAATAATAATAAAAGGCTTCCACATCAGCGGTGACGTTTTTGCTTGGGTTTATTTTCCTTATTTGTCAAATAATGAATCCCTGCCGCTCATCCTCTTGTGTCCTGGTGGTAAAGGTAGATGTTTATCATCTTTTGGGACTCGGTTCGAGCACCAGTTATGCCATGCTGTGTGTGCCGTCTTTGAAAAGACTTAGAAAGTTAAACAGATGCTACCCTTGCATTTATGGCGCATCAATGGCCACCGAATTTTTATGGCGCATTTATTTTGTTGATCAACTTTTTATAAATTTTTTTGAGGTTATTTAATTTTTAATCCGCTTTTATTTTGATCACTCTCGTTAACTTCCGTACCGTTAAAAACACTGACGTGGCCGTTAACTTTCTTTCTTCTTTTCTATTTTCATGCTCTGTTTTTCCTCTACAATGGGTTGAGTGGATTCAAAACAACTTTCTTTGTTGAAAATTTCATTAAAACCATCAGTTAAAAGCTATTAAATTAAAAAAAATTAAACATTTTCTTGCTCTGTTTAGAGAGTTGAAGTCAACTGACTTGGATTGGCTCCCAGACTAATTCAAATCGAATTTAAAAATATCTGAAAATATTTAAACAGTTTATCAAGAAACATGACATGCTATTAAATTCAAAATTTCATCGATACATGAACCAGTTAAAAGCTACTATTATACCACATACTTATTGCTGAACATACTTAGTGAACTAGTAATTAAAATCCGTGCATTGTTCTTGGCCTAAAGAGGGGGAAAAGGTTCATCAGCTTATTTGAACTGCTTGATATATTTGAGTCACAACATATGCTTCTTCCGTTCATTTTGTTCTTGGCCTAAAGGTTCATTGATATATTTGTTCTTGGCATAAAAATGGTGATTTTCATTAATTTCCGAAAAGCATAAAAATGGGACTAAGTGCATCTTGGCAATCCTCCGGGAGGTTGTTGATGTAGAAGTAAAAACGCAAACAAGTCCTCCTGTGTAACAGTTTTATTGTCGACCACATCATCCTTGCAAGTAAGAACCTACAATTCTTCCGAGTTAACTCTTTTCAAGCTACCTCGGCAGGAAGGACACGACTCCGATTTCGTGTTCCTGTATTTTAGAATCGGAAGAGAAATAACAAGAGATTCCGAGTTATCGTACCAATTGCGGTAGCATTTGATGCACATTGCATGACAACAATTAGGCAAGACCATTTTCGTGCAAGGCTCCAAGCTACCATGGAGTCTTTGAAGAGATGGTAATATAAGACCTACAATTTCATTAAATTGGCAGAGCGAGTCAATGGTAAGGTAAATGAATCATTATAGCAGGAAATAACCATGATTAATGCATACTGTAAAACTCTTTAATTGCTGCCTTCCTTCCACGTTTAGATATCTTCGATCTCCCAATTCTTCATTTTTGTTTCAGCTTTTGATAACGAGCAAAGAAGAAAGAAAGGAGTGGAAAGAAGGAGAAGGAGATAGAGGTGGTCGAACTCAGAGTCATCACTCACCAAAGAAGGTGACCGGAGCAGCGACGTTGGGGTAAAGGTGATGTTGAGAGAGTTTAGGGGTCAAATTAATATTTTGTTTAAAGTCCAGAGAGTTAAATTAGAAATTAACATTTTTCACTAATGTATCACGTCATCAAACTTACATGCGTCAACGACACAGTGACCAAAATAAAATAGATCGAAAATATAAGCGGCAAGAACAACCTTTTTTTAAAATAGATGACCAAAATATAACATGGCCCAAACAAAAGGGACCTCCGGTGAAGTTTACCCTCTTTTTAATTATTTCATGAAAATAGGTCAAATAGATCATGACCGTCTCGAATAAAGAGCAACATGAGCTCCTGCTCAGGACCCCACCTTCAACTTTTACAACTTTAATAATTTCTCAAGTGGTATTCTTTTAAGTTAATTGTTGCTCCTTATCGTTTTAGTTGCATCTAAGGTATTTTTTAAACAAAACAATAAAAATGATGGTTTGTTAATGAAATATCAAATTAATTATTTATAATAATGATATATATTTTCATTTTACAAGAATTTAATTTTGAATTTTTGTTCAGATCCTGAAAATATTCGAGACAACTATAAAATAGATGTATATGGACTAAAGGAACTCATTGTCAATAGCAATTTCATGATTTGAAAAAAATGGGAGATGAGTCAAAATTTTAATAGTTATGATGGAGAAAATTATAGCTTGGACCCTCCATCAAGATTCTTTTCCTACATAGTAAATATACATCCCTAAACATCCATGATGCATGCATGTCCCCCACTATATATCCTAAGTGAGATTTAGAGATGGGAAATGTTACATGACCGTTGAAATGTACATCGTTTTCTTTTCTTAACCTTTTCTAACATAAATATTTTCTTTTAGATCACTTTTCAATCAAATAAAATCATCTTATTGTGTACAATTGTTTAATAGTTTTAACGTGATTACAAGATAATATTTGTTCACACGTATTTTTAATTCTTTGACAAAGTATACATATTATGCCGACAAAAAATTTAAACTCGAGTCTCTTAGGATTAGGGGTGTAAATGAACAGAGCGTTCGAAGAACTGTTCGTGAACCGTTCGTATAACGTTCGTTTATTAAGCTAAATAAACGAGTATGAACAAAATTTTTATGTTCGTTTAATAAACGAACGAACACGAACAAAGGTGTGTTCGGCTCGTTTATGTTCACGAACAAGCTCGTTTATAAGCTCGTTTATGCGCTCATGTATAAGCTCGTTTATAGTCTCATTTATAAGCTTGTTTATAGGCTCGTTTACATGCTTGTTTATAAGCTCGTTTATAGAATGAAAATGTTTGTGGATGTGTCTAAATACTATTTTTTGTTATTGCTAAGGATATTATATTAAGTTGTTGCTTTTGATTTTTTTATTTATTGTTAATTTAGTTAACATTTCTTAAAATATAAACAAACATGTTCGCGAACGAATAAATGAGCACGTTCGTGAACACTTAAACGAACACGTTCGCGAACACTTAAACGAACACTTTCGTGAACACTAAACAAACGAACACGAACACCTTCAAAAATAAATAAACGAACACGGACACAATATTAAAAATTTAAACGAACACGAACTGAACATGAACACCTTTAAAATTAAACAAACGAACACGAACATAGGCTTATTCGTTCAAGCTCGGTTCATTTACACCCCTACTTAGGATGAACATTATTCTTTAATTTCTTCTATATCATTTTTGGGTTCTTAATGTAGACCATCTTTACTTGATATTGGAAAAAATCCTTTACCTTTTTTCGGTACTTTTTTATGTGTCAGCACTAAAAAATTAAATTTTAAGTCAAAATCATAAATTCTAATTCTTAAACCATAAACCTTAAACCATAAGAAATACACCATACCCTTAATTCCATAGACCCTAACCGTAAACTCTAAAATTAAACCTTAACCCTAAACAATAAACCTAATTATTTAGTGTAGGACATAAAAGAGATATACCGAAAAGAGAAAGAGGATTTCTGTTAGTTGATATGTGACTTGTTAACAAAATACATGATAAGTGTAACATGGTCATTTACAAATTTATCTATGGACGCTTAAAGGCTGTATTTCGAGGAAGTATGAAGCATTAAATAGTAAAACGCCTCCCCATTAGAGACATTAAAGGCTGTGTTTTTCTAAATGGCATTCGATGTCTTAATGATTAGCCTCATTGTAGAAACTAGAAAGCTTTATTGTGTATATATTCATAAGATGAATATATCATATCCTTCTGGGTTTTATTGTAGAACAGAGGAAATATGCGGTTAGTAACGGGGTGAGCATTTGATCGAGCCGAGTCGAGTCAAAAAATTTCGAGTTAGTCAAGTTTACTAGTTTTATTTTTACAACTTAAGCTTTATTTGAAATTTTTTCGATTCAAGTCGAGTATATGAAATTCGGGTCGAATCGAGTTTTTGTAAAAAATTAATTGTAATTAGTTACAATGTTATAATATATATTGATTTTAATTTAAACGACTTTTTATATCCATATACAAAACATATATATTTGTTCATATTTTTTCACATCTAGTATATATATCAGGCAGAATTGATAGATTTGACTTGGACTTAAAAATTGATCCACTAGTTACTAAAAACTCGAGTTATTCGAGTTTTTATTTTACAACTCAAACTTTATTTGAAATTTTTTCGAGTTGAGTTTATGAAATTTCGAGTCGAGTCAAGTTTTTTCGCGTCAAGTTGAGTCGAAAAATTCAAATTTTCGAGTCAATCGAGTTTTGATCACTCCTAGTTATGAACAATCGAAGGAAACGAACTTATAGAAATAGTAGCGGCTTCTTTTTGGATAAAATTTTTTTGTCCTTTTTCGGTGCCTATTTTTATGCATCAACACTAAAAAATCAAGTTCTAAGCCGTAATCTTAAATTTTAAATTCTAAACTTTAAACCCTAAACCTTAAAAATATACCCTACTCAAAATTCCCTAAATTTTAATCTTAAACCCTAATCTTAAACATTAACCCTAAACTTTAAATTTTAATTTCTAGTGTGGAGCATAAATAGAGACACCAAAAGAGCGGGGATTTCTTTTCTCTCTTTTTATATTGATTATTTGCTTGTTTACTCTTGTTAGCTTAGTAGAGTGAGACATGCATGCATGGAATTTAATTTGCATCGGCCTTTAGACTTTTCTTACCATCTACGTTTCCAGAGTGTAAGAAAACCAAGGAAGGTCTGAAACCAGACAGGTAGATCCACAATTTTGTGAAGCAAAATCAGTAAGTGGAGTAAAGGAAGAAAGATTTTATGTTTCTGGTTGAAGCAGATTAATCAACATCCAACTCGCTATTCAAATTACATAATCCTTAAGTTTTTATGGAATTCTTTCTATTTATTTTGAATTTTCTTTTCTTTTTGAAAATTATAATAGTTTTGGAATTTTTATAAATATATATTTTGGGACTAAATTAATAGAATTCTTAAATATTCAAGACCAAATTGAATTACATTAAAATTAGGACCAATTGATAGATTTTTTAGATATCCAGGGTTAAATTAGTTTAATTATTTCGAATTAAGACTGAATTGGTTGAATGAGCAAATAATGAAAACTTATTTGATATAATGCGTACAGAAAATGATAAAATGTGTAATTAATACAAATTAAAATAATAATAATTTATAATGGTGTGTGACATTAATAGTGTATAACACGTATGACTTCTATTGTAGACTCATTCTACAACAACACATAAATGTCGTCATTGTGTAAAATTGTGAGTAATTATTTGATATACTGTGAGTGGAATTTTTGTCAACAAGTAAGACTTCTATAGTTGTCGTGTATCCCTTTTAAGAACTTTAAACCATTTTAAATTTTAAACTATATATAAATTTATTCTCAAACCTTATAACCACAAACACTAAAACTTTAAACATGACCTCTAAATTCCAAAAAAAATAGGCACTTGTGGAAAAATAAGTTTTCCACCGTACTACATAAAATATTTTTCCTAAAATTATTTATCAACCATAATTTTTTCCCACAAAAAGTAGAAAAACAAACAAGGACGAAATATTCGGCTAACCGGGAATATGAGAGAACAAAAATGAGAAGTTTGGCCAACCGGTCATATGTACTTACACAACAAGGACGAAATAATTGGCTATAAAGATTTTCGTATACGATGAGAAATTATATCATAAGCCCGACTCACCACGTCATTCATGGTCCCAATCAATAAAAATCATTCATTTCATTAATTTAAAAAACACATTTTACCAAGTGAATCTACACTTGGTAAATGATGACATGAAAAAATTAATAAAATGAATGATTTTTATTAGTTGAAACCATGAACAACGTAGCGAGCCGGGCGTATAATATAATTTCTCGTATACGAGAATTAACGTGTCAGTCAATGATTGGATTGAAATTGCTGGCTGGAAAGTGGAAACACCCTTCGATTCTTTCCTTCGTTTACCCGTAAACATTGTGGTACAAATACAATTCGGTGGTCCAACACGAGAAAAAGATTTTGTTGGTAACTTGAATCTTTGACTCAATTTCTTTATTTAACCACTTGTATCTATTTTTTATGGATTAATTCGGATCAAATTTTATAGCTGTCTAATATTTATGCGATTCTTTCAAATCAATTTCTTCGATTTATAATGTTAGAATTTAAATATATAATGTTATTTAAAGTACTTAACACCACATCCCGTTAAAATAGCTGTTTTTTTATTGTAGTTGTCTTGATTTTTCAATATCTTCGCCGGATGTTTTCGTATCTATGACGTAACTTCTTACGACAGATAGGAGAAAAATTCTGATCAGAAACACCCACAAAACCATGCAAACACGGTGCAAATCAAACTAGTACGATACCATGAAAATTGTAACATACGATCAGCTTTAAAGTTCGATGATTGGAGTGAACAAATATCGGAGTAAATGATTAAGTCTCCCATTAACATGTTATTATTAAACTCGATCCGACCTCACCCTCAAAAAATTAAACCTGAACTCGACCCGAATTAATTTTTTTTTAAAACACGACCCTATAGGGTTGGATCGGGTCGGGCCATGTCGGATCTAGGTCAAATGGTCATTCCTAAACAATACTTATTGTAGTGGTATGAAAATTTATTGTACCTCATGCCCCACTTTGATCTCACTATATGAAAAATTCCGGCTCCACCACTGTTTATAATATAAATATTATTATTTTATGTTTTATTATATATCTAAAAATTTAAATTTTGTGTAATTTATTACTTTGTTTTGTGTAATTGCAAACATATTTAGTTGTTTATGAACATATTTTATTGTATATTGATGAATACTACTCATAATATGTTAGCTTAATGTTCAAAATAAATTCATTTAATTAAAATAAATTATTTTATTATATATTGATGAAAACACAATTGTAATTTTTAATAATTAAGTGATCCAAATATAATCTTATTGATAATTGAGTGACCCCATTTTATTTTAGCCTTGTTTTTATTCTCATGAAATCAAGGTTTTACGAGAAAAAAACCCCTTGAAGTACTCTAAAGGGACTCGTCAAACAAACCCTAATTTTGGTCGAGTTTACATTACAACTTGTAACACCCCCTTCCCGGCCTAGTAGAGAACCGGGTCGGACAGTGTTATCGGAAAACATATTTAGAGATCAAAACTTAATTCCGAGTTCAAAAATCATTTCGAAGTATTTTATTAATCTCTTTTAAGACTTAACATATTAACTTATTAACAGCTTACTCAAATTGGGGTCAATTTTAAACTTTTACGAACTTAAGGACTAAATTATAATTTTTACAAATTATGGGTCCTTATCTGAATTTGTGTTACCATACTGAAATTAAACTTACTAATTATTAGCTTGTGAAATATCATTACTAACGGAGGTCATTTACCTATCCGATGAGACGATACAATATTTATTGATTGTTTTGTAAATTATTCAAATATGTTTTTATTCAGGTTAGCCTATCAAACAGTTTTCAAACCTTACCAAGTTTTACCAGAAAGTCTAAAATCTATATTTCTAATAACATGTCGAATTTTAAGGCATTTCGAATCAATTTACCAAATTTTTACCTTTTAGCACGTATAAGCTCATTTTACTAGTAAAAACCATTCTTGAACATGATAAATATCATATTTAACACTCGCACAACATTATTCTATCAAAAAGCACACATATGACATGTCTAGACCATATGCCACCATACTAGGAGTTCAGAGCAGAAATTAACATACATGTGATTCGTAAGAGTGACTTGCAACCGCAACAACACGATCGAAGGTCAAAATTCATTATGATCCTGAAATGCATGAGACACACGAATGTTAGGCTTACATAGCCTAGTGAGGTGGTCAATAACAATAAATGAACATATTATGTCATGTAGCATGCTTCCAAAAATGATCATAATGTTAATTATGCAATAACATGGCATATTTCATATTCATAACAAAGCATAATATCATATCATGACCATAGCATGTCATAACGTATCAAACACATATTATATTGGTACCATTGGATACACGAATTCCCTGTACACCATATCATAAATCGATAAATGAGCCGTAGCTCTGAGTCGTAGCTCCATATATCCCTTACACATCCATCCTTTTATCTCCCACATATAGGCCGTAGCCCTGGATCGTAGCCCTCCCTTACATGGTGAGCTCGAATAATCCTATGGCATGCCAATTGTATCCAATGTCCATAAATACACACAAATACACATAGTCCATGATTTTCAGATCATATCATATCAAATAGCAAGATGAGCCGTAGCTCCATATCATGTAGCATTTCATATTATTTTGACATACATGTAACATATCATAGTCATATTCGAACATATTAAAGTAATGCAAGGCACTTACCAAATTTACCATTCGAACATAGTTGCTCTACGTGAGCCCTTAACAAATGCAAACATAATCATAAATAATGCAACGGGACGACACCGAGCCTATCCCTTGACACAACTACACTCACCTTGACAGACCGATGCTTTATTTTTATTTCTTGGGCTCGACGGTTGTTCTGAATCGGCCTCGTGTACTACGATAATAAATAAAAACTAATTAAAATCGATAAGACAGTATCGAATAAATATGGAGGTACTAATTAAATTTGATACCGAAACTTAGACCAACCAAGAATTTGAGCTTACCCCGACGTCGGTAGAAATTCGATATTACTATATCCAAAATATCAGACCACCAATCCAATACTGAACCACTTAATTATTTTTATGTCTTCCCTTCACTAATCCCTTAATCTCGATAGGTCTCTAACTTCATTTCCTAATTTTCCTTATGCTTCGGTTCGTCCTCCTCCCCCTTATTTATAGTACTGATCGAATCCCCCTTCATTATCTTGATTTCTCGTGGCTTATGCCTTAAAATAAAGCCACACATGGCTTAACGTGGCTTAAGGCAATTGGCACAATTTCCTTAAAGTGGCCGCGTGGCCTGGGCAATTTGAATTCGTGGATTTGCCTAGTGCAATTCCTTCAAAATAAGGAATTACACGGCAAGTACACCATTTTCTTACTTTATGTCTCTCTTTTAATAATAATAATAATAATAATAATAATAATAAACCGAATAAATAAGTTTCGAATCTAATTTCTACTAGACCCGAATAATCTAATAATAATAAATCCGAATAATTAATAAGACCAAATAATTTATAGAACCGATATAGAATACTCGGTCATCGGAACCAAATTCCGACTAGACCGGTTTTTGGGATGTGACAACTCTCCCTCCCTTAAACAAATTCGTCCTCGAATTTTCACTTCGGGAGAGTAGATGAGGATATTGTTTCTGCATAGTTTCCTCGGGTTCTCATGTTGCCTTTTTAACCGAATGACTTCGCCGCAAAGCTTTCGCAAAAGGGTACAGATTTATTTCAAAACCTCTTGCCTTTTTGTGCGAGGATTTGAACAGGTTCTTACTTGTAAGTCAGATCGGGCTGAATTTTTTTACAGACTCCGACTCGATCACATGGGAAGGGTCTGATCGGTACTTCCGTAGCATAGATACGTGAATAACATTATGGATTTCACTTAACTTCTAAGGAAGAGCTAGTCGGTAGGCAACATGTCCAACTTTTTCAAGCACTTCAAATGGGCCCATGAAACGAGGACTTAGTTTACCCTTTTTTTTTTATCAAAACGAAGAATCTTCTTCCACGGAGACACTTTAAGGAAGGCTTTCTCACCAACGTCATACTGAATGTCCGTTCTTTTCAAATCTGCATAGGCTTTCTGTCGATCAAATACAGCGTTGAGTCGATAACGAATAATGGTTACCCTTTCTTCGGCTTCCTAAAATAAGTCAAAGACTATTATTTTACCTTCACCAAGCTTGGTCCAAAATGGGTTCTACATTTTCTTTCATAAAGAGTTTCGTACAGGGCTGTTGATGGTAACTAATATTTTACGCAAATTCTTCTAAGGGTAGGGATTTCTCTCACGTATTTCTAAAATTGATAACACGGGATCGTAACATATCTTCCAGACTTTACAAGGAAGAATCGAGTTGCTACCAAACATTTACATATTTAACTTAGAATGGATTTTAGAGTTACTTGAATAACTCTTTCGGATTGGTCGTCGATTTAAAGATGGAGAGCGGTGCTAAGATGCACTCGCGTTCCCAAGGCCTCATGCAAGGTCCTCCAAAACTGAGACGCGAAACAGGCTTACCTTCGGAAACAATGGATATAGGAACTCCGTGCAAATGGACAACTTCACGAATATACAACTCAACGAGTTTAGGTAAACTAAAGTCCATTCTTATTGGAAGGAAATGAGAAATGACCCAAATAGCATTATTTTTCTCTGGTGTCATTGGTAGACCGCTTACAAAATCCATTGTAATACGTTCTCACTTCTACTGTGAAAGCTCCATGGGTTGCGAGAGACCATTGGGCACCTTGTGCTCGGCTTTAATCCATTGGCAGGTCAAAAACCTAACCGTAAAGTCTATGTTTTCACCTTTCATATCGAACCACCAGAATAACTTCTTTAGATCCTTATACATCTTGATAGTTTCAGGATGAACAGAAAATGGACTAGAGTGGCTTTACTTAGAATTTGATTCCAAAGATCATCATTATCAGAAACACAAATACGGTTTTGAAAGCACAATAACCCTTCAGAATTCATAGCAAGGTCAAGATTCGGTTTGTCCTTAGCGATAAGGGTTCGCAACTCCTCGTTGGATTCTTGAAGTGCCTTGATTCGGGATACAATGGTTGACTGAACTCTTAGTTAAGCTAAAAAGAGATTCAATTAAGGATTGCACGGATCTTCTTTGGATCAACTTATATTCTCGCAAAAGAGATCACATGTCCCAAAAATGATGTTTCAGATAGCCAGAATTCGCATTTACTGAATTTAGCGTATAGTTGTTTCTCCTGGAGAGTCTGAAGTACAATCCAGAGATGTCCTTCATGAGTAGTGGAATCTTTAGAATATATCAAAATGTTTTCTATGAACACAACCACGAAGATAGGACCGAAATACGCGGTTCTTCAAATCTAGGAAGGTTGTAGGTGCGTTTGTGAGCCCAAAAGGCATCACTAGGAATTCGTAGTGACCATGTCTAGTCCGAAAGATAGTCCTTGAAACATCAAACTCCTTTACTAACATTTTATAGTACCCGGATCGCAGTTCTAACTTAGAAAAGACATAAATATCTTTCAATTAATCGAAGAGATCTTCGATCCTCGGTAACAAATACTTATTTTTAATCGTTATTTTATTCAACTGGCGATAGTCAATGCACAGACGTATCGATTCACCCTCTTTTTTTTCTTTTTTTTTTACAAACAAAACTGGAGCTTCCCAGGCTAAGGATCTCGGTCGGATGAGTCCTTTATCTTGAAGGTTTTCAATTTGAGCTTTTAATTTCTTTAACTATATCGGAGCCATTCGAAATGGAAACTAGAGTAGTTTTAAGTTGTACTTCTATTTCGAGTTCTATTTTACGGGTGGGAGGGAACCCCAGAAGTACGTCAGGGAATTCTTTCACCATTTACACATTTTTGAGTTTTGAGATTTTCTTTAGACTCTATTGTATACTAATAATCTTGTTAGGCTTGAGTTTGGTTTTCATCAAAGTTATGCTTTTCTTATCGAGTCGGTGAAGATATAATCTTCTTTTTCAAACGGTTTACCCAGGTTTGATGTTCAGCTAACCAATCAAGGCCTACGATAAGATCAGACTCACGAAAAGGCAAGTCCATCAAATCTTTCAGAAATAGGATCCCTTGGGTCCTTAGAAAACAAGCTTTTTAAATCAAACGTATAACCACACTACCTCCTAGTGGGTTAGAGACGACTATCTCAAAAGTGACAGGTTTGAATACTAAGGTATATTTCTCAATAAATGGTTCACTAATAAAGAATTGTGTAGATCCGAGATGTTGTTTTATTGTGATATGTCTATCATTGGGCGCAGATATTCCTAAACTTAATCAAACAGAAAAGGTTAAATCGTGTTGGTTACAAGTCACGAACAACATATACAAATAAACTCCTAGGTGGCATATGCAGACACAGACACATAACGGATGCCTGGTTAGTCCTAGAATAACCTAAACCTAGGCTCTGATACCACAATTGTAACACCCTCTTCCCGGCCTAGTAGAGAACCGGGTCGGACAGTGTTATCGGAAAACATATTTAGAGATCAAAACTTAATTCCGAGTTCAAAAATCATTTCGAAGTATTTTATTAATCTCTTTTAAGACTTAACATATTAACTTATTAACAGCTTACTCAAATTGGGGTCAATTTTAAACTTTTACGAACTTAGGGACTAAATTGTAATTTTTACAAATTATGGGTCCTTATCTGAATTTGTGTTACCATACTGAAATTAAACTTACTAATTATTAGCTTGTGAAATATCATTACTAACGAAGGTCATTTACCTATCCGATGAGACGATACAATATTTATTGACTGTTTTGTAAATTATTCAAATCTGTTTTTATTCAGGTTAGCCTATCAAACAGTTTTCAAACCTTACCAAGTTTTACCAGAAAGTCTAAAATCTATATTTCTAATAACATGTCGAGTTTTAAGGCATTTCGAATCAATTTACCAAATTTTCACTTTTTAGCACGTATAAGCTCATTTTACTAGTTTAAACCATTCTTGAACATGATAAATATCATATTTAACACTTGCACAACATTATTCTATCAAAAAACACACATATGACATGTCTAGACCATATGCCACCATACTAGGAGTTCAGAGCAGAAATTAACATACATGTGATTCGTAAGAGTGACTTGCAACCGCAACAACACGATCGAAGGTCAAAATTCATTATGGTCCTGAAATGCATGAGACACACGAATGTTAGGCTTACATAGCCTAGTGAGGTAGTCAATAACAACAAATGAACATATTATGTCATGTAGCATGCTTCCAAAAATGATCATAATGCTAATTATGCAATAACATGGCATACTTCATATTCATAACAAAGCATAATATCATATCATGACCATAGCATGTCATTACGTATCAAACACATATTATATTGGTACCATTAGATACGCGGATTCCTTGTACACCATATCATAAATCGATAAATGAGCCGTAGCTCTGAGCCGTAGCTCCATATATCCCTTACACATCCATCCTTTTATCTCCCACATATAGGCTGTAGCCCTGGACCGTAGTCCTCCCTTACATGGTGATCTCGAATAATCCTATGGCATGCCAATTGTATCCAATGTCCATAAATACACACAAATACACATAGTCCATGATTTTCAGATCATATCATATCAAATAACAAGAAGAGTCGTAGCTCCATATCATGTAGCATTTCATATTATTTTGACATACGTGTAACATATCATAGTCATATTCGAACATATCAAAGTAATGCAAGGCACTTATCAAATTTATCATTCGAACATAGTTGCTCTACGTGAGCCCTTAACAAATGCAAACATAATCATAAATAATGCAACGGGACGGCACCGAGCCTATCCCTTGACACAACTACACTCACCTTGACAGACCGATGCTTTATTTTTATTTCTTGAGCTTGACAGTTGTTCTGAATCGACCTCGTGTACTACGATAATAAATAAAAACTAATTAAAATCGATAAGACAATATCGAATAAATATGGACGTACTAATTAAATTTGATACCGAAACTTAGACCAACCAAGGATTTGAGCTTACCCCGACGTCGGTAGAAATTCGATATTACTATATCCAAAATATCGGACCACCAATCCAATACTGAACCACTTAATTATTTTTATGTCTTCCCTTCACTAATCCCTTAATCTCGATAGGTCTCTAACTTCATTTCCTAATTTTCCTTATGCTTTGGTTCGTCCTCCTCCCCCTATTTATAGTACTGATCGAATCCCCCTTCATTATCTTGATTTCTCGTGGCTTATGCCTTAAAATAAAGCCACACATGGCTTAACGTGGCTTAATGTGGCTTAAGGCAATTGGCACAATTTCCTTAAAGTGGCCGCGTGGCCTGGGCAATTTGAATTCGTGGATTTGCCTAGTGCAATTCCTTCAAAATGAAGGAATTACACGGCAGGTCCACCATTTTCTTACTTTATGTCTCTCTTTTAATAATAATAATAATAATAATAATAATAATAATAATAATAATAAACGGATTAAATAGGTTTTACTAGACCCGAATAATCTAATAATAATAAACTCGAATAATTAATAAGACCAAATAATTTATAGAACCGATATAAAATACTCGGTAATCGGAACCAAATTCCGACTAGACCGGTTTTTGGGATGTGACACAACTGCTCTATGCTCAATGTTTTTTTCCGAATATATTGGTGTGATTACAAGGTAGTATCTATTCAATTTTTTTAACCCTTTAATAACGCACACATCGTGCACACATAATACTCGTATCTGAATCACTTAAATGAAATACATCATCATTTACCACTAGGACAACTCCACGGGTTCCTCTATGCTCAATGTTGCGATTAGTCCATTGCTCAAAAATCTGCGGAATGTAATAAAAGTAAAAAAAGACTTATTTGAATAAATGGACAGAATTCAAGGACTCGTGTAATATATTAACAATAGAATCCAAAATTTCTCTTTTCCCAATAAAATTAGGGAATTATTATGATTTACAAAAAAAATTAGACAATTTGGATTGGTGGAAAATTATTTAGGGAATTGGGATGATTTTTACAGCAATTGGAAAAGTCTTCCTCAGTTGTTGACTACTTTGCCAATTTTGTCATGTCCTGGTTTTCAAAATCCAAAAGTAGCGTGTACCGTCTTGTAAAATAATTATGGCAAAATCGCGTACAAAAATAAGATTTTTTTAGATTTTTTTTAAATAAACACTTTTTTTAAAAAGAAATAAATGGTAAATATATTTCGAAGATATGATACACTTTAAACCTTAGTCTCAATCTTTTACAACGTAGGGACCAAAATGAACAAAAATTAAAATTACAGTGACCAAAATGAAATTTTTATAAAACTATTTTTTATTCTAGGAAGTTAAAAAAGTATAGAACTAAAGATTTAAAATTGTTGGCAAATACTAAGAATTCAAAAATTAATGACCATAATAAAATTTTTCAGGATGAAAATAATGAAGAGGCGTCTTTGGTCCCTTGTTAATGAATAGATTTCGAGGGAGTAAGTTTGAATTTTGAAGACGACATTGTTGGGAGAGGCAGTCTCGCACCTGAACATAGACCGTAAAACAGACATGTATATAAAAAAATAGATTTTAAAAATTTATGTGGACAAAATACCACCTTAATCAAACAACCGAGCGCAAAATTGTGAATTTCAAAGTTCGACTATAATTATAATTCAAATAATTATAATTTCAAAAAATGCACTGTTTCACTAAGGGTAAACCTACAGTCTCAAGTCAATTATAATTTAAATACAATTCTTAAAAAATAATTAAAAATAAAAAAGCACCATTTCACTTGTAAAGCTACCATTTAAAATATATATATATACACATATATATTGATCCTTGAGATTTTGATTTTCTTTCAATTTGATTTCTGCAATGCATCAAACCAAATTCATCGGCAGCTATCGACGACTTTGGCGCAATTTAAAAAAGGGGGACATGACGATTTTGTCAAAATCGTCAACATCTGGAGAAAATTTTAATAATCACTATAAAAAATCATCTCAATTTTATAAATAATTTTCCACCAACCCTAATTCTCTATTTTTTTTAAATCGTAATAATTCCCTAATTATTAAGAGTACGTACGTTCTTCGTCACCTCCAACCAATTTTAAAATGGTGGCTTTCTTCGTACCAAAGTACCTAAAATGATACCCTGTTAAATTTGAATATTACCTAATTTACCTTAACTACAAAATCAAGTGTCAAATTATGTCATTTTTTGTTCAATAGGTGCTTAAAATACTTTAAGCACCTATTGCAAAAAAGATACATAATTTAGACATTTATTTTGTAGTTAAGCCTTAAATATTTTATACATTTTTGTTAATTTAATTTTTTTCCAATATAATTATCGGAGTTTGTTTAATGATTAATCTTTCGCGTTTTATTTACGAATATGAACGTAGACGATTATAAATAATAATTTTTAATGTGGACAACATAAAGTAGGTGGATATACTCAAATTTCAAGTTCCTGCTTGAATTTAATTGAATCAATTCAGTTTCGGAACCCATTTTTTATTTTATTTTATTTTATTTTATTTATATTTAGTGTACAATATTTGTACTACCTAGATTCCTCTTCACTCGTACATAAAAAGATGTTGAGCGCTTAAGTATATTCAATTTCACGTTCTCATGTATATTTTAGTAATTACAATGTCAATCGAACAATACTCGATCAGTATTTTTTATTTCATATATAGTAATTCAAACAAAATTTTGTCCTGGAGGAAAAAAGATTCTGATACATGAACACTAAGCTGGAAAGTAATCATGTACACCTTGAAACTGATAATGAACTTTGACGAATTGACATCTCCTTAATTCAATGTCTCGATTTAGATGTTTTTCTAAATGATATGAAGGCCAGGTAGTTGTTTAGTACTTAAGATTTAAGTCCAGATAATTACAAACAAAAATTCTCTTTCGGTGCTTCTTTTCATGTCCCAGCACTAAAAATTAAATTCTAAACTTTAAACCTTAAAAAATATATAATATACCCAATTTTTTACACTCTAATTTTAAATTCTAATTTTAAACCTAATTATTAGTACGATAACATAAATAAATAAAAACACAACCAGGGTTAGTGTATTTCTATTCGATAATTACTCACATAATTAAGAGTTGTTGCTCAGATTAGATAGTATAAGTTACACATGCACTTGTGTAATGAAGACAAACAATTAAAGTTAAACACGCGTTTATTTTTAAGATATAATATATGTTGGGTTTCCCTATTTTTTTTAATTCATATCGGTTAGTTTTATTGAATAAATAAAAGAAAAATATAATTAAAACATAAGTTTAGGAAAAATTACAAAATTAATATACACTAATCATAATATTGTCATTTTCTTTAAGATTATCAAAGAGCACAAATATTATAGGTTTTAGTGGAAAAACACCAACGACACTAATATAAAAATGAATATAATAATTACGTTACAGACAACCAATTTTATTACAACTTAAATGTGATAAATCAGAGTGAGCCGATCTGATTGTCTAAATCAAAAATAGATCAATAATATAACCAAATAAAATACGACATTAAATTCAATCATGAAAAAAAATAAAACTATGCTACGAGAGACCAGATAAAATATGCTATAATAGCATAAAATATTAATAATTTTCATTAAAACAAGAGGAGATTTATTAAAATAAAATAACACAAAAAACTCGAATATATAAAATAAAGAAAATAAAGAAATCAAAAAGAAAAAAATTACATATCAAGAAGAACATGGTTAGGGATGGACACGGGTCGGGTTTTTGGTCCACTCGGACCCGACCCGATCTCATTCTTTAAAAAACCCGACCCGACCCAAAAATAAATATTCTAAACCCGACCTCGACCCGACCTATAGAAAAAAATTAATTTTAGGGACATAATTGTAAAAAATAATTTTGAGAGACATAATTATAAAAAACAATAAATTTAAGGACTAAATTGTAAATAAAAAACTAATTTTAAGGACCAAATTATAAAAAAATATAAAGAAGGGGTATTATTACAAATATCCCTAAAATATTTAGGAGAAAATTACACTATTAGTCTCGGATCGGATTGGGTCGGGTCAGATTTTTTTACCCTAAAATCCGAACCCGACCCGACCTCGCCATACACAAAAACTCGATTCGATCCCGATTTTTTCATAAAAATAAGCGACCTGATCGGGTCAGGTCGGGTCGAAACACGTCGGGCCCGGGTGAAATGCCCATCCCTAAACATAGTAAGAATAATAACAAAAAAATATATTCAATACATAAACGGTGGAAATAAAAAATTTTCACAACCGTTATAATTTTATGGTTTAAGATCAGATTTAGGATTTAGAGAGTACGAGTAATAATAATAATAATAAATATGGATGGGGATAAAAGATGAACAGGAAAACGTCCAGAAGTAGTGAATTGAATTTGAAAAGGTTAAACCTCGCAAGGAATTGCGACGATGCGCATCAAAATCAAATCTTTTTAACTTTGAGGCTCATCAGCTCGTGATAAATGTGCCAAGCATGTTCAATAACAGTTCTACCATGGATCCCGCTTTAATACGCGCGAATTTTCTTCTTCTCTCCCAACACCCCGCCCCCACTGCTCTTCCCTTTCATTTCTGCCGCCGCCGAATCCCTCCTCGGCCTACTTGTCTTGCATCGGGTAGCAATACCAATTACCATGTCTTCGTCTTCCTCTTCTTCTCTCGTTACATTCGGCCTAGACAACAACCCCCCAACGCTGCAACAACGACTCCAGCTGATCATGCTCCAAAGCAGGCCGGAACGGTGGGTTTATTCCATTTTCTGGCAAGCTTCCAGGGATGCTAACGGCCACCTTGTGTTGTCTTGGGGTGATGGGTGTTTTCAAGGGAACAGGGGGTTTGCAGCAAAATCTGGCAGATTTGTGTCTGGTTTTGAGACAATGGTGGAATTGGATGCCGATGTTACTGAGTTCGAGTGGTATTACACCGTGTCGATAACCCAATCTTTTGCCGTAGGAGATGGCATTGTTGGAAAGGCTTTCGGCTCAGGCTCAGGCTCAGGCTCCTACATTTGGTTGAGTGGAGACCAGGAACTGGGATTGTATGATTGTGACCGAGTTAAAGATGCTCGAATGCGAGGAATTCAGACATTGGTCTGTCTCTCGACCTCGTTCGGGGTACTTGAATTAGGATCTTCAGACACGATCAAAGAGAATTGGGGTATGCTAGAACTTGCAAAATCGGTTTTCTGTTCCGAGGTTTCAAAGCTGCCTCAGGTCCAAATTTCGACACAAATTGTCCCTTATTTTGATCTCGGGAAGGTTTCAAGTGATCAAAACGAGTGGATTCTTGAAGGTCATGATAAGCAACAAAGTGTGTCGAACAAAGATACTAAGGATTTATTAGGCCCCTCATCGTCCGACTCCGAAGGTAATTTCGCCTCCGCGCCCGACACGGAGTTCGACTTTCAGTTGATGAAGAGAGGACGAAAGTCGGGCAGTGGCAAAACAACCCCTTCGAACCACATCGAAGCAGAGAGGCAGCGGCGCGAGAGGCTGAACCATCGATTCTACGCGCTTCGATCAGTGGTTCCGAACGTGTCCAAGATGGACAAGGCATCTTTGCTTACAGATGCAGTAGCCTACATTAAGGAACTTAGATCAAAGATTGATAAACTTGAGATCAAACTCAAACTTCAATCCCAAAAGTCCAAACTGAATTCAATCACAACCACATTGGACATTGAGAATACAAGGCAGACCTCTAATTACGGTCCGACTCCAATCCATGTCGACGTTAAGATTATAGGGTCGGAAGCCATGATTCGAGTTCGATGTCCTGATGTCAATTACCCGGCTGCAAGACTGATGAGTGCACTTAGAGCCCTAGAGCTTCAGGTGCACCATGCCAGCATATCGACCGTGAATGAGCTAGTGCTTCAAGATGTTGTAGTCAGGGTTCCTACTGGATTTATAAACGAGGAGATATTGAGGACTGCTATCTTTCAGATATGTAGTTGAATTAATTAGCTGCATAAATGTAACATTACTAGTTATTCTCTTATGTTTCTTCACTTTTAAGTGAATGCATATTTTTCTTCACTTTTTGGTGTTTTATTGTTGTATCGAGTATATAGTTAGCACAAGTACTCTTTTCCTCCGATCCAACTTAGAGAGGTTTTTAACGAAGGCTGTGATAACTGGTTTTATGTATGATTTTCGATCTAATAAAATCATACTATTTTAATAAAATAAAATTCCCTGCTTTGTAAACTTAATTTCTGGACTTTAACAGGCTAGGAATATTCTTGTTTGAATATCCAGGCAAAGTATCCCTTGAGTTTACACCTTTTTTTTGACCATTATATCAAACAACTTGTGTTTTATCTATGAACGTTTGAATCTATTGGCACAAAGTTCTTTAAATCAGGAAAGTATCTTACTTTTATTTCCCTAGCTGTTGACACTTGTTAAGAGAAGGGGTGATAATGAGCCTGATCGGCTCGCGAACTACTCGGGCTCGGTTTGATCAAAGTTCGGTCAAAATTCAGTTCGAGTGAGCTTGTCTCGGGCTCGGGCTCGGTTTGATCAAAGTTCGGTCAAAATTCAGTTCGAGTGAGCTTGTCTCGGGCTCGGGCTCGGCTCGAGACCTTAACACTCCAAGCTGACTCAAGCTCGGCTCGAGACCTTAACACTCTGAGCCGACCCAAGTTTGGCTCGAAAAGCTCGTGAACAAGCTCAGAATAATTATATATATATATATATATATATATTATACATATGCTACATATGTACTAAAAGTAATATGTTTAGCAAAAGAAAGACAATAAAATAAATTAGGAAAAATCCACTAAAAAGTAAATTAACTAAAATAAATTGGGCATTTTTCTTAGCTGGTTGCTGTTTCATTTTGTATTTTTTTTATTATGTGTTTGTATTGTAAAAATATTTCTTGGTTATTTGGATTAATCTAATTTTTGGGCACTCTTTTCTCCTTTCTCGACATTGAATTTCGTTTCAGTGTTGGTTATGAAAAGGGCTTTTAACGAGGCCCCATCTTTTATAAAAAAAATTATAGTAAAATTGTCCATTTCGAGCCGAGCCGAGCCCAACGAGCTTCGAGCCTGAGCCGAGCCAAATAATATTGTTTTCGAGCCAAGCTCGAGCCTAAAATTTAGAGCTCAGCGAGCCTCAAGCCCGAGCCGAACTTAATAATATTGTTTTGAGCCGAGCGTAGCCATGCTCGGGCTCAACTCGGCTCGTTATTACCCCTAATTAAGACAATATTTTTGCAAAAATAATGTTTGGGTGAGGTGGTTCATAATTGTCATCTAGGGATGTTTGGTGGCGGGTAGCTGAAGCTTTCAACCGTGGTACTGAGCTAACTATGGATATAAATTGCATTCGCAGCTGCGATTTCGGTCGCAATATTTTATCGCAATTGTAAATATAATAAATATTATTACAGTCATTATATATTAATATTTTTCAGAATAATAATTTCGTACGCTGCTGCTGTCATTATATAGCAGTTATTATTGAATAGCGGACCGCTATTCAAAACTTTGCAAAGGACGGAAGGACTAACTTATTCATTACCTATTGGTGAAGTCTTTGCTTGTTTAGCACGTCTTTTTAATAAAGGACAATTGATGCCTCTATTATTTTTAAGAAAAATTAATATCACGATCATTTATTATTAAGAACGGAAAGTCAAATTAAACCAAGCATACCATTTCAGATAATAAAACTGGTACGACCCAGGGCCCTCTACGAGTAGACAAGGCAGAAAGCTACGCAACTGCTAAAAGTATTTACCGAAATTCTTACCGAATTTCTTATGATTTTGTAAGAATTTTAGTATATTGTACAAAATTTCTTACAATTTTTGTAACAAATTCGGTACATACCTTTTTTAGCATGTATTTAAGGTGTTTTTTTAGAACTTCCCGAATAGTATTCACTTAGACTTATGAAAAATCGAATAACATACGGTGACTAAATTGCAAACAATTCATATTATTGTTGCATTTGTACAAATTATCAGATTTTATAATCAAACGATATGAACTGTACAGCAAAGGAGGCGTTTCGGGAGTGTCCTAGATGTTTACATTGCGTACCACAATCCCAAAAGAGCTAGCAGGAGGTGCACGTTTGCATTTGTCAGATTCGCAAACCTGTGGGAAGCTATGTCGGCAGTGGATTTTGCAAACAACAGAAGGCTGGACGGATTCACTATCAAGGTCTTTTTAGACAAATTTCAGAGAAACCGGGTCAACTCCAGGCCCCCGTTTTGGAGATACGACAAGCCACCTTAGGAGCAATGATAAGGGGTTATGGTCGAGGAAAAAGGACGGGAGAACCTACAAGGAAGTCTTGCTGAATGATAGGATACATAAACCGGCCATGTGGCCGGTGAAGCAAGCCGGAGGCGTAGCTTTCGCAGAGGGGGAGTTGTCCGCACCAGCAGAGGGAGAGAAGAGGTGTCCTCAAAAGGATCGGGATGCAGAAATGTCGAGTGAAGGTAAGGCTACAAATATTCACGGCTGCATGAAGACAGTACGGATAGAGCAGAATGGTACGGAGCAAAATTGGTGTAAAAACGTCTTGGTAGGCCAAATAGCACCTATGTACGATGCGGATTTTGTGCAACAAGTTCTTCGGTCGGAGGGCTTCAAAGTCAATATTCATGTCCTAGTCGGATTCTACGCGATGATCAGCTTTGAAGAAGAGGAACAAATGGACATTTTTTAGGACCTGAAGGAGTCTTCTTTGAAACAATGGTTCGCAGATATTGACACGATGGAGAATTTCTATCAATCCGAAAAGATGTTAATTTGGATTTGCTTGAGGAAGGTGCCTTTGGAAGCTTGGAATAAAGATGCACTCATCAAAATTGCGGAGAGCTGCGGCAAATTCATCCGCCTGGATGACGATACCTTAGCCCGGAAGAGGCTGGATGTTGCGAGGGTTCTAGTTGGAGTGAAGAGCTTGTCTCAAGTCCCTCCAATCCTTAATATTGAGATGGAAAACTCCATCTTTTCAGTGGAAGTAACAATAGCAGAATATGAGGACGAAAGACGGTGGCTGGACAACGAGCTGGTGGCTGGAAGACCATCCGATCAGACCGACAGGGATGATCAGAGAAATGATTGCTTCTCTCCGGCAGCAGTGGGGTCCCAGAGCCCCAAACACGTGGAAAATATGAATCATTTAAGGCAGCCGCAAAGTGAGCGCGTCCATCGAGGGGTTTTGTCCCCTCCTGATGTATGCAGAAGGCAGTCAGAGAGTCAGGACGCTAGTCCTAATATTATTGTTCCCACAAGTGCGGGGGTGGTAACTACACCCTTGGGTCTGGGAGATGGATTATTGACCGCAATTGGAGATTTTGGAAATGGGCCAAAACCACCTACAGAGCCCACGTCAAGCGTTGGGCTGTACGACATCCCCATAACTGAAGCCTCGGAGGGTTTCTCATACTCAGACCAGAGCATTCCACTAGAACCGATTTTTGACCCTAGCACCAGCCTTTTTTCAATTAGGACAAAATCGTGGAAAGGGGGCAGTTTACCGTCCTGCGATTTAGCAAAAGATATGAGAATGGATAAGAGATCCAGTAGAAGTGCCGTGAGTTCTCCAAACCATGATGGAAGAAAGAATAGAAGGGTTTCAACAGCCCAAAGGTTGAGCTCGTCACCGATGGATCCCCTCCGGAAATCGACATGCATAAATCGTCCCCCTTTTTTGGCACTTCATGGCTCCCCTGTGGCGATGGACATGGAGATGAGGGATGAAGCTCAGAAATCTCTCGATGTGTGTGAAGCGATTGGGCTTAATTTCATGGCAAACCAAGAAGTCTTGCTGGGTAAATTTCAGGAAATTGAAAGGGGAGCGAGGGAGTCTTGAGGCGAGGTGCAGCACTCTCAGGAGGTGGGTTATTCTTAGCAACGCAATATGAAGACTACAATGTTATATACATGGAATATTAGAGGCCTGGGGAGTTGGGAAAAGAAAAGTGCAGTGAGGAAACTGGTTTCTAAACTAAAGCCTAAGTTTGTTTGTTTACAAGAGACAAAGCTAAAGGATATCGACGCTTGCAGCATATCTCAAATCTGTGGAAGAAGTTTGAGTTTCGACTTTCATCACTCTAAGGCAGATGGAGCTTCGGGCGGTTTACTCTTGTGCTGGGACCCAAGTTACTTCGCCTGTGAAAGGTACGTGATCGAAAGAAGCTATATAGTGCTTATTGGTAAGATTATAGATGTGGGTTTGAAGTGTATTATCATAAATTTTTATGGGTCTAATGAGGCAAAGGAAATGAGAGAAGCTTTCGAGAAATTGGCAGCCATAGTCTCTGATATTGGGAGTCCGACAGTAATCTGTGGTGATTTCAATGTAGTCAGATACGCTAAAGAAAGAATTGGGAGGTCTTTTAACAGAAGAGCCATGGTTGTGTTCAACGAGTTTATAGAGGGCTTGGCGCTGATTGATCCTCCCTTACATGGAGGTGTTTTCACATGGTCGAACTTCAGGGAGACACCCTCCTTCAGCCGTCTGGATAGGATTTTGATCTCCCCTGATCTGTTGAGTATTTGGCCTGGTGTTATACAGGTTTTACACCCTAAAAATATTTCAGACCATAACCCGGTCGGTTTGAGTTTAATTGAGAAAGAGGGAGGTGCAAGGTACTTCAAATGGTTCGAGTATCTAGCGGACGACAAGGAATATGTGGAGGCAATCGAGAGTGAATGCAGGAAGGCCAGCGGAGATGACATTAGCAGCATGTTGCAGCGCTGTAAACTCATATCCAAGCATTGGGTGACAAATTTAAATAAAGAGAAGGAGAATACTGTGTGCGCCTTGGAGAAAAAATGTGCTGATCTGGAAAGGGAGGTGCTTAGTGGAAACAATATCGATAAAAACAGATCCGACTTAATCCTCAACAAAAGGAGATTGTGGGAGGCGGTTAGAAGGGAAGAGCGCGAGTGGATATAGAAATCCAGAGTTAAATGGGCAGTAGAAGGGGATCGAAACACGAAATTCTTCCACATGTGTGCCTCCACTCGAAGAAGCAAAAACCATGTTAGTTGCATTAAAGTCGGTGAGGATTGTTTCAGCAATCCAACTGATATCCGAAAGGCGATCGAAGTTCATTTTAAGAAGATCTATAATCGGCAGAACACGGTCCCAGTCGATATGTCAAGTTGGGACTTAAAATCTATCAGCCCGGAGGAGGCTGCCAGGATCGAAAGACCCTTTACTCTAGAGGAAATATGGGCAACGTTAGCATCGGTTGGTTCGTCCAAAGCTCCAGGCCTGGACGGATTTAATATGGGGTTTCTAAAAAAATTTTGGAACAGCCTTAAAGAAGGAATACTGAAGTTTTTCGACAACTTTCATAAGGGTCAGGTCCAAGACTTTGCGTTCAACCACTCGTTCATAGTCTTAATTCCAAAAAATCTGAACCCAGTTTCCATTGATGATTACAGGCTAATAAGCCTCGTTGGATGCATCTACAAGTTGCTAACCAAAGTCCTTGCACTGCGATTGAGTGAGGTGACGGGCAAGATAATTGGAGAAAATCAGTTTGCGTTCAGCACTGGCAAACAACTGATTGATTGCTCCTTGATAGCGAATGAGGCCATCGACTTTATGAGAAAAAGAGGCTTAGAGGGGGTGGTGCTTAAACTAGGTTTCAACAAGGCCTACGATTCAGTAGACTGGGGTTTTTTACTGAACATATTGAGTAGAATGGGTTTCGGAACACTGTGGAGATCCTGGATTTTCTCGTGCCTCTCTACCGCCTATATCTCTGTGTTGGTCAATGGCTCACCAACAACGCCTTTTGCGATCGGTCGCGGGCTAAGGCAAGGATGCCCGTTGTCCCCGATGTTGTTTAACATAGTTGCGGAAGGACTTAGCGTATTGCTTCACAAGGCTGCGGCGTCGGGGCTTTTCCAAGGGTTCGAGATCAGACAAAATGGTATGAATTTTTCCCATATCCAATATGCGGACGATATCATTATTTTCAGTGGCACAGGGGAAAATCAGATCAGAAATGTCTTTAGAATTCTCAAAGGCTTCGAGATTGCGGCGGGTTTGAAGCTCAATCGTCGTAAATCTAAGATTATCAGCGTCAACGCTCAGAATGATCACATAAACAGGGTGGCCACCAGCTTAAACTGCCAAGTTGAATCTCTGCCATGTAATTATTTGGGCCTACCATTGGGCGAAACAAATAACATCCTGAAAATTTGGGCACCGGTTATCGAAAACTTTAAAAAGAAGCTGGGAGGATGGAAGTCTAAATGGCTATGAATGGGAGGAAAGATTACGCTCATCAAAGCAGTGTTGACAAGTCTGCCGGTTTTTTTCATGTCGCTCTTTCACATGCCGAAAGCTGTTAACTCGGAACTTACTAGTCTCATATCTAAATTTCTATGGGGTTCATTGGATTCAAAAGCGATACATTGGATTAGCAAGGAGGTGATATGGAGACCAAAAAGCAGTGACGGCTTGGGTTTGGTTAATTTTGAGGATAGAAATAGAGCATTACTGGGGAAGTGGTTGTGGAGATTCGGAGGTGAACAATCTAGCTTATGGCGAAGGGTTATAAATGTCAAATACATGGAGAAGGATGATGCCCTACTACCAAGGAATATCACTCCCGGAAGAAAGTCTTGGGTGTGGAGAAATATCATGGCACCGCTGGATAAACCGGACAGCATCCTTGCACAAAATTTTCAATTATTGGTCGGTAATGGAGCTAAAATTCAGTTCTGGTCGGACGTTTGGGCAGGCCCTGAAGCGCTCAAATTTTCTTTCCCCAGAATCTACAATATAGCAGTGGAGAAAACCGGTAATATTGCTAGTTTCGGTAATTTTGTTGATGGCATTTGGGTATGGAATATCCGTCTTCGTAGGGAATTGTTTGAATGGGAAAAGGTGGTTTGGAATGAGTTCATGTCGGTTATAGATCAAAGAAGACCAGGCATGTTTCAGACGGATGGGATTCGATGGAAAGGGGCAGCAAATGGCATGTACAATGCAAAGAGCTATTGCGAAACTGCTTTCGATGCTTCCAAGGAGGTAGACGATGTGTGGCGTGTAGTGTGGTCGAACCTCGTCCCACCAAAGATTCAAGCGTTTATGTGGAGGATGGTCCACGAAAGGCTCCCAACCAAAGACGAACTCGCCAAAAGAGGTGTGGGCGATCCTCTGAATAGGGTATGTCCTCTTTGCCTTAAAGAGATAGAAACAGTGAACCATATCTTTTGCGCTTGCGAGGTGGTTTGGGAAATTTGGACTAGATGGCTTCGCTGTTGGGGTGTTCCGTTTGTCATGCCGGGAAAGGTTAAAACTTTAGTGCTAGCTTGGGCTGACGTTTATGTACCTTCGCTTACGTATGATATTTGGGTGGCTAGTTTCTTCATAATTTGTTGGTCTATCTGGTTGTTTAGGAATGGTACAATATTTAAAAATTGCAGAACCAGTGTAAGCCTGTTGTACACCAAAATCCTTGCCCGCATCGGCTGGTGGTGTAAGAACAGATGGCCTGGGGCTATAATATCATCGGATACGGTACTACTGGATCCTAAGCTGATGCGGGGAGTCAAGCCGCCGAAGAGGGAAGGGCAACTTTCGAAGTGGATGCGCCCCCCGATGAATCATCTGGAATTTAATGTTGACGGGGCTGTTGTGGGAGGGTTCGGAAATGCTGGAATAGGTGGTATTTTAAGGGATTGTAATAACAGAACAATCGCGCTGTTCTCAAAAGGCGTTGGAACTATGGATGCCACATCTGCAGAATTGATCGCAATTAGGGAAGCTATAGAGATGTTCAAGAGACTCGAGAGTGCGGATACGTATGTTTTGATCATCGAATCGGACTCCACCTTGTGTGTGAATTGGCTGTCTAAGCCGGTGTCTGCCCCATATGTTTTCGAAGGAATTGTCAATGAATGCCTAAGCCTCATTTCAAAGTTGCTGTGGTCGATTCAATGGGTGCCCAGGGAAGCCAACCTTTCGGCGGATAAGTTGGCTAAAGGTGGGATCAACCGCAATACACCTTTGATATGGGAATTGGATGGAGAAGAAGACCAATAGCAGATTATT